>OY720640.1:144057349-145499571 GCA_963169105.1 Ceriagrion tenellum | reverse complement strand
CCCCCTCTCCCCTATTTTCCTACCCTTTATACCCTTAATTCTCCATCTCAGAAGTGGCAAAGGCCAACCAGCCGACCGACCAGTTCTCCGCAAGGGAAAAGCGTACCCACTTAATTCAAGCGAATAAGTCAGCTGCGGGAGACACCTCTCGTTTGAAATGCGTCTGTGAATAGACTTCCGTCCCACTCAGGGGATTCAGAACTTCTTTATTGGTGGTGATTAAAAAGAATGGAATAAACGGCGGATGGATAAATACGACAGCTGAAGTATAAAGACAGCGGCATAATCACCGCCCTTAATGAGGTTCCTTAGCAACCGCTTTTAGTCAAAACAAATGCTATATTCCTGTATTTCGTCCCCTTTGTTTAAAAACTTCTGCTTTTGGTGAATATTTTCCTTACCTGTCGAAAAAAAGATTAAGTTCAACATATTATTCCGAGAATATATTTTCAATGAGCAGTTTTTTCCGTCTATGCGAGCCGACTGCAGCCCTGATACCATGGATTTACTGTATTTGGACATAAAATATGGCAACAATTGCCTAAAAAATTGGGTGATAGGATATTTAATTTTGATTTAATTTACCTGGAATCGACCATTTTTATCGATAGTTTAAAAAAATGGCATTAATATTTATTTAAACATACTATTTTTATCGCGTTTCTCCCATATTTCCATTTAAAATCACGTATTTTTTCATCACCAAAATACCATATCTACCAGGTAGGTGCGGAGTAAACCAAAAAACTTCAGATAAAGTTAAGAATCAAGGAATTTCCTAAACTTATGACATATCGTGGGGAACGCACACACGAAACGTATGCGGCACAGCATTAAAGAAACTAGGTTTTGTTAAGCGTAAGGTACCCGGATGAAAGAGAGATGCTCCGGTTAGGCCACACCTTGAATACGCCGCGAACATTTGAGACCCCGATCTAAACAATTGAACCAGAAAAATTAATAAAATACGAAGAGAAGCAGCGCGTTACGTTAAAAACTGCTACGAGCGAATATTTAGTGTCTCAAAACTTTAATAGGGATTAAGGTGGGAGCCCATAAAGACTCGAAGTCTACACGCTAGGCATAGGTTGCTTGAGAAATTCAAAACTGGTGTATTTCAGAGCGACATAGAGAGTATTATCATTACGCCTCACTACATCTCTAGGTCTGATATAAGCGATAAAATAAGAGAGATACATTGCCGAACAAATAGGTACAAAAACTCGTTCTTTCCGCGCACAATAAGCGACCAAAATAAAAACAAAGCTCCACTAAATACACTCCCGTAATACACGTCACCATTTCACCTCCCAAAACCTAATCCATTATATCTTTTCGCGGCTGGTGTCCAATCACCTGCCACCTGCCCATGCCATAATTTTCAGGGCATAATGTAGATTTAAGTGTTTTTTAAAGTTCAATTTGCGAGATAAATGGTGAGGAAATATACGACTTGTAATTCACATCAGATGGAGGAAACGATTTTTCACAAGAACCTAGCATGTGAATAAGATGATATATTGATTATTTCACGGTTACATAGAATGACATGTGATTGGAAGGGATACTTCGAAATGTTGCGAGAAGTACAAACTCCGACGTGTCTCGTTATATTTTTATTGTAGTTATTAGGTAAGCAGAACTATGGAAGGTAGTCAGCCGTTACTCTGTGAAAGAAAATTCACACTGTACTCATTCCTCTACCTACTGCAGAAAGTAACAAATTCACCTTGTTTATGAAGGGTTTCTTTTGAAGAATTTCTAGTGTAACACTAATTTTATTTCTTTATAATGTTACACTGGTTTTTCTCCCTCTTTTTTATATTAAGTAATACACACTTCCTTTAACACCGTCTCTCATTCAACTCACTCACTCAACACCGTCCCTCACACTCTTCTTATTCCTTCCACACGATTTCACTACCACTCACTTCACACCTCCTGGCTCGACACTTTCCCCACGCCTGCTCCCCCTTTTTAAACAAACTCCTCGTTGCCATGGAATAGTTGATACTATAAGGGCTGCCAACCCAAGAGTGATGGATATTTTTATTTATTTTTTAATTTATCTGTACTACCCCGAATACAACACAATGGGCCAATTTACGTCGGGTGAATAACATTAACAACGTACAAGACACAAACACCCATGTCCTGGGCAGATAACCATTCTACCCAGTCGGGAACCCGTGACCCTCGGGTTAGCAGGCGAGGACTTTACCCCGCTGCTGCCACCGGGGCCGACGATACCCATTACATTAGGATAAAAGATATTACGCGACGGAGAATATTCGGGTCATTCCTCAAGATGCACGCTGATGTCCCCGGAAATTTTCAGCTTACGTCGCTGCTCCAAAAGTTATTTTCGCGTTCTGCTTGTAAGTGAAGCGCATTCCCACTCCCTTGGCGCTTAGTATGCCTCCAAGGCGCCAGGCTTTTATAAATCGCGCCCAATGTTGTTATTAGTGCAGTAGAAGGACAGGTTCTGTTTTTGTGGTCAGGAGGGAAACGAAATGGGAGGGGATAAATGCTGGCTGGGGTTGTGGGGATGAAAGGAAAAAAATAGGACGGGGATAAGGGTGTTACGTTCGGGTGTGGACGGACGGGGTGAAGGGAGAGCTAGGGATTAAATAGGATACGGGATGGGAAGAACCCTGAGGAAAAAAAGGAGAATGTTCCGAATGGGGGTTGAGGTTTGGGGTGTTCGGGATGAAAGGAGTCGGCTTGGGGCGATGTTAAGGGCTTCGCCGTGGATAATTGATGCGCTAGGAGATGATAAAAGGGGTGTGGTGAGTGCGGTGAAGGCGGGGAAAAGGGTATCCGCCGGTACCCTGGATGAGGTTTATTGGAGCGGAGATAGGGTTCTCGCATTCGCTGAGTGGTGGACTACTAAAAAGCATCGGCCCTAACCCCGGTCCCTGGGGTATTCCCTGGTTAGTAACCGGAAAAATCGATTGTTTAGGTCGTCTCGCTAGGGATGAGTTTTCCAGACAACTAAAATGCGAGGGCTCGGATGTGTGCTTTTGGGACTATACTGCATGATAGCCGTACGGAAATGTACTTTTATGGATGTGAACAACTTTGTAAAAATATTCCCCATTCTCTCGCACCTCTCCGGGCTATAACAAGAGCAGCGAAATGCTAGTCCGTCAAAACATATTTCGCTTTCCCTTTCTTTCTCACCTTCCATTTCTTTTTCTCGATTCCCGATTAGAGGCTACTTAAGTTCAAGTGCTCTAAAACTCGCTATACATCCGACCTTGAGGCGGCTCAAAGGGTTAACTGTAGACATTGTTCTGTGTTTATTTTATGTGGCCTATATCAACTATCAACCAGATGCAGGGACGGCTTTTAAGGATACAATGCAGAAAAACAAAAGCTAAAGAAACACAGAGTGTTGAAAAAAAGGGCATTTCAAAATGCCGACACGGATATTCGCTTAATGTTTTGTTTGCCCGTATTTATTCAAAAGAGGACGGAGGTTTGTTCCCCTGCTGGAGTTGGTTCATACTGCGATCTCGAGGAGAGAGTACGGCCTGTGACTTCGAGGAGTGAGGTATAACGAGACAACTGAGAACTGGTTCTATACGAGTTTAAGTCCGAGAAGACTTTTTCACAGGTCTTTATATCTGTCAGTTATTCACTGTAACGGCGTGATTAAAGTAGTAATTTAAAGTGATTTTTAATCGCAGTTTAAACGTTGCTCCAGTAGATTCTCTCAGTTTAAAAAGAGAATGTCGTCAACATAGAGGGATCTTGGCTGGTGAATGTAAATTTGATATCCTGTTCAATGGATAGTGATCGAAATTTTCTTTTTACACATTTTATTATGATAACGGATAATTATTTTCCTATCTGAGAGCTGTTCGGTATTGGCCAGGGCGCAGAGAGTTATATTGGTTAGTGTTTTGATCGCATTTGTGGATATATATACGTTTCATATAATATGAATGCCTAGTGCTGCCCATTATATTTATAATTTAAATACACATTCAATTAAACACTGCTAAAAACAGCCGCGTGGAAAGAGATAGCAATTTACTCCGCATTACATTCCGCAAAAACTGAAAAGTGATAGCAAAGAACCTCGTTGGTACAATAACGATGTTAGGAGAGACCTTAGGAAACAGAGAAAACTGTACAACATGTTCAAAAAAACCATTACGTTTGATGAAAAATCGAAGGAACTAGAAGCAAAAGAGAGTTACCTTGCGCAACGCTCAAAAACCAAGAAAACTTTGCGTGCTGCACTGCGAAATTTCAAGAAAAAAATACTTGGAAAATTACTCGAAGAAAATCCTAAATCTTTTTGGTCATATGCGAGAGAACTTCAGGGAAAATCTTCTACCGTAGATTCGTTATTTGATAAAGATGGTAAACTTGTCACAGAAAATATTGATAAAGCTAATGTGTTAAACTCCCACTTTGAAAGTGTTTACACTACAGACGACACTGCGTGTAATTTAGACATTCCATACATTGAGGAACCGATGAAAGAAATAACAATTCAGCGCGATGGGATAACTAAACAGCTACAATCGATAAAAAGTAATAAATCTCCGGGTCCGGAGGGAATACCCGCGCGCGTCCTCAAGGAGTTAGCACCACAGATCGCACCGTTCTTAGAGATAATATTCAATAAGTCATTATCTGAAGGAAAGATACCAATGGACTGGAAAACTGCAAACGTTACACCGATATTTAAAAAGGGAAACAGGCATGACCCAGGAAACTATCGACCAATATCATTAACATCGATTACAGGCAAGATTCTCGAACATATCGTTGTTAGCAACATCATGACTTTTCTGGACAGTCGAAACCTCCTGCATAATTGTCAGCATGGGTTCCGGAAAGGTAGATCATGCGAAACACAGCTCGCGCTCTTTCTTCACGACGTTCTCAAATCTGGTGAATCGAAAAAACAAGTTGACGCACTATTTCTAGACTTTAAGAAAGCTTTCGACACGGTACCTCACAGAAAACTATTATACAAATTACAGTCATGCGGGTTAAACAAACAAGTAGTAAACTGGATACGTGACTTTCTGAGTGATCGTAAGCAAAAAGTAGTTCTTGACGGAATTAGCTCTGATATAGTTAAAGTGACATCAGGTGTCCCGCAAGGAAGCGTTATTGGCCCACTTTTGTTCATTATATATATAAACGACCTTTGCTCCCGAATTAGCAGTAAAATACGTTTATTTGCCGACGACGCTGTCATATACCGCGAAATTAGTGATCAATCTGACTTTGAAATTCTGTCATCGGACTTAAACAACGTTCATGCGTGGAGCAAAGAGTGGGGACTAGAACTTAATCTGAGCAAATGCACGGCGGTGCATTTCTTGCGTAGGTCGTCCAACTATCCCCATGTATATGTTGTGGATGGCGTTAGCATAAATGCGACAGATGAAGTGAAATACCTGGGAGTTACGATAACTTCGAACCTATCGTGGGGGACACATATAAGAAATATTTGTGGCAGAGCCCTGAAGAAGTTAGGATTTGTCAAGCGTGTTGTGGGAAGATTATCGGATGATAAAGTGAAAGAGAGGTGCTATTTCGCACTCGTCCGGCCACACCTTGAATATGCAGCGAGCATATGGGATCCGGCGGAGAAAGACCTAGTCCATGAACTTGATAAAATACAAAGGAAAGCTGCGCGATTCGTGAAAAACTGCTACGGCCGTACAGAAAGCGTTACACAGATTTTGAAAGATTTAGGGTGGGAGCCGCTAGAGACTCGGAGGCTGCGCGCTAGGCTTAGATTGCTTGAGCAATTGAGAATGAATATCTTTCAGAGCGACACGGAGAACATCATATTAGAACCACATTATATTTCCAGGTCCGACCGAATCGATAAATTAAGGGAGATATTTTGCCGAACGGATAGGTATGGGAATTCGTTTTTCCCCCGAACAATTAAGGACTTTAATAAATGCTAGGCGGAACTTTGATTTTTTTTTGTTTTGTTGACGGCTGGTGTCCTAACACCCCCCGCCACACGCCTTTTGAGGCGGCTTGCGGGGTAGTATGTAGATGTAGATGTAGACTCCTAGATATCGCCATCAGGATATTATCATACACTACTTTTAACAACCGATCCCAGAACGATTTGACCGGATCATTTCGGTATGGTAAACGCAACGGGCTAAATCAAGGGAGATTGAGCTCTACGGCCTCTTCAGTTAACAAAATAAAGTCTCCAATGGCTGTAAAAATTGGCAACACTCGCCAATAAAACACAACAATTGCTGTGTTGGTTTGCGGGAATGGAGACCACGGGCTAGTTGGATCAATCTGAGATGCCCGCTTGCTCAGCCAGTCTGAGATTTCAGATCGATCTGAACCAGCGAGTCAGTGAAGCTTCTCTTAGTTCTTTTGGTTGTCATTGGGATAAAAAATATAATCGTTATTACCTATGCGTGTGTTGTAACCAGTAGTAACAATTGTGTGGTATTGACGTGTGATATCGTATGTCAGTATGGTGATATCGTACCAAATCGAAATTCCATCTCTAATTAATTTTGATAACCGATAATGTCTTTCCTATCTGAGAGCTGTAACCTGTTGTCTCCCAGTGTAAAATGAGAATGTCGTCAACATAGAGAGACCTTGGCTGGTGGATGTAGATTTGATATCCTTCTGTGCTTCGCCGCAAAAATTGGCACCACTCAACTTATCTTAACGAAATCTTAACTAATAAAATACAAATTATAAATAGATTGGACTATCATTAATCTGTATGCTATTTCAATTTAAAAGATTACAAGTTAATTTTGATCACTTGGAATGTGACTGAAACTTTCTATATCTGAACTTGTTTACACACCGGGTCAATCATGCTTCAACTGATAGATTCGATTGTTCACCATCGATATTTTTAGTCCGCGTTGGTTAACCAGGCAATCTGAGTCGGCTCTCTTGGAATATTCAGATGGGTCGAGTTCAGATCGATCAGAGATTGATTAGTAAAGGTGTTTATAGTGAGATTATAGTGAGTACATGATGAGGTTACATCAAATTGCGCTTTGATCTGAAACTCGTCCCGTGTTACGGGATGCGCTATGATTTTTTTTTCCTTTTGAGGGCTGGATATCGACTTTGAATGAATGAATTAATACTTATTTGTAGCTCCAGTATTGATTTTACCAGTATAATTGGTTCATAATATAATTCCTGTCACAATTTCACCACGTGCTATATTAAAGAGATACGTGATAAATAGCAAGATACAAAACTAATATTATCAATAGATTCTGGAAGTTTAAGAACCCAATAAGACCAATGTGTATTACTGGCACACACGTTAAATAGGGCGCCTGGTCCCCAGAAAAGAAATCTTAACAACAGAGAGATATAAGCTTAAAAAAACTTACGACAGCTGTATTGAAATTTTCAAAACAAATTGGAAGTGTCGATAATAAGTCAATTAGTATGCTTAGGGGGCGATAATTTATAAGTATGTGAGTGAAAACAAAAATTGTGAAAATAGAGATTAAAAGAGGTTTTTAAAATTCATATTCAAAACTCATATACCCATTGTCTATAGATTCTTGAGAACTTTTTAGCATTAAATATATTCCGAAGGTTTTTAGGTCACAGGCTGAAATTTTAGGCCCAAAAAAATCACAAATAAATGAGCCTAAATCATTAATTATGCTATGAATGTCCAAATGAATTTTGACATAATTATTTTTGAACATCTTAGATAATCATGAATTGGCCTTGAACTTCAAAGAGTTGCACAGGCATTGCTGAAATCGGATCCAAAGCCACGAACCGAAGAACGTTCGCCGTAACGCTTAAGGCTTCCTCTTCGACCAACAGGAAGAAAATGGATTTCCCGGGAAATTTCTGGGGGTTGCCTCCCTGCAGGAGGCATGATGGAAGGATAGGAGGACAGTTCACCAGACCCAACTCTGTTGCGTGGCGCCCTTGACGGTGGGAATCGGAGGGCGAACTTCTGCGCACGACGGAGAAGCGTTCTTTTGTTTCAATTCGCGCAAATGACCGATTTTGATCGCATTCCTGGAAAGACTACCCCACCTATGCGAGTGCGGGCCCGTTGTTCAACGGAAAAGAAAAAAATCGACTATTCCTTTCGAGGAGTTTATTCCTGGAAGGCCTCGAATACTCCACGTTCTATGGGGATACACGCTGAAATTTTAGCACTCGTGCGATTCTTAAGCCCGTTTCACACGACAATGTACCCTGCACAAATTCGAGGAAACTCGCTACCATACTGCCTGAGCTACTTGATTTCATGAATGGCTCGGTAGAGTAAGCACTCGATTTTCGTTGGAGAAGCGTGCTGAATGTGTGGGGCGTAAATCGGAACGGTGTAAAACGGAAGGAGATAGTCGTGACCAAATTGATTTCATTCTATTATATGCGGATGATGTTTTTTTGATCTCAGAGAGCCAACAGGGATAACAGAAGCCTTGGGGTATCTGTTAATGAATGAATGAATGAAAATGAATGAAAGTGAATGAAAAGAATGGAATCGAGGGTAAATGCGTGCAAGGCTAAAGTAGTAGTTTTTGATAAGGAGAATAGGGAGAATAACTGTATGATGAGGGCGAATGGTGAAGTAATTGAGCAGGTGGATGATTTTGTGTACTTAGGTAAGATGTATGCAAAAGATGGAAGACTACATGAGGAGATAAAGAGACGTGCGAATGCTGGAAGGAAAGTGATAGGTAGCATGTGGAGCACATCAAGGAATGAGTGCCTGTCTAAGGAAGCGAAAGTTACCGTGTACAGAAATGTACTTCTCCCCACTTTGTTGTATGGTAGTGAAACATGGGTATGTCAGGATATACATAAGAGTAGACTATACGCCGTGGGTATGAGTTATCTGAGGAGTGTTTGCGGCAAAAGTAGGATGGATAGGGTCAGGAATGAGTGGGTCCTGAATGAATGTGGGTTAAATGCTCCAGTAATGGACATTTATGAAAGGAGTGTGCTTCGTTGGTTTGGCCATGTTGAGAGAATGGATGAGAGTCGAATGACAAAACAGATATATGACAGTGAAATGAATAGTGCGAGAGGTAGAGGTAGGCCGAGGAAGTTGTGGTTGAACCTGGTTGAGGAAATTCTTAGGAGGAGGAATATTAGGAGTCTTAAAAACAGGAGAGCGTGTATGAAGTAGTGTATATGGGGGGGTAAATGAGGCGAAAGAGGTTTGCAGGAATATGTCAGTATGGAGGAAAATATTGAAGCAGAGTTAGGTGTACAAATATGTATTTATGAGTAAAACTTTGTGACTTTCCCTTTCCCGGGAGGGAACGGCGTGATCGGTATGTATGTATGTTTAGTGTGTCAATAGTTTTCAATCTGCAAAATCAGCAGTAAATGAAAACGTCAAAACTGCTTTTTGGTCGCTCACTTTTATTGGTCAGCAGGAAAGAGGAGGAATATCCAGAGGATTTGGCTATGGAGAAAAATGGAAATGATATGAAAAATGCAGTGATAAATTGAGCAATGAGTAAGTGTTGGCGAGGATGAAAGAGGAGAGGAATATTTTAAGGTTACTAAGAAAGAAGAATGCGAACTGAATGGGACACGGCCTGATTGAAGATCAGGAATATAAAATATTTCCGAGAATTTAGTATATGATAATTTGTGGAAAATACAGGAACGAGACAACGAAGAGACACAAAGAGAAGCGAAAGCCACCGGTTTCCCCAACGATAACTTTCGGTGTGAATGAATAATATTTATCCAATATCAACTCCCATTACCGTGAACGAGTGTGGATTTCAGCGCAATGTGGATGGAAATTACTCCAATAAACACGAAAACTTTTGGTCAAAATTACGCAGAACATCAGCTGCTGTTTTTAGAAGCATGAAAATTTCTTCCACCAACTCCTTCAACAACGCGAAATATACAAAAACCTACATTAACAATGATAAAAATAATATTATCGATCCCAAAATAATTGCTTATGATAAAACTGGTTTTTGATATTGTGAATTAATTGTAATAAACTTGTATGATTAGTAGTAAGAAATTCTTTAGTTTCTTTGCTCCATCCTATTATATAAACGGCGGTTCTGCTCTGCTTAACTATTTTTGCTAAAGGTTATATTCCTACGTGAAATAATATATTATTGATTTCAGTTTGCCTGCGTAACTTCATCGATTATCTCTGCGAACTCTTACCGAAGTGGTTTCGTTTTTATTTATGCGGCGACCGCTTCCAAGTACGAGCGACAGCTGTCCGCTACGATTCGTTAGTCCACACCAAACTTAACAGGCCCATAGTTCATAATTCATAATAAAAAGTATGTACAGTTACACTATGATTTTAAGGTTGTCTACTGGTTTCGGCGTAAACAGCGTCATTTTCAAGACGACTATGTTTGTCTTAATAATGACACTACGGATGTTGAAACCGGTAGATAGACTCAAATACACAGTGGAACTGTACATCGTTTTTATTGTGAGTTATTCATTTTCGTCGTTACACAATGTAACGCCACAATCCATTGATTTGATACATGGTACTTTGTAAATACTGAAGGGCACATACTACATTGTTCATACTAAGTGCGTGCAGCTTCAGAACTGGCCGAGGTTGTGTAAGTAAAGAGTTATATGCGTTACAAAGCCCAATCTTTGCTAAAAATGGGGATCGGGTTGGTGTGGTGGCTGGAGTACTGGCTAACCATACGGACGTCCAGGGTTCAAATCTCTGCGAAAGAAGGATGTTTTTAAGAGCAAACCCGATCCCTACTTGAGTGTCTTGTGGAGGACACTTCAAGTACAGCACTCCGTCTGTCGGATGAGACCGGATAAACCGTGGTCCCCTTGGCGTCTATCGTTAAGTGCAGGCTAATGCCGACGCCGGGTTTCTACCCACCTTAACCTCCCTTATCTATCACCTATGGCGCAAATGACCTTAGCTGTCGGTCGTCTCTCCAAATATCCAATCCAATCTTAGCTAGAAATGTCTCACTTTCACTCTTTTCCTCTTAACTTCGCTCACTCCCACCATATGCTTAGGGCGAGGATGTTGATGTAAATTTACTGTAAGGAGTTTCACTTCCGCAGATTTTCTCCTTTTCTTCTTTTTCGTCCCCGACACTGGTCTCACATGGCATGAATGTCATGTACAGAGAGAGGGTAACATGACAGGAGAGCTGAGATACCCCTGCAGACGTCGGGGTGAACGGACGCACAGGAAACTCACGAAGTTGGGCTCTTCGCTCCACTCCTTTACAATTCAAATTTACTCCCTTATTATCCCCGCGCTGGGGCCTTCCCTCCCTTTCCTTCACCCCTCTCTCTCTCTCTTGTAAGCCCCTAGATGCAACCACCTTTGAAACTCTTCTCATTTCTATGACAGGGACAAAACTTTCTCGGGATTACTCCCTCTCTCTCTCGGGGATGATACGCCAAAAAAAATAATTTGGAGCCCAAGTGACGCCCCCGGAAAGACCAGTTATCCCGAGGAAACCAAGAAAAAACGTTGTATTATTAACAAAAAAAGAAAGTATTTTGAAGCTTCTAAAAAAAACTTCATTAGCCGTAAATAATTCTCCAGAACAAACCTTTCCTTTTGAGATGCTGAATTAATTACTCCAACACAGTTTTTCTTGTCAAGGGAAAGTTTGTTTTACCAGATATACTACTAAGAGGGTAATTTAAGTTTTTTAATCTTATCAATCAAAAATGCTGCCGATTTAACCATGATTAATAAAAAAATCAGAGCACTTTACAAGGTTTTATTAGGACCCCTCCGACGTTTCAAGGTTGCGGTTTATTATTTTTATTACGATCAACGAATAATTTTGCGAGACGCATCTGGCTTGTAGTAGGAAGTGTAAGAATATCTACATGTACTTAATACCCTGAGAGCCTCCGCATGGGCGTGGCATGGGATGTCAGGACACCAGCCGTGTAAAGATGTAGGGGATAAGGCTTTGGGAGGAAAAATGGTGACGTGTATTATGAGAGTGTATTTAGTGGAGCGTAGCCTATTTTATGATCGCTTATTGTGCGCGGAAAGAACGAGTGTTTGTACCTATCTGTTCGGAAATGTTTTGTATGTGTTACCCTCGATTTATCAGAAGTTAAGGTAATTCCAAAAATTTAACTGCATCTGAAGATTTTATATTTACTCCACTCACAGTGTAGGTATGGCATTTTTGTGATGACCTTTGCAGGAAGTGAACTTTGGTGCATTTACGAATATTTAATTCTAGCACCCACTCCTGGCACCACAGCCATAAAATAAAAGTAAGAAAATGGACACGAAATTTAAGAGGAAAAGAAAGAAATTTATCTGTATTAATTGATTTTGATGCTTCTATAAGTTCAAGAGATTAAGAATGTGGTTTGATTAATACTTTATTCGTCATCCTGAAACTCAAATGGAATGAAATTTTCAAACAATTTTAGTACAGCGTTTGGCTTCCAAGTCTCTATCGGCTCTTAACTCACTCTTTCCAACGATTGTGTTACTCCCTATACCGCCCACCGAAAACATTTCATTATGAAGCGCTCCGCTTTTTTTGTAGAACGTAAGAGAAATTTAGTCTGAGTAATGATGCTTTTAATTAAAAACAACTTTATGACAGGAAAATTACTCATATTCATATGGAAAATGGTCATAAAATTCATTTAAATAGAATTGCTCTTTAAAGATAATTATTTTATAACTGAAACTGGCTATTACGTATCTAATTACTCCATTTTTTTCCTTAAACAAAAACAAAATTCTGAAAATCAGAGAGACTGCTTCGTGAAGGAGTTTTTAACGTACCGTGTGAAGAAAATTAGCCAAGTAAAAGACTAATAGATATATTTCTATTTAACCCTCTTAGTGCAGCGGGCCGATGTCGGACAGGGTATCGGTTTTGGCATCTCGGGCAAAAATTGCGGCGGGCCGATATATCGGCTCATAAGCAAAACATTGCGTAACTTTAGCACACAAAAATTATTTTTTGTATGATGTGTTAGTCGCATGTAGTGAAAACGACGGTGTTTTGATTGGAAATGTAAACGTGCGAGTTCTTCTATATGCGGATGATGCTATATTCATCTCAGACAGTCAACAGGGATTACAGAAGCTCCTAGATAAGTTTTGTGAAACAACAGAGAGAATGGAATTGAAGGTAAATGCTTGCAAGACTAAAGTAGTAGTTTTTGATAAGGAGAATGGGGAGAATAACTGTATGATGAGGGCGAATGGTGAAGTAATTGAACAGGTGGATGATTTTGTGTACTTAGGTAAGATGTATGCAAAAGATGGAAGACTACATGAGGAGATAAAGAGACGTGCGAATACTGGAAGGAAAGTGATAGGTAGCATGTGGAGCACAACAAGGAATGAGTGCCTGTCTAAGGAAGCGAGAATCGCCGTGTACAAACATGTACTTCTCCCCAATTTGTTGTATGGTAGTGAAACATGGGTGTCAGGATATACATAAGAGTAGACTATACGCCGTGGGTATGAGTTATCTGAGGAATGTTTGCGACAAAAGTAAGATGGATAGGGTCAGGAATGAGTGGGTCATGAATGAATGTGGGTTAAATGCTCCAGTAATGGACGTGTGTGAAAGGAGTGTGCTTCGTTGGTTTGGCCATGTCGAGAGAATGGATGAGAGTCGAATGACGAAACAGATATATGAGAGGAGAATGAATGGTGCGAGAGGTATAGGAAGGCCGAGAAAGTTGTGGTTCAATGTGGTTGAGGAAATTCTTAGAAGGAGGAATATTAGGAGCCTTAGAAACAGGAGGGCCTCTATGAAGCCGTGTGTGGGGGGTATATGAGACAAAAGAGGTTTGCAAGGATAGATCAGTAAGGAGGAAATCATTGAAGCAGAATTAGGTGTACAGTTATGTATTAATGAGTGAAACATTTTGACTGTGCCTACCCCGGGAGGGAACGGCGTGATGGGTATGTATGTATGTATGATGTGTTCGTCTTTTTTTGATTGGTACCTAATTCAACGTATGCACGATAAGAAAAATCGCGTATGGAAATTTTAAGCAATAACTTTATAATATTAATTTTCCCAGAGTGATATATATTTCATTAAGTCAACCTCCGCATTTCTCACTAGAACTGAAGGCAGAAGTCAGAACTAAGAGGGTTAATTACTTAGTAATTATGAAAGCTTCCGCGGAGTGGTCTAGTATCATGAAGGCTTCAGCTTTGCTTCCACGTGGTGCCATTTTTATTGACACAGTTTCGCAAGAGTTCCAGCTTGCTTCTTCAGGTCGAAGAGACATTCCAGCTCTCTTCTTCAGGACGACCTGAAGAAGCGAGCTGGAACGCTTGCGAAACTGTAGACAACAAATATGACACAACGCGGAAGGAAACCCGAAACCCTTCATTATACAATTACTTAGCGAGTCCGTCACATAAAAGTATACATTTGCACCATTAATGAGACAATACTCAATTTGTGCTTCGGATAGCTACTGAAATTAAAACGCATAATTCGAATATGACCTCCATAATGGCCGGGAAAATATCTCGCCCAAACTACCTTTAGCGGGACACGGCATAAGGGGAAATACTATTTGTTTCTTAGAATTCCTACTAATGACTTCCCCTGACAACGCGCCAAAATCTTCGAACTCAAACTTGCCACAATGATTATGCTACATAGACGTTTGAGGAAACGGACATCTGCCGGTCTGACAGGTTGTCCAGTATTTGGCCCTCTCTTACCGCTTCCTCCGCGATTCCACGCACCGTCGACCTCCGAAGACCCCAGGGTACAGTGCCAGGATGGCGGCTGACGCTAGAGTCCCCCACCCCGCCTCTCCACTTCTTTTTAAACCCTGAAGACCTCTTGTTTTATTTTCTGCTCACTTCTAAATTTATGCCCCCCCTGGGATTATTTTTCCCATGTTTGTCGTCACCCATTTTTCTCTGCTCGCGTCTCCGTGAAGTGGAATTCCGACATACACCACCTTGGTCTCACCATTTGCGAAATAGAAGCAAAATTTGTCTTTTCATGTCTGCGAGACAAAACTATCCAATCTAAATCATCAACTATTCAAGCAAAGGAAAATTTGTTATCCTCCCCTCTATACACGAGTGAGTCAAATTTGTTACTTATCAAAATCTTTGAAATATCTGCTTTATAAAAGACTTTTCCATTTAGTTGCTACGTTAGACAGAATTGTAACGCTTGGGATTAGGTGAGTTTGTGAAGTCGCGTCTCTTTCGGCGGTTTGGAAAACAATTTGAAGAGATGAATGTGTAATTCTATTTACTGACAATGGCGTGCCTGGTGGAGCTCTGAAATAAATAGTTCCTGCTGATAAATGAAGAAAAAATTGGGAAAGTTTAAAAAAGCTACGTTATGAAGTTAATGTTGAAGTATACCTTGTGTAAATGTAAATTATGTAATTCAATATTTTAAATAAAATGTATACAATACAAATATGTCACATTTCAAGATAAATTTTATTGTTAAATAAATAGCATTTTTTCAAATGCTAAAATAGCACTTTAAAAAATGATTTATTAGAGGTATTTTATTTGTTCTGATGTTTCATAATTTCGTTCATAGAGGGTATAAGTTGTATCGCTTATTGCGTAAGGACATTCTCCTCAGTCCATCTTAACTTCTTAAGTAATTATAATAATACCAATTGACTTCAAATGACGTGCTCACATTTATGAAAGCAAAAGAGTGAAATTTTAAGCTGCTTTCTTCCGCATGAGGAAAAAAATGATCTCTAAGAGTGGATGAAATGATGCTTTTGGATATAGAAAACACCGGTCCCGTCAGTAATCGCGTATTTGCGTTCGCTGGTCAACCGGAGTGTTTGCAATCGTTACGAAATCCCTTTCTGCTTCAAAATTACTTCACATTACGACGAACATGGGCTTGAAAAATGGCGGGAAGGAATGCCGTCTCAACAAAAAAAGGAGGAAGTAATCAAGAACATGTAACCCCAATGAAAAGCCTTACGAAACGACTGACGTTGAAGCCAAGAAAAATTCTTTGATCCAATTCCGAAATTTACATAATGATCACTTATACAATATATATCGTGGGCCTTGGTTACCGTTGCCGTTCCATCTTGGTCTTATATTCGATCCAAATGACTACAAAACTATGCACTTAAAATCACTAGAGAAGGAAATAAAAGTGTGAGAGAGATATGTTTTTGGAAACATTTCCTAAAAAATGGTAACACTCCTTGAAAATATGGTGAGCAAAGCAGTAATAGACAAATGTAACTTCACTCTGGTTAGGCCACACCTCGAATACGCCGGGAGCATTTGGGACCCTGGCCAATAAGATTTAACCAAAAAATAATAAAATACAAAGCTAAGCTGCGCGCTTCGTTAAAAACTGCTACGAGCGTACATATAGTGTCTCACAACTTTTAGAGGGATTAAAGTCGGAGCTCATAGAGACTGGGAGGCTACAGGCTACAAGGAGGCTACATGTTTAGCTTGCTTGAGAAATTTAGAACTGGTGTGTTTCAGAGCCAAATAAAGGATATTATCATGTCGCCTCACTGCACCTTTAGGTCTGACAGATGCAATTAAATAAGAGAGATACATTGCCCAACAGATAGCTCCAACGAATACACTCCCATAGTACATGTCATCATTTCAACTCCCAAAACCTTATCTCTTACATCTTTACACGGCTGTTGCCCTAGCACCCCCTGCCGCACACCCATTCGGAGGCTCGCAGGGTAGTATATGGATATAGATGTAAAAGAATTCTACCTGATGGAAATGAAAGCATTTGTTTACGTCTGCTCTCATTAAATTCACTTTTTTTGCAACTAATGCTCACTACATCGTCATCAGAGACTGCAGTCATGATGGTGACTTGATGCAGTAAATTGTATCATTGAAACTCATTAAAATATCAATGCAATGGTGACATGGCATAATAATATGAGTATAGTAGACCTAAAAATAGGAGAAGCGGAAATTATCAAAAGCACAGAACTTCCTTTCAACTACGTTGATAGCTGAGTCAAATAAGGGCCATAAAAATGCACATAATGGAATATTATAGGATATAAAACATCAAAAATACTTTCTGCATAAAGGTAACACTCCGGAGCATGGAACATGTTTCTTTTTGATGTGATTTCGTCCAATAACCTAGACTCTCAGTCTCCTAAACACCCATCCACACTTCAGGATCAGGTTTAATCAGGATAATGGCAATTAAAATTGATTCTTTGAACAGAGCAACTCTATAATTTCAATTATACGTATATTTACTGGGTAAATATTGATATCATAGTTAGTAATGGATATTAAAATTTCAGTTCACTGTAGACTGGAAGAGAACGGTTCTAGTCTCATCGAGTGATTAACAGAATAGTCCAGTTTTGTAAATGAAGGAAGAGAAATTAAGGCCAACTTTTATCTATCACATTGACAGTAGATTATTACCAACTATGATATGAAGATCACAACTCGAATTTTGCGAATGTGAAACAATTCCCTAGATATCCCGATGAGTCGCTAGTCTGCTTCCGTTGCGTGCAGATGTGTTCCCTCTCGGAGCGGAATATTCGAGGTCATGCGTTGATAGTCGTATGCTCGTTGTTAGCTATGCTTCCCGTTCGTGGCTTTCTGCGATTGTGTTACATACTTGTTATATGTGAATCTACTCTTACTGAGCTACAAGAAGTGTGTTACCTGTAATTACGTTATGAGTTATTGTTTTGTTTGCCGCAAGTCTACCCGCAACACCTACTGCATACAGTGTGGGGACTGTCAGCAGTGCTTCCATGGTTTTTTGTCTTGAAACCTCACTTAGCAAGGATGGTATCAAAGGAATTGAAGACAGTGATCAAACCTGGAGGTGCATTGATTGTAATTCTTCATACAGGCAGAAGTTAAACACTGGACCAGACATGAGCCTATCTGAAGGTAAATCCTTTCAAGATATTTATGTTATGTTCCAAGAAATTCAAAGTGAATTAAAAGTGACTGAAAAAAATCTTGGTGACACAATCAGCAAATTGTATGATAAACTAGAAGATAGCGTTACATTAATAGAGTCTCAAGGAAAAAGGCTAGATGACTGCTTTGAGGAAATATCATCATTAAAATCTGAGAATTTGACTCTAAAACAACAGGCTGAGGAGTCTTTAAACCGCTCGGTTGACCTTGAACAGCGCTTACTTTCTAATAGTTTGGAAATCCATTCGGAATTCCGTCAAGTCCCAATGAAAACTTGAAATCAATAGTTGGTGGTGTCTGTGTTGCTTTGGGTGTTGAGTTAGATAACGGTCACATTGATCAGTGCTACCGATCTAAGCCAAAGCCAAATGGTGATTGCATACATGTGCGTTTCGTTCACCAGTGTAAAAAGGACAACATCTTAGCCAAACGCAGGGTAAAAAGAAATTTTTCCACGCGCCACTTGACGTTGGTTGGAGTACCACCGTCAGATACTCCTATTTATGCCAATGAGGCCCTGTGCCTTGGAAGACGTAAGCTTTTCAATGCTGAGAGAGAACTGAAGAAGGCCAAGAATTACAAATACCTTTGGCTGCCCATTTCCTTTCGAGAAGAAATCACCCTCGAATTCCCTCCACCAACTTCCTTATCAAGCTAGTTGAATTCATTCTGAAACGCAACGCCTTCACTTTCAATGGGCGTTTCTTTCTTCAAGCCAAGGGAACGGCTATGGGCACAAGAATGGCCCCTTCTTATGCCAATCTCTTCATGGGAAAGCTCGAAAGTGATTTCCTCGCCACCCAGGAATTACAACCGGAGCTCTGGGTTAGATTCATTGATGATATTTTCATCATATGGACCCACGGCGAGGATACCCTAGCGAACTTCCTCAAATCTCTAAATCAGTTCTCATCCATTCGCTTCACATCGGCCACTTCTCCTTCTCAAATCACCTTTCTCGACGTAGACATTTCCATCACAAATAATAACACCTTTGAGACTTCGGTCCATATCAAGCCCTCCAACAAACAACTGTATTTGCATGACAACTGCTGCCATCCCAAACACACTAAGCACTCAATTCCTTATTCGCTGTCGATCCGTGGCCACCGGATTTGCAACTCCAAAGAAAAACTTCATGAATACCTTGATAAGTTTCACAATTCTTTATCCAATAGAAATTATCCCGAGCCACTTCTAAAAAAACGTATTTTACCCTCCTCTGCTAATTTCACCCCACGTAAAAAAGACACCCCCCTGGACGCCCTAAATCTTCACATCACATATTTTCCTGGCGTCCAAAAACTCAAGACCATCCTCAAAGACTTATTCCCAATTTTAGATACTAACAGATCGACAGCCAATCTCCTACCCAAATGCCCCACAGTATGCTTCAGACGTCCACCTAACTTAGCCAATCTTCTTCGCTCCAATTCTTCGCGAGAGGGTACATCGAATGACACTCCCCGTCCCACCACACAGAGATGCAACAAACCACGGTGCAAAACGTGCAACATGTTTCGCCCCCTATCCTCATTTCAGAGTCCTAACACAGAGACGCCGTTCGACATCAAAGCCTCCGGCTCTTGCGACTCCCACAACTTAGTTTATGTGTTACAATGTAAACTATGTCCCGGTTTTTATGTGGGCGAATGTATTACACCCCTTAATATTAGAATGAATAACCATCGGTGCACCTGTAAAGACCCATCTTCCACTTTCCCCGTCCCCACTCATGTGCGGAAACATGGCTTGTCCTTTGACAAGTGCTTTGAGGTGGCAGTATTGCTCTCCCTTCCCCCGGACGCCCCGTTAATTGAAGTGCGCCAGAAGGAGCAAGCCATAATCTGGTTGCTAAAATCGTACGCCGCGCCCGGATTAAATAAAATACATTAATGGAACGCTTCCCGTTCTTCTCCATTTACCCGCTTCTCTCCCCCTCCCCCCCCACCCTCACTTCGACCCCTTCCGCTCTCTCCGGCCAAGACACGAGCTGGTAAAAATTTCCCCTTTTCAAGAACCGTTCGTCAACCGCTGGGAAAAACCCCTTCCCCTTCCCCCATCCCCACTCCCCTAACCTACCGCCCCTCCTACCCCTATCCTCACCAGCGCATACGACATTTGTTCCGTGATACGCCTTGAAGACGGACTAGTTCCGAAAGCTAGCGATGTAAGTGTGATCGTCTCTTTTTTTGTGTGTCTATCTCCTCCATCCTATCCACATCGTGTATATATATATATATATATATATATATATATATATATATATATATATATATATATATATATATATATATATATATATATATATACACGATGTGGATAGGATGGAGGAGATAGACACACAAAAATTGACAGACTTTGTTCCGTGATACGCCTTGAAGACGGACTAGTTGCGAAAGCTAGCTATGTAAGTGTGATCGTCTCTTTTTTTGTGTGTCTATCTCCTCCATCCTATCCACATCGTGTGTTCATCGCCGCATGGCTGACTCCAATCCATCAACGTATTTATATATATATATATATATATATATATATATATATATATATATATATATATATATAAACGTTCGTTCATTCACTCAGACCGCTCAGCGGCAAATACTCACATAAATGTTTATACAGAAAGGTAGAAAGAAAGTGGATAGGAACACAAAATTGACAGACACAATGGTGGTGTGAAGATGTAAAGATGGCCGATTCCAAGCAGAAAAAATTCGGCTGGACCGGGAATCGAACCATGGACCTTTGGATTTCGCATCCAATGCTCAGACCACCAAGCTAGCCAGTGTATTAAGAATCCACTGGAATCGGCGGGGGTTTATAGGAACAAACACTCCCCAAGGCATGACCCACGAGACCGGCTAATAGATGGCGCCAGGGCTGCTTTTCACCCACCGGCAGAGAGAGAATGACACACACAGAAGGCGAAATGAAAGAATAACTCAAGCACACAGACAGTGGTGAAAGATATAGAACAGGCGTTTCGGGGCACGCTAACCCAAGTACTTAGGATCACTTAAGTGACGAATATATAAAGTTTGCCAGAGGAAGGCAGACGACAAACACAGAAAACAAAAAAATGATGAACACACTTACAAAGTTTCTTGATATTTCGGTGCCACTAGCACCTTGGTCGCAAGAGCGAAGACTGAGAAGGAAGGGAGGACTGAGGTGGTAGGAAGGGAGGAGGTTCCGCCTCAGTCCTCCCTTCCTACCACCTCAGTCCTCCCTTCCTTCTCAGTCTTCGCTCTTGCGACCAAGGTGCTAGTGGCACCGAAATATCAAGAAACTTTGTAAGTGTGTTCATCATTTTTTTGTTTTCTGTGTTTGTCGTCTGCCTTCCTCTGGCAAACTTTATATATATATATATATATATATATATATATATATATATATATATATATATATATATATATATATATATATATATATATATATATAGTTCTTGCGAAGATTCCACGAACGTGGCAAACAATATAAATCTTCGTCACAGGGTGACACTAAACATAAAACATAAAAAAGCAAACTCACGAGTTAAAATTTTCGGTGGGTCGCCCGCACCTTCGTCAGTGATAGAATGAGGATTGAGGAGGAAGAATCGTATAGGAGGGGCGGTGAGGGGAAGGAGCAGGTAGGAGGGGTGGGGAAGGGCGGGGAGGGAAGGAGCCAAAGACCAGTTCGGGAGAAAGAAACAATGTAGCGAAAGTGGGGGATAAAATTAATGGGAACGGTTGAGGCCACGTGGACAGAGGGCGTTAGAAAATCTGATGCAACATTGTTCTAATGTCTTCAGACTAATGATAGTGGCTGTGGGCGGGAGGGAAGCCAGAATGGCTACATTGTAGCAGTCATCAAATTTTACATTGTGGGAGGCAGCATGTGTGGGGACAGAGAAAGAGAAGTTGGTTGAAGAGGGATTGCAAGAAGCACGGTGATTATTAATTCTAATATTGAGGGGGGTACTACAGAGCCCAATGTAAAAAGCTGTACATAATTTGCAAATAAGGATATAGACTATATTTGTTGTGGTACAGGAAGGGGAGGTAACAGAAGGAAGATAACGATTAACGAATTTTTTGGGTAATCGGTCTGTAATTAGAATTAAACACGTTTTGCACCTAGGCCGGTTACAACGGGTGGCTGGAGCTTTAGAAATATTAAAAGATTTATGGAGGGGGTTAGTGGCTCTAAATATAGCAGACAGGTTCGGGGGACGTTTGTATACAACAGAGGGACATTTAGGGAATAAATTAGTAGTGGCAGGATTGCTGGAAAGTATTGGGAATAATTCTTTGAGGAGATGTTTTAGGGACTGTACGCCTGGGAAGAAAGTGGTGCAAATAGAAATATTGTTGTACTTAGGACAAGAAGTTGATTTAGGTTGGTACGGTTTCCTAAGGATTTTTTTATTTAAAAGGGATTCAGGGTAGCCCCTGCGAAGAAGAGACTGGTGTAGCTTGGTTAGCCCCTCCTACCTGCTCCTTCCCCTCACCGTCCCTCCTATACGATTCTTCCTC
Organism: Ceriagrion tenellum; assembly: GCA_963169105.1. Lineage (NCBI taxonomy): Eukaryota > Metazoa > Arthropoda > Insecta > Odonata > Coenagrionidae > Ceriagrion > Ceriagrion tenellum. Next base: position 145,477,128 of record OY720640.1, on the reverse strand, counting down.
CTCAATCCTCATTCTATCACTGACGAAGGTGCGGGCGACCCACCGAAAATTTTAACTCGTGAGTTTGCTTTTTTATGTTTTATGTTTAGTGTCACCCTGTGACGAAGATTTATATATATATATATATATAATTATATATATATATATATATATATATATATATATATATATATATATATATATATATATATATATATATATATATATATATACTTTACATTTTTTGTCTAAAGGAGAAAAAGTCATTCGTTGTCTATAAGTTATACTTTGTACTATGTTTACTTTGTTTATTGTCAGTCTGAAACGAGCATGTAAAAAAAATCTTGTTTGTTCTTTTGTATTTATCTCTTCTTATTTGTTTTTACAAGATATGTTTTTGCCACGTGTCATATTCAATGATGCATATTCATAATAAAAAAAGTTAAATTTTTGTGTAACTAGCCTCGCATTAAATTTAAGGATGGTAGCTTCCTCACTGGTTTTTTAACCATTGAAGCTACCTAAGGCTCCTTTCATTGTTTTGTCACAAAATTTGTACGTTGAAGTATTTGGAGTAATAAATTCATTCATTCATTCATTTAGAAAATCAAATTAATCAAGTTACTGGGTTTAATAATTTGAATCACAGGAAGGAGAATTGGAAAAGGACTCAAAACGAGATTATGTCACGAGGGGAACATTCATAGGCTGAAATATTTTTTTCCAATTCACCCCAATTTACACAAATGGGATCGACGTAAGCTCACCACTTGGAGCCCGTGGATTTCTCCAGGAAGACACCTGTTGGATGTGCGCAGATGGAATGTCTTTCATGCGGGTATCAGAGGCAAAACTACTCAGATGTTATCTTAAGGGATTAAATAGACTTAGAGTGATAACACGAAACCATATCTACGCGTCGTGAATCCCTAATGAAATGAAAGGGAAGGATAACAATTTAACAGGTCAAGCATTGCTAGGGTTGTCTGGAAACAACAGAAAACAGCTATTTGGATTAGAGTGTACTAGCAAATCATATTAGAATGAAAATTATAACCTTAAAAAGTTTTACTATGTTTCAAGAGAACAGGCACAGATGAAAATATTTTAAATTTTTTATCGTCCTCGGCCGGATGATTTTGTTTTCGGAAAATGAACATTAAACGAATCCCTGATTGCGATATTGATTTTAAATTATTATTAAAAAAGCAAACTGCGTTTACCAAACATGACTTAAATAATTTTTCCCTTGCAGTTAAGGAGAGTTCAATTTAACGCATGAATTTTTCGGAGGACAAAATGAAAATGTTTATAGATATGGAAAAACGACGATATGATATCTTTTTCCGCGCTGCGGAATACGCTTTGGTGTTCTTCTAAGATAATAACGCAGGGGAAAAATTCCGATTTGGCTTAAAAGGATACACAACTGACTTATCATTTCACAATTGTATGAATAAACAAACAGGCCAACATCATTTATTTTTCTGCAAATCAGATTCGCAAACTGTATGAGAATCAGAATCTGTAACACACCGCCAGTCCACTTTCCGAAACTGAATTGGAACTGTAAGGCTTGATTCGAAATCCCTGTGACCTTTAGGGTCGTCCAACATTGTTGGCGAGGAGTTCACTGACCTCTACGAGGATAAAACAGGTCGCACCCTTTAAGAGGAGAGGGAGGAAGACCTTCCCTTTTGCACATCGACTAATTCCCATTCGCCGGCTTGTTATAAGGGTGGATTGAGCGACCTTGGTTGCTCCGTTGGAGTCGGCCATCGCGGCATGATGGAATAGGAGACCCTTTTTTGGGCTGCGCCCACGCAGAGATTTCTCATTCCGTCGCCATGGATACGGTGGCGGGATGCCGCCACGAGTGGGAACGAAGGGACGAAAGAAATACAATTTAAAAGGGGGAGCACGAGCTTCAATCGGCGAGTTTGTACTTTTTTCTTCTTTTTACTCCGGAATATGAATCCCAGGGCTGTGCGCTTGGGGAAGATACCTCAATAAACAAGCCCATACAAAGGTATCACAGGGAATACCATATCATCGCTTAAAGAATGAAATTGGTCCATAACTTTACCTATTGTAGAGACAAAATTTAACTTCTCTGAGTTTCTCTAACGCCAGCTTTTTTCGTATTCCAGGTATTAAAGATTGGCAGTTTATGTAATCGATTGTATAAATGAGAAAAGTATTGCCAATATCGTTTAAAGTATTGAAAAACCGATACATTAAGCATTGATATAGGCAAAAAAATAACGTTACAAAGAAAGCTTTTAACTTAGACAAGTGAGACACGTTTGAATACCTTTACTTTAGACTACATTTGGTACATTAACTCCAACTACTTCCTATTGCTGGCAATGGTGGTTATTCTTGCTTTGCATCCACTAATTCGTCTATACCGTGGAGCATTCCAAAAGATAGGCATTGTATACAAATTTTGCGACAGATGACGAGTTCATTAACTGATGATGATTACACGTACTGTGAGTGAATAATATCATGCGTAAAGGAGAGATAACTTTATTTTTCTTGTAGATATCGATCCCTATTCGAACAAGCTGATCCAGATTCTTTATATTATCCTGGACGTAGAATTAACACACATCACAATACATTTTTGGTATCGGCGATTTCCCTATGGAACTCCCTACCGTTGCACATAAAATATTCCTCCACCCCTCATCTATTTCAGTCTAACATATTTAATTTATTGATGGTGAAACAAGGTATGAAATATGTAACCACAGTACACACCTGTAAAGCTTCTTTAATCATTTTTGTTAAACTATTTTGGGAGTAAATTGTTATTAATTTAAATTGATTTTAATTGTTACCAAAATATTTGTTGATGCTATTTATAACTTGGAACATTATCACAATTTTGTTAATTGATTCCATCTTATTCCATCCATTAATTATATACTTATACACATGGTAATGTAAAAGCCACAGTATTGACTGTTGCCATAATATCGATTTATTTTTAAATTGATAATTCGTTTTCTCTGTAATCCTTTTGAGAGTTCTTGACCTCTTTATGTATTTTGTCCTTACGGAGCAGTTTGTTTAAGATCAATAAACTTTGTTCAATTAAAATTCAATTAAGCTGGCCATGAGGAAGGGAAAGAAAGCGGATACCATAAATTAGTTTAAATTTGTCTCGCACGACATTGAAGAGGAAAATATCACTCGTGTCTGAAGAGGGAGAATTATGGCGGACCTCCTTTCTTTGTCGGAAGGTGACAATTGGGCTAGGAGAACGTAAAACTCCCTTTCCCACAGTGCCCATCTTTAACTTTTTGATCATCATTTTGCTCCTCGTGAAGGAATGTGTTCGAGGGTACTCTGGTATTGGACGCGGGCCAGGAAACTTGGTCGTAGAGCTCGAATGGAATAAGTCCAGGACTCATTCGAACAAGATGAACAATCTTGAACAACAAGGTTTTGAGAAATGTATGTCACTAGAAGGAAAGTGTGCCTCAGGACGAATACAGCAAGAAAAATATTCCATTTTTCAAGAATAGACGAGGATAGGAAAAAAAGCACCAGCAGCTAAAACACAACTCCATAATTGCTGGTTTATCGCAATTCCAAAATGTCGAAGTTGGAACCACTCTATAAATATATCAATGGAATCGATTGTAACAATAAAGTGTCGTTCGATACGATAAATTCGACCGTCCAGAGCCCTGAAAGACGTCGATGAAAATAGCTCCTGTGATTTCCTTCATTTTCCCAAGGGGAAAAGCAACCAAAAACTGTTAAATTAGCCAATGATAATCAATTTCAACTAACAAATAGCGGATTATAGTTTTTGTGTGGTTGAAGCCAAATATTTAACGGCATGCGATATAATTCCCGAAACTCAGTGGTTCAATTGAATAATAAAGAACCTAAAAATTGAAGTAAATACTATTAATAGAAAGATATGGAAATTTATCATAGCCATAAAAGTCAATTCCTGGATGGAAAATCTTTCCTCATTAACATACTTTCCAACGTATGGAATTATACTTTATGGGTGAAAATCATCGATGGTTGACTCCTGTTGAAGCACCCTGATTTGAATTCGGTTCAAAGCCGAATTCATTCAAAGTCACTCATTTAAACGACAAAACGTAATTTGCGGGAACGAAAAAGAATATTTTAACCCATAGAATTCAACTGCCTGTTTTCAAAGGTTCATTATTATGGAAGGTTGAAGGGGGGAATCAGCTCAATTCATGACATTATATAATGCTGAATAAATTACTCCAAATCGAAAAATTATAAAATTCTTTTCCCGACAGAATGGAATTACAGTGAATTGCCATCAATCGTCAATTATTTATTCCTTATGAGAAAATTCAGTTTTTCATCAGTTTACTGAGTTTCAAAAACAAATACATTCATTGGAACACACTTCAATGAGGAGGTAGCTCAACAAACTTAATACAGAATTTTAATATACATGCTTTCCATCACCCATCCTACTTTCCATCATCAATGGTTCATTAATAATCGGAAAAAAATTATTGAAACTCGCAGTAAAAAATTTCACGACACACTCTACATTTTTCTAAAACTCTGAGCCTAACTACCCCTGATTAGCGGTTCCTCGTGACAAAATTAAATCCCAATTGAACAGAGAGCAAATCATAATTTGCTGGGGAAACCGAGAGAGATTATGAAAAGTCACTGCGTTTAATTTGCGTTTTGACGATAACAAACCAGAGATGAGGGTTTGGCAGAGAATTTAAAAAAAAATTATTTTTATCGATCCTCTGCACCAGCTCCAGCTACCGGGGGGGAAATCTACTACCACCGCTTCAGACGCAATCGCGTCTCCTTTCTTTCTTCGTGACAAATGAAATCCTCACTTTGCGCGCTCTTCCTCAGCGAATTTGCGTTCGAAATATATTTCATATTGGAAACATTCTTCCCACCCTCCCATTTTATAGTAAGTACATGTGCATATGTATTTTTATCGCTCCACGCGGTAAATAAGAGCCATTTTGGTTGCGTCAGTGCGAATTAGAGAGAGAGAGAAAGAGAGAGCGAAATGTGACTTTGGATTGGCTTGTTACTCAAGAGCGGGGGACACTCGCAAAAAAAACAACTGGGTTTAGTTATGACAGCCGCGTACGATGAGCCCTGAATAATCAACACCGCTGTGATATTTGTTTCGGAAAGCGGAGCGAGTCTAAATGAGATATGCAAATAGTTACGCGGAAAACTTTATCTGATGAATAGATAATGGAACAAAAATTTCCAGCCTCACAATTGCCAAGAACTTTTGAATCCTACGTCTTGATTCAGGCATCGCAATTGAAGGACTACTATTATCGGTAAATTTACTTTTGACGAGTTATCTCTCAGCAAAAAATAAATAAAAACAATTTAGGCAAGTTGAATACTTAAAACAAATTATCAGCCACGTAGTAAAGAGTTGTGTTGCTAAAATCTTCAATCATAAATGCGACGTTTCTGATACTAGAGGTTTAAAAACTAGAAATATTCCCATATGAAGCCAAAAAAATATACCATTTTAGCCTTTTGTGTCTATACAATTGGATGCACTTGCGTTTTGGTGGAGTAATGGTGCTTGTAAACAACAGATAGAGCAGGAAAGCACTTTTTTATCAAAACAGAGCAAAGCAAAATCTAAATTTAGTTTCACCGCAAACAAAAGGAATATAAAACCGCGGTGCCATGATAAAAATGGCCATGAAGTATTTATTTAGTAGAAACAACTCCCAGAACTGCAGATATAATTCCTAACACGTATATTATATTAAGTATGGAGAAATATGTTTATGAAAATGTGACCAAAAAGAGATGACAGTAAGTAGCAATTATTGTATCACTCTGGAACTCAATTAACCACCCCACAGACTTGAGGATCATTTGATGTAAACTCTAACGGCCGTATTCATAGTTGCACTAGTCTAAGTCTAAGACTGGGTTAAAGAAGTTAGACCGGTGATTCGGTTGAACCCGTATTCATAGTGTCATTTTAGCGCTGACCGACTTAAGTTCCGGTAGATTTAGTCCGGAGGAAGTTAAACCAATGGAATCATGGTTTACCGTAGGGACTAAGCTCCTAGTATAGCCATTTTCTCTTCAGCTTATGTGTTATGGTGATTATCGAAGGTGCTCTGTGGATTATAACGAGGAATTTATTCGTTACAGCTACTTATAGGAGTAATATTAGTAGATAGTTTGGCGATATGAATATTTTGGGATAGGAATATATTGCAGTTTAGGTTAATTCTTACATCGGTGAGTACATTTATAGGCAGCAGTATAATAGCTCTGTTGTTCTCAGGGTACGTAGTTCATTAACGTTGTTATTTGTTAGTTCAGTTTTTGGGGATAACGGGTTAGTATTAAATTTTATCCATTATAAGTTAGGTTTATCCTTAGAATAGTTTTATTACTCGGTATAATAATTTGCATAATTAATTATTTCACTTTCGTAGTTACGTCTTCCTTGTTTACATTTTGTATAGTGAGTTTTTAGTCCGTAATATTTCGTTTTTATTTCATTCGTAGTAGTGTTGTTTTATATTTTCAGGTATTAGTTTTTACGATTGATTTCAAAGTGCATTAATTGATAGGGAATAAGTTAATTTTGTGATTTAATTGTGTAGCTAGTTTAGTGGGTTGGTTTTAGGTTACAAAAATTAGGTAGTATTTGACGTTTGCTCTTTCTTTAAATTAATTTGTCGTTTTGCGGGTAGGTATATTTTACATTTACAATGGCTGGAATGGATTATGCAGAATTCTTAGACGAATTAGAGGTGATGGATGATTAGGTGATGGATGATGAGGTGATGGAACTTACAATTTATGGACTTTGCAGTTCAAAGAATTTCTACTAACCTTTGTATTAGTCTATTAAAATTAAATATAATCACATTCAGAGAAAGAAAACTTGAACAGCAAGAAATAAACTGATACGTAGTGAGAAGATATTAGTGGTGAAATAACTTAATTTGTGAGATCTAATTTTGTTAAATCCTAAACAAAATCAAAACTATATGCTGAGAAGAAGATAGTAAGGCAATGAGGAGATGGAACTAACAAGTTATCGATATTGCAATTATAAAAATTGCAGCTAACCTTTGCATTAGTCTATTTTTTAAAAATTTAATCACATTCCGACAAAGAAAAGTTGAACAGCAATTAATAAACTGTTGCGTATTTAGAAGATACTACCAATGAAATTACCCAATTAGCCCGGCTAACGTGAAATTCTAACGTAAAACCATACTCAAACATAACTGGAAATGCAGTTAGAGCTCGAATGCAATCATATCAAATTGCAAGAAATGGCAAAAACGGAGCACAATTATCTTAGAAAGATGAACATCTATTGTAATATTTTAATACGATCGTTATAAATACTAAAGTGAACATGATGCTAGTTGAACCTTACAACAATGAAAAATACGGGGAAGAAGACCAGAAAATTCTGTCATAGGTACCCATCAAGAATAATGCACTAATAGAAAAATAAAATGATATGCAATATATCTAAGCCATACATAATTACGCAGAAATAATTGAGCCTTGGACCAAAGTGCAGGGAGCAGGATTCCGGTCACGGAGTAGGATCCTACTCCGTGACTCCGGTGCACTTCCTACTTTCAGCAAGCTTCAGTCTAAATGGAAGTAATGGAGGTAAAAGGGTTTGTAGAGAAGAAACAAATTCTCACGAGACGCCAAAAACCAGTTCAAAAATTCCGGGAAATACCCCTGTCGACTGAGTTTCTCGGCGATTAGCGGTGTTGCCAAGCGTTCCACCCTCCCGCAGTAGGCAAGTCTCGGACTGTGTTAGCCCCCGAGACTATCTCCCTCAGCTCGAGCTATGAATACCAACTTTTAGTACCGTTCTAAACTGCACTTAGATCGGACTAAGATACACCTCCTCACACCGGAATTAACTTAAAATCTATGAATACGGCCGCAAGATTTTGGATTGTCACCTTCGTTGATAAATAATGACAGTTGGAGAGTTCTAACACCTAATTGTCAAATTATTGACGCTACGGCTAACGACGAAACTACAGTTTAACAACAGCTCTCATACCTCGTAAACAATTACTGAGGATGTCAAAAGTACTCTACAGAGTAGAGTAATCATGAAAACATATGGCAAGACTGTATAAAAAGCCATATACTGACAAAGATCTTCCTTCCCTCCGGTGTATAAAAATAACAATACCAGAAGTGATATATCTAACTTTAGGGGCAGATTTGAAAAACTAATTTTTTGTATTAATTTTTCTTGACAATATCGATTTGTATGAAACATTTAAACAACGTTTAGAGCAAAGACCAGGTTATACAGGTTGAGTAAATGATATAAAGAGCGAATGTGCAGTATTTACTGTAAAAATTCCTTTTATTCGGCTGGGATTTTCCCTGAGAGTTGGCGCATTCAAGCGTAGCGTTGAAGTTGAATAAATGTATAAATGTTTCAAATGCTTTGAAATAGTTTTAAGGTATTTGGTCAGATACTACATTATGAAAATTAGTTATGTGAAAAACCAAAATCCAACTTGTAAAAAATTTGAATGAGCTGAGTAAGAACCTAAACATTCTGTCCCAATTTTATAATGCTTTCTACCAAAATTTGACCAAAATTTGGAATTAACATCATTAATGGAGGACTGCTGAGTTACATTTGGTTAAATATACTCTGCATTCTCAACGGATTCTTCGTTATCATCTCAAAACCACTGAACTCCATTCCTATCGGAAAAGGGTAGGTTTGCCCGTATGTAAGCATGTCCCCCACAGAACCGTGCATTTGTGAGTCCTGAGTGCCCGAAGGGCGAAAAAGGAAGGAACCCTTGCATTTTTGGGACGTCTCTTCGCCACGTACCCTGCCTGTTAAGTGCCTTGGTAACGCACGCGCCGAGGAACAAGAAACAAAACGGTCGAGCATAAGAGGTCGTCGGGAGCGGTAACGCAGCCGGAGCACTTCGTTGGTTGGGAGCGGCTTTAATGATTCGCCCGGCGATAGTCCTTTGTTCTTCTCGACTTCCGTGACCTCAAACATTCCACCTGCTCCTCGCAGTCAGACCCGCCACAATGCACTCTCCTCTTGAGCCGTTTCGTGAATTCTGCCGGCAAGCATGGTGGGCGACTTAAGCGCGTTGCTGGCAGCATTACAAACAATGTTTCCGTCGTCATGGGAACCGGGGGTGGGCTGGTGAGTGAAATAAGGGGATAAGGCAGGATAAGATGGTAACTCTTAGGGTCCGTTTTCGGCTTTGTTCCCTGAACACGTGCCCTCAAATCTCTATACCCTGAGAGTATTTTGCTGGAAAATATTTGTAACTGCTGACACGTATTTGAATGTATTCATGTGAATTTTTCTCATGGCAATTTCTTCAAAACATTCACCCGCCTTGTTTGAATTTCAAATGGCTAAGCACGACACAAGGGCTGGTGAAGAATACTGACTCCTGGTTGTGGCTTCTTTGAAGTCCTCTTCTCCCATGCGTTGCCATCTTTGATGGACCGCAAGGGTCTAAGATCTTGTTGCCTTGTATCCACCAAAATTGCCATGGGAATTAGGAAGCCTGGATAGCGTAGCGGTCTGCGCATTGGTCCGGCAAACCAAAGGTCCCTGATTCAATTCCCGGTCCAGGCCGAATTTTTCTCATGGAAATTTCTTCAAATTACATTTAATATTGAATATAGAACTTAGTTCAACACGCTCAAATCGTATTGTACAAATTACGCCGTTTTATACGATGAAATAATTGAATTCGAACAAATAAAAAGGTGGTGATTATTTTATGTCAATAGTTGGATCTCAAGACCAATTCATTTTTTTGCAAAAAATATTCCAAGTATTAACACAAACTACCAAACGTAAAATGTCTGACGAGATGCATGAATTAAAAATCACTCACATTTTATTTAGTCCTTCTTAGAGAGATCATACCAATACCGTTTCTTAATGGAAAACGACTCCAAATTATTTTGGCAAATATTTCGCTAAATTGTGCGGTAAGTGACATCATTGGGAAGGTAAAACTTTTTTTTAATATTGAGACCAAATTCATAGAATTTTGAGTAATGGAATATCGCTCATTGCATCTTAAGAGGATGCATTAAAAGGTAAGGAATAGTAGTGAAGAAAATCCACCAGATGGCGAGACTGGAACCTGGTTAAGACGTTTTTTGACGGCAGAAGCCTCTCAGTCAACGATGACTCACGCTCAAGTCAACAATCCTCTCCAAGTTTAAGCCAAGTCTCCAGCGCGTAGGTTCAAGCATCGCAGACCTAAGGTCTGTGAGGAAAGGCTGAACAATATTTTTCATCATCCGAGCAAATTTAAACTGAAAACCACTCGGGTAACTAGTTGAAATGAGCTAATTTCAGATTCTATGTAGCAACCATGATGGACATTCAGACAGAAGATGAATATTAGATCTTCCCGTGAATAAAAATTAATTTGTGCAACTATATTTCCTCAAGTAGCTAAACATCAGTTGGCGCGATGGATTTACCTCTAGAAATGTTATAATGCTTAGCGATACAATGGTAAATTAATAAAAAATATTTATAAACTAACTGTTTGGAGCAAGGGTTTCATTTTAAAATGTATCATTTATACAAGTTTTATGCAATATCATAAAAAATGAAAACTTTTTGTTGCATGTGTGACTGTATCCCTCACAACTTTTCGCCCTCCACAGATCATATTTATTAGCTCATGGCATCTCATTTGTTGACATTCTCGCTTTTAAACGGTGAAATAGTGATAGGTTAAAAGAGCGGTGGACGTTACTTAGCATTCTGATAGGAGATGGATCTCCCTATGTATACGATTTTACAATACACAAATCAGTTTTTTGTAAATATATTTTGTACATACATTGCCAATTCCCCGATAATTATTTATGCATTAAGAAAAATTATTGCATTACACTGGTCTCCATTAGCAAAGGTCTATTATTTATGTTCCAAAAATTTCAAGGAGATGACATGTGTCTTTGAAAAACAATCGGGGTGGGAATTTATGACCAATTCGACCGGTTCCCGTATATGATGTGTCGTCTTAACTAGATACACTACAAGGGAAACTTTCTTGGTTTGTTAGGAAGCAACGCACCTCGGTTACGATGGTTTTTGACAAAATTTGTCATCAACGATATAATTCCTACACTTTTCCTATTACATTAAAACTATGTTTTATATGGAATGAGAGGAATACTGGTCTATACCTGGGAATGTATACAACAACGCGAACATTTTAAAATCAACTATCGGAGCAACTCCAAATCAAATTCAAACTCCCGAGACACGAAAGTATTACCCTGCATTAGTTAAACACCGTTTTATATCTGATGAAGTTGCCATGAGAAAAATCTGGTCTGGACCGGGAATCGAACCACGGACCTTTGATTTGCCGGACTAATGCGCAGGTCACTACGCTATCCAGGCTTCCTAATTCTCAGAGCAATTTTGGTGGATACAAGGCAACTAGATCTTAGGCCCTTACGGTCCATCCAAGATGGCAACGCAAAGGAGAAGAGGGCTTCAGTAAAACCACAACCAAGAGACAGTATCCTTCACCAGCACTTACGCCATGCTTTGCCATTAGAAAATATTCAATCTTAGCACGTGACGTTGGATGAAATTACGAAGACAAATTTTTCTAGAATTTTACCGTTGTATATGTATACCGTGATTACAAAGTTTTCATTCATATAATAAAGGTATCCAAATGATTATTGGGTTATGCTTTTATTATTAAATCGAGTAGGGTCATTCCACCACAATTCGACCAGGTGATTGCCCTTGGGGAAACCGATTTCGACCAAATTTGGCAAATCGTCTTCATTTGGTTACAAAATGAAAACCCCAAAGCCATTTTGTAATCCATTCAACGGTTTACGAGATATTGCAATGTTGTAAAACAAGAATTTTACAAAAGCGTCGTCGCATTTGACGGCATATCTCCGGAAATAAGGAAGATAAAAATGCATGCAATGACTTATTTTAAAGGTATGAAATTTATAAAGATAATTAATTGATTATTACATAAATTTTAAACAATTAAATAAAGTTTATAACAAATTCAAATGTTCAAATCGATTTTTGACGATGTAGCTACGCCTTCGATTTTCCTCATTTTTTAATATGTTGTAGATACAACCCTCCTCTGCAATTTAAAAAAATTTGATAGGGGTAATATTTCATTTAAGAAAGAAAAAAATTCTTGAGTCAAGGCGTAACGCTGGTCTCCCGCCGCGGCGGCGTCCGGCTCTCGCGCCGAACGTTCAGTAGTCGGCTCTCCAGATCTCATCAGCGCGCTTCCTTTTCCATCTTCTTTTTAACAATTTTAACTGTATACCGACCCTTTGATTCCCTTTACCCATGTCATTCGCTATTTGCTTCCCACTGAAGTGACCGTCGCTTTAGAATCTAGGATTAGCGACAACATGCTTAACAGCGGGGGCGACCGTGGGCCCACCAGCGGCCGTGCTCGGAGAACAATAGTCAAACCTCGCCCCGTCTTAGACCTCCAATGCTACTTTCCTCTCTTCCCCTATCTCATTCACCTCGCATACCCTTTATTTTGTTCTGAGAAACATCTTTACAACCGTTGCGCCCAGTAGCCGTCGCCCACCCTCACCCATTCACATATTAACCCCTGATAAAAAAAACAACGGTAAATGCGAAGAGCTACCCATGACATTTTTTTCCCTCACTAACTAACGCATTTGCAAGCAATTCGTAAGTTGCCGTCTATCCTCCGTCAATGACGTTTCAAAACTCTCCTTGGTCTCATTTTTAGAGGGCGCGTGTTTCAGTGCGAGTAAAAATTTTTTGGTCTGCAGCGGTTGATTATAATATTTTCAGTTGGTGATGCTTTAAACCAGAAATGTTCGAGTGTAACAGTATTGAGGAGTTTTCGCAGCTATTCTACTCGTGAAATTGAGTTGATCGAATGAAAAGTGGTGTGGATGCTGTACTCAGTGTGTGCAACCGTCATTGTAAGGATTGTTTACTCTTCTACGAGGTTCGTCAAGAGCGGTGCTGCAATCCCTTGAATTTGCATAGAAACATTCGCTCAATTAATTTATGGACAATAACAAGCGAGTTCCACAATTTCCACCATGACACAGTGCCTGTTGTAATAGAGGGTAGAAGCTCTGTGTTCAATGTAAAGTGAGTGCAAAAAAATTCAACAAGCCAGAAAATTTTGCTGAATAGAACAATCCAGGTTGCTCTCAACATGTGCCAGAAAGTCAGTCAGAGGTCGCCACAAATGACGATTATCAGAGTAGGGTTTATGGTGCAGAAGGACCTTCAACCAGTGCTACATTCGCTATAAAATCTCAAGGTTCTTAGTCAGAGTTATCAGTTAGTTCTATGAAAGATAGCGGGACTGGTGAAACCAATGGATGTCAGTACATTCCAGGAAAAGAAATTTGCTTGGGAAAACTGAACAAGACGTTAAAATCCCTGGATCAAACACCTGTAACCACAACAAAAAATTGCAGAGGACAAGCAAATATCTAGCGAAGAAATTAAAAGTGGCAACTGCTGCTTTGAGATTATCTCTTCAAAAGGTTAATGGTGGGGAGATGAATATTCAATAAGATATTCCTGAACAAGAAGATCTCTTCCACCAAGATGGCAAGGAAATGATTATGAAGCTGAAGGATAAGTTCCTAAACGCTACGAAAATGAGTGAAAGGTTTTTTATCCTATCTGTCCTACCTAAATCTTGGAGTGTTTCAAAGATAAAGCAGGAGTTTCAAACATCGACGTATTTGGTCAAAAAGATGAAAAAATACCTATCTGAGTAAGGAATTCTGTGCTCTGCGAACGCGAGACGAAACAAATGCCTCTCAAATGACACTAAACTGATAGTGATTGAGTTCTGCCGTGAACCAGAGATTAGTAGAGAAATGGCGGGAAAAAAAGAGTGTAAAGGAGGGAAATGTGCGCGTAGTAAAGCAGAAAAGGTTAATTCTTTGCAATTTGAGGGAAGCTAATGAAGCCTTTTAAGAGAGAAATCCTAATTTAAAGATTGGTTTCTCCAAATTTGCAGATTTGAAGCCTCCTGAGTGCGTGTTGGCTGGTGAACCTGGCACTCACACCATATGTGTCTGCATGATCCACCAGAATTACAAGTTACAATACCTCGGGGCTGGATTAGGGCAAATAAAGTCGGATAACAGAGAACAAATTTTCTAAACTTATCGGGATTGCCTGGAATTCTCACTCTGTCGCCCTCCGTTAGAAATGTGCGTCATGAGTGAGTACCCAGAAAAACTGCCACGAGAAGAGGGCGAAAACGGTGATGATGCCGTCAGAAAATGTGGGAGTAGAGACTGACAGAAATTATTTCAGAGTACATCAGGGAAAAAAGTACGGATAAGGTTTGTTTCAAGGAATGGACTTAGGAAAATTATTTTGCGTTCACCACACAGGTCAAGGACGTAAATATTTTTTGTGAGGCTTTCGCTGAGAATACCACCAAAGTAAGAAGGCATGACCACATCGCTTGCATGCAAACTATATTTTATTTAAAATGTCAGTGACAATCTGAAATTGCGTAAAGTTGTAGTTGTGGCTGATTTGTCTGAGAATTTTTCTTTTCTTCACCAAGATGTAGTACAGAGGGTCCATTGGTGTAACTATCAGACTACAGTACATCCATTTGCGTGTTACAGCAGAAATACCTGCGATAAAGTCGCACCTTTCAGTTTGGTTATTATTTCAGACTGTATGGAACATAACGTGAGTGCATTCTATACCTTTCAAGGGAAACTGATAACTTTTCATCGAAGAAGAGTACAATATAAAGTAGAATAATTTACTATTCCGACGGTGCTGTGGCTCAATAGAAGAACCGCTACAACATGATGAATCAATTGCATCACTAAGAAGATTTCGACGGTGATGCTGAATGGCATTTCTATGCAACATTTCAAAGAAAGTGCCCGAGTGACGGACTAGGAGGAACATAATAAAGGGTATGCGAGGTGAATGAGATAGGGGAAGAGAGGAAAGTAGCATTGGAGGTCTAAGACGGGGCGAGGTTTGACTATTGTTCTCCGAGCACGGCCGCTGGTGGGCCCACGGTCGCCCCCGCTGTTAAGCATGTTGTCGCTAATCCTAGATTCTAAAGCGACGGTCACTTCAGTGGGAAGCAAATAGCGAATGACATGGGTAAAGGGAATCAAAGGGTCGGTATACAGTTAAAATTGTTAAAAAGAAGATGGAAAAGGAAGCGCGCTGATGAGATCTGGAGAGCCGACTACTGAACGTTCGGCGCGAGAGCCGGACGCCGCCGCGGCGGGAGACCAGCGTTACGCCTTGACTCAAGAATTTTTTTCTTTCTTAAATGAAATATTACCCCTATCAAATTTTTTTAAATTGCAGAGGAGGGTTGTATCTACAACATATTAAAAAATGAGGAAAATCGAAGGCGTAGCTACATCGTCAAAAATCGATTTGAACATTTGAATTTGTTATAAACTTTATTTAATTGTTTAAAATTTATTGTATTGTATAATTGTAAATAAATTGTAAATAAATTGTAATAATCAATTAATTATCTTTCTAAATTTCATACCTTTAAAATAAGTCATTGCATGCATTTTTATCTTCCTTATTTCCGGAGATATGCCGTCAAATGCGACGACGCTTTTGTAAAATTCTTGTTTTACAACATTGCAATATCTCGTAAACCGTTGAATGGATTACAAAATGGCTTTGGGGTTTTCATTTTGTAATCAAATGAAGACGATTTGCCAAATTTGGTTGAAATCGGTTACCTCAAGGGTCAATTTTGCCAATTTTCTGGTCGAATTGTGGTGGAATGACCCAGTATTAATTGTGATAGCTTGCGCTACAAAGATTTCTCGTGCTGATAAAAAGTGAGATAATTTAATACGCTATATGACAAAAATTTCTCAAAATTGTGTTTATAAATAAAATGTGACGGTAAAAAAAAATATTTCTCGTTAAAAATCGCACATTGCGCCCTCTCTTATGCCCTGGAGGTGATCTAGCTATAAGGGTCGGAGGTTAAGTCCCACCCCCCCTCCCAACCCTTAGTTGGGAGGGGGGGTGGGACACGTG
This sequence comes from Ceriagrion tenellum, assembly GCA_963169105.1. Taxonomy (NCBI): domain Eukaryota; kingdom Metazoa; phylum Arthropoda; class Insecta; order Odonata; family Coenagrionidae; genus Ceriagrion; species Ceriagrion tenellum. The sequence continues at coordinate 145,461,029 of OY720640.1, read as the reverse complement.
AATGACCTGAGCCCTAATCTCAACCTAGTGGAGGTCATATCAGGGGGCGAGTTGAAAGTTACCACTTAAATTAAGCTGCACATCCCCTCGATGGTTGCACGTGGCCCTGGGCGCCAATGAGGGGTTAATTGAATTCGGCACTTCTTTTGCTCTTGGAAAAAAATAACTCAAATTTGTCCTTTTTCATTATTCCCAATCCAAAATAGAGGAATAGAAATATTTTTAGATTTAGATTTCCTCTCCCGGGTGATTGGATAAAAGGGGAATTTTCCCTTCCCCACCCCCTTTATATCCACACACACACAAAATATACGAGACTTGACTTCTCATTTTTTTTACGACTAATATGGCGATTTTTTTCGTCCACCCACTCTCTTGCCTTTAACTTAAAGAAACCTTCCTCTTTTTTAACCTGTTAATTTTTGAGCTCATGCTGTACATTTTCTTCTAAGACCATGAAAACTGCTAATGCTTAGCTGGTCTTAGTTTACATTCCATAAACCCGTGGTCAATCATCCTTATTCCGATGTTCAAAAATTTACATTATGCACGCATATGATATCACCTAACCAAGTCAATACTTGTAAAGGTGTGCTGTCTTTTCTCACAAATTGCAAGATAATTTAAAAGTTGGTAATTGAATTTTAAAACTTTACCTAATTAGATTTCTTGACATCAAATGAAAATATCAGATATTTGCAAGATTACAAAAAATAATTTAATAAGCAAAAAGATAACCGAAAACCGATGAAGAACTTTAATTCATTTAAAATGTTAACATGGTACATAGTGGGTGTCTAAAAATGGATACATTTTTGAAGCATTGATTATTCATAAATTATGGATCCTTCCAATACAAATTTCTCGTAGTCATTTACATAAAAAACGTTGCGTGTTTATAATTGATCTAAAGTCTCTCGTATGAGCGACAGTTATGGAAAATAATGTAAAAGTTGTGATGAATGGCTTCAACAAGTTAAATAGAAAGCACCCTACCCGGAGGGTCTCAGGAATGGTTTGGAAATCCAATGGGCGAGCGCTCTGATCTTCGATGAAGATCGTCAATGGACTGAATTTTTGCCCTGAAAGAATTTTCAGTCAAAGTTATGAGAAGTATGATAACTGTTTCCAGGAGGAGTATTTTTTTGACAAATTTTAAAATGCACCAGTGTGCATGTGAGACTTGGAAAAAAATGAGTGCGAGAGATGCGAGAGATGGGTGGACTTATGGGATGACTTCCTTTTAATAGACGCAGGGAGAGTTAACTTGCTGAATTAGTTTCTGGAACATTCCCCGGAAACTGAAACTTCATTATTACTTAATTCGCACTCTTTAGACTTTTAGAAAAGTGTATTTCAAATTGAATATTGTAACTCATTTATTAAGCATTTAGCAACGTTTTCTTTACCAGAGTCACATATAATACAAATGTATATACATCAATCACGTCATTGTTTATATTGAATAACGTTTTATATTACCCGTGTCACATGTAATACAAATTTGTACACATCACCCACGTTACTGTTTATATTGAACAACGTTTTCTATTACCCGTGTCACATGTAATACAATATTTACACATCAACCTTCCTCATTCCTCACCTCCGTCTAAATCATGTCCCACTTCTGTTTCCTACTGGGTATAGTTCTGGTTCTCCTTGAATCGTCCACTTTCTCTACTTCCCGACAATCGTACTTATTTTCTTGATTTCGACCACACTCCTTCTCCACACACCACTTATGCATTTACTTTCCACTCCCTCTCAACATGTTCTCACTTTCTCCCAACAAAACTTCTCTCTTACCTCCCGTAATTTCCCTCAACAATCCTATCCCCCAACAATATCCTCCCTGTTCGGACATTCCGCGCGAGGCAGGACTTCCAACCTGTAAAATCATTGCAATGGTGGCGATCTGTTACGCCACAATATATTATAATAAGCCCAAATTTTCCCTCTTTATTTTTTACGCAATTTGGATTTGAATTTAAAGGGGTACGTATTAGATAAACTTGGGAGGGATATAGCAATATTCCATGTAATTTAAATTCCATATCCGCGTTCAGCAAAGTGAATTCTTCCAAAAAATTAATTATGATTATATTTAGGATCTAAAACATCTTTGTTTTAGCTTTATTGAGAAATAAATACTGAAACTGTGATGAAATAGTGATATTCCAATATAAATGGCGACGCAGTCTTTGATACCCACGGTTGGAAAATGTTTCTAATAAATGTATGTGCAGTTTGATCGGCATATTTTGTACGTTAATTTTATTTTCTGGTAAAATTAACAACTTGATGGAACTTGTAATCAATGAATGAAGTATTGGTTCAAGTTTTGAACAAATGTGAGGAATTTTTCCGTGAAGGCTTTCGCGGAGTTATTTGATGAAGAGAATGGTTTTTCGGGTCTCCTTCCGCGTTTATCCATTTTTTATAGACGACATTTCGCCAGCGTTCCTGCTGGCTTCTTCAGGTCCGCTGAAGTGTGGATGCAGGGTTTGGTCCATCCTTTAATTTTATTCCGTTTTCACGCCTTCGTGATTGGTCCGCACTGTTGAAGAGCCGTTTCCAAGTGGTGGGGAGGGTGTAGCTGTTCTCTCGGTTGAAATTTAGTGGTGTTTTCGCTATCTCTATTGATTCCCGTATGATAATACTACATAATATAACAACAAATTTGATATATGTGGAATCCACATTTTTTTTACATTCACACAGCCACAGTTGAAACTCCATTAAGAAATCTCGGTGAAGAATCACAAGCTGACGTTTACCCTTTGATGTGGCTTTTAGGGTACAACGCCTGAGTCCAGTTGGACAAAGGGTTAGTAAATAGGCCCGACCAATACGAAAGACGACACAAGTCTTGGAATCGAGCGGACGCGTTTCGGAGAAAATCCAGGGTGCGTGGGAACAGGTGCATCGGATTTCGTATCGATTCGGTCGCCGCGGGTAACACGTGTAACCAAGGGTTCGAGTAGGCGTGTATTCAAAAGGGTCCACCTACGGCCCTATTACACCCTTCCCTTTCGATAACTCACATCCTGAGGGCACGGGTCGAATCCGCTGCCCATTCATTACGGTGAAAATTACCGAGGGTCGCCTTTCCTAGCTTCATGCTATCCGTTAATTGGAATCTGCTGCTCCGTAACTATTTTCAATTCCATTACACGCTGTTCTAACGCTCTCAGTATCCTAATTCTGCGCCCAGGAAGCCACTGAATTCAAGGATGAAGGGAACACGTACATTTTTGCATATCATGATTACTTCAAACCTCCAGTCTGTCAGGAATATCACGTACTCGGTGTAAAAACATCTTATCTCTGCTTCCCAGTATCTGAAAATTTATTTACCCATTTTTTTGCAATAATTTTATTTTTGACCAAATGAATCCATTTAGCATTAAATTTTGACATTTTTAGACAAAAATAATGGAACAACCACCAAACATTTTAGTCTGTAAATAGTGAGTATGCAATTATAATGAATGAACTGGTATTCGGACAGACTAGTTTAAAGAATAAAAATATTGGTGGTAAAGAATAGAGAGCGGATTTAGTTATTTATTGAAAGTATTCACATTTTCACATTTGTAAAAGCATTTAGGTGTACGCCTGGATCCAGATAATTGTATGTTTCGTCGTTCAATTGTTCTGGAGTTTTATAAATGGGCGCATGAAGAGCTCATATTCATTGAAACGTAAAGAGCGAATTTTTTTATCCTTACGACCCATCAATAATTCATTTCCTGCTCCCCATTTACATTCTACGTATTTAAAGCAATTATTATAACTAAAATTTCATCTGTTGTGAAAATAAATTTATTAGTTTGCCATTTTAGAGGCTAAATTATATAATTGAAGTTACGTATTCTATTTTTTTGCTCTATCTTCTTCATGGTTCATGATTGAATTCCAAAATTATATTTTCAAATGTTATCAATTTGTATGGTATAATTTTGTGTTGGCTATTCAGTCTATGTCCTTTCATTTTCTACTGTTATGCTATACTTTGACGCTCAAGGTTAGAGTAAACTGGGACAGCAAACACGTCATTCGGGGCCGATGTATTTGCACATTATGGCACAAAACAATATATATCCCTCAGATCTCATTGCAGAGGCACATCAAATAACAGGAAAATTCCTAAAGGAAGTTTACGCAGTCGATTCCACCTCAAGCATGAGAAACCGTTTGAGTCTGGGTGGAAGCAGTGAAAAAGACGTCACAGGTCATTCGGCTGTTTTCGGAGCGTACTCGGGAATATTTGTAATCTTCAACTTTCTTTAGTTTTCAGAAAATGTGTTAATACCATCTGATGAGAAAAATGTTTACTGATAGAACAAGTTTGAGCAACAGAATCAGAATAATAAATGGTTGAAATACGTGGAAAATTCCCAATTAAACGAATGTTACAGTATTCCCTTGGTGTGCTCACCAAGCTACATTCCCTTCTTTCTCCATGAAGCCTTGCAACTGAATAATCGTCCGTGCCGGAGGGTAAACCGCCATTTTTCGCTATGCCAGGATTTATCCTCTCCTATTTGTAAACAGTTTATGGGCGGTCGTGGGTGCTATGTGCACCGCCCCCGCAACGCCTCCCGCCTCCATCCCACGCAACAATGCAAGCAGAGGTCTTTTCTCGTTAAAGTTCCGCATCGCGGGCGACGCGATGGAGTTTTTGGGCCATAAATCACCCGAGGTTAGATCGCTTCAGCACGTGTCAAATCATTCTCCGACCTTTTTCTCTTCCTCCTCCTCCTCCCCGCGATTCCCTAGACACTTCTTTGATCTTTCACTTTTTTCCCCACAGCCGAAAATGTTTTTTTTGTGGGGTGCGTTCTCCGACGACTCAATCGCGTTGAAAGAGCAGAGAATAATCTATTTGATTTTTATGTTTTCCTCTCATAGTAATGATTTTTGATAGTCATTCTAAGCCGGGGAACCATCTACGCAGACATTACGTGCAATGAGCGTTTTCGTCGGACGTGCTCAACGACGGATTTTTAATTAATCACTATCGTGCTCTTCGAACATTTATATCGGTTATGTGGATTTAGCGTGTGAGTAAAGCATTGAATATTTGAATTTCCCTCTGAAGTGGGAAAATAGATTAATCTGGCGGGGTCCATTTATCTAGGTTTCATATCAAGAAAATTGAACTGTTCGTATGAAAAAATTAACCTAACGCTGTCATTCAAATTCCATTTGCATGCCTAAGCAGATGCTATGAGCTAACGTGCGCACAGATTTGTATCACGAAAATTCATTTACATTCTATGCAAAATAAATATCCTTTTTCAGCCAATCGTTCGGCATTGTTTTATCAGAATAAATTCCGAAACGTTTGGTTTAGTTGGTAACGGGTTGTACTCATTCATAAAGGTCTAAAAAATTGTTGATTTTGACCATGTTGAGAGAATGAATGAGAGTCAAATAACGAAACAGATATATGAAAGTAGAATGAATGGTGCGAGAGGTAGAGGTAGGCCGAGAAAGTTGTGACTGAAAGTGGTTGAGGAAATTCTTAGGAGGAGGAATATTAGGAGTCTTAAAAACCGGAGAGCGTGTATGAAACAGTGTATGGGAGTAAATGAGGCAAAAGAGGTTTGCAAGGATAGGTCTGTATGGAGGAAATTACTGAAGCAGAGTTGGGTGTACAAACACATATATATTTATGAGTGAAACTTTGTGACTCTGCCTACCACGGCAGGGAACGGCTTAATAATAATACTACTAATACTAACCAAAAAAATACTAATAATACGGAGACCTTTACCAGTATAACCAGTACTTTTACCAGTTTTACATTGGTAAAAGTACTGGCGAAAGCAAAGTCGATGTCTTGCACTTTTGCAGGGGGTACTCGGCAGCGGCCGATGACCCATCATCGAAGGATACGACGTTTGGATTTTCTATGTTTTTGTTCTTAATTCCCTCTTCCTCCCCAGCATCTCCCAGGATTTCCCAAGCATTTACGGTCTTTTGTTTCCCACCCCTCACCAGCAGCGGCGAACAATCCATCTACACTCTAGATTTTACAGACATCTGTCTGTAGATTCTATAGACATCGAACTTAAACTTTTGGACATTCAATGTTCTTGCTTGTGATTTTCCCTTACCTCCCCAGCACACGCCCCTTTCCCAGGGTTTCTCCGGACGGTTTCTGTTTTCCAGGCCCACGCCCTTCTGAAACTGCTTTGTTTGACGCATATCTCTTCCGTCACCCACATTTTTCATGAATATATTTTATACCCAAATCTTTAATAGTGTGATGATGATAACGTAAGATCAGGAATAGTCGAGTTAAATCTTTCATTGGTGAAACTGCAAGTGTTTTCTCTGTAATTATGGTACTTTTTCACCACAACACATCTAAATCTGTTTCAATTGACAATACAGTACCACAAATGTCAAAATAAGTTAGATATCCCGCCTTCCGTCTTATGTGCTTCAACGATTGTTCGAAAAGTACAAGATCATCTAAAGCGCACCAACTCCTTTTTTGGCCACCCATAATATGGTCACCACGTTGTTTAATCGAAAGGCACTCCGTCGAAAAAAACAGGGCAGCAAAACGAAACAGAAACCAATGAGTAGTTTCGTACCGGAACAAAACTATAAGCTTTCTTATTCAATGAGACTTCGTCTCAGATTGAAACCTTAAGTCTGGCCTGGTTTTAGTTTTGTTTCGGAATGAAAGTAGAAATTGAACCAAATATGACATTCCAGAACCGTTCCTTCTCTCGAATAGTTTCGGTTGAAGTGGATGCGAGCTATGAGAGATTTATGATACTATTATGATAGACAGTAGACAGTAAAACGGCTTGTCTCAATAAAGACCATAGCGCAAGTGTCTATATTTGTCCTTTCTAGTGCACGCAAACGCCACCACCAGATTTTCGACGGGCCAATCATCTTTGGAGCAGACATGCGCCGTCTCCCTCCTTTTAGGGAATGCCCAGTGCATGGGAACTCCGGAGGAAAAGCGGCACGCCTACCTTGAACCACTGCACCGCTCCTCCTCTGTCAATATCGCGCCCTCGGTATCAAAACTGCCCCTTCAGAGGGGCATTTTCAGTGGTCATCGACCTCAAGGATGATGCGGACAAAGTCTTTCTATAGCACTTTAGGTGAAACAAAAGACTGAGAACAAGAGGGGACATTATTGCTTGAGAGCCATGCGTGGAATCTGATGGGCACATTTGTTCTTCACCTTGGGTGCCGCATATCGGATAAACTTGTCAGTTTAAATGGTCAGGGCCTCTTCCTTCTCCCTTTGTGCTCCTAAAGAGACCTCCATCCCTCCAATCGTTCAAACAACAATCGTACCCACAGTCTCTTTGCATCGGGACCGAGACAACTTTTCTCCCTCTCAGATTGCCGCAGAGACGTTTATTTTGAAACCGTCCCTCCAATCACGCTTATTATCTTTTTAATAAAGATCCATTACCTGTACTTCAGCACTTGCTTCATCTGCAGAGGAAAATTCGTAAGGCTCCCCTTTCATTACCCATTAAGACTGACTAAGCCAAACTCAAGTCGGGAAATCCCAGTCGGGAGGCGGGGGGAGAGTGAGGAGGGGACGCTACAGTAAAAAATTCCGAAGAACAGTCTGCTTTTATTAATCGAAACATGAAACTGCAAAAATACGTTTCATATGATTTGATACGTGAATTAATGTACATATTTGAGTAAATATCGAAAGACTTAAAGTTTAAGAGCGGTAAAAGAAAGAGGACATATTTTTCTTGTTTCAAGCTCCGCAGGAGAAGAGAATATTCATCTCATCACTTGGATCCCCCGAGCTTAACCATTCATTAAAGCCTTTCCGGAAACACTTAAAATAGCTTGCCCATTTCATGGTTTTTCAGAATTTTTATAGGTATAAGATGAGAAGTAAAGTAACGGCACAGTGATACAAAACTATACCTATGCGTTAACCAGGATTTTAAGTTAACCAAATGTAGGTGATTCAAGTTTCTCAGGTAGGATGTTATTTTAGTGCTTGTTTACGTGAAGAATCGGAATCAATTCAGATACTATTTGCATTATGTAAATGGCATTTCATGGAATATTACGCATGGAAGATCTATGCTGAAGGATATAAAAACCTCGTATGCAATTTCATGACACTCCCGTTGTCGGACACATTTACATAGCATTGACTGGCTGGAAGACATGGAACCTCGGAAGGGAAAAAGGAAGAAATAGAAGTCTTTGAAATGTAACTATGGAGGTAGAACAGAAAAAGTGCAATAGACGGAAAGACTAACGAGAAATTTCTTAGGTAGATAGTGAATTCTGGATATCACACGTCCTAAATACGCATAGTATAAAGAAATGGAGCACTAAGGATATCCGTCACCTTGTTCGATTATGCGGCCTGTTATATCATTATTCGAATCGCCTATTTCACAATGTTGATTAGGACGGAATCAAGCGGAAAACTGAGGATAACGCACTCATGGGGCACTAAAGGCTTGAGCAGAGTAAAATCCATGCCGAAGATGCGTGGACGTGTGGTTGCTGGCTCAAAACAAAATGGTAACTTTGTTAATTCCTATCGCACAGATTTGAGAGACTATTTTCAACAACACATCAAATATGGGAAGAAGAGCTGCTCTCTATTATTATTAGTTATTAAGTTTTACGTTACTTTGAGGAGTCCGCAGTAATAAATAAAAGCAGCGCCGCGCCGCCGACACGGAAGACCGGCGGCGCGCCGTACATAATCGATCGGCGGCGTCACCAAAACCATCGACGGCGGCGCGGCGCGGCGGTGCACAGGTCTAGCTGCGCAGTAGTATAATACAGCATTAAAGTCATGGAACATTGCAGCGTGCGTGTGACAGTGTGCTTCGATCTTAGTTTTCTTTGCAAAAAAAAAACATTCGCTCAAAGGAAGAACACGAACAGAAAGCTAATGGAATTCAATCCTTTCTTATTCATATGGTCCTGAATGCGCGCATTCTCTTCCTCTCCGTTTGAGTCGAATTTCCCCGACGTTTTCCTTATGTGCCACCCTCCCCTTCCCCCTGCTCTAGCTTGTCGTCAGACTATCTGAGTGTTTTGAGGTGGTGGTGGATATATAAAAGGGGAGGGAGGGGGTGGATTTCCTCCTTGTCATCCCCCGCTGCTCCTTCCCCGTCTCGGGAGGGAATTCCTGGAATTTTCATCCGCATTCAGAAGGGAGTGGGAACAGGTAAGTGAACACGCATGCACGCCCAGAAAGAGGAAAGAGTTTTCAAGTCCACACTTAAGGGCGAAGGAAAATGAAGGGAGCAGATTTGTCGAAGCGGTATGCGCTGTACAACACCAATCAAAGAATGGTATGTGGACGATTGAAATTAGGAAAATAAGATAAAGATAAAAGATAAAGAAATATTTATTGTTCTTGGACCACTTGGTCCACCAAGAGCATAAAAGAAGTATACATTAATATTAGAGCTCGAGTACAGAGACAGATATACACAGAAAAAGTGGGTACAAGCAATAAATGAAATAATAACGGCGACAAAGAAAGCAACAAAAACAAGCATAAGGGTGAATTACATTTTTTCCTGCAATTGCATTTTATTAAACAATCTGCTTTTGAAAGCCATCAGCGAATTAGAATTTTTGATTGATTCAGGAGCACTGTTCCATATCCTTGTCCCTACAACAGAAAAAGATTTATTGAATGTAGTGGTTCGATGAAGTGGGACAATTAAAAAGTCTGGTGACATTCGAGTTGCTACATTTCGGTTTTTCTCCTTACTAAGGAACTTACTTAAACTACTTACTTAATAAGGAACTATTATTTAAGGTACTTCTTAGTCTTAGAAGTCTATTCAAGAAAATAATGAAATCGTGCGTACAACTATAGACTAACAGGCAGCTAGCCTACTCACTCCGTGAGCAGGGGTGTGTACTGATAGCTCTGGGGCTCTAGGGGTAAGTGTTCTAGTCTAAAAATAGCTCCTTGGTGAAATAGTTTTCACTGTTCTCCTTTGTTGTTCGTAAAGCCATTTGAATAGGAGAGTACTGTGGGTTTCTTCTGTTTCAACCTTTACACTCTTCCACTCTCCCTTTTGGCCTTTCTCCCTTGTCACTGTGTTTCCCAGCATCTGGTTGTCGCAACCACAACCCAAAAATGATCCATTTCATCTCCAAATAACTCACACCTTTGCACGGCTGGGAACCTAACACCCCCTGCCACACGCCCAAGCAGCCGCTCTTTTGGATCTTATTTAAACTAACTAAATACACTCCTTTTAATTCATATCTCCATTTCATCTCCAAATATCTTACACCTTTGCACGGCTGGTGACCTAACACCCTCTGTCACACGCCCAATAAAAATCCAAAACTACTACCAAATCATGAAGACAGAGATTCTACATTCAACGCACCAAACCTCACTCTTTTAGCTCAAAAACTGACAGAGAAAGAAACAAAACGGATACAGAATGTTAGAATACACTACAAAATTATAATATATAGATAGCACTGCGTAACAGGAAGACCCAGGAATAAGTTAACGGACCAAATAAAGAGGAAAGTCCACAGGAAGAGATACCAGGAGGTAAGGGAACTATCATTAGATGGGGAAGGTTGGAAGGCTGCAGGGAGTCAACCAATCTCTGGACCGAACGACCATTAATGATACAGAAATCAATCGAAATATTAATATAAGATTCGATAATTCGATTTGACAATTTTCATTCGGATTACTATTAGATAAAAATGTTGCGAAGTAATGAAGCAACTCACGTCAGACAGACAGACAGGCAAAACCAGCGCAAGGTTTCACTAGGGTCCCGACCACTTGGACATCACCCCGACAATCACCGCCAAGGTCACGACTCACTGATTGGCACGTGACATTGTTGACAAGTGAGCTTTCGTAACGTAAGTTATCCCTTCAGCACGATGTGCGGGGATATTTGGTGAATATGGAGCTGGGGGAATAAATATTAGATAAATGCGATTGATTTGATTTGTGTAGTAGATCAAGGACTACCTTAATCCCTAGATTTACTCTAAGGTGTAAAGTATGAGGGATATACATTTTATTTTCTCTTCAAATGAATTTTTCACCCATCAAAGGCAGGTACAGTTGGCATTAAATATGCGACTACTTCTTACTAATGCAGGGATTTTTTTGGGATTGGTTACATAATTTAGTTTCTTCAAATTGGACGCCCGGTAAATTCTTTTCTTTTTCAAGTCTAACATTTTATTTTCGAGGGATTTACATTTCTTCCCATGAATGAAAATTATTCTGTGCACCAATATTTCCTCAATTAGCAAAACACTGCTGGAACGAATGAATAACCTCTTGGGAATAGTATAATACTTTGTGACACAAAAGTAAAATAATGAAAATAATTATTAGCTAGCTCATCGTAATATGGATTTCGTTTAAAGTGAATCATTCAAAAAAGTATTACGTATAATCATAAAGCATCTAAACCTGCATTTTTATGACTGCATCCCATTCAACTTTTCTCCCGCCACAAATCATATTTACCAGCACCTAGCATCTCACTGGTTAATATTCTCTCATTTCAAAGTTGAGATGGTGAAGAGATTTTCCCCACTATTTTGACCACCAGGTCATTATTATATGAGAGAAAGGTTTTTTTAATTGCATTTGATGTGATTGCAGCTTACGCTATTACAATTTATTTGACATAAGCTGAGAAAAATGTCAACCTGCCAAGGTATATAAGATGTACCCATTTTTGTTATCAGAAAATCTAAGACATATTTCATAATCAATTATTTATATCACATTCAGTAACATTCGTTCCTAGAGTTTCATTGTTGCACTTCAGTCAACTGGAATAAACGATAAGTATGATGTGAAAAACAATGTAGCAGCTCAGGGTAGTCAGCTTTGAAAAGACAATGCGACCTTCTCTTGAGCTATAGTTTATATTCCACTACCAAAATGAAAATGCCCAAGCAAGAAAGAAAGATATAGGATGCAATAACTTTACATCGACTTGACGGAAACACGGGAATTGGTTTTACCAGGCTAAGAGATTTGCGACGAAATAAATTCTTTAATCGAGTTTTCGTGTCGGATTCGGACCAAAGACTTGTACAAGGAATTATCTAGACAGGGTTTGTGTTGAAAGAGTGGTTGAAAGAAAGGTAGTCGATCATGATCGTCATGATCATAAGGGCTGGGGATTATATAGGAGGAAACAGCATTCCTTCACGTTAGAATAATGGATGTAACAGCTTCAGCCTAAATGGATAAAAATTGAACTCTTAAGCGTAATAAAGCCCTTTTGCAATGTGTAGATGATACCATACCATTTCTTAGCCTAAATTTATTTTAACTTACATAAATTAATAGTATTTCGATTAAATAATTTATATTCAACACAAATAATGATAAAGACATTTAATTAATTGGAATTGAAATTAGTTTTTGTATTCAATAGACTCACTTTTGGCAGATATGTACTTATACTACACTTGCGCACTATAAACTTTAACTATAAAAATTAGTTAACGAATAATTCCATAAAAACGAACCAAGTAATGCGGACGAAAACATTTCATGAAAATTTTTTGACAGGAATATAGAATGAAGGAGGTATGGTATAAATTTGGATCCTATTGCGTAACTATAATGGATCATATAATATATAATGGCTGGAAGGAGCTAATCTTCGTTGAATTCATATTTTTAAGAACTCCCCGTGAGAATATGTCAAGACAAGGTAATATCATATCCCATTATGAAGATAGACGACTTTAATTAACGGAGGAGCCACGATAACAATTGTAGCCACTGGAACAAAGAAACAAACCTCGTGTTCGTTCATTTCTCGTAAGAACGAATCCATGAAAGTCCGAATATTTTTATCTCCTTTGATATATGCTCATGTGCAATTGAGTTTTTTTTCTAAAAAGTTCCTATCAGGCACGTCTAAAATATGAACACATAACATAAAGTTAACTTTTTATGTGGAGAGCGACATTTTTCTTCACAAAATAATCAATCGGATGAAATATATTTCAAAGTCTAACTGAAAAATTACAAGTTTAAGGGAGTAATTTATTGTTTAGAATATCTATTGATTAGAATAGAATATAAAATAGTTGCGGGCCTCATTCATAATTCTGCCCCATATTAAACCTTTAAACATATATTTTGCTAGTTTTTTATAGCCAAACACTGTGGTAGAGAACAACCATTTCAGTTCCTAGTTTTTTAACTCTCCGTTGGATGAACCCATAAATGCCATCTCAGGGATGATGCAAAACTATTCTACAGCTATTTTTCTTGAAGTAAGTGTTTATTTGTTTTACAAATTTTAAGTAGCTAAATGTTATCTGGAAAGAGATGTTCAGAGTGCTGAAGAAAGCAGGCCTACAATATAAAGACATGCGGGTGATATTCAGCTTATTTAAGAACGAAATGGTTGTGATAAGGAATTTGCATCAAAAGCAAGAAGCAAAAGTTAGAAAAGGCGTGAGACAAGGATGTGCTCTCTCTCCTCTTATATTCAATGCTTACATCCAGGAAGCTATAGACCAAGTTCGTGAAACTACTGAGGTGGGGATTAAAATTAATGGACAGAAGATAGATATGCTGGGTTATGCAGACGATATTGCTGTGATCACAGAGACCAAAGAAGATCTAGAAAGGATGCTCAACACAATGGGTAGGATTTTCTGTAAACAGTATGGCATGAGAATAAACAAACGCAAAACCAAGGTGATGGTTTGCAGTAATGAAGAACAATATGAACCCCCAATAATGAGAATTGAAGGAGAGAAGCTAGAAGTAATAGAGGAATTTGCCTACTTGGGAAGCAGAATAACAAGATATGGTAGAAGCCAGAAAGAAATTGTAAGGAGAATACATCAGGCCAAAATTGCATTCTATCTTAGAAAGAACCTACTCACTAGCAAGAACATTAGTTTGGAAATAAGGAAACGGATGATGAAAGCATTTGTTTGGAGTGTGGCCCTATACGGGAGCGAAACATGGGTAATAAGAAAACAAGAGAGAAGACGGCTAGAAGCCCTGGAGATGTGGCTCTACAGAAGGATGTTGCAGCTCAGCTGAAAAGATAGAGTCACGAATGAAGAGGTACTGAAAAGAGTTCAAGAAACCAGATCCCTGTGGAGGCATATCCAAACAAGAAGAGACAAACTCGTAGGGCACATTCTAAGACACGACAACATCGTTTTAACAATAGCAGAAGGAGCTATAGAGGGAAGGAATCGCCGGGGACGACCAAGGATGTCATTCATGCAGCAGATTGTGAATGATATGGGTTGCACCACATACACAGAAATGAAGAGAAAAGCAGACAGAAGAGAGTATTGGCGTACTGCTGCAAACCAACCCCAGGGTTGAACACTGAAGGAGAAGAGAAGAAGTAGCTAAATAGTATGCAATCACTAGAATTTCAAAAATGTTTGCTCAGGGCTACCAACTCTCACAACAGGGAAATATTCAATAATGAGGGTGTTTTTCTAAGTGTTTTCGGTGAACCACCCTGCTCTGCCGTTCGCTGTCGTTTTCAACGGCATTCTTCTGGGATTTCGGAATGGAACGTCGGCAATGCGCATTGAACCAGCGAGGCGGACGAATATCTCTCCGCAAAGTCCACGGTCTCTCGTCGGCAAGCGGAGATATAAAGCATTCCCAAACTCTCCCCATGGGTCCTTCTCCCCTCTCAAGCATTATACCCTTAACCAGCCATTTCTCCTTAATATTCCGTTCCCCTTATCATTCCCGCTCGTCGCTTCCGGGCAATGGTCCCCTCACAAGGATCTCGTGCCGCACGCAAGCAAATCCGGTATAAAGGATTTTTCAGGCAACCGCGGGGAAGAAGGAGCCCTTTGGGCCGCCTTCCAAGGATTCTTGCGGTTGCCAAGGATGTTAAACACAAGAGAGGTGGGAGTTTAAGGGGGGACGGTAGGGAGGGAGATGGAAACGATTTCCTAGGCCGTGCAAGACACTTCTGTGGATTGACTACGGCATTTGGCACATAGACATAGGAGGTTCTTGGCAATGGAATTTTCAATATAAAAAGCTAAGTTTCTCTGTCTGTCTCTGTCGCTCTAAGTCGATACAAACGCTAAACTAATGGGACTTTAATGAAGATTCTAATTCTTTTGACTGATTTTTATTTTCTGTTTGATTTCGTACTGTTCTGGAACAAACATTCGTAAAGCTGTTAAAATTTGCGTTTTTACAGTGACCTCTGCGTTTGCTCCCGCTTCCTGCGCCGGTGTATGCAGACCTTCAAGCTCTGCTTCCAACGAGGCTAACAAAAGTATATGACATTGGTATGGAGTCTTGAAGGTACTAGGTGTATAACCAGGCGATTTAATGGAAAATCGCACCTCAGGTGAGTCAAATACTCACCTCATTTGTCACTAGTCTCCCTGATCGGAAGCCTGGCAAAATTAAGGGATTTCATTCTAATGGAAAGTAAAGTTGGGTCCTTATAGACATGCGTTATTTTTGTGGTACAAAGATAAGCATGAAAGCAACATAGACTTACACAAAATGATTACCTATGTCATACGATTCGATTTAAAATCGATTAGCTACGTTACGATCTACGATACGAGACCCAATGGTCGTTTTGGAACCCTTATGCACCATCAATACATGAGTAAGCTGTATTGCCAGAGAAACAACAACAATTACAGACATGCATATTGAAAACTATCATAGCACTTCTACGATTCACTTCATTAGCACGACGAAACTCCATTTTATGAAAAATAATGTATAAATTACTATTCATATAAAAATTAGTATTGTATACACACAATTCAGCCGTATTTTTTTACCATTGGTGTAAAATATACCATTTATATAAAAAAAGACGAAAGGAAGAATATCTCTATGATCTCACAGTTTCTAAAAAATAGCAAAGATATGGAGATATTTTGTATTGATAAGTCGCACTCTTATAAAATAATGTGAAAGAGGTCTCGATAGACAAATGCATGTACAAATTTCATATCATTCCTATGACGGCTGTTGTATGTTTATGTTAAGCCATCAGAATGAGGTCCAAGACATAAATTATTTATTAAAGTAACACATAATTCTATGTAGTTGTAATGGGTACATTTTTTCAGCTAATTGTAAGTAAAAATGACCATATTTAAATAAATGTACGATTGGGTCGAAAAAAATTCAGCTGTCACTCTAATTTACATTCGTAAACTAATACACATAAGAACCTAGCCCCTACAACTGCTTCCAATAAATCGAAGTTCTGAGCATGAAAATTTGATACTTCCCAGGGTAAATCAGGGAAGCTATCGGAATCATAAAAAAAGATACCCCCAAACAACATGAATAGAGAAGATGCTACAACCTAGCGACGACCAAGAAGGGTTCTAACGCATATCGGAGAGAGAAAAATGTTAGATGGCGCGATATAGGGCAGCCAATCAGAAATCAGTTTTACACAGTGGAGCCGCCGACTCCACTGTATAAAACGGGCCAAAGAAGAGCTTACATCTTCTACCTGAAGACGTCTCCAGGATAGGAGTAGAAACGTTGTCACAAAAACAACGACGCGGCTGAATTTCGGAAGGCGAAATGGAACTATTGTACATAAGTTTTCGTAAGGAAGTGATGATGAGTATTGGCTAGTTATTTCAATGTTGGTGAGCCTGCAGAAATTGATGGGATATCTGGCGACGGGCGAGTGAGAGTGAAAATAGCTGAGATGGACAGAGAGAGAGGACAGTTGGCTTCCGTTTGGCCCTAGGTCACTTCTGAGGCGTCCGCGAACATCCTCCCCTTTCTGCCCAATAAACACCGTTCCGGGACGCTGGGCAGTTTGGTGACACAAACCCTTGGCAAAAACGTTTCCCAGAAAGGCGACGTGTGGCGTGAAACCACGGCCGAGAAACCAGCATACCCTTGTCAAGCGAAGCGGAAAGCATAGGGTTTCGTAAAGGGTTTTCCTCGTGGGAGTGGCTGCGTACTTTCGGGAAACTTTGTTTTTTCCTGGCAATTCTATTATTCCTACTCCTTCAGTTTATTTCCAAACATTACATTTAACAAATGATGTGGTACGAAGTAACTCACACGGGTGCATATACGCCAGGGTTGAAATTCGCCATGAAAAAATCATTTGACTTGACCGGGATTCGCACCCGGATCTCCCAATTGCCGGTCAGGTGTGTTTGCCAGTTACACCACCAAGCCATCTTCCCATCTTCATCAAACCATCTTTATGTTTTTCGTCGTTTTAATACCGACAACGTTGGGTTTATCCACCGCGACAGTGGCTTTGTAAGCACGACTTCGTCTCATGTGCTGCAATCTAGACTTGAGGCCTGAACATCTAGTTAGTTTCTCGAAATTCACCTTGAAGGAAGATGATTGAGTCAAATGATTTTTTCATGGCAAATTTCAACCCTGGTGGCCTTCAGTTTATAGTTAATTTCTCACCACCTCTATCCTTTCCACTAAAATATCAAAGATAACATAAGTACAGCATTATGCAAAATTTGACCGTTGGAAGGCCAGCCTTTCCTGAGTTTTAGTGTCTCCAGTCATCGTGAAAACTTTGGAACATATTTTATGCACTGAGTTTCCAATAAACAACATCATCTAGTTTTTTCTTAATTTTCAATCCCTTGATACTTTATTACTTCAATTTTTAAGTTTACGTACCTTGCGTTACACTTTCTCGAAGTAATAGCGAACGTGAAACAAATTTTGGACCCTTTCCAAATTCATCAGATGGATTTGATATATTCATGGGCACAAAAGCGAGGTTGGTTTCTTTTCATCTGCAATACTTGGGAATCGACTTCGTTAGCGGCGTTTTTTAAAGAAAAAGTTCCACTGATATTTGCGCGCTCAACTTTCATAAGAAGACTTATTTTATCGTACCTTGCATCTCGCAGATTGTCTCAGGATATAGTTTCAAACCAGTGAGGTAGCTGGAGAGGGAATGACGTCAACAAACTCATTGCTCATTATTTTATTAAAATTCATGTTTGAATACCAAAAATTGAGCAATAAAATATTTATGTATCTACGTACTTTCCTCATTATTTCTGGTAAAATCTAGCAATTTTTGGAACAAATTGCCAGATAATATAAAAAATGTTACATTAATCAATGTTTTTAAAAAAATATTGTTAGATTACGTAAATGAAAATGACAGTACCGCATTCAATTGACTGAAAAAATCGTCAGTGGACTATTAAATATTTGAATAAACAGTCAATTTGTATATTTTGTTAATTGTAACTGTTTGTGTTGATAATTGTAATTGTTTTGATCGCCGTAACTGTTGATCTGTATATCTTGATTATGTTTACATTGTAGAAACTGTTGATTTGCACCGTATTATTGTTAACTAAGACTTTCATTTATGTTAATTTATTTTGTTTCACTGTTGTTTTTCTTTTTTTTTCATACATTAATTTAATGTTAAGATGTAAAACCTTGCCTCATAGGAATAAATGCTCCTAGGACAATAAACCTTTTCTATTTTTTTTGTTTCTTCAGTAACTTTCCCCTCCAAGTCCCCGGCAAATATCGGGTTTCGTTGCCGTCATAATGGCCGAGAACTCGAGAGGGGTGCAGAGTTCGTAGCCACTTCCGAAACCCATCGGATCAGTGGCTACGCTGCGTTCGGGTCGTGCGCACGAAGCAGACTGAGCGACCCCAAGAGGACGGCCTTGTGCATGCGAGCTGCAAATGATTCCGCCTGTGCCACGCAAGCAGGAATACACTTGGTGCTCTGTATCAGCGCGCCCTTGATTCCACCGAGCACACTTATGACTAGGACTACTAGTTTTACAGAGTGTCCCGGGTACATCTGTCGAAGTTCTAACAGCAGGTCTTGATATTTCGTCCGTTTTTCCGCCTCTTTCGCGTTCAAGTTCGTATCGGCCGGAGCCGAAAACTCAATTACGAACATCAAACGCGATAGGCGGTCGAGGAGAACGATGTCAGGCTTGTTCGCCTCCATCTGCCTGGTGGTGGGGAATGAGTAATTCCACCAGGTTTTTATTTTGTCGTTCTCCACGACGGACTCAATATCTCCAGTGGCATAGGGCAGCACATGTACTTCGTCGATGCCGTAATGATGTCGGAGGTGGAAATACAACACCCGCAGAGCTGCGTTGTGCCGAGCTAAATACGCTGACTGCGCGTAATAACTGCAGCCGGAGAGAAGGTGACTCAAAGTCACCGGCTTGGCTCGGCACGCTCTGCATCTCGTGTCCGCCACCTCCGCCATGAATATAATTCGGCGGTACACGAGAGTGTTGATGACACCATCCTGGCACGCGAGAACGAAACCCTCTGTTTCGGACCTGAGACCCGCGGAACGAAGGAAGGCAAACGTCAGCTCCTTCGATAGCCCATGTTTTTCCATGTTTCGGAAGAAACATCCATGCATGGGCTTATCGGTATGTGTCTTGAGCAAGGTCTTCTGCTCAGTCTTTTTACCTCGAGACGTCTGCCCTCAGTGACACGATTGACGTGCCACTGTCGTTACCGTCGGATGATAGGTCAAAGTCCAGACCGATTTCATCCGCTGCCCTCTTCGCCGCCTGGAAGAGGAACGCCCCAACCCCGGCACCTTCGTGCTCCCTTACGAGAGTGAGCAGGGGGTCCGTGCTGTTGAACACACGGCAAACTGTACCCAAGACAACTCTGTTATGGAGACACTTCAGGATCAATAGCCCTCTACCGCCTACACTGCGAGGGAGATTTCGGATGAAGACTTCTATAGATGGTCAGCATCTTCCTCGTTCCCCGGTCGAGGTTTTGCAACTCGTTGACATTCCATTTCATGCTTCCAAAGGTGTACAGCAGTGTCGGAACCGCGAACATGTTCGTGGCGAGAACCTTGTTCTTGCCAGACAGTTCAGAACTTCAGATTTTCCTGAGAGTCTGTCTGTACTTGGCGTAGAGTCTTTCCTTCACTGTTGCTACCTCCTGCATTCGACGCTGGGGGACGCCGAGGTATTCGTAGCTTCGTCATCTTGCAGATGACGAACGACGTTCCCTTCAACGAGTTGCGAGTCTTCCTTGTCCTCCGATATTTTTCCTTTCACCAGGTGGATGGATGCACACCTGTCCAATCCGAATTCCATCCCTATAGCCTCACTGTATTGATGTACGGTGTCCAGTGCAACGCGCAGGTCTTTGGCGTTGGAAGCGTAGAGTTTAAGGTCATCCATGTAAAACAAATGGGTGACCTTGTGCTTCCTGTCACCAGGAACGCCGCACATGCATCCTCGGCCTCGTCTCATCTTGAAGGAGAGGGGGAGGAGGGAAATACAGAACAGGAGGGGGCTCAAGCTGTCGCCTTGAAAAACGCCACGGTGGTATGTTACCAACTCCGTGGAGACGGTCCGCTTGCCCGATGTCAAGACGAAGCGCGTTCTCCAGAGTGGTAGCAGGCGTTGGATGCAGGACACAACCTCTGGGTGGACTTTCATCAACTTCAGCATGGCGATGAGAAGCTCATGCGAAGTGGTGTCGAAAGCCTTGCGATAGTCCACCCAGGCCATTGACAGGTTTCTATTTATTTCTTTTTCTTTTCTATTATTATTATTATTATTATTTGGTCCATGAACTTATTCCTGGGTCTTCTTCTGGGGACTTTTCCCTGTATTTTACCTTAGTGGCTGATGAGTACCAGAGCCGATAAATAGTCAATGTTCAGTGAGTATTTTGAGAGTAGAAAGATTTTTTTTGCAGTGGAGGCGTGGATTTTAGAGGCCATGAGGTAATCGCACACAGCATTGGTATTTTCATTCAGCGGATCCGCTTGTGGTCGGAGCGATGGATGAAAGTGCTCGGGACGACTTGAGGACGGGAATCGCTCGTCGCCTGTCCATGACGTTTCCGCCTCGGCGCTGCTTGATATTACGTGGCAGTTTCATACCGTAGGAGAACTGGCGAGGCACCAATATTGCGTCGCTTGAAGCTGTTTCTGACAGTTCTGATAGTATACCCTTCTGAGAGATGGGCTGTAAATCAGACGTTCTCACATCAAACACGCCGGTAGAGCGACGCGTTGCATTTGGCCACTCGCATATCCCTTTATGATTGCTCGCGCACGTTGAGATTTTTGAAAGTCTTGTCCATTGATTATTACTTTTCCTTGACGTGTTTAAGGTGGAAGGAGCGGTAATCGAGTGTCATTGAGTGAACATTTCAATGACATTTCAAGAAGGTCGAAATAAAAGTCTTTGACCACAATTAACTTTTGTACCCAATTGTGTGAAATTCAAAGAGGAAAATACATTCATCTGGACTGGGAATCAAACCGAGATCTCTCAATTTCGCGCTCGATCAAGAGATCTGGATTCGATTCCCAGTCCAGGCGAATGATTTTTCCACTGTGAATTTCACACAATTGTGGGATAACTATCGGGTGACTCCGTTGAAGTAACTGCGTGGCTAGTTCCATGATTCTTTGAAAATATCTTTAGTATATTTATTGAAACGGAGGAAATAACTATGCGTGAGGTGGCTGAAACAAGAACAAAACTTAATGCTTTAAACTTTTTTATTTCATTGAATACTTCCAATTTTAGAGGTTTTACCATGGTATGTTCTGCCCCGCTGAGCAAAAAGACAGTAGGTAGCAAAATACACATTTTTAGGTCGAAGTTGACTATTTTAATTACAGAATAGGGGAAAATATAGATAAATATCAAATAAAATGCCATAAGCTAAGTTTTAAATTCTTGGAATAGTATTTTTTCCCACACTCCTTATTTAATTTTTCGTTGATATGTTTGGACTGGGAATATTTCATTGTGAAACATACTTGACATATTTTCAAAAATGCAGTTAAGAGTCCAGGAAGTATTTTGTGACATTAAACCGAGCTTGTTAAAAACATAAGTGATTTTTTCATTGCTTTAGAGTAATCATTACGATTAAAATTGTACATTGCGTCTCTTTTTGTTTTTCTCCTCGATGTTATCTCTTCTAGGACGAAAAGTAGAAACATAATTTGCTACTGGAAAACATGGGTGGATTTTAATTCAGTTTTTGCATGTGAAAGTATTTTTTTGGGACAGTTTAACATTGGTAACTGTAGAGAGTAGTACTTAATTACGCAAAATTTTTCCTCACTGGATTAAATTGGATTTCTGCAATTTGATATCAGACATGCCTCAAATCCTTTCATCACCACTTTATTTCCAATTTTGTGCAGATATCTTCGCAAAAGTTAAGACGGGTTTGTCCACAGAGTCAAGAAGAATGAATCACCGAAGGTCTTTCTAGCAGTAGTGAAGACAAGCTACTGTGTTTTTCTCGATTCAAAGTAAATCCTCACCTCAGCAGTCTTCAGTTACGGCTCAAATTAAAATAAAGTGGAAATATATCACAAATATTTTACTTTAGTAGTGTCGCCAGGCGCAATTTTAGAGGATATATTTTTTTACGCGTCGCTGCTTTAGTTGTCAACATTTCGCAGTGCGGAGTTGCACGCGGCATGCTCTTCATTCGAATCGAGACAGCGACATAACATTGACGCAAAAACTCTTCCACTCCAGTTTCCTTGCCCTTGTGCATGAAAAAATATACGTTTTAGCATCAAAAAGAATATTCATCCAGTGGCATAACATTGGAGCTATACAAGAGTTAAAAAAAAAATATCTCTTGTAGAGCGCAGTACTCAGACAAATATGAAATGATGGGTAATACGAAGGTGCGTTGCCATGGACTAACAAAGGATACGTAAACACTCTTTTACTATGCTATTTATATAATAAACATGCTTTTACTGTATATTACTATTTGGTTTTCACTATAATTAGTGGTAATCACATGATCATCGCACGAACATACCAATAACTTGATTGAGGAATTATGTTTTAACCACATTTTTTCGTAAAGTTTCAACATAATGGAGGAAAATTAATTAATTATATTGCGACTAAGGACAATTTGGATGGAAAACCTATTCAAAAAAAGTTATCTAAAAACAATTAGTCCAACACCACTATAGTTCAAAAAATATAACTCGCCTAAGAAGGTGTAAGAGGTAAATTGTTTTAAGAAAACCTTCAGCCAGTCAGTTAGGTTTTCCTTAATTTGAACATCACTATACACAATAAATTATATTTTAAAAGGGTTTCATAACCATAGAATATACAGTAAAAGCATAATTCTAAGATCGGCAGTGTAGACGTGAGATTTTTCTGTAGTCACAATAGAGACTAAGGGCATTCGATTTCTTTATTTCACGCCTTTGCAAGAAGAGCAGATAAACAATAATTTGAATTTTCAGAAATAACTAAATAATATACATACGAGTACATGAGGTTCAATTACTGATAAAACATATGAAATAAATACGCGTGAAAATCCATGTGAGAACATATGGAATACCCGCCAAATTTTGTTTTTATTCCATCCGAACCACATAACTTCACTGATTTAAGAAGGTCCCGTTACAACACAAGAACACACGAAGATAGCCATTCTGAATAGTAGCAACCGTGCAATTTCCCTGAATGGCCACTAAAAGTCACGATTTTTCCTCATTTAAGGTGATTTAAGGTAATCCGAGCGAGATAGAGTACTAATCATATTAGAACCCATATTCGAATTATACGTTTTAATTTCATCAGCTGTAGGATCCATAAATAAAATATTGCATTATAAATTATGCAGTAATATAGTTTTATATGACAGATGTAAGTAATTATGTGAAAATTACTAAATAAGTCTTTAACTTGACTAATTTTTTTCGCGCGGTGCGTTTGAAACTCCTTCAAAACGGAAGGTTTTTTGTGGTACCCAAGAACATACTGCGGTAACAATATGATTAATTTGAAAATACAGTTGAAAAAACATAAAAACTACACGCTGTTAGTTTTTTTACGACACTTAAGTGTTATTCTGTCAATAATGTCTCTCTGGAGGGCATACACGTACCATTTTCCATGTAAAACGGCTGGTATATCTTGGCAAATATCTCCGAAAGTAGTAAAGTAAGAGGTTAGATTTTCGATGTCACTAGGGGGGTGAGATATTTTTCTTTAAAAGGAGACCAAATTCATACATTTATAAGTAAAATGGTATTTAGCTCAAACTACCTAAAGGCGATATTCAGACGAAAAGCGCGGCCGCTAAACCGTTCAGAGCACCAGCCGAAATCCTATGGAAAAGGCATTTATTTCTCGAAAAGTACCCATCTCTAAAAATTTGCATAAAAACTTCGCTAATGTTCTGATACCATTTAAAAGATTTGAAACCGTTCTACGTAATAATAAAAATACCAAATATTAACAACATAACGACACGTGAAACCCCGCTCCATCTGAAATTACTACAACTTTAATCTTTCAGGGAAATATTTCAGAAAACAATGTCGCCGACACGGGAAAAGTCGTCCCGCAATACGTGAAGTGCGAAGCAGGAAGGGTGGAAATGAAATGAAAAGCATGAAGGAGAGGGGGTAGGAATGAGGCAAAGGGCGACTTTTTTCCTCCCAAAAGAGGCGCTGAGGCAGGGTGTCGCCGGGCAGGTCGAGCGTAAAAACGCGACCCTTGACAGTTGCAATAAACCTTCTTTTCACGGCAAAGGCGTTCCGACACGGCGGGACATTTGCATTTAAGGCGAAAAATGGATTATTTCCGCCATCTTCTCCTCTCTCTCTTGGACACCACCATCAGACGGAAGGAAGCCAGCGGAACGGAAAGCTCACCACGGTTGAAGGAGACTCCCGTCTGCCTGGTGCGCATTCCTTAAAGTAGTCCGAGCGAGATAGTTCCCTAGTCATTACAGCGACCATATTCTAACTATTGGTTTTAATTTCACCAGCTGTAGGATACATGCATTATTGCATTATTAATCGTGCAATAATATACATTTATATGAGAGAAATGGTAAGTAATTAAATGAAAACATCTAAATACATCTTTAACTTGACTTATTTTTTTCGCGTGGTGCGCTTGAAACTCCTTCAGATCGGAAGGTTTTTTGTGATACTCAAGAATATACTGCGGTAACAATATGATTAATTTTCAAAAATAATTGAGAAAACATACAAATTACACGATGCTAGTTTTTTTTTACGACATCTAAGCGTTAGAAATTCCTCATTTTGTAAATTATGTCTCTCTGGAGTGCATACACGTACCATTTCCCATGTAAAAGGGCCGGTATTTTTTGGCAAATAACTCCGAAAGTAATGTGGTAAGGGGTAAAATTTCTGGTGTCATTAGAAGGGCGAGATATTTTTCTTTAAAATGAGACCAAACTCAGTGATTTCTAGGTAAAATGATATTTCGCTCAAAATATCTAAATATGAGCGGAGGGGTGAAAGTGGGTGGACATCCCACGGACGGCATATGCCCGGAAAATTGCGCATTCAAATTTTTCACCGCTTTCATTCACGCTCTCCTCTTCATGACCATTGTCTTGTATTATGCGGTCGCCACAGCAATGACGAAAACCGGCGAGCCGGTGAAGGATGATTACGCATTAGAGACTAATCGTACTCATTGTGGCTTAAAATAGGTGCTTTAAAGCCATCGGATAATTAAGTTTTTAATAAAGTTTTTTTTTGCGTTTGAAAGACATACGCATTCACACAGTTAGAGCACTTAATACCTTCACTCTGAAGGCAAGGTTTTGATACATTATTATTATATAATCATGACTGCTCACTACATCTCTAGGTCTGACAGATGCGATAAAATAGGAGAGATGCACTGCCGAACAGTTAGGTACAAAACCTCGTTCTTTCCGCGAACAATAAACGACCACAATAAAAATTGAGCTCCACTATGTGTCAGAGACATTGCCATCAGATATAGGTGATTTAAATGGTAGCTTTTTGGGTTATTGGTGATTTAGATGACGTATTTAAAATTGGATAGCGTAGTGGTCTGCGCATTGATCCAGTAAATCATAGGTCCGAGGTTCAATTCCCGATCTAGGCTAAATTTTCTCTCGCCAATTTCAACGTATTTAAACTGCAACCGTTTATGGAAAAAATTGTTGCGTGATTAATGCATATTTAGTTTTATTATACATTTTTGATAAAAATTCTGCTTTTAATCGTGTTCATAATTAAATCTCGGCTTTTATTCATCGTAAAACAACGATATATAACACACTGTAAAGCTTAATCTTTTACAAAGGCAGATCTGCCAGAATTGATTTATTCCAAACTTTTTGTTCAGTTTTAAAGTTAAAACAAATGCTAATTATCATTTTTCAAACACTTGATCACATAATCAGCCAAAATGTCTTCATAATCTGTTTATACTAAGTCAACTTTATTTAAAAAATGCCATGGCAATTAATAAAGAAGTTTATTCAAAACTTTAAACGTACGTATTGTAACGATTACATTTTGTACATGCTACATTTTGAATTTACTTTTAAAAATTGTAAAGGCTCCGGCTGGATTTTATCGGTTTGATTTTGTTGGTAACGGTTTGTTTATTTATATGCGTGGGATAGTTGGATTGTCGTGCTGGTCCAGAGTGGACATGTTTTGAGCCGAGATGAAATTTGAAGGATTTATAAAGATATAGTTTGTTCTTTAATTTGATTGTTTTTCTTATTTTAATCAACCTTAGTGTCTTTAGTGGACTTTGGTGGTTATTTTTCTAAAATCACCTGGCGCCCTGAAAATAAAAAGCCGAAGAAACCCCCCTCCTGGCTCTACCACTGAGAGACATTTGGAGTTATAGTATGTTTTTTTCTCATGCCCGCCTCAAAGGATTCACCCCTTGAGCTAGCAAGTAGCAGACACGTATTACGGGCATACGCTTACACGGATAGCACCAGCTCACTGTATTACGTATTACAAACCATACATATGTATTCGTCTCCCAGTTTTCCCAAATACAACTCGTAATACTCTCTCTATCTCTCTGGCAGAACGACTGAAAATGAAATTTCCGGTTCCTCGCGGCCGAAGGTTCTGGTTTCGTGAGCTGGAGGATATAGAGAGAGCGCTGTGCGTGAGGCACGAGGGAGAAACTAGCTTGATTATCCGACGACCTCGCTGCCTCGAGGCCTCGTCGCTGGAGAAGCGAGTGACGCAAATGAGGCGGAGTTCGGAGAGAGAGAGATCGGGAAATTAATCCCGCGTAAATATGAAGTGAGCGAGAGAAAGAGAGAAAAAAGATGGACGGTGTAGACGTAGTCAGTTTTTATTTTCGTAGGATCGTACTCGGGAGCTGAAAGGAAATGAGCTCTCGCGATACCTACTCGCCCTTGTGGCACGCAGGGCTACGCCCATTTGCTAATAATCCCTTCGTAATATTACTTATAACTATGCAAATATCGTGCAATTTGACATACAGGAAGATATAATGACCCTTACTGAACACATTTAGTAACAATTATCATGCCAATGCCGCAATATTACGCGGCATAAGGATTTTGAGAAAATATGACACCAGTAACAACAATTCCCTCGAAGTTTTACGCTTTTTTAAGTTTAAAACGAATTGTTAAGCTTGCTTTGCACAACACACAGTATTGTACAAACAAATTTATGATACAATAATGTACAAGAAACTGGATGGAAATGGAGGAGGCTCTATTCCCCGTTAAGTCATTAAGACAATCATGCAATTTGACGCTTTACTCGGTACAATTTTTCCTCATGCAAGAGTTCATAAATTCGTTTGTACAATAAAATGTACCGTGTAAAGTGGCCTTTACGGCTGCCACAGAATTTTACCAAAAATACTCAAAGATAAAAAAAACAAAGCTAAAACGACCCAATTTTGAATTTTTTCATAGAATCGGTGATTTTTATTTTTTATTTTCTGGAATACTAAAAAGTAATAAAATAGTGAAGAACTGACAGCGCCCAGGAGTGGTCCAGAACTCAACGCTGCAGCATGGTAGGTGATCACCAAAGAGGGTTTTACATTCGTGGAATAGGATAACGTTGAGGTCGTGAGCATACATAAGTTATGCAGCTGAAACAGCGATACTGTGAAATAAATGACATTCAAAGTTACTATTGAAGTTACTCGGTGATAATACACTATTAAGTCGGGATTCAAACCCTTTGACTTTCGCGTGGGCAGATTAGGATGCCACCATGCCATCACCGAGGTCGGCGAAAAGATTCATCTACATCTACATAATACCCTGCGAGCCGCCGCATGGGCGTGTGGCAGGGAATGTTAGGTCAACAGCAGTGTAAAAATGTAAGGTTTAGGGAGATAAAATGGTGACATGTATTATAGTATTTAGTGGAGCTCAGTGCTTATTGTGGCCACTTACTGTGCGCGGAAAGAACGAGTTTTGGTACCTATATGTTCGGAAGTGTATCTCTCTTATATTTTATCGCATCTGTCAAACCTAGAGATATAGTGAGGAGTCACGATAATATTCTCTGTGTCGCTCTGAAAAATATCAGTTCTGAATTTCTCAAGCAACCTAAGCCTAGCGTGTAGCCTCCCTTGGACTCCCACCTTAATCCCTCTAAAAGTTGTGAGACACTGTATGTAGGCTCGTAGCAGGATTTAACGAAACGCGCTTCTTTCCTTTGTATTTCATTGACTTTTTTGTACAAATCTTTATGACCAGGGTCCCAAATGCTCGTGGCGTAGTTGAGATGTGGCCTAATCAGAGTGAAGTAGCATCTCTCTTTGACTTTTTCATCCGAGGATCTTCCTGTTATACGCTTCACAAAGCCTAGTTCCTTTAATGCTGTGCCGCATATATTTTGTATGTGTGTTCACCACGATATATATGAAGATATTCATGTCATAAAAGTTCTCAACATTCATGATATGCTCATGTTTTCCGTTAAATATTCTGTAAGTTCAATTTACCTATTGATGTGGACTACTTCAGGTAATTTTACAGTTGCATCACCCTGAAAAAGTGTCGTACGTGGGACCACTTCCAAGAATAAAGCTGATATTTCCGTCGACTATGCCCATGGGAGTTATTTTTTTTTTGCGAGGCGGTCGGAAACAGTCGAGACATACCAATCAGTGTTCTCGGGGATGTAACGAGAGTGGGCGGCCGGTCTACGGTTTCCGTTTTCGTCTCTTGCATGTGGCCCACGGAGAAACCACCGGCACCACCCCGCCCCCCTTCCACTGCTCTCTATTTTTCCTCCCCCTCCTACTCACCCCCCCCCCCGCCCCACCCCATTCCTGCTCCTTCTCACAGTCTCGAATGTACGATAAGAAAGCTCCGTCCCGTCGTACTTTTCCGCGACACCTGAGATGGAAGCTTGGGAAGCGAGGGCCTCTGATACAGAGGAAGGGGCAAGCTTAAAGGAGATGGCTCGACCTGAGACGCTCCGAGACATATAAGAAAGAACGCGTAGCCTCCCTCCCTCATGAAGACTCTTGAATTGCAAAATTCTGAACAATGCAATGGCAAACATATTGCCTCCCTTGCAGAAAATGAAACTAGGGACAGGTCTGCTTTCGGATGAATGAACAAAAAACGAACATTACCTCAAGTAAGAACTTCTATTATTCAACCAGAGATGATAATATACATTTAAGGATTGTTTTCAAATGCTGGTGAAACTTCTGATAAAACAACTCAAGCAGCCATAACCAACGTTTCGTCAAATTTATTGACTCCTTCAGGGCTTGGACTTCTTCTAGTGTGGGTGAAATAACAGTGTAAAGAACAATGCATTGGCAGACATATTGTCTCCCTGCATAAAATGAAACTAGGGACAGGCCGATTTAACCTACTTTCGGATAAATGAAAAAAACGAATAATACCTTAAGTAAGAACTTCTATTTTTCAACCAGATATAATAATATACATTTAAGGATATTTTTTCCAATGCTGGTGAAGCTTCTGATAAAACAACTCAAGCAGCCATAACCAACGTTTCGTCAAATTTATTGACTCCTTCAGGCTTTTGACTTATTTTGACTGCGGGTGAAATAATAGTGTAAAGACCAATATGCAACAGGAAAAGATATAGCAGAGTAAGTGAGCTATGATTGATTTTACATCTGTTTGTATTCTTATTCGTTAACTATACCTCAGGCCCTTGTTTCGTAACATATATCCATTAAGTTTATCCTTTCTTCGTTGAGTTTTCATAATGCCTCATTTATCTCAAGCTCTGCCTCAAATACTATATCTATATGCTCTAATGATGCATTAAAACATGATAAATTGAGGGTTACAGTGCGAAAAGAACATTTTCCATGGTTTGATCTTCAGAGATATTTGTTAAGGGAATGAGTTTCTTGCCCAGAATAGATTTCCGGGACAAACTACGACACATATGATATTCACTGTGGACTTCCAATCAGAGCTACGTTTTATTTCATGACCATCAAAATATGATAAAATGCGTCAAAGACAATGAGTTTAGGACTAAATTGTACAACATTTTTTAAATATTTATTCTCTATGGCCTGATTTTTAGTTCCGGATCAAAATATTTTACTTCCGCCCTTTACATCTTCTCGTTCCTTTTCTCCTTCCTCAACCTTAATCGCGGCTGGTGTCCTGACACTTACTGCCCCGCGCCCTTGCGGTGACTCGCCGAAAGATTCAGGTGTGGATGAAGAGAGGGGAATGAAGGTAGTTTTTGAGTTCAACCATCGTAAAAACAGCCAAGGAGAATGATGGAGGGACTCGGTCAAAAGGAAAATGGTGGGAATGCAAACAAAGTCATGGGAAAGTTTTCTCTGCGTAGGGAGAGAAAAAAATCTCCATTTGTGAGAATAAATACCTTTCACAAGCGTCTTTGTAATGAAGAAAACACTAAATACGGCATCACAGAGGTTGGAGTTTTAGTAAATCAACATTTTTTCAATATAAGCTTTGATATTCAACTTAACAACTACAATTCCTATCACCGAATATGGCCTCCCCTTTGCTTATTCAAGTACAGGCGTAATTGTTGTGAGAAATGTTATTTTTATAAGGCAATGCTGATCCTGCTGGAATCTCCAGCAACCGCATGCAACTTTCTTTGTACCCGCCTCCTTTGTTCATTTCCTTTTTGAACAGCATCAATGAAACTGCTATGTCTTGTTTTTATATAATAAATAATTAAAATGAATTATTGAAAGCGAATTTTGGTGGGGGTTTAGCAAATCAGATGTTCCCGTCTCCAGTCCGTGCTGTGGCACAGGAGACGAATGGCGTACTTACAAAGCCACAGTCACGATGGATAAACTTAAAATTGTATTTATTATGGCGAACCACTGACGGTTTTCCAAGCATGACCAAATGATATGATACAAAGCCACTCGCACGGGTGCATATTTTCCAAAAGATGAAATTTGCCAGTAAAAATCACTTGACTCGACTGATATTCGAACACGGATCTCCCAAATGCCGGTCAAGTACATTTGCCAGTTGCATCACTAGACCAAGAAGCTTCAAAGCAAATTTCAATGTGGGTTTATGCTTACCATTTGATTCGTACTTCGTACCATAACATTGGGACTTGAAATAATTGGATTACTAAATTAATTTAATTTTAATTATACCATTTACCTAAGTCTACAAATTCACGTATGCTTTGATTAGAGCAAAATGTCTTCATTCCATTATTTTGCAATCAAAAGCTGATAACTATCTACGCGATTTCTCACAGAAAATGACTGAAGATTATTTAATAAAGAGATTAGAAAAATAGAGGCAAAACAAACTATCAAAAGAATCGTTCATTCGTGAGATACAGCTCAAATTCCTTAAGAAAGGCACAAATACAAAGGGAAAAGGAAATGGTTTGACCGCCGTAGTCTTCAGCAGATACAATTAGCCGTGCAGAAATAAATGGAAGAAAAGATTTTTTTCTTTTGCTGCCATTTCCGAATGAGTAAGCGTTTTCAAACGATTCAATTTTGCCTTCCGATAAGCACTCGAATGCTCCAGGAGCACAATGAGCGAGAGGAATAGCCACAAAGAAACACATAGCTAAAAAAAAAGAACGACGACCAATTGAAAATCATGATTATTTTATCATCTCTTCGACGAAATAGGACCATAACCTGTGAACGTTCTCCGCAATTCTCTTTTTCTTTCTTGTGAGTTTCGTCCCGATTTTCCATGTATAGGGCATTTCAAATTTTGTTCCAATATCCCGGTCACTCGGAAGAGAATCGGACATTCCATTTCGGCGGCCATTTGGCGTTTCTATGGCAACCATCCGTCGGCTGGCGCACTTCACGACCCGACGTGAAGTGCGCCAGCCGACTTCCCCTTCCCCACCCCTTCGACGTCGAAAACTTTCCAAAAATCAAATCTTTCGGAAACAAATGGAGGCGAAATAATTAAATTAACGGCGGTAAACGTTCCAACTGGCGACAAAAAAATACATGCATACACCTACACCATTGTGGGAATTCAGGGTTCCAATAAATTTCCAAGAATAGTTGTGGAATGCCTAAGTTGAACGTCACAGTTTGAAAAAGTCAATATTTCACACCTTTCCCAGGAATTTCTTGGGCATTCTACGCAGTGTCCAGAGATAAAGCGGTAGAGTATTGATCTATTCCAACCTTGATGACTGTAGGAAGCCGTCACGGACTTGGAACGTGTTTTTTTCAAGCCCTCGTGGCCAAACATTATATAATCCCGTGTGTAAAGGAAAATTATTTAGCTTTTCTACTAGTTAATCGCAGCGTTTTTCAGCTCTCGCAGTGTTTTTGTACTTTAATTATTTCACGTTTTTCCACGTGACACCAAAATCGTATGCGATTATCACGTGATCAATACATTTTTTTTATCCTTGGTATTCAAAACTCTGATTTTTCTGTATAAGACCCATTGGAAATCACGACTTTTTTCATCTCTTCGGCCAAATATCACCAAAATCTGTAAAAATTCTCTGCAATTCTCTTTTTCTTTCTTTTTCATGTTGTCCCGATTTTCCATGTAGCAGAGAATTTAAAATTTTTCCAATCTCCCTGTGTGAAGTTGAACAAGCGGAGGAAGATAATTCCACAAAATATACAATATAAAACATTCCATCTTTCGCTCTTAACGTGAGATATTCAGAATCAATTTATGGCATTTCAAACATCAAAGTCTTATGACTAATTCCCTGCAAAATATTTGAAAAAAAATATTAGCTAAACCTAAAAATAATTTTAAAAATTAGATCTAAAGATTCAGAGGGTGATATTAGGCATTATTGCACAGTGCAAAACTGATTGTATGTCTTTAGTCGCCACCTTTATTTCCGAAAACATTTTTAGCTTGTTTTGCTTGTGTCTAAAACTTTTTGAATAACAAAGTGTCCCTTTTGTAATTCTAGGCGATTTTATTGGAAGATGGGAGGCAGCAAACATAATAGAAAGGACTGGGATGGCATGCATAGTTTATGTATGAAAGACCTCTTCTGAATTTTCTGCTTCTTTTGAATTTAATTATAAATAAAATTTTGGATCTGCTTCTTTTGAATTTAAGTCTCCCTACATGTCCTGGGATCCAGTAATCGTGTTCTTGTTTTTCGACCTTCAACTCCACCTGTTCTCCCTCCCCCCCTTTTTTGCTGGTTTTTTCCCCTATTATTGTTTACTGGTATTTACGTCACTCCGAACTCCTCCACCTCCGTATGTTCCCTCCCTTACCCTCTCCACCGTTAGAACATACCCTTTCCCTTCAACCCCCTGCCCCTCTCTGATCTGATCTGTGTTTTGCTAATGGGTATACAATAGAACTGGAAATTTAAATTTTATACTTTGACAATGACGCAAAGTATCGAAACTATGGTCGGTGCTTATTTAAACAGTGTGGAAATTTACTCTCGTCTTTTCATCCTTACCAGTATGGATGCATAGCTAAGACAAGATTTTCTTGGTTTGTTATGGAGGACGTCCCTGATTTGCAGTACACGTAATTTCATGGTAACCTAAAACTGTACTCGGCAAAACGATTGCGTTGCCATGTTTCTACTTAGGATTTTTGGCCACAGAGGGAGA
The DNA here is from genome assembly GCA_963169105.1 of Ceriagrion tenellum. Taxonomy (NCBI): domain Eukaryota; kingdom Metazoa; phylum Arthropoda; class Insecta; order Odonata; family Coenagrionidae; genus Ceriagrion; species Ceriagrion tenellum. The sequence goes on along the minus strand of OY720640.1, from coordinate 145,427,123 downwards.
GAAGGGATGAGGAATAAGAGAACCTGGAGGGTGAAGAGCGAAAGGCAATGAGAGGATGAAAATTGAGTTAAAGAAATACCCGGAGAAGTCTATGGCAACTCTCAACAAATTTCGACAGTATTTAACGAATAAATAATAAAAGTTCTTTGGTAACTTTGTGGTATTCCATATTTTTTCTTTCAGAGGATTTAATGGTTACATTTACAAAACCACAACTTATAAGTTGTGGTTTTGTAAATGTAACCACTAAATCCTCTGAAAGTATTTAACAAGCTACGCTATTCTACATACACATCTACATAAGAGCCTGCGAGCCGCCGCATGGGCGTGTGGCATGGGGTGTTAGGTCACTAGCCGTGTAAGGATGTAAATTTTTGGGAGGTGAAAGGGTGACATACATTATAGGAGTGTATTTAGTGGAGCTCAGCTTTTATTGTGATCTATTATTGTGCGCGGAAAGAACGGGTTTTTGTACCTATCTGTTCGGCAGTGTATCTCTAGAGATGCTGTGAGGAGTCATGATAATATTCTCTGTGTCGCTCTGAAAAACATCAGTTCTAAATTTCTCAAGCAACCTAACCCTATCGTGTAGCCTCCGAGTCTCTAGGGCATCCCACCTTAATCCCTATAAAAGTTGTGAGACACTATATGTTTGCTCGTAGCAGTTTTCAGCGAAACGCGCTGCTTTCCTATATATTTTATTAATTTTTTGTTTAAGTCTTTATGACCAGGGTCCCTAATGGTCGCGGCGTATTCGAGATGTGGCCTAACCAGAGCGAAGTAGTATCTCTCTTTCACTTTTCATCCTAGTACCTTCCTATTATACGATTAACAAAACCTAGTATCTATAATGCTGTACCGCAAATGTTTAGTATGTATTTTGTATGTACTATAAATATATAAGAGTTATGCGCGAAACTGAAAGATATTTTGAACGTCAATATATTTTGAACTGAATTCGTGTTCGGCAATATTAATTTAGGTATTCATCTCAAAGTACACTAACAACAAGTTCACAAACGATATTTTCGAATATTCCCTGCCGGAAAATTCTCTATGAAATTTCCTTAAACATTTTCCTTGGTAAAGTTTACAATATTCCCTAGTAACTCCAACTCTATTTTTTATCTAGAAAATATGCATCTGGGAAAAAGTTTTCCCAGAATGCATTTTTAGAGGAAAATGCTTCCCCAGATTGCATTTTTCCATGGAAACGTTCCCTAAAATGCATTTTCCCCGAGAAATATTCCCCTTATAATACGTTCCGCCCCATAAATGTGATTGATTGCTTTGTAAAATACGCCAAAAATGAGAAAACCGCCAACAATCTCGTAAGTAACTATTAATATGGTGATGAAATACCTTGATGTATCGCCTGGAACATATTGATATCGAGGAAGCATGTTTTGGAGGATTATACCGTAGTAGAGTGAAAAAGGGTCGATGATCGACTCCGATCTAATACTTATCTCGTTTCTTTTGGATTCTTCGCTGGGACTGGTTACCCAGGCGCAGGTCTTCCTAGGGGAATGTCCAGTGGAGTTTTTCGAATTGTTTCGGTTTACTACTGGAAATTGGAAGTCGGTCGCCACGGTCCGAATTGAGAATGTATGCGTTGTGACCGCGTTGGCCCGGTGCTATTCCGAAGTTGAAAGTAGATTTACAACTACTCAAAAGACAATCATCAACTCATTGTAAAACTTTTAATCTCGTTATTCCAGGTTGCAGATTGTTTCACCCAGATTCCAATCTAAAAATAAATTATTTGATTTGAATGCTCAAACTACTTACAGGAGTTGAAGCGGAAAGAATAGCTACAACCTTTCGTGAACGAAATAATGGGGCTATCGGCAAGCCATTTACTTTGCTTTTATCGTTACATATGGGTGAACAAATATCATTGAACCAGATCTCTTGACGTAGTACAATTTAACATTTATTAGTGTCAGAATCGCATGCCGTAAAAATGGAAGATATTCATTTAAAAAGAATGTACGTAATTAATAAATGCTGATGTATTCACCTTCCCATCTTACTTACAAACCCCGGTAAATTACTCATGTCAAGCCAATTTTGCCCCTGATCGCAGTTGACGATCAAAATATAATCATTTCTGAGCAGGTTGTGGAAGCAAGAGGAAACGGTGATGGCGTGATGAACACGCAAGCGCAGTAAATGAATTGAGGTGTAATTAATGCTGAAAGTTTGGGCTAAAAATGCAAAAGCGTTTTCCAAAACTCGACGAGCACGTCTGAGGATGTAATTGCAATTACTCGAAGAAGAAAAATACAGCGCTGTGACTACGATGGATCTGTTCCTCACCTCTACTGCAACTGGTCTGGATGAGTGCTTAAGACTGTACTTAAGTTGGAAAAAACAGGACCAACAGATTGAGACGTAATACTAAAAAAAAAAAATTAGTGGAATAGACAAAGATTCCTTAAGCATGGATGGACAGAAAGTATTTTCACTATACCATTCTAATATCAGGGTTAGTATGTTAAATACAAGTGGAGCGTAGCTGTCTATGGATCGAAAGCATGGACCATTAGGAAAGCTGACCAGAAAAGACCAGAAGCCTTCAAAACCTGGCGCTGGAGGAGAATGCTGAGTATAAAATTGACGGGCAAAATAAGAAATGATGTGGCGTACAGAAGAGTAGAAGAGGAAAGGACCATTTAATGGAACACCATACAGAAAAGTAGAACAAGATGGATTGGATACACTCTGAGGCACAAGGGGTCTGTGAAGAACTTAATCGAATGTAAATCGGAGGGAAGAGTCCCATCAGAGGAAGGAAGGCCCAGGAATAAGTTCATGGACCAAATAAAGAGAAGAGCCCATAGGAAGAGATATCGGGAAGTAAGGGGACTGGCATTAAATAGGGAATGGCGGATGGCTGCAGCCAGCCAATCTTAGGATTGAACAGACTACGAATGAAACGCTAAATAAAACACTCAGGGGCGGCATTAGATTCTGCATCTCCGCATAGCCTGCATCTTTACGATAGATCACGGAGAATCTCTAGTAAACGGATTTTCGGCGAATGAGGAGAACCGTCAACACTATCCTTCATCCATGCGTGCTTATCTCCAGTAAGCTTAGTGATGTGTTTGGAGAGGAGATCAAGAGTGCCGTAACAGCGACGTGATAAGGTTAAGTCCTTTGTAAATGGTTTAGCGCGTGAATTCCGCATCGAGGCTCCAGACTCCTGAATGTTGGCGCGGGAAATTCCAACACCTCACCCCCTTATCTCTCCCCAAGGGTTGTTGGAGCAATTTTCGTCTACATACAGATTCACGTAAAAATTTATGCACGTGAACTATAAGAAACGTGGAAATAATTCCATAAGACAGTTTTAGTTTCTGGTCAATTTTATGCATTTTTACGTGTATTTGGCACTTTACGTACGTTTCTGAATAATTTATTTACATCTACATACTGTGCAGTAAACCGCCACATAGGCGTGTGGTAGGGGGTGTCAGGACACTAGTAGTGTAAAGGCATTTAGTAGAGCAAAGTGCATTTAGTAGAGCATTTTTTCACTATGGTTACTTATTGTGCATAGAAAGAACGAATTTTTACTTATTTTTTTAAATTTAAATTTTTAACTTAATTTTGTGTTATTCTCTTTTCGGAAATGTATCCCTCTTATTTTATCGCCTCTGTCAGATCTAGGGACGTAGTGTGGCGTCCAAATAATATTCTCTGCGACACTCTGAAATACACTATTTCTAAATTTCTCAAGCAACTCGTAGCCTAGCGTGTTTCCTCTGGATTTATAGTGGTTCCCAAACTAATTCTTCCGAAAGGTTTGGAAAAAAGTCTCCAAAACTTTCTTTTCCATTAAATAATTCAATTCTACATGCATAGATTGTACCATAACCGTGAAATAATATTTTTTACATCGTTGTCAAGGCTTCTAACTAATATTTAAGTATGAAGTCGAGTAAAAAACGCTAAATTGCATACGACATTTGAACAAATTTCGAATTCCGCGCCGTTTACTCAAGTCATGAAAATGTAATAAGGATGAAGATTTTTAACTTATAATTATTCCGATATTAATAATGATAGAAACGATTTCAAATGCTATAATGATTTCCTCCGGAACATATGCGGCTCAGCATTAAAGAGACTAGGTTTTGTTTAGCGTATAATAGGAAGGTCCTCGGATGATAAAGTCAAGGAGAGATGCTACTTCGCTCTGATTAGGCCACACCTTGAATACGCCGCGAGTATATGGACCCTGGTCATAGAGATTTGACCAAACAAATTAATAAAATACAAAAGAAAGCAGCGCGCTTCAGTTAAAAACTGCTACAAGCGTACATATAGTGTCTCACAACTTTTAGAGGGATTAAAATGGGAGCCATTATAGACTCAGAGGATACACGAAAGACTAAGGTTGCTTGAGAAATTCTGAACTGATGTGTTTCAGAGAGACTCACAGAATATGATCATGACGCCTCACTAAATTTCTAGGTCTAACAGAGGCGATAAAATAAGAGAGATACAATGCCAAACAGATGAAAAAAAATGTTTCTTTCCGCACACAATAAGAGACCACAATAAAAACTGAGCTCCACTAAATACACTCCTATAATACATGTCACCATATCACTTCCCAAAAACTTAAATCTACCAGGGTGGTGACCTAACACCCCCTGCCACACTATGATGCGGCGGCTCGTAGGGCATGTTGATGCAGATGTAGAAAAACAGATGTAATTAGGTAAAATTAGGTAAAATGCCGTTTAAGAAACTCTTTCTGACTTACTTAAAAGTTGTACAAATGTACACTCAAAGGTTCACGAATAGCATTCCAGCAACCTCATCGATGGATTCACATGTGGGACTTGCGAGGGAGACAGATGAACGGCGCTTCCCAATGACGATCTGTTGGGGGTAGTGCTATCACGTCGTTTGAAAGTTGGGACCCCATTTTGGGCCTAAGAAGAAGTAAATTTAAGAATATAGTCTGGTGACGTAAGAATCTCTTCATTTTTGCCTTAAAGAGACCTCTGGAGGAGAGAAAAGATAGGGATGAAAAGAAGTTGGTCTCCATTCAACCGAGCCACGTGTCACTCAAATAAGCTTCGTATAAAAAAAATTATTTATCTTTATTCGAACGTAATAAGCCTTTCCCTCATCCTTCAACGCCTCCTGTCGCCCGAAGAGGCAATTAAACGCCTAGTGGCGAGGAACTGTTTCGCATCTCGGAAAGTGATTTTATTTGTTAGGAGCCTGCACACACCACCAGGGCGGAGCCACTTGCGGTCGCAGGAAAGAGATAGTATGAGAGAGAAAAATTAAACGAGTGATAAAGTTTTGAAGAAGGAAAAAAAATGACACGAGGCTCTTCTTCAAAGGGGTCGTCGGAGCGTGAGGTGAAGTCCGTCCAACGGGAGCGCGGACAACGTTCTTCGTTTGTTTTCCATCACGCTGGACTCCCTTTTGTGTGTGAGTCTCTCCATTCCCCGTTGAGGACGTCGTTCCGGTCATGAACAGTGAAAGGGGAGAAAAAAAGTCTAGGGAGAAGGCAGAGGGCGCGTCGAAAAAATAATAAGATGCAAATATTCTTCACCTGTCTCCTCCACCTTTTAGCTTTTAATGAGAAGCGCGCGGCTTCTCAAGTCACGAGAAAAAAATTAAAAAGAAGCCACTTATTGGAAGGAACACATTGCCCATTCTATTCTAGAAAATCCTGATTGATTTGATCCACAAAAAAGTTTCTACATCACGTTATACCTACTCCCAGTAAAAGTTACTATATTAGTACATTAGCCACCAAATATTACATGGAATTATTTTCTTATGATGTCCAATGGAATTGCTCTTTTTCACAAAATGTAACACGCATTAGAAAGTCGTCGACTTACGTCGGAGATGCGTGTTGAAGAAGAGCGACGTAAGTCGAAACAACGTAAAACGTATCCATATATTCGTGACCACTTATTTCCCGCGATAAATCTAAATCTACATCTACGTATTACCCCGCGAGCCTCGCATGGGCATGTGGCAGGGGGTGTTAGGTCACCAGCCGTGTAAAGATGTAAGGTTTTTGGAGGTGGAATGGAGACATGTCCTATAGGAGTGTATTTGGAGAAGCTCAGTTTTTATTGTGGTCACTTATTGTGCGCGGAAAGAACGAGTTTTTCACCCATCTGCTCGGCAGAGTATCTCTCTTATTTTATCACATCTGTCAGACCTAGAAATGTAGTGAGGAGTCATAATAATATTCTCTGTGTCGCTCTGAAACACGCCATTTCTGAATATCTCAAGCACCCTAAGCCTAGCGTGCAGCCTCCGAGTCTCTATGGGCTCCCACCTTAATCCATCTAACCCTTGTGTAACAGTATATGTTTGTTCGTAGCAGTTTTTAATGACGCGTTATCAAGGCGTTATAAGGCGTTATAATGCGTAATCAAGGCGTTAATTTCAAAATTAACATCTCAGATATATGATGATTCAGATAGGATGATTATGTGTTAACCAGAAAAAGCGCAAGTTTATGCACATATGGTCTATTTCATTAGCATTAAATAGGGAAATATTTCCCGACGACCCTTGTCAGCATGGACGAAACATCGAATCAGACGTAAATCGAAACGACGCATTCCGAGGACTTACTGTATTTTAAATCACTGAGTCATCATCAGCCACATCCATTGAGGGAGATGGAGAGGGCGATTTCCATTATGGCCAATGCTTGAAGATGTAAGGTGGGCGTGGCCTGACCATAATCTTTTTTAACCCAGATTTTTCTTCAGCGCTTACAGCCTGATGCTCTAACATTGCTATTTTACGATTTTCATCTACGATAACTAACTAGAAATCAGAATTCATTCACGTCTAGAATATGATTCCTCCTTACATATATTTCTCATTTATTTAACTTAATAATTATATTTTTACCGGAGATAACTAAGTTAAATCGAGTATAACCCACAGCATTAGGTACCAAATATATATTTCAAGAATTAATGGCCCTCGAATTCGAAAAGATGATGGATGTTTTTGCTTTAAATGCGGTAATTCGTTCGTTCAGGGAAATCAGGGAAAAATCAGGGGCAGCCAATATTGTAGATATTTCGGTTGTAAAGCTTCATTTTCATGAAGAAATGACCTCTCCATCAACCTAAATGGGTACACCAGGGGCGCGGTCTTGGTCTTCCATAATGCGTGCTTTAGTGTAACAGCTATTGTTCAAACGCGCACATGAGTGCGAAAACCAGACCTCCAATCGTCAAATTCTGCCACATCTGTTTTAAATCACCAATCTTAATGGACGGAGTACATTACTGGGACTGTAAATGTGAGTGCTTTCTTTCTGTAGCAGTTTGCAACTTAGACAACAATAACGGATATGTGAGGGAAAGAACCTTATTATCACACCAGGTATTTTACTTGATGATGACAGTTGAAATGCGTTTGGCATTGACCAATAAATTTTGTGTAAAATTGGGATGTCATTTCAATTTTACGATGACAACCTTCATTTTATCATATCTGGACATGTATAGCGCCTTTTCTTTTAAATTCGAAGATTCTTGATATATTTTCTTCTTAAAAGAGTTACCGCGTCCTTGTAAAAGCAATCATGGCAAACTGTAAGCCTGGAAACTTATTTTTCTCGTCTCTCATCCGTTATCATACTAACAAAAAAACCATACAAAAAAGTGGAGAAAATGCATAAATGAAGGCGTTGAGGCCAATTTGAACATTGATGCATGGACGTGTGATTGAACGATGTTAAAAAAACACTATTTGGGAAATGATAATGCTGTTTCTAAACAGATAATTGACAAAAAAAACCATCAAGTCAGTCTATGCAACGAACTCTTCTCGGTAGCATTTCCGAATTTTAACAATATTATCAATTTAACCACTTTCTGCATATAATTTTTTCATCTCAATTTAGTGAGCCGGGAATATTAGCTTATCAATCACTCTGGAATATTACCTTGATCTTTCTGCGAAAATGATCTTCAGTGCGCATGTGCGATGAGTGATACTCAGATAATTAGACGACAATAGACGTTAATGCACCTTAATCAAGTGGAGTTTGCCGCCGCGCGTCAAGGTTCACGTTGAAACCCAATGCAGCGGCAGCAATTCCCCGAGCCCTCATTTGCTCGGCAAACACGCTCTAGCGCTGTATTGTGGGCGGATGCGGCAGAGTGCGGGACGAGGAGCGGGCGGTGTACAGTGCCGGATGGGTAAACCAATTTGTACCGCGGTTAGGCAGGCAGTGCCCACGTAACTCAGGGCCCCCATTCTCCAAGCTAAAAATTCTACTAGATACAATTGAAATGGCGGACGTCATACAGTCCACATTTAACTATTAATTGAACGTTACCTTATATTTCAAGAGTATCTTTCACTGTTTTCCTGATCCAAGAGTCAGTACCAAGTTGCTTGGTTTATAAAAATGCATATCTTTATGATAAATAGCCTTTAGGTTTAAAATTTACCTAAAAAGAACCCAAGCAGGGACATGGGCATAACTTACATAAAAATCCGTTAATTCCGCTGCATGTAGTGATGTAAGAACAAAAACAATTGCGTAAGCTTCAAATAATGTGTAATTTTTGATTGGATGACTCCCTCTATTTTTAATAAATTAAATTTTACTAAGTAAAATTTTACCATGCAAATTTTTTACCCGCCTTGGAGTATTTGTAGAATTTTCACCGGAAGCTACACTCACATGTATCTAACAAGAGAATGTGTCGTAAAATGTGGAAATATTTTTGAAAGAGCTCTTGTAATTTTTTAAAACAACATTTTCCTCGTTCAATCTTGAATAGTAGACTTGTGCATTTGAGAAACTGAACCTCACATATAAAAGCTGAAAAGACAAATGACTTTAGAACTTGTGACTTTGAGAAACTTGGCCCGGACCACTACATACTCTGTTGAAAGAGGGTTGAATAGATACAGCATGTTCCAGTTCCATTTTAATGAAAGTGTTTTTTAATAAGAGGAAAATTTTGAATCACTAAAAATTCTATTCAACTCACTCAAAACTACAATTTGAGAATAGCAGTTTTTAATGAATAACAGTTCCCGTTCTTAAATGAAAGTTAAGAAGTAAGAAAAAGGGCAAAGAAAGATCTCAGGCTTTTCTGGCGTATTATGATGCTAACGGTTATGATATAAAGTATAAAGTTACTCGGGCTTTCCACCGGGACAAACTCTCCATCTTGGCCGACGTTTTGATTAACGAGTTGTTCATAATACATTCAGTTTAACGGACCAGATATTTAAAGCTGGTAAAAAATACCTCAAAGAATATTTTAAAATGTATACAACCTTTCTCTTCCGATAACCTGTCGGCATTAATATTTCAATCCAGAAAAAAATCGGTAAAATAAGGCTAGCAATATTTTTTTAAAATTTTTAAGAGCACAGTGATAAAGTATCAATGGTTTAGAAGGTAAGTAATCCATAAGAAATACATGGAGATTGTGGTTGAACAAATATTCAATTTTAGGCGAGAGAAAGTTGACTAACATCGTTGGGGCAGGGATGAGGAATGTAGAGTATTAGTCGCGGGACGGGATGAAGAAAAAGACGAAGTATTCTGCGTGGAGAAATCCTTCAAAAATTTACTTTAAGGCGGTTGGAGGATTTTTTTGTGAATACAGGTGTGCACGATACTTTCAATACGCGCTATCATAATTTAAATGCTTAAATGAACTCGAAATCCGATTACCGTTTTGGTTTTTTTAAGGCTATTTTTTAACGCGTAGCCTTATTGGACTTGGCATCTATTTTTAAATAATCCGATGACATATGAGTTTCCTTTTTCTAAACGCGATAACAAACGTTTTATATCACTGTGACGGTTTCTTATAAATATCAAGATATCGTGCCGAGTAAAATACATGTATCTGAAAAGAAATGTTCGATTAAGTTTCAAATTCCGCGCTGTAAACCTAAGTCATGGCAATACTTACCTTCGAACTGCATTTCTTGAATCATTCATATTTCCTTGCTCATGGTTATTTCCACCGAAATAACTGCAGTAATTTAGTGTTGCGTGGTCTATGAATGTTTTCGGCTAACTTGAAAACTCATTAAAAAATGCACTCAAAGACTCACGATTCGCGCTACAACCACCTTAACCATCTGGTCATTGACCTTAATACAATATATACGTTACATGATAGAACTGTAACTACTAACCAAACCAAACCAAACCTGTAACTACAAATGCTCACGAATATTCCTTTTTTCAAACGAAAATTTCTCCATGAGTTGCATGTCCACGTTAAAAGGTATCTTTCATTCCGAGACAATGAACAGAAATTTAACATGCCTTATTAACTCGTTATTGCTAGATTGGAGACTCAGGGCAGGAGGTCATTATGTGCTCAGGGTTTAAATAAGAGGCTGTGGGTTAATCCCCTCCCGTTCAGCAAGTCCATTAATTGCGTATTGCGACATTGCCTCTTTGAGACGTAGGGAAGGAAAATTGCTCTCTCGAATGTTTGTCTCTCAAATCTTTCTCTCTCCGGTCTCTCGAATGATTGTCGAGGGGATTGTCCATCGACGAAAACATTTTCGCATTCCTCCTGAGGGATTCGATCTCTGGGGAAAAGGAATGACCCGGGTCACCTCTTATTTTTTCCTCTAGCAGATATTTCCGAGCCGGTCCAATCTTGGGTCATTAGAGCGACTCTGAATCGTATAAGCCAGGGACGAAGCCATTGGCTATTAGCTCCAATAGTACAATTCCGGAAGACATCGCATTACACACCGATTGGGAACTTCAATTTTATTTTTGCCTGGCTATCCTGAATCTCTTTGATTTTAAAATAAAAGTTTTGATGGGGTTAAATTGACTTAGATGGAAGGGGTGAGATGAAGACCTGGAAAAGAGTTCCTTATGGAGTCTTTCTTACTTTCTCACCTTGCAAGAATATCCAATGGTGATTACAACTCCCTAAGACGCTCAAAATAGTTCATTTAAAATGCCTGCTGCAATTGCATGCTTTTAAAATCCTTTACCCCATCACAGAATGCTATACCTACCGTAGGACCGTGGAAGGAAAAATGTAAGATAACACGTTGAAAAATGAGTTCGCTTTTGTTTAGCGTTAGAATAAATAAAGCCATCAATTACTCTAGGAGTGTCGGAGGAAATCATGTGTCTACAGTTGAGATACATCCGCGATACTATCACACAAAATACTGTGGTTGGTTGGCAGAGTAGTAGATAAATCCATAAGCACGAATATCCACTGAGCTTGGTGAGACAACGGCTTTTTTATTTTAGGATATATAAAAAATTTAAGGAATTTTTTCAAAAAAACTTTTTTCACAAAAACTTTTTTCAATTATAACTAAATAGGTGTATGTACCCTGTGCTTCCTTAACGAAGGAAGACAATTGACTGACCTCCCCACAGGCATCAAACTGTAGTTACACCATTTGATACAATGAAAAAAAAGCTCTTGCGCGTAAAAAATATGCGGATACAAACAGGCACTCGGGAAAAGAATTTTCTCTTGGACATGGTATATTTAGGCATCCATATTCCCATGTAAATCCCCACTGAGGCTTCGTTATTAAAAAATCGATTTTAATTAACTTTTTGCATATTGAATGTAACTATTGTAGGTAAAATGATATGCCACAGTTAATTCTACATTAAAAATCAATTTTAGTTTCGGGGACATTTTATTTATGCTCCTCCCACACCATGGCGGCAACTAAGGATTAATACCTGATAGCTGATGACTCACGAATATTTCCTTTCAATGCATTGGAACGTCCAGAGATTCAGATGAAAATCATGAACAGTATACTCTTCAATTATAAGGCTAGTGCACGGAGGCCATGTTGTGTAGATAATGCCGCCTGCAATAGCAGTCTATATTGTCGTGTGCTGAGACGGTGCCGGTTCCTACTCCTTAAACCTATCTATGCCAGGGAAGATGGTTGGTCCTTTGATTCGGGAGAAGCGACGTAGGCAGGGCTTAGCGATGTTTGCCTGGGAGCTAATTAAGGATTTGCCGTCGGGGTCTGGAGGGGGCAGAATCCTCTCGGTAAGGAAATGAAAGGGCGCCTGGCGCGACGGGGCTACGCTGAATCCCACCAAAACTACCTGAAAATACTGAACCGAAGCCTTAAAAGAGTTTTTAGGGAGAAATTCAATTGAATTCAACGGAAAAAGTATAATTAAACAAGTTCTCTTTTGGCTTCATCCTCATCTGAAACCCCTGATAAATTAAATTTATCCATATAATTTTTAAAAATTGCATTTACTCATATGATTAACTAATAACACAACCTCGTGTGCAATCATGGAATGGAAATATTACTTAAGAGGTACAATAAATGCCATACCAGATTGTATTTCTTGCAGCAAAGGATAAGTTAAGATTTCGTAAAGAAAAGTTGCTATCTTTTCGTTTGTGATCACCTTTTATGGCCTGCTCGTACACATCATCACAGTATGTTGAAAGATGTTCGCTGGGAGGGGGGACTAAATAGACTCATATTTTTCAAAATATTATAGAGATATGTAGATGTATAGAGATATGTAGGTGTTATAGAGATATGCATGTGCATGTATATAGAGACCTTTTCACTACAAAAACATGAGAAAAATCTCAATAACCTGATAATTAAAATTAATAACCGAAAAAAGAATTCGACGAGATAGGATAGTACTATTACGTTTTGAGATGAAATTCCCCAAAAATCGTTCAGTTAGAAGGGACACAGGTACGGCATGTCATTATACATAAAAACAAAGCGTACAATAAACTTATTTTTGTTTAAACCAGTAAGTTTTTGGAGCATCAACTGAATGTAACCTCCATAAAGAGGAGTTAATGCAGATAATCCGCTCTCAACAATCAACGTAAATTAAAAATACATGGAATATATAGCCTTTTAGAAGAAAAGTTTTATGGACATTATTGGTACACTTTGTTGGTTCAGTCGAGTACGTTTGTAGAACATGAACTGTATGTAACCTCAAAGAATGAGGAATTAATGCAGGTAATTTGCAGTAAGTAACCAACAGTGACTGCCAACTCCTGGAATACACCGCCGCACTTAGGAATGAATTCCAGAATAAAAGATTTTCTGCGGCTAATTCCTATATGTGGCTGTCTTCCAGGAGTGGTATTTATCTCATTTGTGAAAGAATATCATGTATCTACATTATCAGTATTTATATGCAAGACAATATGAGCAATATTGTTTAATTTTACGGCCGATAAAATTATTCTATTTGCTATTAATAAGTAAGACAGACCCCTACACATTTAAATAATTAATATATAATACCAATAAAATTTGTTGGTTTAAGCTAGTGCGTTTGTGGAGCATGAACTGTATATAAACTCCATAAAGAGAAACTAATGCAAGTAATTTGCTGTCAGTAATCGACAGTGACTGCCAATTTCTGGAAGACACAGTTGAACTTAGGAATGAATCCCAGAGTAATAGATTTTCTACGGTTCATTCCCAAGTGCGGCTTTGTCTTTCAGGAGTAACCTTTATCTCAAAAGTGAAAGAAAATAATATATGTACTTAAACAGTAACAATTCACAAGGTAAGTCAAGGCATATTGCTTGATTGTAAAGGCCATTAAAATTATTTCATTTGTCATTATGTTATCATACAAACTCCTTTTCATTTCAATATTTAATTCATTATATCAATAAACTTTGTTGGTTTAATTTATTACGTTTTTGGAACATGAACTGCATGTGGCCTCCATAAAGAGGAAGTAATTTAGGTAACTCACCGTCAACAATCAACAGTGACTGCCAATTCCTGGAAGACACTGCCACACTTAAGAAGTAAATCCCATTATTCATTGCTGCTACTGAGCTCCATACGAATAACTGATAAAGAAGACTCAACTGGTGGTAATGTATGAGCTCCGGTTGAGGATTGGACGACCCCAGTTTCAACGGTAAAAGGAAACACCATAAAGCGAAGTGCCTAGCCAATGAGGTCTTTAACTGCTATTTTCGTAATTCTGACGCTGTAGCGGCTTCATTGGGGTAAAACCGGGAACGTTACCCGATAATCCAAGAGGAGTTTAGAGTCCAGATTAATGTTCAGACCCGTTATCTACGCAGTTCTCCATCGCGTCTGTTTTCCTAGCAGTTTATTTTTTGCCTCGCGATTCCTGGTCCCACAGAAAGGCAACCAGTTTTTTGCCCCGGAGAAAAGGTATGCCACTCACTGATGCTGAATTATATTTCTCGCTTAACGACGGTCTAAGACTTTTATATATGAACTTAATTTCACAAGTAAATAATACATGCAAAACAGAGAGAGAGAGAGAGCCAGGCAAAACATGGAAGCTAGCATTGGACAATTTTCAGAATCTCATTCCGCAGAAAAGCATTTTTTATCACAAAAGTGAAAGAAAAAATGTATCTAAATAATCAGAATCTAATAAAAGGCAAGGTGAGGCATATTACTTGATTTTGCGGACAATCACTTTTTTTTCGTTAATATTAAGTTGTATGAACTCCTTGACATTTCAGCCTACAGTATTTTTCAGAGTTTCCCATTCCATTATTTTCTTCACCGATACCATACGCGTTGAAAATCTCTCTTTCCCTCTTTTATTTCTTTTTTTATAAGCCATAAACATACAATAATAAAGTACTTAGAATGACTTACTTACTTTCTTTCTTTCACAGCTACTTAAAGATAATTTCATCCAGCCAATCAGCTTTAAATCTCGGAGAAACTTCATTTTTTGTCGTTAATATTATTTATTAAGTATTATTTCGTTTCGAAATTGTGAATTTCGGCACAATGACGGAACATGGATGATCGAGAAATCGAGAAATATTTGAAATCCTAGTAAGCCCCTTAGTATATTGCAATTTGATGCAAATAAATAGATTACTCTCCCGATGCACATAGTTCTGAACCCCAAGGCTGGTAGGAGGGAAAAGTTTAAAATGTATTAGTAAGTTTCGAGGCTTTCCCGACGTGAGATGTAGAGAAGCTACATTTGGAATTTCCACCATGTGAGAGACTCCATAGGTGCTGACGCTTTGATAGCCAAGTCGTCCATCGTCTTCAGAACAGAAAAAGGAGAAGAATTCTGCCCTGAAGACGATGGACGATTCCGCTCTCAAAACTTCGGAACCTATATAGTCTCTCACCCGGTGAAAATTCTGAATATAGCCTTTCAAAATGTATATATCCCAACGGAACATAAAATTCATTCATCAGGTTAAAGAGGTAAGTTCCTTATTTTAGCTAAAATAATAACAATAGGATTATAATGAAGCTTAAAAAATAACAATGATTGAATGGACACAGAAGTCTGCCATGAAGGTGCTAAACAATGAGTTGGAGGTAGAATATGTTTCGAGGAAACTGTGAAGGGAAAGAAGCAATTTATTGGGCACATTTAGCAAGTGACTATTGGAAATAATGATGGAATGAACATTAAATAGAAGGACAATCGTTGAAGCCAAAAGGATTTTTTACATCAGGCATGTTAAATGGGATGTTCTTCCCTAATGACTTAAATGGAGGAATGATGTTTGATGAAAAATACACTGTGCAGTAGCAGAGAACCAATACTCGAATTTACTAATGTTGCTTATCATAATATGTTACCATTAATTTTGTGAATATGAAAAGGTTAAGGATGTTAGATATTCATTCTGATACTCGACACTATAGCTTTTTATTAAAAATACATTTGTTTTAGTCTGGGGTAAGTCTATTTGTTGTAGTCTGGGGAGATAAACGTGTTCTATTGTCCCAATAATGAGGTGTTTGTTATGCTAACACCATGTTTTGCACGTTAACTGCATTACTCTTTTGTCAGTTACATTATGGATTATTTTAGTAGTTTCTGTAGCATTTGTAGTTTACTGATAGTGTGGTGCTTGATAGAGAAAGTAAGTTTCTTTACTTTAGTTCATGTTGGTGATAAGTCACATACATGCATATACATACATACATACCAATCACGCCGTTTCCTTCCGGGGAAGGCACAGTCACAAAGTTTCTCATAAATACATATTTGTACACTTAACTCTGCTTCAATAATTTCCTCCATACAGACTTATCCTTGCAAACCTCTTTTGCCTCATTTATCCCCATACACTGCTTCATACATGCCCTCATGTTTTTAAGACTCCTAATATTCCTCCTCCTAAGAATTTCCTTCACCACATTCAACCACAACTTTCTCGGCCTACCTCTACCTCTCGCACCATTCATTTCACTCCTTTATATCCGTTTCGCTATTCGACTCTCATTCGACTCATCCATTCTCTCAACATGGTCAAACCAACGAAGCACACTCCTTTCATATATAATCCATTACTGGAGCTTTTAACCCACCCAAGCAAACCGGTGTGTCAGTCACCGCATATACCTCCTTGTGGTGGGCCGCGGGCAGCGGTATGCTGACTCTCAAGGTAGTCCTTTCAGAAGGAACCAAAACCGTTGAGGTGGCTTGCAGGGTAATAAATAGGTGTAGATGAGGAGGAACTGACCTCTAAAAAGGCTTATTCGAGGTTCCGATGAACACGCTCGTGTTACTAATTACTAATGCTTGAATTAAATTTACTCTTTATCATGAGTTATTTTCACTTGTTGAGTCGGCATATAACTCGATGTCCAAAATTACAGCGACTGATGCGTGATTCCATTATATATTTGCTGACAATATTGCCAACCAAGCAACTCGCATTGAATACCAATGCTCATATCGTGTTAACGTGGATCGCGCTGTTTGAAGACGAGATTGCCACGTTCAATGCACATTTCAAAAGTGAATTAACGCTAAGAATGTGTCCATTACTGTATCCATGTAGCGACAATAGATTAGCCCATTGAGGTTGATGAAGAGCGCGCTCGCTATCTAGTCCAATGCTAAAAACTGTTAAGTAGGCGTGGTCTATCCGCCATCTTCGTCAACCCTTTGTGTGCGGCATGACGTGATATCACGTCATCAGCACCAGTGTGAAGACAACATGACGTGATATCTTGTGATGCCGCACTCAAAGGGTAACCCCGATTTTACGTTTGTCCTTACGGGCTGACACGCTTAATTTTCAATTTAATAAAATTCTCATGGATAAATGACAAGAAATCAGAATGCGCTTACATCTTTCATATGTATTCCCCTCACTTGTATTTTTTATTTGTTTAAATCAATAAAAGTCCGATTTTCGGTGAAGGCCATGTTAAAACCGGGTATAATCGATTGCATTAAGTAGGTAACCAATGTATATTTCAAGAAAAAATTCCCCTAGAATTGAAAGAAATGGTGACTTCACAAAGAATCGCGACACGCTAGACTAGCGGCTCGTATAGATCGTCTGTCGATGCTCGAAGTACGTTGGCGATCCTGGGTCGTCTCTGGTATCAATGAAAATTTGCAGTTACACTTTCCATTTTCCATCAGACAAAGCGCCTGGTTAAGTGGGACTGCATTATGAGAATGCTCTTGTTCAGAGGCGAGGACGTAGTTCCTTCTTGACTCGGCCTTGAGGACGTATTCGGTTAAAGAAGTAAGAAGGGAAATGTGGGGAAAAGGTAATATTGAATGGAGTAAACGATTGAGTGATTATACGAGTGAAGTCGCGCGGAGGTAAAACAAAGAAGAGACGAATGCATGGGAAAGCGAGCTCCAACCTATGTATGAAGGAGAATGGGGACTGCTATCGTCTAAGCACAGCGAACCAGAGAGCCTTTCGGGCATCAAAGGCTGATATTTTTAAGTTGACCGCCTAATGGACAATTATGAGATATATTGAATTAAGCCATTGGACAGTATTATTGTTTCAGTGTATAGTATCCTAAAGTTGTGAAACCATTTTCGTGATTATTTATAAAAAAGAAATATAATAACAATTTTGAGGTAGAGAATTGAAAAGAATAAAGTACCCTTTTTTACTCCTTTAATTACTAGCAGCTCACCTGTTGAACACATATCGCTATTGAGCCACGAATAATTAATAGCGTAATTGTTAAAAAAGAAGAAACGCAACAATGCATATGTCAAACATCCACAAGGCAAGGAGTTTAGTCCCACTTGACTAAGAATATATGCCGTAGTGTAGCAGACGTGTCTCATAGTCACCAATGACGACCCAGTATAGCCAATGTACCGCAGGCTTCAACAGCCGACCGATACGAACCGCAAGCGTAGTGTGTCACGATACTTTTTGAAGTGACTGTACATTCGCACGTGCTATCTAAAAGAAAGTAAGAAGAAAGCAGGATTAAACAAATTATGAAGTCTTCTCGGGTTATCAGCCGGGTCAGGATGGCCATTACTGCCAAAGTTTTTATGGCCTTCTCTGGCATCGTCATCAGGGCTAATTACTTCCCTATAATCATAATCCCTGATGACGATGGCAGAGAAGGCCATCGAAACCTTGGCAGTAATGGCCATCCTGACCCAGCTGATAATCTGAGAAGACTTCAACAGAAAAGTTCGCCGGGAAAAAAACGAAATGCTTCAGGGTTAAACAATATGATTCTTATTTTGGTAGTCAGGCTGCAGCATGATGACGTATAGCCCTCTCCATTGGCCTCAATGAGTCAGCCAATCCACTAAGGTGCTGAAATTGCCACCAAAAATATCTCGACAAGACCGATTCATTAACATCTTCGTTCGAAACTTATTCGTCCGCTACGACCGAATCCACTCGATTGGATTGGATATTTAGGAAGGCGACTGAATGCTAAGGTCATTTGCGCCATAGGGGATAGGTAAGGGAAGAAGGGTGGAGAGAAACCCGGCGTTGGCATTAGCCTGTTCATAACGAAAGGCGCCAAGGGGACCACGGTTTAACGTCTCATCCGGCAGACGGAGTACTGTACTTGAAGTGCTCTCCACAAGGCACTCGAGTATGGATCGGGTTTCATCTGAAAAACGTCCTCCTCCTCCGCAGGGATTTGAATTAGCCAGTACTCTAGCCACCACACCAACCCAATCCCCTTATACACGAGATAATCCGTCCATTCCCACGTGCTATCCAAATGAAACTAAGAAAAAAGTTGGGTTAAACAATATGGCTGTTAATTGGGTAGTCTGGATTACAGTCTGATGACGTAAATTCCTCTAAATTGGCCTCATTGAGTCAGGGGATCCGCTAAGGGGCTGAAATTGACAAAAAAAAAGTATCTTGACAAGACCGATTCATTAACATCTTTGTTCAAAACTTTTTTGACCCGTACGAATGGATTCACTTGAATGCGTGTTGTAGGAGTTCCAACCGCTCGACAGTTTTCCGAATTTGATTGAATATTTGGGGAGGCGACCGACAGCTACGGTCATTTGCGCCATAGGGGATGGATAAGAGAGAAAGGGTGGATAGAAACCCGGCGTCGGCATTGGACTGCTCTTAACGAAAGGCGTCAAGGGGACCACGGCTTAACGTATCATCCGACAGACTGAGTACTGTACTTGAAGAGCTCTCCACAAGGCACTCTATTAGGGATCGGATTTCCTCTGAAAAACATCCTCCTCCGCAAGGATTTGAACCCTGGTCATCCATATGGTTAGCCAGTGCTCTAGCCACCTCACCAACCCAATATACACGAGATGATCCGTCCATTCCCACGTGCTATCCAAATGGAAGTAAGAAGAAAGCAGGGATAAAAAATATCCATATTTAAAGAATACAATTTTGTATTTTGCACATAATTTTATTTTGTGTGGTACGACGCGTTTCACCGACTTGCGGCATCATCAGGTAGCTGATGATGCCGCAAAAGTACAAAATTATATTCTTTCAATATGGATGCCATTAACTTCCGCGAAGTGAAGCCTGAAACTGTAGAGGATAAACAATATGGTTGGTTATCATTCCCGCAGTCAGGCTGCAGTCTGATGACGTAAAGCCCCTCCGTTGGCCTCAATGAGTCAGCCGATCCACTAAGGAGCTGAAATCGGCACAAAAAAGTATCTCGACCAGACCGATTCATTATCATCTTCGTTCGAAACTACTTCGTCCGCTAAGACTCTACAGGTCAGCTCTCACTCGAATACGTGTTGTGCGAGCTCCGACCGCTCGACAGTTTTCGTATCGACCCACTCGCACATCAATGAAACTTCCAGAGATTGGGGTGGGTGGGCTGGGAACGCGTTGCGGGGGACGAATTCACAAGGGGACTTGAGCGGTGAATTATATGAATTGGCAACACCGCCCGACTCGCTCGACCGACTTGACTTCGTTACCAGATATCTTGGGACGGAGAAGTTTACTGCGGGGGAGAAATGGAGGGAGAGATTGTGGGAAATAGAGGGGGAAGGCATAGGGTGGCGGTGAAAGAGGGAAGGAAGGAAACAGATTGGGCGACGGGGCAAATACAGAGAGGAGCAGGAGGTGGAGAGACACGGCTGCAATTGGGAGTTTCATTTCTTGGGGAACGTTCGTGAAAGTCCTCTCCATCTCCCCAATTAACCAACTCGAGGGTCGGACTCGTCATAGATATCAGCCGCACTCGCCAAGGGACCCAATCAGAATCCTGACAAGGTACGAGACTTGTCAAAACTCTTGGGAGAAAAAATTTGAAGGGAGAGAATGAATGGCAGGAGTGTGTATATACGGTTGAAGCTGGGATGCCTGTTCGAGTGGTGGCTGGAGTACTGGCTCCCGATCCCCAAGGACTCAAGTTTGAATCACAGAAGAGGCGGTGTATTCCATTAATTTATGCATAAATTAACCCTTTGAGTGCAGCATGACGTGACATCATGTCATTATTGTCTTTACGCTGGTACTGATGACGTGATATCACGGCAAGGGTTAAAGGTGAGTGTTCCAAATTTCACTAGAAAACTTTCACTAGGCCCCCACTAATAATAACTCATTTTTTAACAGCCTGTACACAACATACAATTCTAAAGTTTTCATTTACCAAATTGAATCGGGTGAATAGTAACAGAAGACGTACGCAAACACCCTTACCCTGTATACAAAGTATTCAGGCCTGCCGTGATATACGGGAGTGAATTACAATGAAATTTCCATTAGAAAAAAGTTCTCATTGCAATTTTATTGTATTTCACTGTCGTATTCGCGACAGGCCTAAATACTTTGTATACAGAGCCAAGCGCGGCTTTAACGCTGGTGTAGGATACAGTCCTCACACTGTGGCTTCCTTGGAGTCCTTTCTTCCTTGCGTTGCCATCTTTGATAGACCGCAAAGGCTCAACATCTAGTCCATACGTAAACTTCTCAATTGCCATGAGGATTAGGATGCCTGGTTAGCGTAGTGGTCTTCGTAATGGCCCGGAAAGCCAAAGGTCCGTGGTTCAATTCCCGGTGCAGGCCGATTATTGCTCATGACAATTTCTTTTATCCTTGCCCTGGGTGGTGAAAATTCCAGCCAGTCAAGACTCGAACCCGCGACCCTCGGTTTAGTCGGCGAAGACTTTACCCCGTCGTCACGGAATGAAATTCCAATCTCTCCTTGGGTTGTTTGTGGAAAGCACTGAAGAGCAGTACTCTGTCCGTCGAAGAGGATGTAAAAATATTAACCTGTTGTGTCAATTGTTAGCAGTAGGCTATTGCAGAGGACGTGTTCCTCTCCAACTACGCTCTGTTCCTCAAGTAATTCACCGCTTGTGAATCTATCCACTAATGCAAAATGGTGTTAATACTTCATCAATGAGTTGCTTACACAGATATGTGCTACCAATGTTATTGAGGTCACTCTACTCACACTCAAGTTGTTGGGTTAATTATTATATTCTTACTTAAGGAAATATTTTTTCAAAAGCTTATTGAACCGAAGACTTGATGTGAGCCATCAAAAATTACGTGTAAGGCCACAATATTCATTTAAATTTTAACATTATAATTTTTTTCATATGTTCATTAACGTAATTTAAAAATATGTTGTAGGATGTACAAAAACGAAGCACTGCTGAGAATATGATAACATCACTGAAGAATATGTTGGATATCGTCCATTTATATACAATTTTTTGATGAAAATGTTATTGAATGCTTCCGTATCAGTAGTTATTACCTTATCAAATGCCACTAACTTTAAGAACGGAATATAAGTAGACAAAAATTTCAGGTGTTAAATTTTTTTTTGTTTATATCGAACTGTGTACCAGAATTTTCACCCGAAGTTGAATGAAAATTTCAAACGTGAATCGGGATTCGAGTTCGTGGCCTTTCAAATGGAAACCAGGCAAGTTCACAGCCATGCTACACGGGACGGCAATTCATTCAGGATAACTCCATATTCGAATACATATTAAAATAAGCTTTTTACTTTTCCACTGTTATTAAAGCAATAAGATTTAAAGTTTATTTGGGAAACTCGCCATTGCAAATCAACAATCGAAAACTTTCTTGCCAAAAAAGCTCACGGCAAACGAGGAGGGAATTGAAAAATAACTATACATTATAAGAAAGTAAGTAAGGAATAGGATACACTGAAGTCCATAAATTTACACATCTAAGGATGGAAAACTGGTTATAAATGCTGATCAGTGCTCTTCATATTAAAGGAGATTACTTTATCATATTTCACACTTTATTATGTAAGATCGGCTACCGGGTGTGTCAGTACACCGCATATACCTCCTAGTGGTGGGTCGCGGGCAACAGTATGCTGGCTCTCAAGGAATAGGGAAAGCGGGCCTAAGGTATTACTATGCTTTGGTTTCTCTTGTGGTATACTGGCGAAAATGTGCTGGTAACCATGCATACTCTATTACAACTTACTGCAAAACGTCAAAATGTTGCCTCGGACAGCCGAAGCCACGATGGGCGGCGGAAGCTGAATAAGGTTGGCCCATCAAGATACGGACTGGAAACGAACTGGACTCTCGGTACTTGGAATGTGAGAGGAGTGTATGGAAAGGAGCATGAGTTGTTGAATGAAATGAAAGTGAGACGAATGGATGTTTTGTGTGTATGTGAAACTAAGCGTAAGGGGCGGGATGCTGTTACATTAGATGGCGGTAGTCTGGCATTGTGGTCAGGAGTTGAAGATAATGTACACGGCAGTCAAGGTGTAGGACTCATTCTTAATGAGAGAGCTAAGTTGCTAGTAAGGAAGTACGAGTTAGTATCCCCTAGATTGCTCTGGATTCGCATGAAAGTAGGTATAAGGAGAGTTGTGATTGTGGCGTGCTATGCTCCAGTGGATGGAGAGAGTAACAGTGTGAAAGATGAGTTTTGGGAAAAACTGAGAGAGGTTTTGAATGAATGTGAGGCGGGATGCATCTTATAGAGTGGTTGGGCCTTTTGGTGACCCCCGAGTGAATGATAATGGTGAAAACTTGGTGAGTGTGTGCTTGGAAAAAGGATTGTTTGTGTCGAATACATGGTTTAAGCATAAGAGAATAGATATGTAAACTTGGCAAAGGGGCGATTGTAAAAGCATGATTGATTTTATTGTGTATGATGAGAGATTGAGGGAGTTAGTGTGGGACACGCGAGTGATGAGGGGTGCTGAATGTGGAACAGACCACTATTTGGTACTCTCCAAAGTGAATCCGGGCAGAAAGTGGGTCCCAAGGAAGAATGTTGCGCGTAAGCAGTTGAGAGTAAAAGTGGAAAGGTTGCTAGACAGCGAGGTAAGAATGCGGCATGGCTGCATGCATGCTTGAAGATGCTCTGTCGTTGAAGCAGAGAGAATGGGACGAGTATATCAGAAACGAGAACGTAAATGATGCGTGGGAGTATTTAAAAGGAGTGATTGTGGAATGTGCTGAAAGTGTTTGTGGAAAAGGAGTGGTAGGAAGAACGAAAGGTGACGCTTGGTGGAATGAAGAAGTGAAAATTGCAGTCAGAGATAAGAAAGAGGCGTACAAGGATATGATTGCTGCCAAATCTGAGGAAGAGCGTACTAAGGCATGTGAGATTTACAGAAAGAAAAAGAATGAATTGAAAATCGTTGTGAAAGAGAGCAAAGAAAGACTGCAAGCGGATGAAGCTAACAAAATGCAGAGTGATATTGATGGTAATAAAAAGCTGTTTTGGAAGTGGGTAAAAAGGGCTAAGATTGGTGAAGGTAGGGGAATGAATGCGGTAAAGAACAAAAGTGGAGAGATCATGTGGGACGAGAGCAATATCAGGGACTGCTGGAGGGAGTATTTTGAAGAATCGTACAATAATATTGCAGGCGTTGAGGATGAGCCTTGTAGAGTGGTATGTGAGAATGTGATGATGGAAAAGGATATCAGTGAGAAGGAGGTCACAACGGCTGTGAGAATATTGAAAAATGGGAAGGCTGCAGGCATAGATGGGATATCCAGTGAAATGTTGAAGTGTGGGTGTAAATTACTAATTTGTAGGCTGCGTGAACTATACAATTTATGCTTACTGGTTTCTGTTGCTCCAGCGGATTGGAAGACTGCTATCGTTGTTTCGTTGTACAAAGAGAAGGGAGGAAAGACCGAATCGGGCCATTAGTTTATTGAGTATCCCGGGAAAAGTGCTCAGTAAAATATTAATCGAAAGAGTGAGGAATATTACTTCCGACAAAATATGGGGTGTGCAGTGCGGGTTTATGCCTGGGAGAGGATGTAGTGACCAGATTTTTGCACTTAAGCAAGTGATAGAAAAATGTATGAGTGTCCGAAAGAAAGTGTACTGTGCGTTTGTCGATTTAGAGAAGGCATATGACAGAGTAAATAGAAAGAAGTTGTGGAAGGTTTTGAGAGACTATTGAGTGAATGGGCAGTTATTGAATGTTATGATGGCGATTTATGACAATAGTAAGGTAAGTGTAACAGTTAACGGGGTTCTGAGTGATTGGTTTGTAATAAATCGGGGTGTAAAGCAAGGATGTGTAATGTCTCCATGGCTGTTTAATGTATTTATGGATAAATGTGTTAGAGACGCATGTAGTGAAAACGACGGTGTTTTGATTGGAAATGTAAACGTGCGAGTTCTTTTATATGCGGATGATGCTGTTTTGATATAAGACAGTCAAAAATATTTGCAGAAGCTCCTTTATAAGTTTTGTTAATTAACGGAGAGAATGGAATTGAAGGTAAATGCGTGCAAGACTAAAGAAGTAGTTTTTGATAAGGAGAATAGGGAGAATAACTGTATGATGAGGGCGAATGGTGAAGTAATTGAGCAGGTGGATGATTTTGTGTACTTAGGTAAGATGTATGCAAAAGATGGAAGACTACATGAGGAGATAAAGAGACGTGCGAATGCTGGAAGGAAAGTGATAGGTAGCATGTGGAGCACATCAAGGAATGAGTGCCTGTCTAAGGAAGCGAAAGTTACCGTGTACAGAAATGTACTTCTCCCCACTTTGTTGTATGGTAGTGAAACATGGGTATGTCAGGATATACATAAGAGTAGACTATACGCCGTGGGTATGAGTTATCTGAGGAGTGTTTGCGGCAAAAGTAGGATGGATAGGGTCAGGAATGAGTGGGTCATGAATGAATGTGGGTTAAATGCTCCAGTAATGGACGTGTATGAAAGGAGTGTGCTTAGTTGGTTTGGCCATGCTGAGAGAATGGATGAGAGTCAAATAACGAAACAGATATATGAGAGTAGAATGAATGGTGCGAGAGGAAGAGGTAGGCCGAGAAAGTTGTGGTTGAGGAAATTCTTAGAAGGAGGAATATTAGGAGTCTTAGAAACAGGAGGGCGTGTATGAAGCCTAGTGTGGGGGGTAAATGAGGCAGAAGAGGTTTGCAGGGATAGGTCAGTATGGAGGAAATTATTGAAGCAGAGTAAGGTGTACAATTATGTCTGAATGAGTGAAACATTTTGACTGTGCCTACCCCGGAAGGAAATGGTGTGATGGGTATGTATGTATGTAAGATCGGATGAAGAAAGTGCTGAATATGATGCAGCAATCTCTTTCATAATTAAGGATATAACACATTTCCACCGATTTATGCCTTACTTCGACTCTGATATTAATAATTTTTATATGATGGCATCCATATTGAAGATGGTTATTGAATAAATTGTCCAATTTTTCGCACCTAAGCTGAAATAGGCGTCAGTGCTGTGAGAGGGCGCGCCCGAAGACCTGGGTGGCATGCTGCTACTCTCGGGGCCATATCTCGGGAACAACGCGACAGAAAATGAAAATATTCAAAATAAAACATTTTTTAAGTATGATGAGTCGTTGGTAATAGTATGAAAAGTAATGAAACATACCGGGTGCTCCGTAATCATCAGGAGTGGCCGGAAAAATGACAAAATTTCAAAACTTCAGGAGTGATGCAACACCTCTTCCCCGTTTGAATTGCAAAAATATTTAAAATTAATTATTTAATTACCCAATGACATGAATTTAGGGGGTGTCTCCAGAGAAATACGAATATTCATCAAAATAAGCATCGCCCCAAGTGGGCATACTTCTAATGATGTCGTGCATATCTTAAGAAATAATATAATCGTAAGCTCTTGGTGAAATTAATCAGGTATTCAAAGATGTATAGCATCTCAGCTGGTTAACATGAATGTAAGAAAACAAAACGATTTGTCGTCGAGAAGTTTTCACACCACACAATTCAAGAATGGGGAATTGGTTGGATTGGATTAAATATTTGGGGAGGCGACCAACGGGGAACGGGTAAGGGATGAAGGGTGGGTAGAAACTCGGCGTCGGAATTAGACTGCTCTTTACGAAAGGTGCCAAGAGGACCACGGTTGAAAGTCTCATCCGACAGACGGAGCACTGCGCTTGAAGTGCCCTCCACAAGACACTCAAGTAGGGATCGGGTTTCCAATATAAAACATCCTCCTCTACAGGGATTTGAACCCTGGCCGCCCGTGTGGTAGGTGAGTACTCTTAGAGCCACCACACCAACCCGATCCCAAACCTTTCTGCTTTACAGCCTGCTTCTCTTATTTTATTCTCATGATCTGATCCACCGTAGTACGTTTGAGTTCGTAAGATATTGATAACTTAGTTGAAAAATACATTGGTTTTGAAGTTACATAAAAGATTGAGTCTAATTTTCAATCGACGATCTAAGAGCGGTTCCCAATCAAGTTTTTGCAAGAGGTCAGTAACATTAACGAGACTAACATAACAGCCTACACTTGGAAGTGCCCTCCACAAGACACTCAAATAGGGATCGGGTTTCCAATATAAAACATCCTCCTCTGCAGGGATTTGAACCCTGGCCGTTAGTACAGTTAGCCAGTACGATCTACTACTAACCCGATCCCCGGAGAATTGGTGGCAGTGGGGAAGTATAAAGGAGGAGTGGGGATGGCTATCTGAAGCACCGCTTGCATCACTCAAGGCGCTCGTTGAGAACAGCGGCGCTGTGGAGTGAAAGGTTTGCAAGAGGAGGGTAGGTTGCAGGGGAGTAAGGGAGGGAGGGGGGGAGGGAGAGAAAAATGAGAGGTGGGTGGGGATGAGACACAAGTGCTCATACACACTGCCTCACATGGGCGCATGACGTCATCCGTCACTCCCCCTCCTCGCTCACCCCAAATCTCCCCTCACACCCCAATCTCTTTCTCCCTTTTGGGCGATACGAGAGCGCCACTCTCCATGGTTCAGGAAATGAGCGGATGCATGAGTTTTCTGCTCGCTTCCAACTGAACGCAAATATCCCCTGCGAAACATTTGGCACCGACACGGGCTCAATGGCAGTTTTATAACTGTGAGTAACCAAGCGACACCAGCAAACGTATTTGCATCAGATCTCTTCATCATTTACTTAACCATTAAGATGGCTACAAAGCAAAAATAATTAGTACGGAGGCTTCCGCGGTGATTTATTGAGTTCAATTTATTCGGGTTTTTCCCGCGTTGCTTCATTTTAACGGACAAGAGTTTCGCTAATTCGCCTGGTCAGAACCCGGCCACGTCATAAACTTTGAAAAATGTAAGATCATCGCCAGAGAAAATAAATATTTCCCTCGGCTAATACGGGAGGCGATTGAAATAGCCAAACACCAAGAAACAACAAGATAGACGGTTATCATCTCTCCTCTACGTTCAAATGTCTTTTACAACAATTGGATTCAAAGGTCCAGCCGGCCAATCGACGTGCGCCTGACTAGCTCAGGCGTTCGGTGTATAAAGGAACATGAATCTTTGCAGCTCATTCAGGACCTGACGACGCTAGCTGTAACGTTAGCGAAACTGTTGTCCGTTAAAATGAAGCAACGCGGGAAAAACCCGAATAAACTGAACCCAAAACTAACTAGTTTAATAATAAAAGAGTAAACAATACAGCATTATTTCATTAATATTTTAATGCATATATAAAATGTCCTTTAATAGATATGGATATAAATACCCTCCCTTGATTACAAGAATGCCATCATTTCTTTCTTTTACTGGCTTTTTTATTCTGTTATCGAAATTAATGCTGTTAAAATGGCAACCAAGTGGAGTTAATTATTTTTCTATCAAATATATTTGCTATTTTTGTGAAAAATTGTTCAATAGACGTAGATAGTTGTTAAAAATAGAAAAAAACTACAGAATCTGACAAAAAATATGAAAATTCTATTCCTTAAATATGTCTTATGATAGCTAAGGCAATCAGCAAGAGCATTTTCTTCAGCGTTCACTTTAAGATACAAAGTGAAAAATAGCATGTGTTTTGTCTTACTTAGTCAAGGCAGAACCTTTTTACAATGGTTGAGTGGACGGAGATATTTTATAGCAAATTCTCCTTTGTTTTTTTCCATCTCATGTTTGTCTTATGCTTTATTACATCGCCCTAATATTTCGTGTTTATGTCTTTGAAGGCAATTCCTTTTTGCTTAGAAAGTGAATCAATGTTTTTTTTGTTGGACATTCAATTTTGACATTTCTCGCTGGTATATATTTGACCTCACTGGTCCAGCATTATGGGCCAAAACGGGATTCTTAACGCTTCCGCATCGAATCTGGCCGACAGTATGTTTTGTGGGAAGGCTAAAGGCCAGAGTAAATTGTAAAACATATGATAAGTTTAGTACATTTATACGACCTAGTTTTTATACAAAATTTGTATATGGACTATATACCTAGCAATGGCATTGGCAGCAAATTAAAAGTGATCAATGGTTGGGTGAAGACTTATGCAAAAATTCCGAGCCGCATGCCCTTGCGGCTACTTACTGAGCGGTTCGTAGATGTTCAGGACACTAAGTGATTCAACAACCGACGGGAAATTTTACTTTATAGAAATTTTTGCTTGAAGGTTGTAAATCATCAACTAAGTTGTGAAAAGCATTAAAAGACAGACGAAAAATTTTCAATAATATGCACGGCTTGATTTGTAACAATATAACAAGTTAGTTCCGTGATAACACAAGGATGTACTGAGCTCAAGGCTGCTGACAAAAAAATTGTTTAACATATATTTGGAGTACAAAGAGGCTTTCCGGGGAAATAATTCAGCAAAAATACTGGTAACAAGAAATTACTTAAGGATCAGTTACAAATCCAATTATTCAAAAAAATTTCATTTTATCTTATTTGTGGCCTAATTAATAATAATTCATCCTTAAAAAAATGACTGCTCGTTTTACAAACATCAAATCCTTAGATGGCAAAGGATTATACATGTTTCAAAGTGAAAAGGATATAATCTAGATATTATTTCGTAGGGCCAGGAAAACAAAAGAGAATTATCACACCAAGCATATCAACCATTAAACGTCGCACGGGCCTCAACAACAGCTACGTGGCTAATTTGGAATACAAAAGCAAAATTTTTCTGACCTTCAATTACATTCCTGTGAGACTTATATTTGTTCAGAAAGCTAAGATTAAGAATTTTTGTTTTGTATTCATTAAACATAAATTTATGCCAATAACTGAAGCAAATTTACTAACGACATAAAATACATATAAAGCTCTTTAACCCTCTTTACTCCTAACCATGATCAGTATTCAAGGGAAATAAAGGCGTATAAAAACAGCTAGATCGTGAACGCTGCCATCCTACCAGGTCACTTATGACGTCATGGCGTAATCAAAACAAGAATCCGGTGAAATAATAACAGAAAATTTGCAAGCCGATGACGCAGCAACGAATTCTTTTCTTCAAGTCAAAATTAATTCGACGTGCCATGTTGTCTCAAAATTCAAGCTCAACAATACAAGTCAAACAAAGGAATATTTATTTATTGCAGAGGAAGTTCTAGGACCCTTGCTTTGTTCATACATTCACGAAAGAATAAACAATGTGCACTCTTCAAATTCACTTTGAAAAAGCTACAGAAACTCCGAAAACAACGGACCTTGAGGCTTGATTCTTAATGAAATTCCACTTCGTTGGCCTTCCCTTGTGTTTACCTTAGTTACACTCGTATCTAAAAGGGCAAAAACAAGTTATTTTTCTACGAGCAACGTATTGTTTACAAAAAATCGAAAAAGTACTATTTGTGCGCTTAATACGATTAAAAAAAAATACATTTCAATGTTATACGCAAATGCAAACGGCTGTTTGGTAAAGAGAAGGGATCACTCGAATCTTAAGCTGTCATATTCTTTCTTGAAAATATATTTTCTCTGCCATTCTTTCCTCATTGACCGTTCTAAACAATTTTTTTCCATTTCACTTTAAACACGCCACTAAATTTACAGGTCCAACTTTAAACTCGAATATTTTCCGGTTAAATTGTTGAAATTCATGTTATATCTGAATATGGTATGTAACCCGTGCATAGCTGAGGAAGAAGCCGTCATTATCACTAATAAATGCATTATAAAAATGCACATCTTTCTTTTTTGTAAATATTTCCCAGAAAGAAATGGTATGATAAAAGGTTTGTTATCCTACGGTGAGTCGTTTTGAGCAGAATAGATAACAATCTCAAGGGTAGAAGTTTAACGCCAAACCTTTTCTCTACTGAGTTCATTGCCTAGAGATGTAGAGTGTTCATTGGCGGTCATGCTGATCTCCAATTTTACACTTCTTTCAGTTTTATATTTTTCTACTCTAAAAAGCACCGTTTTGTTAAAAAAAAAAGGCACAGAATTAAGATGGAGTGATTTTTGAGCATATTCAATTTCAGTACGCTCCTATAATTGGAATAAGAAATTTAGATTTCTAAAAAATATTTTCAGCAACCACGTGTGATGCCTATGCAACATTTAAGAACAATTTTACCTTCATTTCCACCTAATTTGACTATGCGATGTTCTAAAAATGTTTCAACATCCAAAATTGTGCTGTCCCTATAGAATATGTTAACCGTTGCATAAGTAAGGCTTGGCATGATCATAACAAAATTACTCCATCATTATGGTGTAACTAGCCAATTCAGATTTGATAGGGTGTAGATGATTCCCTCCCGCTCTCAGTATCTCAAAGTCTGTACTCATTTCTAAAGCATCCACCGTAAAACTAATGTTGCCCTTGAGTAGCCTCTTACTTAGGATAGCTAAATTTCCTCCATAGCGTAGGACAGTTTGAATAATATCCAAATTGTATTTAATCAGCATCTTCCTCGAACTTCTCCAGCGTTCTCTTCCCTATTAATATGATGCGCTCATTTAGTATATGACTGTTTTTAAGAGTAGGTCACCCAAGGATCTTCAAGTAGAATGTATTTAACCTGGGAGTGATCCCTAGATATTATGCAAATATTCATCTTTGATGCGTGGTTGCCTTGAGTCTAGATGCTTGAAACCTTTCAATAATTGTTTAGCTAGAGGTCTATTCTTGAAAGCCATGTTAAAAAAATCGCCTTTTCTCTATCAAATAAATTTAATCAAAGTAAGTAATTAAGAACTCAGAGTCGAAGCACAAGTACAAAGAAAATGCAACACTAAAACTAAAAGGGCTGTTCAAAATTTATAAATGTGCATTAAAGGTTGCTTTACCCTTAAATGTATAAAATATTTTTTAAATCCATTGAGGCAATGATTTACACAATTTTATATTGGTAGGATAAATAGGTTAACATAAGTTATAAATCGAGTCATAAGATGATAGTGGGAAGTACTTTTTATATTGAAAAGATGGTGTCTTTTAAAATATCCTCGTCCCATTCCGGGAGACCACGGGAGAATTCCGAAGAGTTGGCACCCCTGGGTATAACGCAGGGTGAGTGCATAAGGATGAATGGGTTGGAGGGTAGCAGGTGGAACGCCTGCGAAACTGAGTGGATTAAGAGGTCCTCTTCGGGGCAAACTGCCCAGGACCCACCCCCCTCTTCCCCCCCCGCCCCACCGCTCATCTGTCATCGTGGCCGGTGAGAAAAGGAGAGGGCCAATGAGAGAGACAGAGAGATAGGGAGCAAAAACAGAGGGAGAGCTCCCCTGGACCGAAGAGAAAAAGCGGTCGGTACATTCCATATACAACAGCAAAGGGGTCTGTTGGATATTTTATTCCATACGACTGTATTTATAAGGTTTAGTGACGCAGTATTCGCTCAAGTTCTTGTCATTTATTGCATAGAAGCGTCATTTAAGGTTTGCGTCAATTTTTTGCGGGTATGTCTCTTAAAATCAGCAAAAAAACTGAATAATTCATCCGCTATGGCAGAAACTTAAAGTCACATTTGTAGAATTATTCATTGTTTCTTTTACACCATGAAAAATAAATCAATTAAATTAGATGCTGTCTCCTTCCATTGGATATTGAAACACGACACAACCATTGCCTTGAGTGCGCGCCACAACCAAAAATATAAAACGGAAGCGATTGATCGTCAACTATGGGCAAGTGCAAAAATTTTAGCGACATACGTTTTACGACTCCAAGGTGCTAGGGAGCTGATTTAAATGCCAAGCGAAACATTTCTTTCAGAGACATGTAGCAAAGCCCAAAACCTGCTCATGAAAAACGATATACGATGGGTATTGGCTACTTGGTATGAACTGATGACATCGTGCTTTAATAATTCCTTCGCATTTCGGTCTCTTGAACGATACATAAGCAAAAGCGGAACGCGTCGCCAATTAAGTATCAGGTTTTCAGTTTTCAAGTATCCCCTTGAAGGCTGAATTTTCTTGTTTTTATCTTTATTCATCATTTCTTCAAGTAAGAAATTCTGCATGAACATTTTACACAATTTTCCTCTAAAATCATTACAAAACATACGATTCGCCATCCAGCACCCAGCGCATGGCAACGGTTTCAAGCTTTTTGACAAAGGAACAGTTAAAGAATAAACTTAAGCGCTGAAGATACCGACAGATGAGGCCAAAATCATCACTTAAAACCGCATTTGGAGGAACGAGTTTGACCTCTCTATGTTAAATTCTCTCTGTGGTACTGAATCAGAGAAACACCCCAGGGAAATTTTAAACTCAGAACATGGCCCCAGAGGTGTAAAGACACCTACACATACATGTTAGTGGGGCTTTGAGTGCTACTAGCGGTTGCTCAGAGTGGGAGTTATGAGAAATTGGATGGAGTAGGCAACAAAGAGCAGGCAGAACGAACGACTCCTGGAATTTGCACAGGTTTGGAAGTCCGGGAAATACGACCACTCCCTGTGCAAACTTTTTTAATTCCTCGCTTTTTAACCTCCGTATTTCTCCAAACTATCCTCTGCCGACCCCCAGGAGACTCGACGCTTTCTCTGCGTGTTTTGCCCCCTCAGTGTTTATTTTCTCTCGTCCGTGTTTATTTTTCTTCTCTTACGAGCTCATTTTTTCCACTCCCGTAATTTTTTATTCTTTCCCGATGAATATTTATTTACACTGTAAACAGAAAGTTTCGCGACTGACTACATCGCAATGCGATTGAATCATATGGAACACCGAGGTGGCTTTGGGTACACATTAACGCTGAATCCTACAGCAGTAGCCTAGCAACAGCAACAGTATAACTTACGAAATGATTAATATTACCTAGTATACACTGCCTGAACCATGAAATACCTTGTACAAAATGTCATTTCTGTATATGGAACCTAAAATATTCAATTACTTACCAAAAATAACGAAAAGATACAAATCTGGCAAAACATTTTTGAAAATGGTCAAGAATGGCTACTGTCATATAGAAACGCTGAATCTTTATTTATAATTATATCTACTTTATAAACTGTTTAAATATCACTGATAACCAAGTGGAAATTGAAATTTTGTAAAATGTTCACAAAAAGTTTCTGTAAATATAAAATATTGAATGTTTTTCAAATATTTTGTGTTTATTCTACTGAATTATATGTTCATTATTTTACCACAACCAAATGCAAATTTAAGAGTTAAAAATGGTTAAAGGTTTTTTTTTTCATGGAGATGTTAAATGCTATTTCCTGATTTTGTGTCATACATCACTTCACCGTAAACCGAATATAGAGGGCACATGCTAAACAATTGATGGTGGCTCAATTCAGGTCTTGAGCCCATTTAGAGCTTCCGTTGATATATTAAATTATTTTTTAATGTAATGTCCTGCAGATGGAAGTAAACAAAACTCTATTCTATTAGTTCACTTGCGTGAAGCACATCGACGTTTAATTAAGGCCTTTGCTGATAGTAAGTGTTGATAATGTTACTGATCAGTGGGATGCCGACCAAAAGTCATACTTGAATGAAAATGGACGGTGTTCTAAACTGATTGAAAGTGACATTTCGATTTTGCGATGTGCTCACTAAATATTTGGTGAAATACTAAACACCTGATTGTGAGCAGGGATTGAAAATTTAGACATAATTAATTAACCGGAGATAGGTTAGTTGTTATCGTAATAATATTTGTTTAGGCAAAGATATTTTTGAAGTTTCTGATTGTTGCAAAGAATAACTTATGGCTGCTCATAGCTTGAATAAAAATGAATGAAATTATTCTAAACCTTAACGTTTTCTCCCTGTCCAGGCGATTGTTTAACGCAAATATTTCTACGTATTCTATCGCCGTAATTTTTGAAGTTATGAATATCTTCATGAAACACTTCAGCCAGGATGGAGTTCATTATCTACCGCTAAATGGAATTGAAAACGTCAGTTCCGTTCCGGTGTCTAAAGAACGGTGATGTTACCAATCGTATGACTCAAATGGGTTTTCATTTGTCTTTACAGTAGCGGTACGGTATTTATTCAACGGAATCTGTCATTTTATGATGTGTTTTTAAGCATTCATACAAAAAATCTATAATATTTTTCAATGATATATGGTATTTACTAATATGCCGCCATATACTAATTGTACTTACTTGAAAAAAACTTAATATAACTCTTGAACGTCTTGATTTCCATTAACTTTGAAAAACTTGCAAACAGACAGAAAATGGAATTGCAAGAGTTGATTTGCATCTCCACAGAACTTTTTAACCTATTTAAAGATAAGCTTAGGATATCTGCCAACTCATTCAATGATACATAATCGTCCCTCAATCAGTCACTAAAAATACTGCTCTTATTTTCCAAAACACTGTTCAAAAGCTAGCCATTCCAGATTTCGGAATCTGAATTTACATTCCGATGAAGAAATGACTCCAAAAATATAAGTCTGCATCTCCTCTGGAACTCCTCTAAACAAGATTTTGCTCAATTCTGGGATTAGCTTGAGTCAAACAAGTCATTTTAGGTAGCGAATAAATACCCTCCTGTTTCTTCAACACTAGACTTTGCAATACAATGGTGGATATTGGGTCCTCCAAAGTTTTATTTAAGGTCTTTCTTGAATGAAATTCAATTTTGAGAAGCATAACGTACTATGATAGAATCGAAAAAAAGTATCTACCTTATCATTTCTTTCCCAACTCTGCGAGAGACGCTGAGAAGCCTTGAAAATTTCCCTTAAGGGCCTATGAAGAAACTATTGAATAAGTTTGCGCACTTAAGCGAAAAAATATCGGAATAAGAAAATGAAAGAAAAAATGCCATAAATCATCAAAAGAGCGATCCCTTAAAATTGAAAGAGTAAATTTTTCCATGGCTTGTAGATTAAAAAAAACGATTACTCGGTTGATGGCAGCTTGAGAAACGGGATTCAATGATTTGAGAGGAATGAAAAAAAAGACTTGTGGAAGGGGGATGAATTTAAATGCTCGCAGAAGAACTTTAAATCCGTCGGGGGAAGAAAAGGCGAGAGTAATGAAACGAGAGTGAAAGAGAAAGTGAGGAGCAAGGAAAGAGAGAAAGGGAAGCTAAAGAGGCGACGATAAGTGAGGAAGTCTGGGAAAAGTAATGAGGCGATGCACGAAAATGTGGAGACCTTTTAACCAGAGGAAGGAGCCTGGTATGAATAAAGACTCTTTTAGATTGACATTTCTCTTGTTAACCGTAATTAATGCCATATTAGGATAGTTTTTCGCGTAGTACAACACAACACATATTGGGAGGAAGATAAAAGTCGGTAAACTGTTCTATCAAATTGCTTTTAGCATACTCTTATGAAACGCAGAGAACTTACACAAATTGGGTATTAAATTTTACAGTTAGGTATGGCAAAGTTGGGGAAAGTAGTGGAAGTGATTAAATTTGATGGACAATAAACAAAAGACAAAAATATAATCAATACGCCTAGGATATTTGACGAAAACGTGGTGATGAGAGCAAGGCAATGCGTTAGATCGAATATTTTCTACCTGAACGTCGTCTCAGCTGGAAACGGGTTAACTGTTATATTTATCACTTTAATAAATTGTGGCAACCAATTTACTAAGTTATTACTTACTAATCGGTACCTTTATCAGCTTAGTAACTTTTACAACCAATTTACTAAGTGGCAGTCAACCAATCTTAGGATTTAATAACCAATGAAATTGTGGTTATTACTGGATGATCTTTGGGTAGGTTTACGTGGAAGTAAGTAAAAATCTAGCTACATTTCTGCAAGGGCACGGTTCCAACTAGCACGACATTCTCTTATTCATCTCACCATGGGTACCATTTTTCTTCTTTCCGTCCATTACACTTATATTTTTTCAATCCTTTCCCCGATAATCCAATATCTATCCCTCAAGTTTAGCCTTAAGCAAACCTTCGCCCCAAATGTCCTCCTCCCACCACCTAATCTTTTTGCCTCTTCCTCATCTCATCCAAATGTTTCCTTTCCTCACCCACCTTACAACGCACCTACTTGTTTGTCTTTCCTTCCTTCCAGCTATGTTTTTTAGTTAATCCGTCTACCCACCCACATCACGAACGTCCGCACCATTTTCCCATCTTCCTTTCTCAGAGTTCACATTTCTAGCACATCAATATGAAATAGCCGCGAATAGCTTTCCTAATCCATCTGGGGAAAACAGTATAGCTAGATCCATCTCAATGCCAATAGCGAATTCCTGAGGCTGTCATTAATGGATTACTGTCTGTAGAAATTGTTGTGAAACACAGTCCGTTTGCCGCTGTTCATCCTGAAAACATGTCTTTCTTGCTACACTTTAAAGAAACATTGAGTTGCATATATGGCAGGGGGACCTCCTTTTTTACCCCTCTCGCAATGTTCACGGTATTTTGGTTGTGCAGGACTCGATGTCACGGTAGGGGAGAGTCACGCAAGAGATGAATGGGAGAGATAGGAACGTATTCTAGCAATATAGTGGTAACTTGGACAGGCTAGCCACATATAAACAGCCTAATCTTTTAAGAAGCATAGTTTTCTGATGATTCTTTGGTCATTTACGTGAAAGTAAGAGATCCGAAATTTGTTGGCGTGGTTTTTCTTTCTCGCTTGTAAAATTTTGTTTATTCGTAGAAAAGGCTTAGAGCTGCCAGAAGAGAATAATGTCACGTGGAACACTATACAGAAAAGAAGAACCAGATGGATTGGACGCCTTCTGAGGCACAATGGCTCTGTGAATAAAATAACTGAGGGAAAAATAGAGGAAAAATCCCCGGAGGAAGACCCAGCAATAAGCTCATGGACCTAATGAAGAGGAAAGTACATAGGAAGAACTGCCACGAAGTAAAGGAACTAGCATTAGATAGAGAAGGGAGGATGGCTGTAGCCAACCAATCTTAGGATTGAACGACCAATTATGGTAATGAGTGATATATATCCAGTTTTATATATACGTACACATTTCGACTCGCAACCAGAAGACTTTTTTTAGATCTAAGAATTCTCACATCAATTTATCATCTCTATTGAGGCATTTTACACCAGCTTTTTTTTATTTTGGCCGCTATTTGGCGACCAGATGTGGTCCCATTGTTTTATATCGTTGCCAAGGAGACAGGTTGATGTATAGATAAATATGATGTTGATGTAACTAAGGAGTTGGACGGAGATTGTAACGTGTATTTCATCAAGGCTGTAATAAATTAATTTGAGAAGCGTGGAGATCTTCTTACTTTACCATCTCGACATTGGTGCCCCCGAAGAGGAGAATGAGTGGTTAACAGTTGGTGAAAATGGTTTTGCCGCGCAACGACGGGCTTGAACGCTTAGGAGAAGAAAACGCCCAGCTCCATCAGTAACTACCCGATTCCAATCCACGACGGAGCCAGGACAAGCCGGAAAGCTACTTCTACCTTTTATACGGACCTGAAGTCGCTTCCTGGATGAGAGGTGAAATGTTAACGAAGCAACATAAAGCTATGAAATCATTTCACCTGATATTAGAATTGGGCTAAAAAGCATCTATCTAGTCTTAACCCTTTCAGTGCGGCATGACGTGATATCACGTCATAGTTGTTTTTACTCTGGTGCTGATGACGTGATATCACGTCAAGAGTACCGTGAGTGTTCCAGCTTTCACTAGGGAACTTTCACTAGGCCCCATAGTGAAAGCTGGAACACTCACGGTACCCACGACGTGATATGACGTCATGCCGCACTTAAAGGGTTAAAGAGTTATACTAAAGCACCGGAAATAGCGAAATGTGGTATGAGGTCCTCACTTGCTCATTGCCTGAGAAAAGTTACACACATTAGCACATTACTGCCTCCAGAAACTTCTGCGTGGATTATGGCGGTGAGAAATGCAATAATTGCGCCTCGGAATCCTCTCACTAAGCAGG
This sequence comes from Ceriagrion tenellum, assembly GCA_963169105.1. Lineage (NCBI taxonomy): Eukaryota > Metazoa > Arthropoda > Insecta > Odonata > Coenagrionidae > Ceriagrion > Ceriagrion tenellum. The sequence goes on along the minus strand of OY720640.1, from coordinate 145,388,312 downwards.
TGCAGGGATTTCTTATGCAAGAATTTCCCGTGCCCTTCTTCCACGCCTTTGAATTCTCATTGGGGGAGAAGGAAGAAAGGGGGAGGAGAAGGTTTTGGTTGCGGAGTGCGACGCCGCCAGGTAAGCGAGGGTTTCCATGGGGATGGGAGAAGGAGACGAGGAGGAAGGAATCCTCTCCCTCTTTAGGAGATACCCTTGGGGAAGAAAGGGAGTCAGTCGAGAAGGAAGGGAGGAAGGAAAAAGGAGACCTCGGTCCCTTGAGAGAGCGGAGAATGCACGGCGGGAGAGGCACTGCAAAAGGTTTGGCGTGGAAGGACGGCGGACGGACAGCATGGAGATACAAGGAAAAGGACGGAAGGAAGGAAGGAACAAGAAACCCAAACTGGATGTGTATCTGTGTGTGTGTGTGTGAATGAATAGACTAAAAGGAGAAGGAGAATGTAAGATTGGTGAGGGTGGGAAATCGATAACCGTGTGGGAAGGGGCTTTACACCTCAGGAAGCGTTCTGAAGACGAGGGGAGCTGGAAAAACATCTTCGATCGTCCTGCTTGAGGTAACCTGTGAGTCCCTTTCACATTGAGTTACATCACACTTATATCCACTAAACTCACACATTTATCCCTCAGGTTTTGCAAATAACTCTTGTGAGTAAAATAAAATAAAATACTCCACCGGGATAAAGAAGATTTTTCACAGATAATGAAGGCTTTTTGACATCCAGCTTAAATGAGATAGTACAACTCTTATTTGGCGCGTAGGAATCCATGACACCTCTCCAGTAAAGTAAGAATGAGATAGGTAAATGGATCATCTCATGTGCATAAATATTACATTACGATACAAGCGACTTGGGTGACTATTTTTCACATGGCGTGAAGTTAGCATGATATCACACCGTGTAATGAGATCCACTAAGTCACGAGCATTGCACGCTACTTATTAGCTCGTGCGACTTAAATCCGCGCTCCTCTGTGATAAAACAATGCAATGAGTGAGCAAACTAAATCAAAATTTGCAATCAGCTCCACGTGGTAACCGTTGTTTACTTTTCATTTTCTAGGTTTTTTTGAGAGCTTTACAAGTATTATTCTCTAGTATTCACAGAATGAAGATGGGAGAATTTGAGCCATAAGTGAGTCCCTTTCACATTGAGTTACATCACACTTTTATCAACTAAACCCACACATTCATCCCTCAGGTTTGTAAATTACTCTTGTGAGTAAAATAAAATAAAATATTCAACCGAGACAATGGAGATAATCGAGATTTAAATGCCCCTAAAGCACGAAACGAGCAGCGAACGTAAAGTATTAAAAGAAAGATGAAGAAGGAACTGTGCTCACCGATAAAACCGTAGTAATTATGATAGAATTCACTTCAGGGAAGTAGTTGGCATGTTGGAATACCATAACGAAATGACCATGGCTCTGTCGATGCCGGAGTACGTAGAGACGTCATCAGTGATAGAGACGCAAATCGGTTGCCATGTGGTGATCACTTCAAGGTATACGACCGACTCCATCTGTCAAATGGGTAGCTAAGCGATATGGGCCCTTTGTTGCGATAATTTTCTGATTTGAGTGCTCCCATTTATTTGCCAGTTAGCCGTTAGCACTAGCATAGAAACATAATTTGCAATTAAAAAAAGGCTTTAAGAAACCGCATTGAAAAATTTGACTTTACTTCATTAAGAGTACGTAGCTTGTAGAAAATAATATATTTCATCTCCCCACTTATATACGAGTACAGCCAAGGGAATCGTAAGGGAAAGCCAACGAAGTGGAATGTTATGAAGGAATGAACTCTAAGGTCTGTTGTTTGCCTCTTTTTTTGTACCTTTTTCAAGACGATATTTGATCACATTGTCGACTCTTTTGTGAATTTGCAAAGAAATACAAAGCTCCCAGGACGTCCGCTTTGATATATAAATGCTTCTGCGTTTGACGTATTTCACTGTGCTTGAATGTTGAGATAATATTGCCACACGAATTCATTTTTGTTTGAAGAAAAGAATTTGTTGCTGAGCAAAAGGCAAGCCTAAAAGAATAGGCGAAGGCCAATATTAGGTACCTTACTAGTCTTTCTCAATTCTACAACAACACTGCTGCCCTCTCCAATCCATAAACTAATCCTCTTGTCGTAAATGACCAAGAAAAAGGTTTCTCGGCAGCACACACAAGCGAGTAACTAATTGACCCTCACAGCATCGCCAGAGTCTTTTAGAATGACTGGCCGTATTCATAGTTTGAGAGGCTAGAGGATTCGTTTGGTAAAAGATTATAAATATGGGCTCAAAGGTGGATTTTTGATATATATGGCGATTTCAATAACCTCAATGCAAATCGTTCAGGAGGCTGTTTTCCACTGCGGTCATGCGAACGCGTTCAATATATATGTGTTTATAAAACGCAATATATTGAATAATTTGATATGGAGCACATTTTGCTGTATTGAAATATAATTACTCTTCACGTATTCGTTATTAGTGGCTGGCATCCAATCAGCTCCAAGGGGATATCCGAGACGCACTCAAAAGATTTACACTTTATGTGGATTCCTTGAATGACAATGAATGTTTGGTAATTTCAAGCACAAGAGTGTGAAGGTCGACTCAAAAGAATGTATGATACATGTAATAGAACACTTCAATGCAAGTACGCAAAAAATGGATAAGGCAATTGCTCATAATGGTCAGATTTTTATTCTAATCACCCATATTTTTTTCGCAGAGAAAACTCTTATTATACCTTAATTTTAAACAGCTCTATCTCCAGTAACCAGCATTTGACATGATTAATTCGATGGTTTTGGGCTCAACTTTGTGAAAATCCATTATGAAATCAATAATGAAAATGACTTAGTAACTTTTCACAGATATTTTTATTTGTACGACCGGTTTCGTTGCATAGGAAACATTTTCAGGCACATAAAAGTGCCTGAAGATGTTGCCTGTGCAACGAAACCGGTCGTACAAATAAAAATATCTGTGAAAAGTTACTAAGTCATTTTCATTATTGATTTCATTTGACATGGACGTTTTCAATGATAAAAACCTAAACTATTTTCAGCAGGTTGCTCATAAGGTCAAAGGTCATCTGAATGAACTATCGAATATTGAAACAAATGCAAATTTTTCCCTTAGTAACTGTAATGGAAATCGCAAGCGTTTTTAATAAGGCTTATACAGCAGGTTTAATATGGAAAAGGAAGAAAATTCTTTTATTTTGATTTCATTTTTCTACTAATGTCTCTTATTTCAGCGAACTGATAGAGCGGACTAAATAACTTGCCTTTGATTATTTCCTCGCGGCAGATTACGCATGGCTTTAACATATACTTGCAAATGGTATTGTATTTTTCCATTCAATCAATTTTTCTATCATCGGTATTTACTGTCACCCCAATGTAGACATATATAAGTTGAATGTCTTTGTTATGATACTGGGGTGACTGTCTTTAATTTTTTACGAAAAAATGTCTCAAACGCCGGTGATTTCTCAACAATGGGAGATAACAGGTGTCCCCCACCGAGTGTTTCGTGCAATCGTCGGGCGTGCGAACGGGCGAAAATATGACTAACCTTACGCGACCGCCGGTTACATGGAGCGATCTGAGTCCCCTTTACCGTTCCCCTGAGTTCCGTACGCGTGTCCATATTCATTAAAGCCCAGGGATTCCCTTTTTTTACACTCCGTCGTGCCCATGCCCTGCCGAGACAAACTTTCTCCGTGAGAATCCGGGGCGGCGCTGCAGGCGGTGCGAAACGACCTCTGGCGACCGTTGGACGAACGGACATTAAAAACTAAACACCCAACTAGAGGAGGGAAAGTTGGAGTGGAAGGGGGAAAGGGAAGTAGGAGAGAAAGAGTGGGAGAAAGCGGATGAAGAAGAGAGGGAAAGGAGAAGTGGGAGGTGCTGGAGACATAAGAGGAGGGGTGATGATGAGAGGAAAAGGGAAGGTGAGAGAACAGGTTAAGGTAGTTTGCTCGAAATATCATTTTACCAAGAAATCAATGAATTTGGTCTCATTTTAAAGAAAAACATCTCACTTTTCTAATGACACCAAAAATACAACCCCTTACCATGTTACTTTCGGAGATTTTCGCCAAAAAATGCCAGCCAACCCTTTACCAACATGGGAAATGGTACGAGTATGCACCCCAGAGAGGCACTATTTACAAAATGAGGAATTTCTAACACTTCGATGTCGTTAAAAAACTAACAGCGTGTAGTAAGTATGTTTTCTCAACTATTTTTTAAATTTAATCATATTGTCACCGCATTAGGTTCTTGGGTATCACAAAAAACCTTCCGTTTTGAAGGAGTTTCAAACGCACCGCGCGAAGAAAATAAGTCAAGTTAAAGACTTATTTAGATATTTTAATTTAATTACTTACCATTTCTGTCATATGAAACTACATAATTACACCATTAATAATGCAATATTTAAGACAAATGTCCTACAACTGGTGAAATTAAAAGGTATAATTCGAATATGGTCTCTATTATGACTAGGGAACTATCTCGCTTGGATTACCTTAAGGCCTCTGCTGAAACCTGGCGGTTGCATTGTTCCTCCGATGCCCGATTACGGGGCCTTGACTCATAAAAAACTCAAAAACTGCAGCGGATACGGTTATTATGACCTATATTCCTTATTAAAGCGGTTGAAACTCAGATCTTAGTCTTACTCTATGCCAGATTTAGGTGGACATATAGATGTGTGGCGCCTATTTTTAGCATGAAAAAGCGTATTTTATAAAAAGGAACTATTCTTATTCCCGAAAAAGTCTACATAATATGAAGAGATGATAAGGATAACCTCTATCCGCAAATTTATGCCTCTCATTCAGATGGAAAACTCTGAAAAACTAATCCTAACTCACAGGGTAAAATAAAAGAAATCGCAATTTATCGTTCAAACTGGTCAGGGCGGCATCTGGTGGGGGACGCTGGGAAGGGAATGAATTACAAGAGAAAGAGTAACGATTGATAAACAATCAATCATTTATAGAAATACCGTTCACAGAAATTGACACAAGGCCTCGTAATTTGATAGTTATCGAGACCAGACATTGTAAAAGTGTGTGTCATTCTTGACTTGGAGTATTTTAACGTATGTTAGTTCGCAGGTTTCCGCGGCGTTGATCAAATGATTTCAACATTTCTCGGGTTGCATCCGCGTCAGTTGTCATTCAGCACAACAGTTATTATTTTAACGTATTAAGGTCTAAGATTTGTTTCATAAGAAGATCAAACAATTTTGAGGACAAAAGAGGCATAAACCTCCATCATCAGTTAATTTATGCCACTCGTTTGGATTGAAAATCGATCTCGGTGCTCTAATAAAAAAAGAAAAAAAAAAGAAAAGCGATAAAGAATATCATGGCGAGTTGAAGCAGGGCAGGTTGACACGTGGTAGGGGACTTGAGGACGCGGAGGGGGTGAGGGAGGGAGGGTGGGGTGGAGAGGAGGAGGGAGGGTGGGGTGGAGAGGAGGAGGGAGACATTCAAGATACTCAAGACAGCCGACGTCACCAGGGCAACCCCCCCTCTTTCCCCACTTCACCCTCTTATCTCCACGCTCGAGAGAGGGCTGTGGGAGGAGGGGAGGGCGGGATGGAGGACGGGGGGTGGGAGAGAGGGGTAAGGGAGGACGGAAAGGGAGAAAAATTCGATGGGGAAGGAGGACAAGGGGTGGAAGCAGGTAGAGCGACAAGCAAGAGGGGGTTGGGAGGGAAGGAGTTACAAAGAGGGTGGGATAGAGAGAGAGGGTGGATGGAGTAGGTGGGGGGGGGGGTTGAAAACGAGGACGGGGGGTTGGAAGAGGGTTTGAGGAGTTGGGAGGGGTAGTGGAAGAGGACAACACCGAAGGGAAAGGGGGTGGAGGAGAGAATTTCCCCGGCTCCGGAAGCTTTATTCCCCGCCACGGAAATGAGTTTCCCGCCGCACTCATTTTATGCGGCCAAAACCCCTTCAATTGTCCCCCCTCGTTCGTTTATAATCCTAGTCAAAGTTTTTTTAATATATTATTAGCTCCACCCCGTATGGATAGCATGGGAAAAAAACATGGTCGGACACACTTTTTTTAAACTGGAAGGAATAACTACCGTTATATACTCAATGCAATAAATTCTTTTTAACCTTGGAGGTTGGAAAAAAATTTGCCATTTTAATCTGCCTTAATTGATGTGCTCCTTTCTCACAGCCTACGTTGCCAATTAAATTAAACTCCATTACGCTCACATGGGCTTTGTTTAAAAATAGCTTTAAAACTGGAAATATGCGGCTGCATGGTCCAAATATCATTGCGTCCTTTTTTTCTATTTCAATGTTTTTGGCATAAAACAGCATTGTCCCTTCTTTACGTAATTTTATCCCCTTTTTAATGACAAACAGACCAAGAAATGAAGCTAAACGTGCATTAGGACAAAAATATAACCGTCTCAAGTACAATTTCCATTGTGTTACAGTTTTAAGAACGGAAATTTGGACGACATGAAAACGTGCATCATCATCCTTCATTCATTGTTATAGACATTTGTATTAATCAGAGGTGGAAAAAAGTACGTGGTATTTAAAGTTGCATTATTACATATTCCGCATCAGTACACGTTAAATTGCTCATTATATTCCATGCATCCATAAAAAACCAAAATCAACCTTTTTAACAGAGAAAACTCCAGAAATATCATTACTTATGAAGGGTATCACCCCTATAGCTCTTATTATTACTTAATAGCTCAATTATATCGTCGACCTTAAGTGCCTAACGTAAATGCAGTGAATTCTAAACTTATACCACCAGCATACTATGATTTGCTTCACTTTTAAATCTCTTTGCCTTTAGTAAATAACTTCCCTCTCTTTTTTTTCAATACTTCAAAAAAGTTCATGTTTTATAATTGTAGCATACAACTATAAAACATACACAATGCAAGTGCAATAGAGCAATTAGGAGCAATATTTTGGATATAGATAATTTGTGCTACATTTGGACTGGTTTTTATTGCATGAATGCCTAAGTTCGATGTTAAATTTGACGATGAATTTAAATAAAGACATAAAATAAGGAAAGAAAGTATCCATGCATGGCTAGCATTTATGCACCCAAAGAATTGGATGATATCGAAGAGAAGGCACGAGAACTGAAGACAAGAGAAAGTGAAAGATCGTGGACAGATGAGGCGGGGGCAGAAGAGAAGGGTAGTAGGTCTTCAGACGGCCATCCTCGCCCTTTTTCTCTCCTCCCCCCCCCCCCCCCCCCCCAAGAGCACCGTTTCGCTAAAAAACGGTTTTGCGTCTTCTTTTATTCCATGGCTCCTTCTCCGTCCTTGAGGATGCTTCAACTGTCCTCCCCCCTCTTCGCTTCTGTCTGTGCGTTAGGAGTGCCTGCGTGGATCTCCTGTTTCCTTGTGCGTCGGCCTCCATTAATTGGGCGTTGTCAGGGGCAACTGTCTGTCTCTTATGTTTTTGGAAAGAACGGCCCGTCGTTCACGAAAGAGGTTCACGTCCAAGTCTTTCTCTTCCTTAACCAATCCTCACTTTCCTACTAATGCCACTTGATTCCTCGTCATTTCAGCCTTCTCTCGTCTTATATTTCCTTCCTCTTCTATCGTCCGCAATGATACAGAAATTGGAAGATAAACTGTTTGAAAAACACTTGGCGTCGATTCTCAGTAGCCTGAATTGTAATCAACATAATTCATTTCTTAATAACTATATATCTGCATTAATTGCACCAATGAGATCCGTAAACAAAGAAAAAACTTCAACCGAGACTCTGGTTAACATTTAAGTAATGCCTGGAGACCCATTATCAACACCATTAAATATGTAAGGGAAGGCGGAATAACGCACATACGCCATAGCCAATCAGATGGCACCTGACCCCCTAGAAGTAAGCATATATACCGACCAAAATGGAGAAGAAGGCATTCAGAATCCCTGAAGATGGAGAACAATTCGCATTCCGAAACGTCGGGAGACATGGACCTGCTTTCCTGGTGGAATACCCGAGAGACATTTATCTAGTCGATATGCCGAGAAAGTCTAAAATCTTTCATTTAAATAATGACTCAATTGGTAATATTACCAATTCTCACTAAACTCACAAAAAACATACAATTGATCAGAGAAAACTCGATTAGGGAGTAGAATATGAACAACAGCCACAGGAAAATGTTCAAATTGATAGCTATTTTTTTCTAATTGATGTCACTTAAATTTTAGCTGATGAAAAGGGGTACTACGAAAAGGGGTATGATAAGATGCTTTCATCTTGTTAAGGTCAAAAGTTGGCTTCAAAGGTACTTCAATGGCCCTCTTTGTTATGACTTCTCCAAATCCTGGAACACACATACAACAAAAATTGTATATTTTCCTCAGGTTTACAAACTATACGAGAATCTGTTTTTTCATGAACGTGGATGATATTTGTTTCAAATACAGTAACAATTATTATAATAAAAGGATCATTGAAATGTCAGAATGATAACTGGTACAACTTTTCGGCGCATCAGTTTTCAAAATGCTCTTATCACTGAAAGAGAAAAACTTTTCCTTAATTTCCAGCATGAGAGTCCATGCTTTATATAATGTCTCCAGCATCCACATAGCAAAATAATGATCTCCTTGTTAAGGGCTTGAGTCATTTATTCAAAATTAAAATCAGAAAGGAAAACGAGAATAGCGGGGGACCGGGTTGGTGTGGTGGCTAGAGTACTGGCTAACCACACGGGCGGCCAGGGTTCAAATCCCTGCAGAGGAGGATGTTTTGCAGAGGAAATCCGATTCCCTACTTGAGTGTCTTGTGGAGGGCACTTCCAAGTGCAGTACTCCGTCTGTCGGATGAGTCGTTAAGCCGTGGTCCGAGTTCGATTGTAAACATAATGGTGCACGCACGCTCAGCGTTTATTCATTACTGAAATGTTTATTGAACATTGGAAACTCGTCTTCAAACTATGCGATCCACGTTTACACGATATTCAATACTAGTTGTTTGGTTGGCAATTTGGTCAGGAAATATAGAATGGAATAGTACATCAGACGCCATAATTTCATGAAGACACAGCGAGTGAAAATAACTCATTATAAAGAGTAAATTTCATCCAACAAATTACTAACGCATCCCAAACCCTACTTGATTGTCTTGTGGAGGGCAGTACTCCGTCTGTCGGATGAGACGTTAATCCATGGTCCCCTTGGCGAATTTCGTTAAGAGCAGGCTAATGCCGACGCCGGGATTCTATCCACCCTCACCTGTCTATGGCACAAATGACCTTAGCTTTGGGTCTTCTCCCCAAATATCCAATACAATCCTATGAGAATAGGCTGTAGGCATTTGAGATGTGGATTTAGAGAAGGATAAAAAGGTGCGGTGGGTGGAAAGGAAAATGAACGAGAAATTCTGGGTATGGTGAGCGAGGAAAGGAAACTTCAGAATGAAATCCGGGATAGACAAGGCAGGTGGCTGGATGATGTAATAAGCTAAGTAACTGCTCAAGAGTGTGATAGAACGAAGGATATTGGGAAAGCGGGGAAGGGGAAGACATAGAATAGGTTTTATTAACAGGATGAAGAAGGGTGAGGCGTGCGCTGAGGCGAAATAGGAAATACTAGACGTATACAGGACCCTGAAAGTGTATAAAACCCGGAAGAGATTCTCTGGCTTTCAACAAAAACTGCCTCCCATTGGTCGACTACTTAAAAAATGTAAAATTAATCATATCGAAAAAAATATTCCACGCTTCTTCTCGTTTTATTCCTATCGTTTCAAGTCTGCGAAATTTCAACTTTCTGGCAACGGATTGTTCCTCCTCTACTATGCTGATCATTCGAATTTTCACGTGAACTACTTCCTCCACAGTTCAGCAGAACTCCCTATGCACGGCATCAAAGTCAAACCTCGTCGTCAAAACAAAGACATAACGGGGTGCAAATCTCTCATCGGTCATAGACGCTACTGCCAAAGAAATCCTCAGATTCCGCGATCACGCCGAAAACGACGAGGAAAGAGGAAAAGGAAGTTTGAAACGAGAATTATAAATAGAGGGCGCTCCTAAAACTGGTGTGGGCTTAACGTTGGCATCCGGCGTAAATTCGGCACTTAAAACTCATCTCCTGTTTTCCAAACTCGAGCGATTCAACTGATCGTTGGCTGAGAGGCACAAAACGGGAGAGGAAAATGTCAGAATATGTTCTGAGTTTTCCCTGAAAAACTGTAAAAGCGATACAGCAAAATCTGCTTCCGCGGCCACTTTTCTGTAGCTTTTACCTCCAAAAGTGGCTGATTTTTTCGGGAATGGTAGGAATTTACCATTTATATAACAAATATAAAATTTTCCTCCTTTCAGCCGTCATCTCCTTAGGCGGACATTATCTTATGGGAACAGTGGTGGCCGCATGTTACAGGTTTCATTAAAGTATATCCAAAGTCAATAAAAATCCTTAAAGATGCGAAAGTATATGAACCTTTAGCAAAATAATATAATAACTTTTCCAATTTTCACTAAAACGTGTGTAAGGATGCCGGTGTAACAAACACGCCACAAAACTCTCTTTCAAAATCACTCCTTTAATACACTCTCTTTGTGCATGCATCCATGCACTCCGCCCGATCGTCACTCACTGCGCCCTGTCTTTTCCCTCCCTCTGTTCCCTAGTTTCCCTTCCCCTCCGCCGTGTCACTTAGTGGACAGTGCTGCCATGCTCCTCGTCACTCGTCGTCCTAACAAGTGGATATCGCAATTAGTTCAGCTGATGCAAAGCCTAACTAAAGGGGAATAAATACCAGGGTTGAAATTCGCTATGAAAAAACCATTTGACTTGACCGGGATTCGAACCCGGATCTCACAATTGCCGGTCAGGTGTGTTAGCCAGTTACACCACCAAGCCATCTTCCTACAAGGCGAATTTCGAGGGTGGTTTATGCGAACTAGATGTTCAGGCCTCAAGTCTACATTGTAGCACATGAGACGAAGTCGTGCTTACAAAGCCACTGTCGCGGTGGATAAACCCAATAGCGAATTTCAACCCTGGTGTATATGCACCCGTGCGAGTGACTTCGTACCACATCATTTGTTACATGAAATGTTTGGAAATAGGGGAATAAATGTTGCTTTTGGTCATTAGATGTCACTCTTTTGACTCTTTTACATTCCCTGCTTGTTCTTCTCTGTTATAAATCTCTGTTCAACTACCTAATCCAAGTCTAAATTCATGATGTGTTTTATTATTAATACAGAACTGCCATTATCACCATTCTTAATTTTTTCTAGGTGCCATCTTCAAAGTACTAGGCAGTTACACCATTGGTATCATGGTCTAATTTAATAATTAGTATTTTAAGTTTACAAAATTACAAAAAGTAATGTTCAAAGTATCGATGGGTAAAGAAAACAGCTACAGAGTTTTGTTACACAACCGGTTATTCATATACAATTTCTAAGGATACAATGGTTCTAAAGAACGCAATCCCAAAGAGTAATTTTTCTAGATTCATCAATTTGATGAAGATTCCAAATTTATACACAGTTATTGAAATTTTGTTGAAAAAAATAACCCTTCAAGCAGTGAAAATTTCTTTAGTGCAGCCTAGAAACGCATGTCCCAGTTCAGGATTAGTCTGTACCCGGAATAATGACGGCCTAAGTTTCGTCAAATTTCAGGAAAAAGAATGTGTTACAAGTTAGGCTTGATGGAGATCTAAATTTACGAAAGCGGATGACTTCATCGTGAAGAATGCACAACTTGGGTTTGGTGCTGTTGTACATCATAAACTTAAAAATTAAGCTTTATCTGAAACATTGCATGTATTTTTCTCCCACCTTGCAAGGCTGGTATCCTCACACCCATTGTCTCACGCCCCTGTGTCGACAGGCAGGCTGGTACAGAGTAAAATTAACAGGTGACTCGGATCTCCCCGCAAAGTCTAAAAACCCCCACCAGGTCTGCAAGCCTTCGCTTATACCCTAGTTGGAAGTAGTGGGAAAAGGTAATGGGAAGGGAAGGAAAGGTAGGCGAACCACAACCCCTGCGAGGCCGACACTATGAGGCGGATTGACGTCAAAAGGACGACAATGGGCCTCCGCCTCCCCTCAGTACTCGCATCTATTGGGTTTCCCCAACAACGTCAGACGAGTCCCCATTAGTCTCCCTTTTACGAAGACTTACCGCACATCTTTTGGGAACCGGAGGAGCCCGTTGCCCAAAAATTGTGATTGGGTATCCCCCGACTCCCTTTATGGGTAGGCGGTCTGCCGGAGTACGCCATCAAATAAGGGACCACCGGACCAATGGATGGTCTATTCGGACCAATTAGGGTCAAAGAGTGGGTACGTCCTTCATCTCAATACTCCCCGCCTACCCAGAGTATGTTTGAGAAAAAAATGAACAACAAAAACTTGGTAATGCCCACTGAGTACATCCCTCTGTGGTTATATATAAGATAGTTCTCCAATTGAATTCAATTATCACAAACTCTCGCCGGACACAATAGAATTTATCAGTGTCGTTATCGTAGTGATTAATTAATCATCGTCTTATGTGAATAATTGTTAAAAAACTCAATGATTTCCTTTGGTATTGCAGGTCCCTTAATAAGTGATTTAGTAAACATTTTTGCGATATTCGAGCATCATTTTCAAAAAATTTCAGGAAATGAAATGCGTGATCAGACAGAAATGCACGAACAAGTAGAGGGAGCAGCGGCATATAGTTTCACTCGGAAGCGAATTAGGAGAGGTGACATTCCACATGACGTAATCTCTCTTCAATTGCAGCTCATTAAATTTCGCGTACGTTACGTCACTTGAGGGTTTAACGAAGATGTCTCCTCAATTCGACACCTAAATGGAATATAAGCCTGAAGTAGAAACCTAATTAATCTTGAGTACGTCGTTATGTACACTAGAGGTGTCCAATAACGTTAGTTAGCAAATGATGAAAAACGTCCATTCGTATTTTGACTCTCTCTATTCACCCTCCGTAACATTTTCTATCATACTACGATAGGAATTGTTTGAAATTGGAAGAGGAATTTCATCTTAAATATATTGAATTCTGTATCCAAATATTCTACGTCACTAAGGTTGTCCGCTTGATACCAGAATAATTATCAATACAAATAAAAAAATACTTCACTGTTAATCTCGTGAGTTTTTAACTGAAACTTTGGTCGCACAGGCATATCTGCTGCATTATGTTTGACAATAACTTGAATGATACATAGAAAAGTTATGGAGTGCCTAAAAATAGGAATATAATTACTATTGTTAGCAGTTTTTAATATCATTTTTTATTTACGGGACTAGAAAATTGGTAATTTTTTATCAATTTATCGCAATTTACCATCGTCTTATATATTTCTTTTCAAGGTACATGATACAGTTTCCTACATTTATTTTACATCCAGAAACAGCTCTTTGAAGCCGAGCAATTGGCAAATTACTCAATGGACCTACGATGTTATACTTAAAAAAAAATATTTTCAGCCTCAAAACGTGGCTGACTATGAATAAGAAAGTTAAAAATGGAATTATATTTATGTTTAGACTCCTGTTGTGCAGGAAAAACAAGCTAGGGCACGACCAAGGTTCTCAACATCTGATGAACTTGCGCGATCATGATTATTCCATTGCGTCCATGAGAGCGAAAACGGGATAGCCATTCTTAAAACTTTGTATGGCACTTAAATAACTAATTTTAACAAATGTAGTGCGGTCTTCGAATACTAACTGTAAGAATGTCCCTACTAGAGCGGTCAAAATTCCGTTTAACGATAACAAATTCGCATGAAAAATGAAAACGAAAACATTTTCTCCGCTTAATTATTTAGGTTTCTGTGATTATTTCTCTAATAACGTGTAAATATTTGCTTCCAAACATAACGTTGCACTAGCAACAAATGCATGTAGATTCGAGGTTCATAATATTAACCCTTAGAGTGCCGGGGAGCGCTATCGCGCTCCTCCTGCAATGTCACTCTTAGATGCTGGTATTTCACTGATTGTCCACAGATGGTACCTAAATGCAGATAACAGATGCAGATGCAGATTTTGTAAAAAAATCGTCAAATAATATATTAAAAAGGTGAAACCACATATAATAAAGTTTTCCTTGAGTTTTTGAATATTTACCTTCACTTGTATTTGAGACATAATTTGTTTCCTTAACTACTGCAAAATCAGCAAAAATGCCAATTGGCAATTTTAGCACACAGTACCTCGAAAATCGGTTGGCACTCAAAGGGTTAATGATTATTGGATATGAAAGGACAAATTCAAACTAACTGCATGAGTAAATATATTAGAAGTGAGAGTGTCGAATGACTAATGAAGGAATACCAGGAATTTAAGGAGCCAAATAAACTATATATAATAATTAAATTAACTTTGTACATTAAAAATGTAATTTTAATAATTCTACCCAGCCAATCTCACTCGTCAGAGCATAATCAGGTAAAATAACATAGTGGGTATTAGGTGCCGGTACATTGAACCTAATCATGTCCTAACGGGTGAAATCGGTTGAGCAGAGTAAAAAAAATGATTTGAGGAATTAAAAATGTTACTTTCAATACTTGCTATCAACATGAGCCAATCCCACCAAGTTACGCCAATCGGTATTCATTTTAAATTGACCAATTAATCCTGGCATTGATAACCTTCTAACAAGTAGTATTACTTCCTTGGGCCAGGCGGATCCGTAGCGAAAAGATAGAGCAAAAAAGAAACTTTTCTCTAATTGATGCTATCCCAACCCCAATTATAGAACCCTTAGTATACCTTAATCAAGCTGATGCGATTATTGACTCCTGAATTATCCGCTTCATTGAATTATCGACGCATCCACCTTTGGACCATTTAGCAAAAGACTGACGTTGCAGAACCGATAGTAGAACCTATTCCTCAACAAAACCAGATAGAAAGAAAGTCCCGCGTGAGCGTGGTTCAGGAAGATTGGAATTTGATGGAGGAAATCGGGCGTCGGCGTGGATGAATGGCAGAGCATTCGTAAGAGGCAATGGGGTGATGAAGGAAGTTGATTGGAGAAAGATTAGTAGATGGAAAGCAAAAGGAAATGGATAATTTCTGGAATAAACCGATTTCTGATTGATGCAAATAGGTGCAACCTTGATTAACTCAGTCTTAGATATATGTACTTTAAAATTCCTTTACTCTTTTTAAAATTAAGTGACCCGGAAAATTGGTATAATCCGTATTTAGATGGAGGATATTCCGGTGGGAGTGCTGCATAATTAAGGTTATAGTAGCGATTGGTATTTATGTTCAGATTTGCGTTGCAATTTCCAATTCTTATACTATTTAGTTATGAGATTTGGCACAAGTGATAAAAAAAGCAAGTCTCTGATTTCTATATTGGCATCTCAATGTTTTTTTTTATAAACCTTCCCTCATTACACTTGACACATATATCGAAATAATCGGATGACTTAAGTACAGATTTGCTCCTATGAGCAAAAACATATTCGTTTAATATTAATATAATCGTACCCAACAAATAACAAGATATCATGTTGACTTAAAAGCATGATTATACTGAAAAATGCCGCTCAAATTTCTAATTTCGCGCCGTAAACTTAAGTCATTACAACGTTATCATTTAGCAAAAATTTGAATCATAATTCTTGAATCATTTATATGACAATATATATCGTTATTTCCAACGTAAAAAAATAGACATATTGACGTGAAGTGTGGCCCAAGAAATTTTTTCGACTTACTTAAAAAGTCATTGATTGTGGAGTCAATGACAAGCACTCCAATCACTTAAAAAACATTAGAAAGTTCACCCTTTTACTAATATGGGAAGTGAGTAGATAAATAGTCGAGATTTAAGTCTCTTGCATCGTTAAAAACCTAGATTAATGCATTAACATGGAGTGGGATTTTAGAATATGCATTCCTGTCAAAGTGTTATAAGCTGCAGAGTAAAAAAGTAATGGTTAACCGGTGCCAAACGAAAACGCAAGCAGCGATAAAAGTGTTCCTAAAAGTATTATCTTCTTTTGAATAAAAGGAATCATAGCAAGTTAAAATGAAAAGATTCGTTCCAATTAAATTATAAGATAAATTCGTCTTAAACACATTTGTTTTCAACCGGCGTTTCGAGCGAGTTTAACTTCTACTGTTGAGTTAAGGCGAAAGACGCTTTAAGGAACCGCGACCGCGGTGGTGGTCAATGAATGAGGCCAGACGCTCATTTGTCGATAGGGTCATCCCGCGGTGGTCTGCCCCTTTCGGAAAGGTCACCAACGGACCTTTCCCCGTCACTCCACCGCCGTTGCCGGTGGACATGTTATTCCTGCGCAGAGTGGACAAGGGACTGATGTACTACAAAGGGTCACGGAGAAGAGAGGAAAGGAGGCGTATTTCCACCACCGTTGCCACTCGCTCCCCTGGTGGGTAGATGTCACCGGTAGGAGACAAGCTTAAGTTTCCCTTAGTGGATTATGGTTGAACCATGTGGACTACGAAAAATTTCTTGAAAATTTTGATTTCATACTGATACGTCCGACATTTTAATTTCAGGGTGTTAACGATTGTCTCAATTATCCAACACCAGATGTATCCTTGAAAGTTTTGGCCAGGATAAATTAAATTGCTCTTTGCAAAAATATTATAAATCCCCAATCACAGAATGGAGAAGACTGAAATATATGTCCATTTAAAAGTTAGGCTAAAGCTGAGTTTTCCCAAATATCCATGACATTTAGTTATGACTTTCTGGGCTAAGTTTCATCAATATTTCACTAATCACTGCCAGGTTGAAAGTTTTACACTCACATTTGCACGCTGAAAAAGAATCTATGTGAAAAAATTGTAACTTAAAAATTGTACTACCTTCTGTATGTGGCCAAATAGTAGGGAACATTAGCAATTGAGTTCAGTTTTTAGTATAAACCTTGACTAGTACTGTTTAATCTACTCACAAAGCTGATTTTTAATGAATATGAACTCCTTAACTATGCGGGATATTTTACATGAATTTAAGTTCCACAAAAAATTGGAAATAAATTGTTGGTTAATAGAGATTAGTTAAGGCAAACTTTTTGGAGTATTTTACTCTAAAACCTCTCCCCTACTGAAATATTACAGTTTCTCTAGAGAGATTAAGACAAGGGTAATGAACAAGTGAAAAAAACACTTCTTTGAAAGGCATATTTTTGCCATGCTCTTGCATGGTAGAGTTTTTGCACGACAACTTCAAAGGAACAAAAAAGTTTGAGAGCAGAGGTAAGCAATATTGTCTAATAATCATGTAGATCTTATAGATGGAAAAAATTCACCAAAGAGTAAGTCAATCAAAGAATTAAAGGGGAAAAAATATACGCAGAAAACTCTGGCAAGAAGAAGAGATCGACTTATTAGAAATATACTGTGAGAAATATCCTAATGAAAACAACAGTACGAGAAAGAAAATAAAAATAGTTATCAGATGAAAAAATAAATCACATCGTGCAAATAATTAGAGAAAATCAGAGAGAGAAATACGTGTTGAAACTGAGAACTGAGTGTATCTTTTAGTACAGACCTGCAGCTAATCAATCATCGCATTGATGACTGCTGCTAATTATTAGATAAAAAAAAGGTTTTGATATTTAGTTTTTTAAAAACCATATGTTAATTTAGAACTAAACAAGCTTAGATGCTACCTTTTCACATTACTCCTCAATCACCACAGCTTTGCATGGAACCGATCATGATTTACGTAAGTTTGGAGGACTAAGTGAAGTAAAATTGCATGAAATTCATGTCGGAGTACTGGGTGATATTGACCACGAGTGGGTGAGATAGGAAGATAAGGAGAACATAGGTAGAGTTGATGTAAATAAATCTCGGATCAGTTCTAATTTGATTTAACATGGATTAGTAATATAAATATCTTTTTTTGGCTGAAATATTTGTGAGCCTCTTCTCCCGTTTCCCAAGGGACTAATATGAACATGGGTTTGAAATTGATTGATATTAACCTATTAAGCTTTATTTCGACGGACCTAAATTCAGAATCTAATTCTTGCCCTTTAGTCCCGAGTTCCAACAAGAAAGAATGTGCTACGGTTAAGACTGTTTTAAAATCTTAACTAGCCAATAATGTTATTTTCACATTCTGCCATTTTACACCCTCACAGTAACTTTGTACGGACATGCCGAAGCAAAAAATGAATTTTATATGGTTTTAGCTAAATGATTGGTGGAACAGATTAAATTTAGTGATTTGAGCACTAATTGTGAGTAATGTAATGTTTATACGTTGTAAATAACCAAACAACTTGCAGTATAAGTTATAAAAGAATTATATTTTTAAAATTTCGTATTGAGGCATTATTATGGCCTGGGTTACGCCTCAGGATTAGAATTTTAAGAGAGTATTTTGTCCGTAAATACTGTTATTTATTCGATATTATATCATGATATTTATTAGAATTCGTTATTTTAAATGAGACGTACGTTTACTTGTTTAGAGGAAGATTCGTACGAATGTAATTGAATTATTCCAAAATATATGTCGAGGCCATTAGGCTACTCACTAAAATGGAAATTAATTTTTTAAAAATAAAATCGGTGGCAAAGCAAATACTTTCGGTCGTAATCTATAGATATTTATAATAAGTACATATATGCTTGGTGTTACGTCAAATCTGAAAACAAACAAAAATAGCTACAACCACTTTTAATATAGTTTCGCTACTCTCCACTGAAGCTTCACCCAAATCCTTCGCAGTTTCTCATAAGGTACCATAATGCCGGAAGGGAAGAGTACCTATCAAGAGAGAACTAGGCATGGAGAGAGAGGGAGGTTGAAACATATGGTCGGTGCCTTCTTTCCCAGCTTCGTAGTATCGGATGGTTTACTGGCACATTCGAGTTTTAACTTAAGGAATACAATCAAGTTTGAACTTCGAGATTTAAATTAAGGGTGTTAGCTTGCGTCACAAAATTCCAACACCATAAATTTCCTTGAAATTTTGGCCTGAATGAATAAAATAAGTGCTCACCGTTTTAATATGATGAAGCTACAATGACAAAATAAGGGCGACTGAAACACATGTCCATTCAAAAGTAAGGTTAAAGCCGAGCGTTTTCCGAGAATGCAAGCAGCATTCAGTCTGGATTTTCTTGGCAAAGTTCCGGATGTAATTTACTATTCATCTCCGGGCCCTAAGTTCTAACACATATATTCACGCGCTGAAAAGGACATCACGTGATAAACTTCGAACGTGAAAATTGCACTTCCTGGCGATTGTGGCAAAAAATTAGGGAACATTTGTATTTGAGTTTCATATTTTAGAGCAGCATTAAGGGAATGGAGGGGAGGGACGTTGTGTTATGTGGTGGGCGCCTTCCTTGCCGGCTGTGAAGTATCGGGTGGTTGGCTGGATGGTATGGGCCGTGAGAGTCAGAGTCAGGGGGTAGGGTGGCGGGGCAAGGTGACGTGGGTGGTTCGGTATCGGCGTTTGCTCGACCGGGGGTTTATTTTTGGACCGGAGCGAGTCAAGTATACGAGGCGAGGAGGGGGTGGGGTAAACAGGGAGGGGGATGGAAGGGAGGGAGGGAAAATATTAGGGGGGAGAGTGTAGGAGAAGGCGTTGGTATGGAGTAAGGAGGGGGGATTCGATGAGTTTCCCTGCTACCACAATCTCACCTCTGCTCATTATATCCACCGCCGTTTGACACAGGATTTGTATTATTTATCAATTGAGGTGAGAATTAGACGGCCGCATAATCCTCATGCCCACTTAAAGCATTGTCACATGACGGCATTAGATTTGCTAGGCATGAGCTAAAGTATTCCTCGGCATTCAACCGATTGAAATAGGCTTCATGGGATTGGGTAGAAGAGCTGGCTAAGAACGCTGGCTTTCCTTACCGATGGCCCGTGGTGGAGATATTCTGTGATAGTTCTGATCAATACTTATATTATTTCAATTAAAGGTGATCAACCGATTGAAGTAGATACACTTGCTGCAATGGAATTAGAAGAAGTACCATCTTCCCAGCCATCATCCATGCAACCGGGTATGAGGGTATGTTGTTTATTGCCTCATTTGGTATTTATCTTGAACGGAAATCTACGCAAGATTTCGCGACCAATGATCGTACTGAACGACGATTAGGAATGATGGGAGAGAAGAAAGCTAATTCATAGTATTCACCGACCTTTTTTCTTAATTTTACGATAACTTCTGCCGGCCGTAACAGAAATTCTCTATTCATGCTCTTATTTCACAGAAACGCATATTTTAATACCTTTGATCACGCTCATGGTATCACAGAGCTGGACTTCAAAATCGCACGTGGAGAAAATTCATCACCAAGGCGAAAACGTCGAGAAGAATAACGCTCATATTACGAACATTGTTTGCTTTTAAGTCACACTTTCCTCAAAGAAATTTAATTCTTAGAAAGATATTGGTGAACTTATAGTACAGAAGGTCGGGTTGATATGGGAGTTCCAGATACTGGCAGCCCAGGCAATAAGTCAGATCAGATGGTCTGTGTTTGTACCTCAGCCATGGTGGAGATTTTTCTGTGAATCCCTACTTGGTTGCTATGAGGAGAAAACCTTAAGTACAGAACTTTGTCCGCTGGATGGGATTTTCGTCGACTATCTTGTATAGGATGCCAACTGTGGTTTTCAATGATTCTCTTTGAAATAATTAACTAATGCTTTAGAACTTAACCGCTTATACAGAGACAGAAACTCCTCATATTCTCGTTTGCGTCATTGCTACGATATGGGTAATTTGTAACTAGTGTATTGCCTGGGATTAAATTTGGACCTCTAATTAATTACTATCAAGATATATGACAGTATAAATGGAAAGATATACACGTTTCACTGCTAGGAACTTCAATGTATGCTTCGGCATAGGTAAGAATAATTCCCTTTTTGAGAAAGGCATGAGAAGCTATTTTCAGCTAGTAAGTCAAGCTATTTTAAAAGGCCAGAGTAACCAATTTAAGAAGTGAAACAATTTTTCTCAGATGTGAACTCCCCGACAAAGCCAAATAATGCAAAAGTCACAAAAAGCATATCACCTTGTGACGTAACTTTCTGTAGAAGAAAGGATGTTTAAATATACACACGGACATCCTTGGTGATGTTTCCTTTCAGGATAGAAAAAAAGTCTTGGAGGCCTAATTAGCGTTAATTGACCTAGAAAACTCATTTTCATTTTACAAACATCTTCTTTTATACTTCTTCATGCTCTTCAACGTTCATCACGTACCTTACATACAAGCTCTATTGCTGTTGAGACTAGTAGCCTGCTATTTCTCGCCTTGTGGGTCACGCTGACTATATTTACACCCTCCAAAAAATCTCACATTCACCTTTCGTACCTACACATAACACAAATCCACTCTTGTCACTCATGCCTGTTTCATTATCTGGACATTTTTCCCCTCAAAACGATATTATTGTTTATATTAAAACTTATTCATCGTATTTCTTTTCATTTTCCACCGGAAAAGTCTCGTAACCTCATCTTCGCATGACTACACATCCTTTTCCTGTCATATTTTTCGTGATTTTCAGGACAAGTTATTCAAAAAGGGCTGGTAAAACCTACCGCAAATGGCAGAGACTAGAATCCATTCATTGATAATAGTTAGTCAAAAGAGTGTTCATCACAATGTGAAAAGTGTCCGCAGTAGGTTTTATCTGGTGATCATGGTTTAGAAATTCAATCTTTTGCTTATGTGCTTCACTTTCGCATTCAATCACAACAATCTGTTTCTTTATTCCATGAAGTTTACGCAATGTATTGAAGCGGAAGCGAAAAACAGTCCATTGAAACATTTACAAAGGCGACTTTTAAACGGTACAATTAACACTTCGAACAAATGCATGAATTCTTTCATTTGGACATGTGTGTTATGTAAAGAGACCAATTGAATGATTGTCTGAATGCCTGAACGGGAAATGGAACCTGCTCTAATGCCATTCATTTTCCTGTACATTCTATGGCTTGTGTATTGGTGCAATTAATGTACCGAGTAAGTGACCTTAAAAAAGAACAGGGAAAATTAAACTGCATTTCCTGAGATTAAACACCCTGATGGAAACGGTATGGTTTGGAGAAATACTTGTGAGGAAGACCAAAGATGGAATGCAAGTAAAAATCATTCACAAAACAATTATGAATAATTAATAAATTATAAAGGAGCTGAGTGGGTAGTAATAGGAGAATCTAATTAATGATAGCTGATGATGCTTTATATGCAATTTCCTGCGCTCTTCTTAGTTTAACCTTCTGCGAGCAAGAATATGCTGCAGATGTAGAAGCCGAAGAAACAATTTTAATTGGAAAGTTTTCTCAAAGTCAACCGAATGCAGTACATCTTTTTGTTTTTAGATTAGATCTGGCAACATAACAATCAGCAAGTAACTTATGCGTTCTTTAACAAAAAAATCTCAAAGTCTAAGAATAATGCATATCTCTACTGTCTTTATAGAGTTTACAATGAACTTCTATTTAATTTCTTTGATAAAGTAAAATTTTAGTTTTTTAACTAAACGAATTTCGAAGACATACAAACACCGTCACATAAAGCTCTAAAACAAGTAACTGTTCAAGGGTAAAGCCCATCAAGTTACCTAATCAGTATGATCTCAGGGAGACTTTCTGGAGGCGGTAACATAGAAAGAAAGATTTTTTCCAAAGGACACTCTTTTTTACTCTTACCTTAAGTATGTGGAATATAGGCTTAAATATGTGAGACCGATACACGTTTTTAATAACAATGCAAAAGACTGAGATTCTATATACTTTGAAAACAAAAATTATGATCAGCGACAATTACACTTGAGATCGTGAATTCCACGCGTGTTAACCAAAATAAGTATGCTCCGTGTCTATAAGTTCGAGGGAAAAACTAAATTCACCAAATTCCTTCAAGTTGCGTTATACTATTTTTGAGGCTGGCACCCTTATAAATTCTGTCCTTGAACCGGTTCCAATCTAGTCATCACGTACGGAGTGCATTTACATTTCAAAAGCACGTGTTACTTCCGAAATTACAGCGCTCTTTTGGCCATCAACGGCGTCATCACCCATGGTCAAATTAATGACAAACGGGAAGGTTCGAAACCTATATTTATCACGTGGTGCCCGTAGTTAGGTTACGGAGCGCATTTGTTCCAAGTATCACGATTATGACCAAAGATTAACGGTCGAACGAGCAAAAAAAGAAGAGGTCTCTTCTAAAATGGATCAAAAGGCCGTCGGGGCCGCCTGAATGAAAAAAAAATCATCCCACGAGAAGTAAGGTTGAATTATTTCCTCGGTCCGTCGTATGTGTATTTATATTCATGCACGGGGACCTCTTTGTGGCCAGGCTCTGTCCCATTGAAGCTGCCCCGTCGTATTTATTAAAGGGTGACTCACATCAAAAGGATTTCCATTGGCTGGGTTGCGGGGCAGGAAGATATGAAATCGTTATGAAAAAAACTTCAAAGTAAACTCGATTAAGGAGGCGCATAAATAAGGCCGCATAAGGCAATGAAAGAAAAAACAAAGAAGTAATACAATTCGCCAGCCACAAGCGACCATTCGGGGGAAGAAAGCATGGCCAATGAATTCGGCAGTGTGGAACGACCAAAAAATTAAGGAGATCTCCAGGATGAATGGGACCAGTGAAAAATCACAATAATAAAAATTAAAATATTCTTCCAAGATTGAAACACATTTCATACATAAAATGGCTTCCGAATATCAAAAAGATAAATCTTCAAAGCTCCTGGGTAAACTAGCCATAACCTGGGAAGGGAAAATTCTTCGAAGTAGGTTAAATCTTAGAAGCAAAAAATATAGGTTAAATCAAGTATGAAAGCTTGATGAAGACTCATTTTTGCCCAACGTTCAACATAATTTTCTAGAGCCAAATTAATGCGGCAGAAACAATAGGCACAAGATTAATGAAATAGAGAGCAAACTCAATAGATTTAAAAAGTCAAATTTTCAACTTACAATGTGGGACCTTGATAGTTGCGGTAGATCAGATCTACGAAACTTTGATCCTCATCTGGCAGAGTAGACTTAGTACTTGGGCTTAATATCTTAGCATCATCACTGACAATACTCCCCGCATGGAATTTCCGGTATGTTTTAGTTTTCTGCATTCTTTAGTATCATGTGGTACTATTCATTGATCGTATTAATAATACTAAACAGTAGTTGTCTCTTAAATGGTATACTGCATGGGAGAACGTTCGTCTACATTTTTTTGCCGGATAATTCTGTCGGCCCGTATGTTCCTGGAATCCCAATAGGCTGCTAATCCTGTCATCAGGTTTTCCAGGGTCATCAGGTTACCACTTTGCACTCTCTTTGTTAGTTTCTCTTCCTACCGTGAATTGCTACCCTAACTGCTTTTGGCCTCCACCTGGTATTCCGGGGGAACGTGCGCGGTTCGGATTTCACCTGAGATGAGGGCTTCACGCCTGGAGTGGAATAACCCCGTGCCACATACCCTAGTGGTGACTTGCACAATACTTCGTAGCCGTAGATGAATCTTCACTAATATCCATAAATGTAATAAGAGTAGGCCGTAGAAGAGTATTTGTTCCCCAGCAATTTCTGAATGCATGAAAGAAATTCCAATAAATTAATCTGGAAGCCTATTTGAAGTAGGCTATCGGATTCGCTAAAGTTTTCACGAGAACAACCTCATCTGTTCCTTAAAAACATGCAATGCATTAACTCCTGCCGTAAATGATGCATGAAAATCCCATATTTCCAATTTAAGGAATCGATCCCTAACTTTCTGATTGTTTTGAGGCTTCCGATACGTTCATCTCAGAAGTATGGTTTGGAAACTTTATACGCTTCGAGTTTGGATGCATCGAAACTCCTTCGGCATTCGACGCACCCTAATTCCGCCTGACATATGATCGCCTTTTGTATAGAGAAACACACTACGAGCATACTTGGGCGAGATTTACGAATTTTAAGGTGTGCACAAGTGAGGATAAAGACAGGGAGGATGACAGGATACCGACTTCTGTACATGGAGGCTGGGAACGAAACATGACACGTTTGGGGTATAAAGCTTCCCCGTGGGGCTGAGGCAATAAAAGGTTTCCATAGAAGTTTTGGCGTAACAATGTCGCCTTTCGGGCCAAACCCACATGTTCTCGCAAAACATGCTTTTCCTTCCTTTCGTGCGTGCGCGAAGCGCGTAGTCTGCGCCCGAAAAGTTAATTAGGCCCGGGGTTGATGGGAACGTTGCTTCACCGTTGCTATGTAAATAGGCTGAATAATAGCTTGGCCCATCGGACACTCTTGGAATGACCTTGTCTTCGATTCGAGGTTAGTTTGTGCAGGAGCCAACTTCACTTCATCATTGTTTCCTGGGAGTTGAGGATAACAAACGGAAGTTGAAGATGGAGCATTATTTCATACCAGCACTGCTACAATGAGAATGTTGATGGAGGCCTATGACAAAAGATTTTCAAAGTGTTTGAAGAAGACCCTACAACTTTACAAAAACAGGCAACGAGATGAAATTAAAGTAACAGGGGTAAGAGAAAAATACTACAAAAAGTCTCTCAAAACACAGAGACAGAATGGGGATTAGTCCTGCAGCACTGGAGTTGTGGGACTACTTTGAATACACGTAGATTAATTAAGCCTCTACTTCAAAATTGAAATATTTGATAATATATATAATATTGGAAACGAGACACTGGAACTTCAAATGCTCTTTTCCTTTGGTCTCATGCACTATTTTACTGAGGTAATTTTAACAATGACAACAAAGTAGGAGTATTCTTTCTAAACACTTTCATGCATGGCAATTTATGATGCTGGCTCATCATAAATTGCCAACTTTTTCCGTATGAAAATAAGGGTTGCTTAGTATATAATTTCACATGGTTATATTTGTGTTTGTGCGTGTTTTAATATATCGTGAATATATGTTTCCGGCTGAAGATCTAAGAACTTACACTAGCAAACGTCTCGAGACTTTTTGGCTTCCATCTTGGCATTCTGGCTTATATTCACAAAAGTTTCGAGACCTTTCTAAAGCACATACGATCTAGACATGACAGGCTTGAAGAGCAGTGAGAGGATGCAGAATAGTTGTCCGATGTGTCAGTGTCTATGGCCCCATCCCAATCGATATTCCTGGATTGCCGAATAAACATCACTTTGCATGAAACGAAACGGTTTATGATACCAATATGGGGATATCCCCTTTCCTAGGAAGTCTTGAAGAAAGAACACTGCAATTCCACATTACACTCTGTTTTTCAAGTCTTTGGATTTGATGAAGTCATTGAAATCCCAGCCTTTTTTCTTTAATCCATCTAGAACCTTAACTTTCACTGACAATATTTCCGTTCTTCACGTGTTTTTTTTCTTGATTTTTTCGAGTGACGTCAGCTGCAAATCATTTTGTTGACATACTTTTTAAACACATGTACGCTAGGGTGGGCCAAAAATTCCAGATTTTAATGAATTTTACTTCTTTCATAAGTCTTGGAGCTAAAATTTTTCCCTTTGACACAAAAATTAAGTGTACAAAAATTGAAGAAAAATAAATCCCCCGGCCACCCGTTCCGAAAGGGTGGCCCAGAACTTTTTAAGGGTGGGAAATATTTTATTTCCTTTCTTATCCGATATTAATGGCTATTTTTTATGTTTATACATTCTCTATGATAGGTAAATGCTTTATATATGGTTATGGAGACAAAAAAGTGAATAACTTGCCATTTATATCAACTAAATAATCTTTATAAGAAACATGTAAAATGATGGATAGGGAACACACAGGTCACGTTTACGTGTTTTTTAATTATCGCGGCTATTCCCTGCACTATACGCTGTATTTTTGAAATTTTACTTCGCAAGCATGACCCAGTCTCAACACTGACTCTACTTCATATATAAAATGAACTGAGGCAGCAGGTATACCTGAATTCGAGCTCGACCTCCTTCTATCAAAAGCAGTTCCCCCTCTTATTCCCAGAAATGTTTCATTTCATGATAACATTACCTAAGACCTCCCGTTCTACCTCGAGCCCTTCCTAACCGATTTGCTCGCCTTCTCTCCATCGAGTCGAGAGAACAAATATTTGTCGAGCCTTGGAGGAGAAGGACGAATCCAGAATTACAACTTCATTTGCGCGAATCAACCCGACGATTATTTACCCTGCGCATTCTCCTTTTCTCCCTTCGACTGAAATACGCTCGCACCCATAAGGAGAACGAAATTCCGGAATCATCAGAGGGCAGAACATCAGTCATCATTTAATTATGACCCCTTCATGACACGAATAACTCATTCCTTTCAATCGAGGGTGGGA
This sequence comes from Ceriagrion tenellum, assembly GCA_963169105.1. Lineage (NCBI taxonomy): Eukaryota > Metazoa > Arthropoda > Insecta > Odonata > Coenagrionidae > Ceriagrion > Ceriagrion tenellum. Next base: position 145,360,973 of record OY720640.1, on the reverse strand, counting down.
AGAAAGCATTTCCGATACGCAAAACTGTAACTGGAGCAACTTATCATTCACTCATTCATGTTTGTCTGACTTGATCGGCAGGTTTCCTTACGGACTCCACCTTCTCTCTACTATTCTCACAGCTAATTGCTTCATTTTTACGTATTTTCCCCCTTCTTTGATATTGTCCAACTTTTGCTTTCTTCTTCCTACCCTTTTTCGTCATAACCAATATTTAGTTCAGACTTTTTTATATTGCTTCGGAATTCCTGCTATCACTGATGTAACGCCATTGCAGTGAAAATACAAACAATACCAATTATTCTACGAGTACATTTGTAATGACCAATTTATGCAGCCGTAAACGACGACTGCAGCGCCATTTCTTTAGAATTAAAATTAAATTATCGCAGTTACTAGCTAACGACTCATAAAAGCAAGATGGCAAGATGCGTCTTTTCATATTTTCAACTAACTTTACGGAACTTTAAGCTTCGTTAAACAGTTTTTGATATGAAAATGTGATTTTTATTCGATAAAATCAATATATAATGAAATATAAAAATGTAAAAAATATTATATTCAAGTCTCATTTTTCGGTGCATATACAGCGTAAATTATACAATATATGCTGCCAAAGGAGGATCATAGAGACGCCTACTCTCCCCTGAGCAATGTAACTTCTTTTACGAAAATTTTCCTTATAATCCTGCATTATTTGTGCTAAATACTGATTTATCTGGAAGATATTGAGAAAAAACAAATCATGCATTCTCTCAACATATGACTTGAGATATATTTATCTTCCTTGCCTATCTGAAAAAATATGAACAGAATTAATGTACCAATATTTTTATTTCATTTTGTGAATTTGAGTGAAAATTGACCCTGTTTTCAAACACACTGGACGAATATCACGTCAGTTCGAATTTGCATTTGGGAACTTGGCTTACGATGGGTAGTCAACTGGAATGGGCCTTGGAAATAATCACTTATCTCAGTTGGTTGTGAGTCCTCGACAGCCGCATGCAAATTAATGCGCGAGCAATAAATTTACAGCATTTTGCGATGACCTCAAAGGAATTTTAAACTGAGTATTTTGAACTAAAGGAAGCATAAGATGAGTCAAAGCCATAATTTTTAACACAAAAGAAATAGGTATGGATTTTGCCACCATTACCAAACATTTCCTGTGCAATACTGTTGACTTTGCATTTAAGAACTCATGAGGCAATATGCTTTTAAAAGGGAAATAATATCATTTGCTCAAGTTATTTTTCATTAAAAATGCACCTTATTCTAACTTTTGCCGTTCAATTTCATCTGTTCTCTTTTTACAGCCTCTCAAAGGATGCTCAATAAGCAGCACGCAGGGATTGAAAATTTTCATTCCCGCAGCACGTTAGGGATTGAAAATGGAAAGAGATGTTATTTAATTCTACCTCACTCATCCATAAAGACATCTTAAAGTAATACCTTTCTCACTAAAAGGTTTAATGTCATTAAATATCAGGAACAAGTTAATTTCGATTAATTCAAATTAACTAAATTTCAGAAAGTGCAATAAAAAGGCACGTTAACTTTGACGAATTGACTCAACAATACATATGACACACTCACAAATAGAAAGCTTTGCCAGTTGGCCACAAGTGTTAAATGTTTGAGAATCTAGACGGGGGGAGGGTAGTAATAAAAGGAAAGTCTTACGGGGTACGTTTTGGGCTTCCAATCCCTTTTTTTGGCGGTGGAGAGAGTGATCCACATATGAACCACATATTCTTCTGCGATTTTTTACAAACCTTAACCGAGAGAAAGAGGCAGGAGAGGGAAATAGTGCAGAGGAAACAGTCTACCGCGGCGAACTCCAACGGAATACGTTAGATCAGATCATGAGAATAAAATAAGGGAACTAGATTGTAGAACATAAAGGTTTAAAATGTCGTTTTTCCCACGATCGATAAGAGACCATAGTAGCTGCGTTGAAACTTTGAATTAGGTTAGTTGACAGGTAGTGTGGCTGATACATTCGTATGCCCCCTAATGCATGTACCTAAATCTGCCGAGTGATATTAACAACATGTTATGCAAGTTCCCTGTATGACTCTTGTGTCACATTTTCATACTTGCATTACAGATTATTTTAGTAGGTTCTGTAGCACTTTTAGTACACCGATAGTGTGGTGCTAGTTGGTGAGAGTAAATTTCTTCACTGTAGTTTATGTTGGTGATAAGTCACCCCCTGCCATACAGACTTGTGATAGCTTACAGGGTAACGAGTAGATGTAGATGAAAAAATGGATAATATAAAGGAATAAGTACTTGTAGATTGAACACATGAGTGCGATCTCATCCACCAATGGAGCAATAGCTATCATAGGAAGAGGAATGAATGACTCCTATTGGCCACCTCATATTGAGTTCACGAAATCGTACGCGAGAGTTTCCCTCCGTTGGAACGGAAGGAGAGAATTATGGATAAAATGGCTGAAGGAGAGATTGAATGTATCCGGAACCGTAAGCAAGGTAGCGGCAGTTATTTTGACAAGGAAATGACTTCTTAGCGCAGGGGAGCGTTCGGGGGGGGAGGGGGGGGGGAGTAGAAAATTGACGGAGAGTTTATGGGTTGGGAGACGGGGGTCAGAGGAAAAGTGGGAATGCTCCCGAACGTTTGCGGGGAACAAGTGTTCGACGTTCGACTTCTGTGTTAACGGGGAAAGAGAGAGAAGAGAATAACGCTTTGCGATTGGTAGGGATCGGGGGCTGGAAAGGGGAACGGGGTTGTGGCTGAGGAAACAAGGAGAACCGTGCCCGAGGACCGTATCCGCCGATCAAACAGCCAGGGACTCGAATCGAAATCGGATAAAAAGTTTTCTCCACAACTACGCAAGTTATAAGTGAGCATCCTTCTGCGTCCACATCTCCTCTTTCAAACTCTTTCCCTCCCACTTGCTATCCCTCCAAATTTTCTAGGTTCTAGTTTCTTTTCCTTCTGCATTAGGCAAATGACATGGATTAACATTTTTTTAAATTTAAATTTCGGTATACGGCAAAATTAAATCAATTAATCAAAATTAAATATTTACACTAAAAAGAAGAAAGTTATGTTGGTGGACAAATTAAACAGCAATACAAAAGCTAAAATTTAATTAGGAAACTCAACCATTGACCAAGTAAAAGAGTTCTACTTCTTGGGAAGTCAAATATAAAATGAAAATATAAGTTTAACGAATGTTAAGAGAAGGATCACCCTGGCCAAACAAGGTTTTCAAAGGAAGCGTAACCTCTTGGTAAACCACCACCTCTCAATTCATACGAGGAAGAGATTTGTAAAGACTTTCGTGTGGAGTATACTCACCTATGGTTGCGAAACATGGACATTAAATAGGCAAGAAAAAGACAGGCTCCATGGCAGCCAAAATGCGGTACTGGAGGAGAATGACTGAAACAAGTTGGGTCACGAGGAAAACAAATGAGCAAGTCTTGAAAGAAGTAGGTGAAAAAAGAACGCTTCTCCTAGTAATTCACTCCAGGAAAATTAAATTTGTTGGTCACTTAGTAAGACATAACGAGTTCAACAAGAGCATAATTAAAGGAAAAGTGTTGGGTAAGAAAAGGGGAGTACGACCTAGAATATCCTTACTTCACAGTGTGAAGTCAATCATGAACTGCAACTCCTAAGGGGAAATGCAAAAAAAAAGCCTTAGAAAGAGACGATTGGCTACAAAGACAGCGACAAAACCTGGCCTTTCGAGAGACGACGGCGATACGGCAAAATACAACCCGCCCAACCCCAAGAAATAGAGCAAAACATTTTACGGTAGTTTGGCTTGCACCGATAACACCAGATTGATTATTGTTGAGAGTAGGCAGTCTATACAGCAAGTCCACTTTTAACTCAAGTTTTGACCGTAACTTACGCGACTCCGGCATGGTTTTTCAGCCGAAACTATGCCAGTGATGTTGGGAATCATCGATGCACGGTACTGAGATCCGAAGGCCACATGGTAGAGATTTTTCGCGTTTTTTTTCTGCAAATATTTTTATGAATGCACCCACTCACGTCACTCGAAATTCATCAGGAAGAAAACATCGGATTGGTTGACATATTATCAGAATTGATTCGACCAATGACGAATTAATTTCGATTATAAATTCACTAAAAAACTGTGGAATGGTCGTAGATATCTCCAAGATCCAGTAAAGTCACCGACAGGCGAGCCCCTTTCGTTGAATAAGGTCATCGTTATTTCATACTTGATTCATCGACTGGCATCGATTGTTTTATCCTAATCTTATCTCATAGAAGGAGCGCCTTTGAGCTTAAGCAAAAGCAAAGAATATAAACCAATATGAATATCGCCCAATTAATATACTTGTTTTATTCATGTCTGAAGCGACTCTCCTATTCTTATTTTTTTCAAAGACAATTAACTTTCCAATTCTGGTGGATGTTCATGTCTTGAACTACGAATCGTTCAAGAATCAACTTACCTCCAAGCCCCTAGCTGTGTAAAGATATAGGAGCTGTATTTTTGTAGTATATTACTCTGACAGACCAATAACGATTGTATATAAATGGATAGATTTATATACAATTTACTGCCACGCATGATAACTGTTACAAATGTGACTTAGGAGTCCGAATGACTTCTTCGTTAGTTGAACACAATTTTTCTGTATATTTCGTTACATTCAAATATTTTTCTTAATTTGAGGTTATCAAGTAGATATTTTTGGGGTAACCGTTTTTTTCTGAGAAGCAACATTCCATTGTAGTTTTCTGAGAAACAACATTCCATTGAAGAGATGACTTTTCCCGTTTAATAATGTTTTTTCTTTTCCGTACGACAGATAGCTGTGGAAACGGTCCCAGTCACGCAGAAACTAAATCGTACCGATTACAGACCGATTTGATTTTGAACGACTTGTCTCATGTCCGTCGATCCGTGTGTTCCGAGTGATTTAATGGGCTACACTTGATAAATATTCATCATTCGCCACTTTTCAACTACATTCTTTGGCGAAAAAATTTCGCCGAGGTCTGGCCTAAAAACGATAAGCGTTCGCTCCGCAGTATTTCACGAATCGCTGAATGCTCAGTTGGATCAGATAAAAAGCCCATTTCGGATAAACCTCGTTTCAATTCACCTTTAAGCCAACTTTTCCCACGTTATCTTCTCGCGATCAGCTGCTCTTCTCGAGGCAGGTATTGATTCCTTTTTTATTCGACGACGTAGATTTGCGAGAATATGAAAATTTTGCAGTCAGCTCACGAAGCACATATCGATACAACGGAAAAAAATAGGGTAAAGAATGGCGACAAAAGAGACATCAATGAACTGACGGAGGTGGATGAAAGCTTTATCAAAGCAAATAAATGATGAGGTAAAAGCATTACCTTATGACTATTTCAAAATAAGACTGCTTGGCCGTATAAAAGTATAATTTCTATGACGGAGGATTGAATTATTCCTGAAAGCATAGCAAGAAGCTAATAAAAATCAGTAAATTTTCAAATAGTGTCGCAATACAAAGTTTAATTTAAGAAATCAGTTATACCTTAAAACTTGCGAAATTTATCTTTCTATCTATTTATCTATCTATTAAAGCTTATTGCGCTTTCGGTCTTCCTGTAAATAAAATGGTCCTTTTATCTAAAAATATATAAAAATGGTTACAAATCGCGACGGAATTTCATTTATTTTTCCAAAATACTTTACATTCTTCTCGCGGCTACGAATATAAGTTGCACCTGTATGATAACGGGGAGGGAACTTGCCATGCTGAGAAACCCGAGGAGTGGAATCGTTGATGACAAGGAAAAAGAAAAAAGACCCTCAAGTCAAGGATAAATAAGGTCGCGAAATAAGTACAAATCAGATTCTTGAAAGGAACAACTTCATTTTCCACAACAATTCGCTAGGCTAACGCGTTTCACCGAGAAAAAATATTGTTAGATTGAACAGCATCACATTATAGCATTAGGACTATTGCCACGGATATAACGGAACGTCAGTGAATCGGATATAGGGCATCAAGAAGCTACAATACTTCTCATATGATTCGAAACGCCCATTTTATTCTTTCAACTGACCGAGTTTCCTGATTGTTAACATTTTTGCACATTGGAATAATTTACTTGCGAACGCAACAAAGTCTAACCAAAAAACGAATAAATTTTCCTCTGGGGGGAAGGGGAGAAGACTGTGTTTTAAGCGCTCAAGATAATCACGATCACGTAACTAAGGAGTTATGTTGTACATGAACGAACGGTTGGAGATTTCGGTTGAGTTTTTAGTACTAAAGTGGCTGTCTTAAATGTCTGGTATGCTGTGTAATGTGTCTCCAATTGGAATTTAAACATCCATTTACGATATGACAGCGAGGAAAACTCGATATGGAAGGCTGTTTGTAAGTGGTTCGAACCCTTCGTTATTCTACCACGTGACTCCGAAGTTATATCATCGAAGTTATCTCTAGTGGTTCCACAGAGGTATATGGAGGGGACACTTACCATGCTGAGCAATCCTAGAAGCTGAAAACAGTCTTCCATCTTTGTTTACCATCATTTTACCACAGCGCTTTTGAACTAGCTCACTAATTTTGCAATTTAACGATGTTATCCATCGATAACTTACTAGAAACTAGCTTAAACTTCCTTTTTATGTGCACTATCTGTAAATAAATTGTTTATTTATTAGAAATAATAATAATTCGCATTTCTATTGAACACTAGAGTAAAATAAAGTGGAATATATAGCACTAAGTAGCAGATATAAATTTCAAATAGATGGCAGATATTCTTGCTTTACAACCGCTAATTCTTTCATTCTGTCGTTCTATCAATTGAAAAGTAAGGAAATTGCTGTATTAAACAATATGATAGCTAATTTGGTTTCCAGGTTAGTTCGAAGATGCAGTGTTCTTTCCATGCACCACAATGTGTGGCTAAAGCCCTCTGGTTTGAGGGATATTTTACCGATATATAAAATGCAACCGTTCTTTGATATCCATAACTGTGTTCTCCCACAATCGCAAATCACAAATTTCTTTTACTTTCTTTAGTGAGGGTTTTCTACGTTAATATGATGCTCACGACGTCCTGTCTCATAGACAAGAGCTCAAACACATTTTGTGCCTTCCGACAAGAAGCAAAGCTTTGCCCAAATCTATCCACCGCCATCGCTTTCCTCCTCATGAAAGACGGGGAAGGGGAAAGGTAGACGGTCCGGTTACTTTATGAGACGTTTAATATTAAGATTTCCCCTACGGAAAAAAATGAGAAAAGCGCCTCTCTTTGCACAGCAGAAGTTTTCCCAGGGGTGGAAAGGGAAAGACGGGGGTGCACGGCGAAAAGAAGAATAAAAACGAGAGCGACCAAGGAGAGCCCATTTTTTCTCTCCCCCATTTAACCTCCATACACCCAAATCACACAATCTCCCTCTCCCAAAAACCTCTTCATTCCTCTCGAGAAATTTTCGCAATTTTTAAAAGAATCGGGTTATGGCAACGGCGATGCCCTTGAGGAAAGGAGTAAATTGGTTGGTTGGATAATTAAGGTTGTCGGAGCAATTTTTGTTTTGTTGTACACATTTGCATGAAACAAAGCATATAAGAGGATCGGGTTGGTGAGGTGTGGCTAGAGTACTGGCTAACAATACGGACAGCTAGGGTACAAATCCATGCAGAGGTGGACGTTTTTCAGGGGAAACCCAATCCCTACTTGAATGTCCTGTGAAGGGCACTTCAAGTACAGTACTCCGTCAGTTGGATAAGAAGTTAAACTGTGGTCCATTTGGCGCCTTTTGTTAAGAGCAGGCTAATGCCAACGCCGGGTTTTCATCCACCCTTCCTCCCTTACCTATCCCTTATGGCGCTAATGACCTTAGCCGTCGGTCCCCTACCCACAAATCCAAAACCAATCCTGAGCGTATATGCACTTACTATTAATACGCATAGATGAAAGCCAAAATAATTTCATTTTTCTCATTTAGTTTCATAGAAATTTAATGCGATTTTGACGCGTAGACTTAATGCGCTGTACACACATTATTAAAGACTGAAACACTCTGTACTTTCCAAATGAGAATTTTATTTTAACGACCCAGGTTTCGTCGCTATGCGACATCATCATGTCATTTACTGGTAAGTCAATGCAAGCAAATACTCTCCGAGGCAAGGGGTGTGAGAAAGGCAGCAAGAGGGTGGAAGGTGGAGAAGGGAGGGGGGAAGCTACAAGGAAGTGATCAAGAGGGAGGTGGAGGTGTGAGATCGGTTTAATCCCATCTTGCTTTACATATGTTTCGGAATAATCGATCCTATGTGTACAGATTTTCTAAAAAAATGCGAAAACATACAATTCTTATCATTTTAATGGGTTCTTTTATAAGTATCAAAGAAATATGCCGAATTAAAAAGTGCATTTACATTTGATTTTCGTATAAATCTCGAACATCCAGAGGCATCACCATGCTTTAATTGAGACAAAATGTTTTTATGCATAGTTCTTGCAAAATTTATTTTACAGCATGCACGGTTTTTTCAACGTATTTATAAACGTACTCAAGTGAAGTGTGCGGCCAAAATTTTCTTTGAACTTTCTTGAAGAGATATTAAATGTTCATTAAATGATGCATGAATTGTGTTCCAACCATCTTAATTAGGGCTTTAAGATGACAATAACTATAATTTGACGTGCAACGTTTGATCATATCATTTAACCGTAGGGATTGAAATGAATTTCAATACCGCGTGTAACTTTGTAAATTATAAATACTCCAACGATTGTATATGGATTAAAAATCAAAACGTTTCATATTTAAAATTCGAAAATATCAGCTTGAGGATATAAAATTGACAAAATCGGTTACAGTATTGAATGATAAATGCAGTGAGGCATTTTACCGTCAAAAAGTTTGCATCCCTTTAATTTTCCGCCTAAGGAAATAACGCCTGTTCCTTCCAAGGTAAATGTTAAGCCAAATACTATGAAACCGGGCCTCATTGGAAAAGAGCGCTAAGGTTATTCAATCGATTAAATATTACATCGTGAACTAATTTTATCTGAGTTTGCATCCGAGCATATAAGCAATACCAAGGGCAGACCGTACCTCTCTCTATTCTGGGCCTCCATTCAATTCTTCGCCTTGCTTTCTACATCAGTCCAGTATCTCTCAAGGCACTTACATCTCCCTCACAATCTTGGAGACAACTTTTTCGTGGTCTACCTTTCCCGACATCCCCATTCATCTTGGTCTTGACCCGTCGTGTGAGCGTTCTATTCCCTTCCATCATCTCCCTCTACATGACTAAGCCACGCCTGTGACGCACTGATTTAAAGTACATAACTTTAACAACCTCCCCGCCTTGCATTTCATTTTTCCTTCAGTAAATTTTAAGCTTTACATTAGGATTGGTACTTAGTACAAGGGAAACTTGTATGTGCGCCCTCCGTATTAATTATTTTTCTCATATCCTCAGGTCTGCGCAACTTTCGTAGTACTCGAGTCTGGACCCTTTTGATCAGGCATGAAGATGAGATAGGTGAAAGAGGAAATCTAACCGGCGGACTGAACTTCCTCGTCCATGCTTACATAATCCATCTCTCAATCCCCTTTCCCTTCCCGCTCCGAGTGGACCTTTCGCCCCAGGACGAAAGTCAAAAGGGGACGAAATTTCCCCCTCCCTTCCCACCTTTCCCTCCGCACGTGCGGGTCTGTTTTCGTGGTCGGCCTTTCCTCATCGGACAAGGCCGCCTTAATTGGAAGGCAGGGAAATGCGAAAGTTAAAAAAATATATAATTAAAAGAGTAGTAGTAACCCGTTCACCTTTGGATTAACGGAGTTGCGGCATTCGACCGGAAGGCGGGCGTCATCTGACTGAGTGAGAGGGAGTAAGAAAAACACTGAAGAGGGAGAGAAGCGACGTTGCTCTCATTTCCTCTCGAACGTTCTCAAGGACGGGGTTGTTCGGCATGCAAGGCAATAGAAGAGGCACTTCACACATTAAGTTCCTAGCCCAAGGCGAGTAAACGTTTCCTCTAAGAAATATTATTTCCAACTGCACGAGTTTGAAGAAACATTACGTCCTAACTTTTCATTATATTAAGTCGATTCCATGAAGTCACGCCCGAGACAACGAACTAACTTTTTTACTTTCCAAAACCTAACAAAGAAGCTTTAATGAGATACTTTAATTATTGTTCTCCTAGGTTTCTTACATTATACTACCACACACTACCACCACCTCTAAGTCAGTCCATATATTCCTAAGAGAAATGAAAATACGGCTTTTTTCTGCCAAAGATACTAATGATTATTTCTATTTTTCCAATATGTATAGTAAATATTTGTGTATTTAATAAATTTATTCCGGACACGAACAGCAAAATAGGAAAATATTGAACATCGTACAAACACACTTTTCTAAGAATTGATATGTAATCCTCTGAACTATTCGTAGCTTAGCTTGGCTCTGTTTGACGACACCAGCCAGTTATAAGAGAAATTTAAATCATGGGAACTCTAAAACAGGTTTATGCCTCATGGGTGCCTTAGGTTCCACAGCTTACTTGCATTCTTTCGTTTAAATGTGTTTCTATGTTTGTTTCTATGTTTGTTGGGAATAAGTATTATTATTAATATATATTTTACAAACGCTGCTTGAAAGAGTTACTGCTTTCAAGGACAATATGACGAGCAAGCTCTCAAGAAAAAAATGACTGCGCTCCTTAAAATTGAGTACAAGGGCCTAAGAATTAAGTACTGAGCGAGGGTAGAGCACTCTTCAGGAAAGCTCAAAGAACTGAGCGAACATTTTATTCATAATTAATAGACGATTCGTAATTTTGACCGACGTTCACCGTTGAAAAATGACTTGTGCATCACTATGCATGTTCCGATGGGTTGATAAGAGTTAGATAAATTTGGTAATAAAGAAAATGTGAAAGAAAACTAGGTTTCAGCTGTAGATTTTTGTAATTTTTACTTTTGGCGTCGATGGGAGTCAAGGTTTTATACTGACGTCCGACTGATGGAGTAGTGCACTTCAAAGGCTCTACAATAATAACTACGCAATTTCTCTTATTTGAGGAGTAAACTACGAGCTACTTGCAAAATTCACAACCCGTGAAAAATTTACTTTGCTTATTTCTGGAAATAATACAATTTCTACAATATTTATATGATTTTGACATCTCCCAAAAAGTCGTACCCTTCAAAAATGAGCTGTTTTTGTCCCTCCAGAAATACTAAACTCGGTTTATAAGCTAGAACCTTCTGTTCCACAACACTCAAGTCACATTACTTCACATAATATTCTTTCCCGATGCTGGTTTATTTTCAATAAAGGTATTTATTAACATTTTTTTCGCTCATCTTAGCCCTTCTTCATACCTTCTAAAGCTGAGCTGACGAATTATGTAATAATAATAATAATTTATTTAACTCATACAGGTAACCCCAATTACACGTGTTATAATAAAAATACGATAAAATAAATAAATATGTACATGAATCAATCAGGAAAAAAAAGAAAACCACTGTTTAGGTTCTATTAAAAAATACAAACATTTTCTTTTTGAGGGACACTAAAGGGCCAGAAAAAAATCAGCATCTTTATAATTATTCAAAAAAACCATTAGCCGTGCGCATCACCCTAGTAGCGGTTCATATTTACAGACATCCACTCGACTAAAGTGGCATCTGAAGAGTGGAGTGTGCTTAGTCCCACTTGGAGGAGCATTCAGGTTGATTAAGCCAAGTAGATGGCTGGAATCCACATCACCCATCATAATTTTACGCAGGAAGATAGCATCTGAAACCCTCCTTCTGACTCCAAGTGGAGTGAGCGTAAAAAATTTACATAAATTGGGGTATTCGGATGTTGCATAGACAGGACCATTATCCAGAGAACACAACCATTTCACAAATCGAATCTGTATTTTTTCAAGTGGCCTCTCTAACGTGACATGGTGTGGATTCCAGATCATACTACCGTATTCCTAAACAGGTCGGACGATCGTACAGTATGCTCGCACAACATTTTTAGTAGAAAAATTGGGAGTGCAATTTCGTTTTAAAAACAAATCTCTTATAAATAAGCACATGTATATTTAGAAATTTTCCACGGATGTGAGAACCCTATATAACTTCAGCGTATCCGCTAGAAAATGCTATTTTTTCACGCCAGCACCAACTTTTTAAAATTACATTTTGTCATCGACGTATCTCTACTCTAAGTACCCAATATGTCTTGACGCGAACAACTTCTCCTTTCCTCCTCCATGGAATACACGCGGTTGAATAACGCGACCGCCTTCCCAACGCCATGAACGCTCGCCTTGAAGGCAAGACATCACTTGGATTTAAAAGAAATAAAAGAGAAAGCGCTGAAATAAAAAGAAAGAAGGAAATAAAAGTGTCTCGGCTGCCCAAGAGACGAGGCCCAACCCTTTCCTCGTTCTCCCTTGGTCATTCGTCCACCTTCGTGCTCGGACTTCACCGAGAAATCTCAGATGCGAAGACAAGACTCCTTGGGAGGCACAGTGTCGATCGCGTAACTGCTGTTTCTTATTCAGAGCCTGGAAGACCCGATCAGCGCCGAGTGGATAGAGTTTAGATTCTCCTCCGGCCTGCGATGTCAACATGAGCACACTGAACAGATGACAAATGGTACATAAATATCCAATTACATGGGCTTTAAAAAAACTCAGCAGTATTAAGCGTTTGAAAGTATTAAATTCTGGTATTTTGTTTCTGTAACTAATTAATTAGCCATAAAACAACACTGTACAAAAATATATAGGTAGTTTTAAATGTTAAACAAATATAACGGTACAACCAAGAATGCGTAGTTGTTGCAATCGTTTATAAAATTCCTTGTTACTCGTGATGCTGTAATATTTGGGCTTAATTATGGCTGTTACGGATTAGGTAGGGACCTGGCTGTGCGCAGTCTTCGAAGTAAAAAACAAAAGATACAACAGATCACATTCGGGCCGTTTTAAGGATTGAATTTATAAATGGCGAATACCTGCTCGTCATGTCTGAAAAAATGACAAGAAAAGCTCAAAGAGGCAAACTGTTCTACGCAATGAAGAGCAATCCATAACTTATCAATCAGCTGGTCACCGAATGATGTTTCCACAACCGAGTTTCAACGAAGGCATTATTTCAACGATTTGTTATGTAAAGCCCCGAACCCAGAGATATGATATGAAAATTGAGGTGGATGGGAAAGGCGCTTGCCTTTGAGAGACCAATGCTAGAAGCTGTAAGCTGGACATGGCCTGTCCACCATCTTGGTAAACCCTGAATTTCCTTTAGCGCTTACGAACTGACGCACTTATTTATCAAATTTACGACATTTTTCATCGATCAATTCCTAGAAACCAGTGTTGATTTACTTCTTTATTATCAATTACTGTTGTTTATATTTCTTTATTTACTTAAATTAACTTTAATTCGCACTCTAAGTAAAATTTATGTTGTATCAAGAAGAATTCTTTACACTAAATAGAAAATATTTGTTTCAATAGTTACTTGCCTTAAATTGTGAACAGATGGAAGACGACAATTGGTCAGTAAAAGCATAAAATGCAAGGGTTTGATTTGAAAATCATATTTAAGTATTTTCAATGTAGAGACAATTTCCTTAGGTTTCCGCTAGCATGGTAAAACATGAGGTACGATACTAAAATATAGTTTTGGGCAGGAGAATAAAGCCAATAGCTTTGCATCCAAAATCCTAGAATCCTCCAGTATTCTTGATGAAAGACGGGATGAAGAGCACTAGATGTTGTAGTGTCCACTATTTTTAATAATTTTAAAAATTTACAACGCGTGTTTTGACTCCAGATGAGAGTCCAAAATAGTGAGGTCACTGTACATGATGATGGCCAATAAAGTGCCGAAATACGTGTAGAAAAGTTTTCACTATTATAAATAGTGGACAGTGAAACATATAGTGCTCTTCATTTTAATAACGCAGTTCCACAATGTCTCGCCCGAAACTGTTGAATTCAGTCGAAAGACGGGATATTTAAACAAATTGCGTTCCAGTTTTTCAAAGCTATTGCTAATGGAAAATAGTATCGTATAGTTTGGACGCTTGATGTTTTTCGTGAGAGGCAAGACAAGTTTTCTGGAATGCTGTAAGACTGAGCCGCGTTGGGTTTGTAACGTGTGGCCATGTCTAAGGACGTGACGTTAAACATTTTCGTGGCCGAACGCCACAAACTCGATTGGCTGTTTTTGGTAGAACGACGACCGAAATCGCTCGCCTCGAGGAGTGACATCGAATATGTAGGGCATCGGTTAATGGCACCCAATTAATTCTGCGTGAGCAAAGGCCTGACCCCGAAGCCGAGCGGGGGGGGGGGGAAACCCTCTACTTCCACCCTCCCCTCTTTTACATATCTCCCTCTCATATACACATACCATGCATACGCGTATATAAACACGACGAGGAGGGCTCCTTCTCACGCATCAACCGACCCAACCCCTTCCGACACCGATTCATTCCGCTGTCCCTTTTCCGACGTCGTCGTTATCGATTAGGGAGGATATGCGAGTTGACGGCGAGATGCACAGACGTCCGGAATAGCGAGAGTCGAGAGGGGAGGGGTTGGGGGAGGGAGAGAGAGGAGAAAGAGACAAGGGCGGGGTTCAGAAGGACGACGCGATGAGCGTGATAGTTCCCTAGTCATAATAGAGACCATATTCGAATTATACGTTATAATTTCACCAGCTATAAGACACATCAATTAAACATTGTATTAATATTGCTGAGATAAAATAGTTTTATACGACGGAAATTGCAAGTAGTTAAATGAAAATATCTAAAATAGTCTTTAAATTGACTCATTTTTTTCTCGCAGTGCGTTTGAAACTTTTTTTCAAAACGGAAGGTTTCTTTGTGCTACCCAAGAACCAATTGCGGTGACAATATGATTAATTTTCAAAAATAGTTGAAAGAACTCACAAACTACACACTAGAAGGAGAGTCATTAGAAAGGTGAGATATTTTTCTTGAAAATGAGACCAAATTCATTGATTTCTAAGTAAAATGATGTTTCGCTCGAAGTACCTTAGCTCTTTATGTACCAACGGTATGTTAACCCTCTATGTAAGGGATGGACGGCGCGGCGCGGGCTTTCGTGTCCATTGAATTATGTTTTCAAGGGACTCGTAAGAACGATGAGGCGACCGCAGGAGGTTAGTTGAGGGGGGTGAACGGGAAGAAAGGGGTGCAAACGGGTGGTGGAGACAGAGAGAGAGAGAGGTCATGAGTCTCCAAAGCGAGTGTTTACGTGAACACAAGGGGGTGAGGGGTGTTGGAACTGGGCGGGAAACCGAAGTTTTTTGGTTAGCGGAGTGACGTAAATTGAGTGTGGGCGGGGTTGGAGAGCGGGGGTAGAACGGGAGAGAGAGGAACGAGGCTCCGTAAATCCGAGAATCTCCAGCGATTACTCCGGACGTTGCGATTTTTAAACGGACGACGCGAAATTCGCATTTTCCCGCAGCGCAGCATTGCCGCTAGTTTGCCGTCCTTGAGATCCGACCACGCTCGTGACGTTGAACGGGATGTCTCGAATATCAATGAACTAGACGCTCTCATACGACTTTAATCACACGTTCTGGGCTTTTGTGACTTACATGATGACGACATTGCATTGACAAATGACGTGCCATGAAGTTACTCGCACGGATATATATACGCATTGGCTTTAAATTCGCCATGGAAAACGCAGTCAAATGATTTTTTCAAGGCGAATTGAAAACCCTTGATGATGAAGACAGTTGAGACCTCTTACTGCGCAAGAAATACGTTGGACTACAATGTACGTTCTTAACTAAACAGGTAACAGACATTTTTGCGTAAATTGTGGAAGGTACTGTAAACCCAAAAATCACCCTGAAACTCTTGACGTTGCTATTTTAAAACGGACAGCGTTCGCATTTTCACAAAACGTACACATTCTCGCAATTTTTCCGCCCTCAGGAACTGACCACGTTCGCGACGTCGAAAGATATGCCTTGAATATAACAGACACACGTCTTTAATCAGGTGTTCTATACTCTCGTGACTTATACGATGACCACAGTTGAGATCTATTTCTGCGTAAGAAAATAACATTCATTACAATATATACAGTTAACACGAAACAGGTAATAGTCATTTGTTTTGAAAGAAAAATGGCGACCTAAGAAAATATTTGAAAGAAACGATACAATATTTATATTTTGCGAAGAATTATACTTGTTTGTTATTAAATCATGCATTACTCATAAATATAGGCAAATATTGGAACAATAATTAAAAAATGTGAAGGATAAAAATAAATTATCTGGTAAGATTAATGGGAACCCAAGCTCAAGTGAGCCACAAGGGATTTCAAACTATTTATATATTTATTCTGTCATGTTAATAATTAATAAAAATTCAATTCAATAAAAAAATAAAATTTTGTATCCATCACAAGATTGGAATTGAGGAAGGAACTAGAAATTCGGAAACTACCCCGCTTCTCCGGAATCAGCAATTTTTGAACGAATAACGTTCGCGTCTTCGCAAAGCGAAGATCACGGAAATTGTAATTTAAGGATGTTGATGACGACCATTGGAAGCTCCGAAAGTGCGACAGCAATCTCAATTACACATATCATATTCAAATGGTGCGTAAAGGTTTACGGAATTTTATTAACTCGATGCACTCCTAGCGTTTCACTAGATTGTGGAATACAATTTCGGATTACTTTAGTTACATAAAAAGGAAAAAAGTACTATATTTTTAATAGGCTATTTATTTCAATAATATTGGAAGATTTTTCATTTCATTTTTGCATTTTTCTCAACGAATTTGCGCTCAATTTTTTCATCACTACTTTCTCTTTAATGAATAAAGTAATTCTATTTCTATTATTTTATTCAATTTTCTTATATGCGCTGCTCGTCTTAAAAAATTGTTGTTTTAGCACCAAATAAATAATTTTTCAACTGATTTGTTTTCTTTTCCCATCGCATCATAGGTTTTAACTAAGAATTTATGCCTCAGACTTGTATTTGGAGTTGAAACAATACCCATTCTTTGCATAGCATGTCGCGGGAATATCTCACATCTGTAGACTATCTCAAGCTCAGTACTTGACTGAATGTGAAAAACAAAGCCACCTTCGGTGATACGACACAAAGCGATACATAATCGTGAAAAATGGCATCTGCGGGACAAATGAGATCTAGAGGAAGCTGAGTTGTTTTCCACATCATGGAATAGGGATAGAAAGGGAAATCGGAACTTAGGCTTGGGGCCAGCCCCACCGGGAGTCAGCGAATTGCCCCTGAATGGGTTCCCAATCCGTCAAAGATCGGTAGCCCTCAACTTGTTCGCACATTCCGTCCCATTAGACCTCACGCCACGTAACAGGAAAAGGCATTAGACCCGCAATCAGGGCCGGTGGTCTCACCAAAGCCTGGTTCTAACGATGACGGATTGCTTGCGAGAAGACCTGGGATTGGTTGCCGTACCGACAGCGCTTACGAAATCGTAAACAACATAGCATCGTACAATTTTTCATATAGTTATCCTAGGTTCAATATTTCCGTAACTAAGAGGCATTTAAATACGCAATAATTTGTTTTTTTCCGCCTATATTTATGAGTTTTGCAGTTTAGATAAAAGATCTACCGTTAAGTTTTAATATTAAGTCTTAAGTGACTCGCCTCTTGGCTTTCTGCTTTATTAATAACGTCCAGTCCCTCCCGACAGCAACCAACAACAGGACCAAATTCAAAACAAATATATAAGCATACTAAAATTAACGAAATTAACTTATATATTTAAAAAAAAACAGCATAAACCAACTTCATTAACAATAAATATACATAAATCAAACTTATGAAACAGTCACCATGCTTTTAAGTTTTTACTAGCGCATAATGAACAAATAAGCGACTTTCACATGTAATGTTTTCGTTTACTACTAAAAGTGTGTTAAAAACGTATTTCGAATTGAATTTTTAAAGTTTTTGACACTATCAGACTATTACGATGGATTTTCATTGGGAACGCAGAGCTATAATATACTCTATATTTGTGAAAATAAGAAAAAAATACTTCCATTGTCACGTAAGTAAAGAAAGGGACCCGATAAAAAAGCATGAAATTACCAATGGAAGATGTTGAAAATCGTTCAAGAATTTCGACATCGAATCGCACTTGATAGCAGTCCTTAGATATTCCAGTCGTAAATTAGTAACATGAATTATCGACGCGATGAAAAGTGGAATATAGAGTTTGCCGTTGCATGGTGCAGATGTCCGAACTCTTGAGTGAAGAGGATGATAACAGGTGGCAGACGTGGGGATGTGGATGTCGAGTAGGTATGCCACACGCCCTGGTGTGGCCTGTACTGCAGTGTTTTAAAGGGTCCGACATGATGTCCCGCTGGATGGCCCTGAAGTGTCTCGGTTGGGTCCACTGTCGACTACGCAGTGATGTGGGCGACGTTGAAAGTTAAGCGAGAAATCTGTTAATCGATAGCATCGAATGACATTTTCTCACGCGCATTCCATGACTCTCATGTCATCCTCAGTGGCAGAGGGGTGATATCGTCTCTTGTCTATCAGAAAGCTGAAGCTTGAGTCCCACTTGGGTGGGTTTTCATCCTCTTATAGCATGGGTATCAATGTGAGGTGCATGAGTTAATCGTGAGGAAGATTTTTCCTAATTTTTCTTGCAATAATGTCGTCATTATTATCATTAATCAATTGGTATTGAGTGTTCCTTACTTGGTTGAAGGGTGGAACCCTTAAATAGAAGCAAAATTGACCAATGCTTTCCGCCATGTTATCTTAAGGGCAGGAGAATCAAGGTATTTGACAGGGGTCAGTAAGGGTTCAGCTACTTCTACAACAACGAGATTCGGGCACCAAACAACAGCTTTGAGGTAATAAAATATGCAGCTTCTAGCAACATTTTTATGATGTGTAATTGTATTCTCAGAATGTAATCATTGTTCACCATAGCTAAACCTCTATATATTACGTCTCAATTTTAGTATTTTTAGAAATAGATGCGATCCAATTTTGAGGCGTCACAACATGGTGATTGTGGTACAGAGAAGAATAGAAAAAGTGCGGTGTGCATAAAAAAGACAAGCAAAGAAGTACTCAACATGGTAGGTGAGCAGAAGAAAATTCTGAAGGTGATTAGGAGGAGGCGGAGTAGGAGGTGAGATCAAGCACATCTACATATTTCCCTGCAAACTAGATCAAGGATGTTTGGCAGGGGATGAGTTATTTTTACCAACATGCACCCTAATGAACAAGACCTTTTACCAGAATTTACAACATTATAATTATGCTGCAAATGCTACATCAACTATTCCTATAAATGTACATTGCAACTAAGTAAGCGACAAACAAGAGTCAGGTAAAATGTGTTCGCTAGCAAGTGTTCCATGGCAGATTAAGAAAAATTGATAGTAACAACAAGTAATTACAAGATAAGGAAAGAAAGAAAACTTAGTACACCACACAGTGGAAAACTACAAAGTTATATTTCTTTCGTTATCACGGAGAAGTTCCACCAAGTGAGTCCGTCTACGATTAATTTTATTAGTAATTACAAATATAAATAAGCAAAGTGAATGGATGCTATTGTTGATAATAGAGTGCCATCTGTGATTGGTTGGTTGGTTTCACGTTTAAGAGAAGGTAAGACAAGTAGGGTCATGGATACAATGGAAAGAGATAGGATATTTGCTGAAATAAGTAGGAAATAGGGTTAGGAGATAGGGTCTTGTGCCTATTAAAGCATTGAGGAATTTTACCCTCCTCCATTTCAACCAGCGGTTACCAGTAGATCACCTTTATAAACAAAAATGAAGTCCGTTTTGGGCTGTCAAAACAAAACCCGTGAAATCCACCGCCCCCTAGCGGTCGGTCGGAGAAGTGACGCCATTCTTTATACGACGTCCGGCCGGTGATCTATCATCCCTGGACCACTTTCCTCGCCTCACTCGCCGAGATGCTCCTATTTTTTTTCCTCGTCGTTTCACTTTCTCCCCCTCTTGTCTCTCTCCATGGGGACTCGTTACACACAACAGCGGTCGCCTGGGTGACAGACGGATCCGCTCCCGAATCTTTTTCCCCTTGATCATTGCCCGACCGTGACGTAGTCCGTCTACCGAGTCCGTTAAGATAAAAAAGGCCAAGGGTCATCCACTCCACGCATTCCGCCTCCGCACTTTTCCTTATCTTTATCCGCCATGAATCGTTGGGCTAGACCTTGTATTTAATTTATTCGTGTGTCGTGCTCCATCAGGTAAGACGCACACCAAATTAAATGGACAAGGAAAATCGCGAGGTATTTTCCGACACATTTGAAAATTAAACCAATTTAGTGTTTGAAAAAAGGTATCAACAAGAATGAGTATTGTCAAGTTTTTCAAATATTTTCAGTTCGATCAGAACGCGAAGCGGGCGGGAGATAGAGAACGAGCTGACCGGGTACGAAAAATATTCGACCAACGCGGAACTAATCGATGGTGAATTATTACCACATGATTTACCTCGAGGACACAGTTGTACCTACAAGCGAAAACCGCTGATTAACTTCACAATGATTTTTTTGTGTACACCTGTATGAAAGCAGAGAAGAATGAAACCATGCTTCTGAGTCCGGTCTTTCTACCTCTCGGTCCACTTTCTTCCGTTCGGCCTAAGATCTCGGATCGCCTTCGTAAGCAGGCACCGATAAAGAGACAGAGGCTCGACAAATTGTAGCCATTTTATAAATGTATTGCATCGATAGCAGACATTATAAACTGATATTGCAATGCATTCATCGGCCCAAGTGGAGACGAGGCTAGGTCCTTGAATGCCAATCCTAGGGTCGCGGGTTTGAGGCTCATCTGAGTGGTTTTTCATCTCTCAGGACATGGTCGTATGCAAAATCAATAATGAAAATCGCTTGGTAACTTTTCGCAGGTATTTTTATTTGCACGGCCGGTTTCGTTGCATAGGCAACATCTTCAGGTGAAGATGTTGCCTATGCAACGAAACCGGCCGTACAGATAAAAATACCTGTGAAAAGTTGCTAAGTCATTTTCATTATTGATTTCATAATGGATTTTTACAAAGTTTGGCCCAAAACCATCGAATTCATCAAGGTCGTATGTGTTTCGTCTTATAATAATGTTGATCACCCGATGTAAAAGTCCTTGTTGTGCTTTTTTTGGGATCGTGAAATAACAAATAAATACATAAATTGCTCTAATCACTCAGCATACATGACCCGCATATAGCCTGATTTTACTAGCATTTACTCCACAGACTGAGAGAGAACGGGGTACTCAGAGCAAATACTAAGCAAAAAATCCTGATTACTTCTTTCAAACGTCATCTCATGAATTATACTCATGAGAAAAAGATTACTTTGAAAGGGGAAAAATTCTTTCAACAAGGAAAGGAACTTATTAAGGGAAGCCATTCAATTCTTTTTTACCGAAATTAAGCTTGCATCAGAAAAAAACTATTAGCTAAGTTTCGTTGAAATTTCTTTTTGGTAAACGGGAGGACCAATGAAGGGCTTCCCAAATGAAACGCAATTGGCTACAAATGACTTTAAATTCCAAAGGTTTCCCACGTAGATCGGCTTAAAATACATGTTCTGAGCGTATGAGAAGATTTTACCCACGATGCCCACGATTAAATAGACTATATTAATAGACATTATTATTATTATTATAAAATTAATGACCTCTATAAATAGAGGTCATTAAATTTATAATGGGATAATCGACTTCTTACCTAAATCCGTTTCTCACCTAGCTTCAGAGGTATGAATACAATCGACACGCCTAACCGAAGTGGTGAACTTTGGGGATCGATAATTACTCCGTTTGATATTTTTTTCACTCTACATAGAATAAAGGACCCAAATAGTTGCTGACGATCAATTCTACAAAAATTCCACTCTCACTAGGTGGAGTTGACTTTGTACAAGTTTTTAATGACACTTTTGTTTTCTAAATTTTAAACGAATATATAGCTTAATGGAATGAATAATAGTTACCAGTAGTCATTTTTAACGAGAGTAGAGCATGTTTGCATGTTAGTCTACGTATAACTCTCCTGGTTTCTGGTTTGACAAAGTATTGTTCTCCTGACTGTTTAACGGTAACACCTAGAGGCTGGGGTACCGTGCAAGGTTCTGATTTGAACTGGGATGAGAGCTGTCTGCCTGATTTGTAACTATCCTGTGCCACATACCCTAGTGGTGGCTTGCTAGTGGTGGCAGTCCTAGTGGTGGCAGTCCTAGTGGTGGCAGGTACTTTAAAGATGTCAAATAAAACACCAGAGCAGGTTGGCGTCTGTATCTGGCGTATTAAACGTCATATGAGATAGTAGGTAGTAATGAGTTATATAAGTTGATGTATGTAATCATTACCCTTCTGCAAAATGAAATATAGGCGCACAATAAATAATTAATTATTCACAAAAAACAACTGCTGAGTTTATTTCATTATTTCAATAACAGAATAAAGGCTTCATACTAGAATAAGCAATCCCATGTCATTTTGTGGTATGAGTACTTTCGTGGAAAATTATTGGAGAATCTTTGTATCCGTTTCACTCAAACCTATAAAATCCATGAATCAAAACAAGTTTCTCGGACAAAATGCATATTTGAAAAGCATGCAAGTTGAGGTGGATAGGAAAACATTGAGTTTTCTTTAACTTAAAAAGACACGATGGAACACTCTTATATCTTCAGTCACTCGCCTTATTAATCGGAATTAAAATTAATTCTGCATAATTGTACTATTCAGAAATGACTAAGGATGAAGCAAGGCTTGTCAAGGTAAACACTTTTGCTCTGAGTAAAACCCTTACAGAGGTAGACATTTTTCTGGAAAAGTAAAGACTTATTCTAACTAAAGAAACTGAGTCTCCCTTCCGGCTCTTCGGAGAAGCAACACGTGGCACCTCACTAGACTTTCGATAGATACGAGCGCAGATAAATGAAGAAGAGGTGGAGGATGAAACTTCAACCCTTTCTCGGAAATATCCCTGACCTCTGTCATACGCGAGGATAATTGGGTTCAAGGCAGTAAAAAGATCCAGAATTTTACAGGGTGAATGAAATTTTATATAATCATGACGTGCCACTTTTTGACGGCACTGAGTGATGGTAATTCTTTTGTGTGAACTTAACTCTAAAGTACTGGAGTATTTTCATGTGGGCTTCAAAAGAGACACCTAAATCCCCAATAAAATATCCCCAAGTCAAACGGAGCGAAAACAATAAGTGAAGAATCACTTACTTGCCTTGAAGAAGCCATCGCACTAAGCATTAACCTACGACAATAATATTATGCAGGGGTTGTAATCAAGCCTTTTGTGTCTAAACAATCCAGTATATACCTTTCCACTCGCATGCATTGTTTATAAAGATTAGATATTTTGTTTTTTGTGAATAATATTTCCAGGGACTGGTTTTGGCGCAGAGCAAAAGAACGGAGATGTCAGTAACCACTATATGTCTATTTATATGATAAAATTCTGATGAAAATCAGTGATATATTAAAGGTCGATATTTTGGGAGGGACAAATTGGTACTTTTCGTAGGTCTGGGGGGTATTGATTACCCTATGAACGCCGTTTTTCCTTTATTACCACGTATTACGGTGGGGGCACCCGTTTGTACCCTTCTCCTTAATCTGCCACTGATGGCGATGAACTTCCACATAATCCACCATGATTATAGATAACGATTGAATAATGTGATTAAAAGAGCCAAAGAGTGAATACAAACCAAATAGTGTGAGGAAAGGCTACATTGCGTTATTCTATACAATTCACGACAGGCATAACTGGTCCTTTCTTGCACCTTAAGGTTCATACAAGTTCCTCATACCCTCTGCATCACCTTATACCTCACAAAATTCTCATCCTCTTTCCCGCCTCTTCAGAATTCTCCCATCAATCACTCTCATCAACAAAATAAAACGCGAGCCACGTTCTCGTTTTCTCCCTTATCCGATGATCCACCACTGACCACTTTTCCTCGCCCATGATTTCCAGCACTTCCTTGTTTGTTTTCTCGGCACTCGGTTTACAATCTCAATTAATTTTTTGACGAGACCAAGTCGTGAAAAATTCCTCATTTTAAAGTGTATCTCTGGAGAACACACACCATATCCAACATAAAATGTCTGGGGTATTTTTTTTTAATGTCTCGGAAAGTAGTGCCGTAAGGGAATAATATATCGGTACCCTTGTAAGAGTGAGATGTTTTCTTTTAAGGTAGTCCGAGCGAGATTGTTCCCAAGTCACAATAGAGACCATATTCGAACTATACGTTTTCATGTCACCAGCTGTGAGATAAACGAATTAAATTTTGCATTGTTAATGGTGCAATAATATAGTTTTATATGACATAAACTATAGGTAATAAAATGAAAATATCTAAATAAGTCTTTAACTTGTCTCATTTTTTTCGCGCGGTGCATTTGAAACTCCTTGAAAAGGAAAGGTTTTTTGTGATACCCAATAATCTACTGTGGTGACAATTTGATCAATTTTCAAAAATAGTTGAGAAAACATACAAAGTACAAGCTTTTAGTTTTTGTATGACATCTAAGTGTTAGAAATTCCTCGTTTTATAAATAAAGTCTCTCATGAGTGTATAAACATACCTTTTTCCCATGTAAAAAGGCTGGTATATTTTGGCAAATATCTCCAAAAGTAATGCAGTAAGGGGTTGAAGTTTTGGTGTCATTAAAAGGGTGAGAAATGTTTCTTTAAAATGAGACAAAATTCATTTATTTCTCAGTAAAATGATACTTTGCTCAAATTACCTTAAATGGGAACAAACAGGATTCAAATTGAAATGATATCTCAGTAAATGCATACTAAAATGGATAAAACTCACATAAACTTTACTGACTTCAACTTCTACGTTGATAATAAAAAAAAACTTGAACAATGATAGGACCATGAACCTCAGTTTGAGATTCACTCAAAACGTAGACAAAACTCCTGATGTAGACAAAAAAAGAACGGGTCATCACTCTCACGACATTTCCAAATTGCTGGCGACCGGAGAAAGAATTGAGGAGGAAGTTGATCAGAGGACGAGAATTCGGGGAGAGCGCTCTTTAGTCACAGGAGGAGACAGATGGGCTGGACGCCCGAATCGTCCGTCGAAGATAGTGTTCTCTTTTTAGCGATTCAATGACCCCGTGGGAGTTTTGTCCGGGAGAGCAGGGGTGCGTCACGTGTGCAGGAGGCGAATTCTGATTGGATAGAGGCAAAAGGGATCTGAGGATGTGGGGGCTGTCATGAGATGAGAGTGGGTGAAATATGAGCGTGGGATGGTCACCACGTGTTTGGAGATGGGGTGGTCTGTAAAGTGAGCAAATTTCAAGAGCTAATACGAAATTAGTAGTAAGTCATCCTAACTTACAATTAGACTCGGTTCTTGAAGATCTGGTTCATGTTTATGATAAGACGACGTAGTATTGTATTTAACTTCTACATGTACATATTACCCTAAAAGCCACCTTAAGGGTTTTCGTCAGAGGTCTTGATAAATTCCCATTCTTGAAACAGGTAAACCATTGTAATTAAATTTGCAATCAAAAACTCTAGGAAATGTTTACCAATGATATCTTAAAACAACAAAAACTGGCTGGATAAATTTTGTACAACAATAATAAAGTGCCTGGGGCTTACGTCATTGCTTGATATCGGTTGAATCGGTTGATAAACCATTGAAAATTGATTGAAAATCTTAAACGTTGGTGAGTTGATTGAAAAGAATGAAATATCAATGTAGTACATACCCTGCTAAAAAATTCTGTATAGTTTCCTTATAAATTCTTCTACAGAATTTCTTAAAAAGTTTTGTATATATTCCTTAAAGTATTGAAACGCCATTTTACGGAATTCCCTACGACGTTCTGCAGAATACCTTAGGATGTTCTGCAGAATACCTTAGGACGTTCTGCAGAATTCCTTAGGACGTTCTGTGGAATTCCCTACGACTCTGCATATAGGTCCTTAGAAAAGGAACTGGATCAACGGAAACCTCACATATTTCCGTAGAGTTGCTGAAGTTCTACAGAACAGCTAGTAAGGGGTTATTTAACTCTGCAGAAAACACTCTACAGAACATATGTTCTGTAGTCAGGCTCTCATGTTCCGTACAGATCCTTAGAAAAGGAACTAGATCTGAAGAAAAAGAATCAATTTCTGCAGAATTCCTTACGTTCTACAGAACAGCTTCTAAGGAATGTTTTAGCAGGGTATATAGTCTCATTGTAGTGTCAGAAACGCCCTCTGCGAAAATTCTACAAACTTCAGTGTTGGTAGTTATACCTTTGAATGATGGGTAAAAGCCCCATTGCGGAGTTTGGGAAAGAGTAAGAGGGTTGTGGGTATGGATTGGACTCACGAAGTGAACATGTGGGGGTTGAAACGGGGGAGGAGGGGGTGATGATTGGGAAGTGGTTAGGGGGGAGGAGGGAGGGGGAGAAAAAGGGTGAAGCTGTTTGAGAAATAGCCTTTCGCCCGTCGTGTGATGTGAGTTGCAGCCGGCGAAGGGGGAAATGGCGCTCGCTTGAAAGGTTTTTCTTTGTGTCTCTGGGATGGCCTGGTAAGACGTTCCTTTATGACTCACTCAAGGAAGAGAGAGGGAAGGAAAGAAGAGACGGGGAGGAGAAGATGCTGGGACAATGATGGAGCCATAAGGAAGACCTTTAAGGCAAACACTAAAACGCTCACAAAGATGGATTGTAAAACTTCACTAAGCAAATCGTCTTTATTGATTTTTCCGAGGTTAAAAATAACAAAACTGATTGAATGCCACTCGCGTGTGGGGAAATCCGATCGATATCACCCGAAATGTATTGATTGGAGCGGAAAGCAGTCAAAATTATCTTTTTCAGAGGTAGTATTGGATAGACAGAACGAGAACAGTCATGAGAAATAGCATCTGTCGGAATAGAAAAGAAGCATCTTTAACGACTCCAATCAACTATCAGCAATTTTTATTTGAAATGCTATATACATGAATGTAAAACGCAAAAGCCCCAACGTAGAGCAGATAAAGATAACAACTAGGCATTTTACATGAAGACATTTACCACGGATAACATTTTTAATGGAAACTTTAAAATGATGTTCAAACAAAGGACCATTTTTAGGAATAGAAAACAGGCTAGCTGAAAAGCGATTCTATTAGACAGTTGTAACATAGCCGTTTTTGCAACCGTGACAGCTGACTGTTAAAAACTCCCATGGTAATAAACAATTTTAATGGAAATGATTCATCAAATTAAAAATCCCAGCTAGCAGCTGTACCCTTCTCACGAGCTCCCGCCAAATGGGACTCCGAATTGAGTATCAATTTATCCAAACGCTTAAATTCCCACATTCATAACCATCACATTATCACCAGTAGTCATTAATATGAACATTTGGTGTACAATTTTTCCTCCTCCTCTCAGCCAATCGCTACATTCCGACATAAATATTCACTTTGACGTCCATTCATTATTTACCTGATGCATTCACGTTCCGGTTTTCCAATTAAATTACCTCCGTACATTTCTTCATGCATTATTGTTTGCAATAAATTAATGTATTTCCAATAACTCCCGACGAGTGTGCCCTTTTTTTGTGTGCACTCTTTCCAAGTATAGAATACGCCGTCAGTTTTCTCTTTCCTCGTGCTACTTCAGACATATTTTTGTAAATAGCGTGGAAATTAATCAAATAACCTTATCACTTACTTCCTTACTTGGCCATTAAGAAGTTAAGTTCAGAAGAAAGTACCTCTATATGATTAGGCATCATGAGGCATTAAACGTAGTAATGCAATTAAAACGTGCATTGGGTCATTTTGATTGGATCAGTCTTGGAGTCAAATAGTCGAAAATAATGGTGCTAGAAACAAAAATATCATGGGACCATAATAGTTTATCTTTATAACTGCATAATGGTATTAATTTCCAATAAAATTGTGCATCAGTAATTCGAACTCCTAGAAGTTGCCTTATCAGCTCAATATATCGATAAATTGAGTTCCTCTGATCATATCGCAGGCCTCACTCGATCGAGATATCGGTACATGACAAAGTGTTTTTCTTAGCTCTTTATTTTAGGAAACAGATATACTGCCGTGACTTATAAAATGTTCTCTTGCCTTAACGAGACTTAAGAAAACCTGAAAAAAATTGACACGGGAACTATATGAAACAGTAAGGTGTTTTTTTGTTTATACGGGTAAATTTTCGAAAATGAGAACAAATTTGTCTGAGAACGATAAATGCAAATGTATAACACGGGAGAGTCACGGTTTTCTCAAGTTGTCCCCTAGCTTCGCACAAGCTGTTTTATCTTATATCCTACATATCCTTCAGTACATAATCAGGAATGGTTTTAAAGATATTCACATAAAGTAGCTTCTCTAAAAATGCAACAAGCTCCATGTATCGATATAAATGGACTGAGAGAATATAATTGGAAATCAAATTAACTTTTTTCCTCGCATTTCGAGATGATTTTCTTTGACATGATTAAATTTGCGTAAACATGGCCTTATTGCACATGCATATTTTGCTGGAGTGGTGTCCAAATTGTCACAGTTTTTTCGAGTTTACTACTCCAAAGATACTCTCGAAGCTTTAAAAATTTTCGGGGCGAGTTGTGACGCAGCGGCAGAGAGCACTCACAACTGCGTAGCTAAGTTTTATGAAGGAGGAAGATGAAGGTCGCGGGGTTGCAAGCATTAAAGATTCACTCTGCATACATTTGTCTCAGTCACTCAGAATTCCAGTTTTTTTAAAATCCTTACGACCTGCACTCAAACACCGCTCTCTTGACTTTATGCTGCGCGCAGTAATATTTGATCTGGCTGAAGAGCTCAAGCTTGGATTCACGGTACGATTCCGTGGGAGACAACCTCCAGGTAGACACGTATGGTGATATCGCTTTCCATGGTTATGCGTAGGTTGAACTAGCCTTTCCCGAGATGCATGGAAAATAGGGTCTGAGCCTTCCTCCGTTCATCGGCTGACATTTGACATGGCCTGGATTTGAGAGCGTCTCTTCGAGGAAGGTCATTAATTGAGCTTGGTTATTACGATCAAGTGCTACGCCGCCACGAGCTTATTTTAAATCCAAAACTCTTATGGCGGGCCTTCATATCACCACTCTAACACCTGGGGTGAGTTTCACAAATATTTGTTCGTGTGGATACGGGGCTCATGCTTAATGTGAACGCTGACAATATAAGCAAGAAAACGAATACTGAAAAATATACTGCTCATAGCATTTTCTTGGATAATGGGACCAAAAAGGGCGTATTTGAATATTTTTCATAATAACAATAAACACCTTGTTACAAATTGTTTTATATCAAGTAGAGTAGAGAAAAACTAAAAATAAACACTTCTAATAATTTTCAAAGAAGTTATTATTTTAGATGAAGAAATTTACTGGAAATAACTTTAAAAAGAGACTTTAATATTTTCAAATGAACTGGCATCTCAATCTTTATAAGATTGCGGATGAATACGGATGGCATCTCATTCAATTTTTTGTCATTAGTATACTTTGAAGCTTAAGCTGCGATCGCAACACAAAAAAGTTTTTCATAACTTCATCAACTCTGTCTCAATATAGTGCATTATTATTTTATTTTTTCAAATTTTACCTTCTGTACCCCGAATACAGCACAGTTGGACAAATTGCGTCGGGTGAATAACAGCAACAACAGACGAACACAGATACTCATGCTCTGAGTGGTGATAATTCCATCCTGGCGGGATTCGAAAGCATTAGAAAGTAAACCAAGTCCAACATAACTAGGAACCACTTCATCAAAACAGAGGTGCCATAATATCAAACAGTTTTCAGTGTTCTCTTGAAGCCTCACTCACGAGGGGTGGAATTTCTTAATGAAAACAATGTATGAAGTTGATCAACGCAGCCTCATAAAAATCCAATCATTTCGTACAAATGAAAGATATTTTTGAAATTTGACATAAAAATCTCTTTTTTGAATTGAAAAAATTGTTGAAAAAAAGTAAACTCAACGAATTCTTAAATGGTGGATAGTGTTCGTTCTCGCGAAGTGCAATGGGTCACAAGAAGTTTGCGCAGTAGGGATTTGTGAAAAAAAACCAAGGGTTCGTTAATTGCATCCTTGAACTACAAGCAAAGGATTTCAATAGACGATTGTTGTCACGCCAGACAGAATTTCAGACCCTAAAGGTCAGCCCTACGGCGTGATGCAGGGGAAGAGGAGGGCAGACGATCCTCCTGGCATTTCGATAGACGGCTAGGACTTACGGTTTGCCACAAAGGTCACGGGAACACAGTTCGCATTTTCGAGGGTTTTCCCACCGCCCACCCTCCACAGGAGAGATAATCCAATGCTTGAACAAACCGCTGGGCGCACAAGATGCAAAGAGTTGTTGCTAATAAATCCAGAATCTCTCCGAGGAACACCTAAAAACTTTATAACAGGTGATTTTAATTGCAATCATTGACATTTTGGGAAATTAAACGAACATTTCACAGTAGCATTTCTTGTCAGTTACCAAGGATTCGAGCTCATTAGACAAATCTTGGTTCCCAGCAAGGTAGACATAAGATTTTTAAGCATTAAATGCGTTATGAATAAAAAAATGTATATTTTTACATGATTTTTTGGTTTGGTCGACACGATTTTAACGTATAAGTGTCTTTTCAAGACAACAAATTATCTTAGATACGATCCC
This sequence comes from Ceriagrion tenellum, assembly GCA_963169105.1. Classification (NCBI taxonomy): domain Eukaryota; kingdom Metazoa; phylum Arthropoda; class Insecta; order Odonata; family Coenagrionidae; genus Ceriagrion; species Ceriagrion tenellum. Next base: position 145,330,197 of record OY720640.1, on the reverse strand, counting down.
TTTATGTTTCCTTATCCTTCATTTCTGAATGAATTTCCACATTGTAGAGCTTGAACCCGTTGAATACTTACAACGAGTTGTTGTAGAAAGATGAATTCCTCCAAATTCCTCCTCCTGAATTCCAAGAAAGTAAGGCTGTTAAAACCAGAGAATAATGCCTACAAATGCAATTTGCTCCTATTTTTTTCTTACAAGGGATTTAAAAAAAGCATAAAGAACTTTTCTACGAATATTTGATAAGAAGATTCTCAGAATATCATAACGATTTTGAATTTAAAAAATATTTCGAATTTTATGCACTTAGCCTTAACTATGCACCAAAGATACTCGGTCAATGGTTTTCTTTCTATTCTTCGTTCTTTTCACAGGCTCTCTTTCAACTGTAATCAAAGGTTTTGGGGCTCATTTCATCTCTTTAATACAGGCGTATTCTAAGTTTAATGAAAAATTCTCTTTAACTACCACCGGCGGACTGTAAACGCGTAAAGTGTTTGTTTGAATGTTGTTTTTATAGATACATCCAATCTTTAAAGAGAAAAAAATAACACACAAACATTGCTCCATTCAGATTTCCAGAAATAATTTAAGAAATGCGGATGACTCCTTAGGAATGAATGAAGATTCCGCAACTCTGAGAACTGAAAACCCCAGAGAGAAGTAGGATAAAAAAAATTTATGAGAACGTATGATGTATGCTCTGCGGTCTGTTTTGAGGCTTAGCACTCTGCTTTTGACAGTTAGTTCCCCGAGGCCGTGAAAGACGCAAGGCGAGAGAGGAATGCGGGCAGGATGTTAGTGCCGCCAAGTCTTAATCCTCTTTAAGAGGGCCATTGTGATATGAGACACGTTCCGTCCCTCGTAAAGAAGGAAAAAGGAAAAAATCAGTAGAAAATATCTCCGTTCCCTTTCTTCGCCTTATCTTCCTTGATGACGAAATACTCACAGACGTGCGAGTGACCTTTGAGGCGCAACCGAGCCTTGGGGAGGGTCACAGAAAGATTTCAGACACCGGACGGGGTATATTTTTAATTTTGCATCTTGCCCCATGCACAAGAAACACACGAACCTTTCCCTCTAACTCGTTCAAGGTGGTTTGATGCTCACAACTAGCGCACATCCATTTTTTCCCGCTTGCGACTAGAGTGGCTGAAAGAAGTAGTAAAAAAATCACGAGTTCCCATAGCACAGAGTGAAAATGGTACGATTTAACGGCGAAATTCCCTAAAGAAGAACCTTTGATTGTACTTAGCAGTTCAATAGGAAATTATTTTTACCTTCAGAGCTAAAACATTTCAAATACACATGATTAAAAAACACTAGATTTGAGTGCTCTTACACAGCATTTATTATTTACATTTACACAGTTATTTTGTATTGTTTTTTTTAATCCTCAAGATTGAAAATAGCAAAATCTAGTCTAATCTCAAAATGTGGAGTTTTGTCAGAGACTTACTTTTGGCTCAACCGGGAAGAATTTCAGTAATCAAGGAAGCATATTGGAGCCCAGTGGGCTAAGCGGTGGCAAGTAAAAGCATATTTCCAAAGAGTTACGAAAAAAACTAAAACTAATGTCTTCCTTAAAAAACCTTAACATTTATCATTCTCCTCCATTTTGCAAGAGATGAGAGATCCTGGAGATGGGTATTACAGTGGTGTATAGAACCGTATTCTGTTATAAGTACGGCCGAAGTAAAATATTAATATATGGGAGAAATAAAATAATTAATAGTTAAATAACTTAAAATATCGGTACCCCAATATTGCTATTTTAAAAACAGTGTAGTTTCCTCTGAGCTAAAATGAATGATCTGTGATGAATATGTTATTAAATCCTATTCATTTTCTTAGCATATCCCCAGAGGTGAGTTAATCATTGGGGGATAAATGCTCTGCCAGAATTAGCAGCAAATTACCACAGGGAAATGAACAAATCGGAGTCGTAACTGTTTATTACTCGACAGCGGTTGGAACGAAAGGGGAGAAAGTGAAGAAAATCAAGCTATGGTAGTTTGGCCGCGTCGAGCGGAGCAACGAGGGATATATTGGGAAGCGAGTTGAGAGTACAGTGGTAGTGAGGACAGGGGAGGAGGGATGGACGGCCCAACCTCCGCATGAGGAACTAAGTGGCGGAGGAGGAGCTGCGGAAGAGAGGATGGAGCCCGGATGACGCCCTGGACCGGAGGGATTGTAGGAGGAGGCTGAGAATGGGAAATACAGACCCAAATACTGCGGAAAAAAGCAAAGAGAAAAAGAAAGAAACATTTATCTAAAGATGTAACCGCTACTATTATGCAAAATTTAAGCAAAAATTGTACATGACTTCTTGAGTTTCTTTATTGCATTGCAATGCATACAATAGATAACCCCTAAGGATGATCCTGTATTGGGGCTACAAACAGATAAACTATGCAATAGGTAATATCAACGTACAAAAATGATTTAAAATTTTTGTACGTTGATATTACCTATTGCATAGTTTATCTGTTTGTAGCCCCAATACAGGATCATCCTTAGGGGTTATCTATTGTATACCACTCTGTAATTCCTTAAATGAATTAAAGTAAAATTCAAAGTTAAAATGATATTAAAATTAAAGACGACCTTAATTTGATACCTTCCGTGATTTCCCCGATAACTTCCCCCATGTATTATTATGTCATTTTCCCCAGTTTAATCTTCAATATTGTTTTCTGCAGCGACCTGTGTCCCTCAAAATGTTACACCAGTTAGTCTCAACTACTACTCAAATATCTAATACTATATAATTTCTCCCGATTTCTTTGTAGGACTAATTAATTGATAAGTCTCTCCGTCCACTTCATCTTCATCATATTCCGGTAGTATCTCATATCGCTCACAGTACCTTCTGCTGTGCTGCTGTTTTTTTCCAAGCTTCACTTCCATTTAAGAACATTTATCAATTGTATGCTCTAAAGGTACTTCCTTACCACTTATGAGTCTATGTCATTCACCTTTTGTGGACCATTCTTAGTAAGCCTACCTTAATTACTAGAACGAGGTGTGAATAAATTTTCTCGGATAACTATGGAGAATTCAACATTTTGTGGACTATATGGGTGCTGGGGAACGTTGTTGCCAAATCTACACTCCAAGTTATCATATCTACGTCACTAAGGACTTCCAACACCGCGCTATATTCAAGTAAGTTGGTTCAGAGAATTTGCCCATCGGTGGATTCTTAGATATGTCTTTAGTAAACTGCATGAGACTATTACTTAACTATAATTTGACTTTCCTACTGATAATGAGGACATTGCATCTCTTGCCTTATGGGGATTAAATGATAAACGAAACTTCCTGAGATCCAATTCTGAGGTTCTGATTTGAAACGCCCTGAACTAATTTCACTCGCCAACGAATTAAGTTCCCATTGACAAAATATTTTTATTTGACTGAGATTCGATCCCGGATCTACCAATTGTGTCCCGGATGTCAGTTGTACTAGGCAGTTGCACCACTAAGGAATCTTTATTCGAGGCGAATTTCTACGGGGATTTCGGTGGAAACGAATAGAAGAAAAGGATAATTTCACTCGTTCAATCAGAGACACGGGTTTTCTCACGACGCATCTTGATTCCGAAAAGAAGATACCGCTAATTTGAACGCTTGATCACAGGTACCTCCTTTTTCCTTTACAGCCCGACCGAATCCGAAGGCATTTCGTAATCCTCTCACGTCCAGCGCGCGCGGTCTGGAACAAATGTTCCGCTCTGCTTCCCCTCTTCTCTTCTCGGGATGGCTGCAATCCAATAGCTATCCTTTAGGAATATATTTCATCTCCAAAGGGAGGAAATGGGAAGGAAGAGTAGAACGGGAGTAGTTCGAAGCCACAGGCTCCCCCTCATCCCCTGCCACCCGCCACGGTGGAGGTCCTTGCCCCCTCCCACCCCCCCCCATATTACACTATATTCGTTGCCAACGAGCAGAAGGAGCGAGCGAGATTCCCTTGAGCCGTGTGTTTGTAGAAAAGGGCGGTCCTTCCCGTGCTTTTGACGCTTGGTAGTCATAACGACCGATCCGTGAGGACGGAGAGGGGTCTCGTGACGTAAGACTGCTGGGACAGGAAAGAAGGGGAAAGCACATCCCGTGGCTCGTTTAACCCCTCCCCAACCCTATTTCCCCTATTTCTCCCTCCCTCCCTCCCTCACCCTGCCCTCCATTTCACCAGACAAACTCTCTCGTCATGCTCATCTCTTTGAAGGAATCCGACGCTCTAAACTCTAAAAGGACGTGAGATGGAATACTCACGTCTTCCTCCTCGGTCATGTCGTTCAAAACTACGTGGAAAGGGCTTTCGGCACCCTAAGATCCATTAAAGATAGCGGTAAGGAAAAGACCAAGCTGGTTAAGCAAGAGCGAAATGATTACGGTGGTCCAAACTACAGTTTTTTCCCCAAAGGTTGGTTTGATGAATGAAAGATGGCGTTGAAAGATCATCAAATGCTTGGCGCAACGGTGCATTGTAATCTCTGAATGCGGTAATTAAGGTAGTTTCGGTGAAATATAATTTCTCCTAGAAATCGATGAATATGGTCTAGTTTTGAATAATGATCTCCCACTCTTCCAGCTATACCAAAATATTTAACCCCTTACTGAACTACTTTCCGATGATTTTGACGAAAATAACCTGCCCTCTTACACGGGAGATGGTGCGCGTACGCTAGCCCGAGAGACCTCATTTAAAAATGATACATTGCTAACTCCTGGAGTACTTTAAAAACTAATAGTATATAGGTTATATGTTTTATTATCTATTGTATTAAAGTAAATCATGTAGTCACCGCAGTAATTCTTTCAGAATCGCAAAGAAACCTCTCGCTTTGAAAGAGTTTTAAACGTTCCGCTTGAAGAAGATTAGCCAAAGACTTATATCAATATTTTTATTTAATTTCTCACATTTTAAGTTATTCATAACTATATCATGGTATCATTAATAATGTAATATTTAATTAATGCATGCTACGGGTGCTAAAAATGCAGTCTCAGTTGCTCAGTAAATGCTGAACAGACAGTTGAAACTATTTCGACCATACAGGGAGAGATCAACAATTGAAATTCGATGACATCCAATCAATGAAAAAAACAATTATCAGTCGCATCGAAATGGTCAAAATAAGGTTTGATTTCATGCTTATATATTCGGGCTCAGTTATTGTAAGTGAAAAGTTTTTATCGGTCTATCAGACGAAGGTTCGTATTTAAGAACTCCTCCTCTGGCCTAAAAAACTAAAAGCAGACTTTAAATAGAGAACATACGCGAAAATCCAGGATTTAAATCTCGGACAATTATTTAGTGAGAAAAAGAATTATGACGACTGATGATGGCTATGAGTATCTTATCAAACTATTGTTACAGAAAAAGGTTTTTTGTGAGATCACCAAGGTACACCAAGTCTGATAGTCGGATCAAAATTACCATGGTTATGAATAGGACGCATTACCAAGAAAATAAATGGCAAAGCTCTTTGAGTGCGAGGCTATCATTCTCTAGTGGGAGTCATTTCCTCAGCGACATGACTAGAACGGCTCACTAAAGGTATCCTCCAAAAAAAGTTTATAGCTTTCTGTTATATACTGGTTTGTTGTCTCACATGTTACAAGGGCGACGGTCCACATGACTTCATTTTATTTCTTAGCTTTGAAATACTTTTGTATTCTTTAAATGTGACTGTTTTGACAAAACTTTAAATGAAATAAAATGTAGTGAAATGTGAACGGTCGCCCTAGTAACATTTGAGAAAATTAACCGATACATAACAGGTATAACAGTTTTTTAAATGTTCCGCGGATGCGGTAAAAATATTAAACTTGTATAGTGAAGACAGTTAACGTTTGGGCGCATGAATTTTCAAGAACCTACTGAACTAACTTAGAAAAATTTCATCCGAAGGCTAGAAAGATTATCCAATTATTCATGTAAAGACAAGAGTCCTGGACTCACACGAGTCCTTCCGGAGTAAAATTCCACGTTATACACTAGTACGTTAAGTAGGAGAGGGTCGTGATCCCACATCCCGTCTCAAATTATAGAAGCTTCCTGGAGCCCGCTCTGCCACTAATATTTGCAGCAGTCTTAATTACGAGCCACTCGTGTATACGAGATGAGAGGCAAAAGTGGAGGGAGAAGGGGTTGAAAGATTTTTGGGGTGGAGGAACCGAGGAAGGCGCTTCCACTGAATGGAAGGAAAGGTCCTCCGTGCACGCCATTCGCACCTGCAAAATTTCGTTGCTGGGCAATTAGGACTAGTTTGGAAAGCCTTGGTAAAAGGAGGGATGAAACAGTCCGGCCACGACCCTGTGTTCGCCCAATTTACGAACTTGTTTCTGGCTAAAGGTGGATCCGGTCTCTGGGTCACTTATTTATTTATTTTCTATTTACTTATTAAAACTTCAAAAACAGCAATTAATGTCTTTAAATTGTGTTCAATAAATCGAATAAATTAAAACAGTGGCAAAAATAACAGTATTAATTGGGGATCTGGTTGGTGTGGTGGCTGGAGTACTGGCTAACCATACGGGCGGCCATGGTTCAAATCCCTGCAGAGGAGGATTTTTTCAGAGGAAACCCTATCCCTGCTTCAGTGTCTTGTGGAGGGCACTTAAGTGTAGTACTCAGTCTATCGGATGAGACGTCAAACCGTGGTCCTCTTGGGGCCTTTCGTTATGAGCAGGCTAATGCCGATGCCGGGTTTCTATCCGACCTTCCTCCCTTATCTGTCCCTTATGGCGCAAAGGACCTCAGCTGTCGGTCGCCTCCTTAAATATCCAATTTAATCCCAACATTAAAATCAAAACCAAATATTCGAAATACACAGAAGACAAGTATGAGGTGAGGACGACATTAAGTTACGCATAACGTTTCAGTTGGGAGGAAAAGACGTTGCGTGATGAGAAAAGGTCAAGGGTAGGGTGACTATTTGTTAGGACATTGAATAATGCAGGTAGGAGGTAGAATAGTGATCAATGGGAAATGAAGAGACGGCATTTGGGTGCATGTAACAGACTAAAACATCATTGAAGTTCGTTTTTTAAACTGAGGTGAATAAAAGAAGAGGATTTTCCGGCAAGTTTTACAGTAATTCAGCCTTAAAAGTGGTGATCTTAACACTGTATTTGATGAAAATTGCTCAGAATATAGCTGAAAATTGTCTATTTGAACAAGAAAGCATAAGTAGTTTTTATTTATAACTGCTTACCAATTAAGTTAAGGTTTTACATTACCACAGAATGTAAAACCTTAACTACCATGTAAAAGCTACAAACTAGTTGAAAAACGAGGGTTTTGCAAAGGATACCAAGTCGGATTAGATCTATTTTCTATCAGAGCAATCATAATAAGTCCTGGAAAGTTAATAATAACGAAATACAAGAATATTTATTCCTCTTTCTTAAAGGTGTAGTCGAATTACTGCTGTAAGTAATTGTATGTCATTAAAAATATGCTTGTGGGCTGATGTGCATTTTTTTATTTAATCATGGTTTTCAATAAATAAAAGCACTTTGCGGAGAGAAACATGTATTTCAACAATCCGGGATGAAGCATAGGCAACCATTATGATTCTGTCTGAAAAGTGCTTCTCAAGTGAATGAGTCACTACGATATCTTCGAGAACGTCTTCGCAAATACTGTAGAAATAACATCCATTATTAACAATTGGCCCAGGGTGGTAAGCCTTAAATGCCATGCAAACGCTACGATATTAGCTGCAAAGTAAGGGCTTTGCAAAGAATACCAAGTCTGAAAAGAGCACACTTCTATCAGAGCAATCTAAATGAAATTACATAGAATGTGCCGGAGCGAGCCATGTCTTATATTTCATTTGAAGATTTCTGATATTTAAACATAAGCTACGTTTTGACTTTTAAATGACCTTTTGTTCTATTTCGTGTCTATTTTCGATAAAATCATTTATGCTATTCCAACAAATATAACAGACTGAATAGAAACGAACACAAAATTTTGAAAACAAAATGGTTAAACGGCTCTTTTTTGTATAACTTGTTATTTTTACAAATTATTCTTTACATTCGTACCCAAAATAAGCATTGACTACCAATAATTAATAGCATTATTTCTATGTATGAATTTCTTATCACCTAGAGTACCTTAATATAGTACGTGTAGGTGATAACTCATCCCTTGCCACACACTTGCAGGGTAATATGCAGACGTCGAATAATAAATGTACATTTGAATACTTTGATCGATCTAAACGGTAATAATCGCGACGGTTCCGTCCCTTATTACGCCACTCACTCCACAGCATCATTTAGTAGGAAATTTAGGTTCAGGAACTCCAAGAAAACCATCTAACCTCTCGCCATTAAAACTGGATCACATGACGTTCGGTCGCCAAGGTCGGACGGAATCGGGTGCATCGATGACGGATGGTGCCATGGGAACGGCAGAAGGATGGGAACGCCACCTCCCTTCTTCAAAACACGTCACGGGTCCCTGCCCCAACTGACAACCCCCTTTCCCACTCCCCGTTTCAGTGGTGCCACACAAAACCACCCTTCGTCCCTCATCCCCTCAACCCCAAAATCCACCCCCACCCACCCCCCGCCGCACACCGCAACGGTCGGCGTAATTGGGTTAAGTGGTCTGCAGGGGGCGGGGTCGAGGAAGGATGACGTCTCGCAGTATAGATGTCACCTGCTTGTAAGGGATTGTGTCAGTCTTCAGGACACGCGCTAAGGCAGGGGTCGCCATGCGCATGGAAGCGATGCGGTGATACCATTGGAGTGGTTGGGCCTGCTACTGTGACCAATGCTAGAAGCTGTAACGTCGGCGTGGCCTATCTGCCCTACTCATTAACCCCGATTTACCTTTAGCGTTTACGAGTTGAAGCACTAATTTCACAATTATACAACATTTTACGTCGAGAACTCACCAGAAATCAGCATACACTTGTTATTTTATATGGATTTTCCTCACATATATTCTTCACTTATTTAAATACATACATACCAATCACGCCGTTTCCTTTCGGGTTCCGCAGAGTCACAAATTTTCACTCATAAATAAGTATTTTTACATCTAACTCTACTTCAATAATTTCCTCCGCACTGACCTATCCTTGCTAAACTCTTTTGCATCATTTACCCCCATACACTGCTTCGTACACGCTCTCCTGTTTTTAAGACTCCTAATATTCCTCCTCCTAAGAATTTCCTCAACCACATTCAACCACAACTTTCTCGGCCTACCTCTAACTCTCGCACCATTCACTTTACTCTTATATATCTGTTTCGTTATTCGACTCCCATCCATTCTCTCAACATGGCCAAACTAACGAGGCACACTCCTCTCATATATGTCCATTACTACTGGAGCATCTAACCCACTTTCATTTATTACCCACTCATTCCTGAACTTATCAATTTAATTTATAATAATCCGCATTTCCGAGGACAACTACGGTATAATCAAACTCAAAACGTAGCACTAAATAGGAAATTATATAGGATACGTAAAAAGCCGTGATGATAATCCTGTTAATATTACGGAATTTTTGAGACAGCCTTGACGGGAATCGCTATCAGTCAGTCGATTAAAAATTAGACTTATGAACATCTTATATCTAAATTCCAAACCAATATATTTTATGATGATGCTAATAGCATCTTATGATCTCCAACTTCCTACGGCTGATCAGAATACGAGAATAAAATTAGAGAAATGATCTGCAAAATAGATTAAGGCTTAAAATGTTGTTGTGAACCTGATCGATAAGACGCCATTACGGCAGCCAGGCAAGCATTCCTATTCATGAACATCGGTTCTATTGCCCAAAATTGTGATCCGTAACACAGTCTAATCGAATCTACGTCGCTTAATAATTGGCTACACACCACTTCTACGTGAGTAGACTTGATAATGGCAAAATTTCGTCGAAACCTCGAAACCCTCTTTGGTATGATAAAAGTGAGTGGGTGTATTAAATTAGCTCTAATTCTGAGATTATTTTATCTTTCCACCATTTATCGTCTGATACGTTATACTGGGTAAATGAGCATAGTTACATTCTGGGACGATATCTCCTTCTGGGAAATCGAATAGCACAAATTTGTTAGGGAATTGAAGTACTCAGAGACAAAAACCACAGAGTCACGTTGTCCACCCATTACACTAACAACATCTTATTCTGAGTGCTTTAATTGAAAAGGAAATGCATGATTAAGTCCTTTTGAGGACAGAGATGCACAAATAACGGTTTTATTAAATCGAGAGTAATTAAAGAAGACGATTCAGTAAAATAAACCCGGCGTTATATGGAGGGATGACTCGTTGATACGCGCTCTACCAGACTGACGGTTGGGTCACCTTCTAAGAGATGTGAAACCCTCGTCTAGCTCAAAGGATTGCAAAAAAGTTAAGACTTTGTATTTATTCAAAATTTCAGCGTTCTGCATCGCGTAGAAAAAACTTTGCCACCCAACATTACATGCACATACCACTCAGCAAGCCATGTGGCAGGGGGTGTTAGTTCACCAGTCGTGTTAATATATAAGGTTTATGAGGTGCAATGGTGACGCGTATAATGGGAGTGTATTTAGTGGAGCTCAGTTTTTATCGTGGTCATTTATTGTGCGCCGAAAGAACAAATATTCGTACTTATCTGTTTGGCAATGTATCTCTCTTATTTGATTGCTTCTGTCAGACCTAGAGATGTGGTGTGGCGTCATGATAATATTCTCTGTGTCGCTCTGAATCACACCAGTTCTGAATTTCTCAAGCAAACTTAGCCTAGCGTGCAGCCTCAGAGTCTCTAGGGACTCCCACCTTAATCCCTCCAAAAGTTTTGAGACGCTATATCTACATCTACGTCATGCCCTGCAAGCCACCCAAAGGGTGTGTGGCAGGGGGTGATTCCACACCAGGCATATATGAATTACACGGCAGAATACCGGAACTACATTGAAACCAGCATATCACACATGCGACGCGCCAATTAATAATCTACTAACCAAGAAACATTCCATCGTCAATCGTTCCAACATGCAAGGGATAAAAAGACTACTACTTCAGATTTAAAATATCATGCATAAATAAGAACATCAATCATTACATCATGCAAAAATAAGAACGTAGAGAATATAAGGAGAAAGATCTACAATCTAGCTAATTTCACTATTCATGACGACGATCACAGCTGTTATGGTTCCGAATGGTACGCGGAAAAAAATGACATTTTATACCTAACGGTCTACAATCTATCTCTAATTTTATTGGCGTAATCTAATCTGCCGTAGTACGAAGGGGTTAAAAGTATATTTTTCTCGTCGTCAGATAAATGTTTTTCCTGAAATTTAGTTAAGAGGTTAAGCCTATTATTGAATCTACGCTGTGATAGCGATTCCCTTCCCAATTCTTCTAAAAATCCAGGCACACTAGCCAACTTATCGTAGCATCGTTTTACAAACCTAGCTCCTTGCGCTGCACGCGATCTAACTGTGATATCAATCCCGCTTCGTATGGATCCCATACACTCACAGCATATTCCAGATGAGGCCTAACGATTGACAAATAACAACGTTCTTTCACTTTGTCATCACATTTATGTCACACCACACTATATGTTCGTTCGCAGGAGTTTTTCATGAAGCGTGCTGCTTTTCTTTGCATTTTATTAATATTCGATTACCCAGTTACCTCGAAGCATATCACCTATGACCTCATGAATGCACGATCTGTGAGGATATTTTCACCTTTTTATAGATCCATGGCTGTTTAATGTGTTTATGAATAAATGTGTTAGAGACTCATATAGTGAAAACCACGGTGTTTTGATTGGAAATGTAAACGTGCGAGTTCTTCTATATGCGGATGATGCCGTTTTGATCTCAGACAGTCAACAGGGATTACAGAAGCTCCTAGATAAGTTTTGTGAATCAACGGAGAGAATGGAATTGAAGGCAAATGCGCGTAAAACTAAAGTAGTAGTTATTAATAAGGAGAATGGGGAGAATAACGGTATGATGAGGGCGAATGGTGAATGATTGAACGGGTAGATGATTTTGTGTACTTAGGCAAGATATATGCGAAAGATGGAAGAATAGATGAGATAAAGAGATGTGCGAATGCTGGAAGGAAAGTGGTAGGTAGCATGTGGAGCATATCAAGGAATGAGTGCTTGTCTAAGGAAGCGAAAATTGCCGTGTACAGAAGTGTACTTCTTCCCACTTTGCTATATGGTAGTGAATCATGGGTATGCCAGGAAAGACATAAGAGTAGACTTAACGCCGTGGGTATGAGTTATCTGAGGAGTGTTTGCGGCAAAAGTAGGATGGATAGGGTCAGGAATGAGTGGGTCATGAATGAATGTGGGTTAAATGCTCCAGTAATGGACGTGTATGAAAGGAGTGTGCTTCGTTGGTTTGGCCATGTCGAGAAAATGGATGAGAGTTTAATAACGAAACAGATATATGACAGTAGAATGAATGGTGTGAGAGATAGAGGTAGATTGAGAAAGTTGTGGTTGAATGTGGTTCAGGAAATTCTTAGGAGGAGGGATATTAGGAGTTTTAAAAACAGGAGGGCGTGTATGAAACAGTGTATGGGGTAAATGAGGCAAAAGAGGTTTTCAGGGATAGGTCAGTATGGAGGAAATTATTGAATCAGAGTTAGGTGTACAATTATGTATTAATGAGTGAAACATTTGGACTGTGCCTACCCCGGGAGGGAACGGCGTGATGGGTATGTATGTATTTTATAGATCGACGCAGGAAAAGTGAATACCCTTGGAGCGATTGAGGCACGAGAACTGGCTCGGTCGAGTGGGAGAGACCTGGTAGTACCGAAGAAAGCCTCGCGACGGAATGGTGTCCATGGCAACTCGAACCCACGCCTCAGCCGGTACTCCCGCCCTCATTTCCCAGATATCCCAAAAAATAACCAGCCATCCCTTCACTCGGACCCCAACTCCCAAAAAAAAACCTGTAACTCACCCACCACCCACTAAAATAGTGGACTCGGTCCATGACCTCCGATGGGGATGATTGGGGGATGGGAGGGGGATGGGAGGGGGATTGAGGGAGGGCTGGGGGTGGGGGTGGAGGGATTGAATTGGTCCTGTCTCCTCATCCTGGACCTAACCCCCTCACTCCGTACCACCAACGACCCCTTATTTAAGCCTTAGTCATTTCCGATGACGTCCGCCGGAGGGCAGCAGCGTCGAAACTAGAATATTCCCAAGAAAAGGGGAGAGAGGGTGGAAATGGGATTATGGGAAGGGATGTGTACATGCTAATGACGTAAGCAAATCTTGCATGAGTCACCATGCGTGCGTAACGGCGCGTAAGTTTGCGAATTCCAAGAATCTATTGGCAATAGGTAAAGCCGAATACCACATTAAAAGGTAGTAGTTTATTTATTTAAATTGCGTGGTTCATTGATCATGTACCCATTACACGTCATCCAATTCCTCACGGTCTATCAATGTTGACAGTTTTGTAACGATCACGGAAACCTCGCATGCAATTTTCGGCATGATATAGCTCTTGCATGATTTAGTACCTTGTAGAACTATTTATTTGTTGCAGTATTTATAACCAGTATTCCTATCTTAAGTGGTGTACCACATTGCAGCACATTCGTCCACGTAGCACTCTCCTGCACTCCGCCGTCCTGACTGCTTTTGGCCTGCGCGTGGCATTGACCTGGGAACGTGCGCGGTTCGGATTTCATCTAAATCTCCGTCATACCGTGCAAGTTACCCAAAGGGTGAGTGGCAGCGGATGCTTCCACACCAGGCATGCATGAATTATACGGCAGAACACCGAAACTACATTGAAACCAGCGTACCACACATGCAACGCGCCAATTAATAATCTACTAACCAAGAAACATTCCATCGTCAATCGTTCCAACATGCAAAGGATACAAAGATTACTACTCCAGATTCAAAATATCATGCATAAATAAGACCATCAATATCTACATCATGCATAAATAAGAACGTAGAGAATATAAATAGAAAGATGTACAGTCTAGCTAATCTCACTATTCATGACGGCGATCACAGCTATTATGGTCCCGAATGGTACGCGGAAAAAATATTCCATACCAATTGGTTCATCAATGTATCTCACTAAATTTATTGGCGCGATCTAATCTGCCGTTGTGCGAGGGGGTTAATAGTATGTTTTTTGCATCTTCAGAGAGCTTCAGATTTCAGCTGGGATGAGGGTTTCATGCCTGGTGTGGAATCACCCCGTGCCGCACACCCTAATGGTGGCTTGCACGGTATTCCGTAGATGTAGATTGTGCAATTACATGCCTCGGGTAAAACGGGCTTTAAGACTGGCTGGTTGCAATCTTCTATTCTCCACTATCTAATGCTAGTTTGCTTACTTCCTGGCAATTCAACTTATGAACCTTTTTAATTTGTCCTAAGTAATTAACTCTTGCCCTTCCTCTTGGGAATTCTCCCTCTGTTTTTCATTGTTATATTCTTTACAAACTAATTGCTCCTCCAGTCGTGCTCAACCCATTTGGTTCTCCTTTTCTGTTTATCTTTCCCTATAGTCATTTCCTCTTCTACTCTTCTGTAAAATTAATCACTTCTTATTTTTTCCGTTCGATTTATCAGCAGCATCCATTAAAGCCATGTATCGAAAGCCTCTTGTCTATTCTGGGATCCTTAACGATCCATAAAGAGCCACACGCTACAAAAATGTTTTCACATACTGTTTTCTAAAAATAGAATAAAAGACAAACGATATGATTCTGAGAGAAATAATTGAATTAAATAAACATGACCATATTTCTCTAGTTTTAACCCTCTTGCACTCCATTTTAACGACTGGAATCCATGTATTCACAGCTGTACATCCTCAGTGAGCAATAAATGACGTGCGTAATAGGTTATCAAGCAAACCACCATTTGATATAAGTAGATGCAGTGGGTTATTTCAGGAAGGGCGGCCATTAAGGCGAAGACAACGGAGAACGAAAGCCTTCACTTCTCCCTTCGTCATCCTCTTCGAGTGAATGACGTCATTAATGGCGGTGACGCGAAAGGAGAGAATTAAGACGACGGCGATGGAGGGTGGCGACGATACCGAGGAAAGTATTGAACAGGGAGGGATTCAATCTTCGATTGGGTCCCTTCATTGCCACGGAGGAGGACATCCGCTTTAGTGGCAAGCCATTTCCTGAGGTCGAATTTTGACCCTTAATTTCATCCGGTTCATTCGAGTTCTTAATATCTAACGAACTCCAACATACTACGGTGGATCAGATCATGAGGATTAAATTGGGGAAATAGACCACAGAGAAGGCAGTCAAAACGTCATTTTTCCCGCGACTGATAAGAAAAGCAAAATGTTAGCCAATGAGACCTTGATGTTAGTTGGTCGACAGTTAGTGTAGCTCATTAGTTAATCTGTCTCTATTGCTTGTTTTTTAATCTGCCACATTGTACTAACATCGTGTTTCACATGATCCCTGCATGAATCATAAACCTCGTCAACCTATTTACATTTTTTTGGCATACCTATGCTATTGTGCATGTAGGGAAAGTTTTATGTATGTAAATTATAGTGAATGTCGGTATTAACTCACCCACTGTCAAACACCCTCTTATGAACTGCAGGGTAATGTGTTCATGTTTTGTATTGCGATCCAATACGTGGACTTAATACTGTCTATGTTACATTGCAGAACTTAATAAAAACAAATCACATGAAGGACCAACGTTAACATTCACAAATCTCGTCGATAAGAGATACATGTTAGTAACAAAACACCTCATGAAAGGAGAATTTCTAGCAAATTACGACATTTTAAGAGTTAATACAACGATTTTCTGTTCCAAGAGCAATTTAGTTAATGGATTCCAATGAACTTTGTACTGATTGATGTAAATATGTGTAACCAATGTTGTTCTTTGCTAAACTGCAGTACTTTCACTTATTTCATGCTGTAACAATTTATTTATTTTAGGTGTTTTTATCCAAAGCAATTCATTAAATTCCAATTACACAATACATTCAATGTCGATTTTTTTTATATCTTAAGATTTCTTACTCATCCTATGTAAGGAATAGTAAAACTAGCTTATCCAATTATTAATTATAATTGATTAAGGTCAAGGTACTGTGGCTTTAGAATATGGGTATATTCTACTGAACTCCTCGCCTGAGTAACATTTCAGTGGATTTTGGGGATCCCGTTGGTATAGTGGCTAGGGTACTGGCTGACCATGCGGACGGCCAGGACCCGCCATGTTTGAATTTCGGACGGCCAGGGTTCAAATCCCTGCAGAGGAGGATGTTTTTCAGAGGAAACCCGATCCCTACTCGAGTGTCTTGTGGAGGACACTTCAAGTACAGTACTCCATCTGTCGGATGAGACGTTAAACCGTGGCCCCTTTTGTGAATTTCGTTAAGAGCAGGCTAATGCCGACTTCGAGTTTCTATCCACACTTCACCCCTTACCTATGTCCCCTTTGGTGCAAATGACCTTTGCTGTCGGTCGCCTCCCCAAATATCCAATCCAATTCAGCTGATTTGCCGGGACCCTAATATATGTCTCCCGCAGCCTTTCGTGATACGCTGGTATATCGTCATCGCCAGTCACATTTGCCTATGTGTTTGAAGAAAATTCCACTCTACGAAATTGCGAATGGATTTAAGGTAATTGACGTCCTTTGAACCGAAAATGTTTAACCTTTCGTACATAAAAACACGATATGTAGTAAAAAAAAACTATAGAGAGAAAAGAACTAAAAGTTCAAATTGATTAAGATCGAAGGCTTAGTTCACAAGACGATGAGTATTTAGCCAAACATGTTACAGTTTACTTGATTATGGATACTAGAATAAGGAAAAATGATTACTTGACGATTTTGAATACATAATAATCAGAGTATGATGATTTTCTGATTACAGAATCAACGACTGATGAATTATTGATTCTTTAACGACTATGAATTGGAAACAATAATTAATTAGAGATGCAATCATGGATTGGAATGAATCTGTAATTATTGACGACTATGAATACCAGCCGAAGAATGATGGATTCTTGCGATGCACTGTGGTGGATATCCCTACGGAGAACGGGATGCGTAGACTAATTGCGAGGAAGGCAAACACCCTCATGTGATGACCGCCTCAAGAGGGCAGTTCGGTGTGCATACACACTCCTACCCGCGCAAGCAGTGAGGTTCCCAATTACCGCATCGATTCAAATTGCTAGCCACGCATATCCTGTTCTTAGGATGAGAAACTCACCTATCTGGTGTCACGAAACAATGAGTGAATTGAGGGAATCTTTGACTAAAGTGAACTGTGCCATCTCTGCGCTAAGTGATAAACTTGATAAAACAATTAGTGATCTTAGTGAATTGCAAGTACGAGTTTCTGCACTCGAGGGGCATATCACTTACCTCGATCCAGAGTCTAAGAGAAATGTGGTCGAGATTCAGGGGTTACCGTATAGTAAGGGTGAGAACTTAGCTGCATTAATGCAAAATTTAGGACAATCACTAGGAGTTAAAATGGATACCTCTGATATAGACTATATGTATCGCCTGGGCTCTCGTCCTGACACCACAAGATCCCCAACCATTTTCCTTCGATTTCAAAGGTAGATCACTGCTAGTGAGTTTCTAAATGGCCGGCGGGTCAAACGAGACCTTAACTCGCGAGACCTTGGGTTCGACGATATGCCTACCCAACCAATCTATGTCAATGAGTCACTGACGCAGCAGAACCGAAAACTATATGCCCTTGCTAGAGAGCTTAAAAAAGCTGGAAAATTCAAGTATCTTTGGATAAGAGGAGGCAGGATATATGTCAGAGTATGCGATGGTCGAGATTGGTGCTCAATAAACTGTAAGGAAGATCTTGATAAATTTCCATGACTGCTAATTCAATGACATTGTTAAACACATATCATGTTAATGCGCAGTCTCTACCCAGGCACTTTGACGAATTTAAAGACTACTTCTCCAGCCTCGCATACCATGTCATTGCTGTTTCTGAAAGCTGGTTGAATGTAAATATCTCCCCTGAGTCCATCAAGTTAAGTAACTGCCAAGTAATACGACGTGATAGAAGGGGTCGAGTTGGAGTCTGTGTGTACTTACATGACAGTTTATCGTACAAGATACTGAAGCAATCTGATGGCACCTCTTTTAGGCCTGAATATATATTTTTATAAATTGTGGGCAGTGAAGGGAGAGCCTTATTTTGTGTTGTTTACAGACCTACAAAAACGGGTTACATGTCAGAATGCTTCGAACCGACGCTCTACAGTTCCTTTCTACCTACAAAAGTGTGATTTTGTGCGGGAATATTAACATTGACATTTTGAAGAAATCACCAGAAAGTGCCTACCGTAAGGATCTGATGTTCAGTTGAAGCCTGTCAATTATCCCTTATAAACCTACCCACAATCTCCAGCACAGCAGCACCCTCTTGGATCTCTTCATTGTCTACGATATCACGAAGGTCGAAGACTACGGACAGTTTCCTGTCCCCTTCTTATCAGAACACGATTTAATATATATATATATATCAAATATCGATTCCAACATGAATTTCATCTTCCTAAGAATGTATACTTTTGTAATTTTAAGACTTTTGATCTTGCTAAATTTGAATCTGACATATTAAATGTTAATCTCGTTAACTTTTTCAGGTCTCATGTGGTGGATGAGAAAGTAGAAATCTTTAATTCTGTGGTAATGGGGTTGCTCAATACTCAGGCTCCTTGTCAAATCATTGAGACAAGACATCAACCGTCCCCTTAGCTAACCCCTGCACTAAAAAATTTAATGTCGCGTTGAGACCGCCTTCGACGGAATTATCGACATACCCTCCTTCCTCACCTGCATAAGGAATACAAAGATATTCGAAATCAGGTGCAGCAACTTATCCAAACTGCAAAACAGAAGTATTACAATGAATGCTTTTCGGATAAATGGGACGTTAAATCTACCCGGCAGGAGTTAAGGCGTCTTGGTATTGGAAAACCTAGGAGACCCCTACCTAATACAACATTCTCCCCGAACGAGTTAAACGGTTACTTTCTCACTCCTGTTTTCAAGGAAGATAACCAGAATGAAAGACTCGACGACTCTACTTTAACTGGTGATAGCCTTAAGTTTTACGATTCTTCACTAATCCCCCTGTTTGACAGCGAAAGGCTATACTTACCGCATTACACTCCCGAAATTCTCTTGCGCTCGGTTAAATCATTGAAATCGAACTCCACAGGTGTAGATGGAATCAATGTGAAAATAATTAAACTCATACTTCCCGCAGTATTAGACTCTAATCCTAGATATTTATAATTGTTCCATAAATTACTCTACATTTCCAACTCTGTGGAAATCTGCAATAATCCGTCCTATCAATAAAATTCCAGTGCCTAAAGATATGTCTGATTTTAGGCCCATTGCTGTGTTGTGTGCTCTCTCAAAACCTCTTGAGCGCCTTGTGTACAACTCTACAGTAGATCATCTATCTCGGATGAACTTTTTTGACAAATATCAATCGGGCTTTCGTAAAAACCACAGCACTCAGTCTGCACTAATTAAAATAACAGATGATATTCCTCGATCAATAGACGAAAGAAAAATCACAATTCTAGTTCAATTTGATCTTAGCAAAGCCTTCGATTCCGTAGATCATAATATTCTACTACAACGCATGGTTCAACTTCAGTTATCTCTCTCCGTTCTGTTCTGGTTTCATTCTTACCTATCCAATCGGCAACAGGCTGTTAAATACGGTGAATGTAAAGAATCAAGTTTTCTGCCTGTTCCCCGGGGAGTCCCGCAAGGCTCAATTCTTGGACCCCTATTGTTCACTATATATATCAAAGACCTCACTAGCACCATATCTCATTGCAAATACCATCTTTATGCAGACGACTTGCATATTTATCTCGAATCCTATCCAAAGGAATTAAAAAATACTGTTGAATTGATCAATAAAGATATCCAATCTATCTATAAATGGTTGGCTGTTAATCGGCTGAAGTTGAATCCTGACAAGACTAAGTCAATAATATTTGGTAGTCCTTCCGATCTAAACTTCATCTCAATGAGTGGCCTTCCCAAAATAAAGAATATCCTTATAGATTACTCGACTTCAGTGAAAAGTCTCGGGGTTCATTTAAATAACACCTTGAGCTGGCGGGAGCACATTAAAGCTATATCTAACAATGTGTATAAGACTATGTACCAATTGAGGCACTTCAGGCATCTGCTCCCAATTTCACTTCGCCAGAAGCTGGTTCAAACTCTGGTATTCCCATATTTTGACTATCGTTCAATCATTTTCTCAGATGTTAACTCAGGACTGTGCTTTAAGCTGCAGAGTCTTCAAAACTCCTGTCTGCGTTTTGTTTTCAACATCTGCTATGATGAACACGTCACGCCTTATTATGAAAAAATAGAATGGCTGAAATTGGATAAACGCCGAAAACTGCAAAAGGCTTTATACGTGTTCAAGGTCATGAAATCCAAAAACCCCACCTATGTGTATGAAAATTTTATATGTAATGTAGATACAGGAAAAAGATCAACTCGTGTCACTGAGTTATTCTTAGTCCCTAAATTCCATACCTTATTATTTGAGCACTCTTTCCTAATTTCCTCCTGCAAGTTATGGAATTGTTTACTCGTTAATGTTAAAACCTCTTTCACAATTTCGATGTTCAAGAGAAACATGACTGATTACCTATGTAAAATTGCTTAGTTTTTTTGTAATATGTTGGTCACATATAGTTGACTGCTGTGTGTGACCGATGTTATGTGTTTCCTCAATTGTGAATAGTAATGTTGAGTGAAAAGTAATGTTGAGTGAGATCCATCGTGCACCACAGTATGTATCATCCTACTTTAACGGCTTAGTCACCAACTCAATCCATTTATTGCTATCTTCAATCCCTGAATATCTGCACTGATTGTTGTGTTTCATATTATATATTACCTACTGCTTTTTATTTGTTTTATATGTGTCGCTCCATAACGCATTTAGTACTGATACGTGGCTATGTGTGACCGATGTTATGTGTTTCCTCAATTGTGTATAGTAATGTTGAATGAATTCATCATGCACCACTGTATTTATCATCCTGTTTTAACGGCTTTGTCGCCATTTCAATCCATTAATTGTGATCTTAAATCCCCGAACATTTGCGCTGATTTTTATTGTTGTGTATCATATTATTATTACCTACCGATTTTTTGTTTGTTTTATGTGTCGCTCCATATTGAATTTAGTAATGCTGTCTGTCTTGTTACCAATTCATTTTTAACTATTTTTGTTTATTTTTTGTTATGGCATGTAATTATTTTTTTCTGTTTCAGGTGACTTATAGCCCCAGAACAATAAATCCCATTTTCAATTCAATTCTCTGCGGTTTCCAGCATTGCCTTCCAGTGAGCCCGTATAGGTTTTCAATTCACTCATGTATAATCGCAGGAAATAAATCAATCACTGCCGCTCACGAGACAAGCATTGAGGAGTTCACATTACATTCATTTCTAAGAGATTGCAAAAGGAAGAGCATATAGAATGAGTTATTGACATATGATGCATTTCTAAGGCAATCTTACTAATATATAAAAATCTAGTGGTGTCTGTCTGTTACTGAATCACTCATAAACCACTGAATCTATTGAAACAAAATTTGGCAGGAAGATACTTGATATATCAGGTTCACGCACAAGCTATAGAACAAGGGCCTTGGGGCCCTAGAAGACCCTCAAGTTGGTCCTTTCATCGCCAAAAATTGGCCCTGGAAGATATTTCTTGCCTGTATTAGAAACACGTAAAATATACCTATACTGAATGTACAACTGTCATGGGGGCGTAAGTCACGCTGGGGCCCCAGAGGGCCCAAGGTTCCATAAGAATGCTATCTTAAAAGCCTCATAAGTATTGAACGAGCGAACCGATTTTAGTGAAATTTTCACACATGGGATCAGTCAAGCTTTTTTAAGAAAATTGTGACTATTGGGACCATAAGGAAGGCCCCTGGGCCCCAAGAGCAGCGTATTGGGCCGTCTGGTGTCTTATGTGTTTGAAAAACTCAAGTCTAAACATTTTGGTTCAAGTGCAGAGGTTTCTCCTTTTTCATATTTTAATTAGTTCTAATAAAGATAGAAGGCTATAGTTTTTGCCATTATTTGAATAAAAGATTGCAGTTTCTTATTTTTTTCAATCAATTTTCTTATACGAATAAAGTTTCCCTAGAAATCGCGTTTTTCATGCCCAAACCATGAATTTTACTTCTGTCAACAATACGATATTTCCTTGGTAACCGTGGAATTAGCATTAACTTGGAAGGGAAATGGGACCTTTACAATGGCGGCTGCCTTTTATATTTAGATATATGTATTACAGTGGAAATCTAGGCCGTATACTGAAATGTTGCTGATTACGATATTTTCAGGGATATTTGTGCCTAAAATTGGCAAAATTCATTTCAAGTGGACTAATTTAAGTTGGACCCATGTAAAACAGGAGAATGCCACGTTGTTAAATTAATGCGGAAAGCCTCTGGAATGCAAATGGTTTGTAGTTTAGTGTGCATGTGTTACTGCAAAAGAATTTCGAAACTCGGTAAACATAATGTAATGCGGTTTTCATCTGCTGCATTAAAAAATAAAACTAAAATTAAGCTGAGTAAAACAGGAGAATGCCACCTAGTTATATTAATTCGACTAGCCTCTGGAATGCAAATGGTCTGTAGTTTAATTTCTATATGTTACGGCTAAATAATGTTGAAACTCGGTAAGTATAATATAATGCAGTTTTCATCAGGAGAATTCAAAAATAAAACTAAAATTATAGATGATTTGTCTAGAAAAAAAATAAACCTCATGAGCGACTCGAACCTACAATCTATCCTGTATTTCTTTCATCCCCCGTTGAATTTCAACGGGTACCTTCGCTAGTAATCAATAATTAACTAGATAAGATTAGATTAGATGCGTCGGTGGAGTTACTGCTAATGAGTCCCAGAGGCACTTAGACCAGTTTGGTCCATTGTGCCAAGCACCCTATCAGTGGTTACCTATAGAGTCCAAGTGCTTTGCTGAAGGCAAGCAGGTCCCCTACAGGAATAACCCATACTTTGTTGGGTTCCAAGAAAGGTGAGCCCAGGGGGGTTGTGTTTGAATCGCTCGAGTTAATGTTGACCACGTAACTAAGGAGTCACGTGGGACGACAACGAACGGTTCAAGATTTAGGCGTATTTGAACCACTTGTAAAAATCTCACGCAGCCTTCTCAACCAAGTTTTTCTCGCGGGATAATTGTTAATGGATTATTATATCCCGATTAGAGGCACAATAAACCACGCTTCAGACGCTTAAGATATCCATCCGAGTGATTTAAACATACCAAAATCTCGAACCGTCCGTTGTTGTACCATGTAACTCCTTAGTTACGTGATCGAGATTAACTCGAGCGTTTCAAACACAACCTCCAAGATGCCTGAGTCCTAAGTATGGCTGGACATCCGCAGAGTATATGGAAAGTCGTTTCGTCAACCTCCTCGCACCACCTGCATGTAGGAGAATCTGAAATTTTCAAGAGATGAAGATATCTCATCACTTGATAGTGTCCCGTGAGTAGTCCCACGCCATGTAATAATAATGAGCTATGTAACATTATGTCGATGAGGATGCATTGTTTACAACTAAGTTATGATCACATGAATTGAAAAAAGCTATATCTATATACATATTTTGGTAAGTCCGTCCGTCGGTCCGTCTGTCCATATCTCATGCGTCACACTGTTGAATGGCGGTGTTGTGGGCGCGAGTGGCCGAGGACTGTTGGCGCAGTTCGACGAGGCAGTCATTCGCCAATTTGCTCCGCTTTGCGCACGTCCTAAACGTGTGCGGTTTAAGCCTGCATTTGGACGAACCCCCTTCCTCCGTCTTCCTCCCCTCCCAGACCCCTTGCCCAGCGTTTCCCAGAGACGGAAGGGACGCGTGCGCGAGCTCAGGGCTCAGAAAACGCTGCGACAAGCCTGGCAGCCGCGGACCCGCCCATAGAACGTCTTAGACTTGAGGAGGGTGGCAAGCGAGAGGAAGACGACCCTCTGGATCATCTGGAACGTCTTCGCCAGCGCGAGGAGCTTTCAGCTGCCGGAGAAACTTCTGTAGCCGCCTACAACACGAAGTGGAGACGCTGACGCCTCCAAGCAATGAGTGAAGAAGCGCGAGCGTAGATACAAGCGCGAGACGCGGAGCACCGACGCCATTTGCGCCGCAGTATGACTGAAGATGGGCGAGTCGAAGAGCAAGCACGCAATACGGAGCACCGACACGAGCGGCGTCAGCACATGACTGAAGAAGAGCGCTTGGAAGTAAGGGTGCGTGACGCGGAGTATCGACGCCATCAACGACAGCAAATGACAGAAGAAGAGCGCGCCGAGGAGCAAGTGCGCAACACGGAGCAACGGGCGGCGCCAGGCTCGAGAGCAGCAAGACGATGAACAGCGAGCGGCCTCTAGAAGCACTGTCTAGGACGACCTCCCGCGGTGGGATCAAGATTGTGCTCGACTATCCAGTGCACGAGAGTGGAGACTACTGTTGCCTCCAGAATCACGTCTACCCTGGCGCGGCGACCTAGGTCACTTACACTGACTGCATATTACATATTGCATGTTCTCTTTCCTAATTTCTCAAATACATGTTACTCTTT
This sequence comes from Ceriagrion tenellum, assembly GCA_963169105.1. NCBI lineage: Eukaryota > Metazoa > Arthropoda > Insecta > Odonata > Coenagrionidae > Ceriagrion > Ceriagrion tenellum. The sequence goes on along the minus strand of OY720640.1, from coordinate 145,305,493 downwards.
TCTAAAAATCATGATTACAAAAACCCTCCCCACTGGCTGGGCCTACGATCCGGGCGGAGCCCTGGCCAGACCCCCAGTCATAATATAATATAATTGCTGTAAATGATTATTGTATTTTTTTTAAGATACCTCCTCAATTCATCAGGAATATATATCAAGAAGTACATTGCTGGTACAATCGTGAAATATCAACAAGCAACTTTAAAGGTTTTGATTAGACTATTGCTGTTATGGTGTAGAATTATTTTTCAAATGATTTCCATGTTTTATTCCTGTGTATTTTGCGTACACCCAGAATTCATTTGGAAATATTTGCCTTTGCAGCCTATTTTTATTGAGAACTCACTTTTGCATTAATTAGCGTAATTAAATGATTATAAATATTTCCAAAGAAGTATAAGAAGGTGATAAGTATTCTAAAATTCCTAATCTAGTATATATATTTTTTAAATGGGTTGATCGTGAAATCCACATAGATAACACCAGCGCACACATGCGTGAATTATGGCATATCATAGTACACAGAAGACTCGTCAGAAGAGTCAACGGTGCCGTAATTACGCATGTGAATTTCATTAGTAACCATCGCAGACGACGCTTTAAGCTGTCGGCACGTTTGCCGCTCAGCATCATCAGCCGCAAAAGGAATCTCATCGAGGTAATTAACAGTCCTGTACTGCGCCAACTAGGGGTAATGAATGTCAGTGATTAAGCGAGATTATCCCACGGGAGATACATTCGCTTAGAAGTGTTTAGAAACTGAACGCGACGAGAGACAAGTATATTATCTCGAGCCAACGCGCATCAGTGGTGAAAGTTCGCTCACGAATGCACTCAACGAAATAGTCAACCTCGAATGGCGCCAAAAGACTGTCGCCAAATAAAACACTACGACGTCTTGCGAGATGCGATGACGAACATCATTATGAGATTGAGTGAAAAAACTTGGTTACCTTCACTCTGCGTCAAGTTTTTCTGGTTCCACACCGGAGTAAATATTTATCTGCTGCCGACGTTTCGACGACAGCCTCTTCCGTCATCAACAGGGTAAAGATGCCAAGACCCAATGTGTCCTCACTTATGAATACGCTCATTGTTTTTGCTTTCATAGTCGTGCTCGCTGGTCATGCTGAGTCTGGTTGGCTACTGTTGTTCTTTCTTTTCGTTATTAAAAAAAATAAATGTGACCACCCTTGACTACGAAAATACGATGTGAAATCAAAGAAAACAGTCGTATATTACACACCAGATCTTTCAAAACTTTCTAGGCTATTAAGTGAAAAAACTGGAATATATGTCAATAAATTTGCTAATGTCTAATGAGTAATTTTATTGCAGCGCTGTGTTCAAAGTTAAACGAATATTTTGCAAACGGTGAACTGTTCCCTGTTCACTTTTCACGAAGTGGCCAGATGGTAATAAATTACTTCGTGTTATTGGCACTAATAGTACGAAACTGAGGACAGCGCCTGAGAGTTGCAGCAACACTTTTCGTGGAAACAAGTCATGGCTCATCATTACTGGTGTTGATAACAACCTAGGCACCGGTGAAATTAAAATGCTCCGGAATTGATAATTTAAAATAAAATGTCGATAAACATAACGAAGTGTTTTACTCGCAAACTTTTCTCAAAATTTCCTCTCCCGAGTACAAATTTTCATTCAAAAGACGGCGAAGTTTTATTCAGCGTGGCTTGGGAGAGCCTCCTCGCTACCGAATCTTATCGCACGTCAAGGCGAATACCCACCCACTGTAAATAAGCCGGCGGCGCAATAAATCAAACGAGAAAGATAGAGAGACAGAGATAAGGTGGAAGCGAGAGTATTTTCCCCCCTCATCCCAATGTTTGCCAATTTGGACTGACTCGAAGCGCAAGTGACTTAAGAGTCGTGGGCACACTAACAAGAAGAAGGGGAAGATAGTTGTAAGGGCTACGGTTACGCCTCCCTAAGTCGACGAGAACACAGCCCTCTCCTCTGGCGGCAGGTTGTAAAAAGAATGACGACACGCAAAGAACAATTTAGTAGAGCGCTCCAGTGCATTACTCAATGAATCATCGTCAGATAAAGACGCGAGAGAATGAAGAGCGGCTCAACCATTGTGGAGACCTTGAGAGGTTTTTGGCTCGGAAGGGATCATAAATTATCCGGAATTCATCACGGAAAGAAGTGAGACTGGATCAACGGAATCATTTGCGCCAAGAGGTATCATTAACCCGGACATAGGTTCGAAAACATGCCAGAAATTAACGCACTTGTGAGTGCTTGGACTTCATTGGATGGGGGTATTTTAAGCGATAAGATAAGCGTGAAGGGCAGACGAAGCATTGATGTTAAACCATAATAGAATTGATATATCGTTCAAAGCTATAACCTGAGTAACAATCCTACTATGATTCATGCACATTTCCAACACTGGATAAATTCATCTAAAAATCGAAAGTTATCAGACCAATAGTAAGAGTAGGTGAATAGGCCATTAGCTTATTGGAGGTGAAGTTTCTGCCTGCGAGATAAGCTTGTTAGTGTTATTTAAAAGGCCTGAAGGAAACGAGCTTGAATTGCAATCGTACATCCCTGTTAATAGATCAAACTGGCCATTCAATGGACATTTGGGCCCAAGAATATAAAAGATCATTCACCAAGGCAGAATCCAGCTAATCATTAGCAAAGAATTTAATTGAAGATAACCATAAAAGTGATTTTTTTCGTCCTCCATATCCTGAAAATAGGCCTTAATTAGACTTCCTTGAAATGATTGATATCTTATTCTGTTGTAGACATAAAGATAACCTTTTAAACGACGCTGTTTTCTACTTCCACTCACCTTTGCTTTCCCTTTTCCCCCTCCAAATAACTTACCTGCAGATCCGCCCTTCCCACCTTTCCCTTCAGTTATTCCCTCTTCTCCTCATCAACTCTCCCCTTTTTTGCGCCTCTATGCCTATAAATGTACTTGACATATAATTCGCAAAAACTGCCTTGAAAATGACTGCATAAAAGTAAAAAGAAAATAAAACCTTGCAATATCCAATTGGTAATCTGGTAGACATCACAAAGAAGGAGATATTTATTTAAAAACGTCCCCTAAATTACCTAAAAATTCAACTGGTGAAAATTCAACGAAAGGACATTTAGTTCTTTTAACTTTCACCACAATGTTCCACAACATCTCGCCAAACATTATTCAATTATGACTGCACCTTGGTCGGTAAAGTGAATAAAATCCTTTAAGTGGGCTGTACGAAGTATTTATTTTCTTTCTCTGGCTTCAAAAATAAAAGCACAATGTCTATTTAAGAAGGGTATTTCAACGTTCAGTCTGATAACACTGATAAAGAAGTAGTAGATACCTGACATGGAATTCACATTTTTAATGTAGTTTTTTAATGCTGATTTCAAATCAGAAAACCGTTTTTCTCTATCACGTCAGATTTTGAAGATATCATCAAAAAATTATTTTACATGGAACACAGGTTGTCAAAAATTACTCTCGGTGTCGTTTTTCTTATTTTTTCATGCTATGCTGGAAGTTTTGTCATCGTTTTGGTAAAGAGTTATATTTTGTTAAATGTTGCAAATGTTAAATTGTCCTCTTAAAACTTCAGTGGAACCTTCATTTGCAAACGATTTGAAAACGATTATGTTTACGCCAAAATAATTTCGAAATCGAATCTCTTTACAGTAAGCCATCAAATAACAGGAATAACGTTTCTTGAAATCGTCGCATCTAGTAAAATTGTACTAGTATTTGAAAAATATACTGAGAATATACTAAGAATATGGATACGAGGAATACTGAGTTTCGTTCCTTAATCTTAACACCTCATAATATATTCAGCAGGAAATTTTGTGATGTTGCATTTTGGGAAATAATTTTGTAATGGTATGTTGTTAAGCACAATTTCTTTATTGTTTATTTGCTTTTTAGGTAAGGCGTCTTTTTAAATCAAAACATTTGTTTAAAACACAAATTTTGTTCTTCAAATAAATAATTTTAATATTACAGATCACATTTACACGTTAGAGCGTCTACAGGACTAACTGGAGTGGCTTCAACTAAAGAGTTGGAAAAAAAAACTTTTACAAGACATTTGATGCACGTCTTTTGCAGGGACCACGGAGGACCATGGGGCACAGTTAGCTGATGCTGCTAACCTTGCTCTCTCTTTGTTGTAATAAAAATTAAATTCATGCTGACTAGTCTTTCATCGAACAGTGCATAGGGAACTCAAGGCAGCATCATCGGCCGATTAGGTCGCCCCTTGTGATTGCGGAGTGAGCCGAGCAACCACATTACAGACTTATTTTTTTGCAAACGCTATAGGATTCTCCTTCAAAACTCGAGCATCTGTAAAGTATCCAGACGTTCCCTCAGTCCCTAAACCAACACCACATAATCCCGTCACTTGTCCAATGCTAACATCGACTGCAGAATACACAGTTGATGAAGAATCACAAGAAGAAAGTTTTCCTCCGCCTCCCACCGACGAATCGGATTCTGACAATTACCAACCTGGAGAAGATATTCATTTGATGAATAATGCTGAACTTTGCGACCTCGCACGGGACCTGGCACTAACAAAAGGCCAAGCTGAATTGCTTGGTTCACGTCTTCAAAAATTTCATTTGCTTGCACCGGATACAACGACTTCACACTTTCGGCAGAGACGTAAAGGGCTTGAGAGCCTCTTTGCAATGAGAGACACTTTTTGCTTTTGCACAGACGTTCTAGGTCTTATATCTAGCCTTGGGGTTGAACACAGCACTGAAGCGTGGCGACTGTTTATAGATTCATCAAAGACAAGTTTCAAGGCATTATTATTGCACAACGGAAACCATCATGCGTCAGTCCCAATTGGATATTATGGCCACCCGAAAGAGTTTTACAAAACCATGCCACTGCTCCTTGAAAAAATATGCTATTGCAAGTACAATTGGCGTATCTGCGGTGATCTAAAAGTATTCGCTATCCTCATGGGAATCTACATTATTCATCTATTCATACATCTATTCATATTAAGCTGTGGCTCATGAAGGATTTTGTGAAGGTTCTGGACAGCAACTCAGATGCTTCTCTGTACCTGTGCAACAAGTTTCCGGAGTTGAGCTACGCGAAAGTGAAATAAGGAGTGTTCATAGGTCCACAAATAAGAAAGATTATTGCTTACAACTAGGGATGTGCGAGAACTGGAAAATTCGAGTCGAGTTGAGTAGTCGGTACTCAACTCGAATGCTTCGAGTACTATTACGAATGTCGAGTCGAGTCGAGTAGTTTCGGTTACGGAGCCGTCAAGACCAGTAGGTTCAGAAATCTGCCGAAAGGAAGCGCTATCATCAAACTCGTGTAAGAATCGTTTGTAAAGTCGATCGATCGTTTAATTGCCTTGGCCTGGGAGTTTGAGCTGGCTTTACACGTAGCAGTCAACTACTATAACAGTCGACGTGGGCGCCGAATACGTTTTCGTCGGCGGCTAAGTCCCGCCTAAGTGTCTAAGCTCTGCCTCCTCAACCGCAAAGATATTTGGAACCCATTTGACTACAATGATCGCAATTGCACCAATTTCGCGACGGTGGCGTCCGAAACAGGGCCGTCGGCGTGATGCGTTGGCGCCAACGTCTAGTTTGTATAGAGGAGGCTCCAGTAAGTGGCAGGGAGAGCCGGGCTTGCTTTGCATCGAGTGTTTGGACAGAGTTTGGAGAGTGATTGGCTTCCTTTCGCTCACAAATCATCGCATTTCTTTCGTCGTGACCATAATTAAATTTGCGTGCTCTTAGACTTTGGAAGTTATGCGTCAGTTTTTGAGGGAGTTGGAACCAAGTGAACAACACATCGCGGAAAATGTGGACAACGATTTGGAAGGCGAATGTGATCGCAGGCCTACGCCTAGTATTTCTATGGATGAACAATGAGCTGCTGGACCTAGTAATAGGCCCAGCCTAAATAGTCTTAGTTCTTCTGAACCTCGATTTAATGTATGGCAAAGTACGTCGAACAATGAGGGAAGTGTAGGCCTAGTGCCTAGGCCTTCTGTAGGCACACCAAAGGTGCCGGCTTCTTTCATTTGGGACTTCTTTACCAAATGCACCGACAAAACAACTGCCAAGTGTACTTTTTGTATAAATACATTTAACCACTCTACAACAAGTTTGCGCCGTCATTTGCTGAGCAAACACAAGCGGAATTATCGGCAGTTACTCGAAAAAGAAGCTAGTAAGAAAAGTGCCATAGGGCCAGACCCTAGGCCAGTAAGCCAAGACTTAGCCTCCTCCACTCGCCAAGAAACGCTCACAAATATGGCTGGTCTCAAGCGAAAATGGCCATCTGACCAAGAAAGTAACGAGGTAAGTCTATATATCTTTCCTCAAGTTCTAGTACCTAAGCCTATTTAAGGTAGCCCCCAGCAAATAGATTCACAGGGTGGCGATCGTCGGGGAACCCCTGGAATTGCCAGGAAATTTTGAATTTCTGGAAGTCAGGGAATAGTTGGGGAATTCTCGTAACTGTCAGGGAGAACATGGGATTTTAACCCCTTTATTTTCCTACCACTTAGTTTATTAAATAATTTATGGTAAAATATTTATTAAGGTTTCGTATAATGTGGATGATTTTAATCATTAAGGTTTACATTTTTACATCAGGACATACCTTTGGAAAGTAGCCACCCTGATTCACGCCCTGGGGGAGGGCCTAGTATACGTTTCTAGGCCTAGGCCTAGCCTATCTAAATGGACTTAAGCTCTAGCAATTGCATGGTTAATTTAATGTTCTTTCTCAGATTAGTAATTTTTCTTTTTGTTAACAGATGGATAGCAGAGTGGATCGCCATAGACCTCCAATCGTATTCGGTTGTCACTGAAAGAGGTTTCCGAAGGGTAGTGGAGGAACTAAATCCACAGTATGTTATTCCGTCGCGGTCAAATTTTCCCGGAGTGAAGTGCCAAAAATGTATGCTGATACTGTAGGAAAAATTAAAATTGAATTTAATAAAATGAAAAATGAAGGCCTAGAATCCCTATCACTAAGGACAGATATCTGGACATCAAAATAAAATGAAGCATACATATCTCTGACGTGCCACTACTTGAGCCAAGACTTTAAACTTGTAAGTCGGTGTCTCGGAAATTCACACTTTCCCGGTGCACATAATGCATTAGATATCTGCAATAAACTCACTGCCATGATGACTGTATGGGATCTGCAAGCATTATCGGAAACTGTACCCGTTTTCATAATTTCCGACAATGCACGAAAGTATACCGCAGCATTGGCACGTACTTCTTGGTCGCCGCTGCAATGTTTTGCCCACACACTGCAGTTGGCCATTGCAGATGCCAAAAAGGAAGATATTCCAGATGTCATACGCAAAGTTCGATCAATTCTCTCGCATTAAAATCATTCAGCAAAGGCCTCTAAAAGATTAGAGCAGTTCCAGGAACAAATGGGGTTGCCCTATCACAAGCTGTGCCAGGACTGCCCTACTCGCTGGAACTCTGAACTTGATATGCTCAGCAGGGTTGTCGAGCAACGGAATTGTATTTGTCCTGAGCTGGCCAGCACAGATGACAGAGGGTCTGCGGAACTGTTAGACCCAAGAGATTGGAAAATAGCTACTTGACTGGTAACTATTGTAAAACCATTTAAGGAAGCAACTGTTGACATCTCTGGAGAAGAGTACCCTACACCATCAATGATAATACCAATATTAATCCTTGTAGACGGAATATTGTCACGTTTCATTGCAGCAGAAAATTGTGGTTCTGGGCTTGGTTTTGTCAAACATTTAAAACGTACATTGCATGCAAGATTCCCATTCTTTGAAAATGATGAGGTCAACTCTCTATGTATGATGTTGGATCCAAGATACAAGGTCAGGGCACTACGTGACGACACCTCCAAGGCAGAGGCCAAACAGAAGCTACGGGCAGAGTTGCTGACCGTGGCGCACTTAAGAAATGTTCCACAAATGAGCAGATAAAATGGTCAGTTCATGATCAGCACGTTCAATGTTCATAATAATAGGCTCATATAAAATTTGTAATCTCCTCTTATTCATTAGCTACTAAAATAGAAAATTTACTTTTAAATTGTAGGCCTATGCCAAAGCCTCTAAGTCTATTTATTGTCTAAGTTGTGATTTTCTAGTTTAAAAATTTAAAATTAACAATAAATTTATAATTTTATCATTTTTTAAGTGACCAGAATATTAGCCAAAACAGCAGTTCTCTATGAAGTTCTTTTGACGCCATCCTCGACTCGGAACCCTCCCATGACCATCAATTGTAACAAGAACTTGATGCCAACTTGTCACTTGCAGTCATCCCACGTACTGAGGATCCACTGGCCTGGTGGTCTAGTCACAAGGATAGGTTCCCAAATCTTGTAATTTTGGCACGAAAGTACTTGCCCATTCCAGCCACACAAGTGTGTAGCGAATGACAATTTTCTACAAGCAGTAATACTGTAACATGTAGACGTCAAAACCTGCAGCCTGAACATGTTGAACAATTGGTGTTTCTGCATGAGAATTTGAAAGTATCAAATCTTACATGATTCATCTTGATTATAATTGTGCAAATGCTTTTATTCTGGGCTCTTCCTAGGAGTTTTGGATACATAGTTAAATTAAACTGTCGACAAATTACAAGAGATTAATTCATTTCAATTGTCCTACTGGAATTGTTCAAGGCACATTAATTTTCATTCATCTCCTAATTCTGACACAATTATCAACGTTCCTCATCATCTTTTCCCTTCTACATCAGGCCAAGTGTTCAGAAGAGAAAATGCACTAGGGGATTGGAAAAATGAGAATATGTTGGTGCATGCATTATTATATTGCCTGGTCCAGAAATTACCATAGTTCATACGACTCGACTTGACTCGATACTCGCGAGTAGTTACAACTCGACTCGAGATCAAAAAGAAATACTCGCACATCCCTACACACAATCATTTTCAAGACTTACTAAGTGGTACTGAAAGAAATGTACGGGTGGCATTCAAGTCAGTTGTAGTCAATTTCCGTGGAAATTATATATCTGATGACTATGTGAATGTTGTGCATTAGTGTGTACGCACTACTAGGTTGCAACATGTCCCTCAAAATTCATCTCCTAGACTCGCATCTTGACTTCTTCCCTGCAAACCTAGATTCAGTCAGCGACGAACATGGTGAACGATTTCATCAGGACATCTCAGTGATGGAGTCACGCTATCAGGGTTGATGGAGTGCAGCCATGTTGGCTGACTACTGCTGGTCGCTTCAGCGCGACATTCCAAATGCTCAGCATAAACGCAAGTCAAAAGCCAAAAAATCCTTAAATTAAGGAAGTATATTGTGTACAATCGTTCGTTCATTCACTCAGACCGCTCAGCGGCAAATACACACGTATAAATGTTTATACAGAAAGGTAGAAAGAAAGTGGATAGGAACACATCCAAGGTCCGACGTTCGATTCCCGGTCCAGTCGAATTTTTTCTGCTTGGAATCGGCCACTAAATAAGTCCTCAAGAGTAACTTCGGATAGTGAGTTGTTTGGCTCGATGCAATGTTAGACATAGATAAAGGTCAATGTTAAATATCTCAAGAACAGTGGGTGATAGAGACAAATGGCTTGCAAATTATGAATCAGCATGAATAAATTGTTCCAGTAAGCATGTTGGATACCAAGATATGCACATCAAGTTTATTTTTGTTTATCAGTGTAATTCAAACAAAACTCGTACGGTGAAACGCTCATAGTTACACGAAAGACTTTGGTAAAAAAATACTCCACATATCTCACAACAAGAACAGTTCTTTGAATGAAATATCCGTCGATAGAATAAATTCAGAAGTGTTATAACTTACAACAAGACATATAAATCCCAATCAAAGCATCAGGTCAATGAAGACATTGAGCCATAATTTTTCAAAACCAAAAAAGCAAAAGGACAGGATTTCGTGCAAGATTTTATCTTTCGCCCGAATTTTGAAATTTATTCCCACGAAAGAGAATTTACGAATTTTCCTACCACACGAACGAGGTTAAGACTCTACCGACGGCGTAATTTCTTACCATAACTTAAGTTAGGAGACAATTATTAATACGTCAAAGCATATGAATTCAGGAAAAAACTATAAAAATGAAGAGCTATCGGCAAGGTTTATATAAAATAGAAAGCAAACATAGCGATATATCACGGCAGAAATAAAATATGCATCCAAATATTTCTCGCTGCTGAATGGGCTAAGAGTTTAAAGGAAAGAAAACTTTTCTTCTATATGATAAGGAGATAGAAGATGCCCCCCAAGCAGCTTTCATTACTGTGCCATATTTTTATTTAACGGAAAACAAATGAGCAGTGTTTTCTTTCACAGATTAAAAAAAAATCAGTTTGAAAAAAGCAAAATTTATGTTTGCTGGAGGATTAGACATAGGTTGTTAAATAAAAACTATCCTTGATGATTTAAGGATAGAGGCAGTAGTCACCACCGGAAGCCACTACTTCAGAAAAATAAAAGAAATGAAGAATGCGTGGAAAATATAACTTTGATAGTTTTCAAGAGTAGAAAATTGATGCTACGTGCGCAGCAGGCTCAGCACTGCTAAGCATTATATTTGGAAATGCGTCTGAGTTTTTCTCTCCGAGTTATTTACATAAACACGACCTAGGGGGGAATCTTCTGTGGAAAATTTAGCCTTGAGGATGAGATCTCAAAACGTTACAATGACTAGACTGTGACATTTGAAATAATGGCCTTACCGTTGATTTGAGTCAAGAGAACAAAAAATACTTCCTCCGTTTTTCTAACACTTGGAAAGATAAAAACTACGAGATGATTTCAACCACCCTTAAATAAACTAGAATTAATTTAGAATGAACTTGATAGAAAAATGTTAATTTCCACTTCACTAGCCAAAAATCAAAGAAATAATACACCAAACCCCATATGACCGTGGTAAAAAATGAATAAAAGCGCCTGAAGTGTTTAATTTGCTCAGAAATTAAGGGTAGGAAATTCACGGTGATAAGATTAATAAGAGAACAATGCAGTCATAAAAGCTCCTTTTTAAGTGTAGCGGTTAGAGCTGACTGAAACGGAGACAGCCCATGTTGGCAGGTACCAGGGGAAATCCCTGTTTGAATGTAGGATAGGGGGGCCCCGAGAGGTGGTGGACCTCTGCGGGCAAAACCTTTTCGTAAAGGAAGGACAATGAAGACAGTCTTGCTTGGGCGTTGATGTGAACAAGTCATTTTTTTTATCAACCCTTTACTTTTCCCGCAAACCGGCGCTACACAAGCATCAACCAATAACGAAGATATCGCTCATTGCCATGGAAGTACAATCAAATTTACCATTCTATCATTGTTCCATTAAAATTTGCGAAATAACTTATTGAACGTGTTGACTGGCAAACTTTATATCGTAGAGGAAATGAAATCACTTCCTCAACAATATATACAGTGCATAGAAACATCCATTAGCTTAGTCTCCTGCCTTATCATCAGTTGATGATATGAATGGAAATAAGACATTGTTTTAATTATAAAAGAATTTCCAGACATATATGATTCGCTTGGTGTGCTGACCCCTAACTCTACATTTCACTAACTACTTGATTTCTCATCAAAGATAAGTTTTGGTTTTATTTTTAATTTTTGTTTTTGTTTACGTGCCATAACTTGCACAAATATTCCAGCAGCAGTAACTTGGTCCTTTTAATTGATAAAAAAAGTCACAACACCATCAATGTTTTGCAAATTAACTTGTGACATAATGATGAGACATACTAGGCTGAAACCTTTTGAGTCAAATCTTCCGTGACGATTCCCATTCTTTCAAGAAGAAACGCTACCCACGCTAAGTATTTTAATGGTGGATATAAAATCGTATCTTTTTCCTAGTATTATTTCAATAATTTTGCGAATGACTTTACGGGACAAACTTATTTCGTTAGAAATATTAATTGTTTGCATTAGTACCTACGTAAGGGAATATACTCAATTCCGATCTGTATTTTGAATTAACACATGAATGAACTTCAGTAACATTCTTGTTTCTTCTTACATTAACCATATCCCTAATTATGTTATTATATTGAATAATAGTAGTAATTATGGTAAAAACCCTGATGTAACAGGAATTACACCACCACAAGTTTATTTACTACGACATACCGTGGAATCGCATTCATCAGTTTTAAAAATGAAACTAAGTCCTTATGTAAAACATATTCCTGAATCGGTTTCGTGTGTTTTGAGTCTTAGGTTAAAGATTTTAAGAGATTAAGAACGTGCACTTGAATTAAACGCCGAGGTTTAGCAAAATAAAAGTGTCTTTATACATATAAATTAATAAGATGAATCATAATTTTATTAAAATGGGGAATAATGTATATAACCAACTAGATTCCACAAAATATAACCAAAAATCTTAACGACAGGAATTATAATTACTTTTATGCTACCATGTGTATGCACCAAACAATCAATGAAGTATAAGACTCGATCAATCACCTTGAAACATTGCATTTTCAATTATGCTACACTAAATCCAAACTAACGTCCATACGGAAATATTAACTATCCCAATCAAAGAGAAAGAGCTGACTCGTACTTTATTTTTTACAGTAATATTCATCAGAATAACTGCAGTTATTGCGCAGCTATTGTGTAGCTACCAAAGGAATTTTTATTACCGATTATGAAATCCAGTATTAGCTTTTTTCCCAAAAGATATTCAATAATTTCGTTTCCTTTCGTTTGGCGATGGCATGAGCCTCAAGGAGGACTTACACTTCATATCATAAAGTGTAGAGCAAAATTTTCGAGAACAAGCATTGCAACCAAGCTAAACCAAAGAATTAAAATTTTTGACAGTAGTGAGCAGATATCAAGGCATATTTACATTCATTATTGCCGTGACACACAGTTCAAGGAATTTGATCTAGTTTTTCAGAAAAGAGTTAGGTGAATATTCGCACTGTATTTCGAGATATTCCCAAAAAAATATAGCCGTCTGCCATGAGGTCTTGTGCGGTTGAGCTCTCCAGAGAAATGTTAATCAGGCAAAAAAGCATAAACTATGCTGCATAGGTTATTTAAAAATTGGAAGATTAAAACGCACTGTCTTACGGAAAACATATCATGAAAGCAAAAAAAATCACCTAGTTGTGAGGCGTTTTCATCGCGGAGCGCAGAACTGATGAGTCATGGTAAAGTCTCAAATGGATAATTATATTCCATCATTTACTGAGATTTTTAGACATGAAATAAACACTTTTGCATCACTTATTTTTGCAATATTCGCTTCATGTTTCTCTTAAAACTGCTCCAAAGTTAAAAATAAAACTCAAATTTAGCCTATACAATGACTAGAGGGAAATTTCGCGCGATCTGCCTTAATCGAGAGTGGGAGGAATTGTCGAGCGATGAGTGAATGTCGGTGGTACGCCCCTTATTGTGAAAAAGAGAGCGTTGGACCTGCAGCCGATTCTATTTATAGCTCGCGACGCAGAGCCAAGGACGCGACGTCGCCCTGGTAGTCCAATGTGAAAGCCGACGAGGTTTACGCCGCGATAAACTGATGAGGAGGCGCGGGAAGAGTGTTTTCGGTGCGTCGGCAAACGCGAACCAACAACGGTCGTCTATTTTGAGTAGGCGATCAGAAAAAAAGGGTATGTTATTTACGCAATTAGGGGTTAATGGTAAAAAGGTGAATTATTTGACAATCGAGGGAGATTGCATGGCCGTGGGTTTACCCTCTCAGTAGCCATAACGGGATTGCGCAGGTATCATGGACCTCAAACAACTTAGGGGAAAGATTGAAAGAACTGTAAAATTAAAAGTTTGAAAGGCGAGAGTTAAGATCTCTTCAAGTTGTGACTCTCAATGCTTAGAGGGCAGAAATTACCCTCACACCGATTAATCAAGACTACCTGTCTTTATCATTTAGCCCTCTATTTAGGAGGTTTGGATTTATTAATATTCCTGAATTAAGCACTTAAAATATTGAGCCAGTAAATAATAGACATTCTCATAATGTAACACATGAAGGAGTTATTTGGAATTTCAAGTCAAAGGCTTGGAGAATGAGCGCCAAATAATTCTAGGTAAATCAGAATACAAAAAACGTTTTTTCACCGTCATCAAACCATTTTCAAAGTGAGAAAGAACACGCACTTGAAGATGATATAATTTTTTCGGAATCGTTCAAATGTATCCTTTTATTATAAGAAAATGGTGATTGTTTTTTCCTGACAATATCGGGTAGCTTATTGTCTCAGTGATTTTTTTTTAATTTGGCTCTTTTTTCTTCGCAATTACAGCAGGTAAATGAAAATACATTAATTTATGACCGATCGACTGATCCGATATGACCGATTTAACCTTCATTGGAGCGCGTCTTTTTCTATAGTGCATGTGAACGATTGACAGTTATTTACAGTGACCCTGATTTAGCGTATCTTTTAACTCAACGCCTCATCTTAAAACTAAAAATTCGACATACATTTGATGAACTAACGTGTAACTTTTGTGCAGAACTATTTAGGCTAAATTTTCGCAGCTTTCATGGATGAGACAATAAATTACCGTCCGCGCGCCCGAATAAATGCTGAGTAAATTTTGATGTTATTTCACTGCATAAAGTATTTTTACACCCCTACGCTCAGAATGTGTTCAAAATTGAGAAAGTACTAAAATGTAGATCAATCACTTTCGTCAGTATCAATTGGTGATATTTCATCATTAAATAAGAAAGAGGACAACTTTTAATAAAATTAGTGGTTTCAGTAAAAGTTGTCCTCTTTCTTATTTACTACAATGTAGTTTTTTCCTGTCTCACAGTGCAATGTATAGGTCGCAATCTAAGAGGTTTCTATATTCCTAAGTTCCTCCGGGACTCATTCCGATTTCCTATCAATTGTCTGCATAAGTGAGAGAACATGGAAAGCGCCACTTTTAAGGAGCACTTCGTGGAGTGTGGGAAATGTACCCTCTCCTCTCCGTTCACCCCTTCTTTTTATCTCTCCGAACGGCCACCACTTCATCGCCACCCCAACCCTTCTCAACTCTCTCTCCCTTCCCTTTCTCTCTCTCTCTATAGTGAATGAAGGAGGAAACCATCGCCGAAGAAAGGCTAACGACTTGGGGTAACGTTTCGTTTTACGCAGAAACCCCTCTTCAGTTTTTTTCCTTCCATTGCTTCTTTCTTTCCTTCTTCCTTTTTTCCGTCTTTCCGCGTTCTTTTCCTCGGCGCGTGAAAAAAAACCCCTTCTCTTTTTTAACGCACCGGAAACACTTTGGAAGAGCGTATCCGCTTCCCCAGAGAACAGAGTATACAGACACTTTTGAATGGGGCTCTCGTATTAAAGGGACCCTTGTGGAGGGTAGGAGGGGGTTGAGGGCGTAGGAACGCGTTGTGCTTTGGGCCGCATTAATGTCACTGGAGACACGGGGGAATGCGAGGCGGTGGAAAACGCGGAATTTATGTCCACGGGCTATTGAATGAGAGTGTCGCTTTGGTAAAGGCGCTTCTCAAGTGTCTATTCGAAAATCGAATGGTGCACCTTGAATACTTACAACATCTACATCTACATCGACATCTACATAATACCCCGCGAGCCGCCACATGGTCTTGTGGCAGGGGGTGTTAGGTCACCAGCCGTGTAAAGGTGTAAGTTTTTTGGAGATGAAATAATTACATGAATTATAGGAGTGTATTTAGTGGAGCTCAATTTTTACTGTGGTCGTTTTTTTTCGCAGAAAGAACGAGTTTTTGTACCTATCTGTTCGGCAGTGTATCTCTCTTATTTTATCGCACCAGTTAGACCTAGAGATGTAGTGAGGAGTCATGATGATATTCTTTATGTCGCTCTGAAAAATATCAGTTCTGAATTCATCAAACAACCTAAGCTTAGCGTGTAACCTCCGAGTCTCTAGGGGCTCCCACCTTAATCCCTCTAAAAGTCGTGATACACAATGTATACGCTCGTAGCAGTTTTTTTTAAGAAGCGCGCTGCTTTCCTTTGTATTTTATTAATTTTTTTGGTCAAATCTATTTGACCAGGGCCCCAAATGCTCGCAGCGTATTCAAAGTGTGGCCTAACCTGAGCGAAGTAGCACCTCTCTTTGACTTTTTCATCCAAAGACCTTCCTTATATATAAAAAACCTAGTTTCTTTGATGTTGCGCCACATATGAGTTATACATATTTGTCGATAAGGATACGATTCTATTATCAAACTTGTCAAACTCTTATATTTAAGAGTCTAATATAGAGGGTATTGGGCAGTTTTTAACAGAAAAATCACCCCTTTACTGACGCAAAAACTGCATATATTAGCAACATTCTTCAAGTTGATTAAAACCCAGTCTTCTTACGCTTGATAAAAGAGATGTGTATTGGCTTGGTAGAGATGATCGCGGTTAAAATAGAAGAATACGAAATTATTAACTGTCCATTGATTGCTGAATATAGTTCCTCAGATTTTATATATATTATAGAATGTATGTTGAATGATGTTTCAATTAAAGAATGGGCATGTATTTTAGAAGTTAATGTCGCATTAGGGGACAATATTTAGTGTTCATTAGCCGTGTTCGTTTTTAACGCAGAATTCACAGCAGTGAATGCACAGTGTATTCTATCCCACTAGATTGGGTGTATATCGTTAAGAGTAGTAATTTTTGCCATGCAAAAACTTAAGTACGCATTTCATCCACTATATTAGGACCAATAATGAAGATAACATGGAGAAACTCGGTCAGTTGTAGGAACTTATAATATGTATTACCTCCCAAATGTTCGATGGGATAATTATTGATCGTATAATATCTGCATTTTAGTAGAGACATTGAAAAGGGTAACGTACATAAACCACTTGTATCCCCTACAAATTTAGATAAATTTTGTTTCCTTCATTTAAATTAGAAATCCACAACGAGGTCGTCAAGGTTGCAAGGGGCCTGAATAATGCACATTAATGAATTGAACTCCAGCTCATTCCGGTCAAAGTGAACAATATTTCCCAAGCGGAATATTATAATCATTTTTTTCAATTTACTCACAGAGAACGTTCTAATTTCCTCGCTGTACTGCAGTGCACAATAGCTGCAGTGCACAATAGCTAGTAATAACGCGAAATATTTTGCCATAACTTTAAAGAAAAGTCTGAGAATCATTGATTATTCCCTAATGAAATTCAAAATGAAAGCAAAGAGGAACAGTTAGCAGGCCGAATGATTCAGCATGCAGAAAATGATTCCACGCATCAGACGAGGAATAGAACCTTTGGCAGTAAACGCAATGTCCCCACGTGGAAAGTGGAATTTTTTGGGCATTCATCAAGCTACAATTTCATTTCACCACCTCCAAATCTACGGAATAAGCAATCATCGACCTGCGATTCGACTATTTCATTTTATTTGCTCGCTAGTATATCTACTCCGAGTCGAGGCACGTGTAATCCTCTGGAATCCTTTGTTCGGCGGCACTAGCGTTGCGTTATCCGTAGCCAAGCGATTCCGAACAAAAGTTGGGAACCAGAGAGTGAGAGAGCGAGAAAGATACCAGCCTATTTCCAGCCTTTCAAGTGGTGCGCCCGCTATCGATTTTTGATGGAATCCAGAAAATAAACAAGATAAACGATGCGAGCGAAAAACAATATCGCATCGCAATGGCAACGACAGATCCAATTTGGGGAGGAGTGGAATATGGAGAGTAAGGGGGTAGATTTTTTCTTAATATTATCCTTGCCCTCGGCAGGAATTCAAATAACGTCAAAGTTGCAGCAAAGGACCCTAAGATATGACGTCGTTGTATATAAATAAAGTCAATATGTGTTTATTTCCATGACAACCGAAGGTATTTGAAAACACTAAGGTGGCTTTACGGGGAGCGATCGAAACGTCAGTGTGTATCGGCTTCATGCGTTATTACGCCTGGTACGGTTTTCGGTGGAGAAGAAGTACGCAATCCACAGCTATGCGCAGCACTGATAAGCTGAATAAAAAAATTGAAGCATATTCGGGTATCTATAGGAAATGATTGCCAATTTTTGACGGGTGGTTATATTAGGAGAGAAATCGAAATTTGAACGGCACTAAGTGAACTACAAATTGCTACAACCCTGGAAAGGGGATATATAACTGTTTTGATATACGTTCGCACTGGTATAAAAAGCGCTGATTGTTGTAAAATTTGGAAAAAAGAAGTTGGGAACTGTTCGAAAATATTTGAAATGACACTCAAGATGATGGCAGTTGTGACCACAGCTTATCTTTTAAAGCAGTACATTTTCAGGCGGAAATATTTCCTACAACTTATATATATATATATATATATATATATATATATATATATATATATATATATATATATATATATATATATATATATATATATATATATATATATATATATAGACACCACCACCGAGCGCATATCTGCCCTGCTAAGCTAAAAGATAGTGCATCATTGTTGCTTTTCATGTATCATTGTTCATAGTGAGTTATTTAATTCCAAAGTTTTCATCTTAGAGCCTTAGATTCTTCATCTTGTCCATCTTTGAAGAGATTGCAAGCTTGAACTGTTGCTTTGATTGTCAGTCTCGGATGATAAACCATAAGGTAACAAAAGTATTGAGAATATTTCGGAGAAAGGAAGACAGATGGATAGATACTTAATTGCTAAATTTATTAAGGTACACAAATTTGAATTTGAAAAACAATGAGCTTTAGGTAGCTTCAAGAACTTCCTGTAGGAAGCTACCACAATAAGACTTGTAGATACTGTGAAAGCAAAGCATGATATCTGGAAAACCGCTACCAATACGGCTGTTTAGTTTATATTTTTCAAAATTTCCAAGTTTGAAAGTAAAAATAAACAACTCTAACCAAAATGTGTAAAAATATCAATTACTGTCTTTAGGCTTAAGGCAGTTTGAGCGAAAATCATTTCACCTAGAAATGAATGAATTGGGTCTCATTTTAAAGAAAATTATCTCACCCTTCTAATGACGCTAAAAATTCAACCCCTTACCACATTACTTTCGGAGATATTTGCCAAAAAATACCAAACCTTTTATACGGGAAATGGTACGTGTGTATGCACTCCAGAGAGGCATTATTTATAAAATGAGAAATTTCTAACACTTAGATGTCATCAAAAGACTAACAGCGTGTACTTTGTTTGTTTTTTCAACTATTTTTGAAAATTAACCATATTGCCACCGCAACAGGTTCTTGGGTATCACAAAAAACCTTCCCTTTTGAAGGAGTTTCAAATACACCGCCTGAAAAAAATGAGTCAAGTTAAAGAAATATTTAGATATTTTCTTTAATTACTTACCATTACTGGCATATAAAACTGTATTATTGCACCATTGATAACGCAATATTTAAATGATGTGTCCTATATCTGGTGAACTTAAAACCTATAATTCGAATATAGTCTCTGTTATAACGAGGGAATCATCTCGCTTGGACTACCTTAACAGGTCAGGTCTCACCTCTAACCGACTTTTTCCTGTTGAAACACACGCTGGGTGAAACATAAGCACTAAAAATATTTTGCATCTTTCTATGGTTCCAAATATATGCGATTAGAATACAATGATTTGGGTACAAAAGCTTAGCGTAACCCAGGAAGTCCATACCCTACTGGGTTCAGACATGTTGGTGATCCACATCTGGCAGAACAAAATCATTCAACAGCAGGAAAAAATCATTCAACTTGACCAAGATTCAAACTCGGATCTCCGGATTGCTGGTCACGTGTGTTAGCCAGTTACAACACCAAGAAATCTTGATTTGAATCGAATTTCTCCCACTGTGGTGTGTATAATCTTCGCACTTGACCGCGTGACTGCGACCCGTATCATTTGTTCATATCGCAGAGGCTGAATATTCATCCGCTGCGATATTGTATCTCAATGAGAATGATAGTCCAACAAGGTAAACGCAAAGGACGATTGTGCCGATACAGTTTTATACTCCGGACACGCTCGAAAATATGCTGTCCATTCTGAGTGTTCTTACATTCAAATGGACATTAAGGAATGAAACACTGAATCTGCATAATTTTTACATTCCTGACGACTAATTCGAGATTAATTCAAAATAAATTCCTTCAACTATATACATAATCAATTCAATAATATACATAATCAATAATCTAAAATAGCTAAATATAAAAAAGGATAATTATAAAAGGATACAACGTGTATCTACATCTACATAATACCCTGCAAGCCGCAACATGGGCATGTGTGGCAGGGAGTATCAGGACACAAACAGTTTAAAAGTGTTGAGGATATGTTTATGGGAGTTGAAATGGTAAAGAGCATTATGGGCATGTTTTAAGTGGAGCCAAGTTATAATTATGACCACATATTGTGCGTGGAAAAACCAAAATTCTGTACCTATCTCTTCGGAAATGAATCCCTCTTATTTTGTCGCGTTTGTCGGATCTATGGACGTATTGCGGCGTCAAATAGTATTTTCTGTGTCACTCTGAAACACGCCAATTCTGTATTTCACAAGCAAACGAAGCTAAGGCCACAGCCTCTGAGTCCCTAGTAGCTCCCAAGCTAATCACTTCAAAAGCTGAGGAACACTTAATGTTTGCTCGTAGCAGTTTTTAACCAAACACACAGGTTTATTTCATATTACATTTATTTTTTAGCTATATCTTTCAGTTCAGGGTCCCAAATGCTCGCGGCGTATTTGAGGTAAAATTCATTCTAGGTCATGGCTTCAGTTTTACAGACTGGTTCGCATTTTTATAAATTTATATTTTGTATCTGCAATGATTTCACCTTGTCATCAGGTCAGAAACCCTACCTCAACTTTGTCTTATGCAACTTAATTAATGTACTACAAATATCTGTCGGCACTTCAATATATTTACTGCTATCTCCGTTATTTGTTTTAGTGCTGAAGGTCAAAAATTTAAGTTTCATCTAAGGCTAATCCAATGGGCGTTGAGTCGTGCAGCTTTCTGAACAGCACATCAACCACCCCTCCTCACCATTCCACAACCACTCGCAACCAACTAACCCTTCAGTTTCAAATGCCTCCGTTTCCAGTAAACGCCCCGGTCAACAAAGGGGCCTCTCTCCTCCGAACAATAGCGCACAATGTCCCCTCAATGGATGATTAATCTTTCAGCGAGGAAAATGCAATTGCACGTCCGGGAGGGCACAAAAGGTGCGGGGTGGACAAAAGCCCTTCGGCCCTTCGAAATGATTCCCAGAGGGAAGAGAGAGAGGCATGGCGGGATAGAGAGAGCAGGCCAATGGCGCCGGCGTCGCCCAAAGCGAAGCGGAACGGAGGCACGGAGGGATTTCTAATGAGACCGTGAGAGGCTATATATATAGCAATATTCATTGGCGAAAGACTTGAATAGGAACTAAAATGGTCAAACGAAGGAAACTAATCGCCTAAATACAACTGTGTCGTAGAGAGGGGCTTACAGCAGTCGTCTCTATACAAGAAAAGCTGTTTGTACAAATGTAATTCTTAGAATGATATGCAAGAAGACGCATATCAAGCAAAGAATAACAGTAGACAAGACAGGATTTCTTTCTAAAAAGAAAAACATTTTTTTAATTTTAAAAAAAGCCTGGGATGGGCACAAAGAAAGAGGTGACGAAAAATAATTGAGTGTAATGTAACGGTGCATTGATCAGAAAGTTGGAGAAATAAAAACTTCGAAGGATTTTGTAACATAATGCTAGAGGCTAATGCAAATGGTCTAATGAACAAAAAGAGCTAGGAATGATATGGTAGTTAGAGGAATAGTACGTGTGAAAACATAAGGAACAGTTACTGCCTAAAAGACATGGTCCAGATGAAAGGTTCACGTTTGGATGAACATCATATATGTAAGGAACATGATATAAATTTAAATTATTAACAAAAGAACGATCTCCACGAGTAAGACCGAGGGAAAAATAAACGGGGATTGTTACGGGATGAGAAGCAGAAGGGCTATACAAGTACGAATAGAAAACAGTTGGCAGGTAAAAATGTTGGTACGTAGTCAACCAATATTAGCATGAAACGATGTATCATGATGACGAGAAGACAAAACAAATTTTTTAACTAAACCTGGTGTCAAAAACTCTCAGGAGTTTTTTCTCCAAAGAATTGCCACCTTTCTAAGGAATTTTTGCTTAAAAACAGTCACTTAACTGCCCAGGCGTCATCGTAGTAGAAATTAAATTAATATCCATAGGAAAGAAAGTATTTTGTATTTTTCTACATTAGTTTACTTGTAAAACACGTTTCACAGCTTCATGGCATCGTCAGAACAATTTTTTTCCATGGTTTGTGGTTCCCTCATGATACAGCAAAGTTAAAAAACGCGTCATACAAATAAGAAAATTGTAAAAAGTATTTTCTTTTCTATGGATACTTAAACACACATATTTTCCTCTCCTATAATGCTGAAATTCGTGGTAAATTTAAAAAAGAGAATGATAATAGTAATTATTATTAGATGAGCACTATGGAGACCACGAAGAAGAAGGAACCCATGAAATAACCACAGCAGCAATATAATGGATTTTGGAATCACATCTTGAAGTAGGAAGGAAAACACTATAAGAATTACCTATAAAAAATACATATCTTTAGAATCATGCCAAAGATTATCATCCATTTAGCTGTCGAGTATTCCAAATAACAGAATCACTTAAAACTCAGTGCGTATAAATTGGCTGTTGGAAATTGATTAGCTTAGATTTACTGAAATGTTTGTAAATGATCTATTTCATCATGTAACGTTCACATTTTCTAAATCATCCGTGTATTACGAGCGTTGCTCAAAAGGCAATGCCCAACATATTTCTTAAACTCACTAATAACAGAAATTATTCCGTTGAAACTGTTATCAAGAGACGCATCTCCATTGTCAGCAATATCTTATCAGGTTTTTACGATGCTACTCTACCTTACACCCAAGTCTGCTCTGACGAATGTAGTCGAATTTTAGAGGACAAACTGAAAGATTAGGCTCGTAAAAACCATTCCATTACAAACTCAAGTCGTGAAAGAATGTAAGATGTTGTGTAATTTCTTCTTATTTCTTATCAATTTTGAACGATAACACTCAGTACTTTTACAGACTATTACTTTGGAGAACGAAGAGGTGATAAGAACAGTGAAAACCTAACTCCCTAACCAGACTGATACCGACAGGGCATACACGCCCTCGCGAATTGTTAAAGGATGACGACAGAACTTAAAGGAGATTATGTAGAAAAATAGTGAGCTCATAAGATGTCTATCTCTCATATGGATTAATTTCATTTTTGTACAATGAATAGATCGCCGTGTACAAAAGTGTACTTCTTCCCACTTTTTTGTATGTTAGTGAAACATGGGTATGTCAGGATAGACATAAGAGTAGACTATAGGCTGTGGGTATGAGCTATCTGAGGAGTGTTGGCGACAAAAGTAGGATGGATAGGGTCAGGAATGAGGGTGTAACAAATGAATGTGGGTTAGATGCTCCAGTAATGGACATTTATGAACGGAGTGTGCTTCGTTGGTTTGGCCATGTTGAGAGAATGGATGAGAGTCGAATGACGAAACAGATATATGAGAGTGAAATGAATAGTGCGAGAGGTAGAGGTAGGCCGAGGAAGTTGTGGTTGAACGTGGTTGAGGAAATTCTTAGGGGGAGAAATATTAGGAGTCTTAAAAACAGGAGAGCGTGTACGAAGCAGTGTATAGGGGTAAATGAAGCAAAAGTGGTTTGCAAGGATAGGTCAGTACGGAGGAAATTATGGAAGCAGAGTTAGGTGTAAAAATGTGTATTTATGAGTGAAACTTTGTGACTGTGCCTACCCTGGAAGGGAACGAAGTGATTGGTATGTATGTATGTATGTACTGGTTTTTGAGAACAAAATGTGGGGATTTACTTATTGGTGGACCCTCGTGGAAGCAATTCATCATGTACACCCCAAATACCTTAAATTACGCTTCAGTATGATCCTCGTTAGCGGATCGAGCCACTAAGCGGCGCATAGTCCTCTGAAGTTTCCGAAACCGTTGGGATTCACAGTCTCGGCATCCAAGAATGTTGAGTGGGGGACTTTCTCCTTATTCACCCGCCTCCCACTTGGCACGTTACGTGATCAAGTATCTTACGAGTAGAGGGCGTTCCGAAAAGTTATTGGAAAGGGAACCATGAGAAGGAGGGTCGAATTCAAGGGCTAAAAGAGATAACTACCACCTTCTTGAAACTAAAGAATTACCCTTTCAAGAAAAAGATTTCTGAAATAAACAACACTAGCTGGCCGATTGTTTTTACCATTCAACGTAACTGAAGTTTAGTGCCCGTTTGGCGAACGCAACTTGACCTTCATTAAGATGATAATTGCAAAATATAAAATAAAATAATGCACTTTAGTAAAGTTATAAGACCACAAAAATTGAGGCCAGAATTTGCATTTGTCCCGGAAAACATTACATTAATTAGCCTATTAATGGAAAATCTGTCAGATTCACGAAAATATGCTACTGTTAACGTCAAGGAGTAACAAACCTTCCTAACTAGACAGGGACTAAACAACCCGCAGAGGTAGTTTTCGACTTTATGCTTACTTGAGCACATATTAATACATTTGCATTTGTGATAAACCAGATGAAAACCATCGCAGTTATGAAAATCGGGTGACTTTGTTCTTTTGCCTGAGATGAAATATTTTACTTACGAAACTCCTAATGGTAAAATAAATTGTATAAACAGAGAGAGCCGGGAGTCGTACGATTAGGTCCAAGGATTGACTTTCATCTTTGTAGATAATTCAAAGCGTCTTGATCAAAGGACATAAGGATCTCGCAGAAAACTGTCAACATAGAGGTCCATTGATTAGATGAAGACTAAGTTATCAAGAAGCAGCCGCTGGAAGAAGGCTCGATTTTAGTTTAATCTGTAAAATCTTGGAAATGCATTGAACTCAGTATCATTCATGTACATATTCTCGCTGAAATTCGCTGTTAGAGGATACAGGAGGGTTGTTTTTGGGAAATCAGCCATGAAAAAGGATTGGAAAGAAGAAAAGGAATTGTAAAGTTAAGGTACTAAGGTAAACAGGATTTGACGGAATTCCTTCCTGTCTCACTCTTATTTTGCTGAAGCCTTTTAATGACGCGTGGTAAAAACATATTTCTACGCTTATCAGTTCGGCATTGAATACCACTGACTTTGTCGCATCTATTAGTTCTAAAAATTGACAAGCGGGGTTAACATAATACCCGCCAAGTCACCTTATGCAACTCCTGTGATCTCAATTTTTCCAGTAGTCTGAGAATTGCGTGACGAATTGAACTCTCTAGCGGCCCCTAACCTGATCCTTCGATTGTTCGTATTACACTCTGTGCTTTCTTTAAATTGATTTTTAAAAAAGCATGCAATTTTACTTTGAATTAAGGCAAATCTCTCCATGTCGAGTCAAAAATTTCAATTATGTACACGAAAAGTGGCCTAACTAGGGCCAAATAACATTTTCTTTCATTTTTTAATCCGGAGACATTCGTACTGCAATGACATCGACCTCGTATAGTAAGGGTAGACAGTGTATAGCAAGGGTAAAGCATATAAAAATCATAAGGCATGTAACTTCTTTGAATTGAAAAAATAATGAGGCCATGTCTAGTTTCCAGCGCAGAGTTGCGGTAAAGATTGACACCCACGAAGCACGCAACAGGAGGTGACACAACAGTTGCTTCAGAGTTGGCGCACGAATAATGGCGTGGTACACATTTTTATGTCATTATTATCAAAAATAGTCCAAAAACTCTTTCAATTTTACGTTAAGTAGTGGCTTTTCTCCATTTGTCAAGAGTTATAAACGAGCTTCCATGTCCATGACGAAAACAGCAGCAACGAGTATGTTTCAGACCTCTGAATCACCATAGAAAGTAAAGCACTTCTGGGTCATACAAGTGCTTGCTTAAGATAGCGGCATTCATTGTTTTGGTCAGTGACAGCGGACAAAATAAATGTAAGTAGCTATTATTATTTTGTCGTGTCTTGTAAACGCATGTATTTTAAGGCAAAGATTCTAAAGAGAGTATCTCCTAGTGAATACGTGACTGGAAAACCATGAAGCAATACGGATGACGGGATTCCGGGAACATAACCTTGCTGTGCACGGAGTTTGACTTGAGCTCTTAAGGAATACATCGGGGATAAGGTTATTCATGGCGAATGTACACATAAACTCTACGTAGTTGTAAGGAGCAAGGAGCGAATAATATCACTATTATCATTACCCAAAAATATTCAATTGTTATGACTTAAACGTTGAGTACCTACTAATTAACTTAACTTACAGCATGGAAAATTAAGCCTTATTTGATTCGCACTGCAGGTTGAAAATATCTTCACAATCAAGGATCTCCTGGGACGGGGACAATAAGCGATCTTTGCGCAAGGGTTTTGCCATGTTTTAAAAATAATATCTCTTGATAGTGTGGCTATTTGATTCGCACTGTACGTTGAAAATGTCTTCAAAATCAAGGACCTCTTGGCGATTTTGTGAGGACAATAAGCGATCTTTTCCGTAAGGGTTTTGCCATTAAAAAATATCTCTCGATAGAGAGTTGCAGTATTATATTCAGTAGACAAAGATTAATTTTTTTGACATGCATATTAAAAAGAAGTTCAAACATTGATAGATTCTAAGGTATAATATAAATTAATGGACATTTTATTAATAATACGGTAACATTTTATTGAATTTAATGAGTGATAATGATACGGTTAGAGTTTTCTTATAGGTAATCAAACGAGAGGGAGAGAAACGAGACGGAGGAGAGAGAGTAAAAGAGTGCGAATGAGACGGTCTATTTTTTTTATTTTAAAGGTCGGAGTTAAGGCAAGACGCGAGCGGAGAAAGTTTCCGCAAAGAACTAGAATGAGTTTTCCGAAAGCGTAACAGAGACACGCTCCCCCCCCCCCTCCCCTCCCCGTTCCTCAGCCTCACATCATTCCCGTGTGTGCGTGCCTGGGTGATACGGCCGCCGAACGAGCAATAACACCCTGGAGCACGATCGGGCACCATCTGCTCTCTCCCGTCAGGACAGAAAGAAAGCGTTTAAAGCCACGGAAATAGAATGGGCTCCGCGAGAGAAATGCATCATGTATCTCGTGCCTTAACGACGACTTTCCTCTCTCTCTCCTTCCTCCACACAGAGTACAAATCAGGCGGAGAGGAGCGTCTCTCAATTTTACCCTTCTGAATGGAAGCGGAGACTTTAGACTTTATGTAAACTAAGTCCCTAGTTGTGACAAAAAGTGAGGGAGATCATTTCCTCCTTCTCTGAATTTACATCACTCAGTCCTCTCGTCTCTCCTTCTCGACTCGTCTCCGATAACCCCACCGAAAGAACCACACGAATGACCTTTCTCTAGGGGAGAACTTTGCGGAATTCGGACAGAGTATTCAACACCGTACGCCGTGAAAAACTTATTCAATTCAAAGAAAAAGACCAATATCCTACTCATATACACACAATAGTACATTCATAGGAACGCCAGTGATGCGTGGTCTTTAATTAATTCTGCATTAACTCCGACTCAAATGTGTCTTTTCCAGGGAGTGATCAACATTGTCGTGCCTATCATATTTTCAGATTCTAATTTACTATTTTGTATTGCTATCGCTAACCAGTCGTTTGGCGAACCATAATAGACGAGTAAAACAGAATCTATGGTAGTGAATTCACTGTGATAGAGTCCATACAATCATTGAAACAAGTGTTTACTGCTTGATAAATATCATCTTATTACACACCGGCGTGGGTCTTTCGGTGAGATTAATACATTTTATATATCTTAATGAAACCCGGTTCACATCGAATGTTAGAAACAAACGTGAGAATGAAACCCCTATCTCATGTGAGGATGCAAACCCATGAGAATCTTTTAGTTGCTTGGTCTAAAGTCACTATCTTTTTTTGTTTACACATTATAAAACGCTCTATTTCAGCCACGGATGACCACGTTTTTCCTGAAGTGACAAAACACAACAATCTCAATCGTGCACGAAAAAGTTTACATAAATTACAATGTAATCAAGAAGATACGGAAAATCTTACGTATTTATTTGGCGATCTGTCCAATTCGAGCAAAAGAGAGCACCTCGATTCACCAAAATAGTTAAAAATATCTTAGCTTCGACTACATAGATGAATGTCAATGGGAAAAATTTAGAGCGATACCACGACTAATTTCAGTCCTCACGTTAATTCGTTAACATTCAATGCAAAACGGGCTAATGGGTGATGATAACACTATGAGTATAAGTAAAACTAAGTTTTGCATCATGGTCCAAGACCCAAGTGTCATTACCTGGGGCCCTCCGTCTGCAGACTCCGCTGGCTAAGGAGAAGCACCAGCAGCCGGCACCGCCGCGGACGATACGAGGCCTTCCGCCTTCGCGGCCCTTGTGGCCCGCGGGGCGGCGCTGAACGGTGGGGCGAGGGTATCGAAGGCCCCAAACGGGCGAAAGGGGAACGTCGAGTGCGACCATTGTCCTTCCTCCTCGCCAACGGGTCTCTCAGAGGACACCCGTCTTCGAGGAAAAAACTTCTTGGTCGCTCAGAGTCACGAATTACACAGAAACACAAGCGAGGGGGAAACTTTGGAGGTGAGAAGAAATATATATAAGTATGGGAATGGAATCAGGTGGGTCCACGGGTCGAGGACCCTATCCCACGAAGGTCACTGCGAGTAAGGGGAAAAGGCCACTGAGAGGAAAAAACGGCAGGATCTCCACCGCTGGATGCGAAGGCCAGCCTCCTGCCCTGGACAGCCGGCTTGTCGGAGATTGAAAGAGGGACCAGATGAAGTTGATGAGCACAGATTAAACGAAGATCTTCAATTTTTACAAGATTATAACTATCCCCGGTACTTTACAGGTGAGTCGAACACCCTTTGGAGGGATCCAAAACACTACAATTGGCACAAAAAAGGATATGGGAATGATCTATTTATTTACAGGGTTCACCCTTAGGAGCTACTGATTATGACGGGCACTGTCTAGGCCAGTTTAAACCCGGAATCTTATCTGAAGTCCTCCGGGGATTCAACGAGACTGAGAAGTCAGAAGCAAAGGTGATTATTAGTCTGTCGTAATCACTGAAGTTTTCCCGGAATAACATCGGCTTCCAAAGGGCATTGAGCGAAAGGACGCCTTAAAAAGTTTTGCACTGAGAACCACCAGTTTATTCGGCTATATAGGACGCTTGAATCACCGGGAGACTACTGCACACAAGAGGTCAAAAAGTCTTCGTGTTGGGGAGGACTTACAGCTTCCGAACCCCGAAGCTGGTTCGAGACGTTCCCCGGGAAACCCTTCGACTCCGCCCGCGGAGTTGAGAGAAGTCTCCTCGGATTGTACTCCTCAGTGTTCCTTCCTGCCACCGCGAAGGCACAGGAAAATACCCAGTAACATAAAGGCGATCAGTCTCCATTTCACACTTTGCGACACCCACAGGAGACCGTCTCAAGGCGCCATGAGTCCAAATCTCTCCAAGTATTGGCGACGTCTTCGCAACACGGGAAACTGATCTTGAACGGAAAATCACCTCTTCCTGACAGTCTGATCTTCCGATTCGGCGAATTCGTTGATATGTGCCAACACTCCTAGCATAAATTACTACGATACTCAAAACTCAAAAATCTTTTAACACAAGACAGGAAAAAAGTCCTTTTTTTATCCCCAGCGTATTTCATAAAAGGCACCACACTAATAAGCACTCGTTGCGCGAGACGGTAAAGCACTGATAAATTTGAAGGACTCGTGCAAAAACAATAAACAACGAGAGAGTGAGGAATTTTTTGAGGGAATTGGGAAGAAGAAAGAAAATTATAACGCTAATGGTTAGGTGAAAACTATCAGTATGTCACGTTCAATAACCTTTCTCTTCAAGCACGACAACTTGATGAAAAATGCTAGTATTTACAAGGGCCGAAAAAAATTTGAAAAATTACGACCACAGAAAAATCCTCTCTACATCCTACTTATGTTCAACTACGGTTTTGTGTTTTTTAGGGGGGGAACAAATTGGGGTAATGGTTGAGGAGGCCGCCACACCTTAACAGTCACCGGGGGGAAAAGAACGAACTACTTGGGTTCGTCAGGAGGGCCTCTTCGCTGTCTGAGGGCCCGACTTGACCCCGAGGAAGCCTCTCCATCCCTAAACGACGCGGCCCGCCGCCGGTCAGAGCAGACGGGGATCTCCTGCGCACGAGAGCGAACCTCCTGTCTCGCAGCACGCGTGGGCCTCGACTCACACGGCAAGAGGAATGGACTGTGAAGCGCGACCTCGTGTGGTCCTGGCGCTCCCCGCGCGTGTCTGTTGACGAGGCGCCCGTGCCTGGAGGAGAAGAAGGGGTGGTTTGGGGAGGGGGAGGAAAAAGAGGGGAAGGGAAAGGGAAGGGAGGGAGGGAGGAAGGAGTAGTAGCGACGTAGGGAGGGGAAGGTACTCCGACTTGCGCGGGAATGGAGGAGAAGAGGAGGACCGTTAGAACCGCCCGAGGCGGGAAGGAAGGCCGAACGCCATTGGTCGAGGCGGAGTGGAGAGGGGCGAGTGGGAGGGTAGAAATATATATATATATATATACACGAGGGAGTTGAGCTGAAGGGTAAGGGGTGGGTTGGAGGTATGAAAGAGAGGAACGGTTGGAAATATGAGGGCGTGCGGGAAGAGGGGTGGCGCCGCGAACCACCCCTACTTCCCCATGTCTTTACAAGGACCCTAGTAATGGTACGACTCTTGATCACGGTCCTTCCTCAGTGTCATGAGACTTCTTTCGTCACTCCTCACCATTCATTCATACGGTATCACAGCAGGTGAGCCATACTGTGGTGAGAAAAAACATTAGTAATTGTCTCAGGTGTTACTAGGTGGAGCACTTGAGGTAGTGCAAGCGAGATAGTTCCCTAATCATAATAGAGACCATATTCGAATTATACCTTTTAATTTCACCAGCTGTGAGAAACATCAATTAAATATTTCATTATAAATGGTGCAATAATATAGTTTTTATGACAGAAATTGTAAGTAATGAAATGAAAATATCTAAATAAGTCATTAACTTAACTCATTTTTTTTCGCGCGGTACGTTTGGAACTCAATCAAAATGGAAGGTTTATTGTGATCCTGAAGAATTTACTGCTGTTACAATATGATTAATTCCCAAAAATAGTTGAGAAAACATACAATCTACACACCGTTGATTTTTTGGCGAGATCTAAGTGTAGGGAATGCCTCATTTTGAATACAAGGTCTCTCTCTGGAGTGCATACACGTACCATTTCCCATTTAAAGGGCTGGTATTTTCTGGAAAATTTATCGGAAAGTAATGTGATAATGGGTTAAATTTTTGGTGTCAATGGAAGGAAAATACATTTTTCTTTAAAATGAGACCAAATTTATTGATTTATAGGTAAAATTATATTCGGCTCAAGCAACCTTAAATGTCAAAAATTCTCAAATGAAAATATAGTTATCGTTAATTCGATGAAATGAATATTGTTCTGAGTAACTGTGAGTAATAGACTCATGTTGATAAAAATAACAATGAATTTGTTAATTCCACAAAGTCTTTTAATAATTCTGCATAACTGGCATCACCCATTAGGGAAATATAAGGTAAAAAATGTGCTTTTGTACCTTATAATGCCCTGACGGGTGAAAAAATATATTTTGCACCAGGTAATTCCCTAACGGGTGAAACCGGGTGGGCCTAGCTATCAAAAGATTTTGTGGATTTTACAAAGTCGTTTAATTTTTTTATCAACATAATTTTTTTGTTACTTTCTTTTCGCTGAGCTCCAAATAAATATCCTCAAGTGTCACCACCCCTCCTCCTACCCTCCCACTCGATCATTCCGATGTGGTATACATAGTAGGCCTGCCCGCCCGCCTGTTTTTATTCTAGAATATTTGACGAGAAACATCATTTAAAAATGTTCAAACATGGCAGATGAATTTTTGAAGAAATTACCATGAGGAAAATTCGACCTGGAATTATCCTTAACCAGCACTCAAGATCTAGTTGCCTTGTATTCACCAAAATTTCCATGAGAATTAGGTAGCCTGGATTGCGTAGTGTCCTGCGCATTGGTCCGGTAATAAAAAAAATTCCTCCTTGATCGGTTACTAATTTTGGGAGGCAAACGGCAACTGAGATCATTTGTATCACTACAGACCTCATTTGGTAAGAATTTAATGAGTAATGGTGGAGAGAAACCCAGCGTTGATATTACCATGATCTCTACTGGAGGGACTATGGGATTTACAATTCGACGCCCGAATCAATGGGCTAGAATTTCATTTGAAATGCTCACCTGATGGCACTCGAGTATGGATCAGGATACTATTGACTATCTCTGCCACTGCTGGGACTCAAACTCGGGCCCTGATGACCAAAATCATGAAATCAGCTACCTCACCAACCCAGTCACCTATTCCAATCAGAAGGAGATGTATGTGTCGGTGTTCTACCACCGAATCGATGCGATCTTGCGGAGTTCTCACGTTGATTCCTCTACCATGAGGTTTTTATAAATATTTATAATACATCAAACACAAAAACTATAAACTAAGCCACTCTTGGCGTCGTTAAATCTTCTTCCTCTACTGATATGGTTTAAAATCTATATCCTCGCCCATCATTTCCTGCGCTCACTTAACATCCGTCTCTCGCCCACAACAGCATTCCTCTGCCACAAACTACCATTGTCCTCAATTCTCTCATCTTATATTCCTTGCATTTCGGCTACTGAGTCTTCATCTAACCTCTTAAAAAATTCGTTCTTTGAAAACCTAGAAAATAATCGTATTATTTCTACTGTTCTCCACATCCACGATTAAACAGCTTCCTCTTTAATCATATCCACTTTCCAAAGACCGCTAATGTAGCGAAGAAATATTCCCGTTAATGGATGTATTATACCTCATTTCCATTTGTTAACCAGAGAGTACTGTAAAATATTGGTTAAAACCGAAATAACCCAACGTTGTTCTTTATTTTGCGTTGAATGGCAAAATTCCTCGTGCATAGCATAAAGGAGAGTTAGTAAAAAGAGGGGTAGGTTTAGAGTCAAAACTTAAGACGAAAAGGGGTTTTAAATTAGAGTGCTTAGGACGTCATTAAAGGAGGATCAAAGATCTCTCTCTATCGATCACGCGCCATATGTAAGATTCCTTTTCCAAAGGTGCTGCAACATGCTAATTTCGCTAATTCCATAGCAAATAAATATACATATTTATTGATAACTTTTACTTAACCACAAAAAACACACAAAAAACACGACCCGGGTTTATGTGTTTTTTGTGGTTAAGTAAAAGTTATCACTATATATGTCTATTGAAACATACCACCAAGTAAACAAAGATACTCTTTTATTTGTTAGCAAATAAATAAGTTAAATTAATGGTGTATCTCTTTTTACTGCCATGTATGTGAGTATCGGTTCACAATCTCTATGCTAGGGATAACTTTTTGTCTTAAACTACACAATTTGCTCTCAGTATTTTCCGGAGAAGTCAAGAAAACGAAGCAAAGTATTTTCATAACGTGTATACAATACCTGGCAAATGTTCAGTATCATTAATTGAATTATTTCGTTGAAGATGAGCTGGAGTTTTATTAAATATCAGTTTTGATGATTATCCTGATAGTAGTATCTCTGAGGAGTGAAATACACGAAAATCTTCAGCAAGAAAGCTTCATTGGACGAACACTACTGGAAGACGATTTCATTTCCAGTTTAATTACTTTCCTGGTGCATATACATTGTAACTATAAATGGATACTAGAGAGTAAGCCATTTGAGACGGAAAGAACACTTTCTATGGTGCTGGAAAATTTTGAAGATAAGAAGGGCTCAAAATAGATTAGTAGAGAGCAAACACAATGATCTGACATAAGGAATGGCTTAGTATAAATAATTTAGGAGCATGGAGTCCGAATGGAGTGGGGACTTAAAGTTTTGGTTCTGGGAGTCAAGGTTTGTGTATACTTTATGTTTGCTCTGTATTAATCAGTTTTAAGCCCTTCATATTCTTCCCAGCGCTATCCCAATTGCTTTTATGAACAGCTCTTTCCTCAACTCACTCGGCATTCTCCACTTTATCAGCCTCTTCAGAAAACCAGGTACATCACAGCAAGTTCTTAAGACACTTCCGTATTCTCTAAATTTCACTAATCACGAATTGCCGGCCGGGTCCCGTCCGGTGATTCAAAATATACGTGGGAGAGTAGGCCTTCACGGCACGTGGGATGTCAAAGCTGCTCTCAGGGATTTCCATGCCTAGTGCTGTTAGTTGTTGAAGGTGGGTTTACAAGAGTTTCATTTCGCAGTCTACAGCAGTTTTTCTTAGATAAAACACTGTCGCTTGCTCGTGGAATGCGTCATCAACGGTGTGCATCGCCGATACTATCTTTTTTTATGATGTATTCAACTGGTGAAAGGTAGGTTTAGTTGAACGTCTGAGAAACTCCTTCCTGATTTCTACACTTTCAAGGTTCTATCTACTTCTAGTATTTCCTTCATCGCCTCATTATACGATCTAATCTTCTTAATGCTGTCCATGAAGCCTATCCACTGTCTCCCCCTTCATTGCTTGCCCAACATTCTTCCCTCTTTTACACTCTTCAAGTGACCTACCTCCCATTAGTACTTCCTTCAGCTTCATGCCCTGCTTACCCCGGATCTTATTAAGATGTTTCCTTCCCTCGCCCACCATACGAACTTTCGTATTCAGGAAAGCAATTAAACTGGAAATGAAATCGTCTTCGAGCAGTGTTCGTCCAATGAAGCTTTCTTGCCCAAGATTTTCGTGTATTTAACTCCTCAGAAATACCGCTATCAGGATAATCACAAAAACTGATATATAAGACAAACTCATCTTCAACGAAATAATTCGATAAATGAGACTCTGCACGTTTGCCAGGTATTGTATACTTTTCATGAAAATGAATCGTGTTTTAACATGAAACCATCACGAGATATTCCTACTGTCTTTAAAATTTCGGAAAAATATGGAGGTACTTCTCTGGTGAGAGCCGGTGTTGCCACCCCGCGGTTGGAGGTGACTGTTTCAGTGGACTGGTCATACGACGCGGCGGAGACGGAGGACTTCACCTCCGCGTCCGCGACTGACTTCCCTCAGCGAGTGTCGGAGTGAACCGAGCTCCGGAGAAACGCTTGAGCACGCAAGGGACGAGGGGAAGGCTTCAAGGAGGGGAGGGAGGGAGAGTTTGAGGGGAGGTGGAGAGGGTGAGGAGGGGTGAGTCATTGTTGGACTATTCGACTATTTTGACCTCGGAAAAAAACGTGGATTTATCGATAATAATCAGATGATGGCCAGGACGTATAGAGGACGTACATAACTAAAACTCATTGCACAAACTGTAAATGGAAAACCTTCCACTCTATGGAGCGTCACCAAAATGTTGATCATTACGTGTAATTTCGTCGCAGCAAACAATTTCATGAACCCTTGCAACGCATATTCCACTGTACCATCGGTAGCGCTGTTATCCGGGGCGGCTAATGGACGGGGAGGCAAAGATTCCTCCAAAGCTGCGGCACAAGCCAGAACCGCCAGGACTAAAAGGGCGTTTCCGATCGAGTTATTCAACCCCCTTAAGGACTTGACCTCACTAGAATCCTCAATTTGAAAATGACAAACCACTAGGGTAATGTTTTCAGCATTTTCGATGTGGTGTTACTATAAATTACTAGCCGGAAGGTGTTTTCTCAAAAATTCAATTTTATCCAAAAATGCGCGAAATTCCAGAGAAAAAAATCATCCGCCTTGACCGGGATTTGAACCTGGATCCCTCCAATTTGGCCGGAAATCGAGATATCCGGGTTCGAATCCTGGTCAAGGCGGATGATTTTTTTCTCTGTGGAATTTCGCACAATTGTGCATTGCGGGTGACCCCGTAAAAGTGAAACTCCGTGGCTAGTCCCGGAAAGCTTAAAATTTGTTTATCCAAAAAAATTATACACAGTATGCAGCGTTTGAGCATAGTAAGCTTTGCGTTACAACTTGGGCGTAAACCATAACTTATCAACAATTTCGCACTAAGTAAATATTCGCAAAATAGGGTTTAGTTTTTATTAGTACCGCACAGTAATTAAACTTTTTGTGCTTCAGTTTTTGTGAAATCAATGAAACACTCGTAAAAAAATTTATTACTTCCTTAAGCATCATGATGCAGAAGATCCAATAACTTGAATGGTTGCTAATTCTAATAGTACTGCTAAGCCCATACATTGCCATGATGTGTGGCTGAGAGAAATTTATATCTTTATAGATTGAATCCTTTTAAAAGCGTGGTGAGATAACCACATGACACTCTAGAGAGATAGATTACTACAAAGGAGAATAAACACATAATTTAAGAAACTTCGGTCAAGCAAAAATGAGGTGTCTCTATCAAGCAAAAATCTGTCATTTTCCTGCCTCCCGTAGGTTCCTAGCGAGAAAACGATGGGAGTAAGAGACATGCCGTCAGCAGCGTTGCGTATTAACCTGTGAAGCCTCAGTACACGCATTTTGATAACTCTTAAGCGTCGGAACTAACGCATTTGAGAATTATTTCGTCTGAGGACGGTATATCGCACTTGAACAAACAGCGCATTTTTAGATGGCAAAGTTCAAGTTGCAATCAAGTGTTGGCATGCACGATTAAGTCAACATCGATCACATACCTCGATTAATCGATCACTTTTTCATTTATAAATGCAGACTTAATCAAGAAAGTTCACTTCCGTAAATATTTCCAGCATTACGATGTTTGATTGATAATCACCACCTGTAGGACATTTCTGCTTCCACACAATTTTCTGTTTTACAAAACAACTAATTAAATAATTGACGGAAATAAAGAAAGAACCTATCAGTTTTCGGAAAAACATTGCAGTTATGCAAATCATACGTTTTGTCATAGCATTCTTTGAGCTACAGGACTAGATGCATTATAGAAAAGGTTTGAATTAAATTGTCCATCTAAAATGCACATTAGGTATAAGAATTTTTAAATTTTTCATTATTCAACAAAAGAACCGTCTAATGCCTTGCCTTTAAATAGCATCTAAGATAAACACTGCTTTATACGTAATAATAATTATATGTGATAAATGATTATAGGTAAATATAATTATATGTGATGATGCTATTAATATTATTTGTGATGCTATAATTATATATGATGTGATGTTCTCTTCAGGCGTATCATTTTTTTGTTTACGTCTTACTTCTTCTCACAGTCATGAAATCATGAATATATTAGATGTAATGGGATTTTATCTCAAACTCAAAGTCCCTCATCTGTGAATATAGAGGACCAGTCAAGTTTGAATGGTGATCGATAGCATGCTGAATACTGCGTCTATCGATCCAGAAGGCCATTGGAGCCCGTGTTCACATATCGTAGGGGCAACTGCAAGCAACTTGAAAAAATATTGCTGCAGTAGTAAAGTCACCATAGAATAATTAAACAATTAATTTTGATCAATTTAAAGTGTTAATTACCATTCAATCAACATCATCGCTTAATTACCAGATCTAGCGCAAACATTGTTTTGGAGTCTTTTAGTTGTCGGAATAAAACCTTGTAATGACATTTAAATATGTAAAACAGAAAATATTTCGACAGAGATGAGGATCAGTCAGCATTTAGTGTTAGTTATATCACAAGTTCCATTATCTTATTAAAGATGTGTCATGCTTAGTTATGTGGAGTAAGTAGAGTACTATTTGGTACCGACTACCAATAATAATTAAAAATAAGTCGAAAAATTGCATACAAATAATCGATAAATGATATTCCATTCCGTTGAGACCATTCCGTTGGAACTAGTCGAAACAAAAATAAATTGATGGAATCAAACAAAGTTTTCATTTTCGTTATTCATAATGGGCTTCCACAAAGTTGAGTCTGAAACCATTGAGGTCATTCGATAAATGCTTCGTACTTGCTATCACTACCACAGCCAGCTCAGTTAGGGTCAATTAGCTTTTCCATTGAGTGCACTACCTCTCCGTAATACGCACCGCAATACTTCAAAGCGATGTAAGGTTCAACGGTGAAAAACTGAAATGTAAAATTGAGAACGCAATGGCGGTGAATGACGATCAAGTTGGGTTAACTCGACATTGGAAGCCGAGGCAGGAAGTAATCGCAGCTCCGAAACGGTTTCGTACGTAAAATGAGACGAACTGTGTGTTGTGAGTAAGATAAGGCGGAGACTTACGTTTGACGCAGAATTCTCCGTTGTAATCGGCTCCAATTCGTCCAAAAGCATGCAAAATACGATTCATTGGAAGGAACACATACCTGTGAAAGGAAAGAAGAAATAATATATCAGTGTATGCAAACATACCGCCATATGAAACACTGATCAGCAATCCCATGAGACGTACAAAATTCAATAAACCACTAACCCGTCATTATTTACATGTTAATGTTCTGCAATACAATTGCCGTGGAGGATAATTTTGACAACAACATTCAGCATATATAGCCCCCAGGCTCAACTCAACGTTTCATGAACGCTCTATGGCCAAATTTTGACAGGGTTTTTGCGGCAATACACGTTTTTGTACGTCAGTTGAAAAGTTCTCATAGTAAAAATAATATTTAGGAGTCCAGATACGTAATGACCACTTACATATTGTAAAGTCATTCCTTCATAATGATTTAACTCGTAATTTTAATGACCTTACATATTAATTTGCATAAATATATTACCACAGAGCGTTGTTATTGGTGACTTAATAATTTGATATAAATTTAAAAAGATTTTTGAGTCAAAATAGTAAAACTACGCATTGAAATAATCAATATTGTGCATTTGTTTATTATAAAAAATTGTACATATCCTAAGGTAGTTATGCTTTAATAGTAAAGTTTTAATTGTGTTTTGTGAATATTAATGCGCTTCAATTACATTTTAGGTTTTTCGTCGATATTTTTAATGTTTTCTGACGGATCAATGTTGTGTTTGATAAAAAAAATTCATTTGTACTTTTGTTTACATTTGTTTAATTAAAAAATAACTTTTGTACATATGCTATTTTATTCAATGTTTTAATTGCGTCTTTGCGTATATTTATGTGTTTTTAATACATTTTAGGTTTTTAACAATTTTTTGTTTTCTGACTGATCAACGTTGTGAATTTATTTATTAATTAAAAACAGCACCTGCTGACAAGCCATAGGATTAGCAGGACTATACATGTCATTATATTGGGGATCTATTGCATATATTTAAGAATTTTGAATTTTATTTTGAATTTTGAATTTGGGTTTGAATGTTATTGTATTCAATTACTCTGAAAATTATCCGCAAACGCATTGTAAAATTGATGCAATGCAAATAAAATTGAATTATATAAAAAAAAAAGAATTACGACAAAAAGTTACCACAGAGCGCTACACGAATCGTCGAGTTGAGTCTGGGGGCTTCATATGCTGAATGACGCAGCCGAAATTATTCACCTCGAGCCTGGCACAGTAGCAACCGTTTCCATCTCCAGATAAAATTAAAGTGATTTACTTTAACGATTGGTTCTAGCATATTGAAATAACCTTAATTTGCATTACATAGCACTGCGTTTGATATTTCCGCTGCTGTTGACGGTATAAAATATAATACCTGTTTGAGATTTACAGAAGAAACTAATTCCTATCGAAGTTTAAAGACTGTCGATTCAACGTAGGAGCATGGAAACATATCACAAGAAAACGGAGAAATAAATCTGCTGCACTCGAGAGTAGCGATAAAATGAGATTGGTGTATATTAGCCCCGTGATATTCGTTCTAACTACGCCAGAAACGGTTATTCATTAGCATACTTACGATGAAACCATATTTTCTGTACTCAAGTGTTATAACACCTCAATATTCATCATCAAACCAGAATAATCTCTACTTTAACAGTAATGAACTAAAATGCAAATGTATCAAATAGTTTTCAATACAGTGACACAGGAAATACTGGAGTTTTCTAGCATCAAAAGTAGTCCATACGTAGTGCAACACAAAGATAACTGGTTGAAAAGGGTTTTAAATTACGTTTAAAAGCCCAAAATGTGCACCAATGACCTGGTAATGAGATGTTTCTCTTGAACTTATTTTTTAAAATAAATTTGTCTCAGTTAATTTTTCACGAACGTGTAAAAATACAATTATATACATTCACAAATAGCAAGAATGGTGCGTGCTAGAGAGAAGACTGCTAAGCAGAGAGACAAAAATAACTACGTAAAAATATTTCACGAATTCATTCCGCCATTAATCTTTTTTCAACATCCAAGGTTCGGCGGCGACGCTTGACTTGAGTGAGAAAAGGTCACCGTACACGGGAATCCGATCCCTCATAAACTGTCCAGGGCGGATAAAGGAGGGGAAGGAAGAGGAGAGGGAGGATAAATGCAAAGAAATGGAGAGATGAGGGAAAAGAATTGAGGAATGGGAAGGACTTCGAGCATATAGAGGCTAAAGATTGACTAAGCAGTACCATTCTCACGACTCTTTTTCACATTTATAAGTGACACTTATTGGTTTGCTATCCCACTGTTACAATAAAGAGGCTATATTTGCAAACTCTGTGGCACTCCTTCACAAATATTTGTTCACTTCTAAAACCTTGACAAACCACAAAATTAAAACCACATTCCACAGCGACCGAGGTAGCAATGTCTAAGCAATATCATCACGTGATTAAAAACAGTGTCATACTCCCTTACATAGGATGTTTCAGGAGGAAAGTTTGAGTCTTCTGGAGGAGATAGGAGATGTGACATTTAACATTTTTCTCCTGTCAACATAGGGTTACAACTCCTTGTTTACATAGTTTAGGCAACGCAAACATTTCTTCAGGAGTATTCTTCGGTCACAGTGAAAACACCGATTTGAACAACTAGTATCGATTAAAGAGATTTGAAAATTTTCACAGCGGAGCATAAGATAAGTTTTGTTCTTACTTTGCTATCATCAATTCTAATGGTATCTTATTTTCAAGATGGCTCTCAAATATTCGTCGAAATTTAATTCCTCCAAATCAAATTATGTACGATAGCACTCTAAATTTCAGAGATATCAAAAACATTGTAGGGATAAGAATTTTTAATTTATTTATTAATTCATTGCAGCAAAAATCACCTCTTTATCTTTAATGATATGGATGATTTAGTAGCGTAATTCATGTTATTACAACAAGGTTTTCTGAGACCTTCTCAAACAAAAAGTATTTAATAAGGTCTCAGGTAACATTTAGTGGAAATTACTTGCTTCAAACGTGTTTAAGAAGTAGAATACTTAGTTAGTTTTACAAATTCATTGACAAAAACTGACCATAGTTTATGGCGCATATGCACCATTTTCAAGGTTTTTTTATTCTTCGGGTGAGGAAGCTTACACTGACCAGTGGGAGGGGGGTTGTTGGTACAGTTGGGGGCTATAGAAAGTCAGGGAACCACAAAACCTTTTTGACGTCATTTGGAGATTGCTTGCGTAGGGAGACAGGATAAATATGCGCCAAACCAGTCAGTTTTTTTATAATTAATGTGTGGAATTATTTAAGTATTTTATCTAACCCCTCCTCAAAGTCTTTGCTGTCGTCGTGACCATTAACTTTGTAACTATCAGCAGCCA
This sequence comes from Ceriagrion tenellum, assembly GCA_963169105.1. Taxonomy (NCBI): domain Eukaryota; kingdom Metazoa; phylum Arthropoda; class Insecta; order Odonata; family Coenagrionidae; genus Ceriagrion; species Ceriagrion tenellum. Next base: position 145,263,800 of record OY720640.1, on the reverse strand, counting down.
AACCATGCATGACCTTGGTTACGTATTCTCCTCAGGCCCTCGGGTCAGTAAGTGGAAAGGTACGTGAGGAAGAAGGTAGGGCATATTTTGTGTGGTAGGGAATCCTTATGAAGCGGTGGATAGGATGGGGAAAGTGCCGGCATAATCTTATAAATAATGTATTTATAATATTATCCATTTAAGTAACATAATCTATTTTTCATGACTGACTTTTTTTACAATCGTTATTCATCACTTCTGCCCGAAACCAGCGCTTTACCATTGTTGAGTGACAGTGTTAGGAACTACGTATTACGTGCATTCAGACCGCAATTTCAGGCTATAATCGTATGGATGACTGTGCGCACGGCAGTAGTTAGAACTAAGCCTGAGAGGAAGATGAAGAGAAACCCGGTGTTGACTTTAGCTTGAATTTGAACCAGAAATGCACAGAGGATTGCAGTTGCAGTCCCATTCAACGCGCAAATAATATCACTTTCACGTTCACATCGCACTCAAATAGGGATCATAAATCTAAATAAGAATCTCGGCAGTCAAGATATTCGAACCTTTGATCTCGGATTGGGACTCAACGCTTTAAATTTCCACGTAATTCCAGGAATTTTCATACAACTGGGGTTAAATAATGGTATAAATGGCGTCCCTAACTTACTGAGCTACACACAATTACTACTTCGCCGTAGCAAGAAACATAGTGACCTCTGGTGATGAATAAGGAATCACTGAAAAAACTACAGAATGAATCTACGATCCTGCGGCAGTAATGAGCTTTATGCACATTTCATGTTTGTATAGAAACCTAGGTCGGTAAAAAATTTTTAACGGTGGAATTTACCAAGAGATCATTTTCGTCATATCTGCGGTAACATTCGATAAAGTCACGCCGTCAACCAATAATTTTTTTCATGCATAGAATGTTAAATTATCCAACGTATCTTTCTTTAATGGAATTTCTGGCGTATTACTCCATCGAAGTCTCAATTTCTCTTTTACTGTAGTACTGCTGTCTTTCTACTTTACCCTTCACTTCCTTAACTCGTACTTTGACCACAATTTCTAAATACTTTCGTTCACACGCTTTTCAAATGCCGGTAAATGGGACCTTATTTACTCTAACGTCTTAAATAAAATCACTGAAGATTGACACCAACTTACGTCAACATGGCAAAATTCCTACAACTATCCGCGTCAATAGCATAGAATGCAGGAAATGTAAGCGAGGAATAATCGGGTTTCTTCAAGAAAACTCCACAAATTTAACCAGGTCTGACGTCACAAAAACCGGATTGACCTAGGCCCACACCGCGTGTCCCCTCTTGATTATGCACGCTCGGACGGAGGAAGGCTGGGGAAGAAAAAGAGAGTGTTTACGTCCAACAAGAGTCGCTCTCGAATCGAGATGACGTCACGGGTCGTCCCCAAGACTTCAAGGAAGAGAGAGTGAGACCGGTTTGTGAGTGCGTTGCTATGACTACAAATCAACCCCTACCATCCCCTTGCCCCCGGATCTCCTGCCCTGTGAGTTATTTTTTTCTCTCCATATCGAATAAAGGCTCCGACCAAACAGCACCCCTAAACAGTTTCCCACCCCCCACCACCTCCCAAACTGTTTCCTCCCCTAATCTATGCCCTCCGGATATAACAAGTTAATGCACTTATCAAGGAGTGGTCGGCCTTTCACTTCCTGTAAAAGAACCTCCACCAACCGACGGTCCAAAGAGTCATATTCTACTCATTCCTCTACTTCTACCCATTCACATAATGAGTCATCTTTTTTATCTTTCTGACGTGAACACGCCTGAAAATTAATCCAAAAACGACACATACATCTACATCTACGTCATACCCTGCAAACCACCCAAAGGGTGTGTGGCAGGGGGTGCTTCCACACCAGGCATGCATGAATGATACGGTAGAACACCGAAATTACATTAAAACACGCGTACCACACATGCAAAGCGCCAATTAAAAATCGAATAACCAAGAAACATTCCATCGTGTATTGTTCCGACATGCAAGGGATACAAAGACTATTCCTACAGATTCAAAATATCATGCATAAATAAGAACCTCAATATTTATATCATGCATAAATAAGAACGTAGAAAATATAAAGAGAAAGATCTACTGTCTGCCTATTGCCACTATTCGAACTATTCATGACGATGATCATAGCTGTTGTGGTCCCGAATGGTACGCGGAAAAAAATGACATTTTATACGTATCGCTTTTACAATCTATCTCTCTAATTTTATTGGCGCGATCTAATCTGCCGTAGCACGAGGGGATTAATAGTATGTTTTTTTACGTCGTCAGAGAAATGATTTTCCTGAAATTTAGTTAGAAGGTTAAGCCTATAATTTAATCTACGCTGTGATAGCGATTCCCATCCTAATTCTTCTAACAGTCCAGACACACTAGCCAACTTATCGTAGCATCGTTTCACAAACCTAGCTCCTCTTCGCTGTACGCGATCTAACTCTGATATCAACCCCGTTCCGTATGGATCCCATACACTAACAGCATATTCCAGATGAGACCTAACGATTGGAAAATAACAACGTTCTTTCACTTTCTCATCACATTTTCCGAGTATTCTCTCGATAAAGCCTAGCTTCCTGTATGCTTGACCGCATATTTCCCGAATATGTTTTCCCCAAGGTATGTCGTGAGTAATTGTGACCCCTAAGTAATTAACAGACTCGGCGTGAATAATTTCCGTATTATTAATTCTGTAAGCTCTACCTGGCCTATTTTTCTTTTTCCAAAAGCTGACTGCTACGCACTTTTTTATGTTTAGTTCCATCTGCCACTTTTCGCATCAAGCATGAATAGCAAGTAGGTCGATTGTTAACGAGTCGCTATCTTCGGAATCGTTAATATCCCTATACACAACCGCGTCGTCTGCGAAGAGTCTAAGCTTACTTTTAACGACGTTGCTAATATCATTTATGTGCAAGAGAAATAAAAGGGGACCAATGACACTTCCCTGAGTAACACCCGATGTAACGCTGTGTTTGACATGATACCGTCTATGACAACCCTTTGTTCCCGCCCATGTAAGAACTGATTAATCCAACTAATAATGTTTTTATCTATTCCATATGCTTCTAGTTTTGAGAGTAACTTAATGTGAGGTACCTTATCGAAAGCTTTCTTAAAATCGAGGAATATCGCGTCAACTTGAACATTATTTTCACCCGAGAGCAAGATGTCACGAACGAAGAGGGCCTTTGGAGGGAATTGGGCTTCGCAAGATCTACCCTTTCGAAATCCGTGCTGGTTATTTATTAATAATTCCTCCCTATCTCAATGACTCATAATGGAGCTTACGATTATGTGTTCAAATACCTTACAGGAAATGGATGTGAGAGAAATAGGCCTATAGTTACTAGAGTCTTCCCTGTCGCCGCTTTTGAATATAGGTGTGACATTTGCTACTCTCCAGTCCTTAGGCACTGCGTGATCTACTAAAGATTTGGTAAATATTAATTCTAAGTAAGGTGCTATATCTGATGCCAATGTTTTATATACGCGAGCAGGTATTTGATCTGGACCGGGGGATTTGTTGGGGTTGATATTTTTTAGCTGATGTTCTATGCCGCGACAATTTATAATAACTTCAGGCATAAATGTTTGGGAACGAACTGGCTGCGGATCGAAAAGATGTGGTGTATAACTGCTGAAAATGCTTTTGAAGAATGAGTTTAACGTATTGGCTTTTTGTAGGCTGTTGGTTAGCTTTTCCCCTTTGATATTCTTAAACGTGTGTACTGTTGATTTATTTCCTTGAGTGTCCCTAACATACGACCAAAATGCCTTGGGATTGCCGTTCAATTGTTCTCCCAGTAATTTACTTTTGAAATCAGCTAACGCCCTTCGGCACGGTTTTCTTGCTAAGAGTTTAGATATTTTGTAATTTTCGGTGACTGTGTATAGTTCTTCGGAGGATTTGTATATTTTTGCCCTTTTTAATCTAGCATGACATGTTCTCTGGATCTTTAATGTTTTCCTAACCTCCGCGTTATACCACCTAGGCTCTGCATTGGCTCTTTTCCATTTACTTGGTATGTATTTGCAAACTACTGATCGTGTAACGTTGAGGAAAGTATTCCACAAATTCTCAGTATTACTGTTGATACTTATTTTTTTTTAAATTAGTAAATGAATTTTTCAACTCCCGTTTTATACCTTCATAGTCAGCCTTATTAAACAAGTAGATTTTTCTTAGTGGATTATGTTTCTTGATCATGCTCACGGAAAAATTAGCTTTAACTATCTTGTGGTCATAGGATTGATAAAGGCAAAGGAACTTTGGCTACTGATCTATTCGTAAAACTGTTACTACAATATTAATTATTATGCTGCAATAAATGTCGTTTTAATATATTGCGAATGCAAATACGATTCGTGAAGTCAGAGATGCCTACCCTTTGAGGCTCCCTAGGGTTCCCGAGGCAACAAGCGGACACTTGGGGCGTGGGTGGAAAATTCTATGGATTGCATCTCGCGACCTTAACGCCAGTGTAAGAACTTGGGCTCTAAACCTTTAAACAATGTCAATATATGCCGTTTAGAAACAAAAATTTAGCATTTTATACTGATTGGCGATTAATAAAACATTTTAATTGGCAACATTTGACGGCGCAGCGCGGGGGATGTTTACTGGTTGCTAAGTTGCCGTAAACAGCATTATGAAGTTAAGTAAATATGTAACGAACACATTTACGGAGTACACATACTCCAGGAAAGTGCGACGAGGAAGTGCGAGGTGGTAGTGATGAGAATGCAACCGCGTGAGCCAGGAGTGTCAAAGGGAGTGTCAACGGATGTCTGATATGTTCATGATGAGCAATAAAACTTTTACTATTTTCACACTTTTTTATTATTCACCGACCAGGTTTCAACACAGAGTGCCACTATCAAGATGACACTCTGTTTGAAAGATGGTCAGTGTAATAATAAAAAAGTGTGAAAATAGTAAAAGTTTTATTGCTCATCATGAACATGACAACTATTCACAGAGTGACGCCAAATGTTACTTCTTATGTGGATGCCTGATATTTTGGAGGAAGCGGAGATCTGCAGAGCGAAACGTCGGGTGAAGAGAGAGAATAAGGGACGGGACGCAGAGAAGAAGAGAGTGAAGAAGCCAGTAGACTCAGTTTTTTCATATAAGAACCTGTCAACTGATTGGTAGGTTTTTGGACAGTACTTATCATAACATCCTGATATCTGGCATATGGCTCCGTTTCTAATCCTACAGATGATCGGCCATTGGATCCATCTTAAATTTCTCAAATCGTCTCTCTCAAGTTATTTTATTCAGAACTCCTATCCTCTTGCTTGCTTTGCCACGCTTCCCCAAATCCTTCTCCTTTATTGACCTCTTTAACATTCCTTCTCCTTTCGATGCGTCCTCCTTTCACCTGTCCAACCATGTCCAATGTCTCCTCGTTCATCCTTCTCGCCACCCAGCTCACCCACCCTCCATCCTTCTCCACACCCACATCCCAAAGGCCTCAAATATACGTACATCCTCCCTTCGCAATCACCAAGTTTCCGACTCATACAGCTCCACGCTAAACATTAGCTTTTCCACCTTCCAGCCTTCTCTTTACGTCTCTTCTCAGACCTCAATTCATTCCCTTTAAAAATAATTCTTTATTATTGCCAATTTTACTTCATGTGTCCTTCCCACTAAACCTATACTTCTCCAAAATGCTAGCCATATGCGTAAACTTCTTGACATGTGGCCAGTAGATTACCAATGGAAAAATAAATAAAATAATTTCTTAACTCTTTTATTACAAATAACCATATCGTTCATTGCCCGCTCCAGAGGCGCAATACGGTAAAATGCTAACAAAATGTAATGATAATTCAAGAAACATTAGGTGCCAGACCTGAATCACCGAAACGATAGAAGAGGAGTTAAGAGAGCACATCCCTCTGGAAAAGGTTAATAATCACTAGCGCCACGTCCACTATGAGCGGATGATACGGCTCAGGAAAGGCAGTCGTGGCAGTCGTTGACACAAGCAACAAACGGTGCGATTCTCAGCACGGACGGTAGTTGAAGATCGTTGGTAATAGCAGGCACATTTACATAAAACTCACGGTTCACGAAACTATCCCGAAGATATCCACATGATACCAGTTTTATTTCCATTTCATCCATTAATCCACCTTTTTTTAAAACTATTCATACTCATAAATTACTTAGAGCATTGGTGTGCTTTCATAGACTATACCCCAATCTTTTCTTAAAATATAGAAGCTCATGAAATACATATTTACGATGAAAACATTTACGAATGAAGTTTTTTAAAAACAGTTTTGGTGTGTTAAGAATGAAGAAATATTTACATCAATTACTCGTGTTTTTGACATTGATAGCACCCTCCTACCTAATACAGATGATGGTATCTATGATAAATCAGGGAATAAGATTCAGGCTATATTGCTACGTACGCATTAATTTCCCATTGATTAGAGTTCATGTATCATTTAAACAGTAGAAAATCTCCAATGCTATTGAAGTCAGAGCGAACTAAATCCATATCCGAACAGATTATTACAACACCATTTTTGCGTTTCGAGTCAAAGAAATAGATGCGTATACTTTGGCAATAGTATTGAGGCTTTCGTTTTGAAAATCTGAGTTTTAATATATTTTTTAAAACATTCACTTATACTGTATGGATACTCAAAATAAACGATCTAAATTGGTTCATTAAACACATATGGTTGTAGAGTGAGAGTAAAAAAATACATAAGATACTTTCAGTAAAGAGAACATTTGTTAAAAAATAAAATATACTTTTCCATGCTGAAAGATAAAAAAGACGTTCAAGTATGCAATGATAGTCATTTAAACCTCAACCTAGATAATATTCAAACAACTGTGTAATTTAGAAGTATTACCAGAGTTTATATACGCTTGGGAAAAATAAACAGTAAAAATTACTCTACCAGAGTGAATACTCAACAAAATCGTGTGATGTTTGCGTTATATTTACAAAGAGATGACAGAAAATAGATCAAATCATTAGCCATTTGTAAGAGACATAAAAGGTTTTGCAACTGATTACGAAAGAAAAATGTATCTACGTAATCAAGTAGCATACTTCCTCAATCGCAATGAAACTCAAATGAATTGTAAGAGAAGGAGCACCCGCGACACTCCACTCTTGAGGAAGATACTAATCATTCACTCCGATGATTATTTACCGCGTGGCATTCGTAAACCGAGCTCAATACTATTTCAGTTGACATCACGGTTTGTCTGGCGCCCTCCCACGCGGCGATATAGTCGGGGTAAAACATGGGCTCCCAACCAAACGATCGCTCCGCCAATGTTTCGTCCAAAATATCTCCTCTTTTCACGGGTGCCCATAAAAACAAAAACGTTTTCGAGGTCGGACCCTTAATATCAGTCGCCGATAAGCGGGTGCCGGGCCACCCACGACAACGACAACACACTGTGGTTACAATTTGTCGCTTGATCCGATTCCGAACGGATTCTGACAGTCTGTTGTTTCTGCGAGCACACAATAACAAAAGTGGGGTGGAGAGGCGTAATCCAGGAAGTTCCGCAGTCTGCCACGGAACGGGTGGGAGCGCTGCACACGCGCGAGTCGTTGGATAGTCGATTTAATTGAAACATGAATTGCAACCGGAGGGGGGAAACGGAAAACAAATACGCATACAACCGCGAGAAACTCGATGTGGGGGAAAAAAACAATCGCACGGAGCAGGCACGAGCACCGCGCTTCACATTTTGCTCCTTCGTTTGCTTATTTATTTGTCTTTTACCTCGGCGAACGGGTTCCGTTTCTCATTTTTTCCTCTCATTGCGTGTTCGCCGTTCGCACTTCAACTTTTTTTCAAGCCTTTTTCTCCCGCGGAGAAGGTCGGGGATGGGAGGTTGAGAAGCATTGATCCCCGAGCCATCGTCGCTGCAGTCTCGAGAGCATAAAAAAAGAACACAATCGACCTAACACGGCGGTCACGTGCACCCGGTCTAACTGTGATGCAGTTTCTGTGCAATCTTTTGTTTACGATATTTTTTTGTTTTCAGACTACATTTTTCCCTACGTATCTCTCTGTGGTGTGCAGTTTTAGCCTATTTTACGCCGGCTAAATTCTTGCGAACATATTGCCCGGAAAACTGAAGGAACTCTATATTGGCAAAATAAAAGAGAATTGGAAAAATTTCCGTCCGGTAAAATAATTTTACAGCAAAAAGCAATTCCGATGTTTACACATCCATTAACTCCTAACACAACTCTCGAAACGTGCACACTCTGTGAATAAACTACCCCATTCATAGGTATCAGGAAATAAAACATTTGTCTGTCGGGAAGAGTGATAAATTGGATATCAAACTTGCTATTGATTAGACTTGAATTTTTCTTTTGCCATGGCGTATTTGTGGAATGTACGCCAAATTTATTAATGAATAACTCCACGCAATATATTTGTCACGTAACACATTAAAATTGATTTTTTTACAGACTACACATTCAAATCCATTCTGACTTTAATAAGTGTCGATAAATATCCAAGCTGAAAGTATTGAGGTAGCTAAGCATGGTGGCACATCCTTGAGAAGATAACGAAGTGTTTGGATCAAAAACCCTTATCACCTAGTAGAAGTTTGAATTAGGATAGAGTAAATAATGAGTTTTATTTGGTATAAAACGCGTGATTATGCCAGATCTTTACAGGAAAGTTCGCTATATTGCCGAAGATACCAATAGCGCAAAACACACGCAGTTACATCATTTATCCGTGCCCAAAGCGGCGGGTTCTAAGGACATGGGTGTAAAAATGTACATTTTTATTGGATGGTGGTAGAGCTGTCTGATTCTTCCGACTATGCCAAGGTCTCTTCTTAGGGATTTAAAATGTGACTGGTTACTGTCTTCTGATGATGATTATAATTGCTCACTCTGATTCCATAGACTCCATTACTTAATCATTAAACTGCACAGAACACCGCAGCCAATTCCATGTTTAAGGAAGAACCATCGTTTCATGTGAGGCCGAATCCCTTCCTTAATTTTAACATATATTGTTTGGTAAGACTTTAATAATCGAATGGTGTACAATACTACTTGGTCAGCGGTATTTAACGAAGATTCATTATTGGTCGTTCAATCCTTGGATTGGTTGACTGCAGCTCTCTACTCTCCCATGTCTAACGCTAGTTCTCTAACCTTTTGGTATCTCTTCATATGTACCTTTCTTTTATTTGGTCCATGAGCCAATTCCTCTGGGTCTTTTACCTCCATTTTACCTTCATGTATGTTCTTCACAAACCTATTGTGTCTCAGGGTGTGTCCAATTCAGCTCGTTCTGTACACTCCCACCATTTCTTATTTTGTCCGTCCGTTTTATCTTCAGGATCCTCCTACAGCACCAGGTTTCGAAGGCTTCTAATCTCCTCAGGTCAGCTTTTCCAATAGTCCATGCATCTGATTCATAAAGTACCACGGTCCACGCTAAGGTTATTAAATACTGTTTCATGGTTAACAAAGAGATACTGGTTTGAAAATGATGAGTTTTAAGGTTCAAATTCATACCCTTCGAGGCGGCGCAGTGGCATCTCTTCACATTATTTTTTAATCTCAATTTTGCCCAAATAATACTCTTCAAATTCGTATGGAATGCAGTAAATTATAAGACAACTAATATGTTTTTTTTTCAGCTTAGACCATCGATAAAATAACACGAGTTGTTGGTTTTAAATAACAGACTTCCGGTTTTTGCCGGGACACATAGCCGACAGATTGTAATTAAAGTGTTATTTGAATTGAATTAATGAATGTGTTACTTGGTGTAACATCTAACACACATATCATACACTCTAATATATATATTAGAGTTATAGAGTGAGGTAGATATTATTATATAAAATATAAAACTTCGTCACAGGGTGACACTAAATATAAAACACATAAAAAAAGAAAACTCACGATTTTAAATATTTCGGTGGGTCGCCCGCACCTTCATCAGTGATAGAATGAGGATTGAGGAGGAAGAATTGTAAAGAGGGGCGGTGGGGGGAAGAAGCAGGTAGGTGGGGTGGGGAACAGCGGGGAGGGAAGGAGCCAAAGACCTATTCGAGAGAGGAAACAATGTAGCAAAAAGTGGGGGGATATTAATGGGAACGGTTGAGGCCAGGTGGACAGAGGGCATTAAAAAATCGGATGAAACTTTGTTCTAAGGTCTTCAAACTAATTATAGTGGCTGTGGGCGGGAGGGATGCCAGAATGGCTACATTGTAGCAGTGATCAAATTTTACATTGTGGGAGGCAGCATGTGTGGGGACAGAGAAAGAGAAGTTGGTTGAAGAAGGATTGCAAGAAGCACGGTGATTGTTAATTCTATTATTGAGGGGAGTTCTACAGAGCCCAATGTAAAAGGCTGTACATAACTTACAAAGAAGGATATATACTATATTAGTTGTGGTACAGGAAGGGGAGGAAACAGAAGGAAGATAACGATTAACGAATTTTTTGGGTAGTCGGTCTGTAATTAGAATTAAACAAGTTTTGCATCTTGGCCGGTTACAACGGGTGGCTGGAGCTTTAGAAATATTCAAAGATTTATGGAGGGGGTTAGTGGCTCTAAATATAGCAGACAGGTTCGGGGGACGTTTGTATACAACAGAGGGACATTTAGGGAATAAATTAGTAGTGGCAGGATTGCTAGAAAGTATAGGGAATAATTCTTTGAGGAGATGTTTTAGGGATTGTACGCATGGGAAGAAAGTGGTGCAAATAGAAATATTGTTGTACTTAGGAGAAGAAGTTGATTTAGGTTGGTACGGTTTTCTAAGGATTTCTTTATTTAAAAGGGATTCAGGGTAGCCCCTGCGAAGAAGAGACTGGTGTAGGTTGGAAATAAAAGGATCAAGGGACTCCGGGTTGTTACAAATTCGATGACCTCTGATAGAAAGTGAGTATGGGAGGGAACGTTTGGTATGTGAGGGATGACAACTGCTGAAGTGAAGGTATTGCTTTTTATTAGTGGGCTTTATAAGAAGAGAAGTACTGAATTTACGGTTGGATAAAGCTACGTCGACATCGAGAAAGGTTATATGGGTGGAAGATATAGTAGAGGTAAAAGATACAAAAGAGGAGTCATTGAGAGAAGAAATGAAGGAGTTTAGGGAGTCGATGTCATGTGTCCAAAGTAGAAAAATGTCATCTATGTAACGGAGCCACAGATGAGGTTTAAAAGGGGCTTGGAAGAGGAAATACTCTTCCAGAAGACCTAGAAAAAGATTGGCATAGGAAGGGCTAAATTGACTTCCCATGGCACAGCCCTTTGTTTGGAGGTAGTGAAGATCATTGAAGGAGAAAGCATAGTGGGTAAGAATAAATTCAGAAAGTTGTTCAGAAATTCAGAAACTCTCGCCAAATTCAAACCTCCTTCTTCTTTTGAACCCAAACCCCTTCCTTCTAATCACCCAGTTGAAATTTTTGCCAACCAGCTTCTTTCTAAAATTTCCAACCCTTCCTTCATAGAGTCCCTTAACCCGAAACACAACCTCTCTGCAGTAGAAATGGCGGCCCTCAAGCAACTCACCCACAATCCCAAAATAGTAATTTTGGGAAGTCGATTTAGCCCTTCTTATGCCAATCTTTTTCTAGGTCTTCTGGAAGAGAATTACCTCTCCCAAGCCCCTTTTAAACCTCTGGATGAAGGTGCGGGCGACCCACCGAAATATTTAAACTCGTGAGTTTGCTTTTTATATGTTTTATATTTAGTGTCACCCTGTGATGAAGTACGTTTATATATATGCTTTATATTTAGTGTCACCCTGTGACATGACGAGGAGTATGTTTTCTGTAGCAAATAGGAGGACTATCAGTAGGGCCGACTATATAAAGACTGAGTGATACGCAACATCAAGACGGGTATTAATGGCGAACATCGCTCTTTTGCTACGCCAAAGAATATGCAATAGCAAAGAGTATTAATTAAGAACGAGTAATTACGATTTCTTATGGACATTGATCAAGGTATTGGATAATTCCATGATAAGATATTTAAACTCCTCAACAGCACGATAATTACGGGTGATTTCCGACCTATTAATTTTCATCCGAAAATTCAATTACCTCCAACTTCCAGGACAATAAAGAGCTATCGGTGCCAGCGTTTCCTTTATAAATTATACAGCATATAGTCTTTCACTTTCGTACATCCCTGAGAAGTCTGCTCTCATTTTCTATGTGAATCCATAATGCTGCCCAAAGGTGTTGCAACTTTGTGGAAATGGACATCATTTCAATGCCAGCGGACATTCCAATAGAAAGTGAAAAATGGTTCGTCACGGCTTTCATTTTGACAAGGTTTATTTCCATTCATCTTTAGTTCCTTCTGTGGACCTGTTTTAAATAAAATTTTTATAATAATTTTTCCTTTACTTATATTTTTAAAATTTTATCTTTTTACGATGGTGCTTCTAAAAATTTAGGTAATGGACTAATTTTTCTGAATAATGCTCATAAAATATATCATTTTTCTCGGAAACTGTCAAGTAAGTAACAGTAAATTGAACATAACTTCTCATCCAAAGTTAAAATGATAATGAAAACGTTGTGTTTTAAGAAAGCACTGCGTAAGCCTGTGATAAACTAATGGTTTGTTAGAGACCAAATTAGCCTTACTTTTAGAGAATTTATATCAGCTTTAAATTTACTAAGACCAACTGCTGTCCTCAAATAAGATAGGATCACATATTAGGAAACAGCATACGAAAAACGTTCTGTGAAGTGAGACACTCTAAGGATCGTAAGCATGTACCACTGTAAAATTGGAACAGAAAAGACTTGGTTGCCTTCGAAGCCTTCTAAGCCTAGTGTTGGAGGCAGATGCCAGATATAAAATGGAAAGACAAAATAAAAGATTATGAAATTGAAAAAAAAAAGTAGAAGAATAAAGGCCTCTATGGAATGCTACAAAGAAAAGGTGAACCAAACAGAATGGCCACGCCCTGAGAGGCACAATGGGTTCGCAAAAAATATAATTAAATGAACTAGCATTACATGAAGAGAGGTGGGGGGGGGTGCAGTCAACCAATCTTAGGATAGAATGACCACTGATGATAAAATTTACTAAATGGCGCATTGGTTATATAATGAGGATATTATTACTAAGTATTACTAATGATCCGCTCTAAGAAAGTACGAAATAAAAATAGCGGGGTTTTATGTTCACGAATGTATTGTAATTTTGTGTAACCTTTATTTTTGATATGCGAAACAAGATACTCTCATCCGCAAGCTCCTCTTTAGAAAGGTGACTGGTGAATTGGTTATACTTGACAGTGGAAGAGCCAATCCGGAGTAGGAGAAATCTGATAAAGACTCGCGCTGATTACGTTCAGTTAACAAAGGCATAGGAAATTTGATATTTTCAGGAATGCGACAGTTTTCATTCTAATGCCTCAAACTGTAACATATTAGTATTCTGCAGGCAATGAGTGACGTCTGATTCCGTCATCAACCACAAAAAAAGAATTCATGAATTACAACCACTATAATCCCGAAATAGAGCATCCGATTGAACTTAAAAGGTAAAATTACCTCCCCAGATCTTCATGTGCGAAAACCATACTTCTCTTTCCCTTGACTTTTAAGAAAGGTAAACGTCTGTCAACTTCGGCCTTTCTAGGAAATAACACTGTCCGAACCAAAGTAATAATCCGAAAAATCTCTTAGAACAGGCGCACGTGTTTGGAATGCGATCTCACTCATGAAGAGGACAAAGACATAATACATAAAACTTGCAATTTCCAAAGAATATGTGGGACTATAGAAAGAGCACTGAAAGGAAACTCAAGTTTATCTGATTTTTACGGAAGAAATTACCATTTATGTAGAAAGATAAATGATGCGTTAGTTTAACTTTAAATTTCTCTTGTTAATTAAAAATTAAGATAATGGCGCTAATTTCAAAAGTTAACCAAAAATCAAACATAAATACGTGTTACATACTCTGCATGATATTTCCATATTTGGTAAATACCATTCTAATGATATGAAACGCATTATTTCGCGTTATGAAGACGGTCTCTACATAAGTCATTTAATCGTTTTGAAAGATAAGTTTAATACCGCAAGGCTTCCAGTTAAAACAGCGTCAACTTTAAAAAAAATCAAATAGGTGAAAAGTAATTTTTTTCGCTTTTATCTACACACAATACCATAATTTACACTTATTCAAAGTTCTGCGCATATCTGCACTTAAACGAAATTCCATCCAACCACTAAAATTCATCGAAGGGGTTGGCGACCACGCAAACGGGAATGGATCTTCAGCCGAAAAAGGGACCACTTTATTTCTTCTTCCCACGCAATGCATTCGTTTCATCCAAAAATTCCTCCTTTCAGACTCCATTTCACAACCGAGGGTAACAATAAGCCGCGGGGCATTGGATTCGGGGCCGGAAAATAAATTGCATATTGCCAATTCCACGGAGTCCATGGATCTCATCTCGCATAAACCGATTCCAATAACGAATGGGAGAGTCATAGGGTGAGGAGTGGAGGGGCGGGGCGCGGAGTGGGATGGTATCGTAAGAACGGGACGTGGTGCGGGGGTGTCGAGACCTGTTGCATAATACACGCGAGAGGGCGCGGGCGGAGCGTTTAAGCGCCCTCTCACGCCACCGTTTAAGCGCCAGGGGTGGACCCTGGTGGCGGACCATCGTAAGTGTGCGGAGAGAGACGTGGGGTGGGCAGTGTCCGGAGCTAATTGCAGAATGACGAGTTAGTTTGCAGATTGCCCAGATGGCGGTGCGCAATGATATCGCCTTACTGTCCGAAAGAAAGCGGAACCATCGGAGGAGACGGTTTTGAATGCTTTTGGGCGCAGCTGATTGGTTTGTGATTTACTGCCGTTGGCCACGCCAGGACCTCTCGAGGACTTGAAGTACGCCCACGTTTGCGACGTGATGGACGACCGACGTTCCCATTCACCGACAGCCAACCAGAGATGAACGACAGACAGGCAAGGCAGTAGTCATCGACTAGACACTAAAACTGCTTTTAATTAAGATATTTATTTATAGCATATATGTATACGGTAAAATTGCAGGACGTATAACAATAGATACGTAACATTAATACTGCACTGTTAACCTGAAAGACAGTCAAAAATTTATACATTTGGAGGTTTGGGTTTACATTGATATTTTCAACCTTGAGGATACCGTATCTGAGCGGTATTTCAGATATCACGTCCTGATTGCACCGTATCTGAAGTATAAAAGTCAGTTTTCTAGGCCAGATAACAAACACTAAAAGTCATAAGGCATATAACAATAACGATAGTGTAGATATTTGACTAGTACATTGATAGATAGTGCATTAGTGCATTAGATAGATAGTGCATTAGATAGTGCATTGTGGTTACTGTTTTATTCTAAGAAATCTTCTTTAACAATGTAATTAAGATATGTCTCGCAAGGAAGTAAAATTCTGCTATTTTATTGAAAAATGTATGATCTTTGTGTGGAAGATCTTTACATAAATTATCTGTTCATAAATAATGTTTATTCAATTAACAAAGTAATATTAATTCCTTTACTAACGCAACATAATTAATTCGAATTCACATTCTATAATATTATTAATGTATATAAAGTCAAATCAAACCAATAACGGAAGTGCAAAATATTTACGAAACGAGATTCACATCAAATTAATAATATCAAATGAATACTATAAATATTGGTTTCTTGTCACTCACACCACAATTACTGGTACAATGCTTCCTTTTATCTCCATCGTTGTGTAATACTACTAAGATCATGTATTTTACTCGCGTTGGTCTATTATTTACAATATTATAATTTGAATCCGTATATTAGGAAAAGAATGTAATTCATCACATTATCTTAAAGGAGACTGTACTGTAATTGCCGTCAATATAAAAATAAATATGGTAATAAAAAACGCTAAAAACTTTATTCTATTTTATAAATAAGATGCAAGTAATCAAGTTCTTATGAAAATAGCAGGAGTGATTATCCCTATGCGTTTTTTCGCCACTTAGCTTTTCATCAAAAATATGAAAACTGTCGAAAAGAATCTTTGGCTTTACCTTAATGATGTGATGGAGTAAAACAATGGTTCATTGACCTACTGCATAAAGAGTACTACTTAATGGAGAATTATATAAACTTTCATTTTCACCGTCAGGTTAATAAAAAAAACAGTGCTAGTACCAGAATATATAAAGACAGCGAGGGGTTTATAAGCTCAAAAAAGAAAGGATCATTGCAATTTTCTTCCTCTGATGCCTACAAATCGCCAAAAGATTTGGTTTAATAATGTAGCAAGAGAAGCACCGAGACCAGCTCACCGAAATTGACAAACACGATGAAAAACATTTTCCATAGCATCTAAAAATTTAACTGTATTTTCTCTTAATTAAAAAGTATAGGAATAACATATTGTTGAAGTTACGGCTGTTTTGTTTATCTATCAAGAATATAATCAAAATAATAGCTTTATATAATGATATATAATATAATTATATTTATATTTACACTTTCTTTTTTATTATTATGCGCTAGGGTTTCATCTATCTATCTATACATGTAATTTTTATTTTATGGAATAAGAGCGGGATGAATAATTGTTGCTAATTTACCGTTAGTATATTAACATTAAGCACGAAATGAGATAAATATGTACAAAAATTAACAATGAAAAGAAATAGAAGTAAAATGATGAATTAGAAGGGGACAACTAAGTCTCGTCGGAAAGGTGAGACGGATCGCGGGTGATGACACAGCTTGATGAAAGCGGAAATGGATTAATACTGCCCGGACGAGAATTCAAGATAATTTGAGCGAGATATTTCCCCTGTCAGATTGGATAATATGTTCGAAGAATTCGTTTGAATCTCAGAAGCTGTAGAGAACATGAAATAAATATTGCGTTATTTATGGCGCAAAAAATTACTGATATTAGACTAATATTATCAGTCATTAAATTTAAATATCCACACAATTCTCTAAGTTGACTGATTTCTTAACGCGATACGTTTATAACTACTACACAGAGACAGATTTCCTGTTATCCTGAAAAAAATACTGCGGTAACAACATGAATTATTTTAACCAATAGTTGAGAAAATATGGAAACTACACTCTGTTAGTTATTTGACTAGACCTAGGCGTTATAAATGTCTCATTTACTACATGAAGTCTCTCTGGAGTGCATGCACGTACCATTTACCATGTAATAAAGTCCGGGGTTTTTCGTCAAAAATCAATTATAGTAGTTCTAAAAGTGGCTAGTATGTGTGTGTTTTGCTCCAACTACCTTAAAATTATAGAGTGGCAGATGAACTCTGAGATGGGCGAGTTCGCTGTAACCAAGATCTCGGTGAAAACACAAGGATCCCACTGGCTATATTTGTGCTAATTGAGAAGCAAAGAATAAACGTCCTGTGTAAAAAGATGAAGCATGAATGTAGACTTGAACGAAACAACATTGGCTGACTTCCCTTTCCTGCCTGATGGCTTGAATGTCCGATTAGTTGCCGAGGCAACTTTCTCCACTACGGACGTATCATTTGAAGCGTTTTAGGGCGTTTGAGGCCGACGACTGAAATACTTAATCGATAAAATTAATAAAATGCTAAGAAAAGCTGCGCACTTTGTTACAAACTGCTAAGAGGGAACATTAAGTGTCTCTCAGCATTTTGAGGGATTTAGGTGAGAGCCCTTAGGAGAGAGACCCGGAGGCTGTACGCTTGGCTTAATTTGCTTAAGAAATTCAGAACTGGTGTGTTTCAGAGCAGCAGAGAGAATATTATTATGGCACCTTACTTAATCTCTATGCCTGATAAAAACGATTAAATAAGAGAGATACATTGCCGAACAGATAGGAACATAACACTCGTTTATTCTACGTACCTACAGAAAGTGTCAATCATAAAAACTGAGCTCCACTAAATACACTCCCATAATACATGTCACCATATCACTTCCCAAACCTCACTTTACACGAAGGATCTCAGATTTTCCCGGCGTATCTGATGGATAAAGGTTTCTCGGGTCTTCCACCGCTCACCCGAGAAACCTTTATCCTCACCTTACACCTTTACAAGGGTGGTGTTGTAGCAACTCCTGACACCCACTAATGTGGCAGCTAGCAGGGTTGTATGTAGACGTACTCAGCCTCTACGTGGTTCATAGTTCGTATCCATCGTGGGAGAAACATAGCATGAAAGGTGAACTTAATATTAGGCTATTAAAAAATAATCAGTTTTCGACAGTGTTTAACTCGATCATTTCCCCTCAAGAAATTTCTTCACTGGATTAGAAAATAGTCTATAAGTTCTCAGAGATATGCAACAGGAGCTCTTGACACAGGGTAATGTGACACCAACCAAGGATATAGGAGAGCATCATGCAAGGGAACTGTAAGAGGGGAGGGTGGAGAGGAATGTGATTTTCCATGTGATTTTATATTTCCTATAAGTCACAATCCTTTGCTGGAAGGAAGATCTATGGGAGCTGGGAATTGTTTAAATTCTTAATAGTTTAGCTTTATAGCTTCAGTTATATTTAAAATGTCCAACAAAACCGGGAAACAGGACCTAGGTAAAATTGAAGCCGTCTTAATCCCGTTTAAGACGAATTGAACTTTCGTTCGGGATTTTCTTGAGCCGCAAATACTCGAACATATAATGCAATAATAGATGAGATAAAACTATTTACATGAGTTCATGAACAGAGAAAGCTGAAAACAATGCACATATTTACATTGAAATAATTCTGAAATTACAGAAATTAATCTGCTAAACGTTTTGCAAGAGGTGATTAAAATGATTATTTCGACCAATCCATCAAATAATTGGGTGTATATAAATATGGTCAAAATCTGCTCACAATAAACTTATTAACATTGAATGAATATATATATATATATATATATATATATATATATATATATATATATATATATATATATATATATATATATATATATATACTATACATAAATATTTATACAGAAAGGTAGAAAGAAAGTGGATAGGAACACATAAAATAAACGAACACAATGGTGGTGTGAAGATGAAATGATGGCCAATTCCAAGCAGAAAAAATTCGACTGGACCGGGAATCGAACCACGGACCTTTGGATGTCGCGTCCACTGCTCAGACCACCGAGCTTCCCAGTCTACAAAGATTCTACTGGAATTGGCGGGGGTTTATATGAACAAACACTCCCCAAGGCATGACCCATGAGAGCGGCCAGTAGATGGCGCGCGGGCAGCTTTTCACCCACCGGCAGAGAGAGAATGACATACACAGAAGGCGAAATGAAAGAATAACTCAAGCACACAGACAGTGGTGAAAGAAATAGAACAGGCGTTTCGGGGTACGCTAACCCAAGTAGGAAATGACCCGTTCAGGGCATACAATCGTTCACTCATTCACTCAGACCGCACAGCGGCAAATACTCACATAAATATTTATACAGAAAGGTAGAAAGAAAGTGGATAGGAACACATAAAATAAACGAACACAATGGTGGTGTGAAGATGAAATGATGGCCAATTCCAGTAGAATCTTTGTAGACTGGGTAGCTCGGTGGTCTGAGCAGTGGACGCGACATCCAAAGGTCCGTGGTTCGATTCCCGGTCCAGTCGAATTTTTTCTGCTTGGAATTGGCCATCATTTCATCTTCACACCACCATTGTGTTCGTTTATTTTATGTGTTCCTATCCACTTTCTTTCTACCTTTCTGTATAAATATTTATGTGAGTATTTGCCGCTGTGCGGTCTGAGTGAATGAGTGAACGAATATATATATATATATATTGTAACGGTCCGCCTGTCCGAGGCGATTCCCGGTTATGTGATTTCGGGTTCCCTCGGGTGAATCACAGGAGGAATACACGGCTCACAGCAGTGTTTGAATTTACCGCCCTGCAGCGGATATATGTACAGTGTCTTGTCTTTAGTTGTAAGACGGTCGCGCGAAGCCAGCGCGATCGAAAGTTTTCTTGGTGAGGTAAAGCAACCTCATCGAGAGAGAACTCACTGAACTACCGTCGAGTACGGACCTCTCGACACACAACGCGAGCAGCAGCGAGTCAGCGGACGAGCGGGGAGAAGTGGGGGGGAAGAGAGAGAGACGCCCTACACGTGGCCTGCACTGGTCGTGACACGCCGGTATCCTACAGAGGTGGTACCTATTTGGGGGAGGACACATCGCGCCAAGTGGCAGCAGTTTGCAAGGACCAGGAATTTCGGTCTAAGCAGCGGGCGTCCATTTCAACTCTTCATAAGTATACGCCCTCTAACCTACTCCCGTCTGCCGCGATCGTGAATTGATCGCATACGCTCCCCTGTTACCGTTGGTGGTGACTTCCCAAGTGTCGTAAAGAAGCGGAATCCCCATTGTTAATGAGTGATTTCCCCTTTCGAGAAGAGAGACCTCCAAGAAGATAATCTCTACCTTCCTAACGTCACTTGCTCTCATTGTATCAATCATTCCCGTCCTATAACTTCTGCTCATAGACTTAAAAGCTCGTTTTGAGGACGTGGAACTTGTAAAGTCGGTACATTCAAGGAGATTGTGACCAAGTTCAGACTCTCCCTTCATTTTTTTGTTATATTTCTTGTAAACACATTATAATTAGTCAAATTCAGTAGTATTAGTCAAGTTCATTAGGATTAAGTATTTCTAGCACGTAAGTTTAAGGGTTCATGTTTCATTTATGTTTCTCTCAGTCATTGCATAAAGGGTTATCATTTTTATGTTTTTTTGTCCAATAAATCTACGCTCTATTGTCAATGTGAGCCGTGTCTTTCCATCCAAGTGTCATTCCAGACCCAACGACCCGCGCGGTAATCGTAGCTGCCACTCACCCGTACAAAGACGTCCCCCTGTAAGATTTGTCTCAAATTTTTTTATTAGTCTGCCGATTGAGGAGCTTGGCCACGGTCAACTTCAAAAACGACCGGGAGATTCCGTGGGTTACGCAGAGAGCGTTCCGTCACAATATATATATATATATATATATATATATATATATATATATATATATAGTGAGAGAGAGAGAGCATATCATAGCAGCGGTTATAAATAACTCCATTATTTACGTAGAAACTGAGCTTGTGCTTAATATATTAGCATAATTGCTAGCAACACACCCTGCAAGAACTTTTTGGCATGATTTAGCTTTCTGTATGATTTAGTACCTAGTTAGACTAAAACCACTTATATTTTATAATAATAACCAGTTATCATATCTTAACTTGGGTTCTGCATGGTAGCGTATTTGTCTACGAAGTACTCTCTTTGTTTCTAGTCTGACCGCACATTGGTCTCCTCACTGATTTTGGCGTGCGCTAAGCAGCCGGAGAAAATGTGCAGTTTTAATTTGACCAGGGGTGAGTGTTTTTTGCCTGGTGAGGAGTCACCCCGCGTCACACACGCTAGTGGTGGCAAGCTGGGTATTTCTTAGATGTAGATATATTTTGTAAACACAGGCACCTTCCTAAGTTTTCCGTTGTTAGCATTCCATCATGATAAATTTTTCAGTTTTGCGCATTTCGCCATGGCATGCTGCTTTTGAAGATATCCGCCACTCCATTTCCTAAATGTCAGCGAAAATTGGCGGGTTTGGAGCGTAGTTGATGTATTATCCCACATGACTGCTCGTCTCCCCATTTTGCCACTTTAGTGTTGAGCACAGGGTGGACGGGGAAGAGAAACAGGAGGGAAGGAAAGTTCTCCCTAGGAGGAAGGGATAGAAAGGGGGTGTGGCAATAAGTGGTCCCGTCACGCACCCTGGCGATAAAATAAAATAGGAGAAGTTTTCTCGGCGGAAGTCAAGTGACGAAGAAGCGGAAAAAGAGAAGAGAAGGGGGATATTTTCTCTTTTTTAAAAAGAGGAAGTGAGGAGGAGAATTTTTAAAATGGGCAAGAGAGTAAGAAAGTGAGAGGAAGTGGGAGTCGTTCTTCTCAGCGTTTCGGAAGCTGAGGACGGAAGAAGGTATCCATATTATCGGAAGGGAAAAGTAGCAAAGAGTTTGGTAGGGCGGTGGCGGTGCGACTCCTCGGAAGAAGGAAAAAAAGGATGCGAGAGTTTTCGGACAGGATGTGAAAGTGGTAAGTAGTGGGGAAGATAACGTGCGCGGTGGGGCGTGGTCGAGGAATTGGGAAAACCTTTTTACGGTGGCGCAGTTTCGATGGCAAAGTGTTTCCGTTGGTTTGGCACGGGGAAGATTTTTGAAACCTTCGGAAAGTTTTATGAGATGTTGAAGGAAACTGAACTCACTCATGTGGTCAGCATTATTTCCTAGTTTGAAAAATGCAAAACTGATAAATTCACTCACCCATTGATACGAATTTATGGGAAGGTCATTTTTGTGATGGTTATATTTTATTTGGCGAGTTGGAGATAATATTTAATTTGGCATGCTGGAAAGAATAATCGGTTTTACTCAGCTTTTCAAAGTGTACTGTTCTTTATTATGAAAATCTACCATCTCTTCCGCTTGCAAAATGTAAGCACCGATTTACTACCTAGATATATGACCGCAGGTCTAACAGACTGATTTGAAGTTTCTCAACGCGTCTATAAATGGGGACTTAGATGCAATTTCGCTATATATCTAATATATAAAAATGAATATTTGTTTGAGTCTTCTAGCGTTTAAATATCATTCATCAGATTAAGATGAAAATTTTGGTAAGTTTTGCGCGTGCCCGTGAATGTGTCTAAGTTATTAAATCCATTGTGCCATTGGTGGAGGGCGAGTCATTTCAACAAATGAGCGTTAGCGTGCGAGCTTCTCAAACAAGCAAGGGACGACAATCAAGCAAAGAAGCAAGTAATGCTCGTAAAATGCTGGGAAAAGGTTGCCCCTCCAACAAGTTATGTTTACTTTATGCCCATCAATGATTCCTGAATCAAACTTAAAAATCAAATATGATAAAATGTTTTTCGGATTTTAACACCTTCTACTATTAAATTACATATATAATAGAAGAGCCTCCAATTTATAAATCTAGGCAATTATGAGTCGCTTTTGAATAGCTACATTTTCATAAGCAGTTAATTTCGGAGATAATGCTTCTCTATAACAGTCATAAATTATAAATTTTGGTCTCAGAGTGAGATATTTCCACGATGTAAAAGATCAAGTAAATAATTTGTTTTTTTTTATTATTATCCTAACATTCTGCTACCCGCAATCTGATTCTTCACGTTATTACGATTGCAGGTCTCACGATTAAGCCATCGAGGAAATTATCATCGCGGACATTTTGCCGCTGAAAACGAGTTTTCAGGCTTGAAAAATGTCTGTCACTCTAGAAGTTAATAGATGATTTCAACGATAAAAATTATTAAATATCGTTAATGATCAGCATCATAAGTTAGGTGATAAATAAATGGAGATGAATACAAAATAAGCACCAGTAAATATTGTAAGTCCCGAGTTAACTTCCAAACGAATTTAAATAAATCTTTGACCAGGGTTACTGAGCCTTCGACTTTCGTGGCTCAATACCCTAATGTAGAGAGGGAAAAGGAAAGCTATCTCTGCTATAATTATCATTATAGTTTTCATGATCTGAGGCAATCCCGGCGTTCTATTTGGGGAGTCCACCGGGTGAGAGACTCATAGGTGCTGACGGCCGAGTCGTAGGTTAGATGGTCGAGTCGTAATTTCGGCCCTGAAGACGATGGACGACTCGGCCATGGAAAGGTCGGCATTTATGGAGTTTCTCATCCAGTGGACTTCCCGAATAGAGCTTCTCAAAGGTTTCATACATTGCCCAAAGATCTCAATGATATTAAACGATATCCACTGAAATCGTGTCAATTGCGTGAAGTTAATCCAGTTTAAATACGAAAGGAATGCTAAGGTCAGCCTGAAACATTAGCTTGCAAAGTCATTACTGTCTGTACAAAATTGCCATCAGTCCTTCATTATCACATAAAACTTGGTTGTTAAAAATATCCAATCTTAGCATTTAATTTGGAAGGTATTATGATATGATACCATCATTTCTCAAGTTAAAAAGCAAAGGGATCAAATGGAGTATTAAGATGAGTTTTGCCAAATCATATCAACCTTCAACTAGATTCAAATCTGGAACTTGCCGATGAGAAGCCAGCTCTCTATTTAACAAAGGGCAAAGTAAAACATCAGGAATAGACCGCTTATAATAAAGGTTAAACTCCAAAAGCTGTAAATATAAACCATTTTTTATATACGGCTCATGGAGTTTCACCTTTATCATATTAATCAAACCATAACAGCTAACTTCTTTATTATAGACCAATTACTCTCCAGTTATTACGAAATGCAGCTAGGCAATTTTAGTAAGAAAATGCAGTACTTGTGAGGAAAAATAAAAAAAATGCATAGAAGAAATAAAAGTTTCTGAGCTTCTTCCGGTGAAAGTTATAGGAGAACAAAATGTTCATTTTCTGTAGTTCGGGATGAGGGGAGCAAATTACTCAGTTTCCGCATACGTAACTTGCGGCTAAATTTCACAGTTCAATCGCAGTACTCGAAATAATGTTGCCAACCATTGATCTAAATAAATCAATTTTTAATTACCAATATCATTAACATCGATTACAGGCAAGATTCTCGAACATATCGTTGTTAGCAATATCATGACTTTTCTGGACAGTCGAAACCTCCTGCATAATTGTCAGCATGGGTTCCGGAAAGGTAGATCATGCGAAACACAGCTCGCGCTCTTTCTTCACGACGTTCTCAAATCTGGTGAATCGAAAAAACAAGTTGACGCACTATTTCTAGACTTTAAGAAAGCTTTCGACACGGTACCTCACAGAAAAGTATTATACAAATTAGAGTCATGGGGGTTAAACGAACAAGTAGTCAACTGGATACGTGACTTTCTGAGTGATCGTAAGCAAAAAGTAGTTCTTGACGGAATTAGCTCTGATATAGTTAAAGTGACATCAGGTGTCCCGCAAGGAAGCATTATGGGCCCACTTTTGTTCATTATATATATAAACGACCTTTGCTCCCGAATTAGCAGTAAAATACGTTTATTTGCCGACGACGCTGTCATATACCGCGAAATTAGTGATCAATCTGACTTTGAAATTCTGTCATCGGACTTAAACAACGTTCATGCGTGGAGCAAAGAGTGGGGACTAGAACTTAATCTGAGCAAATGCACGGCGGTGCATTTCTTGCGTAGGTCGTCCAACTATCCCCATGTATATGTTGTGGATGGCGTTAGCATAAATGCGACAGATGAAATGAAATACCTGGGAGTTACGATAACTTCGAACCTATCGTGGGGGACACATATAAGAAATATTTGTGGCAGAGCCCTGAAGAAGTTAGGATTTGTCAAGCGTGTTGTGGGAAGATTTTCGGATGATAAAGTGAAAGAGAGGTGCTATTTCGCACTCGTCCCGCCACACCTTGAATATGCAGCGAGCATATGGGATCCGGCGGAGAAAGACCTAGTCCATGAACTTGATAAAATACAAAGGAAAGCTGCGCGATTCGTGAAAAACTGCTACGGCCGTACAGAAAGCGTTACACAGATTTTGAAAGATTTAGGGTGGGAGCCGCTAGAGACTCGGAGGCTACGCGCTAGGCTTAGATTGCTTGAGCAATTGAGAATGAATATCTTTCAGAGCGACACGGAGAACATCATATTAGAACCAAATTATATTTCCAGGTCCGACAGAATCGATAAATTGAGGGAGATATTTTGCCGAACGGATAGGTATGGGAATTCGTTTTTCCCCCGAACAATTAAGGACTTTAATAAATGCTAGGCGGAACTTTTATTTTATTTTATATTTTTTTGTTGACGGCTGGTGTCCTAACACCCCCCGCCACACGCCTTTTGAGGCGGCTTGCGGGGTAGTATGTAGATGTAGATGTAGATGAATTTTCCCTCGGGACGATGTTGTTATTAATTCACGAGAGAAAGTTGTTTTTAGGGTTACGTTTGAAATCCCACCAGGGGAGTATTATCCTTTTGAAGGGTATTTTTTTCATTCCCATCTCGAAGCGCCCCACGATAACCTCCCGTTTCCGCTCGAAAGGTTTTGCGAAGTGGTTGAATGAGCTAAAAAAGGGTCGCGCAGTCCTCCTCGTCCCTTGGAACCCTCTTCCGGGCCTGCGAACCTGGCGAAACGTTTTCGAGCCAAAAATGCCGTAATTACTCCCGGTCCGCGATGCGTAATGGAGGCGACTTGACGGGTAATCCTCGCAATTAAAAATTACACTTAAAACTGACTGGGAGCTTTCCCAGGATAAGTGGAAGGGTGATTGGGGAAAAGAGACCTAAGTTAGAAAATCTTCCCTCACCGGAACACTCTGCGATAGGAATCCTTGCTTGCTTGAATCCACTTGCACTGCGTCAAAAGTTGAACCGCGCGATTCGATCATTTCCGTGACTTCATGGAAATTAATCATGATATCTGAATTATTTTTTATAGAAAGTAATGAACACCTTGTATTTTTCCACAGTATAATTTCAATCGCACAACTATTTTCGACGCAAAGGCGTCATCCTCCTGAGGATGGAAACCTTTCATGAGGAATAACTAACTAACGGAAACATTTCCTGAACGGACGCAACGGACGAAAGGACGACGCCTTTGCGTCGAAACTAGTTGTACAATTAAAAATATATAGTGGAAAAATACAAAGCGTTCTTTAGATACTTTTGTAAAAATATTTCAGACATCAAGTTTAATTGTTATATATTTCACTGCTGGAACGTAGGTCAATCCAGTGCCAAATCCAGTAAAAAGAAAAGTAGGAATATGAATCAAGTTTTATTTCGTTTCTGGATCAATTAGGTTGACTCAGATGTCATTAAATCATCCAACTGTAGCCTCACTCCCGAAATAACATTTATCATGGTTAAACCTGCTCTCTTATTAACTCCCTTTACATAGCCCACGAAATTGACGAATTAGCGAATGTAAAGCAAGAATATCCAATATCGACTTGAAAGTTAAGGCAAATGACACTTGAAACATATGTCAGCTACTTATGGTTATGAGTTTTACTAGATTTTATCATATATTTCTCCAAAAATGCTGAGTATTATCGATTTAAATAAATAAAAAATACATGTAAGGAGAATGGATATTAAATAAGTAAACGCATGCTGATTTCTTGTGACTCATCGAAGGAAAACATTTTAAAATTGCAAAATGAGTGCACCAGCCCACAAACGGTAAAGGAAAATTGGGATTAACAAACATGGCGGACAGACCACGCCCACGTGACAGCTTCTAGCATCGGCCACCATATCAAGCGCTCTCTCCATGTAACTCAATGTTCTGGATAAAAGTATTTTGTACAAATTCAATGTAATTGTAAGTGTTTACTCAGGTAATAGATAGAAGACTATGATTCAATATGAATCTAATCAGAGAGACTAATTTGATATTGGAGGCAGGTGATATATTCTACATAAACAAAAGGGTAGCAATTCTTTCGTGTGAAACAAAGCCGAAAGATACGGTTGTGGTGCGGGCAAGCAAACTCTTCTCAGGTTATAAAAATGTAGACGTAGAAGGATGAAGCCTTATATAAGTAGTGATTAAGAATGTGAAATGGAATAAAATTTGAAGAATGAAATGCAGTTATAGGAGAAGACCTATCAGGTAAGATTGCAGTGTAGTATGGTTTGGGATAGGAGAATAACACGGAAAAAGACTGATTACGTTCTTGTTAAACTACGTCCTTGTTTTGATATTACATTGATTGGCCACCAACCGCAAAATAGGAACGAATAGAAAACTATAGGAAGAAGAACAAGATTTCAAATCGGTTAAATATTATTTTACAATAATTTTGGTTCAAATTTACTAGTGAAATTTATGTCTTTTGTTAATTCGTATCACGTGAAGTAATCACATGTCGTTGGACGTGTTGTAATGAAAATATCTTTGTGCTTTTTGGCTGAAATTCCGGATGTAAAAACGGCTTAAGACTCTGAAAAGAACTATGTGTTTTAAGTCTTTCAATATTTAAATGAAGTTACTGTGGAGTGCTTACATTCATCATATCCTATAGAAAACGCCATCTATTTTTTGGCAAATTATCGATAAGTAGGTTGGCTAACGTCTGGTATTTTGTAATATTTGTAAAGATGAGATGTTTTTCTTTAATACGATAACATCCATGCTGTTGGGGAAATTAAAAGGACCAAAGAATGGTTGTTTCAAAAACTATAAGTGTGTAAGGTTACTATGCCCATGATAAGTTAAATCAGGCAACTGCTGATAAACTAAGAATGGCTTAGCAGGTCCTTGAATGTTCAACTATAATATCCCAATGCATTTTTTTTAAACTTCCTCCTTTATTACCTCGATCATCTGTAGTTCTTTAAATTTGACTATTGCATTTTACATTATAAATGTAAAAACGAAGTAAATAAACCTCGAAACTTAAGAAAGTATCCTTATACTAAGAGGAACTGGCGAAACAGAAACTTTCACATGTGATTTTTATTTTTATAATACCATAGAAAACTACAATAAAATTGACATGTAGCAAGTAAAGAGTCATAAAAACCTAATTACTAGAGATTCTTTCAGGTCAAAATTCTATTTTCACCTCGTTCACGTTTTATCAATTCCTCACGAATAAATTTCATTGGCTGAGAGAGTGTAAAACTTTCCGCTTCATCTTTATCCCGGGAAAACTTCATGGAGCAATGCGTTCTATTTGTGAAGGGACATTGCCTGGAAAACGGCTGAAACGTGCCCTGGGTTCCCCTACACGGTTTCGTAGCCCCGTAAGGAGGTACCTACTCTTTGAGAACCTATAGGCCAGTTTGATCTTTCGTGAACTGCCTGCCTTGTGACGGAATTCAGCGGAATGGGGGAGTTTAGCTTGGTCACGATGCTACGATCGAGTACATACTCAATTGCCTGTGAAAAGGGACACTACTGCACACGCGAAGACGATGTTGGGAGAGAAATAGATAACGCTCTGGGGTAAATATATTGATGGAATTGATGATTGTAAAAATACAAAATTTGTAACTTCACCAACAACCCCTCCCTTACCCTCTCTCTTCTCACCCCACCTTTTCATCCACACCATTCCCCCTCAGACTTATATCTATATTAGCTCAAAACCAATAAACGTAAGTGTACCTGAAGATCGCATTACAGCCGAGGCCCGAGGTGCATCCGTTAATAAATATTGAAAATTAACAAAGCTTGTATTTTTAAAATGCCAACTTTCCACTTGGAGAAAACATTAATATTTGAATTTGCATTGGTCATTATTGAATTATTGATTGTGCAGTTCGTGAACTAAACCATGTAGAAATGAAGCGTCGGAGTAACTACACTTTTATTTCTGCATAACAGTCAATATGCTAAAATCTGTGCTCATCGTGAAAAAGAGAATTATGTACCCCTAAAGTGATACGTTTACGTCGCTAAACATCTACGGCAGTGAATTGGGTTAAAAACTCATTCCGACAAAGACAACACTCCAAAAATCCGACAACCACAAGACGGCGGGATATTTGATGCGAGTCGCGCGGATTGTTAGGATGCCAACGTTCCAAATTTACAGGCAGTTTTTATGCAAATATCATAGCTAGAAATAACTGTATACAACAGAAGTGTTAGATAGAAGGCATTTCTTTCGTGAGCCAGTGAATTAGTTAAAGGTTATACAGATGCAACCATCAAGCAAGTTGCAGTTGTGATACCGCATTAGCTTCCCGAAAGAACATTCAATATACCGAGTGATCATCTTATTAATTCAGTGAAATTGAATGTACCATGTGAAGAATTTATTGTCCAAAAGATGGTCAAAGAACGTTCAGTGAGTACTATTAAAACGATCAAAGATCATTCAAGAAGGACCTATAATGTACATTCAAATGGCACTCACAGATAGTGCAAAGAATATTCATTGGATTACTTCATTGATTGTTCAAAGAGTGTTCAATGTAGATGAATCGCGCATGAACTCTTTTTGAATGAATGACTTATGAACCATATGAAGGAATGTTAGAAAATAGTTCTCGTGAAATGGTTTTCATTAGAACTACTTTTGAACTAATATCATTTAATCCGAATTGTTGATGGTTTTAATGTTGGATCCCTTTAAATGCATCACAGACTTACCATATACATTTTTTACAAACCTCTCGTGACTATACAAATAAAAATGCTTGGTAAATAGAGGATATTTCAAGCACCTGCTCTATAAATTACTCATTAGGTCCAAAATGAGAGCGGCAAATATACAGCCAGGTTCATTATTTTTATTTTTTAATAGTTTTTTATTATTTTTGGAATAATCTCGTGTGGCTTCGTGTTAGAATATTCCTAGAATTTAGAATTAATATTGTCGTTGGACATTTCAAATATACATGGTTTAAAGAAGTTCTTAAATGTTCAACCAGGGAGTATTTTTGAATAATCATTTGAGGACTGGAAACGAACGATTTATGAACAGTCTAAAATTACTATTTTACTCTTAAACATTCAATAAACGTTTTCTGGTTGAATGATCAGGATAATTCAGTCGTGGACTACTTTTAAATTAGTTCATGAATGTCTTCTGCATGGTCTCTGATCCCCACTGGTTAGCTATATTTGGATTATAAGCGGCTATTCTTCTGTTAAACTACCCAAATTTATCATGTATTCAGATTAATATGCTAACTGACCACCAATTTCATTTCTATATTCTGCCAAATAATTGGTAGGTTTTTGGATAGTGCACCTACTAACGTCCTACTTTCTGGCAAATTGTTCCTTTTTCACTCCTATGCGTATAAAAGCCGCCATTATATCTCCCTAAAAACCATACCCCTCCTAAAAAGCATAGCTCATACTCGGAATATTAGCTAACGTCTTCACGGAGTCAATAGAATTTTCAAATATATCCTTACACGCTCAATGAACTATGTTTTGACAACATATTTGGAGTCAAATTAAAGATACGCATCACCTGCCGTCATACTTATCTATATACATTTATGAATCGTATAAATGTATCGGATACTTTGAACTCACTGGAAAAAGGCATGAGACTACGTTATCTTTGAATTGACAGGATTCAGGATTACTTCTTAGTAGGAATATTCGCAAACTTTGACCAACCTTCCGTTCGCGCGATGGAGATTAACCTTATGTACCAGCTGTGTACCCGGCAAAGTCATTTTCATCGCAATTGCGTTACTATCACTGTAATTTAATGGACAGCATTCTTCACCTAGCAAAAAGTACACCATCCTCATTCCTCTTTATGGTTTAACGAGAATGTCTTCTTCTCTATCTTAGCTTTATTGATAATTTAATATGTTTACTTAAAACTATATATTGGCAATAATCATTTGATAGCGATGCCACAAATAAGATCAAAACGTAGCGATAACTCTTGAGTGGATTGATTAGCAACACGCTACAATGGATGCAGCATAAAGAGTATTAAGTGGCAAACCATTACTCTCTGCAAAGTAAAGGTGTATACTTAACCCATTTATAAATATTTTTACCAAGTCTCTAAACACACTTCTACCTCAATGGATTAATTTTGAAAATACCCTCTGTAGAACAAGGCGTTTTTGTGATTAGAACCAACTTTGCACAACCAATGTGACTTCGGCATCGTAAGTGAAATATTTGCCGGCCATGAAATTATTCGTTGAGCCATAGTCGAACGGTTCCAGGTCCAGACTGAAAGGTGCATCACCCATAACGATGCTTTCCGTAATACATTATCCGCCTGCAGCACACCGTGCCAGGTGGTCTAGACGTAAAATTCGCTAGATACTGACACGGGACGCCCGGCACGGGACGCCCGGCCAAGTACTCGTCTGGGTAACCCGACCATTCGCAGAGAATTTGTACCACCACCGCCGATGTTCTCGGGATTCAAACAGTCTTCTGTATATGCGCGCACCATCCCGCTGTAAATTTTGCTCGGGTTTTGGCCTTTAGCCCACAGAAAACGAACAACACCTCTTCGCTAACAAATCCAAAACAACCGTAATGCATTTTACATATCTGGTCATTAGTTCACTATTCTGCCGCTGAATGAACCACTGAAACAGAATATGCAAACTTCAGGACAACCGTTCTAGTCAATGCTGTGAAAAGGCCATATCCCTGAAAACTAGATTTGCACGGAAAAATACTGCTGTGTATAACTCGTTGGTCCACCATATTTGTACAAGTCGTGGATGCAACTTTAACAGTAGACTGGCAATAGGAGCAAGGACGGAGGCGGTGATTTTGAACTGCGTATCATACGCAAGGGTGTTTATTATGATTGACCAAATATATATTTATTTGCTCAATGTTAGAAATCGTAACGTGAAACATAACAAGGATGGATGCAAACACCGTCAGTAGCACCATAGAGTATACTCTGTGGTAGCACTAACCCTCTTAGTGCTGACCCCTGCCCGCGGTCCTAGTGAGAAATGCGGAGGGTAACTAGAATGAAATGTATCACTCTAGGATAATAAATATTATAAAGTTATGGTTTAAAATATCCATATGCAGTTTTTCTTATTGCGTATGCATTGAATTAGGTAATAATAAAAAAAACGCTTATACTTCGTACAAAAAATAATTGTAATTATATTTGTGTGCAAAAGTTAAACAATATTTTGCCTATGAGCCGATATATCGGCCCGCCACACTTTACGCCTGAGATGCCAAAGCCGATATATCGGCCCGCCGCACTAAAAGGGTTAAAGTCTCACTGCACTAATGACTTTTTTGTACGTCGCACTTACGTGGATACGCTGCGGAAGCAATTGAGAATATACCTGTTACCCGTGCTATTTATCTGGGGGAATGGGATGATCTGGATGGATGCTGTGAGAGTAAATGAATTCTTTCTCATTTTCACATGACAGGAGTATATGAGCTCTCACCTGTGCAAAAGAAAACTTCAGTTGAACTTAAAAGAGTTATGGATCAGTTTCGTCAATCGGTTTTTCAAGGCTTTGATATGCTGTAACCGTTTGACGAAACTGATCCAAAACTTTCTATTCAAACTCAATGTGTACAACTGACGATGGCTTTTGGACAGGCAAGAGCAAAAATATACGTCTCATGTGAATATTAGTAAGAATTCTTTTATAACGTCTCTCCAGTGCATTCTCAACTACTTCCAAATTATGTACACGCAAATGCGACTTCAAATAAAGTGACTTGTACACCCACCGCTTGCTAAAATTCTTCATGCCGTGGTGAAGATGGACGTTGAGTTCTTGGAGGGAATAGCGGGACCCGCTCATTTATTCTCCGGTGAGGTGTGACGTGAAATTAACTATTTTCTTCGACTTCATTTTGAAACAAACATGCATTGATGCCAATATTTTTTCGTGGTTGCGTCCACCTATGTTGTTGGGTCTCACAACAGTTTCGCCAGTTATCCTGCTGGCGTCCCCAGGTGAAGGAAAGAGAGAAGGTTTTTGGTTCATTCTTCTTTGGCAAGATTGGCGCCAAAAAACGATAACAACGAAACAACCAATACTTTTTCCAATCAAGTAGCAGCATCGTGATATCGCGGGAGTCTTATTACTCTTTTCCATGCAATGTGTTACGGAAGATGGATACCATCTTCTCTGTTGAAATTCATTGGAGTTTTGATGATTTCTCTAGGCTCTCTTATTATTCGCAGGAAGTACCTTTTTCCTTGGCAATAGAAATCATCAAAATGGAATGAACTTGGCTTAGCTATAGAGGTCATCAAAACGCCAAATAATTTCAACAGAAAATATCGATACCCCTTACACAGTGCATGGAAAATAGTAATAAGACTCCCGCGCAATCACGATGCTGCTCCATGATTGGGCGAAATATTGGTCGTTATTTGGCGACAAATCTTACCTATATAAGAATGAAACAACAGCCTTCTCGCTATTCTTCACCTAAAGGACGCCAGCAGGATAGCTGGAGAAAATGTTGAAATTATCTGATCAACGCCGTAGAAACCTGCGAACAAACAAACATGCATTATTTAAAAAATGCAACTACAAATATTCAAACTAAATTAACTTATCTTCATTTCCCCCGTGCTTCTTGTATAACTTAACTCATCATGAACTATCTCAAACGATTAAATAAACAGACGTCAAAACGCAAAATTTCGAGTATTTCAAGTGTTTGCATAAATTTAGGTATTGCGACAGATATACCGATTCAAAGTCTGCTGGGAATTGCAAATCCCAGCGCCCGTCTCAGAAATCTTTTCTTCGGAGGGCGAGGAAGACGAGAAAAATGTGAGCGCAATCAAACTCAAGATCTCTTTCCCGTAACGGGGGAAACTATTAAAGAGGTCCAATTTAGTTTCTCCTTGGCGTTGGGATGCGGACAATGCAATAGCTTCGCCCGTTACTAAGCATTCCCTAGCACTTTGCACGGGAAACCAGAGTGGAAAAGATGGTAGAAGTAATTGCCGGGCAAAAGATAAGGAAATACAGAAAGATAGAGGGAGATAATCACAGAAGTATATCGAGGTTCGGGGATGGGGTTGGTGCAGTGGCTAGAGTACTG
Organism: Ceriagrion tenellum; assembly: GCA_963169105.1. NCBI lineage: Eukaryota > Metazoa > Arthropoda > Insecta > Odonata > Coenagrionidae > Ceriagrion > Ceriagrion tenellum. The sequence continues at coordinate 145,229,225 of OY720640.1, read as the reverse complement.
GCCAATCACACGGACGGCCAGGGTTTAAATCCCTGCAGAAGAGGATGTTTTTCAGAGGAAATGCGATCCCTACTTGAGTGTCTAGTGGAGGACATTTCAAATCGAGTACTCCGTCTGTCAGATGGGATGTTAACCCGTGGTCCCCTTGGCGCCTTTCGTTAAGAGCAGGCTAATGTCGACGCCGGGTTTCTATCCACCCTTCCTCCCCTACCTGTCCCTACGGCGAAAATCACCTAAGCTGTCAGTCCCCTCCCCAAATATTCAATCCAATATTAAGGTTTGGTTCAAATGCGGGCATGAGATAAGAAGTTAAGAGACACTGCAGGCAAAGTTAAGAGACACCCTATGCTCGCAAAGGAGGGCAGTATTTGGATCCAACATATCTTTTTTTCTTTTCTTTTTTTTTTCTTTCTTTTTAAAAGCTTTTCTTCGAGTCGCCGCATTGGAATGTGGCAGGCGGTGATAGGACATGCAAGAGGGAAGCTATTAACTTCCTTTTGCTGATCATCACTGTATTCTCCTTGGGAAATTATGAAAGAAAAGTGTTTTTCAAGCCCTTGAATACTGCAGAAAAGTTTATTTGGTATTCCACCAGGTTAAAGACTTCATTACCTCCGATATTACTAAGAAACACCTATTTTCCATCTTCTATCTTCTAAAATAACTTAAATAAGACCGATATTCTGGAATAAATTAAAGAAATCAGCCACCCTGAATAGTCAAGAGCAAGTTGCTCTTCATATTCAGGGTGATTTTCGCCAGCTAACGGTGACCATTACACGGTGGAACATCAGGGAAACTTTTTCCGCATCAGATTCACCGAGAAAACCTTAGATAAATTATTTTTAGAGTACTTAGCATATCATATATACAGTGATACCTGCATTAAGCAAAAGCCGACGGTTTCACTGAGAAACGGTCGTTAAGAGGGGTGGTCGTTCGACAGGGGTTCAGTTTCTAGGAGTATCATTCTATGAACGGATGACTGATATGAAAAATTGAACATATAAACTCTTAAATCGATGGTATTCTTAAAAGCCATTCAGATGGCATTTGTTTCATCATAATTTAGTAGCTACTGGGAAATTTAAATGCATATAAAGTTGAAGTGCACATCCAGCGAAACTTGATTTAAGTGACAACCGACTAATTTGCTGAAAATGGTGTTTGAGAGGGGTGGTCGCTTGATAGGAGTGGTCATTTAGAGGGGTATCACTTTATTATTACACGTTCTCACAGTTCATCTTGATTGCGTGCAGCCCTCGACGCCAGCGTTTTTTATCCTCTATTTTGGTGGGTGGAGAAATTTTTGGTAATACAAATATTTTCATGAATTTTAAATGCGTTTTAGTAATATGAACGGATAAAATAAAAAAAATACGTTACCAAAGTGGTATATTTGACATTTTAACGGTATTTTTAACACAAAGTCTTGTTACGCATGACACATTTCGAAAGAATTTGAGACAATGTAAGATTTTCTCAATCCCCCCTCCCTCTCAGTCTTACGCAAGACGAAATATTTGTATCGACAGAAAAGGAGCATTGAAGTAGCGGTAAGATTACGGAGAATACGCCATTAAAGAGCGGATGCTCCATGTCACTGCTAAATTTCACTCAGAAACGGTACAATGTTTCAAGACGGACAAAAGTCTTACGTAAATTGGTTCCAGACACCACCCCCCCTCCTACATAAGACAATGTAAGATGATCCCAACTCCCCCACCCCTAAAAACGTCTTACATAATACTTGATTGTACCCTTACCAGGCTTGCCGAAAATGAAGGTTCTCCTTAAGCAGCGTTTCCAAGAATCTTATAAGGTGTCAATTTGCCTCCAATTCGCTAGAGATGAGAGTCTCTAGAGGCCATGGAAACAATTCGAATTCTAACCGCCTTGATGAATTCAAGTTAGCCGAACAAGAATGGGTTTTCAACCGCCCTTTACCAGCTGCAATAAAACCCGGCATGAAATTGGTACGGAGGCTTCCGCAGTGATTTATTGAGTTCAGTTTATTCGGGTTTTTCCCGCGTTGCTTCATTTTAACGGACAACAGTTTTGCTAACGTTACAGCTAGCGTCGTCAGGTTCTGAATGATCTGCAGAGATTCAATTTTCTTTATAGACGTCTGGTCAGAACCCGGCCACGTCATAAACTTTGAAAAATCTAAGATAATCGCCAGAAAAAATAAATATTTCCCCGGCTAATACGAGAGGCGATTGAAATAGCCAAAACAAAGAAAATTTCAACAGGGAAGACAGATATCCTCTTTCCTCTACGTTCAAACGTCTTTTACAAAAATTGGATTGTTGCCAGCCGGCCAATCAACGTGCGCCTGACTAGCTCAGGCGTTAGGTATATAAAGGAAATTGAATCTCTGCAGCTCATTTAGGACCTAACGACGCTAGCTGTAACGTTAGCAAAACTGTTGCCCGTTAAAATGAAGCAACGCGGGAAAACCCCGAATCAACTGAACTCAAAACCCGGCATGGACAAACTCGGCAATCGGTCTCCGCCCTGATGACGATGAGGGAGTTACTCATCGAAACGTCGGCCTTTAAAAGCCTTACCCAGTACCAAATCCGAGAAGATTTTACAAATTTGAGATTTTCCCGTGAGCGCGAAATAATAAATTTCAAATAATTACTAATAACAAGGTGCCACATCGACATCGGCAATACCTAGGCAACAGAAGTGGACAGTATGTCTGCATGTGAAAGATTTTATGTGCGCATCTGGAACGAAGCTCGGAATTCCTCTGTGAGTAGTACTCACCTTATTATGCTTTCTATCCTTCCCTTTATCCCTGCAATTGCTTCTTCTGTCTTTTCCACTATAGTTTCTCGTAAGAGCTAGGTGCAACATAAAGAAAAAGGTTTACGATATGATTTTTGCTTGAGATACAAATTTCACTCCAGAAACCCAAGTAATTACAAGGCTTTAGTCAAGACCTGGTTTAAAAAAAATATAAATGTTGCATCTTTATGCTATTAGATCATGGTTAATTCCAAAGTATAAACAGATTCACATAAGTGACGTTTGGTCCAATACGATTTTTCTGCTCTTTTGAGATGTTATGCCAAACCTCAAGTAATATTGTGTATCTATTTTCATGTTCAATTATGGAAAAGAGTAACGCATAACTATTGACCAGATTATGATAGTCTTATTGATACAGGTCCTCCTTTTAGGCTACCTAATATTACTCATGTTGTAAAGATTAATCTATGTTTGATTGTTTTGAGTAATAAATATATTACTATACGTAAATGTGCCGTCAATGACTCACGATTATCTGACCCCTATCACCTTCAACTTGGCACCGCAGCCAAACGAAGATCGCGGCATTGAATCCAGGTTTGCGGCCAGGGTCGATTTATTCGATATGTTGCACCATCGATATGGGTCTTCTCATCGACAAGATATCCGCCATTACTGTGCTTATTTTTCTGTGATCTCCGTAAGAGAAGCATTGCGGTCTATGTTTTTTGCGGAATAGCAGAGAGATTATCCATCGAGATGCCAACTTGTTCGGCTCCGAATTGTTCCAAAACAGTGAAGAATGGAGTGAGATTCTCCATTTTCCCCAAGGAGCCAACTAGAAGGGCAAAATGGGTGCAGAATTGTAGACGCGATAAATGGCAGCCTTCCAATTATTCTCGTCTCTGTGAGGTGAGTAAACGATTTCAGTGTGCTTCCTTCTTGAAATTTTGATGTATATATGTTTTATAATAATTGGAATGTAATATCTTATTGGTAAACAAAGTGCGTTGGCTGAAATTGCCGGAATTGGAACTCGCTACTTGCTGGTCTGTGAAACTACATCCACCGAAGATCGTCTCCATTGATAAATTAATGGCTGTTGTAAGTTATCGTGAAAATTTGGGTTTATAGGTTTACTTCCCCAACAAGTCATGCCATACATATGACTGTAAGGTATGAATTGACGGTGAATTAACCTAAAAGTGGTTAAATTCACGATCATGAATGTATCGTAGACTGTGTATTCATGTTCGCGAAATATTTAACAGCTGATCATTCATATTCCTTATTTTTTTGTTAAGGCATGCATCTGGTAAAGGAGTTTTGCTTATATATGTATGTATCTTAATATTGCGTATTATCTGCTTTATTTTTATCCTGCATTTCACCAGTACACTCATACGTGAATACTAGTAATTTCATTACATTACCTTGTTTATGTCAGGTATGCTCCTCGGGTTCTGATATTTCTAAATAAACCAGTAGTATGCAGTACCCACGTCAAAAGTTAGCATCGCGATGAGCCATCATTTGGCCGCATTGAACGTATTTCAAATTCCATTTATATTCGGCTTGTTTTTTGGTTTTGTATTGTTTGCTCTATTATTAGTCAGTCATTGTGTGATTTTTTGAAACTTTGCACTTTTTTTGAAACTTAAACGTAAACATATTTGTTCACTCTTGGCAATAATGTTGTTTCCTTTTCCATGTAATATTAATCTTTAAGACTAGCATCATGATGTTATTCATTTTAGTTGGCAGACAAAAATTTTTCATTTCGACGAAGTGGGCATATACTATGCCTCGCATAGTTGAACCTCCATGAATGGTGGAGGTAAGCTTATGTTTAAACTCAATTTAGGTCGCCTAGTATTATCATTAGGAGAAATAGGTACTTGAGGAACTGTATTGATTCTGTGGGAACATTACAAGGATTAGTAATAACGCTGAAGAGGAGTAGATAGCTGATGATTATTCAATTGGAATGTTGAAATGTACCTATCACAGCCTGTAAACATTTATATTTATAGCATTAAATCAATAATTTCATGTAGTACATGATCTATCAAAGGGCATTACTTGAAAATGTCTTCATAAAACTCAATCACATGATAAACCATACCATATGAGTCCATTGAAATATTCAAAATGGTGTATAAATTAATGTACTTTGCTAAAGGCGGTATTTCCACATTATTTTGCCCATCACCTTATACAGTTATTGAGTGAACAAGCTTATTTTATATTACATTATTTATGTCTGCATAGCCCATGATACAGGAAATGCAGACTTAACTCTGGCTATGAATAGTTTATTTTGATCAAATATTAGAGATATTTACTGTTACTGGTGGCATGTATGCAATGAGTGATTGGATTTGGAATGCATGCTTCAAGTAGGTCATCAGTGTAGGATTTATTTGCCCCTAAACCACTTCATTGAGTGATTGTTTGTAGCATTAATTTCCCTTTCCTTCATGTTAGTCCCTGGTGTTTGGGCATAACTCCCCTGTAAACCTGGTCATCCATCTGCTTGAAGTTTCTGTGATTGCATTGTTAAGTAATGTGAACCTCATTCCACAAAGCTGGTCCCTGGATTTTGCATGAACCCACACACAAACCTATTCACATACCCTTTTGTAAACATAAATCAATTAACTAGCTATTCCAGTTTCTTCCTCCACTTTGGTGGAAGGTAATATTCATTTCAGTTATAAGAATCATCCTTCATCTTGAATCCCTGAATTCAACCTGTTGTGCCATCGCAATAGCTTCCATTTTTATGCTGTTGCTTTTGAGGATACCTATCCCTTGTGAATGCAGTTCCAATGCCCACCGCTAACTGCTGCCTGGTATCAACCTGTTGTGCCATCGCAATAGCTTTCCATATAAATACTGTTGCTTATGTGAATACCTTTCACCAGTGAATGTAGTTTCAAAGTCCACTGCTACTGTTGCATGATATTCACCTGGCAATTGCTTTTTACACTCTTCTACTCTAATGAATACCATCCATTTGTGAATGCATATCAAAATTTTTGTAAGTTGATTGCTGTGATGTGGTTAATATTGTAATTGTGTTGATAATATATTGCTTTAATTTATGACGTTATGAATATTTTATTACAGATCTGAGACTTATATTGCTCATATGTGGATGTTGAACTATTGGTTGTTAGCTCTAGCTTTTGACTTTAGTACATGATTCATTTCTGGAAAATGATTGAAATCACCCTGAGTCTAGTTACACTGTAAACGAGGAGATTAAGGAAGTGTGTTTAATTTAAATTGCTTTCATTATCATGTAATTATTACACTGGTTTTATTTTATTTATGTCAATGGACATTTTCTTACAGATCTGAGACTTGTATTGCTCATATGTGGATGTTGAACTATTGGTTGTCAGCTCTAGCTTTTGACTACAGTGTATGATTCATTTCTGTTTGGTTAGTTTACTGTCATTTTCTGGTATTCAATATCAGTGGTTAATTGTAATTAGTGACAGGATATTTTATTACAGTTTGAACCTGTTGGTGTTTTAAAGTGATGGTTATCGCCTAGTAAATCTCTCATCCAGTGCTTGACATTTCAATAACATGAAAATTATATGGATGTTGTCCACCAATGTATGTATGTTAAAGGTATGTACTGCCTTTTAGTTGCAAGGAATGTAGGCAAGTTTTGGATTTATTTTGATGTTGTGTGTGTGATTTTTTTCAATTAGGTACTTATCCCACAGTTTTTCTCATTCTCAGATGATTGCCCACTTCTTTGTGATGAAGCTTGCACCGTGATGGAATTGAAATTGTTACTACTGAATCCTGGACAGTGTTTTTTTTTGTTGATTGAAGCTCTTTTTTCTGTTGAAATGTAATATTTTATGTTGTTTAATAAACGTACATTGGAGTTTTTCCTTATGTTTGTGAAATTCTTTGTTGATTAGGGCACCTGTTATACCAATTTGATTGATGATTTCAAGATCTATATTGATGTAATTCTTGTCAAACTCACTATCTTAATGGGTTTGCATGGACACCGTTAGATGTGATGAATAATTTGTTTTCCGATGATTTATTTGCTATTTGGTGTTATATTTCTACCTATTCTGAAGTTAAATCATTGAGAAAAAATGACAATTTTGAGTAGGATATGAAAAGTTTTTTAATGTCAGCAATTGATGGTTTCACTGTATGGAATGTTTGCCATATATAAAATGTGAGTTCATATTTTACACATGGGTATTTAGTGAATCAATTAGTTTTGTTATTGCATTTTACTTTTCCAGGTTCTTTGCTATCAAATACTAAAATTTGTCAATTGTAAACTATGGAAACTGTTAACTGGTCTTCTCCTTGTTATATTACCACATAATCGATACAAGTGCAATGTTGCTAATACCCCAAAGTAACTGGTTGTTTTTCTTCAAATGTTGTGTGGAATAAATGTTATATAGTGGAATTATTAATCAATGACTTAGTTTGTTTATCATAACTGTACGTTATACTGCTTCTGTGATAGAAGGATTGACATCATCAGCAGTCATTGCTGCTCTTGATATGCTGTGCACTGATGCACATAGAGAAGTGGCTAGTAAGATTCAACAGAGCTAGAGTCCTCAATGGTAAATTTACACAAAGGAGAGCAGTGCGACATTCAAGCATTTCATCATCGAAAGATTTATGTTGACAAATTTTTGTGCTGTAATTGACGGTCATGCTCTTAATATATCTGGATTTATATCATACAGTGGAAGTAGTTAAAAAGAAACCGTAACTCACCCCAAAAACAAAACTCCCTCGGAACAAGGACTTTTCTCTAGAAACTCAACTGTCCGCCGCCTTTTGTGGTCTTGTCAAGTGTAAAATGATGTGAGAGAATAAAGTGAGGTGATGTGATTATTCAAGGTTTTTCGCAACTAATGTTTTTTTCCGGAGTGCAGTCTTCATCCAGTTTTCAAAACTCATTTTCCTAAAAAAACCTGAGTAATTGCTCTTTCCGTTATAGTGGAGAACGTTTCCTAAATATAGTTGTGATGGACTCGATGAAACATTCACATATTCTTAGCAAATTAGATCTGTATACACACGTAATTTTCTTGGATCATTAAATTGCTCTGTCTCATTGCTTTCTTAAATTTTAAGCGATGAAGATACATTTCTCGAATATACTAATTTCAGGATAGGGAAAAATCGGGTGAATGAATTAAATTATCGCACATACGGTATCCCGAAAGTAAACAATGCCATGCAGGTATTTGTTTACATTTAAAATAGCTGCCTTTATAACTCAATGTTACCTATCTCCTATAAAATTAAACCTTTATTCATAATTATATAATGCCTTTATGATTTACAGATAGTTAAAATTATCTGAAAATAATGTGAAACTGGATAATTATGTAATATCACCTGTTACGTTCCCTAGAAATGACGGTTTACAAATCATTATGCATACATTTTAACGACATTACCTCGCGTATCGATTTCAATATGACATCAGGCTGATACGATTTTTTACGCTGAATTAACTGATGTGGTTTTAAGAGAGCGTCAATATTCAAAATAAGCTATAATAGCAAAGGTTTCTGCTCTTTATTTACCATATTTACGTCCAAATTCTCGGCATTTTGAATATAGTGGTCGAAAATATCGTATACTAACTTCATCGAGGGTAAAATAATCTTCCTAACTACGAGATTATTATAGCATGACATGCTCGATTTGCCTTAATATCTGTGTTTTTCCTTGTTTGTGCTAAACCCCGCAGTGTAAAATAAGCACAGTAATGACGGCGCCGACTTTCCCCATAGTGGAAATCATTGAGAGGACCTGACTCGAGAGGCGAAGAATCGAGATATCGAACGACCTTGGTTTGCAGCTACTACTTTCATTAGGACAAATAGGATGACGGGTGGCCTAAAGAATCTGTCGATGCATGGCAACCCGCTTTAAGATGGCCATCGCCGCGCCAGGAGACCAATTAAACTCGCAACTCGGGTCAAATGGGCCTTCGCGGGCGCGCGACGCTATCTGTAAGCGGGCTACGGAGTGAGCAGGTGTATACAAGGGGAGGCATTGAGGAGGGCAGGTGGAAGGGGAAGAAGGGGCGGGAGTATGATGTATTTGTGTATGTAGGCATATCGCTCGGCGTTGACGGAGCGCAAACAAGAGGCGGCACGAGGTTCTCCCGCTGCGCGGCGAAGGCAATAAACGCGTTTGATTAAGACTTGGCGCTCCCTTAATTAACCTCGACGGCGCCGACGAAAGTCGCCGACAAAAGAAGACATTTCAGAGCGTTAAAATGTTTAAGCCACCATTTAAATGTGGAAGATAGGCGGCTGCAGGGTAATAGGACATTCATCAGGGCGAAACTCCGCGAGCCACCTCAAGGGTGTGTGGCAGGAGGTGGAGATTCAACCCTGGTCACGATAAGCTCACCACCATCATATTATTCCCTAATTCACTGAATATACTGCTGAGTGACGTATGAGTGAGAATTTTTCCATTGCAATATGGCAAGACCTAACAATCACATTACTCATGCGGTGTGGATAATGTACTAACAAATGGCTATACTCAATCCATACACATAAAATTTAGAATGAAGGATATGCTTCATTCTCTAGGAGCGAGCGTAAATAAATATTTTTGGATAGTCCAGGGATAAACCAGATAGGAGAAATTTTTTATCCTGTTCTTCAAGCAGAACAGAGCTAGACTTGAGCTCGTAATGGCTTTCGTAATCACAGCTTAATTACTAAGCAAGTCTTACGCAAAAGAGGAACTTAGTAAGAGATGAATGTCGAACAGGCCATTTTGATTGAGAATGACGGAACCTAGGAAGAAAAGCAAATTTCTCCGAGTAAAAAACACAGGCTGTTCACCAGTGATACCAGCAGTTGTACCTTCTTGATAATGCTAGACATGGCCTGAATTAACTATTATGAAATTTAGTCTGTGGAGCAATTTTGTTTAATCAAGGTGTGTTTATTAGCTTTCAGTCATATACTTTCATTGCAATGCAGTCACCAATATTGAATATTAACCCTGCTATATTCCAAAATTAATCACGTTTACAGGTTGTGAGGTCAGTAAAATGTAAATAATTTTAAAAGTAATTTACAATGCCAAGCATGAAAAAGAATGATTAATCTCACATAAAATCTAATAACAATACAAAGAGTAGAGCGTAGTACTCTATCAATCAGAGGTATGGACCATTAGAAAAGCTGACCAGAAAAGACTAGATGCCTACGAAACCTGGTGTTGGAGTAGGACTCTGAAGAAAAAATGAACGGACAGAATAGGAAATGATGAAGTGTACAGAAGAGTAGAAGAGGAAAGGACCATTCAATGGAACACCATAGAGAAAAGAAGAACCAGATGGATTGGACACACCCCGAGACACAGAGGGTTAGTGTAGAACATCTGCAGTCAACAAATCTTACGATTGAACGACCACTGGTGACGGAAAAAAGTAGTTGTGGTACAGATTAATTACTTTTACTCATGGACACTTAGCACAGATAGAGTAAAGCCGATGAGATGCTGTCCATACTCGTGAAGTACCCATTAACTTTTAGCCACATTACGATTCTCAATATGAAAAGAATTGATTTGGTCGTAGAATTAAATTAAAATACTATTGAGTTTAAAAGCTTCAACTGGGAAATAAAAGGACCGACTAAAGTGTTTTAACTACAAGATTATACGAATTCAAGTACATAATTAGAATTTTTCCAGTGCTATACCACTCGCTCTAAAAAATATTGACCACCTAAATCAAACGATAAAATGTGTGTTTTCCATTCGTTTCACTGAGCTGTCCAGGTGGTTAAGCACAATGAAATGTGTAATGTGAATTATGAGTACAGTAGGATAAAAACGGAGAAGATAGGATCATCCGCAGTTGTTGTCTCGCTTATATTTAAGCACCAAGCGTAGATATTTTAAATTATAATAAATATCCATCCGGTACATAATTTAAATTTAATGTAAGGTATAGTTGGTAAGAAGTTGTTAACTGTTCAGTAAAAATTTTCCCTAGACTATCTATCTGAATATATTTTATTACCAACGGAATGCTACCTATTGGTAGGTTATTAAATGATTCACATGACCGTTGGTCGTTATAAACTAATCCATGGGCGCGTTCTGAAATTCACTGCCAGTGCTGCCTGTGCTGCCGAAAATCGGAACGGAATACAGTACTGCCGCTGTAGAAAAAAGCAGCAAATTCGGAACGGCCGGCTGCAGCTGCTGCCACCCATTTTGCGGGAAATTTACGATCACCACTTTCGGAGTCGCGTGAAAGAATTAAAAAAGTACATGGTAAACTTAAGGCATTGATTACAGGCAAAAGTAGAAGATAAACTTGAGGCAGCTCCCACATTATATAATTCAAGCATTAAATACAAACCTAAGCATCAGCAATGTTCATTTTCCCTTAATTTAGGGAATCGTTTCTATTTTAATAATGGTGCAGGATCACTGAAAATCCACCAGTTTTCGCAATTGTTTAAAGAGTACTGAATCTCCAGGATCATTAACTGCATAAAACACAAGGAATGGAAAGATAATAACCACACATTGAATACGCGTAGTTCCCATATTCAGCCGATACTGCTGTGTAGCAGGCGTTCATCGAAGATATCTACAGTGAAAGAGACTCGAATATATACGTGAAAAAATATATTTAATCACTGAAAGCGCAGTAACTCTTTTTCAATTTGAGAATTATAGGAGTTACGTACGTTGTTTTCATCTCCATAAGATCAAGCGGATAACCATGTACCATAAATATTCAAGTACTTACCACTTGCTACACACTTGGAACAATATTATTTTAAAAGTAATATTCAAAGTTTTTCATTTAATTGTAAGTATTAATTATTATACTTATCTCACCTTTCATCGCCCTTCCCACTTCTTCCTGCGATGCAATGATATACATATCTTCTCCGGAATCATTTATGATCACTTCCATCATGGAGTTAATTGCGCATTAAATTGAATGCGGTTAAAATGGGCATGCAGGGCGAATGCACTGCTGCCCATGGGCAAGGCCCATTGGCAGCAGTAGCTGCAGTAGAATCCACAGCAGGCGACGTCATCAATTGACGGACGTCATTGGTCACTGCGCAGTACTGCCAGTTGATTACGGAACGCTTTGGCAGCACTGCCAGTGCTGGCAGTGAATTTCGGAACGCGCCCCATATTGACTCGACTCTTTAAATGAGAAGCTCCCATAGTCTAGAACAAACGGACGAATCAGTGTCACAGGTGATTCAACGTGGTTTACAAAGGTACAATAAAGTGATGAACGACGACTCCTGCAATACATTCCTCTGAGCATTTCAGATTTTAAGAACCACGATGGTGACTAAACTTTGCAGAAACCATTTTGGTCGATCAGGAGGGTATTCCATCATCGAAGTGTAATCTAAAAACCCAAATATACGCCATAATGCTTTCCGCTGTCCTCGTTAACCTTTCGAAAGCACCGAAGAGAGGACACAATCTCGTGTATGAAGCATAAATATGTATCTTATGTTGATAACGTTAAGTCACTCTTTAAATATATTATAGTTAAATGTAGTAATGTTATATACTAGATTTTGCTGTTATTTTGCTGAGAGTACGGATTATTGTTAATTTAAATGAATAAATAAATATACATGCAGAATTCATTTTCTGCATGTATATGCGTTTTGATTTCAAGTGAGACATCGTTGGAAAGCAGCGTATGGAGGCAAAACAGAGATTCAGGCCATAAGTGCCTCGGTAAATCGGGAAAACAAAGATGTCGAAGATCCATGTGAGTGCTTCATACATTGATCACCATAGAAGGTCCATCTACCTCAGTGGTGGCAACAACACGGCAGTCAGCCGTATTTTGAATGGAATGGAAGACCAAGGTCCGTAAAATATGCAGGTTGCCTTAATCGGAGCTGTTTACGAATTACCGAAATGGTTGCTAGTGCTACCACTGCTGCTGTGACATCACTGACGTCACCACAGATAAGCCCGCTAATGATTATATCGAGATACGTAAAATTATAAGTGCTGTTTAATATTCAGTTCGGTGATGTATCTTTCATAATTCTATTATTTTAATAATTCGAACATTTATTATGATGACGACTGCATCAACTCTTAAAAAAGAAGCTTGAATACGACGTCGGTGACGTCACTGAAAATGGCAGCCAAGGGCGACACATCGGAAAACTGCACTCATTTTGAGGCAAAATATATTCAGATGGTTTTAGGAAGAAAGTTCGAAACTTCTGGAGGAGGTAGAGGAGGTGATTTTAAGCTTTTTTTATCATAGCAACATGGTCTCGCAACTCCATAGTTACCGAGCTATGGCAACGCAAACATTTTGTCTGTGTTCTGCAATCACAATTAAAACACCCAATTTGAATAACTAATATCCATTGAGGAGATTTGAAACTTTTCACAGTGACGCATAAGATATGAATTGTTCTTGCTCTGCTACCATCAATGCTAATGGTATCGTATTTTCAAGATGGCTCTCGAATATTCGTCGAAATTTAATTCCTCAAAAACAAACTTTGTAAGATAGCTCTCTTAATTTCAGAGGTATCAAAAAATATGTAAGAATAAAACGTTTAGTAAATTTATTTTTCAATCCATTACAGTAAAAATCATATCTCTATCTTTTAAAATACGGAAAATATGGTAAGTAAATTGGTGTTATTACAACAAGGCAACAAATGCTCTTGTGGGTAAGAATCTTTCCATTCCACTGTCGCTAAGTGGTAGCCGTCTTCCCTGTTCATGTTGTTGGGGTGTTTAGTGATTTCAATAGCTTCCCTGATCAGTCTTGGGAAATATCTATTTTCACCGGATTGAGTGCCCAGGTCCAGACCAAGCATGCTGGGCGACAGATGAGAGATGAAACTGCTTCTTTTCTGTCGCCTTCTGGTGTTCTTTCACTCTGCATGCAATCGCCCTCCCAGTCTCGAGACGAACATGAACAGGGAAGACGGCTACCACTTAGCGACAACATGGAAAAGAGTGCTGGCACCAATCAGAGAGAGAGGAAGGTGAAAAATGGCGCCAAAAATAGTCTTGGTCCCAAAACCGATAGCCAATCAGAAGCAACTGACTCTAATACATAAACCGGATCAAAAAGTAGCGCTGAATCTTCGACCTGAAGACGCCTCCAGGGTAGGAGGAGAAATGTTGTCAGAAAAACAACCGACGCGGCCGAATCCCGAAAGAAGATTGGAAAGAATACCTGCTCGCCGCGGAAACCTTAAATTTCGTAGGTAAGAATCTTTAATTAGTTACTAAGGAGTAGCGACCCCATGTTGCTATGATAAAGAATGATTAAATCACCTCCTCTGCCTCCTCCAGAAGTTTCGAACTTTCTTCCTGAAACACCCTGTATATTCGACGGGCCTTTTAGAAAACAATCTTTTTGGTCATCACACTCGCAACCAGCGATGGCACATAGAAACCACCCACGGCACTGTACCACCCAAAGGGCAAACGTGAAAAAAGTACGACTGACTCATAATCAAATCTCTTAGAAATTTCTGCCGCGGGACGCGAGAGATAATGCGACGAACGCAAGAAAGTGAAAGGGAGAAGATGTGAGAGGGGAAAAAAGTGTTCAAAAGGGGAAGGGAAAGAAAATGAAGGAAATAACACACACAGACAGACACAAAGGATGAGAGAAAGAGGAACGAAGGAGAAAGAATGGAGACAATGGGATGCCTTTCACCCTCCGCCTCTCTTCCTCTTGGCGAAGTCGAGAGACGAGCGAAGCACAATGATTCCCCTCCTATCATCAACCCACACAGAGAATGGATGATTGTGCATCCCACACAAAAGGAGAAGAGACGAGGAGGGATATAAAAAAATAATGAGGACAGAAGAAAAACTTCACTCGCTTGTTATTGGCACAATTAAAAGCCGTCTCGCCGTGAGGAATTATTCTCCGACACCTTGCACATTCACCGATGTACGAGTCCTCCGGACGGTTCCTATCCGGCAGGATTGAGATAAAACAGAGTCAGAATGGGTCACAAAAGAAACCCAAATTTATTCATGAATCAAATGAGAGGTATGGAAAAAGCTTAGTTTCATTAAAGGCACGCCGAGTTTTACCCAGTTTCGACATTCTTTTGCAATAACACATGGAAACTAAAATACAGGCCATTTGTATTCCAGAGGCTTTCCGCATTAATAAAACATCGTGGCATTCTCCTGCTTTACATGGGTCCAACTTAAATTAGTCCACTTGAAATGAATTTTGCCAATTTTAGCCTAAAATATCCCTGAAAATATCGTAATCAGCAACATTTCAGTATACGGCCTAGATTTCCACTGTAATACCTATCTCTAGATATAAAACCCAGCCGAAATTGTAAATGTCCCATTTCCCTTCTAAAGCTAATACTAATTCCACGGTTACCAAGAAAATATCCTATTGTTGAGAGAAGTAAAATTCATGATTTGGGCATGAAAAACGCGATTTCAAGGGAAATTTTATTCGTATAAGAAAATTGATTGAAAAAATAAGAAACTGCAATCTTTTATTTAAATAATGGCGAAAACTATAGTCCTCTATCTTTAGTAGAACTAATTAAAATATTCAAAAAGAGAAACCTCTGCACTTGCACCATAATGTAAGACTTGAGTTTTTCATACACATAAGACACCAGACGACCCAATACGATGCCCTTGGGGCCCAGGGGCCTTCATTATAGTCACAATTACCTTTAAAAAAATCTTTACCGGATCAGTAAAGTAACCATGAGTGAAAATTTCACTAACATCGGTTCACTCGTTCAATACTTATGAGGCTTTTAAGAAAGCATTCTTTTGGAACCTTAGGCCCTCTGGGGCCCCAGCGCAACTTATGACCCCATGATTGTTGTACGGTCGGATTCAAATGTATTGCAAAGAATCGAGCGGCGCCACTTACGCTTCTCAAGGAAATCGAGTTTCACTCACCGCGCTGTTATTCTTAGCTACGCGCCGCTACCTATTCAGCTGTTTATTTGCACGTATTCAAATGGTATAGTCCAGCAATTGCTTGTATTGAGCTAATTTGTCATTACACTTTCGTTTCGGCTCGGATTTACGATTTCAGTGTGGGTATTTATTTTTTTAATCACATCTGACATTCTAATTGAATATATTACATTGTATTTGCCCTATATTGTACGCCAGGGACGATCTGTTGTGATAATAGTTTGGTGTCTCAATTAATCAAATTGTCGCAGCATGTCATTTTTATTAGAGCTGATCGTATTTGGTGTTCGGAAACAAGTCTATAATCCAGTGCCCCGTTCATAAAACTGAGTCTAATATGCATGCACTTCGTGCTATTTACAAGTAGGTTTTGGTAGTTTTGAAGACACGTTCTGTATACGTAAAGATGTAATACAACGTATTCAGAGCTGTTATCGTGTTGCTAACTGCGGGTATTATCCATTGAAGGTAAATAAAAAGTGTAACAACGACTCCGGAGAGTGATAATTTCTTTTATCTTGACCATCGTGTAATTTCTTTATTACCTACTTTATTTTAAGATTATAAGGAGATTCAAGTAGCTACTTTCTGTGAAAAAGTTTTTATTACTAAAAGAAAGAGGTTAGCCGCTAAATAACACTTTTTCACCCTTAGTATTTAATAACTTCACCTCGATTCTCTATCACACATTGAAGTCTTTTCTCCATTGACCCAATCAAGTTCTGGAAAATCAAGGGTCGTCGCGATAACGAGTCCCATACTTCACGCACATGAGCTTCCAGAGCATCTTCTGTCCTCTCGCCCTCATTTTCCCACTCACGGACAATGAGACCCCAGATATTCTCAATTGGGTTCATATCGGGCGAATTTGATGGCCAAGGTAGCACTTCGATGTGGCGTTGCTCCTCAAAAAACCTCTTAGTTTCTGCTGCTCTGTGGATAGGGCAGTTGTCCTGAACAAACACCACGTCCTCACCCTCTGGCACGACCTCGGATATGTAAGGTAATAAATTGTTTCTTAAAATATCAACATACTCCATTGATCTCATCCTTCTTGGCGTTACTACAAGAGGCCCTGGCCCCGCAGCAGACATCGCCCCCCAAAAGCTTAAGCTAATATGGCTAATATGGCTAATATTGTTTCTTAAAATATGCTCCGGCTGGAATCTACGAAAAATTGGAAAGGCAGTTTTAGTAAATGAATTAACTAATCAAAAGGAATGTTGAACCCATTATCTGACATTTTACCTGGTGTTTCGTGGGCGCCACAGTTGAATTCTTCCCTGCTGGTCGCTCCTGAATGTTTTTTCATCGCAAAAAATGACTAAATTCCAATAGGCTTCGCTCATTCGCGAATATGCCTCAGCAAATTTCAATCTTTCTTCACGGTGCCCTGGAGTCAATGCAGGTTTTATTGCCGGCCTGTAATTGTGGATACCTTCTTCGTGAAGGCGTCGCCGTATGGTTGAACTACTGCAATTTATCCTCAGTTGCCTTCTGATGACAGCTGCTCCACCGCTCAACAAAGGCTGAGCCAAGCAGCTTTGGCGCATTTGTTGGTCTTCTTGCCTTGTAGTGCACCGAGGCCGCCCAGATTTTGGTCGTGTTTTCAACTCAACATCACCCTCCCTGTATCGCTTAATCCATCTGTATATGGTGCTTTGGTTAACGCCTAATTCCCTGGCAATATCGCTCACAATCACTCCCGCCTCCACCATCCCTATAATTTTTCCTCTCGTTGACTCACTAAGTGGCATTCTGATACGTTTATAAGTAAAATCAACGTCAATGCAGTAATTTGATACAGTAAAATCAACACGCTCCTTACATTCAAACCACTAAATGCATCATGCTATGCGTTTGTTTATTATGATTATTGTTTTCTGAATATGATATGTTGATTGTTGAGAGAGCTCCGAGGGGAAGACCAGGAAGACACTTTTAGCGGAACGAAAAGATACAGTGATCGCCTCTTTACCGTTCTAGGGAAAATAAAGAAAAATTAAAAACTATTTTTCCAATGAGTGTGGCATGTTATGGGGAATAAGCTGTTTTCCTGGAAAACAAGCCTATTTTGTAACTAATCCTGGGTGGCGTAGTGGTCTACGCATTGGTCTTACGAGACAACGGTTAGTGTTTCGAATCCCGGTATAGACTGATTTTTTTCTTGTGGTAATTTCTCCGTAAACTGAAGTTCAATGGAACCCTTTTTATGGTCCTATGTTTCATCTCTTAATCATTATACTTTTACCATGACTTTTTAAACATTAATAACAATTCTTCATGACTAAATTATGATCTAAGTTCGCATCCAAAGCCGGGGAGCGATAGGAGTTTTGACTCTGTTTTTAAATCACGGCCTTACCATAGTACAAAATTTTATATCTCCCGGTATCATCTAGCACTTTCCATGTGTACCTCTGGACCGGGTGATTTATAAACCATGAGTTTGTTGCCACTAATTCTTACGCGAAATTCAAATGCCTTTTCAACCTATGCCATTTCGTGTCCCTAGCCCATGCCCTTCCACCTTAAAGCAATGCATCCCTTTCTCAACCACTGTACTCCAGTCGCCCATCACTATCAAGGCTTTGTACTCAGCTTTCTTCAACTAATCTCTTTTATTTTCCCTCATATGTAATCTGTCCATTTTCTTCCTCTCCATGGCTACTTTTAGGCATGACACCAGAACCATTACATACAAAGTCCGCTGAGCTCGTCTTCCAACCAATTGTACCCTGTACTACTCACCTGCTCGATGTTTACTACCTTCTTCCCCAGTTTGGAATTTAATACCATACCCCCTTTTGCGTTGCCTTTCATCTCCCATACAGGAGATAACCCTATTACTTTGACTCCAAAAGTCCCCGTTATCCCTCCATCTAGCCTCGCCCAGCCCCAAAGCATCCATAATCCCTTTTTCCAAAATCTGCCTAATTTTTCCAAGGCTTCCAAGGCTTCATAGTGTCCTAACGTTCTTAGCTCGTATTTTACTGCTGCTTTCCTCTTCCTCTTTTTCTTCTTTCTCCCTCTCCAATTTTTGTATTCTTTGCTGAAATATTTGCCCATAGATGTCGTAAATATCTAGGAACTGGAGCAAGTAATATCGTATTATGTATTTCAGATTAATGCTAAATAAACCTTTGATGGGCTCTTTGAAAATATGCATAGAGAAGTCTGCGTGGAGAGCATTGAAGGCTTATTAAGATGTTTAAATTTGCAAGATGGCTTTAGTATCACTCAGTGGTATGCCCACTTGTAAAATCCCGGAGGGCAGGGGTATTGAAATATCAATCTAATTGAATCATAGTAAAGCATAGGTTTAGTAATAGTGTAAAAAAAAACAAAAAAATCCGAACTGCTTACATAATAATTAAGTTCTTTACGGATGTCATGTTAGAAATATATGGTCCCGTCAAAGTTGACGAAGGGAAAGGCGGAAAGTAGAAACGTTTAAAATTTTAAAAAGGAGGGAGAGAAGAAAATCCTCGGCCCGTAGATAATCGATCACGATATAGAGAAGACATTACGAGAAATGAAATCAGGGACTTCTGTGTGAGTGATCCTACCATCGGAGTCGCCGAAGGCAAGACGAAATTTTTTCAACCCTATTCGTAGGATTTCTGAGTATTGCCAGAGAGTTTTTCGAAACCTGTAATGGAACAATAATAATGTTCGCCAAACTCGCGCTAATGAGCACAGATATAGGCTATTAGAAGGGAGGTTAATGCAACTTTTATGAAATATAGGTGCAAGTAATGATAGCCGAGTGGGCAGTGAACTCCCCAGGTAATGAGAAGGCCAAATTTATTAAGCATTTATCGATCATTGATGACTTTTTTGGCCAAAATATTATTTTCTTGGGACATAATCTTTCCACAAACTTCGTCCGAGGATCTTACCGAGAAAATATTTTTATCTCTAGTGTCAAATTTTGTTCAGATAATTGGCATTTTCCGTGTGCCGGTGGTTCTGGGTACTTCGTCTCCACGTCAAGGTAGAGCTGACCTTAATGCACTTAGTCTATGTCTTCGTCTCACCCGATGCGTTCCTAATCCGTTGACAATTTATTCTAAATTTCAGATATTTGGTGCAATTTCTCTTTGGTTTGAGCCTCTTTTTTATTAAATAAATGAAGGTGGCTGCGAGTCCTATTCCCACTACTATAAGTGACAGTCAATACAACTACTTCAGCATCAGAAGAATTCATTTTTACATATAGCCTGTAATAGGTTTTGGACCGAATATGATACAACGCGGAAGACAATATCTATGTATACAAAGCTTTGAAAGAGATAGGTTTGAACCAAACATTTGTGTTCAATTTGGACCGTGAGATATCGGCTAAATACACCCCAGAACGGCTAAGGAGACCTCGACACTATCCAAACCCCGGCCGACGATGCACAAACTCCGCCCGTATGTTCAAGGAGAATTTACGAAGCCCGCTGTTCAGGCAGTCAGTCCTACTCCGAAAGCGGGGCTGCAGACAGCCCGAGTAAAAATACGCCAGCTGTATAACCGCAAGTCAAATACTTCCTTAAAAGCGTCTCACCCCAGATTTTCAGGTAGTTTGAGCGAAATATTTCCCTAGTCATAATAGAGACCATATCCAGATTTAATTTTTTGATTCAAGCGTTCTTAAGAATTTTGAATTAAATATTGCAATTTTATTGGCGCAAAAGTATAAGTATTAATAACAAAAATTCTTAGAAATGAAAAAATATATCTTCACAAGTCTCAAATTTGACTTATTTTTGCCCGCCATATTTTTGAGACGCATTCACCTCAGAAAGTATTTTTGCGATCCTGAAAAAATTAGCGTGAATAGTATTTAATTATTTTTCATAAATAGTGGAGAAAACATTGCAGCTACATGCTGCTAGTTTTTTGACGAACTCTTATGAGTCACAAATTCCTAATTTGTTCAATATTCTTCCTCTGGAGCGTAATAGCCGCTATCTAAAATAGCTAACATTTATAGACAGATTTCTCGAGAAGTAGCCCAGCAAGAGGTTTATATTTTGGTATCATTGGAAAGATGAGAGTTATCTCATTAAAATGAGATCATGTCCACCAAATTATGTGTGAAGTGACATCTCGCTTAAAATACCTTAAGCTGTTGAAATAACTAAAAATCGTTTCAGGATTATGCATTTTATGGACTAAAATTTACTCCCAATTTTCAAAGTAGCTTTATATTACTTTAATTATTCTGCAAACATTTTACATATGATTAAATTATTAATTAATTAAATATGATTAAATGATTGTTAGGAGTTCTGAATAGTGCATGAAATACATTTCAACCAATAGGTTGCTTCTCTTGGCTATTAAGCGATTAAGTCACATTGAGAGATTACTCAGATAATCATGACATTTCAATGAAAGATACGGAAGAGAACAATCAAAATAAAGGCTCATGCGTATAGGGATGTTAAGACTGTTAAATGAGGTAAAACTTGACATCACCATTGAATGAAGACAATGAAATGGTCTAAGTAAGTAAAAATATACGTCCACTCTACATAAATGCAAATTGTATTCATTCTCAAAGAATTGCCAAGCCTATTGGAGAATTTGACTCTCCTCACGGAGGAAAGACATATGACATGTCTCACGAAAATAATTTACCAGAAAGAATCTAACTAATAAATTAAGTACACTCAATATTATGATAGCTCGGGATATCTTTTAAAAGGGGACAGGCCAACAGCATTTGCAATGCATTCAAGGATTTAAATATGAAAATTATATATTAAACCCATCAGACGAAGGCTGGTTATTGGCCACTAAATTCAAATAATGTGAACTTTAGAGGATTAGTCACAATATTAATAAATTGTCCAAAATTCATTATCAGCCAATATAATGTAATATTAGCACCACTAACAGATGATTTACTAATTGAACTATAAACGGCGGCAACCGTTCAGCATACCGTTTTTCAATTGATGACCAACCCTCCAAAAACCCAATCAATTTTCTCAAATGCAATAAGATGATAATGACGAGATGACTAAGAGTGCCCAAACGCACTAAAAGTAACATCGAAATGACAGTACTTTTTTGACGAAGGCAGAAATTTATTTCTTAATAACATACGGCTTACAGAAATGCTCATATTTCATCCTAAGATGATAAAAATAACCAAAATATACCTAAATGCTTACGGAACATGAAGAAGTTAGGCCCCTTAACGTGTTTTTCTAGAATATTCCCGCTAAATCAAGTAGGACCAGACCAAACATTTATATCATTATCAGAGGACGAGGTTACAACTAGTACTGTCAAGTAATTTACTTAATCCATGAGGTCGTTTATCAGAATGAAGAGGATAAATCTAGCTCATCAGCGTAATCAAGTAGAACAAATGCCTGCACACTTCCGGAGTTCTCATGAACACCACTACAAAAATTAATATCATACAACTAGTACTATTCTCGTTACTTTTAACCCTGACAGTTACCCCTGGCAGTCTTCTAAATATAAGTTCACGTAAACGACAAGATATAGCCCAAGCACTGCACAATATTGAACGTTTCTTCAAAGATATCAAAACCTACTTATAAATAGCACGAAGTAATGACATATTAACCTTAATTTCATGAACGGATTGTATTGGAAAAAATGGATGAATGGATTATGAACTTGTGTCCGGACACCAAATACGATCAGCTCGAATAAAAATGACAGACTGCAACATAATGATTAATTGAAACATCAAACTTTATTATTAAAAACAGTTCGTTCCTGGAATACAAACACGGAAAATAATACGTGATATATTCATGTAGAGTGACAGTTTAGATAATAAATAATAATTATCCATATTCAAATCGTAAATCCTAACCGAAACGAAAGTGCAATGACAAATTAGCACAAAAAAAGCATTTTCTCAATATTACCATTTGAATACGTGCCAATAAACAGCTGAATTGGTAGCGGCGCATAGCAAAGAATAACAGCACCGTAAATGAAACTCGATTTCCTTGAGAAGCGTAAGTGGCGCCGCTCGATTCTTTGCAATACATTTGAATCCGACTGTACATTCAGTATAGATATATTTTACGTGTTTCTAATACAGGCAATAATTATCTTCCAGGGCTAATTTTTGGCAATAAAAGGGCCCGCTTGAGGGCCTTTTAGGGCCCCAAGGCCCTTGTTCTATAGCCTATGCGTGAACCAGATATATCAAGTATCTTCCTGCCACATTTTGTTTCAATCGATTCAGTGGTTTATGAGTGATTGAGTAACAGACAGACAGACACCACTAGATTTTTATTTATTAGTAAGATTAACAGGTTTTGTCTGTCATCCGTCGGTGTCATGAACAGCACCTGTAATTAATTTAGTTTAGACAAGATTTAAGGACGATACAACGGCAGTGCTTATGATGTATGTTTAAGTCAGTCTGTCACATTTATATAGTATCTTGAAGGATCACCATGAAATATATTTATTTGGAATTTTCACAGCATAAAGCTATATTAATCACACTCATTATCCTCCATTATACCAGATTTTCCGGATTTAGTAAATAGCTCTAAATAGATGTTAAGTTATTCATTAGATATAATTGCTATGAAAAAAATAGCTGTAAATAAAACGTATTGTAGCACTCACATATCTTCAGGTCAATTGCTTTCTCTTAGCCTCCTCTTTGTACTGCTTTTCTTAGCGGATATTTCTTTTCGCTCTTGTGCGAGAGTCTCACATCATTGACACATTCCACATACACGAGCACAAATGCACTAGATGCGCAAATGTGTAGATTTAAAGTGATGTGTTTTTTACTACACATGGATGAAGCAGGCAATGAAGAATGTTCCCTGAAAATTGTTCGCTGCAAGAACGGTAGGTAGATACTTAAAAGAACGCCAATTGAAAGTTGTGTCACAAAGCGTCAAGTAAATGAAATGTTAATTAAATTATAGGAAAAAGCGAACATATGAAAAGAGTACCTGAAAAACGATACGGCGATGGAGAATTCAGTAGCAGAGTACCAGTATGCAAAGATGAAAAACTTAATTTATTTTCAGAGAAAAACTTGATGCAGCAAAAAGAGAGGAAGGCTCAAGGAGTCCATGAAATTACCTCTTTGTACCCTCACCATTCATCGGTGAAGGGCTGCACTGTTTCCTTAGTAAGCTACACAGAACTATATTCAACTCGACAAATACCATTGGGCTTGAAAAAGAGTGTGATCAACCTTATTTCGACTAAGAAAGCAGCAGAGAGATAGAACATAGAAAAATTAGACACACCGCACGTTTATCGAGAATTCTAATCGGAAGAAGGAAGAAATCCTGCCAAAAATCAAAATGCATTAGTAATTTTTCACTCGGTTTCATTATGAACGACAGGCTTC
Organism: Ceriagrion tenellum; assembly: GCA_963169105.1. Taxonomy (NCBI): domain Eukaryota; kingdom Metazoa; phylum Arthropoda; class Insecta; order Odonata; family Coenagrionidae; genus Ceriagrion; species Ceriagrion tenellum. The sequence continues at coordinate 145,205,083 of OY720640.1, read as the reverse complement.
ATCGCATAGATGACATCTTCAGATCATCGATAATGCAACGAAAGCCACCGTAACAAGTAAAACTCTGTAAAATATTACGAAGGCACTTTGATTTTTCGCAATGGATTTTCACGAGTCAAGCCCGGAAACATCAAATCCATCAAGAATTTCTCATTAACAATCATACGTTTTTGGAAAAGAAGGAGAGCTAAAGAAGCAATTTTAGCCTTGAGGTATATTATTAAGAATATTATTCAAAAAGTTCATACCAAATGTACTTTTCTACAATGGCCTCGGCCTAAAAAACCCAAAGGGCTGTATGGATTGGAAAAGAATCTTGACTAAAAGAGTATAGGATTATCACGTAACGGCAGTTGAGTAAAATGAATGTTGTGAGAAGAACGGCTGGAGTACATTAAATGTGCGGATAATGACGAAGAGCCACAGCAAGGAAAAGGTAGTTCTTTGCCTCTTTGTTATTACGACTAGACCCTATTTGTATAAATAGATAAAAAATGTATTTTAGTGCTTCGGAGAACAAAAAAGTAGCTAAAAATCAATGCTATAGCATTGATTGTTATGGCAGAATGAAATATGCTATAAAAACGGATTATGTTACGATCTTTAAAACGTCTCTAGTCTTATACAAGATGAAAAGACGGTGAGAACAACAGAAAAATGTGTTCTAGATATATGAAACCAAGATCTCTGCGTCGCAGCATCACCAGGCTCCGTCAATTTCATCTCCTCTGTGAGGAACAAGGTCGCATAAAAAGTCCCACTTTAGAAAAAGCGTGCCATGAAGGCAGGCACATAGGCAAAGAAGTAAAAATTAAATGGGACACTGCGAGAGATATCTTGAGCAATTTGCATCTAAGAGAGGAGCATGGTTCCTCCATCAATCTCCGGGAGGGTTTCGCTAGCATTTAGGAACTTTATGACCTACAGAGATGCATATTTGTGACGATAACCAACATTGAATTCATGAAAATTTAATCCAACAACATATTGGATCATATGCTAGTTAAATATCAACAGGAATTTGAAAACCGTTCTTTTTCGTCATATCTCTAGATTATCCATGAAGATATTAAAAAGTGCCATCGACAGATATAAGCATAGAAAAGTAATAAATTTCTATAAACGACAATTTGTTTCATTGAATCACATTGTTATTATATTTCAGAGTTATCAAAGTATCCAAATAACAATAAAAATCATGTAATAATACCAAGTATATTGTAAAGTAACCAATAGTTTTTTTGATAGTATGAAGGAACATAACAAATGATAAAAATGACAGAACACATGCTAAAAATTTAAAGTTGGTGCACGAATCTGATAGAGGCAAGGATGGTGGTTTGGTGTCAAAAGGAAAAGAGGAAAGCCAAGGAATGAATTTTATGACACAGACAAAACATGGGCGACCGTACAGATATGTAAAGGTTCTGGCACAGGAAAGACCTCTTACAAGAAGAAGACCACCAACCCAATGGCTGAGGAGATTAAGAAGAAGTAACTAATCACACACAGAAAAACGCACAATAAAACTGCGTTTAGTAACATTTACCATACCCCTACAACCCAAATGTTTGAATTCAAACTTTTGACAAATACTTGAAGAAAAATGTCAAATGATGACATAAAATTCATTAATAATGACGGTTATCTGTTGAAACATAGTAGGGCACAACGTTAAAAAAGTGAGTATAAATGGCTGTTTCTATAATTGTTATGCAACAAAAATTATCCCATGGATTAGGATAGATTTTTCGAAGAAAATACAAGCAAATATATATAGAATAAAAGTATATTAAAATTGAACACCAATATTTCGACGGAGTTTTTATGTTGATGAAACGTGATGCCCATACCTCTTAATGCTGGCGTTCAAGATCAACTCTTGCTTTCATAATTAGAGGCCTAGAGAGCGTAAGTTTGCTTTATAGTACTCTGGAAGTGCGGTTCAGAGCTTAAAGTCGACTTTTTAGAGAGTTAGGCGCATTTTATGATCACAGAAATGTGTCTCTATTCCTTCCGTTCACAGAAGCGAGGGTGTCGTTCAAATAGTCAATAGATCTGATTGACATATTTCGAAATTTAATCAAGAAAGAAATCAAAGGTCAAAAGCACTTTGAATGGAATCACTCATTCCGGACAAAGGACTTCTTTTGTCTCGCCTCCACATCCGATCGACGATGATCGGGCACGGAAATTCTAGGAGACAGAAGAGAGGAGGCGTGAATGCGAAAGGTATTTTAATAAGGAATGTCTTTCACAGCTTCGGGCTCATTGGAAATTCCCGAGAAATCCTTAAAAGAAGGCAATTTCGAGGAGAATTCCATCAAAGTGAGATTTGGGCCGATAGGAGGCTGGAAGGAAGGGAGACGTAGAGGCTCAATCGGGGTGAAGGAGGATAAAGTCTGGGGTACCTGATTCCTGAAACCTTGGAACTTTCGGAAAATGAGATTGGAAGATTATTGATGGTACCTGTAATAATGTACACCTTATAGCATTTTCCTTAAATTGTCTGATAGCACTAATTTTGATCCCACAACAAATATGCAGAGGCCCCAAAATTCTTTCGTGGGTGGAAATCTCCAAATGAAGAATGATGAATGCAGAGAAGCTGACAAAAGTATCATGCCTAAACCATCTGGAATAGTAGCTGCTCTTCAGATATTATTTTCACTGGTAATTATTACGACGCCACCCTTGACTGGGTGACCTGAAGACTACTGATACACTTTAAGGTGGTTGGAGCGCGAACCATGAGTCGTTGAGTGCACATTTTAATAACTTTTTAAGTAAGTTAGAAAAAAAATTCTCGCGCAATACTAAACTTGTGTACTTATGCACATTTGTACAATATTCCTAAGTAGGGAATAAGGATATTGGTTGTAATAAAAATAATGTAATATTTATATTTTATAATTCTTGTCTCAGCTAAAGCATTTTTTTTAATTAAAAATAACGGAGATAATTTTATGGAAATCGTGTTTTTAATGCAACATGATGCCATTATATCCATTAGAATTCAATATAAGAATATAAAACATTTGTTTTGGTGTTTAGAAATAAAATCTATGCAAATACAATCGAGCTATTTCGAAGCAAGTGTCAGGTGCATACAGGCTGCGAGTTAAGGTAGCATTTCATTGCCAAAGAAACCAAAGTGGTGACTTGAAAATAAATTTATTTCTCTTTTATCTATTTGTATTACAAAAAAGTAAATGTATACAAATTTTCTCGCAAATCTGGGCAAATTATTTTCCAACCCAACACCACGGAAGATAAGGAACCTTTAGGATTAGATGACCGAAACCAACTGATGCTGATATAATCTCCGCTTAGGAGCTATGTTGCCTCTTGATTCTTTACTGCCGTGAACTCACTCGTAAGACCCTAATTCCAGCTTAAGTTCCTGATTTTTCACCACAAAAAATTGAGTACATTGTAATTAAACTTCGTAGGGCGAAAAAAAGGTATTTGGTAAACCAATGGCATTTTCATACAAGCGAGGAAGCCATTAATCAATAAACTTACTGAACGGTATCACCAAATATGTCGTGCCTCCAATCAGATGCTATCTTTAATAGGGTGTGATTGTAAATATGAACAAAGAAAGTACATTAAATTTCTGACTTTTTAACGGTGAATTTTGTTTTTCCTTTTTCATTTCGCCGCTTCATTCCGAGCATGTAGTGCTTCACAGCTTTTAGAGAGATAACGTAGGGAACCACTGGAGACTCAGGAGCTACATGCTAGGCTTACTTTTCATGAAAAGTTCGAACCAGGGGGGCTATTCCGTTTCTACATACGCTATCATAACGCGGTGATGTAATAGCGTTTGCAAGAGTTTGAGAAGCGCAACGAGCGATTCTGTTTCTTCTGACGCTACGGCCACTGCAACAATACTATAAATAAGCGTTAAGGCCGCTTTACACGGTACATTTTATTGTACAAACGAATGTATCATAGAATGTACAAGAAACTGAATAGAATTAGAGCAGGTTCTATTTCCCGTTAAGTCATTCAGACAATCATACAATTTGCCGCTTTACATGGTACAATTTCCTTCATGAAGGAATTTTTACATTCGTTTGTACAATAAAATGTACCGTGTAAGCAGCCTTTAGGAACGATAAATGGCGCCAGATCCGAAAAACTGAGTTGCATCGTCGCGAAATTACTCACTGTTTTACCGTATGGCCGCGTCACTAAGGCGTTATGAAGAAACAGAATCGCACCTCAAGTGTATTTCAAAGCGACACTGAAGATACTACGCTGTTCCATAGGACACTTTAATGGGTGCGACGAGCTTCATCTCACAGAGCCTTCGTCAGGTACAAGACAAATTAAGCAGAGGGCACATCACCTTTATACATTCAACATGTTTTTACATGACTGGTGTCATAACACTCCACGCCCATGCTGCGGCTCGCTTGTTTAGATTTAGGGATACCGTGTAACTGCGGCGAGCATTATATTGGGAAAACTAAGAGAGTGTAAGCTAATACAAACGTGGCAAAAACTCCCAGGAAAGTCCTTGAAACGTTACGAAGAAACCGATTTTACAGACCAATCTTTCCCGGCACTCGGGAACGAGGAATCGTGAGAATTTCCCGAGACGGGAGAGAAGGGATTCCCGCCCACGAAACACTCGGTCCTGCCAGCAGCAACAAGATCCTTTCCTCGTTTGACGAAGTGTACAAGGGGAGCGAGTCGTGAGAAGGATGTGACAAGGGAATATGTCCTTTGGGGACGCTTATCACTCGCTCTGTGCCCTTTGATGGAGTGCGACCCGAAAGGGAACGGTGATGAATGGAGGACGAGAACTCAGATGAAAGGGAAACAACGAGACGAAAAGTTTCATTTGCGCCGTTGGACAATAGGTGCCGCTCCACCGACACGGGGGAGAAGATATCGACCTTGCGGACCATTTCTCCGGCGGGAAAACCAATCGATCGGCGGGGATTTTGGGTTTGAACGGGAATCAAGGGAGGTCCCACGCGTCACTATTCGATAGGAAATCATCATCACCAGAGGTGGAAAACATTTAGGTGGCACCTGAAAATCAATTTCCAACATATTTATATTTGGACATGGAGAGGTCATTCGAACTGGGCCGACAATGTGGTGCCAGGAAGAAAACAGGCAGCGTAACATTTGCAGGCTTCAAATTAGGTTTTGAAACAACTTTTAGTTTGTATATATTATAGATTGTTGGTTATACAAAACACTCATTCGTGCACTAATGTCTTACAAATGTAAATCTGGAACAATGGCAGTCAAATCTGTGGAGTTTTTAGACCGGTTTGACAGAAAAGTACTGCAGAGAACATACGGACCTGTAAACACAGAAGGAGCATGGAGATTCCCTCATAGCAACAAAATATATAGCTCGTAGGCTTCCGCGGATGCAGTGTTGACTGTTTCTTTTTACGGGATTCATTCCGCGATGTATGTATTGTGAAAACAATATTTCGCTGGTCCTCCTGCCAGCTCTATCAGGATAACTAAACCTAGTTTAGTTAACCTGAATCTGGCAGGAGGACCAGCGACATATTATTTTCACAATACATACATCGCGGAATGAATCCCGAAAAAAGAAACAGTCAACGAAATATATAGCCTATATAAAGAAGCCAGCATTTCTATCTACTGCAAAGTAATGACACAACAATGGTGGGCAGGTCCTGTGCACTCTGTACCATCACAATCAGTTATGGGACTGAAAAAATGTTGCCTCGTTCGATGTACATTAATGTACGACTATTATGAGGCTATTACATGCTAGCAGGAACCACGCACGCGCGAAACTCAGAAAAAGATTCATTTTCGGCTACTATCAACTATATACGCTGTAAGTTGATATTAACGTGCGGTGTGAAAATACGATAATTGATTTAAATTCAATTAGATTAGCCCTAAAGATTATCCTAAATTATCCAATTAGCCAATTCAATTAAATATAACTCTCCATAAAATCGACACATTTAGACGAGATGATTGATTGAATTAAAATCAACCATCAAGAATTTTCATGCTGCACGTTAATGTCAACTTACTTAGGAAATGGCCGATAGTAGCCAAAAATTAATATTTTCTACATTTCGCGCATGCTCGTGAAATAACAGCACGTAGATCACACAATTGTGAATGATGTTTCCACCGTGAATTTCACACAATTGCGTGATCACTAGCGGGTGACTCCGTTGTAGTATCTACGCGGCTGGTTCCATGGTTCTTTAAAAAAGCATGTAGATGTTTGTGGAAGTGTTTTCGGCCGTGGCATAGAGGTTGATTTAAATTCATTATAAAATTTTTCCATAACTCTTTATTGCCTACAACCGGTAAATGCTGGCATGGTATAAACACTTAAGGACACACTACACCATGGCCGAAAACCATTCCATGGACATCGACGCGTTGCTATTTCACTAATCTGCTCATCTACTTACAGCAAATTTGTTTGCACAGGTCTCTAAAACAGGGTTTGATGTTTACAATAGGTGTTTACGCTTTTTAAGTAATTATTTTTATCGTGGAAAAACAGCAAGTTCGTTGAACATCATGTTATCAGGTTTAACCTGGACTCTATTGTTTACCTGCACCAATTTACGATTATGGATATCACGTTTTCCGGGAAACAAATTGGCGATAACTTTACTCCAGAAAAACAGACACATATATACATACCAATCATGCCATCCCCTTCCGGGATAGGCACAGTCACAAAGTTTCACTCATAAATACATATTTGTACACCTAACTCTTCTTCAATAATTTCTTCCATACTGACCTACCCATGCAAACCCCTTTTGCCTCATTTACCCCCATACACTGCTTCGGTGTGTCAGTACACCGCATATATCTCCTATACTAGTGGTGGGTCGCGGGCAACGGTATGCTGGCTCTCAAGGTAGTCCTTTCAGAAGGGATCCTAGCTTGAGCAAAACAATGAAAGCGGGCCTAGGGTATTACTATGCTTTGGTTTCTCTTGTGACATACTGGCGAAAATGTGCAGGAACTAACAGGTAGAGCGCCGTAACCGTTAGCAGGGAAAGCTGCACGTGGTGCGGGTACTGCGAAGGCTGGTAACCTTGCATACTCTATTACAACTTACCGCTAAACGTCAAAATGTTGCCTCGGACAGCCGAAGCCACGATGGGCGGCGGAAGCTGAATAAGGTTGGCCCATCAAGATACGGACTGGAAACGAACTGGACTATCGGTACTTGGAATGTGAGAGGAGTATATGGAAAGGAGAATAACACTATCTGAATTAAAAGTGAAAAGATACCATCGTTATTTCAATTGCATTTATTTCAAGACTACCTGAGTGAAAAAGTGGCACGTCATAATCAGGTGTTGATGACGTGTCCCGATGCGTGTGTTGTTGCATCATGTGCCACGATGACCTGATGATGAAATACCACGTTGTATCCCGAGTCGTCTTAAAATAATTTACGTGTAATAGCCTCTCTTTTCATTTACAATGTTAAGTAAATTCCACCAAGTCACACCTGAGACAACAGTTTACCCTAATTGAAAGTAAAAACTTATAATAAGATGGTTATACCAGTTTTTGAAAGATCTCTCGTCAAAAAGGCCACAAAAATAAAGAAATGACGTATTATCCTTCGCGCGAAAAATTGATTCAGCTACTCCAGCATTCAGCATGCTTACTTCTGAGTAATTTTCCTCTCACGCGACGTGAAATTTGCAGCAATTTTCCTCAAATGGAAATGGATACCAAAGAGGATATGAGTATGGGCATTGGTGAGGTGCTGAGTCTTGAAAGGAGGCGATTTGTCGAGACAGATGGCCGGTACGTGCGATGAGATGAGGACGCGTTTGGAGGAGTCCGGCGAGGTCGAAAGTTGGCAGCGGACGTGAAATCATTTCGAGGGCGTCCGCCAGGGTTATGTTTTGGGTCCACAGCACGTGGGCGACGTCGTCTCGAAGGAAAAGAGCGTGGGTCGCACCCTGAGAACTTAGATAGAGGGATGGAGAGGCGTGTTCTTCGACGCTATCAAAAGCTGCTATTCGCATCACTAAAAGGAACTCTGTCACGTCCTGAGGATAAAAACAAGATATTTAGGTATTTAAGAAGTTTCCACCGTTATATAACTCCAATGTCATTGAAGTCATAATTCGAGTATTAGAAGAAACTGCTTCCGTCGTTTGATATGAAGAACGAAGACGAACGAACCATTTAACTTTAGATTTCTATCCTTTCCTAAATCGAAAATTACACTGAAGATTGTATCGTTTTCTCGGCAAATTTGAGCGATAAAAATTGAAACTATTATTTTATATGGTGCAAATTGTGTATTTGAAAAAAACTTGACTTGAAGACGTTGAATCTCCCAGCGAGTTGAATGGCAACAAAATGTAAGGTAACTTTCCATCATAATGTTTTTACTAATCGTAAATTAAAGTGTAGTAAAATCAGTAAACACAATAGAATTGGTAACACAGTCGCCTCTTCATGCTGTAATACTGAATAACCAACTGAGCTGATCATGTAGAGCAATGTTAGCTAGGAAACACTATCAATAAGATTTCCGTACATATTTCCGTACGTATCAAGATACTACGTAATTTTTATTGAAACTTAGAAATAATTTTTCATTATATTCTTTGAAAAATTTTTTAATTAAACTGATGATTCCTTTAAATAATATTACAAATTCCATTGAATTTATTTGTTACTTGCTGCCTTAACTCGTTTTTACCTAAAGCCTAGAATGATGGCCAAGAGTGTAATCAGGAATTGAAAATTGTTGCTATACATAGCATAATTACCTCTGTATACTACACATAGTTGGTAATTTTTACGACTTTACCTATTCAGTTACCTGAAACAATGAAAAGCCGTCTGCCTCACATTTCTATTTCCAACCTTTGGTATCATCATAATGATAGCATACTATGACTTTTGAGTACAGACAAAGAATACTATGATCAAATTTTACGATTGAACGAATGACAACTGTGTCCTTGAGCGTATTTCGATTAGCAAAAGGCGGGGGCAAAAAGAAGCAGTTTGTAAAACATACATATTACCATTGCCGAGGCATCTTCCATCTTTCCTTAAATAAATAACAAACCTGGACAGTAACAGCCTTGGAAGCCAGCTCCAGATCATCTAAGTCAAGCCAATCGATGTTATTCTTGATTATATCTGTGTCATTTTTGTGTTTGTCACAAGTACGCTTTAAAGTGGTAATTTTGCAGTATGTGGGCTTTTTTATTTAAATAAATAAAATAAATAAATTTTAAGGCTGAAGTAAATTAAAACGGAAGAGGAATTGTAACTTGTACGGAAAAGTTTATTGAAGAGGGCGGGGTGAGACTTATTTGCCCCGAACACGCGGCCTAATTTTCCCACCTCATTCTAGCACTGTTCCTCCATTTCCGGTCACGATGTATGACGATCCGAAGTCATCTTCACCGCCAAATCCCAACGCACTCGCTCTCATACCTTCTCCGCTCACAACGCGAACGTCTTTCAGAGTATCACCAAAATATCGTCTTCTTCCTTCCCCTCCCCAGCTTCCCCCAATCCCATTGCTCCTCCCCACCCATCCAACCCACCCTCCCCCACTCCCACCCTCCCCCACCCATTACTTCCCCTTACGAATGACGTCACCTTCCATCTGCGCAATTTTTCCAATCTCCAGCCTCCCTCCCCTCATCTTCCTCTCTCCCACCCCTCACTTCCCCCTCCACTCCCCCATTCGCGAAAAAGCCTCGCTCACACTCCGCCAAATATTTTTACCGCCCCCCTCACCGCATCACACCCCATTCCGGTGCCGCGGAAATTTCCACCGCGTCCTCCATTCTACCTCTCCAAAAAACAGTGCTCAATTTACCCTCACTTATTTCAATAAACCACTCATAATAACTCGAAAGATCCTATAAATCCTCATGCACGAAGGACACCTGCTGAAGGTCCCACAAAACTGATTGTCTGAAGTGTACTTCACCTATGAAACCATTAAAATATATTGGTCTGACAAGTATTGGTAAGTATATTGGTCATAGGTGAAGCGTACTTTGAAAATGTTCAAACATTGCAGGTGAATTTTTTCTGGAAGAAATTGCTATGAAAAAATTCGGCCTGGACCGGGAATAGAACCACGGACCTTTGGTTAGCCGCAAACCAAAGGTCCGTGTTTCGCTTACCGGTCCAGGCCGAATATTTCTCATGGCAATTTCTTAAAAAAAGCATACTTTACCTAAGAAACAATTAAAATATATTGGTAAGACAAGTATTGGTAAATATATTGGTCATAGGTAAAGCGTACTTTCCTTATGAAACCATTCGTATATGTTTATAAGGCAAGTATTGGTAAGTATAATTTTCATAGGTAAAGCGCAATGTACATATAAAACCATTCAAATACATTGGTGAGACACATTTTCCACTTGAAAAGGAAAGTATGACGGAATTAAATTTAGTGAAGTTGGAATACATAGTAGCTTGTCCGACTGGAACGATTCAACATGAAACAATTATTTGGCGTTCATAATATTCTAACCCATATCTCCAAAATACCGGGTTCTTGTGTTATACATTACGCAAAAATGGCGCTAAGCAGATTTTTGTAATGAGATCCCGGTAAAGTAAAATGTTTTACTTCAGGGAAAAGTGAAAAAAAAAATTTAAAAGAAAAATGTTTTATATTACTCACCTTTGAGCAAAAACTCCGTACCATATAATTTTTCAACTGTAGCAAAGAATGTGGTTAATTGATCAGTACAGTTCTATATGAAAACGTGGCTGTCTTTAAGTATAATACTTATTATAGCAATAATAATACTTATTATAAACCTTAATTTAATTATCTCTATCGTCTCAGGCTTAACTTTGTGGAAGTTCATTTTATCGTAAATAAAAATGAAAAACTTTGTAATATTCCACCAATTTATTTTACGGTACAACTAGATACTACGGTACCTGAAGATGTCGCCGCTGCGACGAAACTAGTTGTACCGTAAAATAAATTGGTGGAATATTACAAAGTTTTTCATTTTTCATTTACGACTTAATTTAATTCTTTATTATAAGTCCTTAATTTTTTCCCATTGTATAGTAAGAGAAATTTAAAAAATTTCAAGCCTCATATGGACATCCAAATCACTAGCTATCATTAGTAGTTATTAGTGTACATTTCTCGGGCTCGCCACCGGGTAAGATGGTCATAGGCAGCCGACGTTTCGGGTTCCGACTCGTTACCCATTCTCAAGGCTACTTGAGAATGCCTTGAGAATGGGTAACGAGTCGGAACCCGAAACGTCGGCTGCCTATGACCATCTTACCCGGTGGCGATCCCGAGAAATGTACACTAATGTTATTCGCCGGGAAAGTGTTAAATCATACATTAGTAGTTATGTTTTAGCATCAATCTTAAATTACAAAACAAGCGCTAGGAAACATTTTGAGAACATACGACCTATGCTTCTGCGTAAAATATCATGACATTACCGATACGGAAATCCTTCAATTTACGGGATGCACCGCGTCGGTTATTATATCGATGACAACCATTTTGCTGACAACACTTTCTGCGTATTCAGGTCGAAGATGCACCGAAGATGTTGAATTTCGACCTAAAGATTCTGGTAGTAGTGTCAACGAAACCGGAGGCATCGCTACATCAACCGACGCGGTAGATCCCGGAAATTGAACGAGTTCAACGTGGAGCACCGCGGAGGCCTTCGCTCTTATTATCATTACTGTTTGAATCCCGTCCTTAGGATCAAAAACGCCCACGCGCCTAGTGCGTATTCCTCATTTCTCTTGTTTCCCTTCGTGCCTTGCGTAAACATAACCCCGCTTTCCGGAACTCTGCCGCGTGGAGCGTGTCCAACTCATCTCACGACGCGTTGGTCGCTGTTGCTCCGCCTTTAATTCTGTTAATACCCTTCTTTCTATCTTTCAGCCTTTGTTTTTCTTCAATTCTGGAACAGTTGAGTTTTTTTCTTTTGTCTCCTTGCCTGGGAATGAGAAAATTCTGAGTAAAGAGGCACTTCCAAGACTGGAAGAGCCAAATCAAACACTGAGTTCTTACTCTTTTTTTCAAAAGGCTATAATAATCCTAGTTTCACAGATAAAATACGTTTTTGCTTTTAAAAACCAAAAATAAGGTGAAAAAATGACCATAGACCCATCAATTTATTTTTAAAGGAAACTATATGTAGCCATAGACCCCTATTTCGGCTTCATCTCTGTGTAAATACCATTTATTGACTTCAATTGTCGCAGTAGTTACTTGATAACTCGAAAAATACGGTGGCTGGGTGCACCTGTTTTTATTATTAATGAACTACCCGGAAATTTCTTCTCTTAAAACTTATTTTTACCTTCGTAATTCGTTTTACCATTTATATTCTGTTTAAAGCCTGAGATTTGAAAACATTTGCAAAGTTATGAGGTTAATTAGCATGCATATTTTGAAGAACGCTATTCAAAGATCTTCAAGCCCAAGTCAAATACAATGAGATATGCCAAAAACATAGTGATCTTAAACCAATATAAAAGATGTATTTCATAGCAACATCGGCTCCAGACCGATTTTTATTAACGGATGAATGTGGCAACAACGCGCCGCGTATCATTAGATACGAAAAAGTTGAAGTTTCGTAATTGCTACTCAGTATCAAGCCCCTGTCCTGTACCCTGTCAAGTATCGAACTTCGATACATCCACACGTTTCCTCATTTTGCATTGCTAAAACGATAGATTTCTATAACATTAATCCGTTGAAATCGTAGAATCGCTATTTTTTCGATACGGCAGTTTCCGAGATGGGCTCTTTCCATTTGAAGCGAAGAGAGATAGACGGAAGAGAACTTTTCGAGCGGGAACTTGGGAGTTGGATTGATTGGAAGGAGAAGAAGGGAGAAATGCCTTTCTCTCAGGAGAAAGAGCGGGAAGTTTGACAAAACAGTAAAGTTAAGGAAGAGTAGAAAAGAGAATGTTTAGAAAGGAAGGAATATTTTCGCGTGAAAAAAACGATTCCAATGCGAAAGAGCCGAACTTTATTGTTAGATTTCCCATTGGATCAGTCTAGTAATTGATTTGATCTTAAAGACAGCTATCTCTATTTCTCGAGTAAAATATTGAATCTTCTTTAAAAACTTCCTGGAGAATTCATTTAAAACAGTTGTTAACTAAAGTTCAGCTTTGCAGATAAAATGGTCTACCGATTACATCTTTAGTACATTTATGCAATTACCGTCACTTTCTGAAGTCATGATGACAAAAAAGGAGCTTTCCAGTATAGAAAATAGCGTTTAAAGAGTATGAATCACAGATAAGAAGAATGGGTTTCTATCCAAGGAAACAAGTCGTGAAAAATTTGGTGACTGAAATGAATCATAAAAGTAAAACTGTTCCACTAAACGATGGTCATATTTAAGTTTGCCAAAAAACATCGCATACCTCGAATTTACAGTCATGTCGTATAAAATGGAGACGTTCAAAAACAATCATTGAAAAGTGGACATGGTATTCCAAGCGTCACGATATCCTTAGCTGAACAGCATGAGCCATAGTAGGCAATTATAGGTAGGTACATACATCTAAAGGTTTTTGTGATGTGGTTTTATAGAATAATGCGCGATGTTAAAAAAAATGTAAGCTGAATAGGATGAGTTACTAGTCAAGAAGTACTTAGAGAAGTGAAGGAAGAACGGAGCCCTTACAGAAGAATAAAAAATACAACAGATTAATAGGCTATCTACTGCAGAATGAGGAATTGTTGAAGAAAATTTTAAAAGGGACGACAGAAGGCAAATGATGAAGATGAAGAACAAAACTGGAGAATTAGAAGCATATTATGGAGGGCATGAAATGAAGGGATGATTTTCAGAAATGAAGAGAGAGAGAGAAGAGAATGAAGAGAGAGAGAGGGCTGTTGGAAACCAATCCTGAAGTATTTACATCTACAGAAGAAGATAAACATAACAATACTGTGAATATTTTCAATTTACACCATAGTGGCTGGAGACTCAAGAGGGGTGAAGTGGTGCCGATGCTGCAATGGGGTCATGCATACGCAGTGGAAGGAGTAACCACAGTATAATGACATCCTTTGAGTGTGTCGAAAGTGATCCCACCCGTGCCACGTAGGCAAAATATTTGTTCTAAATATTATTTGTCATCGAGCCAGTTTCTCTACTGACCATAGCTTTGATGAGGTCTGTCAGTTTCATAGTGTTTGAAGTGCATTTGCAGGACTTCAAAAAGTAAGTCTTTATGCTTATCCAGTCTTTCCTCCTGTTTCGCATTAATTTGTGTTACAATCCGAAGATTGGTTGACTGCAGCCCTCCATCCTTCCATATCTAATGGTAGATCCCGGTAGCTCTTCCTATGTACTTGTCTTTATTTGGTCGATAAATTTATTTCTGGGTCTTCCATTTGGGATTTTCCCCTATTTTAAATGCTATTATGTTCTTCAGACGCCCATAGTGTCTCAGGGTCTGTTCAATCCATCATTTTCTTCTTTTCTGTATGGTGTTCCATATGTTCATCTAATCTTCTGTAAACTTCATCATTTCTTATTTTTCCCGTTCATTTTATCTTCAGTATCCTCCTGTTGCACCTGGTTTCGAAGGCCTATAGTCTTTTCTGGTCAGCATTTCCAATGGCCCATGCTTCTGATCCGCATAATGCCACGCTCTGCACGATTTTCTTTACATATTGTTTCCTACTATGTGCAGTCCCATCCTCTTGCATTTACGGTCATTTCCGCCTGAGCCGAAAAAACTATCACAAACATGGAGCATGTGAGGTGGTCAAGGAAAACGATATCAATCGCTTAGTAGTCTTCAACTGCCTGGCGGTGGACAAATAACGATTCCGTCAGATTATATATACATCGATATCTACGACAGAATTGGTACCATCAATAGCATAGGAGAGGGCTTTCGTTGAGTGGATGTCATAATGGTGTCAAAGGTGATAGTATCACGGAAGTAGAGCCCCGTTGTTACGAGCCATACAAACTAACCTGGAAACTGCAGCTAAGGAGAACTAATCATTCATAACTCTCTCGACCAATATAAAATATAGATAACAACAAGTTTCTTTAATTTTTTGTCATTGATGTATTACACTCACAGCCACAGTTTAGCCCTAAGGATACCAATACATCTGGAAAAACCTTGGTTGTAGGTGAAATACATGGCTACCCAAATATTCAAGAAATGTGTAGTTAGCTAAGGAGAAGGTTACTCAAGTCGCTGGTCAAGCTTGGGTCGCCCTGCAACTCGTTGGATTGGATATTTCGGGAGACGACCGACAGCTAAGATAATTAGCTCCATGGGGGACATAGGTAAGGGAGGATGGGGGGATAGAAACCCGGTGTCGGCATTAGCCTGCTCTTATCGATAGGCGCCAAGAGGACCACAGCTTAACATCTCATCCGACAGACGGAGTACTGCACTTAAGCCCCCTCCACAAGGCACTTAAGTAGGGATCGGGTTTCCTCTGAAAAACCTTCCTCCTCTGCAGGGACTTGAACCCTGGTCGTCCGTATGATTAGCCAGTACTCCAGCCACCACACCAACCCGATCCCCCCCATGCAACTCGCGCCCGCAACTGCTGCCTGAAATATCAAAAGAACTTGGCGCACTCCTGTGCGGTGGAGGGGAATGTTAAGTAGAAGGAGTAAAGTGAACGGATGGAGGGGAAGGTAGAGTTGGAGACGGCTGAGAACAAGGGCAGGGGAGCCAAACTACATTGCACGAGGCATAAACACACACAAGGCTAATAGGCAAGTGGTTTTGCCTCATCAATGCCATGCTTTACCCGTGCACTTCCTTCTCACGTACAAGGAGTGATAGAATAAAATGCAGCAAACAGGGTGCCAGGTAGCTGTGACTCATGGAATTTACCAAGGCGCTAAGGTTGGCAGCAACTAGAAAAGGTTCGCTCACAGACGCGAGGGGAAGGTAGAGAAGGGGACGGCTGAGAACGAGGCAGGGGATCCAAAATACTTTTCCAGGCACACACACACACACAAGGATAGTAGGCAAGTGGTTTTGCTTCATCAATGCCATGCTTTACCCGTGCTATTTCTTGTCACGTGCAAGAAGTGGTTGTATGAATAAAATTCAGCAAACCGGGCGCCAGGTAGCTGAGACTCATGAAATTTACCGTGGTGCTAAGGTTGGCAGCAACTAGAAAAGGTTTGCACACTGACACTCCACAATTTACAAACTTCCTCCCCCGCCAGGCAGGGTTTCAACATTTTTGAGGTCCATGTCCCAAAATCGTCCACAGCGTAGAGACAGCTTCTTTTGTGACTGCTATACGCGAGGGTGTTTATGATATTATCCACGCAGGTGAGGACATAACCCTCAGTCACGGAATTGAGACAGGCTGAGTGTATGAAAGTCCTCTGGAAGCTCGAACTTGTCCATATTCCCGTGGAGATTTGGCTCATCTTTCCAGATCTTCGTTTCCATGATGTCGTAATTTCATATTTTCAATCGCCCAGTCTAGCCCCATGCATTTATATTGAACTTAAACCTCTTAAATGTTGCCTCCAGTAGTTGGTCCAAACATTGTACTTAAGACTTGGTATTTCCTGTTTTTTTATTTTTTCTCTTTTCCTTTATCAGTTTCATTTTTTGTAAAACTCTTCGTAAATATATGCAGTAATGACATATTCCACCTTTATAATAGATGTATTTATGCTAATATATATGCATGTGGGAATGAATTAGTGACGTTAAATGAGAAAATACTAAAATCTCTTGCTTAATGATAGAGGGGTTTCAAATGACCCCTCTCATCCGTATATTAAAATCGATTTTCCGTAAGGGTCCTTGCCATATGTATTCCACAATAATAGATCAGTGCGCTAACCAGATCGTAGTGGACATATGATATTGTACAATCCTTCACATTTTTCACCTTATTCTTGATGCTTCCTCAGTGATTGATATTTCACAAGGGCACTTGACTTCGTAGGTAACATTTTGCACTTCAATTGCCACATGGTCTATGACCTTACAAAATAGATGTTTTTGAATAGTGTTTTGACGCAATTGTAATTTATCACAAGTCTATTTCCCAAAAACTCTTGCGATATTTTTTCCAAGTCCTGGCCCCGTTTGAAAATAGAAAAATGAGACTATTTTCACTCGATCCCGCATGGTAAGTTCGGCAGTTCTTTTTTTTTTTGCTTCGCTCGTCTTCCGTGTAAACTTCTGGATAATATCTTGGGATATCCGTTGCTCTGAAGTGTTTACTAGAGGCATCATCGCACATTCCAGCAAAGAAATGACACTATTTCTTCACAAACGTAAAATCATGAGAACAGCCGCAAGGTGTTATTAGTAACATGTGATAACATAAAAAAAATCAGTGAGTCCATGTTTTAGGCGACATCACCTTTAAGTAGTTTGAGTGATAAATACCATTAATATGACATAAAACAAGGAGAGGATACATAAATGAGGAAAACCAAGGGACATCGGCCTCTTGGTAACTTCTAGAAGTTGATGAGAAGGGACTGAAGAAGTATTTGTTGTCATATCGCCTAAACGATGAAAAGTAAGAGCTTCAAGGAAAAGCGAAAATTTTTATCACTCCATGTGATTGTAAAATTTATCTCACTGAAGCTAAGAGATGGCAATTTTTGTCTAGATGTTTTATCTCGGTGACTCTGTCTTGTAGAGTAAAACCTATTCGCAATTTTAAGAAAGGAAAGGTATGAAAAGGACACTCAAATTCCATAATGAACATTCAATCCAAAAATTTATATATTTTCTGACTTGGTACACGAAAATTTTGGACTTTTAATACACCATTTCCTAATCCAAGCTGCGGCAAAGAAAACATAATTTTGACACAACGGCTCACTTGTGTTGAGATAAGTCTTCATTCCATCTTGGGATATGTAATTTTTCACATGAAGTCTTATTCCATGGAAATGGTCAAATTTATTTTTAACTGATTTATTTTATTTTCGTTTTTACGAACAAAAATCATTAACATATCATTTCAATTTGTTCCTAAGCTGATTTTGGATTGGTTGATTTATTATTAATTAGTAATTCACCGATCATGGAGATCGATTTTCCTCTATTTAAATACAAATTAATGACATTGCCTCCGTGACATCCAAAGTCCATCAGGGACGACGCGATAAGAGCGCTCTGATCGGACGAACGCCATCGAAAGCCTTGAAATACCGCCTGACGTCCACCGTCAACACGGCCACTCATTCCATCGACGGAACACTTTTGTTTAATATGATCGGGTGTCCTTGTCAGAGCATCATTGGACCACCGGTAGAGCAGATAGGAAAACCCTCATCACGGCGTGAGAGGGACTTCAGAGCGGTCTGACCAGCTGTAGCCAATCTTACGGAACAACTTAACGAATGGCGCAGGAAAGGCCTCCCTGCCCAGGGATCAAATGCTGATGATCGAGATTCTGAACCGGAGAGAATGGCTGCCAGTCTAGAGACTGGGGGGTCGGGAAAACTAAGGCTAGTACACGAGCAGCCATAACACACTAGTTGACCCTCCTAAAGGCCCCGAGGTACACCCCTGGCCAATTCACCGCCTCTCCATTCTTAGTCAGGCCATGGACCAGAAATCGTAACCCGGTAAAATCACGACCGGTGGGGCTTGGCCTAGTTTATATTTGGTGGCCTTAGAATTCATTCTTAAAGCGAGATGAAAAAAATTATCAAACAGATGATTTTTTTCTCCTTCCGCACGAACCATGTCCCAGAAGTCATAATCTTCCTCTATCTAAGAGTCCAATGCTCTCTCTTTCTCTCTCTCCTTCTCAAGGTTTCTAGCTTCGAACGACCTGTTTCCCGATGAATCGGAGGGAGTCGGGGGGGGGGAAGAAGTGGAGGTAGGAGAGGAAGAAGGGTTTGGGCACCGGTGTACTGGAGGAGGAGGGACATGAAGCGAAGTCTTCCGCATGAGAGGTAGACAGCAGAGGCCTTGCATTCGCCATTTTACATGGGGGAAGCGGACGACGAACTGGGTGAGAGACACATAACAAAGTGATCGCGGAAACTGCCGAGCGAACTGAGCAGAAACCACTGCTGCAACGGAGAAAAAGACACTAGGATTGTAACGAGAAGGAATGGAGGTTAAAGCTCGATTTAGCGATTTTTTCTATATTAACGAGTGGTAATACTATAAATTATGATAAAATGCATTTTCAATGTTATTTATTTAGCACCTATCGACCCAAGATGAACCTGTAATGCTTTGAAACTGGGGGTTTCATAACAAAACACATATGACAGTCAACGAGAAACCATAACCTAGTTAGTGTTGTGTCCTCACTGTCGGGACATTAACTCGCAAACATAGTGTTTGTTTACAATGACTTTACCACCGGAGTAGAAACTTTAAGAAGCATTGACTAAACATAAAATCATTAAGAATTACGCGGAAACCTTTTCGAAACTTTAATTTATTCGGATAAAATGATAATAAGTCACGTATAAAATCTTTGTAGCTTAAACTTGATTTCGATGTCTCTCCTCCTTCGTATAAAGCGCCTTCATTAGCCAAATGTATTTTTATCAAATTTTATAAAAAAGGATTTTACGCTTTATACTACTATGTACGTAAAATTATATAAGCTATTTAAAGTCCAGAATTTACTGTAGAAAAAGGCAACATATCCTAGGAAAGCACATTCAATGAATTTTTTTTATTTTAGTGAAGAAGCATTGCACAAACAATGAAAATTAGGATGATATTTTCAGAATTTTTGATGGAATATTCGCGTTACATTTTGGGAATCAATAATTTTTTAATACCTCACTTAGCAACTATACAACCATATATATCGCTTTATATTGACTAATTTAACGCAGTATTAAGAAACAACGTCATAACTGTAGGGTTAATTTTCCAATTCACTAAATGTGTTTCGGTGAGTTAATATTCATTAACAATACAATTGATGTAAGAGATCACAATAAAAACTGTAAAATTTCCACGAATTTACAATATTTAAGTCAGCTTTTTTCATTTTTTCGACGTCATTGTATCTTAATATCAAAATAAAGTAAATAAACTACTTTTATAGGCACATATTTTGATAAAGCGTGAAAAGTACTGATTTTTATTAGAAAGATGAGATGTTTTTCTTTTAGATTAGAATAAATTCAATGAATTTATTGAGTAGTTTAGTTATGCTGTGGTGAATTTGAAGCCAAAGGTCACATGAAAATTGCTAAATATGGTAAATATGAGAAAATGGTTTTCCCTAAGGAGGCACAGCGAGGAGAAAGGAAGCAGTGCTTTGAGGAAATAAGGTCTGCGGATCAGAAACAGTTAAACATATAGGCACCCGACTGACGCACAGTGAAAAAGTAATATGAGTAGCATGAAGCACATCTTCATTCATGCAAAATATTTTATTGTTTCTTTTCCCACAAATAGTAAGGATGTTTCTTTTGCTTGTTTATTTTTGATATATTTAGTTAATCTAAATTAGGAGTAGAGGTGCATTGTGAGGCATTGATTTATTTAGTGATGATGATTAATATCAGGACTTGTTCGTAGCAAAGACACTAAACATTTCGATATCTACATCATATATTTACAATTACATTTGGAAATATGTACTGAATGAGGAAAGTACAATCCAATATCTTACTTACAAATAATAATCATTTAGATATGTGTGGCTATTAAGAAAGGCTCTCCGAATACGAACTGATTCTAATACGGGGAGAATTTTCCCGACTAAGGTATCGGTACTTACAAGCAAATAGTAGTAAAATCAGGAAAGTCCAATTAGACCGTCACCGTTTCACATACCCTCTCACACAAGAGGTTTAGGTATTGAATATTGCATTGGATTTTTTATTCTATAGAAGAATATATAGAGCGAATAGTAGTAATATCAGGAAACTCCCGTCATCCTACCAGTTTTCAACCCACCTGAAGCAAGCAGACAATACTAGGCCAAGACATCGATGGAATCAAAGCGAATGTAGTGAAAGCCAGGACGGGAGCAAATAAGTGGCTTGGCAAAGGCAGTGGAAGTTTTAATGCCAAGGTTCAAATGAACAGCAAAACCCAGAGATAAAAACATGGAACTCTTGAGTTAGCTTCGGCTGATATTTTGACATGAAATGGGCTAACTCACATAAAACACATGGAAAAAGTCGTGGGATTTTTATAGCTACCAGCTTCTATAACACAAACCATCCAACAAGAGAGGCTTAAATGTTGGACGTTGACATTGCTTTTTGAAGCTATTTAAGATATTGTTGGGTGCATTTCTCACTCGCATAGAGTTTTATGGATAACTAAAAATATGGCTTCCATTCACACGGTGATCTTTTAACAAATATGCATTCACGATCCGTGATTCTGAGGCGATCACCTAAAATTTCATTGGTCAAAATAAAGAGAATATACTGTTAAATGCTAATTTCAAATGAGATGGTTAGCTTTGAATTCTACGATAGAAAGGTTTAAGTTTAAAATGTAGGTTTCGTTACTGGGCAGCATCTTAAAAACAGTTAATAAAAACATTATATTTACTCATTTTCTATATATATATATATATACTCATAAAATATTTACTCATATTAAACCAATAAAATTCATGACAAAAATAAAATAACTGACAAATTCATGGAAAAATAGTTTTGCAGCAATATTTTCTCTGAAAATAAACTTAAGCGCGCGAATGAGAGCATGGAAATAATGGAACACAGTTTCGGAAATATACTATCCAGCAATATTATGTGCTCATCTTCTTCATACAGAGCGCGATAATGTGCAACTTGGCCTTCAATGCTGCGGTGTTCATGCTGTCTTTTCCCGGAAACGTACGACGGGGCTTTATACAAAACTTTACCAGCTAGGTTATATAACAGGAAAACATCATAAATAAGCCAAAATCTACGAAAGGCCGTCTAAGCCCGTTTAGTACTTGACTTCAAATTCTTTAATCACTAAACTTACTACTTCCGTGATTCCCTCCCGGTAAACTTTACGTTTACAATTGGGAAATCACGGCTTCCTGGCTGATGCCAAACGTATGAATTTCCTTGTCGCGATAACTTCCGAAATTCATCGCCATCTATTTGTAAGGCAACGGAAGCTGTGAAATATACGTGTATATGAGGCCACGGGAAAGAAAATAAGTCTCCCTTGGCCGATGGGGCGAAGGAGTGCGTCTACTGTAATATGATCCGTTTGGGTGAAAAAGTTCCGAATAAGCCCCGAAAAGTCTCGTTGAATATAGATTGAAAAATCGTCGTCGGCTCCTTCGGCGAGAAGATGAGAGGTTCTGTGGAATCGAAATGTGGAATTGGGTCACGAGGTGTCTCTCAGCTTCTCTTCTCGCCGCCAAACGCCTTCCTCACCTCGAATGCGTCTTCCAAGACCTTCGTTCGTTCGCTCAAGGAAAGAAGTTAGAGATTTATTTTCTCTCTCTATCTTTCTCTTCACCTGGATGTGGACGAAACGACCGGGTCGCGGGCCACTGGAAGTGTTTTCCTTTCGCGAACCTCATTCGAAGAAAAGTGTTTCGGGATGAACAATGGAATGGCGTCAGTGGTCGGATACGTCGGCGCTGGAGGGAGCGTTTTTTTCCGGAACGCAGGTGGGCTCAAGGTTTTAAGAACTCTGCCGAAGTGGACACAGGATGGTGTAAGGAAAAAGATAGGAAGGAATAAGGCTGAGAAAAAAGATTGAGGAATTGAGGATGCGTCAGGAAAACTTACTGAGGAAGTATGGAGTGCTGTCAATCGTCTCAAAGGATGAATTTCAGGACCTCAACGTAATAACTCAACCAAGAAGAGCTAAACAAACGTTTAAAATTTAAAAGGAATTCACTGGTAATCGAACGCAAAATATCTCAAAAGAAACATCCAATTTATGTAATTATTTTTATTTCAAACTGAAATAAAAGGCAGTTTTTCGAAAATTCCCCTGATTTTATTTTAATGATATGAATAATTGATCTGAATGAAAATTTATCCAAATCGACTAGATTGACCTAAAATTTCGTGGTAAATATGTCGACTACCGGGAACTGGTATAAAAAATCACCTGGTATAGACTAGTGTTTGTTGAAATCTTATCTGATAACCCTAAGATTCTTCTCATAAAATGTTTTTTTGCTAACCTATATAATTTTCTGTAATGCGTCAGAATGGCATACCTACCTATGCATATGGTTGGGTATGCAATACCTAGGCATATGTTGAGTCTCCAAGGAAAAAAAGCATATCGGAAACAACTCTCAATTGGACACCATTAATCATGCGTATGAAAATCCATTTGCCGAAAACTACTGGATAAAGATATCTGTTGAACATCATTAAGGAAAAAAGTGAACAGTTTTTGGTATACATATCCTCTATTGCAATGAAGATGGTTATAGTTAAACGTAAATCAATGGCAGAATACTATATGAAAATGGGAACAAATAACTATTAGAAATTTGTCCAGGAAATTCTAAGTGAAACACTGTATGCTGCCACATAAACTCGGTATTTTGATATTTAAAGGTACTGTTGTAACAATCCAAAACGATAAACAACCTTTTAACTTGATAGATGGATTTAGAGTTTGAATTGAACGATGAGCTGAAGCAGAAGCTTTGACAAACTTTGCGCGACGTTTCTAAGAATTATTATTTCAGTTAATAAAGACTCTAAACGTAGAATAACGGATCTATATATGATACGAGGACATTCAAAAGGAAGAGTTTATAGATTAATACTGCTTTAAAAACATGAAAAAATAACTTTTCGTAACTCCATATTTGTTGTTAATATATTTGTTATAACTTTTTTGCGATATTAAAAAAAATAATGACAAACATGACAAAGGGGTAAGAATAGTGATCAGAGGAGATGGAAGAAGTCTGGTCCGAGGATGGGGCTTAAAAAATGGGAGGATTAGTTAGGAGCAATTATAAAGAGGTTGATCCAAGAGGGGAGGAGGGTTTTTGCAGGCTTGAAGCTGATGAGAAAATCATAAAGTGCACGACAAAGTATTTTATTCACATCTCGTTTCGTATTGGAGAGAGGGGGATGAAATAGGGAGGTTGTTCGGAGAGGAGAGGGACAAGGGAAGGGATTTTGGTGGTATTTCGATCTCCAGAGCGCGGAGGCATTGGCGAAGCAAAAGACATTAAGGCAAAGAGACGTGATTGCAACGGAGGGGAATGAGCACTTGAGAAAGCCAATTGCCGACTTAGAGCAGGGAGAGCAAAAAACTGTTTTTCTTCTGGTTTCGTCTTTCCGACCTCTTTTTCAATTTTTTTACTAGTATTTTTTTCTCAATCGTGTGCTACGCAAGTCATTTTTTATCGTATCTCTGTCCAACTTTTTTTGTAACATTACATTTACCCACTCGTGACGCTCGGGTTGTTTAAAGAAAGAAAAGTGGCGAAGTAAAGGCTCCACTACTGCGTCAGTACGATGGGTCAGTGCCATTGTTTTCTTTCCTCCACGCATTTCCAGACTCCTTTGTTTATTATTCCGTCTTTTGCGCGCCTTAGATGCCGTATTTTTCTCGACCGTGATGAGATCAGCGGAATAAAGCGAGCGGAGGGTTTACGCAAGATGGAATTACCGTTCACGCTTTACCTACCACGCATTCGACGTAAGCTCACGGTAATGTTGTGAAAGGCAGTAGTTTAGTCAGGCTGCATTTGCAAGACGAGCGCAAAAAAGCAGGAAACATAATAAAATAAAATACTTATGCCAAAACATTCCGTTATCATTTGCAATAATAATATCAATGCCATTATCATAAACGACTGCATTAAAATAATTAAATTTACATTCCATGAAAAAATATCACCAATTAGAGCCAAACAGTTGCATGACTGATGAAAATGAGGGTAGCTAACTTACTCAAAAGGATACAATACGCATGGATTCAATACGGTTATAAATACCATTTCTTCTCAATTAAAAAATGTAGCTTAAGTATTTATTATTAACATTTTACCACTGCATTTTAGGTACGGTAAAAGTTATGTAAGAGCTTTATCAAGGAGTGTTACTATAACTATAACCAAGCCATAATATGATTATTTCGAGCTTTAAACGAATAAAATCCGCTTTATTAAAAAGATTAACATTCTGACTATGAATACATAAAAAATTTGATGAATGAGAACCTTTAAGTAAAAATTAAAAGAAAAAAAGGCAGATGCCAATTCGACTCATAATAAGAGATAAAGTTGAGAATTCAATGTGGTTTTTTATATAAAAATAAATAAATAAACAGTAGCCTAGAAATATCTTTAAATAACGATATTTAATAATTCATAACCCGTAATCTCGATAGGCAAAGGTATTTTTGCCACCTCTTTCGTGGAACAATTCGAAATTGATGGGACTTTTATTCATTTCGGACCGGCAGCCTCTGGTATCGATTGCGGTAAAAATAGCACATGTTACATTTTGCAACACAGATGACTCTACCATGTATAAACAAAAATAGGTTAAATTGGAACGTCCGTAGGTGAATTACTGTCTTTCATTGTGTTTTGAAAGTTTTTGGGGGAACATGAAAAAAAAAACTGTAAAGTACTTCCCTATTATATTCTCTAAAACTTCTCTTCAAGTAATGCACAGAATTTAAATGACATTGTTATGCAAATAAAGGAACAATACCACTGGCAAGTAAATTTTTTACTCGATCATTTATGGGAATCCCTACCTACATCTAGAATAAATACTTACCCGATAATTCAAAAGAACACCGAGCTTTAACGCAAAAAATAAAAATGAACAATTGCAGTTTGAAAAAAACCAAGCATTTGAAAGAAAAAAATCAAGTCTTTCATCTTAAAAAAAATATCTAGGTCTATCGTAGCAGTTAACCTAAAAATTCATCGTATTCGTTCGATATTTGTATCAATAAAAGAATTGTCATTTTAATAGCCCTTTTCATAGTAATTTTTTACTTAGGGTATTATTTCAAAACACTTTGAAGTAGGTGAGAGCTTCATTTAACATACATGAAAAACCCACCTATACGGTTGCTTGATGCGTGATTAGGGGTGCACTTGAGGAGAGGGTGTACTTGAGGGGGGGGGGGAGGAGTGCACCCCCAATGATACTTGAGAAATTACCTTTGGTGAACTACAAGGGTTGGAATCAATGGTGATGTGATTCCATAGGAAATAGAAGCCAAACAGAAACTAAGAAAATGGACGATGCAAAATTAGTCGGGTTTTTTTTACCCGATTTTTTAATTGCTCGTAAACAACCGTTACCCGCACTGTCTTAAGTTCAACTGGATCGCTCCCCCCTCTCCGCTAGGATTACGTTGTAGCCAAGGTGGCTGCAAGCGGCCATTTTATGACTACAAAAAAAAAACAAATTCAAAATAGACTTTTCGACCGGTTGTCTTCTCGTCGGGCCAAAAGAGACCCAACGATAGCAGTTAAGGGTAAATAAAGATGTACAACGAAAACTCTCCCATGCTAACCGATCTTTCGATCGAAGACTTCCCTCAGTGACTGAAACAAAAATTAAAAGTTTCCTGTACGATAGCAACCGCAATTTTAGTTGTTATGAGTGTAGCTGGTATTCAGGCGTGGAAAAAAACCATCAATCGCAAACAATGGATTGGATGAATATGTTAGCTAGAATAAGACAGATCAATCTTACAATTGTGTGATAATATTCATTGCAACACTCCACCCAGGCTGGCCCTTGAGGTCCAGATATGGAGATTACTGTGAGGCTAAACGGAATGAGACGTAGCCCCCAAAGGCTATTTCATAAAACGAATAATGCACATTGCAATCCACCTATTTTTGCTTAACATTCCCTCACAACTTTGTTTTTCCAAAGCTAAGACTATATTTATCTGACCGAGAAAACCTATTTTTCAGGAGGGCCTTGCTCTTTCAGTTGCAGTGTGGACCGGTGGTACCGAGTAGGAACTCTTTATACTGGAAGTAGCTCGTTGTAACATTCCTTGGTAGACCCGTTACATTAATTTGTATTACTTAAAATTAAGAGCAAATAAGTAGCTTTTATGAAATAAATGAAAGCAGTAGCATTTAAATGGTTGGTAGAAGTGTCATAGTTACATATGCTTTGAGTTAAAGAATACTATCCATAAAAATCGACCATAAACGCACAAAATATTTATTGTATGAAATTAGAGCATCAATGAGACCTAAGCCTACGATTCCAGCGGAATTCTTTATTAATGGTCTTTCCCTTCATGTTGATTATTGTTAAGACAAATAAAGTCAATATTGTAGCAAAATAAACGATTTTGTAGGAGAACTTAAAGTCCTAAGGATTAGCTCTAATTCATGAAAGATTTATATAAATACACTTATGAAGAGTGAGAAAGCCTTTTACACCGTAGTTTTCTTTTTGGACATTTATCACAGTAGTACCTATAATTGATAGTTTAAATGTTTTTTAGTATATCAATTAAATCCATTACATAATTTAAGATGTTTTTGTAAAATAAATTTATACGCCACTGTGCCCTTATTTTTTATCGGGATTGAGGATATAAAAGAAATGTAACTGCACTGAAATTTTGAATACCTACGGATTTAGAAAGTTAGGAGTCAACTAAAATGAATCAAATTATTATATAGTTGCTCTGCGTACGGTGGTTAGTAACTTTTAAATTCTGATCTATTCATTTTACAAGCTTCACCATCGCATGAGAGTTTTTTACTCTTCATTGGTGATGTGTTTTTCGATAGCAACGCTAAATATAAATTAAATAAAACAACAATCCACTCTTTAGGTCTACAGACCCAATATCATTATCTTATTCCACAGGTGATTACAGATTTTGCATACATATATCATTTACTGTAAAAATGATGAGCGGAAAAAGAAACTAAACTTCACCAGATAATAAAATAGCCGTTACTTGATGAATAATCTTAGCATTTGACTCTAGAAAATTAAGTAGGGAGATTCATTTCCATACTTTTAGAACAGTTATCAATCACAGTTTAACCTATTTGTGCTATTTTTAATGTATCATGTATAAATTTAATTTTTCAGGTCAAAAGTATAAGTCTTGGATATTATTAGCTGAGAAATTGTTTTCACTTCAGTTCAACTGGTTGAAAACTTATTTTATATGCATATTTTTATGTATATGAGGAGGCTTTTTGACCAGAAGAAGATTGTGAAATGGAAACCCAAGAAAATTGTAGACAATATACCAGGTTATTTTGAAGTCTAACCGTTTAAAACAAAATAGTAGTAAACTTTTTGGCGAATTCCAGGAGGGAAATACTTGAATCAAAACAACAATCATTCTCCAAGATATCACGTATTCTTTCGTACAATCTGTGAATATAATTTGCATTAAAGTATCTACTGTCTCTCCTACAGCTCTAGCACTATCACAAAAATAGCTGACCTCTTCAGCCTATTCATAGTCTGTAACAAAACAACTATTCCGTAAGGTGATTTAGCGGTTATTCATTAATAAAGTAATTTATTAGTTTTTTATTAGTGAATTGAAGGTATGAGCCGTGGCCCAACAATGGGTAACCAGGGACGCAGGGAGCACCTGGTACGAAGCAAGTTCTGTTTAAACAAGGCATTCTAAATTATTTATTTAGGCCGAACGGGCTAAAAGCATTCAAATTAGAATCAGAGCCTGGCAAACATCGTCGTCAGCACACAATGGATTTTGATAAACTTCTTACACATTTTCTGTAATAGATGTTTCCTCTCTAGCATTTACAAAGTAACTTTTAAATCACAAAAATAGCAAGATATTATTGAAAATATCAAGTAATACACATCTCCTCGATCGTTATTGAATATTTAAAGCCCGCCCACACTACAGACTTTTGATCGGTAGTTTAATTCCCATGGAGGCATATGCTAGGGCGCACACTCAAGGAATTTGAAATCGGCCGATAAAAAAGTTTAATGGGCAGCGGTTTCAGGTATCTACACCCGCGGGGTAACTACCTCCGGCTCGGCAGGAAGCTAATATCCGAGCGTGGATGGTAGTGGAAGAAGGGGACAGGGATGGGAAGGGAAAGTAGCGAGTAAGAGAGCCACAACCCCTTCGAGGTCGTCACCAATGAGGCGGATTGAGGTCAAAAGGACATCAATTGGGCCTCCGCCTCCCCGAAGTGCTCGTATTAGTTTGGTTACCCAGACAACTGAGACGAGTAGCCGTCGGTCTCGCTTTCGCGAAAAAAACCTACCACACATCTTTGAGAACCGGTAGAGCCCGTAGCCCAAAAAATTGGGATTAGGTATCTCCCTGGCTCCCTTTCAGGGTTAACGCCGTGCGGTCTGCCGGAGTACGTCTTCCAGTCGCGGACCATCGTACCCATGGAGGGTCAATTCGGACCAATTCTGGTCAAAGCGTGGGTACATCCCATCTCAGTAGTCCTCGTTAACCCTTAGTTTGGGCAGTCCCTTCAAACTCAATAGTTGGCCAACTATCGGCCGACTGCTTAAACAGTATGGCGCATTATAGTAGTGCGCACACTCGCCGATTGTTTAGTCGGCGCGATGCTCTCAGTTCGCCCTAAGCTTAGGTGTGAGGCAGTGCGTTGGGCCTTTTGTTTGGCATAAATTGTATCCTCTTTTGTTTGGGCTGGCCCAATTGATTCACGAGCTCGTTGAAACTGGTTATGCTCATTCTATAAAAGCAAAATACTTTTTCGGATAGTCTAGTAATTTAGAATGCAGCGTGTAAAACTTTCCTCGCAATACTCTGGTCCCGTTGGGATGTAACCAATGTTCTCGGCTTCTTTCCTTATTCATTCTTCTCCTCCGTTTTATAATAAGGATGATTATAGCAGCTCCTCTCCACAACATTTCTGTCATATACAAGCGTTCAACCTGAGTGCAGCTTATCGACTAAGGCAATCGGACGACTGGTAATCGGCCAGTCTGCGCACCCACCTCCAACCAAACTGTTTAATCGTAGCAGTGTGCGGGGATGCAGTCCAATCCGACCCAACTATCGTACGATAGTGTGGTCTGTAGTGTGCGCGGGCCCTTGCCACCAGCCCTCTGAAAGCAAGATTGCCGTATGACGTAGCAAGTTTGTATTAGTTCCTGTGGAGGCTTAGTTCAGGGTAAAGAAACGAGAGCGCTGCAATCGTGAGAAATCAGTCATTGCTAAATGCACGATTTTCGCACTTTTGCATTGCATGCATTTTTGGAATGATAAGAATGTTGTACTTTAACCAATCATGATAAATTTACATAATATCCGCATTTAGCGTAAATTTTCGGCCCAGATTCACGGTTTCGAGTAAAACAAGTCTCTCAGTCATACCAACTCTACTCTTTTAAGTGTAAATTCAAAATAAAAACATTATTTCAACCCTATCACTCTAAAATTGTTTCCATATTAGATATTTTACGGAATAAAATAATTAAATTTTTAACTAGAGTATATCAGAATCGAGGGGGAACCTACCCCATCGTCTAAATTAAATTTATGCAGTTTCCTCTCACTGATTACTTAGGAACAATTGGTTGTTATGGTAAATAACGAATATTATAATACACGTAGATAATGACGGAGCATTGCACGTTCGAATACTTTTTGAATGATATTAATTGCCCTGGCAAGAATTTTTAAGGATGGATGAAGGAAGGAAGCAATAAATGGAAAGAATTGAATGTAAGTATTATCGTTGTTAATTCCATGAAATGTTTCCATTCTTACCTTGGATGCTTACATCTGACTGTTGACCCATTTCAGGAAATTGTTGTAAGCATGCATTTGCTTTGAAATGTTTTCATTGAAAAATGGAGGGGTAAATCAATGATACAAAACCATTAATATACTTTAATGATTCTCAAGAGTGCTTTCTACTGTAATGTACTTCAATATTTGAGTGTTGGTTGATAATTTTTGGATGTTAAGTTATTCACACATA
Source organism: Ceriagrion tenellum (assembly GCA_963169105.1). Lineage (NCBI taxonomy): Eukaryota > Metazoa > Arthropoda > Insecta > Odonata > Coenagrionidae > Ceriagrion > Ceriagrion tenellum. The sequence goes on along the minus strand of OY720640.1, from coordinate 145,174,191 downwards.
GTACTTGATCTTTCTGTGACCTTGTTAGCAAGTGTTGAAGTGAATGGTGAAACAGTAGACTTGTAAACGCAATCTAAATAAACCGTTGCTAAATTAATTCTTTTCTATGTTTGTGTTGTAGGTCTGAGTGGAAGGGGAAACCCCTCAAAAAATTATTTGTAAAGTATGAGATTTTATTCTGGGGTTAACTGAATCACTGTAGTAAGTTTGTGATTTTCCTGATTTATGTGTGAATTTTCAGCCGATATCGCCGCAAGAATGTTGTTGCAATCCGTGTGATGAAACTGGCACATTAATAGAGATTATAAAACCTTGCGGCTTAAATCTCCCGTCTCTAAGATTTGTAGTTCTCTCTCTGACCGTTTCAAGGAATTGAGGTCGCCACCGTAGCCATTAACAACTTATTACGCCATTTTTAACTCACAGATTACGATCTTTCCTGTGTATATAATCTTTGCTTACCACAGTCTCACGTTAGCAACAATTAACTACGTCTATTTACAATAGCAACAGAAAAGACTCTAATCGAAGTGGTGCCAAGGACTGAGTGAACTAAAAGAGGAAATTTAGGCAACACGTTGTGCCTAGGCAACAATGCCAAATATCCAAATCCATAATATATATTCATGGTTACAAGTCAAATCATAATAGATAACTAGTTAAAATAAACGAGAAAATGCTGTCAGTTCAATTCATTCTTTAGAATTGGTATCTAGAATGAGAAATCTAGTGTAAGGATTCCAGCGTCTTTATAATCCCTTCCTCAAGAGCCATTTCACATTACGAGACAAAAGGGACTTGGCCCGGGTTCACATGTTACGTCAGCCGGAAATCCCACAATTGCAAAGGAGACAAATATACACCACGAAATTCGTACTCTTTTGGAGAAAAATATGGCCGACCCGTTGGGAGTGATTTTATGTCCTTTTCCTCCGATTTATACGGCCATGAGATATGAACCTTGACCTTTTCGGGATATTTACTGAAAACGCAATCAAATCGCCGAGGTCGAAGCGAGCTGTCCGGAACCAGCCGGATGATAATAGCAGATTCGGAATCGGATAGGGTATATTATTGGTCGATGGCGGACATGAATGGCCCGTAATATTGAAGGTGGTGGAAGGTTAGATGTATATCCTTCCACTTGGAACACCTATGTACGGATTTCATCAGTAAAAAAATCGGAAATATAGGACTCAATGATAAGCTAGTGAAGGTCCTGCGAAGTAGGAGAGCCGGCTATAGTAAGGAATTGTCATTTCGCCAGTTTTTGTCGGATGGTCACCAAATTTAGGATTTATGACTTATTTCACATGATAAACAATACTAGACATGGACAAAAGCGCTGCAACGACAATTAAAGAATGATAAATACGGTACTTATCTTGATTAGGGATGGATACCTCGTTTGCATCTGCAGCCATAGCAGACGACAATAGACGATCGAATCAACAAGCCGTCAGATAGTTGCACTACTAACTATAAACAAGAGGGAAGTTTTTCCCTTCTAAATGATGCAAAATAATTTAAAATAGAAGGGGAAATTCTTGTCTCCTAGCCGCTTGTTGATTTGATCGTCTATTGCCGTCGGTTATGGCTGCCGAAGCAGACGAGGTACCCATTCCTAATCAAGATAAGTACCGTGTTTATCATATTTTTACTGTCACCGCAGCGCTTTTTTCCCTATCTAGTATTATTTAGAATGTAAAATAAGTGATAAATCCTAAATTTGGTGACCATCGGACAAAAAATGGCGAAATGATAATACTCTACTGTAACCGGAGAGCCAGCTGAACAAAACTCTATACTCCAGTGAACTTCATTGATTTTCATATATTTTCACCCGAGACGAGGCGATGTTTTTTAATTCCTCGGAATCAACCACATATAAAAATTACGTGATAACTATGGTTCGTAAAAATTAATTTCTCTCATTTTGTCTCGTCTAATTAAAGTTATCACATTCCAACGGAATATGCTAATTATAGGATGAAGAAACCAGACGGGATTCAAACTTGGCAATACTAACTTGGAAACACGCAATACCCTGTTTATTCCCATACTTTTCCAGGAAAACCTACGCCCCAAAAAATCAACATTACAATCCTTTTTGAAAATAGGCCCAAAAAGTAATCTTCAAGCGATTTTCTATCATTATCACAGTAAAAACAATAAGTTCTTGGAGCGCTCTTCTCTAATAAGATACTTGATCACGCAACTTGCAACAAGTGGGAGGTGGGTAAGGAGAGTTCAAACTTCTCAACATTCTCGGATGCCGTGACTGTGATGTGAATCCAAGTTTTGAAAACTTCAAAGAACTAACTATTCGCTGTGGTTTAATGCGCTAACGAGGATCATACCGAGGCGAGGTTGAAGGCCTGCAGGGTGCACATGATGCTTTGCTTGTATGAGGGTTGCCCAAAAGTTACGTTCTATATAATTTTCTCAAAATCTTTTAATTTTACAAATATGAAATGATGACGTTATATCTAATCATTCTATTTTTGCACATACCGTATGGACCAGTGTACCATACGCACCATGTGTGACGCGAACCACCACGCATTTAAAAGCGCCAGAAAAAAAGACTGCTTTCTCCATTTTCATAGCGCGAGTTTTTGGGGCCGTAGTACTTCCAACCAAAACCAAAGTTTTCCATCAGCGTTCTCACGTATGTTTCTCCGTGATAAGTTGATAAAAGTAATCGCTCCTCATTCATATAGCTTTGCTATATTTAGTTTATGACTTCGGGTTGAGGCACCGAGCTCTGATTTGAGTTTTTACCAGATTCCGTAATGGGTTTCCGAGAAAGGCAGAGATATGAGAAACTCCTGTAAAACGTGCACCCATCTTTTCCAACACGGGGAACATGATTGCGGTGCATATTCCATTTTCCTCCAAGTCACTCTGTTTATTGTCTCCTCTCATCAATTTTCCACCCGTTTGAGATAAAATACTTGAAATAGTCTTCCATATTTTAGTATTTTTATTACAAATCCGTAGTCCCTCTCAGTCTGGCACACCCATTCCTTCTGCTTTCTTGATAGTTTACGCCACTTCAATTCTTCAGCTCCCATTCTCGTTTTTAACCCTATCCATTCACTTGATCTTAACTTTCTACGGCATATCTAGATAACTGTTGAAGAGACATTTAATATGACACTATACAGAGTACGAATCAGCTGCTTGATGTCCTTGGAGTAAATGATTGCCCCACATTCCAGGGACCGGGGATTTTGGGGAAAAAGGTGTGCGCAGTACACGAGTCTATACATTAATCTTCTTTAAGTTCTATTTCCTCTACGTAGCGATCCACTATGGGCGTGTATGCCCTATCAGTCCTCGCTCTGTTTATGGAGCCACATTCTCACTGCGGTAATCACCTCTTTGTTTCCAAACTAGTAGTATGAAAAAGTAGTTAGTGTAGTTCATGTTGCATTAGAAAATGAAGAGAAATTTCGAAGTAATGCACATAATGTCGCGTCTTCAGTGAGAGTGAAACTGATATTTGTGACCATAACCTTGCAGTCATTCCTATTCAGAGTCCAGAAAATTGGTCAGAGCACTCTGATGTAAGATACGGTAGCATCGAGATAAACTTACAAGGTTTTGTAACCAATGGTGATGCGTCTCTAAATAACCATGCCAACTAACTGATTTCGGTTATTTTTTTAATTTGAGGCACTCCGCTTTGAAGAAGTCTCGCGGTTGTGGATTACACAATAGAGAATACAAAATAACGAAAAAGGAAAAATCTGGGTGGTAGTGGTACCAGTTGCTATGTTATTAAACCAAGTTTAGAATATGAATCCAGTCTTAACGATGTAAGATTTGCAAATGTATCAAAATAATCATAGCAAGAACATGATTTCCTTTTACGCACCCCGCTCATTTGTCCCCTATCCACAGTTGAACATTTTGCTGTCGTGCATCGATAAATTGCGCATCCTTATCTTATGCCCAAAGCATATAGCTAGAGGAATACCACGAAATATCGTTACCATCGAGTAAAATTCTCGGAATTCCTTGCGAGTTTTCTCAACAAACTTGTTCGCATATAAAATGGAGACTATTCCACCGAAACAGAGCTCATTAACAAGGAAAGTTGGCTCCTGCTGGCGACATAATGACGGGGCACATGCAACTCCCTTCAATACCTCCTCCGTGTCGCTTACTAGGAATTTCTTCTTCGCTTGTTAAGTTATATGGGGGTTATAAGGGACGTCGTAGCCGAAGACATGTTGCAGCATTTGTTAAATCTGCGCTAATCTATGATTTTCAGCTGCGAAGCCTATCAGTTTTAAATGAAGTTCTCTTTCAACAATATAGTGGCATTAAAAGCAAACTATTGTTCCCGTCAAAATAAATTTACATTCTTTTTCAGTCATTTTTGATAAAAATTAACGTTTAAAAATCACGTTCCTTATAAAATAGAATAGAATAAACGTTACTGTACTCCAATGTTCGCCATGAGAGCAAATAAATATAAAGTTCTGCTTTAAAATGAAATTAAAAAGCAAAAAGATCAAACCTGGCAAAAAAAACAGTAAAAAACAACAGTTCGTCAGCACCTGTTAAATAACACTTAATGCAAATATCAAAAATGAAATATTAATCAGATAAAGATTAGAAGGAAAAAATAATTTCACAGATCATTACGTAAATTCAGAAACTACTATAATTAGATACAAATTTTGATTAAAGATATACATGTCCATTTAATAATAACTACATAGTTTTTCCTAAATAATAGAGGGAGATGAAAATTTTTTATCGATCACGGCAATGAATTCTACAATTTAATAAATTAATTGAGGTGTGTATTTGTCTACGAGGTAAAGGTCATAAGAGGTAGGAGAGGGTCAGTTCTAGTGGGTCAAAAAATAGGGACTGATTTGGATTAAAACACAAATCCACCTTTTTTACTGAGTAAATACAATATAACAGACAATATTTGGCAAAGAAAAAGATGAAGACGTGGAGGATTTTGAGTAATGGAAATGTTCTGCTTTCCACCAATGAAGGCAGTCAATAAAAAGGAAGAGGGTCACTAAGAAATGAGCCCTACTTAGAACTTTGAAATGAAGATACTGAATGAAAATCCTTCAAATGGATGAACACATTGTACAGTCTCAAAGACTCGGCGTTTAAACAACGTTAACTGAGACAAGACAGAAATGAATGAAAAATTACAGGACTTGGCTGTAAGGGGAACCGAGAAGAAAAGTTGTAAAGCAAATATTCTGTAGGATGACTACTGATGTTATTTGAGTATTAAATAGTTTTTATACCTTCATATTATGTATGTATCAGTATAAAATATTTTAGTTTAAGGACTTCTGAAAGTGAAAAATATAAGCGAAAATAATGCATAAATACTTGTTTTAAGTTGGCTCACATATATCGGCCTTTATTTGCGACATAATATACAGCTTTATAATTAGAGAAAATTTGAGTTAACTGAATTAGAATATTATGGAAGATCATGAATGTATGAAGAGGGAGGCATGTGAGATTTAAGCCGAGAAAAGTTCGGCTTAAGATCTTAAAAGAACTGTTTTGAGACCTGATTGTTCTCAACATTGATTTCTTTTGATCACCTAGTTATCCCTAAGCTATACTCCTTTCCTGGCGTTATAATAAAACTTTAGAGATAGGTTTTAACCTCATTTTTATAGAGTCATAAGACTTACAAAATGGAAAAAGTTAACAAACAAGTGACGTAAAGGAGATGTATTCCAATCGGAGTCTTCCCAATGTAGACTTCGTTGAAGAGAGTCTCATTTAAGATAATTTACTTGACAGTGAAAGAAGGGCCTTTAAATGCATCCATTATTCCTCTAGCTTGACTTAACTTTTTCCAACTACGCCAAATTTCAACGTGATTCAATAAACTAAGTTGAGATCTAGATAAAAGAGAGAATGTGTTACAAAATAAACCGTCAGAGGAACTATTATTGTGATCTCATGGTTCTAAACGAACACTGAGAAACGATCGAGTAAAGCAAGATTTTGGATAATAAAGGGCTGAGGAGGACGTTTATCAACTCAAAAATTACCGCAAATTATAAAGGACTATTGTATGTATTTTCAATCTAAAACGGGTTAGGAATAGATCAGAAGAAACAAACAGGGTGACTTACAGGGAAATGAAATATGTGAGCAAATCATTTAATCCAAGGACATCAAGCGGCTTGTTGGTACTCTGTCTAGCGTCATATTAAATATCTCTTCCACATATAGATTCTAGATATACCGTGGAAAATTAAGATCAAGTTGACGGCTAGGGTTATAAACGATAATGGGAGCTGAAGTTGAATGGAATAGGTGTAAACTAGCAAGAAAGCAGAATGAATGGATGTGCCAGACTAAGGGAGACAACGGATACTAGAACATGAAACAATATTGAGTATTTAATTAGATTCCTTACTCAACAGTTGGATAATTGTAAGATGGAAAATTACAATGTTAAAAAGTTTTAAGACTATTTCAAGTATTTTATCTCAAATGGGTGAGAAATAGATTAGAGGAGACAATAAACAGAGTGAACTTATTTTGAGGATTTTTGCAGCTCATGATGTATATCTGATAATCTTTGGGTTTTGAGAGTATTTTTTGTATTATTTTTTTGCGATAGTTTCACACGGACCACGGTAAAACTGTCGCAAAAAATAATACAATAAATACTCGCAGAAACCAAAGATTACCAGAAAAATAAACAGTGACTTGAAGGAAAATGGAATATTTGGCGTAGTATTCATATAACATATAATAATATAATAAACTTTTATTGCTTTCAACAACATACAAAAATATAGAATTAATTTCAATAAAGAAATAAGAAAGAATACCCCTTACACAAGCATCAAATTTGATTACCAAGTGAGAAAGAGGTTTTCTCTGTGAATTACTTTGGTTGACTAATTCTGGAGTGGCGGCTGATAACTGAGGACATATCCGCTATTGAGATTAGGTGGACAGGTAGGTTAGAGAAGGATCTTTTGGGAGATGAGGAAGGGTGAAGAGAAACCCGGTAGGACCATTTTGTCCGTAACTACAAGCTCATACTAAAAATTATGTTGAAATTCTAATTTCATATTTGCTGTTGCATAAATTGTCAAGTTTTATTCTGGTATGTCGTCAGTGAGATTGGTGCGGGTTATTGGCTATGAAGGAAAGATTTACATATTAACCACCCAGCGCTGCAAGCATCATTTCTACATGCTATTGTCAGTGTAATGGCTAATCCTAATGGCCTAATAAACAATAGAGTTGTTGCACATTTTATTTTTGTTGAGAACAAAGTTAATGACTATGTCTGCTGTGATATACTGAGACTATACGTGTATCCGCATTTGGACGCCATTGAGTTGGGGAAAGCACCATAGTCATCCCAGCCTGATTGTGGTCCACCCCGCTTCAGTAATCGTGTTCAAAGAGTGCTGCACACCCTTTTTCTGGAAAGATGGGTAGGTTGGGTTTGTCCCATTACATGGCCACATAATACCGCGGGACTTATATATTCTTACTAGGTATTTTCCGAATAGATACGTCATATTGCCCGTCAGAGAAATGTAGCTGAGGTAGCATCAATCACACCGGACATATTAACATGCATATGGGGGTTTTGGAGGGGGGGGGGTCGAAAAGTTCGAGATAATTCCGAGCCCGTTACTAAGAAATCACGGCGTACAATGGAAATAGGGTTCGAGATTTTGGTGAATGTAAACCGCTCGTAAAAATCTCAAGCAGCCTTAAGGGTCAACTTTTTTTGCGTAAATATTATTCAATGAGTTTATTACGGTAATTGGAGACGTAATTAATAGCAGAAACCCTGAAGATGGAGAGCAAGTCATTCTCCAAAACGTCGGAACTTATGGACCTACTTACCCGGTGGAAGACCCGAGAAACAACCAATTAATAGCATATCACACACAGAAGAGGAAATGGTCTCACCGATCATGAAGGTAATTCATCATGTTTCGCATGATACCAATGAATAGAATATTTATTTAGAAAAAGATCTCATCAACATGAAGCCATTTTAAATTGAATACTTTACAAAGAAAGTTGTATAAAAACGCAAAAGCAATAGATGGTTGACATACAATAACCCCAAAATGGGGAGACAGAAGAAAATAATTTTGAGTGGAGATGTCATACGGATTTGTAAGCAAAGATGTAAGAAGATCAGAAGAAAGAGTCGATGTTTGTAGGAAGGGAATTTAGAACAGAGGCGACGAATAAGGAAACGATTTGTGAGCGACAATCTGGGAGTTGAGATATGGAGCAAAGAGTGAGTCCCAGAGGGTACGGTAGGTATTTTGAAACTTACGAAGGAAAGTGGGTCAAAGCAGTCAATAGTTGAGTTGAAATTGCTTCAGATGAGTTTAAGATCAGTTTCAAGGAAGATATTATCAAGGCTAGAAACGGTGAAAGAGAAAAATACAGCATCGGAGGTTGGTTTGCGGAGAGGAAGCTCTCTCCTTTCAGCAATATTAGTGAAGAATTTAGGGATACGTTACAGATTGCATTATTTTGGACTAACATCTACCATATACGGAAGCGACAGGAGAGAATGAGAACAGTAGATTTGAATACATAGGACTATAGTGCTCTGGGAAATCTAGTTTCTGAGAAACGGTAAAATAGTCCTAAAATGGTCGTAGTTTAACTTTTAATAGCTTGGACGTGGTGGGCATACACGAGTTTCAGAATAAAATAGGATGCAACGAAACAACTTATTGGATACAAACAACGCAAAAATAGGGAGTAAATGATAGGAATAAAATATAAAAAAATCGGTAAATCATATTGCGAGAGAGGAGGAGGTTGCCGAGTTGTGAGACTGTGAAACGAAGAAGTGAAGTCTCAAAAGATTTGCGAAAAGCGCTCGATTATAATTTCCGTTTGCAATGGTTCTGAATTTGTTTCGCACCGGGAGACCCTTCCCAAGAATAATTCATCTTCGCGAATAGAAAACTTCCAACTTTAATCACGCTAAAGAATTACATTTGGGCCGGAAAATTTATTTTCAAAATCCGTTCCATTTTCTTAGACTCAGTATTCCTATCGGCCGATGTGACCAGCTTTTCCCCAGTCCTAATCTGCCGTCTCCATCATACGATATGAACGCGATAATGAAGAACGCAAATACGAAGATTCTCGGAACTCGCGAGGGGTATAAATCAAAAACTCGATTCCCATGGAAACGGTCGTTTATCACTCTCATGAAGCGGCCTACACTCACGCAGGGAGAAAGGGAACGCTTCGTCGTTTCTTCAGAAAACTACTTCCCCTTGCATATTTTTTTCTTCTTCACAGAGCGTCGTCCATTCTTAAGGCACCCCGCCGGGCCTGCCCTCTATCGTTCACACTACACACTTCCTCTAACTCCCCCTGGAGGCTCCTTAAGGCGAAAAAATTTCAGGTGGTCGTTCTCATGCAAGGAACGATAAAAAAAGAGCCAAGAGCTAAGAAAAGAAAAAAATAAACTTGATCCTTTTTTCAAAGCATAACGATGCTTCTTTCTTGTATCCTTCCACCAGACACGTTATATTTCATGCCCGGATCTGACGGAAGGGGGTTAAGAAGAAAGAAAATGTGTGGATGGGTCCGTTGGAATTAAGTTTATCCGCAAAGGGCGTTTAGGTGGTGAGGTAGCAAAATCCGAGCCGTGTGGCAGACTCTATGAACAGTGACGTATACGATCCTCCGCGAGTGTTTTTGTCTTTGCATTCCGTTCCGTTTAACATAAAATTAATGAATCTCTAAGTTTAAAGGAGTTTTTTGCAGATTATTGATTAAAGATAGCCTCTTCTGGGAGATTTCAGCCAAATTGCCTTTCCTTGCAAGCGTCTCTAGTAACGATAATCTAGAAAGTACCATCTCAACCTAAATTTTTCTCAGTCGGAAAATATACCTGAATGCCATATTTCACTCCATGAATACTTCCACTTATGAATTCAAATGTCATTTTTGGGCTTTAATTGACAACATCAAAAAGCTATGGGGGAAATAGAAAACTGAAAAAGTGTAAGGAGAAAAAAATACAATCATTTTCAATAAAATGTCCAGAATTCTCTCTCAGTTTAGTTTCCCTCGATTTAATTCTCTCTCAGTGTCAATTTTTAGCTGCATTTTTGCTGCATGGAAGGAAACATTTTCAGCACCTAATAGTTTGGAATAGTATTCCTCTTATATTTCGCATCTATCAATTCCAAGGACATAGTGCGGTGTCAGTATAATAATATCCTCCGTGTCCACTGAAATTCGCGTGATCAGAATTCTTCATGTAATCTACTGCTAGCGTGTAGTCTCCAGCGTTTCTGTCTCACCTTTCTCCTATCTTCAGCCGGGATATACTCTCTTCTCGGTAAAGAAAGCTTTCAACAATGCGTGACTCTTTCCTTTTTACTTTGCCTTGTAGGCGTGGTGCAAGAAAAGAAATTGTGTATACGGACGCGAGAGTAGGGAAAATGGGAAAAGAGCGCGACTAAGATTTCTCTCTTCGGTTTACGAGCACTTAGGGGACGATCCTGGTTCCAGCAAAGCATAGGAAGAGAAAATCCTCACCTCATGTTTTATGAAAAGAAAACGCTTCCATTCATTATTCACTCACGCTTGATTGAATTGGAGAAGAGCATGTCTTTCGCCTTCGCTTAAAAAACATTGTCTTTTGAGTGAGCCGAGTAATTCAGAAAATAACAATCTGTGAAGTCAACTTCCTCCACCTTGTGCCGATAATTTGGCGGGGCTGGAGCATGCATTGAGAAAATGAATGGGAGTGGTGAATCCCTCAAGAGACTTTGAGTGAATTGAATGCGTTCGCGTTCAATTTAAAATAAAATGACAAAATATTACTTCATGTAATCTTCAGAGGCATTTCGAAAACTTCCAATAAGGTTCATTTTTATGAAAGAAGGATATGAGTTAATCATTTTCACGTTGTAAATTAATAGGGTAAAGTAAGAGTTGAAGGCATGTGAATTGATAACCCAGCGCCGGTTTATTTAGTCAAAGGTAATGCCTTTGTGCGTGACTAATTTTGTAAGTTAGAAATAACATACAGAACTTTATAGAAATCCATATTTAAAAATGGACTAACATACTTGAGGACTTGAATGGCTTGTATTGCGTCTAAATGATTGTTTATTTGTTTACACGGGAGTAACAAGGCCCTGCCTACACTCATGAATGACAAATGATCTCACTTGATGGTTTGGAAATTGGCTTCAAGAAAAATGAACTCTAGGAGACAAAAAATACTTGCAATAGCATTCCAAAATTTTGCCCACGGTGACAAATTTTTTTAAGCAAGGCGAAATATAGAAATTTTGAAACTTAACGGGACATGGCGTCTCATTCCCATTTTTAAGAGGGAAAATCTCCCGAGGCTGTCCTGAATACTGCTTGAGAGCCCGAAGTGATAACGATAGAAATTATTTCCATTATAAAAAATCGTGAAAATAAAAGATTTAAAAATGAACAAAATATAAATGAACGCACGACTGCCCATTGTTAGAAAATCTTTGGTTAATAAGAGTAACAACAGTAGGGTTAATTCAAACTACAATTTTTTGCCTAGTTTTCTTTCATTTTGTATACAAAATCTTACACACCGCCGCAAGCTTAGTATATCTCTCAACGTAGGAAAATATCTCGCGTTCTTTGAATTGTTCCATTTTATTACTTTGAGGTAAACCTGATTGGAAAACGTATTTTGGGTACCTAGAAAATCCCAGACGTGAATATTACACGCATTATGTGTCTGAGACTGAAATGATTACAGCCTATTATGTTGATGTGTTATGTGCAATGGATCGCATTTGAAAATTGTTTCATCTCGGTACAGTGAGTCGAGTCATTGAATGTCGATTCAGCAAACGATGCTGTTCTTCTCCTTTCACAGTGCGGGAAAGGAGGTATTTTTTCGTCTCGTTCTTTAAATTTTATTTGACCCTCATTATCATTGAAAATAATTTTTTTGAGAATCAAAGGTTCTCTTTTTTCACCACATAATGATGTACAACGCTCAAAAAGAGGCACGCTGAAAAAAAAAAAATTAATCCAATGCTCGCATTCCTCTTTCACTCTCCTGGTGTCGCTTTTTCTCTCTTCCTCTCCCCCTTCTGGCTGACGAAAGAAACACCTGAGTGACGCCTTTTTATCCTCGCCCACGTCATTCACTCCTCTTCCACTCGGCTACTCTTAATTCTTGTCGCTGCACTGCCTTGTGGACACTCAATGCTACATTGCAAACATTCTGCTGAATTTATTTTTCAGAATTTTCCTCCACATGAGCTCATGCTTGTATTTAATTTATATAAGCACACACATGAAATCATTATTCGCACATTAAATTTTTTAGCAATTGAGGAACCACTTCACGGAATTTGAACGTATATATTCACCCATTGTATTTTTCTCCTTACGTTTGCTCCGCCTTTTCAATCCACGAAGGTAAATTTTGAGCTTTAAAGGAACGGCGAAATTTTATAAATCCAATCTTGAAATCGAATTGCCCGTATAGTTTTGCTCTTTCGATGAGGTTAATTGAGTGTTCGTACACCTTTCGGAAAAGATTAATATTCTCTTACAGTTCACAGAACTTCACGGCAGAACTTTCCTCCTTTGTTGCCGAAAGGTTTGCTTTTCATACATAATGCCAGGGATTCATGGAAAAAAACGCCCTCATTCATAATTGATGACTTTTTCACAGAAATTACGAATTCGTACGTTAGCCTCATCACAATTTGCTCTATAAATCATTGACGGAGAGTGTTTTGGTACTTCACTTAGTGAAATTTCGCAAATTTGTCTCACACAAATCTCGTGGCAAGTAAAAAGCAGGATTAAACTTTACACCCTCAGGCGTCACTTTGTGGAAGTATTTTATACTTGAATCCATATTAAAACTATCCTTGTACCTTTCCACCAATAATTATTAATTACTATGTGTTTCACAGCTTGCTGTATCCTCATTGTTATTATGCATTAATAAATATCGGTGGAAAAGTACAAGGATTGTTTAAATATGGATTCAAGTAAAAGCAGGATTATTTGCTGAACGATAAATATGTATTGAATCAGGTTTTATAAATATTTTCAATGATAAGCCATCGTTATTGGATAGGGACTGTCCATAATCCACGTAGACAGCAAACACTGGGTGGGGAGGTACGAGGGTTGTCAACGAAGGTCCACGATGGGCGGTGGTTAGTTGGAGGGATGTCTACGTAGACAATGGTCGCAGTAAATGACAGATTATCAAAGCTATAAGAGTATTTTTTTCTATTACCTACCTTTCCCTTAAATCAGTCTCAAATTACAAACAGTCCATAACAATGAATTAATAACCCGTTTCACAACTTTTTTCCGCAAAAAAAGAAAATTCTACGTTGACAACAGGGGGGGAACAAGGGAAGTCTACGAGTGTCCACGACGGGGGTTTGGTGGGTCAAAAAATAGCCTAGTTTTATCTACGTGGATTATGTACAGCCGAGGATTATTTATTTGATTTCTACGTTAGAGAAAAACTTTGTTTCTGATCACAGGACGAACGGAGGTAAGATTTCAACGACTTGATTTGACAGCTTCAGTGAAAAATAATGGTACCCATCCCAAAAATATAGTCTTAGTTGTAGTACGAAAATTGGCTTATGGATAAAAATGGATGGGTGATGTTCCTTGAACGTTGAAAAATTCAGCCTTGTACTATGTAAATATACTAGTTGCAAGAATTCACTCCAATTATTCGCAAGGAAAACCACTTTATACGGCTCCAGCGGACAAATTGGCGATGTCAAAGAAAATAAGGGAGCGAAATGTAAATTGCTCTTTATGTCAGCCAAATGGACAGATGAAATGGTAATTTCATTCACCAAGTAATGACAAAGATTTCGGAAATTATCACCAAACAACAACTGGATTGCACGCGAATAATGATCAAAGTGAGAGGTAATTTTAGCGTTGAATTTGTGAGTCAAACGGCATAAAAGCTTTCAATTTTTCTTAATATTTTCACATTACGTGCTCCATGAATCAAAGTTATACATTTCTTTACTTTCAGTGATTTCACTTGGAATGCTTCTAGACAGGGGAGAAGATCCCTGGTTGGTGCAAAAAGAATCGATCCGCTATATTTTCCAATGTATATCATGAAAATCCTTGTGCATATTTGTTCACCAAAAAATCTTCCTGTTGTGGGAACCTAATCACTATTAGCTTCGCCTAACGTACTAACAAGCAGGCAGGATATGGTTTCCTCTGTATTTTCATATTTTATTATTTCCGCAATATAAAAGAAGCACGGAGCAAAAGCAGCATATAAAACATTGAAAATTTCATAACAAATTACATCGTTTTTTATATGGTTTAATTTTGATCTTATACAAAGCCAATGTAAAAGCTTAATCTTGAGGATGAGCAGTCATAATATTTAAAGCGTCATTTTAGATATAAAACGCATTATAAAGACAAGATTTGATGCAGCGTGGAAGAGGGAGGGCTCATTATGTAAAAATTAAAATTAATTCACAGTGAAGTAAAACTTAAAATTGTCAACTTTTGCATGATTTAAACGTTCATAAAACTGGCCATTACTGCTAAAACTGGCAATCACTTCAAAGTTTTCGTCATCTATTTCCTATAAAAACATCTCTTTCGACATGTTTTGAGGGCTCTGCGACATTTAACATTAATCTATTTGGATCATTGGAAAGTAATTAGAGAAGGCCTTCTCATCGGCAGTTCAAAAAGCTGTGGCCCAAAAATGTTTGCAAATTTATTTGCTGCTTACGCGGGAGTTGATGTTCAGGAGGCTTATAGGTCAATAATATAGTAGTAAAGCTACTCAGTGACGTTGCGAGATTTAAGTACCCACTTTTGTGGACGTGAATTTTCAATTAAGCTCTTTCATCATTTCTTGGCGAAAATATACCACACGTATTAGAACATTGGCTAAGTAAGAAATACAGATTATATGAACAGCCGCAATTTTGGCCCACCATATATGATTAAACACCTTTTGTGCTAAAAAATACAGCGTTTAAAATTATAAAAGTAGTTTAAATATTCTGGGAACCAGAGTACTATACTGAATTATTGACTGCCGCTATTTTGGTATTTTATTCATGATTGCTGATTCATGAC
Organism: Ceriagrion tenellum; assembly: GCA_963169105.1. Classification (NCBI taxonomy): domain Eukaryota; kingdom Metazoa; phylum Arthropoda; class Insecta; order Odonata; family Coenagrionidae; genus Ceriagrion; species Ceriagrion tenellum. Next base: position 145,159,038 of record OY720640.1, on the reverse strand, counting down.
TTTGATGCCTAGCCAATGACAACATCTGGTGTCACAATCATTGAAATTACAAGCAAAGTCAACATTCACGATTTCAAACGCTCGAAATTTCCGAGGTGGAACGCTGTCGAGTCCTTTGTGAATTAAGTCAACTATATGCTTAACTTACACGAAAATGAACGTTGTTACGGTGGCAGAATTAATTGAAAGTTTTGGATAGTTCCACGCCTATGGATGAAACACAATGGTAATGCGGAGAGACTTACGCTTGACGAAATTCTTGCACCACCGTCCTCCAAGGGTTGTAATTCAATCACAAGCAACCTCGAGGCGTCCTTAGAACGAACACTTACCTGTGAAAAAAGAAAAAAAATATTAGGACACGGTATCAATGCATCAATAATGATTTTTTTCGTGTGAAGTCATAACCTGTCTCGAGCGAGACGAAAAAATAATTGAAGTGTTTCAACGAAAAATTATTAGCAATAAATACTTGGAGATATAAGGCTGGACTTCAAGAGACTCATAGGCAGCTCACACTAAATCTCTACAAAGCAAGCAAAATTTAAAGATGCATCTAAAAAATTCACGCTTGCATTTCTTGCCTTATAAAGTTTATTTCATCATTTTGCCAATAAATCAAATATATCGCAAGATTGCTGAGAAACTGAAGATCTCTGATTAAACCGCGGGGTTTAAGATTGAGTCTGCGCAATGATGAAACATATTTTTTTTAATTGAAGCCGGACCGAACTTGATCGCGAATTCAAAATGATTATGAAATACTAAGAAAAACGTTTATATTATTCATTGTGACTCTTTGGTAGGATTGGTACCATAAAATTAGTTGTTCATGAGGTCAGAATCTGGCCTTTTCTTTTGACTCCACGCTTTTTTTCATCCATCTTTTGATAATTATTTAAATTGAATTCGCCGATGAAGCAATAATTGCGAATTAATAATGAATTAGCTGAGGAGACAGTTGTTATGTAAAAGCTCTAAAATTATGTTTTAGACAGTAAGAACTAAAAAACCGCGATATACAAAAAAGAGACATTTATTCATACTCGTCACTGATGTGGAAAGTACCATGAATCCTCTTCGATCCTGACAAGTCGTATGGATTAAATAACTAATATACCAGTTTGTTTCGAAAACTCTTGAAACAGTTTCACTGAACCTTTTGAATATTACGGCTCCGGTACGGCAGGATGTTCATAAATTTTCAGTGATAAACATTGGTCTCGACATATTAGGCAAATTAAATAAAAATGCTCAACTCTAAAATAGATTATTTATGAAATGTTAGTTTTGGTCGAGAAAAATTTATAGAAATAAATTATTAAAAAGAGATACATCACCATTCAGCCAAAGTAGTAAGCATTAAAGGATCATTTTCCGAAAAACATGTTTTTCACGGATCAAATTTATCGGAGGATTACTCTGTTACACGTGAATAAACATTCTGTTATTTCGGCACTTCGGGTGGTCACACTCAACTGAGCTACTAATTATTTCATGAAAAGTTTCTGTTTTTATTCATTTTATTTTAATATATTATTAGCTGAAATTATTTATTCAATACATTATTGCATCAAATTATAAGCAATTTTGAGCGTATTTTTGTAATTATAATGATTCACGAGACTTTTCTAAATATAAATCACCGCCGGAATTATAAATAGGACATCGTGCATCAAAGCGAATTGTCGCTTCTTGACCGCTGACATATAGATTAGCCAAGGGAAAATGATAGAGTATCTAAGCGAGTTTACAAGAGCATTATGGACAAGTGTGGTAGACAACGTAATTCTCGTGTAAAAACTCTTTTATTTTTGTGTTCGATATCTCGATATATTGACGCAAATTCGAAGTTAATGTGATGTCCACGAACAATTTGAGTAAAAAAGTTACGTATCTATAGTTCTACATATGTTAGTTATCATCAAGCTCTAGAAATGGATGACATTTTAGGTAGATTTTTAGTTTCAAATAGTACACAAAGTAATGGACTGGACAGCATTGCCAAAATATACCGCTCGCTAATATGAGGCTATTCTAATAACTTATCATTGACTATAAATATATATGTTGGTGAGAATCTACTGAAAAGCTGAAGCAATGGAGTTGCAAAATAATTTCCGCGACATATTTCCACACATTTAATTAAATTGGAATAATTAAAGGAGACTATATCGCACCTTTTTATTAGAATGAAAGTATCATCAAAAAAATGCACTGCTTTTTTATACACGCCAAAAATGGGCGTTTATTGAAGGATATGGAACGGCAGTACACTGCGACAACATTGTTAAAATGTGTTTTGACAAACAGGGTTCGTTAATATTTTTTGTGAGTATAATTTAAATATTTTTCAATCATAAAATTTTTTTTGAACTGCTTATGTTTTACGTGAAATATAAAATAAACTTTTCTGTGAAGGCTTTATTCGCGATAGCCATAAAAAATATGTGAACATATGACTTATGTAGATTTATCTCATTAGTGAAAAATTAGGCAATTAAAGACGTAAATTTTTATCATCCTCAATGTGGACATGTTTATTTAACGCTTTTTTAATCTGGTTAAATCATTATTAAAACTTAATATCGTCACATCATCGTGACTGAAGGGGATTCTCCCTCGTGCATCCTTGTGAATACGCAACCTGTTGTTTGGGCTTCCGCATGACATTTGAGCGCCTCTTTAAGTGAAGCGATGGCACTGCGTATATGACACCTGAAACGGACCGTCAGAGGTTGCGCTCCCGCGATTGCGTCCCTTCGTGTCGCACGATGAAGAAGAGGAAAGGGTGGGTCGACGGCGACTGAAGGGGAATTGGCAGGTGGTGCGTGGGATGTATTGCGTCCCAATCCAAAAGTGGAGAGGAGACGGTACATATGAAGAGGGTAGTGGAGGAGGGAGTGGGGCAGTTGTTAGGGGGGTTGGGGTGGGAGCCGGGGGAGGAGGAAGAGGAGGGGGAGAAAGAGAGGAAGGATGGACGATAACGCCCCGCTTCGTCGCACGGACCCAGTCGATGAGGAATCTGATTCATTTCATTAAGTCCCGGACTCTGGCGTTGTGCCACTCGTCCCCACCTATCTCTCGCCTCCATTGATTAAATTTCCTCTTGGAACCCGCCCCCGCACCATCCCCCATTCCTTTCCAACCCCCTCAGCTATCCTCCCCCCTCTCAATGTCATTTCCACCCCCCATTCCCCTCCCACACGCGACCAAGCTCCCCCATGGAGAAACAATTACCCCATTCGTGCGGTGATTAAAATAAAACTTTCACATGGGAATCGTGAAAGTTATTGTTTTAAAAATTCAATTCGGGAGGTCGATTGGGAAAAGCATGCATTGAAGGGAGGAAAAGATGAAAGGAATGGATTTGGGATTAACTTTGCGCTGCGAACACTCATGATGCGACTTTTGATTCAACACGTCATCCAAGAGGTCAAGATATCTAAGTATGAAAAAATGGGCAACTTCCACTGAGATAAAATTTATTCCGGCCGGTTTCGCTGTTTACAGCATCCTCTGATGATGCTCCTGAAGATGCTGTAAAAAACGAAACCGGTCGGAATAAATTTTATCTCAGTGGAAGTTGCCTATTTTTTCATACTTACTTATTATCCGATTCCACTCCATCAAGCCTGAAACTACAGATTATGTAATTAAAGATACACTACTTCGTCAATAATTGTTTAGCTTAGATAAACAAAGACTTTCGTTTCATCAAGATAGTGACGATTAATTCTCAAGATTGAAAATCACTGTCAAGAGTTTTGACAAATTTAGCCATTTTTCATAACAAGAATTCTCGATTACATCAGATTGCAGCATTTTCATTTATCTAAGATATACTAAAGATGACATGCTCGTATCGAAGATATTGTTTTTACTGTTAATTGCTGAAAATATTTAAAAATCACTTCCAAAATAAAAAGAGGCCCTCCTGCGTTTCTCTTACATTTCCACTCTTCTCCCCGCCCCCTATTGTCATCAGACACTCATCAATCCCCATGCTCACCATCTATGGAGAACATGATACTCATAATTGTACATGGTTAATATAACATTTCACGCGAGAACTATATACGTTGTTTCTCCTAAAAATATATTCAGAACATTGACTGGGAAAAGTGGATATGTGATAGATAGATAATAGAAAAGTAGGGTAGCAAGATATTTGATTTGCTAATATCAGCTATGAAAGCAACAAGCTATAAAGGAGGATGGGATGCATAGTTATCTAATCACTGCCAACTCTACGGTATGAAAAACCATAATGTCAATTTATAAACGACAAACTGACTTGAAAACCTTTTTGCGGGGTCTCTAAAAATACTGACTATGTATTTCATTTCAAGTATAATCAATTAACGCTGTGTTCAATAGTCTACACATTCATCAACTACGTACTATCGATACCTAGATGATTCGCTCTAATATCATAAATTTTAGGCTGAATATCTTTATCACTAACCAATATAATGTTTCATTTTTGGTTACTTAGTACATGTGCGGAAACTATTTTTAAGAGTTAACAGAAGTGCTGCTTGTATTTAACGAAGTAACACCAGATGTAAAAATCACATCATTTTCTACTAACTTGCCCACCATCCATATTTAGCTTCCTCCTGTCCTCTTTAATCGTCACACCATTGAGAAACAATGGAATTGTGATGAGATATGTGAATTTTCGTAAGAATAAAGTATCCTGATTGGTACTTTTTTTTTAACTATCACTTCCTGTGGTCAATTTAAAAACGTGACATTGTAGTGAGATAAGAAAGAGTATAGCAAAAGGACATTTAACGTATAGAATTGGCTATTGATGAAATATAACAAATCAAGGAGATATTGTATATTTCATTGATATTTTATTAAATATATTTGCTTCAAACGTAGTTAAAAAAGACACATTGCTTCATATCACTCTTTAACTCACTCAGGACTGACACATGGTTACGTCACTCTGTGCCATCATCCAAGTCTTAATATAATGAGGATGGTACATTACAACAAAACCACTGTCAGTTTTGAGTATATTAGCGGCAAGGAATAAAAACCAGTGCCTTTCATGAAAAAGTTTGAAGCTTAAGTTTTACGTTAAACTTCGTTACGCCTGAGTCTTTCGCTAACATATCAATGAAATTATGGTCAATTGCTTTTTAGTTCCATTCTCAAACTCTTTGCAATTTATTTTATATCTATGGGGCTCTGAAATCAGCAAAATTTGAACGTAAACTAGATCAAGTTTCAACTGTCGCTCTGATCTCAACCCTGAGATCAGAGCGACATCAGAGTTTGAGATCAACCCTGATCTCAAAACTACCGCTTTCAGCTCATAAACTTAAAAGCTTTTTGTCCCTAAATATCAACTGTATGAGAAGTAGAGTTTTGGTCTGCAAGCTGAAAGTCTACTGCTCATACAGATGACATTTTCTCTGGTTACTATTTGATTTGTGCTAATTTTACTAACAGTTTGGAGACTGAATCTCTACTACTTATAGAGTTGACATTAGCTCTGGTTTAATTTTAAACTTTGCTAATTATAAAGCCCTGAATACGCCAAAAATATCTGGCGAACCGTTGTTATTGAATTATAAAGTAATATTCCACGACTCGAGTCAAAATAAATATTCCACAACTCGAGAAACTTCATGTTAGTTAAAAATGGTACACTGAAACCAAAAAACACATTGCGTGTTTACTAGGACGAATGAGATGATTTTTCTTCAGTCATGATGATGCACTGACGACATTCAATTTTTATTAGGATTTAGGCTAGTCGTAGGGGAACGTAATACATGTATTGAGGACGGTAAGACTTTCGTTTACTTCATCACTCAACTTCTCTATAATGAGAAAAGTGTACATGTTTCAAGTTTTTAACAATATTTTTCACTTACGCGAGCAAATTGGTGTAGACAAGTCCATACTGATTACTTTCGCTAACGTTAGAAATGGCGTGAACGATTTCATTCAGTAATCAACTCCAATTTTGATATGATGACCCCACGTTTCATCCCGGTGGGTTTTAATTAAGAAAATAAAATAAGCAACCTAGGGGAAATGAAAATGAATATGGGCTGGGAACAGCTTTTTCATATCGACACGGGTGTTTGCAATGAAAATATCGGGTAGCCGTCGCCTTGTAACGTCATGTCGCACTGCCCCTAGGGGATGGTGGACGGGGTCGAATGAGTGAGTTTAATGGTGAAAGGGAAACAACGGTACTCGCAGTTCTCGATGCTGAACGGGTCAGGCAGGGCTAGATGAAGTTGTAACTGGATTTGAAAGGTGGACGCAACTTGTGAGGATTGATATCATCCGGAACACATCGGGGACCCTGGACTCTCTTCCATGAACCACTAAAGGGACGAAAATACGATGCGTCAAAGATACGTGCCTGTAATATGAAATTGCTGACAACTCAAGCGGAACTACTCAACAATGAATGATCTAATTATTGTTATTCCTCCATACTACAGTAACTTACCAGTTACATACTCATACCGATTTTTAATTTCTACATGCAAAGCGGTTGGATGTTTTGAAAATCAGAGAATCTTCTCGTAGATTTCTATAATTTCAGGGTCCTCCCTACCTCCAGTATTTCCATTTTCGCCACAACATACATTTACCCTTCTTCATCCCGGTTTAGTACGTAAAAATATAGGAAAAAAAAGGTTTATTTTTATTTATAATTAAAACTGTCGTAAATTATCATTTAGCGTCCATTTTTTACAATTGACGGTGACTGTCATGGCTTATATATTAAACTGAAAAAGTCTGGCTAAATAGATATATATTTATTGGAAAAAAGTTAAATAAAGATTGAAGTGTTAATACGTTACGTTTATTCATCCCAGTTAAGTACTCAAGATCCTCAAGGGTTACAAATGCTTATTTTTGCCCGTAAATTCTATGCGGGAGGCTTAAGTGACTTTTTGTGAATTTATTATCAACCTTTAAAAGAAGAACACTAGAAATTTTTCCACTGATTTGTATAAATTTTGGTGAACCTAGAGAACACAAATTCAGGTACTGAATTATAAGGTGAAATGCATGTTACAAATTAATTCAGTGGAATTACATCCTCTAAGTCATTATTGAAAAGTATATATGTAAATGGCAACGCTTTGGCAGCATGGAACATTATTTTAACGACTGAGAAATAATAATATAACCAATTTGCTAAATCTACTGACATTTTTGGGTATGAAGTCGAGCATAGTTTGCGACGATTGCCATTTTCCGAACTCGAGAGACACATCATTTTTGAATGGTATACTTCCCTGCCGTGATGAAGTTTGAAATAAACATTTAGATCCTCCGAATCTATACTCATCTTTCGAATACAAGTTTAATTTAGCGATTCTGACCGACCTAGCGACTATCTCATCAGGCCGAGAGTGGTGACACTTGGCCTCTCTCACAGACCGACTACGCTAGAGATGGGAGAACTCGTTCATTTTTGGGACCTCGTTCACTCTGGAACGCTTCCTTTAGGGACCAGTTCCTTTTCACTCGTTCACCGTTCCTTTCTTGATAGTGGTCATGTATTTTTATTTTAAACATGTTCTTGGTGTTTAAATAGAACTTGGACTAACTAAATACTTATTATACCGTAATGCCGGCTTCTCAGAATGTTGAGTGAAATAAAAGATGGAAGGTGGTATTACCAACTTTTTAAATGGTTTCATAAATTAGTTTAAGTAAATAATAAAAATACACTGCTAATTTCACAGCTAGCATCAGCAGATGAATTATTTGGGAATTAAAAATAACAACCTATCTCATTAAAATAGGAGCGAAAGTAATGAAGGATGGACCGAAAGGAACGAAGGACCGAAAGGACCAACTGACGTTCCATAGTAATCAATTCTCGGTCCTCCCGTTCAATCCTTGGACTCCTCCTCCTTAGGACCTGTTCGTTTGCAAACAACCCACCACTAGACTCTATAATCTTCCTCTAAAAGCGAGTGAAGTATTAAACTTTTCTGCTCATGCTGTTGAGCAGTTTGTTATTCTATAATGTTCCTCGCATATACGAGCGAGGAACATAACTTTGTGTGAGCAAATTGCTACACGTAGGTACTTCCAGTACAACAGACTACGTGTGTCACCACTAGTGCCTTCAAATTCCTCCTAGTTTGTTATGCTATGCAAAAGATGGTATTCTAAAAATGCTGATTATAATTTCTGACATATGTTGGAGATGAATCTTTTTCATATCAATAGGACGGCTATTTTGCTATAATTTTTATTTTATTATTTGTTTAATTTTTTGTATCGAATGATTATTTAGCATTTAGCAGAATTTCACTCGATTAGTCATCGTCAAAAGTATAAAATCGAAAAACACATATAAAATGAAAACGCACAAACAGGAAACTAAAATTTGAGGTCAGAGGTATCACTCTTGACAAATTCTCGCAAAAAAATAAAATGTTTTAGTTAGTGGTGAATGATGAGTTTAAACCTAGACTTGCTGACAGGCCTAGCCTCTTGAGGCAGAATACTAATTACTTAGTTTTATTACATTAAGTGATTAGACACAATTGGACAATCTACAGCGGAGCACCACTAAATTGCCTTTTATTCTATTGAAGTGATGATGAGCACTGACTCCTGACTCTAATGAGCTCAGGTACTGAAGAAAAACAACGCTCAACTCAACAGTTTTACAGTATATACCTACTGAATAACGGCTGAGGTGGCTTCTCTTTTTACATTAAAAGAGAATAATTATATATTTTAAATTCACGAATAACTGCTGCTATTTAGAGATCATTCAAGAAATAGCTGATATCATCTTGAACGCATATCAGTGCTCATCATCACTTCCCTAGGATGTGATCAATAAATACTGATAAATAACATAGAATTTGTGAGCCATTCCCTCCCTACCGACATAAAACCTTAATCACAACCACATTCACCACCCCCTCACTGCGAAACCTTCCTTCCCACCCACCCCCTCTCTCTTTACCCCTCTCCTTTTCCCGAACACATATGTGACAGAAATTCTTCCCAACGAGAGTAGTACCTGATGATGGCGCATTAGAGTCGAAACGCGTTGTACTAATAAAAATCTAGTGGACATTGCTAAGTTTTATTAATTTTATTAATAATGTTTCACATCATCTCGCCGGACTTCGTTGAATCTATTCTGACATCATCTTTTTAAAAGCACCAAAGTCCTAATCGATTGAGGAGATTAACGTCACTACCCATGTCTCAGTAAATTCACGTCACTACGGAAGAATAAATGCTCGAGCATTATACGTATCTAACTCATCCCCCGAAGAAGACCAATTTGACCGAAATCCGACCCCATCCCCTCAGAAATAATCCTCTCTCGGATCGAAATTTCTATTCGGGGGTTTGTCCTCTTACACCGAGGTCTCTCCTTGCCAAGTGAAGCTGGAAGAAGGGTCCTTGTTCCGTTCCGAGAGTTAATTGCTTTCTCGTAAGGGGGTGTGGCTTGGCTAAGGGGTTGTAACATCGTCGTAAACTCGGGACGGAGAAATTTTTCGATCTCGAATTGGTGATGATTTTTTTCCTCCTCCTTGACTCTACCAATCCCGTTGGACTCGAATTACTTCCTTCCGTGCACGACAACAGGTGTTCGCTCCAGCGTCCAATTTCTCACATTACACGACGCGTTTGGCTTTCCGTTTGTTTCGGATCTTACGCGCTGAGTACTTCCAAACCGATTTGGAACAGAGTAATTTACTCGCTTACTTTATTAAGCCGACATTTATTTAGTCGACGCGATATTCCTTGATAAGGCATTCGACAAGGTTTCTCACAAAAAAACTCATTTATAAATTGCAACCATGCGGAGTTAATAGAAAAATAGTGAAATGGATGATGGACATTCTCAGTGATCGAAAACAAAAAGTAGTTATTGATGGTTTTATCTCTGATATGGTCGAAGTCACATCAGGTGTTCCTCAAGGAAGTGTGATCAGCCCTCTTTTATTCATTATTTATATCAATGACCGAAGTTCTAGAGTTAGCAGTAAAATAAGATTATTTGCGGACGATACAGCTATCTGCCGTGAAATGAGCGAAGACTCGGACTTAAAAGCTCTGTCATAGGACCTTAACAACGTTCATTAGTAGTGCCATGAGTGGGGGTTGGAATTAAATATCAACAAATGCACTGTGTTCAATCTGTGAAAGTCATCACAATAGTGTCATAGGTACCTATACTGTGGGCGGAGTAAACATTGTCTTCAGATACAGTAAAATATCTTGGAATTACCTAAACTTCTGATATATCGTGGGGATTACACATACGGAATATACGTGACGCCGCTTTATAGGAACTAGGTTTTGTTAAACGTATAATAGGAAGGTCCTCGGAAGCAAAAGCCAAAGAGAGATATTACTTCGCTCTGGTTAGGCCACATCTCGAATACGCCATGAGCATTTGGGACCCTGGTCAAATAGATTTAACCACAAACATTAATACAATACAAAGGAAAGCAGCGCGCTTCGTTAAAAACTGCTACGAGCTCACATATAGTCTCACAATTTTCAGAGGAATTAAGGTGGGAGCCCCTGGAGACTCGGAGGTTACATGCTAGGCTTAGCTTGCTTGAGAAATTCAGAGCTGATATTTTTCAGAGCGACACAGAGAATATTATCATGTCTCCTCACTACATCTCAAGGTCTGACAGATGCGATAAAATAAGAGAGATACACTGCTGAACAGATAGGTACAAAAACTCGATCTTTCCGCGAGTAATAAGCGACCACAATAAAAATTGAGCTCTACTATAATACACTCCTATTAAATATGTCACCATTCCATCTCCAAAAACTTACACCTTTACACGGCTGGTGACCTAACACCCCCTGCCACATGCCCATGCGACGGCTCGCAGGATATTATGTAGATGTAGATTAAACCTGGACTGAATAAGGAGATACTAACTCTTCTCTTACAAACGTAGTTCTGGTCACATTAAGCATGAAACGCAGAATTTTTATTTTTGAAATATAGAATCGCAGTCGGAGAAATGGTTTTAAGCGAGATAGCAAGCGAATTGAATAACAGAATAGGCAAATATTCACTGAATAAATGATTTTAGTGCGACTAGGTTTCAATCTACTGCATTATCTTCAGGTCTACAGAACTTACCTGAAGACGCCGTAGTATATCGAAGCATAGGCCTAGATTGAAATCATTTATCCAGTGCAAAATCGTCTAATTCTCTTTTTCTTCGTGCTGAGATTCCACCAAGTCACGGTTGATACTTCATATTTTGAGAAAGCAAGCAATAAAACATAGAAAGAAGCGCACAGTGGTATTTTTACACTGGTTTTTATCCGAAGTTTGACCTCTGCCTATGTGTTTTGTAATATCCCGGAACAAAATTTTTCATGGAGAAGAAAAGATTGAAAAGTTTGATCGTTATATTATTTTAATAGAGTTCTTGTTTGCTTATATGTTGAACTTTCTTGTATTTTGGTCGGAGAAGAGATTTGTTGACTGATTCTTGTGCGAGAGGACATATTGAAGGGTTAAAGCGTCTGCATCGGACTTCTGCGAGAGTGTGGTATTTTAATTAAAGAAGACAAATGAGTTAATCAAAATTGACAGATCAGAGGATGTACGCAGACTCGAGGCGTTGGAGGTGTGGGCACAGAGGAATGGAAGGAATGGGTGAGCTGGATGGGGAGGGAGAGAGACGTATGTGGAGGTAACTAATTGTGAAAAAATAGGTAACTTCCTCTGTGATAAACTTATTCCGACCGGTATCGCTTTCTACAGCATCTTCAGGGACCTGAAGATGCTGTAAAAAGCGAAACCGGTCGGAATAAATTCATCACGGTGGAAGTTTCCTATTTTTTCACACTTAGTTATGTCCCCATTCCACTCCATCAAGCCTGAAACCAGAGAGTATGAGCAGGTCTTGGACATGGTTGTATAGGAGAGAAAACAAGAGTGGAGGTTCGGGAGAGGCAGAGAAGATGGATAAAGGGCATATTGAATGGTGAGGAAAAGTTGAAGAGAATAATATTGAGGAGGACATTCGGGAAAAGAGAAAGAGAAAAGAAGAGGATAGAAATTCAGGATGAAATATGAAAAGAGAGAGAGGATATGAGAAGATCAAAAGGATTCTAACGGCAGTTCATTAATAGCAGACAAAACGGAACGATTTTCCAGAGGGAAAAAACTGTCCAAAAACCTACCAATTAGCTGGTACGTTAGTCAAATGAAATCTAAAGTGGTCCAGCGCTAGTCTCCAGATTCGTTTAGCTACTAGTACCTATCGAAGGAATAGTGAGAGAATTGATGTATGCCAGAGAATTTTAAAAAAACTCGACAATCGCATCCACGAGATTTATTTCTGCGTTGATTTTCGGCAAGAATGCCAAGCATCGCTATGATAAAAATTTGATTACAGTGTGGTGAGTATATTATATTTCAAAAGCATTTGATGAAATTATGGAACTATGCAGTAGAACGTTTGGCCGACATTATTTTAAACCATTGAGGTTAATGAACAGGGAGCTTGCCATTGTGGCCACTTGCATAAAGCTGTATCGTGTGCGTTGCCTTGTGCCATAATTCGTGACTCCGATTTTCCTCCGAGTACTTCTTAGATGTCAGAATGTATTTCACTTATTTACCATGCATTTCCCTTACTTGACTTGTTTTTTATTTAAATTAACAATAATCCGCATTCTTTATCGAAACTGTGGTAATTGAAAACTGAATCCATATCAATAAGTTGCCAATATACAAATGAAGATTTGTCGAGTATCCGTCCGAGTGAATTGGTCCATTTTCTCCGAAGTTTCGAGGCCCAGCATGGCCCTCGTCATCAGGAAAGATGAGAAAGGTCAACGGAGCAAATTCAATAGGGTTTTAAAAATAAACCAATAATTGCAAACTTCTATTATAGGATTTTATCGGAGTATAATTTCTACGGAGAAGGTGCCAATTTAATATTTTAGAAACGAACAAGGGTCCCACCTAAGACGCGAAAAGTAACTGAATATACGAAGACACGGATAAGATAAGCATTTATATTAATCATCATTTCCTAAGGGCTGAGCTCAGGTTAATGGAATACATATTAGTCCAATCAAGTGATAAAACATACGGAGAAAACGCGGAGGTGGGGACAGTACGAGGTTGGCGGGGAGAGACGGAATCGAACGAGGAAATAAGGCTGCACTTATTTGGGAGATGGCCCGAGTATCCACCTACACACTCCTCAGACGGAAGAAGGAAGATAATTTGGTAGAAACGAGATGATTGGATGAGGGCGAGGCTTGATCAAGCTGAGATTTTTATATATATCTCGCTATAATTTATATATATATCGTTATATATATATATATCTCGCCATAAAACTCGCAGCTTGATCAAGCCTCGCCCTTCTCCAATCATCAATCTCTTATCTAAATAATGTCTGTCTGTCTTAACCATCTGTCAATTTCAATCTTATCAATTTCTTGATAGTTCGGTGCCACTAGCACCTTGGTTGCAAGAACGTAAAGGACTGAGACCTCCTATATATGGTTTATATATACATATATGTATATGTATATATATATATATATATATATATATATATATATATATATATATATATATATATATATATATATATATAAATGCACTTAGGATCACTTAAGTGACGAATATATAAAGGTTTGCCAGAGGAAGGCAGACGACAAACACAGAAAACAATAAAATGATGAACACACTTACAAAGTTTCTTGATATTTCGGTGCCACTAGCACCTTGGTCGCAAGAGCGAAGACTCCTCAGTCTTCAGCTTCGCTCTTGCGACCAAGGTGCTAGTGGCACCGAAATATCAAGAAACTTTGTAAGTGTGTTCATCATTTTTTTGTTTTCTGTGTTTGTCGTCTGCCTTCCTCTGGCAAACCTTATATATATATATATATATATATATATATATATATATATATATATATATATATATATACACGATGTGGATAGGATGGAGGAGATAGACACACAAAAAAAGAGACGATCACACTTACATAGCTAGCTTTCGGAACTAGTCCGTCTTCAAGGCGTATCACGGAACAAATGTCGTGTGCGCTGGTGAGGATAGGGGTAGGAGGGGCGGTAGGTTAGGGGAGTGGGGATGGGGGAAGGGGAAGGGGTTTTTCCCAGCGGTTGACGAACGGTTCTTGAAAAGGGGAAATTTTTACCAGCTCGTGTCTTGGCCGGAGAGAGCGGAAGGGGTCGCAGTGAGGGTGGGGGGGGGGAAGAAGGAAGGGAAGGGGGTAAATGGAAAACAACGGGGAGCGTGCGATTAATGTATTTTATTTAATCCGGGCGCGGCGTACGATTTTAGCAACCAGATTATGGCCAGCTCCTTCTGGCGCACTTCAATTAACGGGGCGTCCGGGGGAAGGGAGATCAATATTGCCACCTCAAAGCACTTGTCAAAGGACAAGCCATGCTTCCGCACATGAGTAGGGACGGGGAAAGTGGAAGATGGGTCTTTACAGGTGCACCGATGGTTATTCATTCTAATATTAAGGGGTGTAATACATTCGCCCACATAAAAACCGGGACATAGTTTACATTGTAACACATAAACTAAGTTGTGGGAGTCGCAAGAGCCGGAGGCTTTGATGTCGAACGGCGTCTCTGTGTTAGGACTCTGAAATGAGGATAGGGGGCGAAACATGTTGCACGTTTTGCACCGTGGTTTGTTGCATCTCTGTGTGGTGGGACGGGGAGTGTCATTCGATGTACCCTCTCGCGAAGAATTGGAGCGAAGAAGATTGGCTAAGTTAGGTGGACGTCTGAAACATACTGTGGGGCATTTGGGTAGGAGATTGGCTGTCGATCTGTTAGTATCTAAAATTGGGAATAAGTCTTTGAGGATGGTCTTGAGTTTTTGGACGCCAGGAAAATATGTGATGTGAAGATTTAGGGCGTCCAGGGGGGTGTCTTTTTTACGTGGGGTGAAATTAGCAGAGGAGGGTAAAATACGTTTTTTTAGAAGTGGCTCGGGATAATTTCTATTGGATAAAGAATTGTGAAGCTTATCAAGGTATTCGTGAAGTTTTTCTTTGGAGTTGCAAATCCGGTGGCCACGGATCGACAGCGAATAAGGAATTGAGTGCTTAGTGTGTTTGGGATGGCAGCTGTTGTAATGCAAATACAGTTGTTTGTTGGAGGGCTTGATATGGACCGAAGTCTCAAAGGTGTTATTATTTGTGATGGAAATGTCTACGTCGAGAAAGGTGATTTGAGAAGGAGAAGTGGCCGATGTGAAGCGAATGGATGAGAACTGATTTAGAGATTTGAGGAAGTTCGCTAGGGTATCCTCGCCGTGGGTCCATATGATGAAAATATCATCAATGAATCTAACCCAGAGCTCCGGTTGTAATTCCTGGGTGGCGAGGAAATCACTTTCGAGCTTTCCCATGAAGAGATTGGCATATGAAGGGGCCATTCTTGTGCCCATAGCCGTTCCCTTGGCTTGAAGAAAGAAACGCCCATTGAAAGTGAAGGCGTTGCGTTTCAGAATGAATTCAACTAGCTTGATAAGGAAGTTGGTGGAGGGAATTCTAGGGTGATTTCTTCTCGAAAGGAAATGGGATATGGACTCTAGACCTTCATGGTGAGGAATCGAGGTGTACAATGAAGTAACATCCACCGTAGCCATGATGACGCTTTTGTTGGAGGGAATATTTACTGCTTTCAGGATGTCTAGGAAGTGATAGGAATCACGAAGGAAGGAAGGGAGTTTAGCAACTATAGGCTGCAGGTGATAGTCCACGAAGGCCGATATGCGCTCCGTTGGGGAATTGCAGTTGGAGATGATAGGGCGTCCGGGGACGCCTTCTTTGTGTATTTTGGGAAGGAGATAGAAATACGGGGTTTTGAAGTGAGTGGGCGAGAGAATATTGATGTCGGACTTGGACAGTCCTTCATCTGGGCCTGTTGAAATTAAGAAGTCATGTATTTCCGCTTGATACGCCGCAGTTGGATCCTCTGTGAGTGGCAGATAGGAAGAAACATCACCGAGTTGTCGCATTGCTTCGGCGACATAATCCTCCCTATCTTGAACCACAACGGTTGATCCCTTATCCGCTTTACTGATGGTAATGTTGGGATTGCGGCGGAGGCGACTGAGAGATGACAATTCCTCTCTGTTAAGGTTTGGGGCAGGAGTGAGGGAATTGAGAAAATGAGGATCTGACACACGATTTAAAAGTTGGTTGCAGAATACCTCGATTGGGTGATTATTGGCCAAAGGTTTAGGTTCATAGTTGGATTTAGGACGAAATTTGTTGATGGCGGGGTTTAAATTTGAAGTGTGGCCGTCGTTTTGTTTCCAAAAGTGCCGCCATTTGAGGTTTCTGCAGAAACTGATGACATCCGAGAGTAATTGTATATGATTGACTTTGGGAGTCGGTGAGAAAGTGAGTCCTTTACTTAAAACAGAGACATCATTCTTAGTGAGTGCAGTAGAGGAAAGGTTGAGAACATCTGACTCTTGCCCTCCGTCAGGTATGGAGTGGCCGTGGGGTGGTGGGGGTTTGTATTTAGGAGGGGTTGGCGGCCCCTTGGGCGGCGCCGGGAGGTTGAATAAGGTGGCGAGATCTGGCCGTTCCGAGAGGA
Source organism: Ceriagrion tenellum (assembly GCA_963169105.1). Classification (NCBI taxonomy): domain Eukaryota; kingdom Metazoa; phylum Arthropoda; class Insecta; order Odonata; family Coenagrionidae; genus Ceriagrion; species Ceriagrion tenellum. The sequence goes on along the minus strand of OY720640.1, from coordinate 145,142,405 downwards.
GAGGCCGGGGAGGGGGAGTGGGGGGCAGTATTTGGGCGGGAAGAGAGATACCTCTCGCTAAATGTGAAACGTATAGGGCGGATAGTTTCTTTAATAATTTATTACGGCGAAACTCCTGTTTTTTCAGCGTTACAAAAATTATATTGTTAATGTGCGTAATATACTCCGGAAAAGAGCAGGTGATAATTTTTATCAAAGAGAGCCAATTCTGAATGTGGAATTCTCGCATTGAAGTATACTGGGCCAGGAGTACCCGGGTAAATGATAATGAAGTTTGAAACTTCAGTTGATAGATTGGAGAGCGCAATTGTGGAGGGATAGCGTCAATTGGAATTTTAATGGTGAGGCCATTGGGGGCTATTCCCATTGAAAGGCAGGAATTTAAAAAGAAAATATGATCATTGCACATAGATATCTTTCGGGAATTGAATTTGACTTGGGAAATCCAATGCGCCAATGGTTGGTTCATAGTCACGATGGTGAGTGGGAGGAAAATTAGGTGGGAGGTGACGAGATTAAGATGATATGCCTAGACACGATACTGGAGTAAAAACAAGAGGGAAAGTTAAGAGAAAGATGGGAAGGTTTAAATAGGATAAGGAAAGACAGGAACAGCGCACTTACGTAGGCGTAACGATGAAGAAGAAGATGAGCAGCGGGCAGCAAACAAATACGTTGATGGATTGGAGTCAGCCATGCGGCGATGAACACACGATGTGGATAGGATGGAGGAGATAGACACACAAAAAAAGAGACGATCACACTTACATAGCTAGCTTTCGGAACTAGTCCGTCTTCAAGGCGTATCACGGAACAAATGTCGTGTGCGCTGGTGAGGATAGGGGTAGGAGGGGCGGTAGGTTAGGGGAGTGGGGATGGGGGAAGGGGAAGGGGTTTTTCCCAGCGGTTGACGAACGGTTCTTGAAAAGGGGAAATTTTTACCAGCTCGTGTCTTGGCCGGAGAGAGCGGAAGGGGTCGCAGTGAGGGTGGGGGGGGGGAAGAAGGAAGGGAAGGGGGTAAATGGAAAACAACGGGGAGCGTGCGATTAATGTATTTTATTTAATCCGGGCGCGGCGTACGATTTTAGCAACCAGATTATGGCCAGCTCCTTCTGGCGCACTTCAATTAACGGGGCGTCCGGGGGAAGGGAGATCAATATTGCCACCTCAAAGCACTTGTCAAAGGACAAGCCATGCTTCCGCACATGAGTAGGGACGGGGAAAGTGGAAGATGGGTCTTTACAGGTGCACCGATGGTTATTCATTCTAATATTAAGGGGTGTAATACATTCGCCCACATAAAAACCGGGACATAGTTTACATTGTAACACATAAACTAAGTTGTGGGAGTCGCAAGAGCCGGAGGCTTTGATGTCGAACGGCGTCTCTGTGTTAGGACTCTGAAATGAGGATAGGGGGCGAAACATGTTGCACGTTTTGCACCGTGGTTTGTTGCATCTCTGTGTGGTGGGACGGGGAGTGTCATTCGATGTACCCTCTCGCGAAGAATTGGAGCGAAGAAGATTGGCTAAGTTAGGTGGACGTCTGAAACATACTGTGGGGCATTTGGGTAGGAGATTGGCTGTCGATCTGTTAGTATCTAAAATTGGGAATAAGTCTTTGAGGATGGTCTTGAGTTTTTGGACGCCAGGAAAATATGTGATGTGAAGATTTAGGGCGTCCAGGGGGGTGTCTTTTTTACGTGGGGTGAAATTAGCAGAGGAGGGTAAAATACGTTTTTTTAGAAGTGGCTCGGGATAATTTCTATTGGATAAAGAATTGTGAAGCTTATCAAGGTATTCGTGAAGTTTTTCTTTGGAGTTGCAAATCCGGTGGCCACGGATCGACAGCGAATAAGGAATTGAGTGCTTAGTGTGTTTGGGATGGCAGCTGTTGTAATGCAAATACAGTTGTTTGTTGGAGGGCTTGATATGGACCGAAGTCTCAAAGGTGTTATTATTTGTGATGGAAATGTCTACGTCGAGAAAGGTGATTTGAGAAGGAGAAGTGGCCGATGTGAAGCGAATGGATGAGAACTGATTTAGAGATTTGAGGAAGTTCGCTAGGGTATCCTCGCCGTGGGTCCATATGATGAAAATATCATCAATGAATCTAACCCAGAGCTCCGGTTGTAATTCCTGGGTGGCGAGGAAATCACTTTCGAGCTTTCCCATGAAGAGATTGGCATATGAAGGGGCCATTCTTGTGCCCATAGCCGTTCCCTTGGCTTGAAGAAAGAAACGCCCATTGAAAGTGAAGGCGTTGCGTTTCAGAATGAATTCAACTAGCTTGATAAGGAAGTTGGTGGAGGGAATTCTAGGGTGATTTCTTCTCGAAAGGAAATGGGATATGGACTCTAGACCTTCATGGTGAGGAATCGAGGTGTACAATGAAGTAACATCCACCGTAGCCATGATGACGCTTTTGTTGGAGGGAATATTTACTGCTTTCAGGATGTCTAGGAAGTGATAGGAATCACGAAGGAAGGAAGGGAGTTTAGCAACTATAGGCTGCAGGTGATAGTCCACGAAGGCCGATATGCGCTCCGTTGGGGAATTGCAGTTGGAGATGATAGGGCGTCCGGGGACGCCTTCTTTGTGTATTTTGGGAAGGAGATAGAAATACGGGGTTTTGAAGTGAGTGGGCGAGAGAATATTGATGTCGGACTTGGACAGTCCTTCATCTGGGCCTGTTGAAATTAAGAAGTCATGTATTTCCGCTTGATACGCCGCAGTTGGATCCTCTGTGAGTGGCAGATAGGAAGAAACATCACCGAGTTGTCGCATTGCTTCGGCGACATAATCCTCCCTATCTTGAACCACAACGGTTGATCCCTTATCCGCTTTACTGATGGTAATGTTGGGATTGCGGCGGAGGCGACTGAGAGATGACAATTCCTCTCTGTTAAGGTTTGGGGCAGGAGTGAGGGAATTGAGAAAATGAGGATCTGACACACGATTTAAAAGTTGGTTGCAGAATACCTCGATTGGGTGATTATTGGCCAAAGGTTTAGGTTCATAGTTGGATTTAGGACGAAATTTGTTGATGGCGGGGTTTAAATTTGAAGTGTGGCCGTCGTTTTGTTTCCAAAAGTGCCGCCATTTGAGGTTTCTGCAGAAACTGATGACATCCGAGAGTAATTGTATATGATTGACTTTGGGAGTCGGTGAGAAAGTGAGTCCTTTACTTAAAACAGAGACATCATTCTTAGTGAGTGCAGTAGAGGAAAGGTTGAGAACATCTGACTCTTGCCCTCCGTCAGGTATGGAGTGGCCGTGGGGTGGTGGGGGTTTGTATTTAGGAGGGGTTGGCGGCCCCTTGGGCGGCGCCGGGAGGTTGAATAAGGTGGCGAGATCTGGCCGTTCCGAGAGGAGAGGCCGGGGAGGGGGAGTGGGGGGCAGTATTTGGGCGGGAAGAGAGATACCTCTCGCTAAATGTGAAACGTATAGGGCGGATAGTTTCTTTAATAATTTATTACGGCGAAACTCCTGTTTTTTCAGCGTTACAAAAATTATATTGTTAATGTGCGTAATATACTCCGGAAAAGAGCAGGTGATAATTTTTATCAAAGAGAGCCAATTCTGAATGTGGAATTCTCGCATTGAAGTATACTGGGCCAGGAGTACCCGGGTAAATGATAATGAAGTTTGAAACTTCAGTTGATAGATTGGAGAGCGCAATTGTGGAGGGATAGCGTCAATTGGAATTTTAATGGTGAGGCCATTGGGGGCTATTCCCATTGAAAGGCAGGAATTTAAAAAGAAAATATGATCATTGCACATAGATATCTTTCGGGAATTGAATTTGACTTGGGAAATCCAATGCGCCAATGGTTGGTTCATAGTCACGATGGTGAGTGGGAGGAAAATTAGGTGGGAGGTGACGAGATTAAGATGATATGCCTAGACACGATACTGGAGTAAAAACAAGAGGGAAAGTTAAGAGAAAGATGGGAAGGTTTAAATAGGATAAGGAAAGACAGGAACAGCGCACTTACGTAGGCGTAACGATGAAGAAGAAGATGAGCAGCGGGCAGCAAACAAATACGTTGATGGATTGGAGTCAGCCATGCGGCGATGAACACACGATGTGGATAGGATGGAGGAGATAGACACACAAAAAAAGAGACGATCACACTTACATAGCTAGCTTTCGGAACTAGTCCGTCTTCAAGGCGTATCACGGAACAAATGTCGTGTGCGCTGGTGAGGATAGGGGTAGGAGGGGCGGTAGGTTAGGGGAGTGGGGATGGGGGAAGGGGAAGGGGTTTTTCCCAGCGGTTGACGAACGGTTCTTGAAAAGGGGAAATTTTTACCAGCTCGTGTCTTGGCCGGAGAGAGCGGAAGGGGTCGCAGTGAGGGTGGGGGGGGGGAAGAAGGAAGGGAAGGGGGTAAATGGAAAACAACGGGGAGCGTGCGATTAATGTATTTTATTTAATCCGGGCGCGGCGTACGATTTTAGCAACCAGATTATGGCCAGCTCCTTCTGGCGCACTTCAATTAACGGGGCGTCCGGGGGAAGGGAGATCAATATTGCCACCTCAAAGCACTTGTCAAAGGACAAGCCATGCTTCCGCACATGAGTAGGGACGGGGAAAGTGGAAGATGGGTCTTTACAGGTGCACCGATGGTTATTCATTCTAATATTAAGGGGTGTAATACATTCGCCCACATAAAAACCGGGACATAGTTTACATTGTAACACATAAACTAAGTTGTGGGAGTCGCAAGAGCCGGAGGCTTTGATGTCGAACGGCGTCTCTGTGTTAGGACTCTGAAATGAGGATAGGGGGCGAAACATGTTGCACGTTTTGCACCGTGGTTTGTTGCATCTCTGTGTGGTGGGACGGGGAGTGTCATTCGATGTACCCTCTCGCGAAGAATTGGAGCGAAGAAGATTGGCTAAGTTAGGTGGACGTCTGAAACATACTGTGGGGCATTTGGGTAGGAGATTGGCTGTCGATCTGTTAGTATCTAAAATTGGGAATAAGTCTTTGAGGATGGTCTTGAGTTTTTGGACGCCAGGAAAATATGTGATGTGAAGATTTAGGGCGTCCAGGGGGGTGTCTTTTTTACGTGGGGTGAAATTAGCAGAGGAGGGTAAAATACGTTTTTTTAGAAGTGGCTCGGGATAATTTCTATTGGATAAAGAATTGTGAAGCTTATCAAGGTATTCGTGAAGTTTTTCTTTGGAGTTGCAAATCCGGTGGCCACGGATCGACAGCGAATAAGGAATTGAGTGCTTAGTGTGTTTGGGATGGCAGCTGTTGTAATGCAAATACAGTTGTTTGTTGGAGGGCTTGATATGGACCGAAGTCTCAAAGGTGTTATTATTTGTGATGGAAATGTCTACGTCGAGAAAGGTGATTTGAGAAGGAGAAGTGGCCGATGTGAAGCGAATGGATGAGAACTGATTTAGAGATTTGAGGAAGTTCGCTAGGGTATCCTCGCCGTGGGTCCATATGATGAAAATATCATCAATGAATCTAACCCAGAGCTCCGGTTGTAATTCCTGGGTGGCGAGGAAATCACTTTCGAGCTTTCCCATGAAGAGATTGGCATATGAAGGGGCCATTCTTGTGCCCATAGCCGTTCCCTTGGCTTGAAGAAAGAAACGCCCATTGAAAGTGAAGGCGTTGCGTTTCAGAATGAATTCAACTAGCTTGATAAGGAAGTTGGTGGAGGGAATTCTAGGGTGATTTCTTCTCGAAAGGAAATGGGATATGGACTCTAGACCTTCATGGTGAGGAATCGAGGTGTACAATGAAGTAACATCCACCGTAGCCATGATGACGCTTTTGTTGGAGGGAATATTTACTGCTTTCAGGATGTCTAGGAAGTGATAGGAATCACGAAGGAAGGAAGGGAGTTTAGCAACTATAGGCTGCAGGTGATAGTCCACGAAGGCCGATATGCGCTCCGTTGGGGAATTGCAGTTGGAGATGATAGGGCGTCCGGGGACGCCTTCTTTGTGTATTTTGGGAAGGAGATAGAAATACGGGGTTTTGAAGTGAGTGGGCGAGAGAATATTGATGTCGGACTTGGACAGTCCTTCATCTGGGCCTGTTGAAATTAAGAAGTCATGTATTTCCGCTTGATACGCCGCAGTTGGATCCTCTGTGAGTGGCAGATAGGAAGAAACATCACCGAGTTGTCGCATTGCTTCGGCGACATAATCCTCCCTATCTTGAACCACAACGGTTGATCCCTTATCCGCTTTACTGATGGTAATGTTGGGATTGCGGCGGAGGCGACTGAGAGATGACAATTCCTCTCTGTTAAGGTTTGGGGCAGGAGTGAGGGAATTGAGAAAATGAGGATCTGACACACGATTTAAAAGTTGGTTGCAGAATACCTCGATTGGGTGATTATTGGCCAAAGGTTTAGGTTCATAGTTGGATTTAGGACGAAATTTGTTGATGGCGGGGTTTAAATTTGAAGTGTGGCCGTCGTTTTGTTTCCAAAAGTGCCGCCATTTGAGGTTTCTGCAGAAACTGATGACATCCGAGAGTAATTGTATATGATTGACTTTGGGAGTCGGTGAGAAAGTGAGTCCTTTACTTAAAACAGAGACATCATTCTTAGTGAGTGCAGTAGAGGAAAGGTTGAGAACATCTGACTCTTGCCCTCCGTCAGGTATGGAGTGGCCGTGGGGTGGTGGGGGTTTGTATTTAGGAGGGGTTGGCGGCCCCTTGGGCGGCGCCGGGAGGTTGAATAAGGTGGCGAGATCTGGCCGTTCCGAGAGGAGAGGCCGGGGAGGGGGAGTGGGGGGCAGTATTTGGGCGGGAAGAGAGATACCTCTCGCTAAATGTGAAACGTATAGGGCGGATAGTTTCTTTAATAATTTATTACGGCGAAACTCCTGTTTTTTCAGCGTTACAAAAATTATATTGTTAATGTGCGTAATATACTCCGGAAAAGAGCAGGTGATAATTTTTATCAAAGAGAGCCAATTCTGAATGTGGAATTCTCGCATTGAAGTATACTGGGCCAGGAGTACCCGGGTAAATGATAATGAAGTTTGAAACTTCAGTTGATAGATTGGAGAGCGCAATTGTGGAGGGATAGCGTCAATTGGAATTTTAATGGTGAGGCCATTGGGGGCTATTCCCATTGAAAGGCAGGAATTTAAAAAGAAAATATGATCATTGCACATAGATATCTTTCGGGAATTGAATTTGACTTGGGAAATCCAATGCGCCAATGGTTGGTTCATAGTCACGATGGTGAGTGGGAGGAAAATTAGGTGGGAGGTGACGAGATTAAGATGATATGCCTAGACACGATACTGGAGTAAAAACAAGAGGGAAAGTTAAGAGAAAGATGGGAAGGTTTAAATAGGATAAGGAAAGACAGGAACAGCGCACTTACGTAGGCGTAACGATGAAGAAGAAGATGAGCAGCGGGCAGCAAACAAATACGTTGATGGATTGGAGTCAGCCATGCGGCGATGAACACACGATGTGGATAGGATGGAGGAGATAGACACACAAAAAAAAAAAAAAAAACGGAGTACACGGACTAGTTCCGAAAGCTAGCTATGTAAGTGTGATCGTCTCTTTTTTTGTGTGTCTATCTCCTCCATCCTATCCACATCGTGTGTTCATCGCCGCATGGCTGACTCCAATCCATCAACGTATTTATATATATATATATATATATATATATATATATATATGTGTGTGTGTGTGTGTGTATATATATATATGTATATATATATGTATGTAGATAGGATGGAGGAGATAGACACACAAAAAAAGAGACGATCACACTTACATAGCTAGCTTTCGGAACTAGTCCGTCTTCAAGGCGTATCACGGAACAAATCATCAATCGGATTTGTTCCGTGATACGCCTTGAAGACGGACTAGTTCCGAAAGCTAGCTATGTAAGTGTGATCGTCTCTTTTTTTGTGTGTCTATCTCCTCCATCCTATCTACATCGTGTGTATGTAGTGTGTGTATATCATTTTAAAGTAGCCTATAACTTTCCTCCTGCCTTGAACTATCACTCGGCAAAATTTCAGCACGATAGGATTAAAACTGAGGTTAGGATTATTAGCTTACCCGTCGGGCGTTGTTGCGCGAAAAGTATTCGAAATATTAAGAGGGCCTTGGGGGGGAGGGGGGATAATTAAAAAAAAAAAAAAAAAAATATATATATATATATATATATATATATATATATATATATATATATATATATATATATATATATATATATGTGTGTGTGTGTGTGTGTGTGTGTAATATATATATATATATATATATATATATCTTCTTCTATCTATCTATCTTCTATATATATAAAAACGAATGTATGTCTGTGTGTCCTGTATGCATTACTACGCTGTTCATCCGATCGCCAAGAAACTTTGGAAAGTTGTTGAGTACACTCTTGCGAAGGTTTATGGTATAAAAATTTTTTCATTATCCCCCCTCCCCCCCAAGGCCCTCTTAATATTTCGAATACTTTTCGCGCAACAACGCCCGACGGGTAAGCTAATAATCCTAACATCAGTTTTAATCCTATCGTGCTGAAATTTTGCCGAGTGATAGTTCAAGGCAGGAGGAAAGTTATAGGCTACTTTAAAATGATCTCAGGGCCCATAAAAGTCCCATGGCCCTCTTAGGTGGGCCCTTTAGGTGGGAGTCTCAGGGCCCTTAGATGGTTCGCGGAACGTATCGGGTTTTGTGCAGTGGTTTCATTTTTTACTTTTTTAAATTATTTCCGCTCAAGATAGAAGAATGAATGAAGTTTTTAATTCTGTCAATTAATTATCCTTTTCACTTCGTAATTGACTGAAAATTGCGTTTTTAGCTGCAGAAACACATATTTTTCAGTGAAATCAACAATACCATATTCGCTTGACAACCAGATTTCGGTTATTGCTGTTGGAATTCATATTGCTTAGTTGAGCCGATTAGGAATTCTAAGCATTGGAATTTGTGCATCGGTTAATTATTTCGTTTTTTAAAAGAACTTTAACTAAAGATAGAGAGTTGAAATTCATTTTATCGCATACCCGAAAGCATGATACTACTAAAATTAGTGGTATCATGCCCGAAAGAATGAAGTTTCTCTCTTTTTCAATCGATTTTTTTACGCATTTTCCTTGACAACCAAATAAACAAACAAAAATAAACATCAAATCAAATCTTAATTAACGAATCGCCAAGAAACTTTAAGAAGTTGTTGAGTACACTCTTGCGAAGGTTTCGAAGGTTAAAGGTATAAAAATGTTTTAAATATCGCCGCTCCCCCCCCCCCCCCCCCCCCCAAGGCCCTCTTCATCTTTCGAATACTTTTCGTGCAACAACGCCCGACGGGTAAGCTAATAATCCAAACCTAATTCTTCAAATACGATCTTTATTTTAACCAATGAGAGATGTTCTTATTTTAACCAATAGAAATTGAGAAACCATTGAATTGTTGTGCGCTCGCCCCTGAAGGTTTCTGAATTATTAAATCCATTTTACATTAGGTGGAGCGCCAGTCGTTTTAAAATATTAGTGTTAGCACGCGAGCTTCGCAAAAAAGCGAGGAGCGGCAATCAAGCAAGCGAAGAAGATCGTTTACGAGTTGCTCAATCACGTGCATCAGAATCATATTAGTGAGACATTATTTGTTTTAAAAGGTACGTTATTTATTTTTGCGTAAAATATATTTTGGTGCAGTGGTCTCTTTGTCTGATTATTTTAAATTCTTGCATTCGATTTTCGTATATCCTTCGCTTTTTCCTAAAATTGTACATTTTAGCTCGAAAATCTTTAATGTTTGTACTGCTTCAGCAAAATAATATTTTATTAACTTGGAAGCCCCAGCATAGGCATGGAATGGAAATTCATGGCATCATTTGTACGTTACATATTTCTGTGTAGGTACGAGGAATTCATTGGACTGAGCCTAAAAGTCGTTTAGGGACCAATTTTGATTCCGGAAAAGATTTGTGGGTCAAACCATGAAAAGTATAAAAATCAGTGGGGAACTCAGGATGGAGTATTTTATTTTTCAAATTTAAGTAGGCAATTGGAGGAATTTTGTACATGCCAATGTGTGTACTTTTTTCATGTTCAGGAATCAGCATACTTTGTAAGTTTTACTCAGAATATTTATTGCACGACCGGTTTAGTTTACAAATTTAAGGCTGAAACTATTGAATTTGTTGAGTGTGTACTTTTTATATGTGTGCCTGGAATTGGCCATCTTTACATCTTCACACCACCATTGTGTCTGTTGATTTTATGTGTTCCTATCCACTTTCTTTCTACCTTTCTGTATAAACATTTATATGAGTGTGTATATATATATATATATATATAGCGAATCCAGTCGAATTTTTTCTGCTTGGAATCGGCCATCATTACACCTTCACACCACCACTGTGTTTGCTAATTTTAAGTGTTCCTATACACTTTCTTTCTACCCTTCTGTATAAACATTTATATGTATGTATTTGCCGCTGTGCGGTCTGAGTGAATGAACGAACGATTGTATGGCCTGAACGGCTCATTTCCCTCTTGGGTTAGCGTAACCCGAAACGCCTGTTCTATATCTTTCACCACTGTCTGTGTGCTTGAGTTATTCTTTCATTTCCCCATCTGTGTGTGTCATTCTCTCTCTGGCGGTGGGTGAACAGCTGCCCTAGCGCCATCTATTGGCCGGTCTCGTGGGTCATGCCTTGGGGAGTGTTTGTTACTATAAACCCCCCGCCGATTCCAGTGGATACTTAGTAGACTGGGTAGCTTGGTAGTCTGAGCATTGGACGCGAAATCCAAAGCGTATTAACATTTATATGTGTGTATATATATATATATATATATATATATATATATATATATATATATATATATATATATATATATATATATATATATAAAGTTTGCCAGAGGAAGGCAGACGACACACTTGAACACACTTACAAAGTTTCTTGATATTTCGGTGCCACTAGCACCTTGGTCGCAAGAGCGAAGACCAAGTAAAAAAATCGATTGAAAAAGAGAGAAACTTCATTCTTTCGGGCATGATACCACTAATTTTAGTAGTATCATGCTTTCGGGTATGCGATAAAATGAATTTCAACTCTATATCTTTAGTTAAAGTTCTTTTAAAAAACGAAATAATTAACCGATGCACAAATTCCAATGCTTAGAATATATATATATACACATATAAATGTATTAGTGTGTGTGTATGTATGTATGTGTATGTATATATATATATATACACGATGTGGACAGGATGGAGGAGATAGACACACAAAAAAAGAGACGATCACACTTACATCGCACTCTTTTTTTGTGTGTCTATCTCCTCCATCCTATCCACATCGTGTGTTCATCGCCGCATGGCTGACTCCAATCCATCAACGTATATATATATATATATATATATATATATATATATATATATATATATATATATATACACGATGTGGATAGGATGGAGGAGATAGACACACAAAAAAAGAGACGATCACACTTACATAGCTAGCTTTCGGAACTAGTCCGTCTTCAAGGCGTATCACGGAACAAATGTGGAACGGAACAAAAAAAAAAAAAAAAAAAAAAAAAAATATATATATATATATATATATATATATATATATATATATATATATATATATATATATATATATATATATATATATATATATATATATATATACACGATGTGGATAGGATGGAGGAGATAGACACACAAAAAAAGAGACGATCACACTTACATCGCTAGCTTTCGGAACTAGTCCGTCTTCAAGGCGTATCACGGAACAAATGTTGTGTGCGCTGGTGAGGATAGGGGTAGGAGGGGCGGTAGGTTTTGGGAGGGGGTAGGGGAAGGGGTTTTTCCCCGCGGTTGACGAACGGTTCTTGAAAAGGGGAAATTTTTACCAGCTCGTGTCTTGGCCGGAGAGAGCGGAAGGGGTCGAAGTGAGGGTGGGGGGGGGAGGGGGAGGGAAGGGGGTAAATGGAGAAGAACGGGAAGCGTCCCATTAATGTATTTTATTTAATCCGGGCGCGGCGTACGATTTTAGCAACCAGATTATGGCTTGCTCCTTCTGGCGCACTTCAATTAACGGGGCGTCCGGGGGAAGGGAGAGCAATATTGCCACCTCAAAGCACTTGTCAAAGGACAAGCCATGTTTCCGCACATGAGTAGGGACTGGGAAAGTGGAATATGGGTCTTTACAGGTGCACCGATGGTTATTCATTCTAATATTAAGGGGTGTAATACATTCGCCCACATAAAAACCGGGACATAGTTTACATTGTAACACATAAACTAAGTTGTGGGAGTCGCAAGAGCCGGAGGCTTTGATGTCGAACGGCGTCTCTGTGTTGGGACTCTGGAACGAGGATAGGGGGCGAAACATGTTGCACGTTTTGCACCGTGGTTTGTTGCATCTCTGTGTGGTGGGATGGGGAGTGTCATTCGATGTACCCTCTAGCGAAGAATTGGAGCGAAGAAGATTGGCTAAGTTAGGTGGACGTCTGAAGCATACTGTGGGGCATTTGGGTAGGAGATTGGCTGTCGATCTGTTAGTATCTAAAATTGGGAATAAGTCTTTGAGGATGGTCTTGAGTTTTTGGACGCCAGGAAAGTATGTGATGTGAAGATTTAGGGCGTCCAGGGGGGTGTCTATTTTACGTGGGGTGAAATTAGCAGAGGAGGGTACAATACGTTTTTTTAGAAGTGGCTCGGGATAATTTCTATTGGATAAAGAGTTGTGAAGCTTATCAAGGTGTTCATCGCCGCATGGCTGACTCCAATCCATCAATGTATTTATATATATATACACACACACACACTCACACAAACATACAGGAAGAGACTGGTGGGAGTTGAAACGAGACAGCACAGGATGAGAAAAGGCGAAGAATACACTACGAGAGGGGACTCGTGGACACCGTCAGATAAAGCTCCTCTCTTAAATTTATACGCCCAGGCACATAAAGCTGGGATTCGTTTAAAAAGTTTGAGTTCCATCTGCATGGCGGAATAGAGGGAGGTCTATAAAAAAACAGCCAACGTAAAAACACCCAGTATCACTCCTATCCATACATGTTGCAATAAAAGTAAACACGTCTTATAGCTATGATGTGTGAGCCTTACATCATTCAACAGATTGAAGAAATGAAAAATCAGGGGAATATAAAATAATGCTGGTGTCTTGTTTTTAGAACTGCGTTAAATCTTTTTTATCTACTTCCCTTAAAACTTTATATTGTAGTGGTCCCAATTCACTCCCTTCCCTTTTTGGGTTCGGACCTTTTAGTCTTCCCCACGAGATTTGACCGGGGATGATGAGTCGGGGTTTCGCTAAATAAAGGTGGTGCTGTTCGCCCTTTGACGGGCGATCAGACCGTACGGTCGAAGAGCGATTGAAGCCCCTCCACAACCAGAATTTTGTCGCGTAAATGAAATAAGGGCGCAGGTTTGGTTCCCCGGGTTCCGCGTACACCGCGTTACTACTCTGAGAGGCGATCGAATGAAGGATGTTTCGACGATTTTGGCAAGATGAACAAAATATGTCCTTTTCACAACACATTTAATGAAAAAAAAAGACAAAGAGAAAGAAAAGAAATAACCCTTTTCAACATACACGGCGTCTCCTTCGATAAACAAAAATAATAAGGGACCCTTCAAAACACACGGCGCGCCGCGGCGTCACCTTTCAATACAAAATAATTGAAATGGAATAACAGATTGGGAGCAAGGCGCAGGACATCGCCTCAATGATGCCCGTGATTGACACTCTTTTGAAAATACAGAATTTCTCTTAAAGTTCACTGTCTCTGGTCTTCTATTTCTGAGGATTTAATGACCAAGGGGGGACAAGACACTGAGATAAGTTTCGAGAGTTCGAAACCCAAAAAAAAAATATGCAGGGAGTCAATGATAATTGAAAATGTGGGAACCATCGGAACACGTGGCGACGGGAATTCTTACGACGTCATGTTGGGCGAGGATGGATCCTCCAGGAACCTTGGGTGTTGAAAGGCGGGTCAATAAGACGATGATATCTGCTCTCGAATATTGCCCGGTACACCACTGTTTACTGGGTTCTGCTCGCTCTTCTCTTGGTCGCGTCCCCGTGCCTTGGCTAGATGTCCTTGGTTCCACTATGACGGCGGACTCCCTGCTATGAACCACTCGACCACAACTGTGGGCACTCAGGTCTCTCTCTCCCACTCTGATCTCCTCTATGTCTTTCTATCTCTCTCAATCCGCCTCAATCTGCCTCACTTAACCTCGGGAAGAACCTTATATAGGTATGAGGGCCTCCCAGAATACATCACTTTCTTTGTCGTCTGCATTTACGACATTCACTTGTATTTTCACCGGTTATTTCAAACGCAGACGACGAACTTCACTACACTGGTACCACAACTTACAACACATAATAAAATAAAAATACACCCTGTGATTTTACATAGAAACATAGACTTAAAAATCTAAACAAAGAACACAAGAGAAATAAACCCTTCTAGCCAAAATCGCGAAAACCTCCAACGATCGGCCCTCTAGAATAGGAATTTTATTTTATAAAAAAAATAAGTGATGGCCTCGGACCATCACAAAATATATATATATATGAGTCTTCGCTCTTGCGACCAAGGTGCTAGTGGCACCGAAATATCAAGAAACTTTGTAAGTGTGTTCATCATTTTTTTGTTTTCTGTGTTTGTCGTCTGCCTTCCTCTGGCAAACTTTTATATATATATATATATATATATATATATATATATATATATATATATATATATATATATATATATATATATATAAAAGTTTGCCAGAGGAAGGCAGACGACAAACATGGAAAACAAAAAAATGATGAACACACTTACAAAGTTTCTTGATATTTCGGTGCCACTAGCACCTTGGTCGCAAGAGCGAAGACTGAGAAGGAAGGGAGGACTCCAGTCAGTCTTCGCTCTTGCGACCAAGGTGCTAGTGGCACCGAAATATCAAGAAACTTTGTAAGTGTGTTCATCATTTTTTTGTTTTCTGTGTTTGTCGTCTGCCTTCCTCTGGCAAACTTTTATATATTCGTCACTGAAGTGATCCTAAGTGCATTTTATATATATATATATATATATATATATATATATATATATATATATATATATATATATATATATATATATAA
This sequence comes from Ceriagrion tenellum, assembly GCA_963169105.1. Classification (NCBI taxonomy): domain Eukaryota; kingdom Metazoa; phylum Arthropoda; class Insecta; order Odonata; family Coenagrionidae; genus Ceriagrion; species Ceriagrion tenellum. Next base: position 145,127,252 of record OY720640.1, on the reverse strand, counting down.
ACTGCAAATGGAATATTTTTCAATAATTCCATATTTATTCTATTCGATATTTCTATATGTATTTTAATGAAGAGCTTTGATAGTTACTCCGCAGTACCATGACATCACTTACATTGCCTTATGGAAGTATTTGGTTTCATTCATTTTAGTAACGGTAAGAGCAAGATTTATCATATGTTCGTCTTCAATTAATTAATGACTAAAAGAGGTGTGATTTACGATTTCCCTGCCACTATTTTTAAAGTTTTTGATGGAAAAACACGCCTAATGTTATTAATATTTCCACTTTATTTATTCCTGCTAAAGACTACTTCAATAATAGCATTGGAATTTAGTTGCATTTTGCGGGAATCTATTTAATTTCACTCGGAATATTGCGTGGAAAGCCCGATGGAATTTTACAAGAGTCGTCAAATTATCACTGGTGGATGGTTAAATATGGAAATATATATGCGGTAGCTTAATTCAATGAAAACATGCTTAGTAAATGAAATTATTTATCGTGAAGTACCACTTATCATTCGTGAATTCGGGACAATGAATTTTAATAGGTGGCTATATGTTGATTATAATATAATATGCTATACATTTAGGTAATACAGCTGCTCCTACACATAAAAGGATAAATGCATAAATATGATTACCAACAGCTCGTCAAAATTACCACAAAACATAATCTCCGTTGAAGAGCACGTATGTACATTGAAATCAAATTTATCTCAAAAATAAAAAATCATACAATTTTACTATCAGCTGAAAATACCTACACAGTACCGCTGATCTACATTCCTAAGTTGAGATGCAGGAATGAACAAATGAGGAAATATTTACTCGACAAAAAACTTCTGAGAGCTCAGTTACTATTTTTTCCCAAATACGTCATATCATTCACTTTCAGTTGATTCGAGAATGAGATACTCTTTTGCTTATATCCCTTAATTTTTTTACTATTCATTTCAATTTAATTTGGAATAATTTAGTTTACATAAGTACATGCAATATTTTTATGAATATAGTTGTGAGAAGGAATTTATAATTTTCATCCTTTGATTTACAACAGCCAAACTCTATGTTTCTATTCTGTCACCTCGCTTACATTGAGATCATGAGCCCAGTTAAACCGCATACAACTTACCAAATTCCTTGCAGCCGAGCATTTTTTCATTTACTTTATTCCATAGTTATATTTTATCAATCTAATCATAATATAGCGGTCTTTTTCCCTCCAGACAAATATTTTCCTGTATACATATGTAATAATAGAGATTTTGAGTGCAGCAAAAGACTGCTCATGAAATTTATAATAAATACGCTTTATTTTGATAGCACTGACTATATATTTGTTTACCAATATCATTCATGTTTTCTTCTCACTTTTATAAGTAAATGATGGATCCTCTTATGTTATTTAAAAAAAAACACTGGGGTGAGATATTTCGTGTCATGAGTTTTCAGTGTCATTGTAATAAGAGACCATGCCGAAGTTTTTTCAGTAAATATAAAAATATACGCACCCAAAATAGCTAAAAATTAATATGGTATATGAGAAAAATTTAATAAAATATTCAGATGCCGCACAAGTAGCTGAGTATTGGTATTGTAAAATCTCTGCGCGCTGGAGCGGCAATCTTTACGGGATCAATATATTTTGAGATGAAACACGCAGGGTGGATAGCCACTGCCTGGTTGGAGCGCGGAATGAGTTGAAAGGTGAAAGGTCAAACATCCAAATTAAAACGAAAGGATCAACGATTGAGAGCCATTCGCGTGGTTTTTTTCGGGATATCCAAAATTTGGGTATCTTTCAATTACCTTTTTATTTCAAGTAAGACCTTTCCTCTTTATGTAAGGTCACATTTGGAAACCAGAGTTGTTAATGTTATACCTTAATAAGCACACTTACAGACCAAATAACTTTCAGCAAACAAATTAACTTTTTGCTTCCACCATTCATCTAAAATCATACTTTTGTCATTATCTTTTACGCCATGACATTTTTACCAATTTTATAGCCTGATATGGGGTTAATGCGATGAAATTGTATTAACGTGGTCGTTTCTTTGTCGTAACCAACAGCTCAGATGGAGATATCAAATTACCCCCTTATTCCATCAACACCAAATAAACAAAGTATTATATGAAGCAGTGTTTGGGGGTAAATGAGGCAAAAGAGTTTTGTAAGGATAGATTAGTATGGAGGAACTTATTGAAGCAGTGTTAGGTGTTCAAATGTGTGTTTTTAAGTGATTCTCTGTGACTGTGCATACCCCAGAACGGACCGGCATGATTGGTATTTGTATCTGTCTTTCTGGAGCAAAGTTATCGCCAAATTTTTTCCCGGAAAACGTGATATCCATCATCGTAAATTGGTGCGTGTAAACAATACAGTCCTGGTTAAACCTGCTTCTTCTGTAATTCTGCTTTCCTATTCCATCTCTTATTTTGCGGTATGTATTCTAGCACCTTTTCACATGCCCTTTCGGCGGCTCGGAAGCGTAAACAGTATTAGAAATACTTCCAAATTAACGACGTTCAAAACACTGCTGTACAAGTACATACTCACTCAATAAATTTTTGTTATTAGTATTTAGCAAAAATTGTAATAGGTAATATGACACATGACCAAATGAAATTTCTGCCGACATTCTTTTTTGTTGAATAGAAATTATGTTGAAACTTGATGTGATTAATATTTAATATGTGTAATTTGTGTATTTATAAACTGATATTTATATGATATATGTGTAATGTGTAATGATATGTGTATCGATCAACAGCTACTTTCTGTGTATTTTTCAACAGTTATTTCTTTGTATTTTTTGTAATTTTTTTTACTTGTTCTATCTCTGCGACTACCAAAATCGCTGCGTAATGAATGTTGTTCTTAGGTAGCTTTACCACAGAACATTAATAAATATGTTATATTATATTAACATTCTCATTTAGAAGTTGAATTCACAATAATAGATGCAAAAGATCGATTACTTTGAATGAATTTCACTACTTTTACAATATAATGCTAGAAAGTGAAAATGGCTTCAAAAATACTTACCGTATTTACCTGAATGTAAGACCCCCCTTTTTCCCGAGAAATATGTTGCATAAGTGGGTCTTACACGGGGAGGATAAGACAGAGGGGGGTACCCATTACTGATATTTAAAGTTATGTAACACGACTATTCGAAATTCTAAGCGCGTAAAAACCCATCGCAAAACAAATATGAACTTTATACCGAGTTTACACACTCAAAGCATCACACATTCTTTCCAAACTGGCACTGGGTACTTCCCTGAGGGTCCTCTCAACTGTTTTATATTTTTCCCGGAATTTGAGCCTCAAAAGTGGGGGGGGGTCTTATATTCTGGTAAATACGGTAATAATCGTCTAAAATCAATAAACTTCCAAAGATTTTGCAAACAATAGAAATCGCAATGCACATCACGTATGAGAATTCATATTGTGGTAGAGGGTGGCCATGGAGAGTATTTGCAGCGTATATATAACTTTATCAACATCACCCGTCATGTCGTATTGTTCTTACACTCCCTCATCGTATATATGATTGTAGGCAGTCGTGAACCACTCATCGATACTCAACTAATCGATCATCGGTGGTCATTCGCCACGAATCGATTCCGTTTTAAGACGTGGTCGATTTGAAAAATATTGACGGGGCATCGATGCATAAATAATTGCATCGCATGACCTCACCCCTGCTTCTGCTTCCTCCCGACAAAGGGGATTAGGATTACTTTTTCGCAGTTCTTCCGAGGATAGCCGGCGCTGGCATCGCAAAAAGGGGAAGGGAGAGCGAAAGAGTGAGCTTTGAATGGAAAGAGAGCACAGACTGGTTGAGGAGGAAATAAATAGGCATGCGAAAGAGGGGCGGGGAGGCGGGGAAACGACTCGGGGGGTGGGGTGGGGGTGTGGAGTGGAAGTGGGAGGTGGAGCCAGAGAGGAGAGACGGAGAGAGAGAGAAAGAGAGAGAGGGGGGGCTGGATCTGCGTGGGTTTTCAGAGGAGTTTTTGGCGTGGAGGGAGGGTTTTGGAGTGAAAGGGGGTGAGTGGACGGGGGAGGAAGAGGGAAAGAGGGCTGGTTGGGAGTTTCCCCTATTTTGGATCGATACTTTGCGAGGCTGTGTGCCGACTCTTCCATGAGGAGGTTGTGGACGCGGGGTGAGGAATATACAGTCAGGGAATGAGGCACTGGTTTCTTTCGAGTAAAGAGGAGATATGGACGAGAACGGGAAATAATGCGGCAAATCTCGACGATATGTCGAAACCAAATTGACAATTTGACAGATAGACTGGGCTTAAAAATTAGGAGCAATCCAAGGTCGATATTGGTACCTACTTTATAAGTAATAAAAATACTCGACGATATGTCGAAACCAAACTGACAACTTGACAGTTCGACTGGGTTTTAAAAATTAGAAGCAATCCAAGGTCGATATTAGTACCTTTTTTCAAAGAAGTAAAAATACCATGTTAATGCGGAGTCCGTATGGTGACATTTGTTTAAAGATAGATTGAAAGCACGTTTCGAGAAATCGAATTTTTGATATCAGAACTGTTAGTAGTATAGGAACTACATGTGGATATATTTTGCTGATATGAAAATATAGACTTCAAAACGTAGATATTGTGGAGGCAGCTCTACTGAAGATTTTCCAAAAATTCAACATACTGACATTTTTGCCGACATGTTATTTTACTCTTCTTTCACTGCAACAGTCTATTGATAGGTTTCAATGGAACTGTAGCCTTCAAGGATTTCTGTTTTGGCCGAGGTTCTTCATTGCTTTTTTTGTATATCTTCTCATCGTAATAACGGTATCTTCCTTCATATCCCTCTCTTTCTGTTTATCTTTCCTTCTTTGACGATTACCTGCAAACTCCCTTCGTAAAATATGGCACATCCTATTTGCCTTTCTCTTGTCTAAACCTTTCAATACAGGTATTTCCTCTCCGACCCTTCCCAGTGCCTGCTCAATTTTAAACCTTGTTTGTCAATGGCATATTCTCCATTTCTTGCCATTACTACATCTCAAAGCATCCTAGATATGTTTCAACGGTTCCAATCCATACAGATCCATTCACCACTTTGCAAACCTTTTCCTTAAATCTTTTTGTTACCTCTAGTTGCCAGGAGTTCCCTCACTTTTCCGAATGCTGTTTTAATCCTCAGCGATTACTTTTTAGTTTTAGTTTACGAATTTTTTATGCACAGGACCGATTCCATGTGGTTATGGTTCCCAATTCCATGAATGATTTAATATAATTTTATACAGAGAAATAAAGTTGATAATTTAGCATCGTAATATAATTTGGCTGTGGCGAGGCAGGGCCTGATTTGAGAAGATGGAGACCAAATAGCTTACACTGATCACTATAAATACCTTGGAGTAAAAATTTCTGATGATGGGACCTTAGATGAAACTATATCAGACCAAAATAACCAGGGAAGAAGGGTTACTAGGCTATTAAACAGCATCCTGTGGGACCGACAAATATCGAGAGCAAACAAAACAAGAATATACAATGCCATTTTCAAAAGTATAATAACAAAAATATAAACATCCATATGTGAAGTCTGACCTATAAAGTAACGTACTAAGCAAACATAAAAAGCTACTGAAATGGATTTTTGGAGACGGGCTGTGGAACAAATAAAGGATAGAAAGAGTTACAAATGAAAGAATACGACAGATAATGAAAGTCGTGCAATATATAACGCAGGACAGCATGACCAATCAGCTAATCTGGTGCGGGCATGTACACGGAATGAACGAGGATAGACTACCAAGAAAGGTCTTGGAGCTAACAATACAAGGAAAAAGAGTAATAGGAAGGCCTAAGAAGAGCTGGAAAGAGGGAGTGGACAAATAAATTTGAGAGAGAGGATTAGAAGCAGATCTATGGAAGGACATAGAGACTTGGAGGCTAGAAATTGGAAGACATCAGATTACGTTATGAACCGATCCTATATAGTACATACATGAGCTCTGAGAAAGAAGAGAAAAGGAGATAATTCATGGTGAACTGTGGGAGAGTCATAAAAAAAGCATCGTACTTTGGCAACGATCGTCTGCCATGGTCAAAGTGGCAGCTGTGTGGGTGGGTGGGTGTTGGAGCAAGGAGCACGTGGGTGTTGGAGAAAGGAGGGTGGATAGTGAAAGGGGGGGGAGGGGGAGTAGATGTTGAAGGGTGAGGGTAGGGAGGGATTCATGGAGTCGAGAGCACCTGTCGGAAGGGGCTTAGAGAAATGGCACCGTCGCCTACGAGCAGAGACTTGGGTCGGTCACGTGAGTTCGATCCGAAATATCTTCCTTGGATCTACTATACATCGAATTAAGCGCCAATCTGCACATGCGACTAAAATTTTGAAAATATTTTAGATAGAATTTACATAATTATCATTACGATAATACTAATAAATAATTCTTTATTTATATACATTACCACAACGAAGATTAACGTTACATTGTATAGATGAAGAGAAGAGAGTGGCTTATATGGATCATTTTCAGGATAAAAAGCTCAATGCACAGGAATAGACCACTCTTTGAACCACTTCAAACCCATGGTGAATATATAAGAGGGGAAATTTCTCCGAGGAAGACTGACGGACCAGTGACGTTAGTCATAGGGTACCACGTTATTACTTTCAGTTCATGTAAAAGAAATGCCCAAAACGAGGCAGTATACATTTTTTTTTTTAAATGCCGGAATCATTAACTCCTCGGATCGATTAAATTTGCTTCATAAATACATAAAAAACGTTTACGTTACATCATAAGTTTGCAAAGCTAAACTCATTAAGTTAGAGCGTGCGAGATAGTTCACTAATCATAAATAGAGACCATATTCGAATTATATATTTTAATTTCACCAATTGTGAGACACACGAATTAAATATTGCATTATTAATGGTGCAATAAAATAGTTTTACATGACATAAATTGGAAGTAATCAAATGAAAAAATCAATATAAGTCTTTAACTTGACTCATTTTTTCACACGTTACGCTTAAAACTCCTTCAAAACGGAAGGTTTATTATGATCCCGAAAAATTTACTGCGGTGTCAATACGATTTATTTTCAAAAAAGGTTGAGAAAACACACACAAATTTACTTCACAACTTTAACCGGGACACGGGCTACGCTCTAAGCGAGGCTTGGAACCCAGCCCTTCGCAGAATAAAGGCGGAGAGGAAGAAGAACATCGCTAGCCAATCAGAGCCGACCTGACCTTTTTGGCGCGAAAACGGCCAGGCATATAAGGAGGCACCTTTCTCGATACTGACATGCCCTGAGGACGATGGCGGTGGTAGCTATTGAAACGTCGGCCCACAACGACCTGACCCGGTGGAAAACCCGAGAAGATTTCACCAACATAATACGCCGGGAAAGAACTAAATCATATTACACACAAATTTTTGTAAACAATGTCTCTCTGGAGTGCATGCACGTACCAATTCCCATGTAAAAGGGCTGGTATTTTTTGGCAAATATCTCGGAAAGTAATGTAGTAAGAGGTTAAATTTTTGATGTCACATGCGACATTGACATGTAAAGAGAAAGAACGAGGATAGACTACCAAGAAAGGTCTTGGAGCTAACAATGCAAGGAAAGGAAGAGGAATAGGAGGACCTAAGAAGAGCTGGAAAGAGGGAGTGGACAAATAAATTTGAGAGAGAGGATTAGAAGCAGATCTATGGAAGCAGATAATTTGTCTTTAAAATGAGACCAAATTCATTGATTTCTAGGCAAAATGATATTTCCCTCAAACTACTACCTTAAATACCGGCACTAACACCGCTGTTGCTACTGCACTCTTAAATTTCTAAACACACAAGTTTACTCATTTTCAAAAGCTTTCTCAATCTATCCGTCTCCTCTACTCCCACGCTTATAATCAACATTTCCTCAACTCCTCCTTCCATCCCAAAACAAAATCATGCTTACGAAGGATAAATACGCAAGCCAGATAAATAAGGGCATAAAGCAGAAGAGCTACATGAACATGAGTCAGCAGGACAGTGGGTAGGATGGAGGGTTGCAGTAAACCAATTTCAGGGTTCATTTGCTTATGATGATAAATTGCCAACAAGCGCAGTATTCTATGCCTTTGGCATTGAGGTAATGAGCGAACAACATTTAACGAGCATACCCAACCATCCTCTTGAATTTGGAAAATATTCAGTCAGTCATCCCATGGAATGCGGACTGGCCGGAAAATATATTCCATTCTTCAGCATTACGCTATATTAAACGCAAACCACTCTAGAAGGGCAATCCTCACAGTGAAAGTACTAAAACTGCACGCCATTAGTAAAACATAACCTTTTGAAGGGCGTGACAAAATTAAAATAATGATGATCCAGATTTTCCTCTCATAAGTTTCATTGAAATACGGTGAAAACGCGAGCACATTCCTTATGTGGACCGTGATTTTGATGGACCTGATGGTATTGGGAATCGTGGACCTGATGGTAATGATGACAATAAATTCAATTTAATGCTTTGTTAATCACTAGCATTTTTTTGTGGTAAGCATGAGAATACAATGTTTTTGGATACAAATGCAATATATTCTCAACAACCAGATCTTTAGTTGGATCGGCATTAGTTAAAGTCCACGTTGCTGACAGAATAGGAAACCAGGACGCGTGGATAATATTGGATGGAGCAGTGATGAAACACGCGAAAGAGTCTGGATAATTTAATTAATAACTTATAGTGGAAGGAGAAACAAAAATACAGAAAACGGATAGAGCAAAGACTGCCATTAATAGTAGGAAAAAACTCTGAAGTCCGACTCCATCAACATTTTGCTGAAGAAAAAGTTAGTTAATGCATTCGTAGGGAGTGCGTTGCTGTGTGGCAACGAGACGTGAACTTAGGGATACACTAAGAAGAAGATTCCATAGGCTTTTGAGATGTGGTGTTATAGAAGACTCTGTAAGATATGCTGGACTGAGCGAGTGATGAACCAGGAGGTACTGAGAAAAGTGAAGGAAGAACAGAGCCTGTGGAGAGCAGTAAAATGAAGACGGGTGAATAGGCCATCTTCTGCGGCATTGAGTAATTAGTGAAGAAAAATATATAACGGGCGATAGAAGACAAAATGTAGAAGAAGAACTTTACTGGACGATTGGAAGCAGGTAATGGAGGACAAGGGATATGGGCGGTATTCAGAAACGAAGAGGATGTCAGAGATTATAGAGGGAGTTGGAGGGCAGTCGCAAACCAATCCCTATGGATTGAAAACTCGTGAAAAAGGAAAGCATTATATATCTTTCGGATTAATAACGACGAATCAATCCTAGATTGCAAATTTATTCACAGCACTATCCTTACCCTTGAACACACAAACAAAACATATGAGGCACAGCATTAAAGAAACAAGGTTTTGTTAAACATATAATTGGAAGGTCCTCGGATGAAAAAGACCAAGAGAGATGCTTCTTCTCTCTGGTTAGGCCACATCTCGAATACGCCGCAAGCATTTGACCCCAATCATAAAGATTTCGCCAAATAAATTAATAAAATACATAAAAGCAGCACGCTTCATTAAAAACTGCTACGAAGTAACATATAGTGCTACACAACTGCTAGAAGGATTAATGTGGGAGCCCCACGAGACTCGGAGGCTACACGCTAAGGTTAGGCTGCTTGATAAATTCAGAACTGATATTTTTCAGAGCGACATGGAGAATATTATCATGACACTTCACTACATTTCTAGGTCAGACAGATGCGATAAAGTAAGTGAGATACTCTGCCGAACAGATAGATACATAAACTCTTTTTTTCCGCGCACAATAAGCGACAATAAAAATAATCTCCTCTAAATACACTCCCATAGGACATGTCACAATTTCACCAACAAAAATTTAGTCATTACATGGCTGGTGACCCACCACCCCCTGCCACACGCCTCTGCGGCGGCTTGCGGGGTAGTATGTAGATGTACCTCGGAGCGACGATAATTGAAGTCTTCTCTGAAAAAATATATATTCTCACCCGAAAAGACCAATCTTTAGATATTAAAAAGAGATATTGATTGGACATTGATTAATCGTTTCCTCTCACAACCATTGGGGGTGTGGTGATCAGTGAAGTTGAGAGCCCCTGGTCCGGGTTTTTGCCGCAAAGACACAGATTCGACGTGATCAAAGAGCTTGGTTTGGGATGAGGGGAGGCTCAGAAATAGGCAATCGACATTCTCTTTAGGGGGTGCGGAGACATGTGATGATTGTAGCCGTCTTGTAAGCAAGACGTCAAAACGTCTGATGCCTCAAAGGTGGATTCAAATTACTGTAGCATAAGGCGGTGATCAATGGTTTATTTACCTACTCGATCAAGGCTACCCAAGGATTAATGAAGAGGTTATTAAAATTTTACCGCATAGTCTAGCACTGCATGGATAGTTTTATGCTACCGACCAAAAATATGATTCTCAAATAAGGTTAATATGTATGTAATTCTCACATAATGCTGATGGCAGATGGGTTCGGGGGTCGGATGGATTTGCATTCCATTTCACAAGCCACAGCTAGACATTGTCTTCCGTAAATCAGCCACCGTCTGAATCGTATTTTTGAAAAGCTAACTCTTCCTCAGCATTGCACCAATAATTAGGCTAAAATATTGCACAAATTATTAGGTGAACTTATTCAAAATTCCGCCAGTTGTGTAGGCAAGATGGAAGATTTATAAAATTAAAGCTGAAACTTAGTAATTCCACATGTATTTTATTGACGACGACGTATTACAGAACGATACTCGAGTGCGGATTTTTCCCAAACGTCACTCAAACTCCACTCGGTTGCTACTTTGGTATCACAAGACGTCATTCGAGTGACGATGCTCTCTCGGACTCCCCTCAGAAACGAATGACCCCTTTTGGATACTCGAGTGCCCACTCATTTCGAATGAGCAATTTTCAAGATGTCTGCCGCAATCACCTGGCATATTTAAAATGAAATTTTGGTGAAAGAACTGATTTTACTTGAATAATTATTTTTCAGTAATCCAAGTTATTGGTGATGTGACTGCTCTGAGCGAAATTCGTGGCATCAATCGCCGTAATTTTTGAAATTACATGGCCTTGCAAATCCGTAATATTTACTGGATTACAACACTTATAATTCAAAGGTATTAGAATATTTAATGACTGAAAATATTATGGTGCTTTGCGTTTAAATGATCTTGGTGAATCAGAGTACAATTTTAAGTAGATTTAAGACGATCTAATCGGCCAAAATGCTCGCGAAGCCTCTGATACTATTTGGGAACGTGTGATGGTCGCGGTATTTATGTAATTATTTGATTACCACAGACTTATGGTATGAATACACTTACGTTATTGTCTTCTAGAGCTTTATTTTTGTTTGTTTACTATCAAAGAACTTAAATTAATCCGTGTAACGCATTTAAATCGTTACGTGAAGGGATAAAACTTTCCCGCGTCATGATTCAAATGAAACAATCGCTCAACAACTATGAATTTCGCTCATAATTGCTCAGCAGTCATTTCTGTCAACAAACAAGACGACGCGAGAAGATTGTGCGACAAATTAATCGATATTCAGACCATTGCGGACTGCGAGGCCACCAAGAACAATATGAACGTGTACATACAATGTTGCAGCTGTCTCGTGAGACCCAAGTTCTATGGGAATGTTTAAGTTTCTGGAGACCGGGTTGTAAACCTACGCATCGTTCCCAATTCGAAAGGTGTACGATCCGTGTGTATAACATTTGTTACTATCCATCATCGATGTTCTTACTGAGTTAATCAGGTCTCGGATTACACATTATTATCAATGTCATAAGTTGACAAGATATTTAGCCTCTGGACGTTATGAAAGTTGTCTTAAGTTGTGAAAAGTTGTTAGTAGTCTTAAGCTGTGAAGTCTCGCCGATGTGTCCAATAGCGTTAAACGAACGACGCTTTGAATGCAGGAAGTATTCTTATAAGTTTCTGTTCTATATCATTGTATCTTCTCTATACCTATATGATTTCACCTCTCCACCACTACATGTAAGCAAACTTCTTCTTCCCAATACCTGCGTGATGATGTTATACAAGCTTCTTAGCACTGTATTTACTAACGTTCTATGATAACAGTTTTCAAAGGCCTATCCTTTAGAGTAGGTTGGTATAGAGGTAGTAGGGGATGCAAAGAACAGGACATATCAAAGTCCATTACTGTCGAACTAACCCCGACAGGTAATGTATGTATTGGTAAATATTATGTTATATTAGCGCATTAGTCAGTGTTGAGGTTTTAGTGATATATCGCAATAGTTTAATTCTGCAATCGTGGTATTTCCCTTTAAGAATGATTCTTTGTTCAGATCAGCTGATTAATGACGAGATGATGAAACTGTTATGAATGTACATGCCAATTCAAATTATACTTTCCATATATTTGGAGTCCACTTCCTATGGTTCTATTACTTATATAGTAGACCTGTGTAAAATTAATGTTGTTGATTACCTAGATATACTATTTGTTTTAAATGTGGAGTATTGTATACCTCTCACAGTATATGGTCTTGAATGAGGTACAATTGAAACCGATGTTGTAATAAGTGAGTGTTGTACGACTGCTACAGATCTTGCCTCATTATTTTTCATTAGAAAATACAGTATATATTTAAGGGATGAGAGTAGAATTAAGTTGTCAACTTACGTTTATTTTTTTATAATTATTAGTGGTGAATGGTAGGAATTGTGATCAAACTTCATTTATGACCTTAATTACTGAAAACTTTTACATATCAAATGCTTATATTGATAACTTCATGGGGTCCATTTCACTTTCTAATTATATGGGAAAAAGTTCTTGCATGATATGCTCCAGTGAAGTTCAGACATTTAAAGCCACAACTCTAGCAAGGCCTTAGATGAATGATAGGTTCCACATTTGACTGAATTAAGTGATATTACTCATTATTGTCAATATTAAGAAAAATTTTACCATATTTCAAAGCTAATGAGAATTTAAAATCATAATATCAACATGAAAGATGAAACACCACAGTTGGTACGTTTTTATAAAAATACTGTCCTCAACTGTTAATTAATTTGCCTAGACCACTACAACTTATCACACGGACCTGTCTCTAATTCATGATGCCATATTAATTATGTGATACTAGTAACCAGTGGAGAGGACTGCCAATATATAGAATGTATCCCATTTATGGAGCTCTTCTTGAATGTTATTGTATTAGAACTTAAGACTCTCCCTGGAGTCTTCTTTGACTGATATATACCTCCCATATTTCATACCATGGTAAATATTTACTTTTTGTAATGTATGGTATCAAATTCTAGGTAAGATGTCCATAAACCATTGGCTGATTATTTCTTGAAGGCTTATTTTTTGTGATAACTCATTGAAATTCAAATGAAAACTTTTCTCTGTCAGTATTCACTCCCCCATATTTTGTTTGTATTCATTTGAAGGTTTGTCTTCTAGATGTCCATTCAAGTTCCCATTTCATACTAATGTGTTTCCTCACTCCTTTCTCTTCTCTTCCACCGTCCCCTTTAAAGACAATGTATATTCATGCTCAATAGATGATGTGCCTGAAAAATATCTCTTGACATTCTAATTTCTTATGCTTTATGGCCTCATTCCAATTCCAACAGATATTCATCTAAATTTATTTGAACACCAGAGATATTTAAAAAAAAAATACTTCAACAGACAGTCATTCTCTATCACTCCTAGGATAATTTGTGCTACAATGTTTCAGGATATACTTAAGATACTATGTCTACCTGTGATGAAAATGGATTCTAAATTCTGCCTTTAATACATTATTACATTTATTAATTTTATTACAAACATGGCTACCATGTTGCTGCAGCATCATTAAAGTACAAATTGAGACCATTACCCCTCCACTTAACCTTTACCTTACTGAGTTTTTTCGTAGTCGTAAGCCTTGCTGGCCGGCGTTTTTTAAATGATCACGGTTTTTCAAATGCCCATCAATGTGCCAAACGAACATTCTCGGCAGTCTAGGGACACAATATTTTTGCCGGAGGGACACACTTGGAAGATAAAGGTTAAATAGCAAATATTAATCTTTTAATATAGACCTTTTAATATAAATCGGTCTGCTTAGTGTATTTATGGTCATATATGTTGAATAAAAGGGATCTATGACGATTTTTTTGCGATTTTCATTAATAAATTATCCATGATTGATGGATATCCTTGAGAGACAGATTAACTTGCCCGATGTGTTTTATCAGTACAAATATGCTACTGAATTCATATTTTCAAAAAACTTCTATGCAGTCCTTTTTTTGCCCTTAATTTACCCTTCTTGCTAATTTTGCTACAATACCCATCTACAATTGTAGATTCAGGGATACTGCAAGGGGTATATTGAATAAGAGAACTTGAGGCTGATGGTATTTAGGCAGTTAGAACTCCTGTCATTAGCATATCAAATGGCAAGGGAATCTATATCAATATATTAATCAGATAGATGAATGCAATCATATCATCAGAAGGTCAAACTTCATATGACTGCAGCATCTCATTATAACGAAGTGTCTTATAACGACATTTCCATGTATCAATAGTCATAACTCACTTTGGTCTGAACAAAATTTACTGATAAAGAGAACAGGAAACCTTTATTTGTGCAAAATTTCACCAGTCTAGAAATGTATCATGAGTTTGTTTCTATAATATCTCAATATACCACTCATTGTTTCAATGACCACTCATTATCTCAATATACCACTCAGTGATCAATGTACCACTCATTCTTTTCTACAGAACCTAAACAATATTCCTAATCTTACAACTAACACAGTCAGCTGCTGACCCAGGTATCCGCCTCTGACCATAGACTTGTCTTGTATTAGTTGGTTTGGATATGAACTAAAGATGAGAATAATTATGAACTTAAGGATAATGAGAAAGCTATAAAAGCCTCTGAGGATTTATTATGGAAAAGAATGAATGAGAACAGTGGTGTGATAATATGTTTGAGGCTCATAGAAATTATGGGAGATCTCTGGTCTTAGTCATAGATTACAAAGGTTTAGTCGAGTAAATGATGACACCATTCATTGCAATAACACACAACGGAACTCACTTTATTACTATGTGACGACAGAACAATAAGCAAAACATAATTCTCAAAACACTGCCAACCTTACAATAAAAATTAAACTGGCTGGGTTTAACAAATGTTACCAAATTTATCCCAACAGAGGCTAATAGCAGCTTGTACTCTGAAATTTATTTTGCTGGTTGACGTCTCTTAAAATTAAAGTCCAAAGGAAAAGACTATAGAGCGAGGCTCACATGCTCAGCCATTATGTGTAGAATTATCCTAAAAAGAATACCTCATAATTGTGTGCAATGGTCGGGATTGTGACCTGAGGCGATGCTGTTAATAAATGAAAAGGGTGATGAAGAAAAAATCTATAATAATGCATATCGTTAAAAATAATGCCACAATACTCCAACCTGCCTATGAAAAAATTTGTTATATTTTACTTAGAGGAGGTGGATGCCACTATTTCTCTTGAACATTTAGTACAATAAAGGAAATGCTCAGTTAAATCTTCCATTTTAAATGCGGTCTCTTCAATTGATATTATTTCACCGAATTGTGAAAACATTTTTACAAGATAAGATAGCATTTTTGTGAGTGATTCAAAAGTTCCCATAGATAATATTATTCTGAATATTGCGGAATTTGGCTTGACTACGGTGAATATGTTCCATTTAAAAATGTAGAGTAGATAATTTAAATTAATTTGATTTTGTCGTTCACCAGTACCCGATAAAGGATTGTCAATTAGAAGTTTTCACGATGTACCCGCGTCAAAAAAGCATTGAAATTCGCCGCTATTTATATCTCTTCACTTGCAATTCTAGTTTCTGTTTTGGAAAATTTAGTGTTTAATGTATGGTTATATGTATAACTATATTTTTCATTGAATAAATTATGAAATCTGGAAATTTTTCCTGATGAATTCACTTCGTAATCACGTTTTCACTACAAAAACTTATTTACTTGCGCGGCTAAATGAAATCGTTCTTCATTTGTTTCCCGTAAATACGTCAATGGAACTGGAGTAACGTTAATAAATACTAATTTCTGGATTCGTTACCATCACTCAAATGAGCCAAGTGCGAGTGCGTTTCCGTGATACGAATCAACATTCACTCCCAATATGAGTGCGAGTGCTTACTCCACCGAAAGTGAGTGCCTCACACTCGGATTGAGAGACGTTCTGTAATACGGCCCTAGGTTGCGACTTATGAAGTCATCAACATGATGACACCTGATGATGACTTCGTAAGTCCAAACATGGGTCGTTAACAAAGTTTATGTGGAATTACTAAGTTACAGCTATCATTTCACAATGTTAAGCAAGTTCCACAAAGTTTCGCCTGACAAAATCAGTCAAGATGGAAGAAGATCGATGCTTTACCATTGAACATTTGAGCTGATCTGTTTGGAAATGTCCCGATTTCGGTGCTTTCCAACTGTCACTGTGACGTCATTAGCGCTTGCCAGATGGAAGCAAAACCGGAATTTTGTTTTATCAGCGCTTGCAGACGATTCTACAGATGGCGGGGCAATTTGTAATACCTAGTAGATACCGAATCAATTCACTGGGTGGTTAAATAATATCTCTTAAAATAACTAAATCACACAATTGCTGTTATTTTATTTACTATTTTATCTCTAATTTTCTTCAAAAGATCTTCACGATATACAATCGTGTATTCTAGTATTACACAAAAATGATTTAAAATTTAATACTAATTTAGATTATTAATATTTATGAGTTTCTAATTTATTTTTTAAGTGAAAATCGCCGTGTATAAAAGTGTGCTTCTCTCCACTTTATTGTATGGTAGTGAAACAGGAGTATGTCAGGATAGACATTAGAGTAGACTAAACGACGGGGGTTTGAGTTATCAGAGGAGTGTTTGCGACAAAAGTAGAATGAATAGGGTCAGGAATGAGTGGGTAATAAATGAATGTGGGTTAGATGCTCCAGTAATGGACGTGTATGAAAGAAGCGTGCTTCGTTGGTTTGGCCATGTTGAGAGAATGGATGAGAGTCGAATATCGAAACATTTATATGAGAGTGAAATGAATGGTGCGAGAGGTAGAGGTAGGCCTAGAAAGTTGTGGCTGAGGAAATTCTTAGGAGGAGGAATATAAGGAGTCTTAAAAACAGGAGGGAGTGTATGAAGCAGTGTGTATGGGGGGGTAAATGAAGCAACAGAGGTTTGCAGGAATAGGTCAGCATGGAGGAAATGATTGGAGTTTGGTGCACAAATGTGTATTTATGAGTGAACCTTGGTGACTGTACCAACCCTGGAAGGGAACGGCGTGAATATATGTACGTATGTCATTTCATTTTACTTGCAACTATATCTATAGAGTAAAATGAAGTCCAACCCATGATAAAAACCGTGAATATAAATTTTGTGAATATTCATTAAAAATACTATTTTATGCATTCGTTCGGCCATCTTGGAAATACATGCGCAGGTCCGTTCCAATCGCCCGTTCCAATGCACGTTCGTGCTCGTGTTACTATCTGCTGTGATGTACGCTAACTGCGCAAGACGATTTATAAGCACGCGACAACCGGCATTCAGATAATAAAAGCAATGTAAGACAGTGAGTTAAAACATATGTAATAAGAACATAACAGAAGCATCCCATATAAATCATTTCAGTGGAGGTGACAATTCATCGACGCGGCAATAATTAAAATTAAGACATCTAGAGCATTGTTGAGATTGATTGGAGTCGTTAACCACAAATCGAGAATACTCAGCCATTTGCCGATAACAATGCTCATTAAAATGTTTTTAGACGATCATTTTCATACAAAGAACAGTTTAACGGTATTGCACCTTATCTTCCTCGCCCTATTGGTATGCTATTAGGTCGTTGCAAAAAATACAAGGTAGGAATTGATTAGGCAGATTTTTACACGACACTCTAAACTAAAAATTTCCAGCTTTTTATTTCCACGATGATTGTGCGTTGCGATGAGGTAATAAAAGAGGACGCTCAGCTATGTTTCCCTCACTCTCTCGACGTGATTCGTGTCTGAAAAATTTACTCCTCAACGTAAGCCTGTCCTGTTAAAGTCCGCGAAGTAGGTAGGTCATGGAATTGTATTCCGCTCTACCATACCGATAGATAGGGTTTAAATCTCCATGGAGGTAGATATTTTTCAGAGGAAACCCGATCCCTACCTTACCGACCTATCCACTTGACCTCAAAGGGGCAACTGATCTCAGTTGTCGGTCGCCTCCCAAAATAACCAACCAACCATTACTTATGCTGAATTAGTCGCGGCTAGTAAGCAGGAACTAGGCCCACTTAAAGCTTACTATCATCATCAAAGTGAATTTAAATCAGGCGATAACGGACTTTGATTAGAAATTTCACTCCGTCACTTAAACTTATTTTCATTTAGTGGTGTATCTGAATGTGAAAACTCGATTATTCTCCCTTCAACTACATATTTGTGGGGAAAGCAGGGTACTTATGACAAATCATTTCAAGGAATACATATAATATCTGTTTAGTGTCGATACTGTTTTTGGATGTAATTGTGTATCTTAAAAAAAGTTGCCCTTTAAGTAGATGGTACACAAAAGTTTAATTTTGACTGAGTTAGAAACATACGTTCAAACATAAGAAACACTTGATGCTGTGTGATGCTTTAACCGAGACATTCAGGCCACAAATGTCACCAGTACTGTAAAATCTAAAATTGCGAGTAAAGCCATTTACTATATGCACTTATTACAGAACAGCATACATTTGTCAAAAAGAATTCCCTAGAAAAAAGTTTTCCTTTATATGTCTCCGCTGAACGGTTTGAAGAATGGTGTCCTGTAGCTCTCCAGTTTACTCTCCTGACAGCTAACGGATATGCTACTTTTTAAGCGATAATTTTTAAATCTCACTTAATTTGCAGTATGTTTACAATGCATGATCTCCCTGGATAATCAGTCCTTAATGTTTCTCTTTTAAGGTAGGAAAAATTTTAAAAGTATATTTATATATTCGTTTCAACGAGCTTTCATCATCTTAACAACGAATTTCAGCACTTAGAAACCGATTTTTTAAAAATATTTTTTCAGGTCAAAGGGATCCAACATACAAAAAAGAAGTACTGTTGGTGGCTTAAAAAAATCATGCTATGAATCCCATGTACAAAATTTTAGATTTGAAATTTATTTCATAAAATATGATGGAACTTTGAGAGGTAAAGACAACATTCTAGAATAAGAATAAGCGTCAGAATTTTCTCAAATGCGGATTTGCAGAAGAATGAAAAAACCTAGCTAGGTAAATGTTATAAAAAACTCCAAATATGAAAGATGAGGAAAATGAGAGCAGCAGGGTAGATGTTGATTCTACGAAGCAAAGCGGAAGCCCGTAACTCAAGTTGAGCTGTAACGAGTATTCTGCTGGCAGCGATGGAAGAAAAAACCTGAGTAACTGAGGGGTTAAGAAAAGAGATTTTTGACGGCAAGCCTCGAATGTAGAAGTAACGAACAGAAAGTGTAACATGAAATTAAGGGCTAACGTAAAAAAGCTATAGATGACATTTCGGTTGAAAGATGAGCATTGGTGCCATTGCAGTGGTAGACTTTTAGTTTAACGAGCACAGAGCACTAAATGTTGTCAAAAATAGACTGTCTGCCACTCAGAGAATGAGAAAAATTACTTTGCTAATTCTTTTTCAGCTTCAAATTTCATTGCAGACGACGAATCAAATTTAGATAAGATTAAGTAATATAATCAGTATGGTTGTTTCGTATTGGCTTTTTTACTGCGATGTGCAATATCATAAAACACGATATTATTCTTGAAAGTTCAATTTTGACATAGTTCATGATCATGTAAAAGTATATCAAATAACATGGGACAATAGTGCAGTAACTCAATTAAAACTAGAAATAAAACCCTCCCTACTGATTATGAATGCTCCAAAGTTATAAAAATTTTCAAATACAAAATGTCTTCTTCGTTCTTCCAAAGGAAATCTCTTTGAGATCTTGTAGAACGAGGAGTAAACTTTAAAAAAATTGAAAAATAGAAACGATTTGACCGGTAGATCAAACGCAGTAATTATCCATGTGTTTCAATTGTACCGAGTTGAGATGATGCGATCGATATTGTAAAAATCTTTTCTGCTGACATAAATTATTTCTAACACAAAGCCCTGATCGAAACAAATTGCCATTTTATGAATAGGAGACCACTTTGAATAAAGAAAAGTAAAGTTCGAGCTCCACCACAGGCTCAAAGGCGCAAACATGAATATACATAATATATTTAAATGTTTGGAATTGTTGCCTAGGCAACGTGTTGCCTAAATTTCCACATTTAGTTGACCCAGTCCTTGGGGCTACTTAGAAAGACTTTTCTTTTCAGTTGAATCGAAAATGGCCATTGTTAATCGTTGTTAACGTGAGAAAGTATGTAATTGCATCCCGCGTATTGTACTATATTTTTATCCGCTGCATTATGATTACTGGTAAGTGAAACCGGTAAGACGTGCTTATTTACAATCTGTCGACTGTATTTACATTTGAACTGCCGTCCTTCATCACAAGGCGGCGTCACAATCCAAAAAGTTGTTTGTTTAAGGAATTCTAGACAACAGTTTTTGGCGACGAGTCAACAATCCATAATGTATATTCATGGGCGCAACAATGACCGCGTTACCCTTAAAGGTAAAAAAAGACTATAGGATACACAATCTTAAGGTGACATGGCTAATTTTCGCTATGTCCACGTTTCCGTGAAACATCCAATACGTGAACTTGTTAGTACTAGGAAAATATTAAAGCGAAAAAATTTGTATTTTACCGTTTTGCTTATTTCCTTTGGTTTATTAGCAAATTATTGTTATTTAACACATATCCTTATGACACTTTTCATATATTTTAATAGTCATAAATCGATGATATATGAACAGATTTTGCCCTAAACATGAAAATATACGTTTCAAATTATTACAATGATTCCTAATTTAACTTCTGATATCGTGGGGATTACACATACAAAAGATATGTGACAAAGCATTAAAAAAATAGGTTTTGTTAAACGTATAATAGGAAGGTCCTCGGATGAAAAAGTCAGAGAGAGATGCTACTTCGCTCTGGTTAGGGCACACCTAGAATACGCCGCGAGCATTTGGAATCCTGGTCATAATGATTTAACTAAAACAATTAATAAAATACAAAAGAAAGCTGCGCATTTCGTGAAAAACTGCTACGAGCGTACATATCGTGTCTCACAACTTTTGGAGGAATTGAGGTGGAAGCGCCAAGAGACTCAAGAGGCTACACGCTAGGCTTTGGTTGCTTGAGAAATCCAAAACTGACGTTTTTCAGAGCAACACAGAGAATATTATCATGACGCCTCACTACATCTCTAGGTCTGACAAATGCGATAAAATAACATAAATACACTGCCAAACAGATAGGTACTAAAACTCGTCATGTCCGTGCACAATAAGCGACCACAATAAAAACTGACCTTCTCTAAATACACTCCTATAATACATGTCACCATTTCACCTCCCAAAAACTTACATCTTCACACGTCTGGTGGCCTAAGACTCCATGCTACACGCCCATTCGGCGGTTGGCAGGGTATTATGTAGATGTAATTAATATTAAGGTATCATTTCGAATAAAAACACTTATTTACATACGATTTTTGTAATCACCACATTTTTTTAATGGAAACGAAAATTTTAAAACACCATTATTAGCATATATTACTTAACTACATGTATGGCTTTTTCTCTCTTATAAATATGATGTGTGGCACGAGAATTCTTTTCGACTTACTGGAAAAAAATATCAAAATGTACACTAAATCGACTAAGGGTTCGCTCTCTAACACCCCAAAGGTTCCAAAAAGGTCTCGTCCATACGGCAGGTGTCACTTGACCTCAACCTACTCGTGGACTCTCGCCATCTGATCCTTTCCCTCGCAGGTAAAACCAGACTCCGCCGCCCTGTCTCCTTCTCAGACAACATGGCGTCTCCCGCAGGGATATCATCGGTTCGCCCCCACACCCCTCCTCGTCGTGCATTATCGGTTTCTGGTTCGCCTAACCTCCGGCTGCGGCACTGCTCACCCGTCCCACGCCTCCCCCTCTCGATCCCCCCCTCACGCCCACGCCCACTCCCCGCGCCCGCCCGCCCGCCTTGCCTTCCCGCCTTGCCCACCCATGTCCCGCGCGGAACCCCTTTCGCATTAGGATCGCCCGCGACCTCCGGTCCGCGCACGTGGTCGGTGCTCCGTCAACGAGCTCGACCAATCAACCGGAAGGACGATGACGGATAGAGAAACGAGGCGACACGCTGCGGTGCTCCATCGCTACGGCGGCAAAAATGGGTGCTGTTAAGGAGGTTGGTCCGAAAAATAAAGTCCATGTCATTTTCTTCATATTCTCAGGAATTATAGAATAAAAGGCACTCTATCGATTGGCTTAATTAGAAATATACCTTTCCGTCCTGGTTTTTCCAATAATCGCATTTGAAAATAGCTAATTTTACATTACGTAGTACGGTAGAAGCGGATTCTTGGTACATAAAATATAGATTTAGAGTGTTGAAACCCATGTCGTTTTTACAAAAAACGGATATGATATAAATAAGGATTTAAGAAACTGATTAGTGCAAAAATGACGGTAGGTCACCGACTTAGTTTTTGAGAAATTACATGATTATTGTCGAAATTTTATCAGAGAGACAGTAGTTAGCTGATCGGGGCGCTGGGGTCGGTCATACATGTGGCAGCGTTGGAAGTGAACTTACACATACCGCGGGAGTTCAAGCAGAGAGGCACGTTTCAGAAGCTGTAAATTTTTCGTTTGAAAATATGGTACCTCCTCGATAAAGTGACAAACATCGGTCAATAAACGAAGGGTTTCATATAACCCAAACATACCCGGTAAATATTCCAAAAAAATTATGTTGTCACATAATAATAAATAACATCACTTATAAACTACTGATAAATTCGGCACTTACAGCTTTAATGAAGGCTTGTAATCATAAATATTTCTGAATAATGCAAACTGGTTGTTTTTAAATCCTAATGCATACCTATGTGATTCTGAATTCATGTCTGTTCATCATCATAGGCAGAAGTAGGCATATATAATTATATTATGACCTTAGTTAACATTCCTATTCCTAATGCCATTCATTTATGTATAATGGTAGCTGCTAAAATAAAAACATTTTGCATTGCAAAAGACATTATTTTATTTTGCTCAAGAAATTTAGAAGGTTTCTTACAATTTTTTTATTTTTAGTTACCCTTGGTTTACCACCAACATCTTCACTCAACATTAGCTCAATGCCTTCCTCCCCATCCCTTTTATATGTTTCACACAACACATTATAATTAATACCTGAGGAGGCCATTCTCCTCACCATCAGTGTTGAAACAACATTTCTATGTATACAATTCAGACTTCCAATATTACCTTCTAAAACCATCTTTTGCCTCTCTTTGGACAAATATGCTTCAACTGAGACAGTATTCTCTTCCACAGTTTCATTTTTGATTTTCAATTCCTCTAATATTTTGGCTAAAATAGCAACATCCCATGCAGCATCATGAGCATCCTTAGATGCTTCTACACCACAGTGCTGCCTGGCTAAGTTTTCTAAGGTGTATGAAGGTAGGCCAGGAAAACATTTCTTTAATAATGGCAATGTATCAACAAAGCCTCTTACAGAAGCAAGAAAACGCTCACGCAAATTATAACAATCTATATCCCTCATTAAATAAAACAAATCAAATTTTAGAAAATTATGGCCAACAAGAACTGCACCACCAAAACTTTCCAAATATGAAATAAATTCCTTAATTGCGTCAATGATTCCAACAGTTGGAAGAGCAATCCCATCCCGAAACAACTTCCCACTAGAAATGCACATTCTGTTCACTTGAGAGGCATAAGGCGAAAATCCCATCACAGGTAGTATGTACATATTAAATTTCTTGTCTTCACATACTCCAGCAAGTTGACATATTTCTGCTTTCTTACTGAATCCAGTGGTCTCAATGTCAACACAAACATATTTCCATTTGCCAACTGTATGAGTGGGCATGGGTAATGATAGGTCAGGTAGAGAAAGCCCAATGTCTTTCCTATACGTGACACCTTCCCTGGCTTCCTCTGCAAATGTATGTTGGCCTCTGTTCCTTTTTAGGAACAATCTCCTACCTTTAAATGCTTTCTTAGCACACTTAATTGACCTTCTCATCCTCATTAAATCCATCTTCTTCCTATATGACTCAGTATTTCTGCCAGGCGACATTCCTATCCTTCCATTCACTTTCAAAAGATAGCTGGTACCTAGATTTTTTTGGCTTACTGCTGAAGCCACTCTATAGTCCAAAGACTCTGATGCACCATAAAATTTGGCTTTGGGAGCCTTACTACTCACAACCATATTAACAGATTCATTAGCTTGGGTTGACCCACAGGGAGCTAACCTTGGAGCATTCCTGGCAATTTTAGCAAAAATAATCCTTAAATCACCCTTGAGTGCCTCCCCTTCTAAGCCCTTACCATTAGGTAAACCCTTGTGCCTGTAATGGGATGGGTTGCTGCTGAATGTACACCACTGGCCACATTGGTCATGATTGCCAAATGCATGCTCCACTACATTAAGTATAGCCTGTTCAGTTCCTTCAACATCATTTTTGTTTTGCTCCAAAGCATAGCTAAAGCATCGCTTTAAATACATTATTATGGCAGTAGTTAATACTTTATGCTTCTTTTGCAACCCATAAAGCATATTACTCAACCCTTTCTTAGCATGATTCACATCTGACCATTTAGTTATGGGATTGATAGAAGCCCTCTGAACTGCTGATATTGTAGCACTATCATCATCACCTATAAAAACCCCAATTGCAACATTTGATTCGCTTAGTGCACTAGAATTAACTAGCTGCACTGCCAAATCTGCCTCCATAGCCTTTGCACTACCCTTAAAATTCCTCCTGCAGTCATGATGTTCGATTTTATGTCCCATGGAACATTTCCTGCAGGATTTGATTCGGGTTCCAAATGCTAGCACCTTCCTTGACTTTCCACCAATCAGTGATCCATGTCCTAAAAGAAAAATTTCACCCAAAATCAAGAAAAATGTATAGGGCTCTTCTGGTAGTATTTAAGGAATTAATGTGAATTCTGAGTGACTAGAATCAAGTGGTTTACGAATCTACCTCGTGAAATGAAAAGATATAAACGTTCATTTCTCAATAACATATTAAAATCTACATTGCTCATTGCTTGGATATTTTACTCAATCAAAGGAAAAAATTATTCCAACTTAACTCACAAATACGTAGATAGGTATCACATCAAAACAAATAATTATTTTATAACGTATGGGTGTATTATTTACTACTCCAAGTGATCATGCTAAAACTACAGACTACAACCTACTATCAAAATACATACTAATAATAGATTGAAACCGTCTAAGATTGATGTACTAGCCTTCTATTATTAATTACAGTACTAAGATCATGAAATTATTAACAATATGATGTAAATGCTTAACATACCAGTGAGACTATCATATGTTCTTCCAGTTCCTCGTTTCTGCCACCCCATGTCATAGGAGGCTGGAATTTTGATGACTGGAGTTGAATGAGCAACTCTGCTATCATCAGATATCATTTCTGCACCATTGGTCTTGCTGAGATTATAAATGAAAGTAAATCACAAATTGATATTGATGTCATTTCTTTTTCATGTTTTTTTTACACTTGCGTTAATTTATGTGTCAATTTAGATGCCAATGTGCATAAACTGCAGATATTTAACGCAGTTTTCACGAAACCACCGAGTTTGTTCAACAACTTACCTTGGACTTTCCAGAGATAAACTTTTCTCCATCTCAATTGCCTCCAAACAGCTCTGTTGAGCAACACTCTCGATTACAGGACCAATAAGTCTTTCGTGTCTCTTCAAAAGACCTACTGAAGGTACCGGAATGTTCAATGCTGACAAAACAGTGCTGAACTGCGTTGGTCCAATACCTGAGTCAATCATTGCTAAAAGCAAAGACATCTTAATTACTTTTGAGAAATTCATTCACACAACTATTTATAGCTGTCTGAAAAGTTCATCATAAAATGAAATGTATAGTCGAGCTTACCAATAGCCCCTTTAAGATTGCAGTCAAAAACTTCTCGTCCGTCATTCGTTCTCTTGGTATCAGTGGAGACGGACTTTACGACGAGACATGTTCCACAACGGATACGAAATACAGAGGATAATCCATGCCTTTCCTCATGAATCACATTCCTGAAGGAAAGGGGAACATCGCACAACATGCACCACATTTCACTTCCCAAATGCTGAATGTTTACAATTCTTCTGCCTATACATTCTGCCGTATCGTTGTCAGACTGTTTTCTCGATCTCCCTATGTTAGAATTCGCCACATTTTCTCTCCGCTGATTCTCCTTAGCAGAGATAAACCTCCCTCCAGTAGATTTCGGTGGAGACATATTGCAATTAAAATATACAAAAACAATGTATAAAGCGCGTTATTCAATAGTTTTAAAGTAGGAAAGCACTTCAGCACACAACAAACACCAGTCACTAAGGACATCAACAAACTTCAGTACAGCGTTGCCAAAGTTTTTAGAAATTAATAAACGTGGAAATAAATGTAAACGTAGGGTTTACTTGAGAAAATATTGTGTGTATAACAATCTCATGAATTTTTAGATATATCTGGTATTATATATTGTTGAAAAGGTTTCATAAATCTAATTACTTATTTAGGCATAATCGCTGCACGACTCCATTCTCGGCATTCGATTAAAAAATCTTTTCACAGACTGGTCTTTCTAATATTCATTTTTAATGCCATATTTCAGCTTTCCTCTAAATTAGACATATTACAAATCAAAGCAGTACTCATTTAAAGGCTCATGTACATAACTAAAACAATCGGGATGCCGCTAGAATTATGACTCATTCAGTCGCGAACCAACCTCCTTAAGTGGTGCGCGCAGCAGTGTCTCTCTGTGAGCAGTTATCCGCGGTGCTCTGGTTTTTCATTCATCCGCCATCGATCAATATGATTTGCGAGTACGTGAGAAGTCTTAGCTTAGAGCAGGGGTCTCCAAACTTTTCAGCCCGAGGGCCGCATCAACTATCAAACAGCAGTTTGGGGGCCGACTGAAAATGATCCGAAACAATCTTTAAAAATTACTATGATTTCTTAAGTTAAACTTGAAGATAGTCTGCAAATATATCCACTTATGGTAGAGAGATTGTTGCTTTTAATGTTTCCTCTTCAGAAAAATTCTTGTTAAATTGACGACATTCCCAATACTTTATACACACCGGTAAGTAATTACGCGAAGGAAATTATCACAAAATAAAGTAGAGTGCAAAATGTTTCGCAATTAGACGCTAACTGACTCCAACAACTCCTCACCGCGGCAGTAAACCGCAACTGACACACTGTGATCAAAATGATCAAGTCTTGAACAAGCAGCAAACCATTTAAAAACTCTGTCACCAGATGGCGTTATATCATCTCATTGACTGTGTACAGAAGTAGAAAAAGTAAGCAGCGAGTAAGGTTTTGCAATGAAGAAATCGGTTGGAAAACATAACGCACAACTACGCGCCTCTATTTTAATGCGGTCAAAACGTAACGTTCACGTAAGCGGTGGCTGGTCTGGGCAGGATACAAGTAAATTTCCATAATTTTTTTCAGTAGATTAGAAGGTTTCCACAGGCCGAATGAGAGGGCCTCGCGGGCCGCATCTGGCGCGGGACGCAGTTTGGAGACCCCTGGCTTAGAGCAATGATAAAAATCACCGGAAACACTGAGTCCTACATGAACATATCCATTGATTTTTACCAGCCAATACTCATGTATAACGTGAAAATTACCAAAATATAATCATTATCAGACTTAAGGTAGTGCGAGCGATTTAGTTCCCTAACTAAAATATAGACTATATTCGAATTATACGTTTTATTTTCACTAGCTGTGGGACTCGCGAATAAAATTTTGCATTATAAATGGTGCAACAATATAGTTTTACATGACAGAACTTGTAATCAAAGTAATCAAATGAGAATATCTAAATAAGTCATTAACATTACTCATTTTTTTCGCGTGGTACTTTGGAAACTCCATCCAAACGAAGTTTTATTGTGATTCCGAAGAATTCACTGCACTTTGTACACACTGCTGACTTTTTGACGAGATAGTTACCATTACGGAACATAAATACATAATTATATTATTTTACCAAACGTCCAAAAAATGAAAGGTTTATAAAAATGATCCAGAAATAAAATGGAATGGTGAATTTATATCTCGCACCAATATTACAGACATTTTATTTATTATATACAGACAGGAATATTTAATTTTTGAACCTTATTAATTCCGCCTCGTCCCATTTATGTAATCACTTTTATTGGTCATTCAAGCGTCTGAGGCTCCAAATACTCCCAGTATAACACCCAAACATACGCCATTCAGCACTCTGAGATCGCCCTAAGCAGTTTTAAAGGAAAAAATGTGTGGCTTATCTTTTGAATAATGTTCGTTTAGCGAATGTTATCGTTCTGTTCGGGGCCAGATGTGCTTGCGGTATATGTGAATTGTGGCCAAACATAAGTGAAACGAATTTCTTTTTTTTTCACTTTTTCACCCGATGACCTTCCTGCTATTCACTTGGTTCTAATATTTGAAATACAATGCCTTTAATGTTTCGTATCGATATCCCTTCACTAAAATTCTTAAGCCACAGTTATTACTTGGAATGTATGATTGTATCCAAAACCTTCATATTTACCACTTTAAATTCAGATTCGGCGCTAGCTGGATCACTTCCGTAAGAACTCTACCCCACTGGATTTACGGAGATAAAGTTAACTTTGTTACCAACCCATGAGGATAAATCCCAAATCGAACACTGTAGACGTATCTTCAATAGAATTACCCACACCTTCTCCTCATTCAATCTTCTTCCATGCTCCATTATTTCCTGCTTTTGTTCATAATCTTCAAAATTCCCAATTTTTCATCATCGTCTTCAAAACGGCCTTCATAACATATTCCATCCTTTCTAACTAAAGCCTTCAATATCCCATATCCACTCATTATTCAAGTATCTTCTCATTTATATTCTCCCGCAAATGCCTTTAATTTCTTACGTTGTTGAGCAAATACATTAATTGGTATATTTTGCGTGCAAAAACAGGCATATTGTGAGAGCTTGGGTTAACGTAATGTTGGACATGAGTTATTTACTGGTCTTTTTGAAATATAGAATTTAGAAGCTATCTTGATGATAGATAAAAAAACTGCACCCTGTACAAATTTGATTATTCAAATGGTAAGATGGCTTTACGCAACTGAAACTGAGCTAAATAAGTTATATAAAGTAACGCTTGTTATTATTATTATTCTTGACGCTTAAAATATGTTAACAGGAGAAGAAAATCATCTTATGAGAGGTTTATTTTATCTTTGAGGGACAATTTCCTTAATTCTCCGCTCAAAATTTTATAACCTGTTGACAATAAACAAGTGAAATCCCTCTATATCGTGAATATCAAGTAAATCCATAAAAAATACGATAAGGGTAAAGAATCATGGTTTCCAAGTGTTTTATTTGAAATTGGTGTAACAATAAGATGCAGGATTTCTTTCAGTTGAAATGTAATGTGATATTTCATCAAAATTAGAAAAATATTGGATACAATTTTCATGTACACAAGATCCATGATGCATGAAAATGCAATTTCCAGCTCACTTAAACTTTCTTTCCACAAAAAAAGGAAAACAGTCTCGGGGTTGGCTGACTTTCCTTGCACCTGCTTGTACGTTACTGCGGACTCACACGAGCTAAATACATAGCCTCGTTGAAAGAAAACCGCTTTCCCCTTTGTAAGGACGCCCGGAAGAGACCGCAGAGGGACAAGGTCTGTCGCATTACAGAAATACCACACGACGCAGTGGAAACTCGCGGTGCGCAAGAAAAGTTTACCGACGATACGTAGTTTAAATGTGGATCTTACCCTTGCTGCGCTGGAAAAGGATGTGAGCGTAAGAGAGAGACATTGATGCATTAGCTTCGTATAATGAGCTTCATATGCCTCCAAATGGAGAAACACCACATAAAATTGATTAATTGAAATATAACGGTTTTTTTCAGTGCCTTACGTTGTACAGTTTTTATCATTAGTATTCTCATTTACAAAACTATTTAGCTTATAAATAAATATAAATATCGATTCCTGCAACTACTTATTCTCAAGATATATGGTCTCAAATGAGGTAGAGTTGCAAATGTGTGGAGTCACGAATCAACGGTTAAATATTCAAGCTGACACATATTAAATAGTTAGAGCTTCTGTGATGGTTATTAGTCTTATACATTACAGTTGGCTCATTAATGTTTTAAAATGAGCTCAGGAATGAAGGGACTCTTTGCTTTTTTGATGAGTACAAAACTTTTTCTTTTACTCTCGCAACATGACTGCGGTTGGCAGAAGAGCAGCTGAACTTATACCTATCTCTCAATTAAAGTCTGCGACACGAACAATAGCCTCGGAAAATAACTGAACTTCATGCAGAATGAACTGCGAAAAGGCAAACGTTTGCGTCAGATTCCGTGTACGTCGTGACGTTTATCTAATGTTAGCATAAAACGTGCTAACTTGTAGCTATTCACCAATACCAATTATTATTTTGCGACTAATAATACGGTTTTCCAACAATAAAAAAAGTTTAGCATTAGATATTTCCATAACTATGTAAAAAATAAGATTCTTCTTTAGCATTTTTTGGCTACATTACAAATTACATTTAACAACTATTACAAAAACTATTTGAGAATACTACTCTTACTACCACTCTTAGAAGAAAATTATGTTGAAATATTTTCGTTCAACAAAAATATACGATTTTCAAATGTACGATTGCAATCATATGTATCTTTATTAATTGTCGCAACTATTGGTGAAATGTTAATGTGGTAGGTTTTGTAGTTTTCCCTAGGATGAGTTACAAGTTTCATAAAGTTTACAGAACGGCTGATTTTATGGTGCGAGGAATTAATTATTGCCCTGGCATTTCTACTGATTTAGTCTTGTTAAATAACATAAAGTAAATTTAATATTGCAATAAGTTTAGCTTTGAAACGATGTATTGAGCATTTTTTAACACGCACACAGACTCAGATACAGATTTTCAACTTAGAGTGGCATATCATTTTGACCCCAAGAGGAAATTTTAAAGAGAAATAGAGAAAAAATGTTCGTAAAACATCAATGCTATTCATTCACTCAGAAAAGGTGGTAAAAATTAAGACTGTAACGGTTATCTTTAAAAGTTTGCATCTGAACAAATCATAAATTTAATATATGCAATTAAGTAACTAGTAGCCATTTTTGAGCAGTTGAACGCACGTTCCAGCTTACTTGTCAAAAGGAATCGAGAAGGAGAAATGAGGCGAATTTAAACCTTAATGCGATTCCGGCAATAAGGTACCTACTGGTGCATGCAATTGCTGGAAGGATGTCATTGATGATCTACAGATAACGACTGAGACTCCATTAAATAAAAAGGGCCCTCTCAAAGTCACTGCAAACACCAAATCTCGCAGGAACGGCAAATAATAAAGCGGAGAATAAAATAATGATCTCCTGGATGGGCGCCATAAACTTAAATGGGGCAATAAGAAAAGCTCAGTATTCAATTTCTTAAGCTAACTTAATTGAGGCTCTAGAGATGTCGGAGCTAACCAAAGGATTATGGAGGCTCTGAAAAAAACAAATGTATTTTCACATCGTTTAAGGTGTGTGTCTTATGCGTCATATTTTTCACTGCTCTGAAACAATGGCTTCCAAGAGATTCCTCAATAATTCGTAGAAAAGATGCGAAAATCGCAGATGATTTTATTATACCTCATTCAATTACTAAGAGTATCTTAACCTTAAAAAAGGTGAGTACATGAGATAATAATGTAGTCCCGTCACAGAGAAGAAAAGAGGATATGTAGGGTCAGGGAAAGATGAGAGGAAGGGAGAAGGCAGTTAACTCAGCTTAAATTTCGGTATGTCAATGAGTATTTTCAAAGGTTCTTGACATGTTTTTCCTCGGCTAGATGATCAAATATTACGCAATGAACATGAAAACTGTAATTTATCAATCAGGACTTCATAGATTGTTGTTCAAGGGGGATAATGTCGCAGAGCGGGAGAAAGTTGTGGTGAGAAGAAAAGAAAAGGACGGGAGCATTTCGTGCAAAGCAATTGATTGTAAATTTTTCAATGCAATTTTCAAAAATTATCTTGTATTAAATGATGAATATACCTACTGTTTTCACTTTTAATGCTCCCTTCCTCACATCTTTCCCTGACCCTACATATCCCCCTTGGATTGGAGTTTTGGGGAGGCGACCGACTGTTAAGGTCATTTGCGCCATAGGGGATAGGCAAGGGAAGAAGGGTGGATAGAAATCAGGCGTCGGCATTGGCCTGCTCTTATTAAAAGGCGCCAAGGGGTCCACGGTTCAACATGTCATCCGACAGACGGAGTACTGTACTTAAAGTGTTCTCCACAAGAAACTCAAGTAGTGATCGGGTTTCCCCTGAAAATCATCCTCCTCGGCAGGGATTTGAACCCTGGCCACCCGCATGGTTAGCCAGTACTCAGGCCACCACACCAACCAGATCCCCATACATATCCTCCTTTCTCCTCTGTGACAGGACTACATAATTACCTCATGTACTCACCCTTATGAAGGTTAAGGTACTCTTAGTAATTGAATAAGTTATAATAATTGTTGTTAATAAAATGACAAGCCGTAATATACTATTTTAAGTAATAAGCACGGCTTTACAACACATTAATATGATCACTATTTTAAATCTACTTAGTATCCAATATCTCTGATTCTGCTCAAGTTTTCATTTCCTATTACAAAGGGCGTTCAAAAATGGTAAAAGCTCCAAAAGGCAGTCATTTGTATTCATTACAAGGGGCGTGAGGGATTTCTCAATGGATTCTCATGAGTCCACAAATACCATTAATTTGCTAGGTGCTTGAAACACCAAAAAATATGTGGCGAATAGTAATATTCTCATTTACACCACACAAAATCCTGTGGCTCTGATTCAATCATTATTTAAATGAAACACGGTCAAAGGCATAGGATACATCTCCAACAGTAATTCTAAAAAGATTTCACTGGCATAAATAAATAACCTGTATAGTACTTCACAGAAACGACTTATTCAGGCTATTAAGAAAAAATATTTTTAAATTCTTTCCACTTACAACTTCAAATATTTCCTCTTTTATGAGGTATTACTTTTTAATTTTCATACTTTTGTAAACGCAATGCAATTGTTCATCATTCCCACATTTGAAATACATAAAAGTCGTTTATTATTTAGCTTCCTGTTTCCTCTTCATCCTAAACTAGTTCCAATTCGACCATAAGATATAAAAAAGCATAAAATGATATGAGATTTGAAAATTTTCAATTTTTACCATCAACAATAGACTATTAAATTATTTTTCTTTACCAGAATATCTTAACTCTCCGTTGTTGGTTTTTTCTAATGATTAACCCAAAGAGTTGGCGCACGCGGTTGTCTTCTATGCCTATGACAATGATTGAATTACATCATTACAGAGTCGAAGAAATGACAAAAAATAATTAAATATGCCTCATCTCTCCAACGCTTATCTCGTGTTTTCTCAACTGTCCGTCCGTTTCCTCATTTCACGGAGGGAAAATAATTGAAAGAAAACGCGTGAAGAGGGTTGACTGTTAATGTAAACCTCGCCCTGTGCTCCGTGGAACTCTCGGCTGGTGAATGGCGAGTGCTTTGCCGGCGACAAACAAAATGTTTGGCTTAAAAAAAACCGTTGCAGTATAGTGGGGATATGTGGGCGGGGGGGGGGGGGGCTAAGGGGCAAGAGTGGAGGAGGGGCGAAGGGAGAAAGGGGCGTATGTGGTCGGGGGCGTCAGCAAGCGCGCCCAGGCGACCAAATTCCGCGTCACGCTGAGCGAAACACTAAAAATCCATTCGCTCGGGAAAGCTCAAAACCTACTTCCCTTCCCATCCCCCACAGTCTTGCCATCCACGGGGAAGTTCCGACATATTCTTATTCAGCGAAATCTAACCGATGCACTCAAAGAGCTTGAGGGTACGAGCGAGAGAAAACAAATACATAACAGGCCGTTGAAAAGTAAACAGGAGAACTTACGAAAATATTTTTTTAAACACGAAAAAGCCGAAAAGAATTTTTAAAAATATGAGCCAACAACCCAAGATGAATGAAAAATATTTGGTTTAGTTAGTACATTAAGGTTGGTGCAGACACTGGAAAATATTCTTCCCCAATATCATAATAGTATGTAAACCTAGTATTTGGGAACATAGCCTTTTATAAACTTTGGCGAACATTTAACTTATAATATAACTACACATTGTTGAAGTCAGCGCGGAGAATAATACATAAGCGCACACTTTTGGCGATGAATGGAACAATGTGAAGCGTAATTTAATTGTTCGGTAACCTGCCCGCAAGAAGCATTCTGTAAGTACACATTAGTCATAACCATTCTTTTTTAACTGTGAACAAAGTTGTTAAAACGTTGTTTTTCTACAGTTAAACGTTTAAAAACACGGTACTTAAGATAGTAGGAACTACCGTTTTGACTAAAATTGTGTTAGCCAACATTAGCATATGTAAATATATACAAAATTAACGCTGATCTCTTCATTTATTCTGGATATAATCGCAGTTATATTTAAATAATACTTGAGAAATTAGAAATTTAATCAACGTTAAAAATTTACAAATGTGGAAAATCATAACCATGAATATACGACTCTTCATTTGGTACGATTTGATGGAAACGCTGTGTTCATCATTTAAGTTCGATTATGTATCTCTTGATCACTTTGATGGAGACTGTGTGCAACATAACAAACATATTATTACATGAGATTAATATTACATGAGAGCGTTAAACTCCAGACTTTTCGAGGAACTAATTAAATGAACAATTAAATAACAACAATTAAATATCACTTTGAGTAACATAAGCTGATACGCGAAAGTAAAGGATAATTAGGTGCTAATTAGTGTCAAGTGAGCAAACGAAAACAAAAACTTAACTCTATTTTCGCAGCTAAGGGTAAATTATATGTTAAATTTATATCGAAATCAAACACCATTTGTAAACTAATTTAAATAAAGATTGAAGAGCAACAAATGTCCTCGAAAAAAGAATTGACATGGGAAAAATCAGGCGTTGAGAATGTTACTTATAACATAATTATGTTACAACTAAAACAAATCAGCATTTTTCATTCCTGATATTACTAGTAGGTTAATGAATTTTCAAAAACATCATTCATAACTCTGATAACTATGTAGTTTATATAATTAAATGCGGCATTCAAAAGGATCAACAACCCATTAATCCTGCTTACAATACTTTCAAGGTGTTGCAAAGGAGGTACGAAAGATTTTGTCAAGTCGCTTCGTTATTATATCTTCCCAAGTTCGTAGCCCACCACATCTCAAAAGGCAAAGGCAATTTTTCTCGTAAAAACCTTTACATTACCTAATTCAGCCGCATTCGATGAATATAAACCCAAAACCAACAATCATAAAAGCAATTTTAGAAGTTTTTTAATACTCAAGCGCATACTTTGAATGAATGAACAGTCGTTTATTTTCAAATAATACAAAAATACATCAGTGACATTTATATTTTTATAAGGTCTGCTATAACATCTAATTATAAGTAGTTACGGGGCAAAGATACTCTTTCAAATATTTATTTAGTTTTTACTAGTGACTGCATTTTTCAAGTTCCACCAAAGGTGTCAATAATACCTCCAAACAGGTTCAATTTTTTTATCTCAGCATATATATTTTTTACCATCAAAGCGACCTTAAGAAGTTCCTGATTCGTTGGATTGTATTGGATAATTGGGGAGGCGACCGACAGCAAAGGTCTTTTGCGCCATTTGGGATAGGTAAGAGAGGAAGGGTGGATAGAAACCCGGCGTCGGCATTAGCCTGCTCTTATCGAAAGGCGCAAAGGGGACCACGGTTTAACGTCTCATCCGACAGACTGTACTTGAAGTGCCCTCCACAAGACACTCAAGTAGGGATCGGGTTTCCTCTGATTCGTTAACGCACAAATCTCTTCACTGATAATCTGAAGCTATGTGATAAACTCAGGCTCTCAACTAACAAAGGACTAACACAAAAGCCACGTCATCTTTCGTTCGCTCAGCATATCAAAACTGTGCCAATGAGAAAGAGAATAATTCAATATAAGGGATTCGTTATCATCCAACGGCAACGTCCACATGGAGAGAAAAATATACGTACTTAATCATATCAAATAGTCTGCTGGCGTGGAAGTTACTTATATGCAAAATACACACATTATACGGAATGTTACCTTAAGGTCGTGCGAGCGAGATAGTTTCCTAATCATAATAGAGACTATATTCGAATTGTACGTTTTAATTTCGCCATCTGTTTCAACACACGAAATTAATATTGCATTACTAATGGTGCAATTATATAGTTTTACAAGGCGGAAATTGTAAGTAATCAAATGAAAATATCTTAATAAGTCTTTAACTTGGCTCACTTTTTCACGCGGTACGTTTGAAACTCCTTCAAAGCGGAAGGTTTTTTGTGACCCCGAAGAATTTACAGCGGTGAAAATATGACTTATTTTCAAAAATACTTGAAAAAACACACAAACTACACACTGTTGATTTTTTGACAAGATATAAGTGTTAGGAATCCCACACTTTTTTCCAAATAAGGAGAAGAAATTAATAGCTATATCAAAAAACACACCCGCAGAATAACTAACAATTTTACAAATAATTTTGGTTTTCAATGGCTTACGAATTCCATCAGCAAATGCAGGGTTTTTTTTACCTCGTGGACAAAAGTAGGGACGTAGTAACCGTTTCGACTCGCGTATTAAGCGGTGGAATCTCCTTAAACTGAGTGTATAGGGTAGACTTATGATACGCTAGTCAGTTTGGCAAGAGGTGGTTTGTCCACCATTTAAGCAAAGAAACATCAACGAAAAGCTTTGGGATGAAAATTTCTGACGTTATGTGCCGAGGTGGGCACATTTAAAGAGCGCTGTCTCATATCGAGAGGAGAGGGGCTGAAGAGGAGGAGAGTTTTAAAAAAAATCCAGTTCGCCGAACGTGTTTGCAGCGAAAAAAGAAAATACTTTACACCGACGATTTCCTTCAGAGAGGTTATCCAAGCATGATCTTCCTCGTGAAACCCGCGAGAGCGGCTGCTTAGAAAAGGGAACTTAATGGACGAAGCTTTTTTTAACCGGGCGCGGTTCGCGAGGAACCACGAGCATTTGAATGGACGAGGCAAAACAAAAATTGCAAATTAAAACTATAGAGGGAGCAAAGGGAAAGATATTTTTTCCTTTCCCTCACATTAACAGCTCACGCAAATCATTAAAAAAAAAAACAAAATGAGGAGGTAGCCTTTCGACGCTGTTGAAAAAAGTCAAAGGTTGGTTGGTCGTGAGGCTCGCTGTATCTAATGTGATGATGTCCACGGTATCCGGTCCGAGAGGGTGGTTTCCTTTATTCATCCGTGTTTTTATAACATGATGCGGCATATTTTTTCTCTGCAAAGAGAGTATAGCCAAAAATTAGTAAAACATGAAAGAAAAACACACCCACGATTTTTCACGTCCTATATGTCACACAGATGAAAGGTTGCGATTTCGAGAAATCTAAGATATTTCGATTTCAAATTAAGCCAACTTTCTGGATTTCAGTAGTGAAAGGGACTTTATAAATACACTCGTTTAAAAACGCTTTTTTAATTATTTCCTTAAATCTCCTATGCTATAATAAGTCTTTTAATCGTATATAATCAAATTATAGTTTATCCCAGTACTCTTAAACCATAGTCTCGACACAAATATGATTGCTACAGTCTCTACCGTTAAATTAGGGTTAATGAGATGTCCCCTCTCGTATACTAACGTATTTGAATGCTCATGTATGGAAAAAATACAGCCTTTTTTTAGCTTCAAGTGTTTGCTCATTTTTTTGCAATCGTAGAAGTTTTAGCATGCACACGAGTCTATGAATTTAATATGCCTACTTATTTCTGTTGTCTATCATTCTTTCCTACTTTTTTATTAAGCATAAGTTTCCCTTTAAGAAAAATCTTTTCTTCCTAGCGTGCAGTTGTTACTCAGGCACCATTATGAAAGCCTATTCCTTCATGTGACGAAGTGCTGTTCATTGTGGTTCATAACACTCGACAAAGTACTTGAGTGGATAATTCTGAGATAGTCCAAGTTTGAAACTCTCATGCCATTCAAAATATTGAAGTTGGGCTTCAACTCGTTACGTGGGAGACTCATTGAATGATTCACTTCGCCACTGTATTGTTGTTAAACCTCCATTTACCCTTTTTGACATGGCTAACCCTCTGACTACCACGGGGGTAACAAGAATACCCCAGGTAACACTTTCAAACGCATGCGCTTTTAACGTCTCATTTAGAGGAATAAAAGTTTAAAACCAAAACACAAAATGGTTTTGATTACAATAATGTTAACTGATTGATTTATATTTTTGTGCTGAATTCAAATGAATGTAAGTGAACGCCCCCTCGTTCCCGAAATTGACCATTGACTAAGGATAAAGTCTCCCCAACTTCCCTTTCTATCATACCTTTGAATTTCTGTCTGATCGAAACATGATCGCGAAAACGACGATACCAGAACGATCATAGAAAGTTCGACTGTGGTAGATAGAACGATAAACATGTGTGAATATATCATCACGACATCAAATGCGCCATTGTTTTTTGTGGACTACACAGAGTCCTATTTAGAGTATTCTTTCCATTTTTCTTTTCGGGATTCGGCCGCGTCGTTGTTTTTCCGACAACGTTTCTCCTCCTATCCCGGAGGCGTCTTCAGGTCGAAGATGCAGCGCGATTGTAGATTGGCACTGCTGCTGCGCGATCAGCTTTGTTATCAGAGAATGTCCCAAAAGAAGGGGACTTATGCTCTGTGTCTTTGGCTCACCCTGCCAGTTATAGAAGGTCAGAACATTCAAAGTTATCGCATATTTATCCCACTGGCTTGTTTTATTACTCACCAGGTCCCTTATCAATTTTGTGTCACTATTTTTAAATTTATTGTAATAGTTATTGGCTTTCAACGTTCAATGGTATCAGGCTCAACTATGTGGAAGTTGATATTCACAAATGAAAAAACGACTTCGTTTCCTTCCACTGATTTATTTTCTTGGTACGACATGTTTCGACACATAGAGGTCATTTTCAAGTACAAAAAATTTTAAAATTCAAGCAAATATATACCTGGAAGGGTCTTGGGGGAGGTTGGAGAGGGGTGGAAGAATGGGTGCTAGGAGGGGGGGAAGGGAAGAATGGGTGCTAGGAGGGGGGGGGAAGGGAAGAATGGGTGCTAGGAGGGGGGGGAAGGGGAAACCCGGAGAGAGGTGAGGGGTGGCGGTTATGGTGAGAATTAGGGAAAACCCTTAGGAGGACCGTGTTGGTGAGAAAGGTGGGGGCGGGGGATGGAAGGTAGAGGGAGGGGTGGGTTAACTTGGAAAGGGTCGTTAAGGTGGAGGTGGGTTATCAGCGGGTGTGGAGTTGGGCGGGAGGGATCTGGGTGTTCGTCTTTCGGTGAGGTTTAGAGAGACTTGTAGGAGGGGGGAAATTTTTTCAAAAAGGATGTCGTTTAGTAATTTACATTTACTCATGTTCCTCCTTATTTCTAGCTCCTCCTTCTTGTCCATCTTCCTCCCTTTTATCTCAAAGTGTAGTATCTCCGGTTTGAAGTCGCTCTCGTGGTTCTCTTCCCAGAGATGTTTGGCGAAATGGGACTGCGACAGATTGCAGTTCCGGTAACATCTCTTATGTTCCTCGATTCTTCTCTCGAATGTACGCCCTGTCTGCCCAACATATGCAGCACCACAGTCGTTGCACTTTAATTTG
The DNA here is from genome assembly GCA_963169105.1 of Ceriagrion tenellum. Lineage (NCBI taxonomy): Eukaryota > Metazoa > Arthropoda > Insecta > Odonata > Coenagrionidae > Ceriagrion > Ceriagrion tenellum. The sequence goes on along the minus strand of OY720640.1, from coordinate 145,087,083 downwards.
TAAATGCCACTTCTTTCAAAAGGTTGCACTTGGTCTTTTGTGTTACCCAGGAATTTTTTGAGGTTTTCACCGTTATAAAATGTCACTCTATACTGTTGTTTTGGAAAGAGGTTTCCTATTTTTTCAGAGATCATGCCATAATATAGCAATTTACACCATCGAATCTTTTCCTTTTCCATTACTGCTGGAGTGAAGAGCAATTGCTGTGCTTTGAAAGAACGTTTTTTTTGGAGCATTTTGTCTATTATGTTTATGTTGTACCCGTTTGAGATGGCTATTGATTTTATTGTTTCTAATTCTTTGTTGAATGTGTTCTTGGAGAGAGGGATACTCATTAGCCTGTTTAAAAGAAAGTGAAACACGGATAGCTTTTGAGAAATGTGATGGCGGGAGTCTGAGGGGATGATGGTCCGTTGCGGAGGCTTTGCGGAAAATTTCAAATTCAAAACTCTTGTTCCTTGAATGAATTCTTGAATTACCTGGATGTGACTGTGTCGAAAATGCAATCTGTCGCAGTCCCATTTCGCCAAACATCTCTGGGAAGAGAACCCCGAGAGCGACTTCAAACCGGAGATACTACACTTTGAGATAAAAGGGAGGAAGATGGACAAGAAGGAGGAGCTAGAAATAAGGAGGAACATGAGTAAATGTAAATTACTAAACGACATCCTTTTTGAAAAAATTTCCCCCCTCCTACAAGTCTCTCTAAACCTCACCGAAAGACGAACACCCAGATCCCTCCCGCCCAACTCCACACCCGCTGATAACCCACCTCCACCTTAACGACCCTTTCCAAGTTAACCCACCCCTCCCTCTACCTTCCATCCCCCGCCCCCACCTTTCTCACCAACACGGTCCTCCTAAGGGTTTTCCCTAATTCTCACCATAACCGCCACCCCTCACCTCTCTCCGGGTTTCCCCTTCCCCCCCCTCCTAGCACCCATTCTTCCCTTCCCCCCCCCTCCTAGCACCCATTCTTCCCTTCCCCCCCTCCTAGCACCCATTCTTCCACCCCTCTCCAACCTCCCCCAAGACCCTTCCAGGTATATATTTGCTTGAATTTTAAAATTTTTTGTACTTGAAAATGACCTCTATGTGTCGAAACATGTCGTACCAAGAAAATAAATCAGTGGAAGAAAACGAAGTCGTTTTTTCATTTGTGAATTATTGGCTTGTTCATTGATTACTTGCCGTACATCTTCTATATTTGTTGTCCTGTATGTGTCGTGGTTTTTGGAGTATTTTATCTTGAAAATCGAGCTCATGGAACTTCTCTCCATTACTTCGATTATCTTGATATATGCTTCAGTCAGTAATCCTACCCATTCCGGCGTTGCATACAAAGGACAGTGAGTCTGATATACGTCTCGTATATTGTTTTATCTGGTACAGAGCTTCTTTTTAATATGGGCGAGAGACCTGCTCTGACTCCAATTTCTTCTTTTATAATCAGTCCAGTCTATAATTCGGTTCTTCATGGTCAGGCAGCGGTACCGAGGTGTTTCAATTTTTGGCCTGATAAATAAAATAGCCTGCGTCTTCTCTGGATGCAGTGCTTCTGTCTGGTTGGGTTTATATAGTAGAGTCAGTGCTCCTAATGGGCTGCTATTTTCTGAGCCAAAACCAACTGTGGCGCTATTTTCCATCATTCCCTCTCCGGTTTGTGTAAGCACTCGCTTTCACTTATTCGCCAGGTGGTAGCCATTGGTTATGGTTACCACCTGGCGAATACGTGGAAAAGAAAACTAGCTCAGACCGGAGAGAGAATAATGGAAAATGGCACGAACATCAGTTTTGGCCCAGAAAATAGCAGCCAATCAGAAGCACTGACTCTACTATATAAACTAAGAATGAGTCGAATCCCAATGTCAATTCTCGATTCCACCGATTCTCAGGATTAGTATCGGTATCGAGAATCGATCGCCCAAAGTCGATTCAAATTCCATCGATTCTAGATGGATAAATATTCAAATAAAATATCATTTATCAGTATTATATCATATATATTTGTCTCAGCAGTTTTGGGTGTAGGCTATCAATTTTTACTTTTTATCTACCTCAATTAGCTGAGGATATATTTGCTGTTTGTTAATAAATATACTTTTTGAGAGACTTAGTTGTATTTGTTATTTTATTTCATCCAATACTTGAACTTAAATAATAGTCGTATGCTACAGGTATATCAATATCATAACTGCTATTAGGAATAAGAATCGATTAAATCGGAATCGAGAATCGGGAATCGAATTGAAATTGGAATCGACTCATCCCTAATAGGAAACCCGACCAGAGGGAAGCGCTGCATCTTCGAACTGAAGACGCCTCCGAGATCTGAGAAGACGGAAAAACAACGATGCGGCCGAATACCGAAAAGAAAAATAGAAAGGTTACCTGCACGCCGCGGAAACCTGAAAAAGAACTCCTATTGAGAGTGTTTATGGCTAAAAGCTTTCAATGTATGTTTTTTCTCCCATAAAACAATGCATCTGAAAAAAGAGTACTTGCAGTTCCGTCGACGGTGAATAATTTTTTAAGCAAAAATATGCAAGTGTGCAATTGTTTGCATTTCTTTCCGTTTCGCAGTCGTATTTCCGATGGTCTTCATTTCATGTGGACTCGCCATGTGAAATGCTTGAATATGTGTATCCTGCTGAGCGAGTTTGTCGAGGACCCGATCCATTGATGGCTCACGCTCTACTGAGTTACAGACTTTTATTTTTTTGGAACACGCTTCCAGCCCCAAAAATCGTCATTCACGGCCGGTTTATTCCGCGAGAATAATTCAGGGTTTTTCGCGCGCACTCACTCATGAGACAAGAGATTCGAAGTTTGTTTGTTTTTTATTTTGCTTTGGATGGACAACTTGGGCACTAGTTCTTTGACGTTCTTCGAAAACATTTCATTTGGATCGCTTCGCTATCTCTGCCAAGTGTGCAAAACTGTAAATTTATCTCTAAGTGGCGTGGAAATTTAAGCTCTGAAGGATTTGCTCTGTTTGCTTGACTGCAATAACAGATAGGATTCTGTAGTAGTCTCTTGGCTTTTTTAAAATTCTCACGTTTTCATGCAAGCTAGTTGTTTTTCGCGCATATTTAAACCTATATGTTAAAATAAATAAATTGAAAAAGAGCTACTCTATAATATCTTTGAATGGCATAATTGTTTTTACCTTTTGGAGAAGTATTTTATGATATTTTTAATATAAAGTTATTTTCCTGGAGCTTGTAGGTAATTAATTCATGTTTAATCTGTTCCTCCATTGCCAACGTTTCGCATATTTATTTATGCTTCATCGGAGCTACAATAAAAATTAATATTTGCATTGTACATCAAATGAATACAGTTTAAAATTTAGGTATTTAGATTTTAGAAAAATATGATTACAATTGAGTTTTTTTATTACCTCATCTGAACAAATAGCAAGAGTTTGCAAAAACACAGACTATAAAATAGTACATATGAATCATAAATGACAACATAAACTCATTTATTCGAAATTAAAATCTGAAACTCCTAAAGAACTAAAAAGTAACGAAGTTTATTCAATACCGTATGATGATTGTGATAATATATATATATATATACATATATATATAGAGGCCAAACATCCCAATATCTAAAAAATAGAATCTCCCAACATAAAAGTTCAATAAAATCCAAAAATCAATTATGTGCAATAGCAGATCATGCGATCAAAAATAACCACTCATTTAAATTCCATTAAACAAAAGTAACAGATATAGAAACCAATCTATCCGAAAGATTATTTAAAGAAATGATACACATCACAAAAAGAAAACATCCTGCAATAAAAGAACAGACATCGCCAAATTAAGTGAAATTTATCATAATTTGATATTCTTTAGCAACACTTGATTTTATTTCGATTTTTAACTCCTAAATTTATAAGAATCGACCAACAAATAATAAATAGGAACGAAGGTATCAACAAAAGTCATCCAAAAGGAACTTTCTCTGAGGTAATAACAAACATCAATGGTAATCATATTTTTTTTAATCTAAATACCTGAATTCTCTAATACTCTGTATTCATTTGATGTACAATACAAATATTAATTTTCGTTGTAGCCCTGATGAAGCATAAATAAATACGCAAAACGTTGGCAAAAGAGGAACAGATAAAACACGAATTAATTACCTACAAGCTCCAGGAAAATAAATTTATATTAACAAAAAAAGAGATAACGAAAAAGAATCATCTGGATATATTTTGAAACATTTCTTATCACAAAAATTTTCTCACAAATAGGCATACCTAAGACTGTCAGCAATACAATACCACTACATTGCCCAAAAATTACCAACGTGTTCGGCTCTATTCTCTTAAAACTATCGTTGTCGGTAGATCACCTCTAATAATTGGTAGCCGCCAGATAGTCGATCAATTACCTCTGATAATTGGGGGCCGCTAGAAACTCGGAGGCTGGGCTCAATTTGCTTGAGAAATTCAAAACAGGTGCGCTCCTGGACGACACAGAGATTATCATTTTAATGCCACACTACATCCCTATGTCCGACAGATGCGATAAAATGAGACACAATGCCGAACAGATACAAATATTCGTTCTTTCCACGAACAAAAGGTGACCATAATGAAACCAGAGCTCCACATCAAACTCACCTATTGCACTCTTCACCATTTCACCTCCCAAAACCTCAGCATTTAGACAATTACATAGATGGTGTCCTAACAATCCCTGCCACACGCCCATGTGGCGGTTCGCAGGGTAGTGTGTCGATGTAGAGTAATGAATACACTCAGAAACGGGGAAATTATGAACGAGTTATACTCCTGTAAGGTATTTGAACACATAATCGTAAGCTCCATTATGAGTCATTTAGATAGGGAGGAATTGTTAATAAATAACCAACACGGATTTCGAAAGGGTAGATCTTGCGAAACCCAATTGGCCCTCTTCGTTCATGACATCTTGCTCTCGGGTGAAAATAATGTCCAAGTTGACGCGATATTCCTCGATTTTAGGAAAGCTTTTGATAAGGTACCTCACGTTAAGTTGCTCTCAAAACTAGAAGCATATGGAATAGATAAAAACATTATTAGTTGGATTAATCAATTCTTACATGGGCGGGAACAAAGGGTTGTCATAGACGGTATCATGTCAAACACAGTTAGCGTTACATCGGGTGTTCCTCAGGGAAGTGTAATTGGTCCACTTTTATTTCTCTTGTACATTAATGATATTAGTAACGTCGTTAAAAGTAAGCTTAGACTCTTCGCAGACGACGCGGTTGTGTATAGGGATATTAACAATTCCGAAGATAGCGACTCGTTAACAAACGACCTACTTGCTATTCATGCTTGGTGCGAAAAGTGGCAGATGGAACTAAACATAAAAAAGTGCGTAGCAGTCAGCTTTTGGAAAAAGAAAAATTGGCCATTTAGGGCATACAGAATTAAAAATACAGAAATTATTCACGCCGAGTCTGTTAAGTACTTAGGAGTCACAATTAGTCACGACCTATCTTGGGGAAAACATATTCGGGAAATATGCGGTCAAGCATATAGGAAGCTAGGCTTTATCAAGAGAGTACTCGGAAAATGTGATGAGAAAGTGAAAGAACGTTGTTATTTTTCAATCGTTAGGCCTCATCTGGAATATGCTGTTAGTGTATGGGATCCATACGAAACGGGGTTGGTATCAGAGTTAGATCGCGTCCAGCGAAGAGGAGCTAGGTTTGTGAAACGATGCTACGATAAGTTGGCTAGTGTGTCTGGACTGTTAGAAGAATTAGGATGGGAATCGCTATCACAGCGTAGATTAAATTATAGGCTTAACCTCCTAAATAAATTTCAGGAAAATCATTTTACTGACGACGTAAAAAACATACTATTAACCCCTTCGTACTACGGCAGATTAGATCGCGCCAATAAAATTAGAGAGCTAGATTGTAGAACCGATAGGTATAAAATGTCATTTTTTCCGCGTACCATTCGGGACCATAACAGCTGTGATCGTCGTCATGAATAGTTCGAGTATTGACAATAGGCAGGCAGTTAATCTTTCTCATTATATTCTCCTCTTTCTTATTTATGCATGATGTAAATAATGATGTTCTTATTTATGCATGATATTTTGAATCTGTAGTAGTAGTCTTTGTATCCCTTGCATGTTAGAACGATTGGAGATACAATGTTTCTTGGGTATTAGATTTGTAATTGGCGCTTTGCATGTGTGGTACGCGGGTTTATAATGTAATGTCGGTGTTCTACCATATCATTCATGCATGCCTGGTGCGAAAGCACCCCCTGCCACACACCCTTTGGGTGGCTTGCAGGGTATGACGTAGATGTAGATGTAGATGTACTCTGCAACTATTATTAATATGAATTTTGGTAGACAACAGGTTTGATTCTTAGAAAATATCCCAGATAGAGTCCCATCCACGGATGATTCAAGCACTACGAAGCCATTAACGAATACTAAGTAATACATGAGGGAATATAGCTAGGATTTAACTCGAGTCTAGTAATTTGTACCGGCATATTCCAAAAATGATCAGAAAAATATAAATATTTTATTCTATGCAACCGAGAGATAGATGTAATATGCGAGCAAAAAATTATCGAGGAATTATTGCTAATAATTATAAAAACAAAAATAAAATAGAAGGATAAAAATTATCTAAATTAAATATTTAATACGACAAAAATAGGATTTGTTACATAATTTTCTCTTAGAAAAACAAATCACTACGTCATAGTGACATATTAATCAAAAACGTTCCTGCAAGAAAAAAAGAAATTTTAAAAAGAAAAAATGGGCCAAAATATTCAAGAGCTCTAGCGCACACAGAAAAACGATATTTCTTGCGAGTAAAGAAAAGGAAATCGAGGAAGCAGTGAGTCGACAGGTTTTATACGGATCATATTTTGTAAATGATGCCTGCGGTCATGTTTTCAATTTTCCTGCCCCTGGCCTCACACGCTTTTGTACCCTCCAACAGAGCCTTTTTGCAGGCACGCAATACATCCTGTCACCTTTCTCTGAAAAAAACCTGTTGATAAACTGTTCCCCCTTTTCCAACCATGATAAATTGCCCGAAAACACAATCAAAGCTCTATTCTTCATGAATTACGATCTGTTACACATAGCGAGGTGTTTTGCAAGGAAAGTGTCGGGCAGACGATTGAAGCATAATACAGCAGGCGAGAGAGAAGAAATAAACGGGTCGCACAAGCACTTACAATTCCGAGAGAAAGAGTACTTTCGTGCCCAAAAGAACCAAGTCGCATTGACTCCGTGTTAAGCGCTTCCGGACTCCGACACTTCAGAGGTCAAGAAAACCGCACCGGGGTCGCGCACAATGAAAAGGTTAAGAGTGAAAGTTCCGATATATTAATGGTCCCTGGAGATGTATACAGGGGACATGCCCATGCACTTCAGGACCTTACGTTCTGGTCCGCGGACATTCTTTATCTGGTTCTTGGACTCCTGAGTCACGATAGGAACTCTAAGTACACCACTGGGTCATTTGCCTTCAAGTGGTAGGGTTAGGATTATTCGGGGAGGTGACTGAGATCACTGGCATCATAAAAGGCTGGAGGGTGTAGCTAGCTACTAATCTTGTCTTGCGCAATATGAAAAAGAAATATTTATTGTATGGGGTGGTAATTGAAGGAATGCCAGTAACAGAATTTGAACCAAATTCTCGGTGGTAAAAAGCTAATATAAAGAAAAACCCCATCCCAAATTGAGGAAATAAAGAGTGGATTTAAACGAATATTAGGACAGAAAGGATATTCCAAGGCGCTCAAGGTAGAGGTTAGCATAGAAGGGGCTGACTCTACTACACATGGCACAGAGTCTGGTATGGAGAATGAATTTTTACTGAAGGAGAAAGAGTTGTGGGTAAAAACGATCTACATGAATTCTAAGAGGAATTCCATACTTGGAATTTGTGGGTATGGGCGTTTGGAGAGTAAAAACCGCAGGGAAGAAAGACCTTCAGTGTGAGGAATACCGGTGTAAAGTGAGGTAACATATATCGTGCCAATGGAGATTTGGGTATCCAGAGGGAGGGGGGGTATAATTAAGGAGTTGTCATTACCCTTGCTTCTTCCATTTTTACCGAGAGTTTTTACGCAATTGTACAGAGACAAAAGCCAGTAATCGGTACTTTCCTGAAGTCCATGAAAAGTGTTACAAATTCATTGAGACTTTTTATGTTATAAACTTTGTTTTTTGCTGATAATTGACGCAAGACCGATGAAATAATTTGTGTTAATTTTTTTTTTCTGTTCTCACCGGCGCAAAATGAAATGGTATTATGTAAATATGTTATATATGATCTACATAAAAAGTTGGGTTTTTTTTAGCAGCAATGCATTTTCTATATTTAAGGCAGCCTCCCCACAGGTCTGTGACCTTTGAGGCTGCCTAAAGCTCCATTTAAAAATTAAGTACACCGTACTAGATGCAATTATGGAGTAATAAATATTATATTATTATTATAGGCGAATTCAAAGAATTGCGATTTAAGTTGTGATCACGGGTTCTCCGCGAGGTGATATAATTTTTGACCCATGTTTCGACAGCTAAATACACGTGAAAACTTCACCAATACAATTAGCCTGGAAAAAAATATAATCCCAATAATACAATTTAGATAACTGTTTTGCTCACTTAAAACTCAGCTAAAGTAAAATGAGCCTCACTTGAAACTTATATTATTGAAGGCAATAAGTTAGCCATCGGATATACTTGGCAAAATGAATACATTCTATACGAATGGAATGCGGAGAAAAATCACCTGCTTTGTTGAGAAGGGAAACCTTTACATGTATTTCACCGGCAGCCGCGGAAAATCTACTAACTTGATACAGAGGAGGTAACAGCTACTTTATCTCTTAGTGCCTGTCGTCTGTGGAATCATTCCTAGTAATGGTCTGAGAGGCCGAGATTGCTGACTAAACGCTAACCCTAGCGTTAAGTTGAAACACTGCCGTTGCTTGGAGCTGGGGACGTGAAACATTAAAAGGCGGCTATTCACAGCAAAATCACCTTTCCTCGCCATCAGCACAGTAGTCAGTAGTAGTAGTCCAATGTAGTTTACAAACGCCTCTTCCCCTTGAGGTGATAGCAGAGTGCACGAGGATTTGCACGCGGAAATGGATCCACTTGGCGATGGCCTACCTGCATCTTATAACGTAAGACGAGATATTGAATGTTCCCCGTGCGTTGTCACAACTGATATCCGAAACGCGATCGTCCACTACAGCGGTTTTTTTAGCATTGATAGTTTATACGATTTGCAAGGCATTTAAAATATCAGTGATTAAAAAAAACTAACATGGTTTTAAGAATGCTAATTGATTTCTTTATTATTCATTGAAGCGGTAAAATAAATAAAGCAGCGCAAGTGCTTTCACCGTAAAGGGCCAAACTATTCCACACAGTTAATTCCATATTTTAAGGCACCCCCATAAATGGATGCAAAAGAATTTCGTACCTCCATGACTATTTTCAAACTCATTATTATATTTCTGCTCAACAGATGGAACTTAAAAAAGCTACTTTCGCGGTTATTCCCTCCTTCTGTACAGATATCATCATTGGAATCTCATACGCGTCCACTTTAACGTGCCTCCGGCCTCAGGGCGAAATGTTTCAGAAACTCAGAAAGCTTAAGTATAAAATCTTTGATGCTTGTTTTACTGACTGGGATAGAAAAGATTTCCTCAGTAGTTACACTGTATTTCAACTTTAAAAGTGAACCTTTTTACATGGAACTTTAGAATATTGCTTATTTAACAGCAAAAATACATTAATTTGACAGGAAATGATATTTCAAGATATTTAAAGCAGTTAGTAATGTAATAATATAATATTTATTACTCAACACAATTAGACATACAATAATCTTTACAAAATGAGTAATATTAGATTGCCTAAAAGGAGGACCTGTATTAAGACTACCATCATTTGATAGGTAAGTAAGAAACAGAAAGACTTGGAAAAATGAATAGAAGTAAAATAAATGAAATTAAACACTTATTTAAAAAAGTAATTAGCGAATTACAGCCGTGATTGAAGTGAAAATACGGTAGTTCCATGAAAATGGCGCTGCAGTTGGTTCCTATGACTGCAAAAATGTGGCCATTAAATACATATTCGAGGAATTATTTGCATTTTTTAAACTTAGTTTTGTTTTTTGCAAGGTAACACATTTAATTAGCGAAATTAAGATTTTTTCAAAAGAAATAATAAAAAATGCAGAATCTAGTATTTGTTTTGAATCACATATGCCAGACCATTGAGATATTATGGAGAGGGTACAACATCATCAAACTAAAGTCTGACAATCGAAATAACATCTGTAAATATTGTTTAGTCCTGGTCTCTGCTTACTTTCCTGTGAATAGCACGACGGAATGGACGAATAAGTGCAGAATTTCTAACATGTTTGAAATTAACGGCAAGTAACTATTGAAACATAAATTACCTGTTTAGTACTAAGGATTCTACTAGATTTTACAATAGTGGAAGTATGTGCATGCTGAATAATAGTAACTTTTCGTAGAAAAATATAGTGAAATGACACCATTAGTGTGGTTTCCCCTCAAAAGCTAAAGAAAAATGAGGATCCACGAAGACGGCGGACTGGCTTAAGCTTCTAGCATTGGCCGCATCTCCTCTTCAAAAATTAGCACTCATTTAAGAGTCCCAGACACTGATCGAAGGTCGAAGATCGATAAATGGTTGACAGCAAGATTTATTTAAAACTAGCAGGCAGCTAGCCTGCTCAATCCGTGACCTAACACCCCCTGCCACACGCCTAAGCTATAAAAATCCAAAACTACTACCAAATAATGAAAACAGAGAGTCCACATTCAGCGAACCAAACCTCACTCTTCTAGCGCAAAAATTGACAATGAAAGAAACAAAACGGATACAGAATGACTGACACGCTACAAAATTAATTTATGTAGACTAGCAGGCAGCTAGCCTACTCACTCCGTGAGCAGGGGTGTGTACCCGCTCTAGGGGTAAGTGTCCTATTCTAAAAATAGCTCCTTGGTGAAAAGGTGTTTTTTTCATCCACTGCTCTCCTTTGTAGTTTACAAAGCCATTTGAATAGGAGAGCACTGTGCTTTCTTTTGTTTCAACCTTTACACTCTTCCACTCTCCCTTTTGGCCTTTCTCCCTTGTTTCTCAATGTGTTTCCCAGCATCTGGTTGCAGCATCCACAACCCAAAAATGATCCATTTCACCTTTACTTCACTTTACTGTACTTTCACACTTACACCTTTGCACGGCTGGTAACCTAACACCCCCTGCGACACGCCCAAGCAGCCACTCTTTTGGATATTATTTAAACTAACTAAATACACTCATTTTAATTCATGTCTCCATTTCATCTCCAAATATCTTACACCTTTGCACGGCTGGTGACCTAACACCCCCTGCCGCACGCCCAATATAAATCCAAAACTACTACCAAATCATGAAGACAGAGATTCCACATTCAACGCACCAAACTTCACTCTTCTAGCGCAAACATTACGGAAACAGAATGACTGACACGCTACAAAATTCATATATAAAGATTGTAACAATAAATATAGCCTGGTCACTGAATTGTGAATGTATTACGGATGGGAACCTCAATTTGAGTGAAAGAAAAAATATGGATTGAATCATTTCGTTCAACATATTTTTCTAGAGCCAAACCATTCTTGTAGGTTAAAACAGAAACAACAATTTCACTATTCCACAGGGTATTTATTGTGTACGACGCGTTTCAACTCACAGAGCCAATATCATCTGTCAGTCGAAACGCATCGAATGCAATACATAGCTACCCTGTGGAATAGCGCAATTGTTGTGTCTTTTTAATATGACGAACTTCACAAATTTGATAGTTTTAGCCTTAACTTTGTAAAACTTTTCCGTGTTCAGGAATTAACTAACTTTATAAGTTTTACTCATAATATTTAAGGTACGACCGGATTCGTCGAATATTCGACATTATCAGGTCATGATCATCATCATTACAAAGTCTGTAAATTGCTGAACATGACGAACTTCTACGATATCTCGCCTGAATCTGTAGAAATAATTTCGTAGGAACGATCACAAGCATATAATTGAGGACATAGATTGTAGAACCCATATATTTAAAAGTTCTTTTATCCACGCACAATAAGGGGCGATGACAAATACAATAGTACAGTTCTATCAAACTTTGGCCGACGCCAGGTAGAGTTAATTTTGTTCTTGTGCTTATTATTTTAACACCATTACTAACAATGAATTACAGTCTAAAATTTCCTGCATGATTTAGCATTTTGCAGGGCTAAGTAACTTGTATTACTGTTCCTTAGTCTCATTAATAACGCTAACAGGTAGTTATATCTTAAATTATCATTGGTAGACTGCTGTTTAGCAGGTCCTGATTAGCCTCTCCTCCAGATAACTCTGTCTTGTGCCGTCCTCTTCATCCCCGCGTAGCCTCCTGTCTCCTCTTCTAAATCATCCGTCATTTTCTTTCTTCTCCTTCCGCGTTTACCCTTTCCTTCCGCGTTTACCCTTTCCTTCCACCATCCCTTCCGATACCTCCTTCATCAAACAATCTCTTCTTAATATATGTCCCAGCCAGTTTTGCTCTCTTGTTTTAATTGTCTTTATCAGTCCTCTATCTTCCTCCACTCTGGTCAATACCTCTTCATTTCTCACTCCGTCTTTCCAACTAATATTTCAACATTCTTCTCCATATCCACATCTCTAATGCCTAAATTCATTTTATATCCTTTTTCAGAGCCGTCCCTGTCTCACAACCATACAGTGAGACGCTGCAAACATAACGCTTTGTCAACCTTTTCCTGAGCCCAATATATATTTTGCTACACAACAACTTTTTCTTTTTGATAAAAGCGTCTCCGGCCATTGCAATTCCACAAAGGTGTATTTTTAATCTCCTTGTCACATTTCCAGTCCTGCGTAATTTCCGTCCCTGGATACTTATATCTTGTGACTTGTTCCAGTCTTTCCCCTCCCATGGTAACTCTTAAATAGCGTTCTGCATAGCATCATGCTCGTCTAAGTAGCACTCTCCTAGTTTCTGGTCTGACCGCGTATTGTCAGTCTGACTGCTTTTGGCCTGCGCCTGGCATCCGAGCGAACGTGCGTGGTTCTGATTTCAGCTGGGACTGGCGCATGCCTGGAGTGGATTTACGCCGTGCCGTTCACTGTAGTGGTGGCTTTCACGGCATTTCGTAAATGTAGGCTAACTATTTCAGGGTTTTAACTGCCTTGAGTGCCAGGACCAATTCTTGTGAGTGACCTAAGTTTGGGAGGTTTAATTGCTTTCATCCATAGAATGGACAGAAGAGAGAAAAAGTGTCTCACCTGAGGGAAATATTTCCCAGAATTAAGCATTTATGGGGCCGCTCCTCCTTTAAACCTGTATATAATGCTAAAACTAGATTTAAATCTTTCATCCCTTAAAAAATACCAGATATTCAATGTCTCCCATTGCTATTAATATCTTGAACGCACTCACTTTCTTTTCGCGAATGCAAGCAAAGCAAATCGTGATGGATCCCAACAATCGATTCCTTCCCATCGCGTTGATTTGGAGTTTTTCCTTTTTTTTATTATCCCGCTGATGAACGGATATTCAACGAAAGCTCGCATTGGAAAACGGAGGCGATGAAGCACAAACCTCTTCGGCTGGACAGGGGGAAGGGAATTGAAAAAAATGGAGAGACAAAATAAAAAAATGAAAACCAGCATCACGAAAATCTCTCCCTTCAGTCGCGCGATAATTTCCGGCCTCCCATTCCAACTCACTCTCGCTCCCCCCAGATAGAACCCCCTTACGACGCGAATATGAAGTGAAAGGGATCCCGGGATGCCGGAGAACAGATTCCTTCAGGACGAATGATAAACAGGGACGAGGACAAGATGAAGCAAAGGGACTGAAGGGATATTCGAATGCATGCATGGGCAAGAGGAGGCAACAACACAAAGATTTGAGAAAAATAATATGATTGAGGTGCACCCAGAGAAAATGAGAAATGTGATCGGATGAGGAATTAAAAAGAACGAACGGCTTACTTCCAAGAGTGAGTGAGCGAACGAAGGGTTGGTGCGGTAATTCTTGCTTAATAATGAGAGCAAAATAAATACTGCGTCCTGTTAAGTGTAGAGTAGGTTTACTGGAGTATCAGAATTTTCTTGCCAGGAATAAGAGCTGTGCATTGGTATTCACCGAAGAAATACTCTTCCTTTCTATTTGTTGTACTGGGTAAGGTAGGATTTATTTAATGTCAGAGAATTTCCTCCTCTTTCCCCATTTTCTACTTTTTCAGCGTCCCTCTCAGCATACGACCTACCTTTCTTCATCCTGCCCAGGAAACCAATTCCTCTTCTTCCTAGTGCCCACTTGCCCAGCATCCTTCCCTCGAACGCATTCTTCAGCAATTCCTCACCTCTAATTACGTCCTCCAGCCACCTACCCTGCCGGTCTCGAATTTCAGTAAGAAGTTACTCATTCTAATTACTCATACTTGTTGAAATTACTCGTTCTAAAAGATTTATTGCCATTTTAGGAGGCATCGTCTTACAAGGCGTTCATTTTTTAACCACACAAATGAAGACAACGGAGATATACGCAATAAAACACGGGCGAAGAAGGTAAATGATTGCAAGAGAGTTTTAAGTAACATCTTTAAGAACCCGGACTTGAGGGTAAAAAAAGACGATTCAGGTTATATTCCAGCCACAAGTAAGTACTATTTAGGGAGCGGATGATTTTATCATTTTAAGATGTAGGTATGCTAGAGAAGAAATACATGGTGTTTTTGCCCAAGGACGCCAAAATTTGGATTCCCATTTCTGCGCAGCGTCAATATCTGTGTCTATAGTATAAACATTCATTCGCTCCTTGCAATATGAATAGCCATCACGCTTGCAATACCAAATCAATATCATATTGTAAACTATTGTGAGTGCATTATAAGAAGATCTTGTGAAAGAGCTACGGCAGATTGTTTCCTATTATTTAGTCTGTCCATACTTTTAATGGCTGATATTATTTATATGTAAGGAAAACCGAAGAATTAATGCTCACATAATAATAGGATCTTCAAAAGTAAATAAAGTGGAGAAATATTGTCACCCTGGAAACATGATCACTAACTTGACTTTTAAAATGCTAACAATAATAATCATCTGGTACATATGATTATTTGCGATGAAATTTTGATAAAAAGATTACACGCATAATAGTTCTCAACCCTAGTATTAGAATGACTGTACGAATGCATTATAAGAATTAAACATTAGCCATTGATTCTGCAATTGAAGAAAAACTTGGTTTGATTTCGTTATCGCAAAATTTCAAATTGCATAATTAAGTGTCTGGCGTGAAACGACCTCCAGCGAAGCGCAAAAATGAATGTGCGAAAGGGGGGCTCCTCTCCTCAGCGAAATAGGCGGCGGCGGCTTTAAACTGAATCGATTGAGTGAGCGAGTGAAGTGATTTTCTGTAATTTAAGAAAAATAACAATCGATAAAATTTAAATACTTTGATGGCGTGAGTGAATGCTCAATACATATTTCTACATCCTCGACCTTCTACAATTCAAAGCGTAAAGTTTTATCTCCTTGTCAATAATTTAAATAAATGCAGGCAAGATATCGTGGAAGTTATATTATAACAGAAAATAATATTATAACATAAACAGCAATCGCATTTTTCCACAGGATATTTTAATGCTGAAACGCGTGGTACGCATTGTAATATCTTTTGGAATAGTGAAATTGTTGTTTCCGTAATAATAGAATAGAATAGAATAGAACTATTTATTCTAGGACTGGTGTCTTATAGAACAGTATACAATGTGTCTTGTTATATTTTGGTGCTATTACAAATAAATAAATAAGGCGAGGTACCACCAGACAGGTACCAGGCAATATGACAGGTACCACCTAATAATTAGAAACTATAACATTTACAGAAATAAAGATATCCTCAGATTGCAGGATGAAATATTAAATATTGATTAACATAATTAATTTACATAAACTGGGATATAAGATGACCTTTTAAAATATAGAAACACATACACATTTATACAACGGTACATATGTACTCATGCAAATTATACAAATATACACATGTACAAGAATGCATATATACACTTCTACAAAAATAAAAATATACACATATAATAGGTATGATTCACATACAATAGATACTCATCGGAAAATGGGTAAGACAAATCATTTGCCATTATGGTTCGCACAAGAAAATTTTCTTACAAAGTTTTTTTATACAAGTGAGCTGGCATGAGCCTATAAAACTGATATGTATTTTTTGTATTGACAATTCGGTCAGGGATATAATTCCAAATTCTCATTATTAGTATTTAATGGTGACTGCTGGAATGAGTTTGTTCTACATTTAGGTACTTTGAAGCGTCTTCGTGCCCGAACAATCCTGTAAGAATTACTTTAGTTGACAATTATTCTTTCATATAAATATACTTAGGAGCCTTGCTTGACAATAGATTGAACATAAAAATAGAGAATTGTAATTGTTTTCGGTCTTCGAGTTTTAACCGCTCCATCTTTGAGTAATGAGGCGTAATGTGCTCATGTAATGCCACATTGAATATAAATCTTACACCAACATTTAACACGATTCGCATTTTATTGCAGTATGTAATAGTTCTTATCAATGTTCAATCAAACAAGTCCTCTTCTTGCCCATCTTGTTGTTATACTAATTTTGTAGCGTGTCAGTCATTCTGCATCCGTTGTGCTTCTTTCTCTGTCAATTTTTGAGCTAGAAGAGTGAAGTTTGGTGCGTTGAATGTGGAATACCTTTTTTCATGATTTGGTAGTAATTTTGGATTTTTATAGCTTAGGCGTGTGGCAGGGGGTGTTAGATCACCAGCCGTGCAAAGGTGTAAGATATTTGGAGATGAAATGGAGACATGAATTAAAAGGAGTGTATTTAGTTAGTTTAAATAAGATCCAAAAGAGTTGCTACTTCGGCGTGTGGCAGAGGGTGTTAGGTTACCAGCCGTCCAAAGGTGTAAGTGTGAAAGTACAGTAAAGTGAAGTAAAGGTGAAATGGATCATTTTTGGGTTTTGGTTGCAACAACTCTCTATCTCCCTTCATTGTTGTTTACTGTCGACATTTTCCACTCTCCTCTTCACTCCTCTTCTGTACTTAAAATCGTTGGTGTCTCATCGATTGAAAACGATTCATTTCGTTGGAAACAACTCTCTCAACGCCATAGCTTCCGTACTCTCATCCAAAATATCAATCTCAATGCGCGTCTTCTCCTTAAATCAAATCCCCGTTACTCAACCTTAAATTACGGAAACTTATTCAATAGAAAATGTTTGATTTTACTAGCAGACACTACACACGCAGGATCTAATGAGAGCGGGCCACTGAATGACTCAACCCTAGTTTGCCAACACAGAAAAAAAGTCCACCGCTTTGCATCGCTAAAACAGCATAATTACCAGACTCATATATCGATATTATTCATCATTCCGGAAGAGAGATTATAAAAATGGCAAAAAATAAAATCCTTTTTAAATGCAACAGAAAAAAAAGATAAAACCTAATGCAGTGAAAAACAAATCAACTGCGTGCAAAACAACATTTCTTGGCACAGCGTTCAGCACGTATTGTTACGTTTTCGTAATGAATATTAAACCACCACTGGTATTCATATATAAAACCACCACAGGTATTCTAACTCTATTAACATAAGTGAGCAAAATCCTATCAATGAAATTTCTGTAAGATGCATGGTATTGATATGCGATAATAATTCAAAGAAATATTGAGTTACTAATAAATAAAATAACAAAAGCACAACTGAGGACGTTCAGAGTAATAGACATTTTGAAATTCCATAGTATTCCGTGTAGATTATATTCAGTAAACATAGATAACATCCCTAGATGAATCTGCGCGTGAATTTTCAAAGAACCGCGGAACTAGCCGCGCAGTTACTTCAACGGAGTCACCCGCTTGGTGATCACACAATTTTGTCAAATTCACAGTGAAAAATCATTCGCCTGGTTTGAGAATCGAACCCAGATACCTCGATTTCGTGCCGAGTGCTCTAACCAATTAAGCTACACTGAAAAAAAAGTGCATACGCTCTACTGCTAAAACGGATTGGTGCTTTAGTTTTGCTAAATCAGCAGATTTTATAGCTGTGGAGGTATGTAAGATACTGTACAGTCAGTCGCATTAAGCTGGGTACCTGTAGATTTACAGCAGACGGTGTTTAGATGCACAGTGAAATGATTTGGTTGGTAAGCTCATCCGGTGAGACTCGCTTCCAACTTGAGTCACGTGACTCGGCTCCGTCGCTTCTTAGCGGACCTATGGTTGTCTCATTCCGCCATTGTTTCTTTCTAGTGCAGAATGAACCACGAGGTCAACATCGTGAGGTTCACCTCGGGTGATAACTTGAAGCCATAACAGAGATTTCAGGCAAAAATACCAAAGATACCGGTGGAATTGCTTTTCTCAAGTCTGGCGGATGCGACGTGTAGTACTGTTGCTGGATCAAACTGAGCTTTTTAATTATTTGCTCTTAGTCTATCAGTGTGTTGTGGTACTCCGTAGTGCTTCATGAGTGTTTTATTCAACAAAAAAGGAAGAGCTAGTGAGATGATTAGTGTGGTTTTGAGCGTCGTAAAGTGGTTATCACCTCTTCTTCATCTCGTTTTATCAGTGCTATGCCTCACAGCATTATAAAGTGCATAAATAGTTGTTTGTGTATGGACTGTTTTTGAGGGTAACGATTGCATTTTTTTAAATCATTGGACGTTAGTGCTCTTTATTTGTGTTTTTAGATGATTACTCTACGAGATAAGAGCCCATTTTAAAGAATGTGTCGAGGAGGAAGCCTCGTAAACAATTTACAAGTGCATATTGGTTTTCGTGACTACTGCATCAAGTGACGTGCTTCAGAGTAATAAACTCGAGTATATTACTATTTGTTGTCGTAGAAATATGTCTTACATTGATATAAAGACGTACAATTGTTATCGTATTGAAATGTAATGATTTCGCTCAGGTAATGATTGTAATTGCGAATATGTTTACATCAAAGCGCTGATATGTTTACATTCTGCCGTAATTCTATTTCGTTTCGTTTTTGTTATGGTTGCAGAACGTTGTTATGGTTCACGCAGAAAAATGTTTTCTTCCAGTGCTTCAACAGTGTATCGCATCATATTTTATGTTTTATCTTGTAAGTGGATAAGTTAAATCAGTTTCGTTTTATTTTATGCTCAGAAAGGATTCATGAAGGGACAAATAGGTATCCAGATTAAATAGTGACAATGTTCGCTGTACCGTGTGCATGTTTGTTTTTCGTTTACAGAATGATGGTTAGTTTGTGAATGTATTTTTACATTTTCTGTGTAAATGGCAGATATTATCCATTAACTAGAGGCAAACATTTTCCATTTTGAGTGTTTTTATATTGACGGAACGGTGAAAACCTCAAGAAAGTACTGTGATTGTTTGAATATAACTGATACCTTAATTTGGTGCGAGTGGATGGAGTACGTTAAACTTTGATGTGGTGAAGCTGCAGTGTGTCAAATTGATTTTATGAACGATCTGTGCAAGTTTGTGGTGTATTACTACGTGTGGCAAAAATAAAGTTTATAACAAGCATGTATTCCCGATTTTTCTATACATTCAGCTTCATTGTTTCTAGGGCAGTCGCTACCTACAATTATGTACTCCGATACGATAGTGGCGATAATAGCATACTAGGTTAGTAGCTCAGTGGAAAGGCTCTAATAATACTATTTTTTCGTATGCGAGTAAGATCTCTTAGTAGCTGACTAAGTTAGTCACCTGCTAGCACCTCTTTGCTGAAATCTATGGATACGGCCGTACGGGTCTATGTTTGACGGTAAGTATCAACTGCGAAATGTTTTTTATTATTTCCTACTAGAACTCTTCAACGGAACAAATTTTTAAGCAAAACGTATTAAATAAGTTAGTAGCATGCGTTAGGTAAAATATTTTTCATTCCAGTATTGAGATATTTTTCATTTCATGTGATTAAACTTGTTCAAAATTATCCAGTATGCAGCCAAGTGTAATGCTTTCAGATTTATTCGACATCGCATATACTACTTCCATTTTTGTGATGCACAGGAAAGTTATTTTTTCTGAAGAAGTATTTTATGTATAAATACATACATATTCGTAATATACCGTAGACCAGCTAGAAATTTAACAGATTATCGGCAATATAGAGCCAGTGGCTAATCTGCCTAGCTGGTGTTATATGCGAAGCAATCGGTTAGCTACTCCATATGGCTGGAGAGCTATACCGTATTGCCGTCTTCCTAGAAATATCTATTTAGACGGATTAGATGGCTCTGCTAGAAATTTCTCACTGTATAGCTACACGTCTAGCTGTCCCATATACTGCTAGATATTCTGGCTATACAGCTAGAATTATAGCTGTACAACCAGAGTTTTTTCTCAGTGTACCTCTTCCACTGCGAAGTCGAGGGATATGGGTTCGATTCCCAGTCCGGGCGAATGATTATTCCACTGTAAATTTTACACAACTGCGGATGGATCCCCGACGTAATTATGAAGTGTACAGCAACATGACTATGATATTTAGCCTACACTCATTATTATCCCGGCATAATCGAGTTTTGAGCATTGTTTTTTTAAGTAGAACTCTTCCTGATTCCATATAAAACCACAGTCTTTTTTACCAGAGATATAAAACCGTCAAAATATTTATTTTCCCAAAGAATGACTTTCTCAGGAATTTCAAATCGAGAAGAAGGTAAGTCAGAGCACCTGTTAAACAACAATTTCGAGGGAAGGAACGGAAAACCTTCGGGTAGGACCAGAAGGATAAGATTCAAAGTGAAAGAGACCATAAACAAAACAACACTTCCAAAAGGCTATACGTGATGCTTATTTACGAAAAGATACAACAAACGGGCCATGCTTAACCTTCATCTGGGCTGTCAATGAAATGTGAGAGATGAAAACAGGAAGCGGTAAATGGGAGTTCAAGGCTAAATAAGAAAATAAGCTGTCAACAGGAAACACCGCTATTTCTCTAAGGGAAATATATTAAGGGAAACATAAACGCTAAGTGTACAATATTCGACAAAAACCAAGTCAATGAGTTTTTGATATT
The DNA here is from genome assembly GCA_963169105.1 of Ceriagrion tenellum. Lineage (NCBI taxonomy): Eukaryota > Metazoa > Arthropoda > Insecta > Odonata > Coenagrionidae > Ceriagrion > Ceriagrion tenellum. The sequence continues at coordinate 145,065,863 of OY720640.1, read as the reverse complement.
GCCATGCCCAGCTCATTAGAGGCACCCTAGTAATTCATTCAAGATAACGGAGGAAACAAGGTATATATTCACCCAGTTCAGCCAGTGCCGTGGTGAGCAGACACTTTGGAGTTTATATTGCGTGCTATTTTCACAATTATTTCCAGTGTCAATTTTAAATATTTTTCTGCGTACAATAGAACTAAAAAGTCACGAAAAGAAAGGCAATGATTGTCGCTTAAGTGACGAACGAACAAAAAAGCGCGGATTCGGATATTTCGAGGGTTAATAAAATTGCAGCCATAGCCGTTATGAGGAAAATCACTTTGTGGTGGGAGGAGTCTTACTTAAAAACTGAAATACTTAGTTCTTGTGCATGAATGGTTTCAATTATAACCCTTTGTTTGTTTAAGGATTAAAATTTATTATAAAATAATTGTAAGTAATAATAATAAAATGAAATATCCACCTTGAACATTAATACATGATTCAGCGTGCGAATGTATAACATAATTTACATAATTATTTTAGCTGGAATTGAAGTGCCATCTAAAAAACGGATGGTTAATTTACGGAAAGAAGGAAAACAATACGTTTTAAATCCAATCAGTCCAACATATTTTATAACTAAAATCAGTGCACAACTAATTTACCATGTTGCCCCGCACAATGAAATACATTCAGGAATGTTTGGCCAAAATGTTAACATCGGACACGCCGAAAGGCGACGTCCCTTTGAAAGTGATTATTCGCAGCATATGAATATGGTTTTTTAGCTATCTTTGTTAAGTGAAATGAAAAAGTTCATAAAAGTTGTGTGGACATATCTGGAAGCATCACTTCAATATGGTAAGAATATTCCTGTACCTTCATAGTGAGTCATTCAACCATAAAGAGTGGCCAATTACATTCCCTCATACTTCTCAGTACCCCATTGACACAGAGATCTTAGGTATCCAATTCCGTTTCAGACGGCTAGTATGTATTTTCCAGTATGTTAGTCCCTCGGTGTTCCTAGAGGGTATCTTTCCTAATGTAGCTTTCATTATACTATTTTCTTCCCGAATTCATTGTGCGTTTAATTTAGACCTATACATGTGAACATTGCTCAAGAATTCTTCTCGCGTTTCCAGCCGTGTCAGGATGTCCATCGTTGCCAACTTTTTGGTAGCCCTCTCGGCCATCGTTATCAGATCTGGTGAGATCCGAAAATAATATATAAGCTATTTAAGCCGGAAAACAAGCAAACCCTTCATGAGAACATTGTCTTCCTACAAGTGCTCCATTTGATTTTCTCAACACCTCCATTATGTTGTCAAAAGTAACTGAATTTCTTTTCATAAAAAAGAGGCACTAACGTCTTAATATTGCTGGAGCTGTTTTCATTTATGTCATCGGACCTAAACAACGTTCACTCCGTGGTGCCAGGAGTGGAGGTTAAAATTAAATATAAGTAAATGCACCACAGTTCAATTCCTGCTAAGTCCTGGTCATAAAGTTTTAACCATAAAATTAAAAAAATACAAAATCAAGCTGCATTCTTTGCTAAAAGCTGCTACAGACAAACAAATAGTGTTTCAATACAAATGAAAAAACGACTTCGTTTTCTTCCACTGATTTATTTCTTTGGTACAACATGTTTCGACACATAGAGGTCATTTTCAAGTACCGGTACTTGAAAATGACCTCTATGTGTCGAAACATGTTGTACCAAAGAAATAAATCAGTGGAAGAAAACGAAGTCGTTTTTTCATTTGTGAATATCAACTTCCACATAGTTGAGCCTGATACCATTGAACGTATGAAGTGTTTCAATACTTTACGAGGGATTAAGGTGAAGGCAGTGAAAGAGGAGTGGAAGCCGAGTGAAAGGCATAAACCAGACTCTCCGTGAAGTCTGTGGGAGCGAGGGAGCGGAGTTCTTAGATCTCAGGCCGGTGCTGAATTCGTGTCGGGTGCCAATAAATCGTTCAGGTGTCCACTATACGTATGAGGCATCGCAGGAGGTAGCGAGCAGGATATTGGAACATACTCGTAAGCCTTTTTTAGGACAGAGGGTGGGGTAGTGAGTAGGTCAAATAGTGGGCCATTAAATAACTTGCCATTCAACACGATAGCAAAGAATAACGAGTTGATCAGATAACACAGTATAGGTTTAGCGGGACGGAAGAAAGCACAGAAAAAGAAAAAACATAGATATCAAAACAACACCCATGAATGTCCAAACTGTAACTTTCCCAATGATTTAGAAAACAGAAACCCCACAAATCCAATAAGCAGACTTATTAAAATAGGGGAATTTTCAGTAGTGGTAGTTAACTGTCGTAGTTTAAGAAGCAAGATACCTGAATTCCATCTCCTTATCGAGAGTACTAATTATGACATAATTATAGGAACGGAAAGTTTGTTAATAAGCGATATTGCTGAGAGTGAAATTTTTCCACTAAATATTACGGTATACAGGAGAGATCGAGAGGGTCGACCAGGAGGGGGAGTATTAATCGCAGTTAAGAACACATTATTCAGAAAAATATAAGTGATTCCCGATAATATAATAGTGTGTGTATGGTGCTCCATTCAATGTGCTAATTCGAAAGTAATACATGTTTGTGCCTACTATAGACCACCCCATTCCGATGTACACTCAGTATTAGAACTCGAGAAATAGATCAGGTCCATTAATTCCCATAGTAACGAATGACAGATTATTGTAGATGGAGATTTCAATACACCATCGATAGATTGGAAAACATGTAGTCATAAGTCTGGCGGTAGGGACAAAGAAATCTGCGAGTCATTGCTTAACCTGTTCACATCACACGCACTACATCAAATAGTAAATTTGCCCAACAGGGGGGAGGAAAGTTCTCGATTTACTTGCCACAAACATCCCTGAAAAAGTTATTGAAGTTAAAAATGTCGATGGAATAAGCGACCACAAGGTAGTAGACGTAAAATTTACCCTCAACACTGAAAAAAATTTTAAATTAAAAAGAAAGATTTACCTTTTTAGTAAAGCAGATTTTAACGGGTTTAGGCGTGACTTAAAGGCTTCTTTTGAAAAATTTGTGTACATTAGCAAAAATAGCGATACAGACAATACATGGTAAGAGTTACTCCAAATTATGCGGTCACTTGTCAACAGATATATACCTCATAAGTATAAGAGTGAGAATAGGGAACCAAGGTGGTACAACGCGGAGGTTAGAAAACGTTTCAAACGCCAACGAGTTAGCCACGCGAAACTAAGAAAAATGAAGAAAAACGTAGCTAATAGCGACCTAAAATTTCTATTGAACATTACAAAATTTGTGAAGCAGCCGCAAAAACAGCCCTTAGAAAAGCGTTTAGTGAAGTCAAGAGAAAAGTTCTTGGAGAACAACTAGAGAGAAATCCGAAAGCATTTTAGCCATATGTTAGGGAAGTACAGGGAACTAAAAAGTCAACGGTTAATTCCTTGAAAAACGATAGAGGCGAAATAGCAACTTCCAGTTTGAATAAGGCTAATTTGTTGAATTATTTTTTTCAGAGCGTTTTTAATCAATTTAAGCATAGTTTGCGCGAAACCATACCAGACCGATTTCAACAACCAATGCCCCCGATCAATATATCGTATAGCGGAATCGTATCCTTACTAAGGAACATTAGTTCGAACAAGTCCTCAGGTTCTTTTGAAATTCCAGCTCGAGTTTATAAAGAATTAGCTCTAAAAATGGCTCCGTATCTTAAAGTAGTATTTAACAAATCTCTCGAAGAACACGCGGTTCCCAAAGACTGGAGGATAGCAAACGTGACCCCAATTTTTAAAAGCGAAGATAGGGAACAGCCATGTAATTATTGACCAATATCATTAACATCACTATCATGTAAAATTATAGAGCATATAATGTTAACATCAATAATGGGACACCTCGACAGCCAGGATTTATTGATAATAAACCAGCATGTGTGCAGAACGGGAAGGCCTTGCGAAACTCAATTAGGTCTTTTTGTTCATGATATTTTAGTTTCCGGAGAAGGTAACGTGCAGATAGACGCAGCGTTTCTTGACTTTAGAAAAGCGTTTGACAAGGTTCCCCACTGTAAGTTACTCGAGAAGTTAGCATCATACGGGATAGACAGTAATATAGTAGGCCTTCTTACATGAACGAGTTCAAAGGGTGGTATTAGATGGTGTCACCTCGGGCGAAGTAGAAGTTGTATCGGGTGTTCCCCAGGGAAGCGTGATAGGCCCAATTTTATTTCTTCTCTACGTAAATGACTTGAATACAGTAGTAAAAAATAGCAAGCTCCGTCTTTTTGCCGATGATGCAGTAGTGTGTAAGGAAATTAGAAATGAAGAGGAGAGTCAGTCTTTAGCTAAGGATTTAGATGCGATTGATGATTGTTGTGATAGTTGACAGCTAGAATAAAATTTGAAGAAATGCGCGATAATGAACTTTTGGAACAAGAATGGGTTTCCCCGGAATAATTATTGCATCAAAGATAAGAAAATATCTAACGTAGAATCTGTTAAATACTTAGGCGTCAACATCACTGAAGACATATCATGGGGGAAACACATCAGGGAAATAACTAGTGTAGCAAACCGTAGATTAGGATTCGTAAAAAGGGTTCGAGGCAAATGCGATGAGAGAGTCCGAGAAAGAAGCTATTTTACACTTGCCAGGCCTCATTTAGAATATGCCGTTAGTATATGGGATCCGTACCAGGAAGGTATGATAAAAGAATTAGAGCGTGTGCAAAGGAGATCCGCTAGGTTTGTCAAAGGGCGTTATGATAATTGTATAAGTGTTACGAGTTTAATAGAAGAACTAGGATGGGAATTACTATCAGAGCGCAGGTTAAAATTTATGTTAAACCTTTTAAGTAAATTCAAAACAGAGTTGTTCACAGATGACGTTAGATATATATTGAGAACCCCTGCGTATTATGCTAGGTTTGATCATATTAACAAGATTAGAGAGATAGATTGTCGTACCGATAGATTTAAAATGTCAATTTTCCCGCGAACCATAAGAGAGAACAATAGGCAGCGAAGCAAAGGGATAGGTAGGTGAAATATAGTTAGAGTAGTCTGTAGTGCATGCTGCATGTAATAACAACCAATAATCCCTTTCTTATTATGTAGATACTAACCATCTAGCTCCAAGTGACCCTATTTCTAGCATATCTCCCTTAAATATCCTACTTGCATGGCAATAGTGCATGTTTGGTGATCTTCACCCCCTGCCACACACCCTCGTGGTGGCTCGCAGGGTACTACGTAGATGTAGATGTAGATGAAGGTGGGAACCCCTGGAGACTCGGTGGCTACACGCTAGACTTAGGTTGCTTGAGAAATTCGGAACTGGTATTTTTCAGAGCGACACAGAAAATATTATCATGACTACCCCACTACATCTCTAGGTCTTACTGATGCAATAAAATATGAGAGATACACTGCCGAACAGATAGGTGCAAAAACTTGTTCTTTCCGCGAAAAATAAGCGACTGCAATCAAAATTGAGCTCCACTAAATACACTCCTATAATACATGTCACCATTTCATATCCCGAAAACTTACATCTTTATACGGCTGGTGACCTAACACCCCCTGCCACACGCCATGTCGGGGCTCACAGGGTATTATGTACATGTAGATGTAGATAAGTAACAGATTTGCATGGCAATAGTGCATGTTTGGCCCAATGACCCAAGTGCATGTTTGACCCAATGTAAATGTGTAATTATTAGTAATACTACAGCGATAAAAATTCCTAGCTGCCGATTTGGATTTTTGGCAACATAATGTTAGATATTTTAAGCTTATCTATGAGGCACCTTTACGCAGATTTTCTCCAAACCAGGAATAAAGTTTCATAAAATATTATAATGGTTCCTGATAAATACTAAGATATCATGCCGGATAAAATACAAGTATTAACATATTTTATTTTGCTTGAATATCGAATTACGCGCTGTGAACCCAACTCATAAACGCTTTTATTCAGGCTAAAATTTTACCACTTTATTCATGCATCAGTTATATTACAAAAAGAACGGTATTTTCTAATGTATAAATAGATGTTTTAAACAAAAGTCTCTTGGGATGCCAATTTTATGATCGGGAAGAAAGGATACTAGCACCTAATTACAGGATGAAAAGTTTTCACCGAACGTTGAGGGGTATGTTAATTGGAGGAGAGGGAGCTGTAGAAACCGGCGGCGAAAGAAAATACAGAGGCGCAGGCATTAAGACTTATTACTCCCAGTGTAGCTCAGATTGAGATGAAGGAGAATAGACCAGGATTTATCGCGTTTCAAAATGGCTGGAGCGACTGAGACTCTGGAGGAAGTTCTGTGGTTTTATGAGGGGTATATTTTATTTTATTATCATCATTAGCGTTTCTATGAACGATGGCGATTCGACTCAAAGCATTCGTTATCACTTCGCTAAGAGTGAATACTATTTCAATTATGTTCTTCGTCTTCTAATCTTCCAGGTTTAGGCATGTTGCCTGTTTTGGGTTCACCATGGTCCAATGCCTCTTCCCTCAAAAGTTATTTTACTTTGAAAACTATTTGGGGATCCTTTCCAGAGGCAAGCGCTCAACATTATCTTTCCACCTTTCTTTGTAATTTGTTGCTACGCCTGCCACTGGTTGCATTTCTAATTCCTGCCTTACTTCTTCATCTCCTATGTAGTCTAGACGTGAATAGCCCTTAACACATCTAAGTAACTTCATTTCTGATGTTTTAGTCAGTCTGTAGTTTCGTTTTTTAGATGCTCAAGCCTATGATGCATTTATTAATAAGGACACAGATATTTTTTTTAATTGTGAGTTTCTTTGGCAGTTTTTCCTTTCAGTGCTCTTCATAAAGTACCACTTATTCCTTGCTCATTGTTACTTTTATTTATAACTTCTCTGTCTGTATTTATAGCTTTGTATTCATAATGTCTCTGTCCTCTTTAGTGAAATCGCATCCGAAATATTTGTGAGAACTGTGATGCCAGTTCTCACATATATTTTCCACTATTATTTTAGTTAGGTTAATTTGGCTTGGTTCAATTGTAGTTTTGGCTATTTTTCTATAAATGCCATTTTCTAGGTTTTTAAAACAGATATTTTGAAGTTGTAAGTTTCACACTTGAAATTTCATTATGGACGGGCAATTTTAAAAGATCTGTATTTTCTTGAATTATGTGTCGGTTATTAGCATATGTAGTATGGAGATAGAAACTCATTATATTCTATTTGTATTCTTGGTGGTGTAATTTTCTTCCATTCTCGAAGACAGTCATCAATGCATTAAGTAAATTGTGTGGGCCACAAAGTACACTCTCGGCTAACACCTTGGTTTGTTATAATTTCCCGTGTTTGATTTGTCGATGCCAGTATCCATTACAATTTTTGAATTCTCATAGAGAGATAAAAAGGTTTAAGCTAAATGGTTTGGCCAACCTCGTTTTCCCAATTCTGGATCAAATTTCTCTCATTGAATGCTGTCGAATGCATATTGGTAATCTTTGAAAGCTAAGTAAGTGTCTCCAGATTAAATTCTTAACCCTATTGTGACAACAAGCTAAAAATATCGTCAAAGCTTTATCCCCCTAGGGAAATTCTGCTTGTTCTACTTCATCTATATTGCTTGGTAATACCCGAGTAAGTATGTTAGGCAGGGGCTATTAGCAATGCAATCATTATAAATGGGAGGGAATAGAGGAGATTGACTGCAAGGGGAAGGTAATTAAAGTTAATTGTACGTTTATGGAGTGTGAATTGTGCCTAAAACTTAATTTGTTAGTCATTTACGGTGGATAAAAAAGAAAATATTGCATCTCATCGTCCGACAATGTTTTTCTCACATTTCATCACCACTCTCGACAATACAGGTGGTGTGCTGTATTAGCTAAATATCCTGAGAGTCCCCGTGAAAGCTCCAGTAAATAGAATTATTTAAAAGTAGTGTTAGCCAATAATACAACCTCAGAGTCTCTAGCGGCCCCAAATCAAGTTTTTCTCTCACCTAAGTAACACTCATTAATTCCCCGATAGCTGATGTTAGCAAAACTTGTGTTCAGCTCATAAGTGCTGTGATTGCCATACGAATTACAGTGTTTTTTGTTCAGTATCTGCAACACTTCCGGTGTAATCCAGATGAGGCTTATCTAGGGCAAAAATAGCATCGTTTCTGTTTCAGTAGAAGACATTTCAACTGCTAGCGTCATGTACCTTCGTCTCATTTATACATTCTGATAATGTTTGATATGTATTTTCTCCTTGTTACGACTGAAGCTATGGTAATTTTCCAAAGACCCCACACGATTAATTTGTGTTAATTTCCTTCACTGCGTTACACTCATGATCATATTCAGTTACATTACTACCATATGATAAATGCCCACATTTTGCACGTGTAAAGTAGTAATTCCATGGAACCTTTCTCGTAAATTATCGTTCATACGAATATATCATATCTTATAAGACATAGTTTCCGGCTTCACTTGGTGAAAATTAATGATTTCACTCATAATAAAAGATATGTACTTTGTTTTATTCCACACTGTTTAATTTAATTCAACTCGACCATGGTTTCGACACCGCGAGTCATCCTCATGGAAATCATTTGGGTCGCGTTCCCCTTATATATAGCAAACACATACAAAGTATGGAGGGGGGAAGGAGAGTGGAGGGAGAGGGGGGGGGGGAACGAATTGTTAACGGTCACATATGAGGTTTAAAGGGGGGGGGGACAAGGTCAGAGGGCTTATCTGTGACGCCGTCGAGACGGTAGGTGGATTAGGAGGAGGGGTGAGGGAGGGAGAGGAACATTCGGTCAACACATAAGGTATCAGGGCTATTTACGATTTCAATTTTTCAATAAAATCAAGCTTCCGCCCATTGTTAATACCATGTAAAATTCTTCGGTCGAAATTACACGTGTTTTTCTCCGCTTAAATTTTTCACCATTCCAGTTATTTCGACGCTATTAATAAAATCTCTTCTATGCTCCTTTATTCTGGTTTTAAATTTTCTTCCAGTCTGTCCGATGTATTTACAGGCACAGTCCTCACACTTCAATTCATACACTCCACTTCTCACTGAGATATCGTACTTGTCTTTGGAGTTGAAAGTAATTTGCCTAAAGTGAGAGGGTTATAAAAAGATACTCTGGTCTTTTTAGCTGGAATGGTGTTACATAGTTTATGTGACAGTTTGTTAATAAAAGGTAGCTTGCACCAGCGAGTTGGTTTGTCAATATTGAAAGGCATAGAGGTCATTGTATTTACTGTTTGTTTTACACGAGATCGTTCTAACAATTTATCTATTAGGTTTGAGTCATATCCATTCCTCTGAGCAATAAGTTTAATTATGTTAAGTTCTTTTTCGAAGTTTTTAAAGGTCATTGGAATGCTAATCAGTCTATTAACCATTGATTTAAAAGATGAAGTTTTATGGGAATGGTGGTGATTAGAATTCTCCGGAATTATGACATCAGTGAAGGTGGGTTTGCGGTAAATGGAGAAGTCGTGGTGTCCCTCTCCAATATTTATGGTTAATTCGAGAAAGTTTACACACTCTCCTCCCAATTCCATAGTGAGTTTAATGGAATTGTGTAGCGAATTTAGAAATTTAGTAAAGATATCTAGCTGGCGTAAGCTTCCTGACCACAAACATATTACATCGTCTACATAGCGGTACCAATAACAAATATTATTTAACTTTGAATTTTTGGAGTTGAATAACTTATGTTCTAAACTGTCCATAAAAATTTCGGCTAAGAATGGTGACAGAGATGACCCCATCCAATAAATTTCACCTCTGGAGGGGTCACCTCTGTCACCATTCTTACCCGAAATTTTTTAGGACAGTTTAGAACATAAGTTATTCAACTCCAAAAATTCATAGTGAAATAATATTTGTTATTGGTACCGCTATATAGACGATGTAATGTGTCTGTGGTCAGGAAGCTTACGCCAGCTAGATATTTTTACTAAATTTCTAAATTTGCTACATAATTCCATTAAACTCACTACGGAATTGGGAGGAGAGTGTATTAACTTTCTCGACTTAACCATAAATAATGGAGTAATGGTAAGAATGGTGACAGAGGTGACCCCATGGAAAGACCAGAATTTTGTTTGTAATACCTACCGTTGAACATAAAATAATTTTGCTCTAAACACAATTGTAATAAAAGTTTGATCTCACTGACTATATGAACATCACAGTCTGTACTTTCAATTAAATTTACACCTAAGGAAAGGCGCATTCATCAGCGGGGACTGATGTGAAAAGATAGGTCACATCGAAAGATATAAGTTTGGCCTCAAGTGGGGGTTAAACTTTGGATATCTTATTCACCAGTCCCACTGAGTTTTTTTAAGGCTATGCTTGGCTTTGAATGCGGAATAATTCCTCAATAGGCTATTTAATTTTACCGCTATTTTGTCGCACGGGGCGGAAATGTGAGAAACCACAGGACGAATGGGGATGTTGAGTACCATAAATCGCAATAAAACCATAAATCGCAATACAACAATTTAAAGACAACTTAAGCAGATGTATACTTAAGTAGGAAAAGTTGAACAGTAAAAATATTACCGTCAAGAATTTCATAGATGATTCGCTGTATATTTAACACCGGGCAGGCACCTTAACCACCTCGGCTGCGGAGTCATCAAAGTCCAAATGCTAACATAGCATGATATTGACTCCAATATTTTTCTTTCGTCGCGTAAAGTTACTGCTCTCCACCTGAGTATAACCTTTTCAATTGCCTAATATTACTACGCTGGTTTCTTTTATTTCTGAAATTTGGGCATTTCGCAGTAGGACCGACTATTGATAATCCAGACTCATGACGTGGTGAGGTCAATCCTGGGGGCCGATTTTATAACTTGGCTTACGTCCGAAAGTTAGGGATCCGCTCACCTTCGATCGAGCTCACTTAATTCGAGTGAAGTGTTTCGAGCGATTTTATTTGGGCGATCGCAAATCAGACCGTCGAACATAACTCTGTTGTCAGATGTATAGCATATTTCTCACTTGTTTCTCTTGAACGCATGCGCAATGAGCCTATTTTTCAATGATAGCACTTGTTTTGAATATTTTTGAATAACCATTAAGAAGAATTTTAAAATTTTCAATGCATACGAAGTCGAATTATACTTTCTCCCGAGTCTTATAAATTTCCCTCAATGCTTTAATTTGATAATTTCAGCCCTAATGTTTTGCCATCCTAAGTATTTATCGGATAAAACTATTTCGCAGGTTCCAATTGCCTGTTTCTTTAAAATTATAATCTTTTTACAAAATTTAAGAGCAGAAAAATATGATCCATCAGACTTTTGCTGTACCTTAATCTTCATTAACAAATAATGGTGGACTTAATTTATCAAACCGGCGAACATAATTTACGATGATTTCACCATTAACAGTCAATGAATAGTATGCATTCGAAGAGCATTATATTCTCATTCCCGTTCATATCACATCGTATTCAACTCCAAAACCATATTTTTCCCGAATACAGTATTCTGCGCATAAAGAGATCTATAAAATTCTTCTGAATAAAGAAAATAGTTACTGCAAATGACCAATGGAACTATACTCGTTGCAGGAGCAAACTTTATTCTCATAATTATCCGATATCACTACATCCTTCCCGTTATATTTCATTATCTAAATACAGCTAAAGCTCGACGGTTCTCTTAAAATGTCAGTGTCCAAACCTCACGCTCGATAGAGTCCATTTAAATTATCTTGGACATGATGTGAAATGTAAAACCCGACATCAATTGATTAGGACATTCATTGGTACTCAACGACTATCCTCTGAAAATTCCTGACTCCAAAACATTAATATAATAGTCCACCTACAAGGCTATATTCAAGGATGACCAGCTTATAATCAAGTGAAATTGAGAAGAGCTGAGTACATCACTTTCAAAAGTCTATTTCTTGCAGCTTATATCATACCTTCCGCTATATTTTAAGGACATCTTTTCCATCATAATTGCTACAATTACAACAAGCTGAAACACCAACACTACATTGAGTATTATTCATAAAATGGAACAATCTATGCTTATGATAATGAGGCAAATAAATACAAAAAACTCTTAGTTGAGGAGGCACAATTTGTGCCGAATTTTCGGCACAAATTTGGCCATAATTTCGCCGCGGACATTTTCAAGTGCGGTGGGGAGATTTCAAAGTGCGCACTGCCGGCGATATTGCGCGACAAGAACAATGTGCTCTACTTTTATAGTGAATTCGAATCTGGCGTCCTCTTTTCGGAACTTTGTGGCAATAGTGCTCCTCTATGCCGCCGTCTCAACCAATGGCTGGACGAACAGTTCCACTACTTCTCCCTTCTCCACTGATCCAGAGCTATCTCCCCTCCTTTTACTGCGCCGACCGGACGTTTCGTCGCAGCGGCTCTCTCCTCTCCTCTGCCACCGAAGTGTGTACCTCGTCAGCAGGCATCGTTCGTCAAGTTTCGGCAGCTAGCCGGCGGGCCTCATTGTCGTGTAATCATAATTGTAATTTAGTACATTAAATATAGTGTGACTGTTGGAAATCAATCCGTATTGGTCAATTTTGATTCCTTTCCCACTGTGTCAATTCGTTTTTTCGAGACGTTCGTCGCAAATTTAATCTATGCTAAAATATGAAACATCATACATCGCATTCAGACATATTATCAAGCTTTCACTTTGGCGAAAATCACCTAACTTCCTAAGAAAACTAATTTAATAATGTCAATAACTTTCTGCCATGAATTTTTCATTGCATCATCCAGCTCCGTTTTGTAGTGAGTAAACACAGCCATCCACGATATTTGCTAATTTCTAACAACACTTCAAACATACTGACTAACGTAACACAACGCATTTTAAGCCCAAATTGCCAATAACTATACACTTATTGCAGAAATATCACAATAGACATCCGTGTAGCCTATCACAGAAAGTGTATAATAATTTCTATCACTGAAATCCGCTTCAACACCATTCAACATTCGTCTCGACTACTTCAGGATATGATTGTATAAAGCAATATTTCAAACCAGAACGAACCAACAAACTTCATTTGACAAAATAATCATCACCATTCACTTGGACGAAAACAATCACACAATTTACCTTCAAACAAAAGAATAAGCCTTGACATGGCGAAATATTCAAATGCCTACGTCTAATTTAATTAGTTATCACTTGCCTTAAACGTAGATGGGTTTATTATTGTCGCAAAGTGACTCTTGGTATGGCAAGTTACTGCATTCAAATTAAGAAACACTTCAATATTCATCCTTTGAGGACGTAAAAAAACACACTTAATACTCAAAAGCAATCCTAAGTCACCAACATCATTTCAATTGACATAGAATCCAAATCTCAAGTTAGACATTTGATGGAAGGACGTAATAGTTGCTGCTATCCGTCATCTCCGACGTTTGTTACGCAATTGTAAGTCTTTAAGCACAATACCTGCCACAACACACAATCTCAATAGATGAAGCATAGCTCCTATTAACCTAAATATGTTAATACATCACCACGAACACACACACAATCCATCACAGCGCATAAGTAACATTTGTAAGCACTGGTATGCCACAATAAACACTGCCGCTTAATCACACGATAAACCTTTTCACTCTCCTCAGCAATTATGACACCCACGTCCTTGCAGAAATGAGATTTAAAACTTCCAACTGCAATTAAAAGTGAAAACAAATCGCTACAATAAGATAGTTTGCGACAATTGGATACTATAATTAATCAAAAGAATACGCGTTATTGAAATACCTTTCCAATACATTAATCAACAGCAATCTAGGCCACTAATTATAATTAAAGTCAAGAATGGTGTGTTACATTTCATTTATAGTCTGTAAAACATTCCAAACGACGATAGCTATTCAAATATCAATGAATTATGAAACAAAAACAAACCCACCTTCGAACAACATTGGTCGCTTCGACGGATATTTTGTTTTGTATTGTAAGCCGATGATGCGAGCGTGAGGCAAAATACGTTAGAAATTTGGTTACAAAATAGGCACAGGCAATTGTTTTCGAAGTGTTACCCACAATTCAGGGGGAATGACTCTTTTACGCTCGAACTTGAAGTTAGAAAATCGGCCCCCTGATTTTATGTCGTACGTTCAATGTCGTTATTCTCATTGACAACCGATATTGCTTCAAATTAAAACATAAATAGCAACGCAAGAGAAGGAATATGAGAGGACATTTCGTCCACAGGATTGAAAAAGACTGTGATATCGCGTGAGGAGTCGAATGCACCGTAATATTTTTCATAGCCCGAGCATGGAGTGTTAGAACATAGACTGGCGGAGCTGACGGGCTTATCGCGGAGGTGATGAACTATCGTAGCGAAAGTGGCGCCGCTCGATTCGTGACACGACTTTTGAAAGATATTTTTATTAGGATTGATATCTTATCTTCCTAATATATAAAAATATAGTGGTGTCTGTCTGTCTGTTACTGAATCACTCATAAACCCCACTGAATCGATTGAAACAAAATTTGGCAGGAAGATACTTGATATATCAGGTTCACGCACAACCTATAGAACAAGGGCCTTGGGGCCCTAGAAGACCCTCAAGTTGGTCCTTTTATCGTCAACAATTGGCCCTGGAAGATAATTATTGTCTGTATTAGAAACACGTTAAATATACCTATACTGAATGTACAACGGTCATGGGGTCGTAAGACACGCTGGGGTCCCAGAGGGCCCAAGGTTCCATAAGTATGTTTTCTTAAAAAGCCTCATAAGTATTGAACGAGCGAACCGATTTTAGTGAAATTTTCACACATGGGATCAGTCAAGCTTTTTTAAGGAAATTGGAAATATTGTGACTATAATGAAGGCCCCTGGGCCCCAAGGGCAGCGTATTGGGCCGTCTGGTGTCTTATGTGTTTGAAAAACTCAAATCTAAACATTTTGATTCAAGTGCCGAGGTTTCTCTTTTTGCATATTTTAATTAACTCTACTAAAGATATAAGGCTATAATTTCCTAAGTTTTCTTTAAGGATATTTCCTTGGTAACTGTGTAATTAGTATTAGCTTTGGAAGGGAAATGGGACCTATACAATTGCGGCTGGGTTTTAAATTTAGATATATGTATTGCAGTGGAAATCTAGGCCGTATACTGAAATGTTGCTGATTACGATATTTTCAGGGATATTTTAGCCTCAAATTGGCAAAATTCATTTCAAGTGGACTAATTTAAGTTGGAACCTTGTAAAACAGGAGAGTGCCACGATGTTATATTAATGCGGAAAGCCTCTGGAATGCAAATGGCCTGCAGTTTAGTTACTATATGTTACTGCTAAAGAATGTTGAAACTCGGTAAGCATAGTATAATGCGGTTTTCATCTGCTGCATTAAAAAATAAAACTACAATTGAGCTGAGTAAAACAAGAGAATGCCACGATGTTATATTAATACGACTAGCCTCTGGAATGCAAATGGCCTGTAGCTTAATTTCTATATATTACTGCAAAAGAATGTCGAAACTCGGTAAGCATAGTATAATGCGGTTTTTATCTGCTGAATTAAAAAATAAAACTAAAAATATAGCTGATTTGACCATAAAAAAGTAAACCTTATGAGCGACTCAAACCTACAACCTTTATGCCCTGTCTTTCTTTCATCCCCCGTTGAATTTAAACGGGTACCTTTGCTAGTTCATGTATAAATTTATTCGTTAGGGGTTTGGAATTCTATATGCGCCACAAGACTATCGTACATCCCTGCAAGCCGCCATATGGGCGTGAGATAACAGCCGTGTAATGATGTAAGGGATAAGGTTTTGGGAGGGGAAATATTGGCGTGCATTACGGGAGTGTATTTAATGGAGCCCAGTTCTTATTGTGGTCACTTATAGTGTGCGGAAAGAACGAATATTTGTACAATAGAGTGGGCCGAAAAAAGGTTTTCTTTCCGGATCAAATTTTCCCTGCTCGGGAAAGTTGTGTACTGATATCAGGATCTCGCATGCGAAATGTTTTCGAAATCGGATAATATTAACCACTGCCGCCCGAGCTCTAAAGTTTACAATTTTACGGAAATTCGGGCGGAAATGGGAAACAAACTGTTATGGAGAATAATTTGTTGCATATACTGGAATATTGGTAATGATCAACGATAGATACATGTTTCCAAATTACAACACTGAAATTTGAAGTTTATTTGACGAATACTATGGCTTATCCAATGCCTAAGAATAAACAACAAATTTAGAGTATAGGCAATTCGCACAACACAAAAAATTTTACCGACTCCGAGCATCACTTCAAATACACTTAGTTTTTAACGAAGCGTGTAGCTTTTCCTTGTGTTTTATTAATTTGTTTGGTTAAAACTTTATAACCAGCGTCCCAAATGCTCGCGGAGTATTCGAGGTGTGGCCTAACCCGAGCGAAGTATAGCATCTCTCCTTTGCTCTTTTTCATCCGAGGAGCTTCCTACTACACACTTAAGAAAACCTGGTTTCTCTATTGCGTAGCCTCGATATATGAGCCAAAGTCATTCATTTTTACAATAATCAGCATAATTAACCAGGTATCGCTGAGCCGTAGGGAACGATAAGTTAAAGACTCGTTCGATTGCAGATATCTTTTATTATCTCACCAAACTCCTTTTCCTGATACGTTTAGAAGTTTGCCAAAGTTGAGCCTTTTGATGAAGAAGAAAGAGCGTCAAGTGGGAAGCAAAGTAAGGCTTATGCGATCTAATTTATAAATCTATTACGTCCCTTGGCGAGAAGAACTGATAAAAATAAGTCGAGAGCAGGAAAATTTTATAATAACTTAATAAGAGAATCGAGCTACAGCCCAGGGCACCGCCAAGTTACCAATTTGGGGCGTTCATTTATGTCTGCTTTTGATGCTTCCTTATAAGATAAAATCACCAGCAAAACCAGATTCGTAGAAACTGAGGGTGACTTTTAACCTAACTTCAATTAATTTTCATGGAAATTCATATCGCTACGAATCTGAATCCAAAGCGACCAAAAGTTTCAACTCTGAACAGCCACATTTAAATCGCAATTATTGTGGTATCAAATAAAATAGTTAAAAAGTTACTTTTATTCCCGGCGTTGAATCATGTACTAACGCTCAAGTTCATACTTCAAAAAATATTTTATCAAATTTCTACGAGTCCAGTAATAACGACAAAAAGGGCTCTTCTTCTGGCGCACTATCTCAAGATCACTTGCATTTAGGTATTACATTTAATAAACCTATGAAATTCCTCGCAGCACAGAGTCTTTTCTTGACATAATATGTTATTGTAATGGCCACGGGTCATTACTCGTCCTTGTCTTTTTTTGAGTCCTTATCCGCCCCCCTCCTCCTCATAAGTAGCAGCGGCAGATCTCCGTTTTGAAGGGGCACCGTGTAAGAGCTAGAAACTACGTTTACCAATCGATCTGAACTTGGACCGAGCTAAAAATACCGAGAGAGCCGACTCAGATCGCCTGATTTACCAAAATGAAGTAAAAATATCGATATTGAACAACCATCAGATGAATCACAACTGTACAAGTGTGCTTCATCTGATGGACAGCAGAGGTGTGTAAATGAGCGCCCTTCAAATTTTCACTCGCATTCCAAGAGAACAAAAGTGCCCCACTGGAGGAGGAATTGCGATGTGCTACGATATCATCAACGTAATTGCATTCTCCATGACTGCGCTATGGTTACAACTCGTTTCAACACACGTCTTGAATAATAATGATAATATTTTGTTTCCCAATGACAACCAAATGAATAACGAGGAGCGTCACATACCAGCTGGTTCAGATCGATCTTAAATCTCAGACTGGCTCAGCAAGCAGGACGAGTCGGCCCGCCCCTTGCGTTTGTCATACCGAGCTGATCCAGACAAATCGACCTGAGATCGATTGGTAAGCGTGGTGATGGATTAGAATGTGCGTGGATGAGTTTTTTTGCACCGGTCAAATGCACTGAAGTGCATTGTGACCCCATCCTGGTTCCACCACCTTAGTGCGCTATACCCCACCCTTTCGCGGGTCATATACCAGGCCCCCAACCAGTACGGAAAATACAAAAAAACTTGTGCGCGTGCATGGGACATCGTCAGGAGAGACGACTGTCAGTCGAGGAGAACCGACAGGTGCAAAAACTCACTCTCCGGCGCGAATGTCCAGTGCAAGGTGGGCAAATTTTGCGGAGCGAAAGCAGCCTGAGGCGCCAAAGACTAACATCACCTCATCATTCCGCACGTGGCCGCTTCGTGCGTGCATCCAAATTATCATCGTCTGGTCGTGGCGTGTGCAGAGATCTCTGCTGAGCAACCCCCGCTAGGGTCCGGGACGCTGAAGGAGCAGACCTCCATTTATCGCCTGCAAAGGAGGCAACGGATTCTGCACACCGTTCATCAACTATCATCCGTGTAACGCCACTCATCAAGTATTCCCTCGGCCCGAACGTAAGCCGATATCAACCTGCTGCGACCATTTCACCCTTCCACCACTTCCCCTTGTGTCGCCTGTGTCGTGTGCAGCACTCTCATCACAAAAAGACTCACGATGAGGACTGCCGCCCATCGCCAGCTCTCCTTAAAGACTTAAGTATTATCAGGAGAGGAGACTTAAATCTCTATGTCCACTTGTGTTCAATTAAGTTTATGTTATTACTTTTTTATATTTCAATCAGTATGTGCCAACCTTTGAAAATTTGGCCCTTGCTTTATATCTTTTGTAATCATCCTTTTCATGTGTTCTCATCTCAATCTTTTCATTCGATGCATTTTTCGCCCCATTTTAGTTATAGTTAGTCGTCAGGATCTGACGCTATTTTTTTCTTCTACATCTTTCTTAAGGCATATATGATTTCTTATTAAATAGATATACAAACGCTTTTTACGAAATTCAAAAAAATTATAATTACTTAAATTAGGTATCTAAATTATTAAAAGTGTAAATATCTTCCCTTCTATTTTCGCCTTTTTTGCCCTGGCTACCATAAAAATGGATTATTTTAATAAATCCAGGCGTGACTGCTCACGCGACACTACGCTCAGTTTCACAATTGTTGATACTGGCAGCGACACATAGTTTTTATGCTTAAAATTGGACTTTAATTAAAGGCTTCATACGGTAAAGCCATCAATCATCAGATGGATTTATATTGTGCTTTTTCTAACTGCTTTTTCTTTAATGTCAGCTTTACCCGTACAATATTTTAATGGAGATATATTTTAAGCCCACTATTCTGTTGCATAGCACCAACTTGTAATCTTCCCTCACCCGTGTGCGTTGAAGCAAATTCATCTGGACCTAATGGTACACAAGACTTCATCATTCATTACTCATTAGTCATAGCTCCTAACGCTGGTTGACTGCAGTCCTTCACCCTTCTCTATCTCATGCTAATTCCCTTAATTCCTGGCATCCCTTCCTCTGTACATTCCTCTTAATTGGTTCCATAAACTTATTCCTGGGTCTTCTTTTGGGAACATTTCCCTCTATTTCACCTTCAATTATGTTCTTCACAAACTCATTGAGTCTCAGGGTGTGTCCAATCCATCTTGTTCTTCTTTTCTGTATGGTGTTCCATATCGTCCTTTCCTCTTCTACTCTTCTCTACACTTCATCATTTTATATTTTGCCCGTCAATTTTTTCTCCAGCATCTTCCTCCAGCACCAAGTTTCGAAGACTTCTAGATATTTTATGGTTATCTTAAGATCTGGACAGCATGTGACTTATAAAACGAAATATTTGATGCGACTGCTATGCTAATGGTACCAATGTAAATGAGAAAAGTCCAAATAGTTTACATGCACGCCGATCCAACATCATTATAGATATCTACCTCATTCATCCATTCATAACGGACCTTTACTGGCCAAATAATCCCCATCTCCCCCGTTTCTAGACGTTTCAACGATTTTTATTATATGTTGAATGGAAGTTTGAGAGAACCATTCCAGCGACTCTGAATTAAGGCATCCCAAATCAAAGTTTAAATGAGCCTTCCTAATTCTAATTAATCTCGTTACTTCAGTCGTCCTTGATCCATTCCGCAGGATACCGCTCACGCTAAACTTCTCAAATGCGTTCTACTGAGAACTCGATTCCTTGAATGACTACCTAATAATACTCTGAGCTACTGGAGCACTATGACGTGATAAGGGCCACAGTCCGCGTCCATCAATGTTTTTGTCCCTTTTGAAAGATAAAAGATGTGACGCAGGAAGTAACACACAAAAGATCGCAAAGTATGTAGTAGTATAATCGATTTTGACATGCGTCGTCACGAAACGGATAGGTGGCGATTATCTATCGCACTAGAAGTGGTGGACATCTGCATCTACACCTGCAGACCACGGCATGGGCGTGTGGCGGGGGATGTTAGGACACCAGCCGTGTAAATGTTTTGGGAGGTGAAATGGTGAAAGGTATTATGGGTGTTGAAAAAAGAACAATCTTTGCAAATTTTACAAGTAAGTTTTATTCACGACCCAGGTTTTGACAGTTTATGTCATGTTCAGGGGGATGACATAAACTGTCCAAACCTGAAAGAAGACAACTTAAGATGACACCTGAAGATGACATAAACTGTCGAAACTTGGCTCGTGAATATAACTTACTGGTGAGATTAGCAAAGTTTGATCTTTTTCCATCATAGAGAAATTCCACAAAGTTCCCCTGGCATTGTTCGTTTTGCTATTATGGGTGTGTTTGGAGTGGAGCTCAGTTTTCACTATGGTCACTTATAGTGCGGGAAAAGAATGGATTATTGTAACTACATGTTAGACAATGTATCTCGCTTTTGTCGGGCCTAGAAGTGTAGTGTGGCGTCACAGTGATATTTCCTTATGCATGCGGAAAAACACCTGTTCTGGATTTATCAAACAAAATAAGATTAGCGTGTAGCCTCCAAGTCTCCAGTGGCTCCCAACCTAATTCCTTTAAAGGCTGAGAAACGCTTTAATTTCTCTCGTAGCAGTTTTTGACGAAGCGCGCTGCTAAAACTCCGAATTTGTACAACAGCAGGAATATCTACATGACGTGCAACAATACTATATCTCGTGAGCTGCAGATATGAATACGATGATATAAGAACTTATCGTTGTGGATGGCGCAAATGAGTATCACAGGGCTGCGGACGATAAGAGCTTAAGACAAAAATGGATTTTTACGCTACATCTGAGAGCGTTCTTTGCCATTTGGCCGTGCTCATAAAATGCAGACAAGTCGAATTTTGTAATAGAGCGGTGAATGTCCTGAGAGCAGTGAGTAGGCCGAGAAATTGATGGGTAAATGGAGTGACAGTGAAACTCCTAAGATGAGGAATATTAGGTGTCTTAAGAACAAAAGAACATGCATTTAGCAACGCATGAATTCGGAAAGAGGAAAAGAGGAGGGTTAGGAGGCTTAAAAAGTAGGGAAGAATTGCTTCATTTGAAGCCCATTTCACCCGAATGACACTGAGGGATCAGGATTTTTAATAGCGTCTTATTTATACAAGGAAAGGGATTCCGTCGACCTTTGAGTATCCTCGTCTTTCTCTGACCCTCTTTCTCAACATTTCTCTCTCCCTTCACACCTCGTCAAACTTCGTTTCTGGCATCAAATTGAGAGAACCCCCATATGCCTGTCTTATATTTCCCACTCTAATGGCCGGTTGCAAGAACAATTAGATATGTAACCAGTAGTTATAAACTCCATCAAGTTATAGATCTCATAAAAATATTCACGTTGCCTACTGGTTACATAACTTATTTACCAATAGCCAATAGCTTCGAATATTTGATCTAATCTTCTACCACCGGATAAAATTTATGAAAATTTAGTCTATGAATAATTGCTACTGCACATAAAAATTAGCCAATAAGAGTAAATCAACTGGTTATTTATCTCAAAACAAACTCATTTTTCTAGTAATTAGGTCTCTAAGCGGTTCATATCGCATCCGACATCGTGGCTACTTATGAAACTCATGACTCCATGACATAAGTTATGAAAACAATTAAATTTATCGAATGTTTCTGCAACAGTTTTTGAATGGTTGCTATGGCAAATAGGTCCCATAACTTCAAAGAATACATGTGTGTCGTTCCTGCAACTGAATATAAAACCATCTTTTTTCAGTGTTTTTTTTTCTACAGGGACACTAATGTGAGCTTGTCTCTTGTCTATTAGCAGAATTTTTCGGAAGTATTTATGAATACACTTGAATAAATGAGGCGGCGTGGCGGTTCATTTCTTTCTCAGTTATAACAATTAAACACAAATACATTCTCATTAGACAGTTAAGAGCATTTGTGCGTGAGTGGAACAAGAACACAAATACGAAGAGAAAGGAAAGGAGATATGCAAACACTCCAAAATGGAAGAGGGGTAATGTACGAGCAAAGTTAGGGATGCCCGACCTTTGTTCTGTCGTGGTCGCCGAAACAGAAGAGAGACATCGGCGATGGACAATTTGCCTTTCCTTACTTTACCAACCACTTATACAGACTTATTTGAGGTATTGCTCGGCTCAATCCAATATTTGCTGAAACTATTTAATATTTCCACAACGACACAGATGTGAGTTGAAAAAAATGCTCTTTCTCTTTCAGATTTTCCATCCTATCCTGTCATGTACCCTCTTTCACCTTGCCCACCTTTAAAAGGACAACTTCTGTAAAATGTTTTTCAATGTATGTGCAAAATAGAGGAACCTTTATGTCCCGACAGAAGACGTCTTGCAAATGTAAAACCGGTGGCAGTTAAAAATAATGTGTGGAAAGATACTGATTTTAAATATTAAAATGGAAGCCAATGACCGTCACGAAGTCACGCCAGAAACTATTAAATTTAAAAGAAGCCGAATCTCGCCCGCTCAAATTTTACTGTACTTACCGCTTGCTTGCTTCACATAAGTATGCTCACAAATGATGAAGTAAACCTCTCATCTACGCCTAATTCTCACACACTTGGAATTGAAAATCCTGATTGTTGATTGTATTTTGACCTGCGATAAGGTAAATTCGTAAGTTTGAAATTGCGAGTAAAACAGCGTTTGTTGCAAACAAAAACATTTAAATTGATGTTTTTATTCAGCTAGTTTACAATTTTATGCCTTTGTTGTAGAAAAAGAATTTGATAAAATTTTTCTTCAAAAAAAGCTCCACTGATCACTAGTTTTTCCCAGTTAGTTTCTGAGGTCACATCTCAAACCTGTTCCAATCCTACCTTCAAGAAAAGATATTATTTCTCCAATACGAAATTAAAACACGTATGTGGTTTTTGCGCTGTCCGTCATATTGCAACGGCGTTTAAACATACATTCCGAGCCCTTCATAAAGGCCGCTTTACACGGTACATTTTATTGTACAAACGAATGTATCAGAGAATGTACAAGAATATGAATGGAATTGGAGCAGGTTCTATTTCCCGTTAAGTCACTCAGACAATCATACAATTTGCTTTACGCGGTACGATTTCCTTCATGAAGGAATTTGTACATTCGTTTGTACAATAAAATTCACCGTGTAAACCGGCCTTTATAATCACCAACTAATACTCCAGTTGTTCAGTTCATTGTGGAAATCCCGGGATGAACGTATCTATGAATATCTACGATGTGTTTTGCTCAGCATAGCGAATTATCCATAGCATAAGATTCTTATGAATTTATTTCATTCGAAGATTTGATTTCACCTTATAAATTCATTTTATTCGATAACCGTCACGAAACAGACAGAATTACATCTATGAGCGAATACAATATTTATTAACATTCGGACAGCGAAGGATTAAAGGGTGGAGTTGACAAGGTTTGGTGTCCGACGCCATGCATTATTATAGTTAAAATGCGCTTATCGCATCTCAATAAAAATAATATTTTATTATGCCGACGGAGGATGCTTACAAAATAATTCCTTTGGTTAAATCGGGGAGTAACATTAGACAACCATGAATATGAATTTGAATTATGGCTACCATCGTTTACAGAATGGGCTATTCACACAAAAATAAAGGAAATACAGAATTTTTAAATTACAGTGCATGTATCAAATAATAATAGTTTTACGAAAAATCCTCTTGACATTCTTTGGTAAACAATCAAGATTGTATATTTTTCATTGCTGTGTTTATACATTGAGAATTAAAACATGACACAGGTGATAAATCATACTTTTTTGGTACAATGTAAAAGAAACATCGTTTGAATAACGTCAGGTTCGGCTTAGGTAAGTAAATACGTGGTTTACGCTTTGCACTCCAATCTCGTTTGAAATGCAAGGGCGACACGTCTTTAAGGGCTAAGTAAGAGCATCACGTGGTAGAGTGACCCGTGAAAGTGCCATCACGCAGAGCGACGCATTGAGAATTGAGGAAATACGCGAAAGCTCTTCACTGGTCCGTCGTGCCCTATGCTTAAAGTGGTCGCTGCGTAAAAGCCTAATTGATCTCTGAAGGTGAACATGGTACTACCGCTCGGAGGTGCCCAAAGAGAACTTGGTACTAAAGGTTTACTCGTGGGCATATTACGAATTATCTCATGATAAATCGCTTATTTGGGTTTTAGTGAAGCCTGTTAAAAAGATTCCAGGTGAGCAAGAAAGGTAAAAAGACAACACCCAACCCAAAAAATCCCAGAGAGAAAGCAACATCTGCAAAACACAATTAAAAGATGATGTTTTCAGCTAATGATTATTTTTATTACTTCCGGAAGAAAAAGTTGAATTGGATGCACGCTTTTCCATTTTTTAATCAATCGCACTCAAGTTAAGAGACTAAAATTTCACTTTAAAACAGCTGAAGAAATAATTGTTTTGGTGCTTCGTCCCGATTTCTTACATGCGCTTCGATTTTGCTTAAACATAGAGTTTAAGGCTGAATAGAAATCCTTCGGTTTCTTGTTGACCGCAACATATGATTGAAATGAGACCTCAGGCCTGAGGCCTTACGTAGTATCTTATGCCATCGATTCAAGAAATCACTATTATCATGAAACTATGGTCATTTACTCCAAGAAAACATAAGACACACAAGAAAACACAGATTGTTCACTCATTCAGAGGAAGCGCTAGTATTTGATGGGCACAGGCTTTACTTTGTGAAAATCCATTTTCAACATCAAAATGCATCGGTAATTTTTCACACTTATATTTTGAAATTTAGTTCAAAAGAAAACAGCGTACAAATACCAAGGTATTTTGACTTATCAGCTTTAGTCTCATTTGGTGCAATGCAATCAAAATGAAAGAATCAGTATCTCAAATTATGTTAAAATTGTAGACAAGAACGCAAGTCAATTTAATTCTCTTATACTTCATAGATTACAATATTCATTTAACCCTTTATGTACCAATTTATTCTAATATTTTTATTTTTCCGTGAATATTTTTTTACTATTCTTATGGTGCTCAGAAACTATGTAAGTCACTTATAACAATCCGTGGTACTTTGCCCTTCATATTCTATATGAAAATTTTACCCGATGGCAACAGGTGGGCTTGCATATATGAAACAAAAAGGCTTACATGTCTGATGAATAATCTGTCAATAGTTGAAAAACAGACTGAGGAAAGAACAATTTTAAATTAATTGTCACACTATTTGTAACAAATTCCAAGCAGAATCTTACATGGGCCATTTTCAGCGAGCATGCTCACCGCACTAATAATTTTATATTCCGTCAAATGACCTCATAGTGTTCACCATAAGCTCTATAAAAAACAGAAAAGTTACAATGTAAATAATGTACATCATTACAGGACACATTTTCAGTTAGCATTTTCAGCAGGATACAGAAATGTGTTCCTTTCAGCAATCTTATATGCTGTGTGGGTACAAAAAATAATTATCACCAAAGTGTTGAACAAACGTTGCATTACTATAAAAACCAAAGTAAAATACATGCATATGATCAAAATCATACCACAAATTATAAAACACTGTTCTTTATAGTAACAATAGTCCTCACACAGAATAATCAACACATATCTATTTCTGGTGATACTTACAAAAACAATTTTTTTCTCATTCACGCAAAGAAATACCTTACACAAAGAGCAACGAGAATGTGGTCAAGACTAAATGTCTTTCAGGGAACACAATTCACACCTTTCCCTGTTTTTTACAAATTCAGCCCAGTGCCCACCTCTATTCTGAAGCCTTACATCTTTCGGAACAGAAAAACCTCTTCTTCTTTTCACTGGCGCAGTCGGATAGTTCCGTTCTTGCTAAGGTCTTCCTCTTTTAGCTGGGCTACACCTGCATTTAGCTATCAATCCCTCTGCAACCTTTCTTTTGAAGTTTAAAAGGACTGTCTTCCCATGAAGTTCATTGTTGATTACATATGCAGTCACCGATGCCATTTCAACCATATCAAAGAAAAGCCTATGCCAACACTGTTTTGACTTTTTGTCACGGTCATAAATTGACCGCGTCATATCTGCCTTATCCACGCCTCCCATGCGGAAATTGTAGTCGGCCACAATTTGAGAAGCTGGTACCGCTATCTGGTGCCATTCTTATTAGTTCGCTCCACAGTTGTCATTTCAGTGCCATGGTAGTTGGAGATGTTATGGACTGAGCGATTATCCTTCCTCTTGAAGTGAGAAATTCCATTTTCTGATGACTTGAAATCAAATTGACCCCTTTTCAGTTTTTAGTCATCTGCAAGCATTGCAAGTCCTTTGCGATTAGGCCGTACAGTTCCACATGCATAAATGTGCTGCTCTTTTAAATATTGAAACAATTCAATGGAAGTAAAATAATTGTCCATCATCACGATGGAGTTTGAGCCTTTCAATGAGGATGTCATCTGGTCAATAACACTACTACCTAAATCAAATTTCTTGGTGCCGATGTCGTTTTCCTTTTTTCCCTGGCATACATCGAATTCATATACGTATCAACTCATATCTGCCCGGCACCAAAGTTTATACCCTCTTTTGATTGACTTCAATATTGCTTGAGGCATGATCTGCCTTTGAAAATTCTTCCTCTTCTTCTGAGGAAGTGAGCTCATATGGCGTATCAATTTCCGATGGAACATCAACCAGGATATCCTGTATTTCGCCCTCGTCACGATTCCTCTCCATCACGCTGAAAACCATACAATCGATATTACAAGGAGAAAACACTAAAGATATGCATATATTGAGACAGAAACTCATACTTCGTCTAATACTGCACTTCCATTAATTTTCAAAGTTGCAAAAAGTATGTAAGAAAAAATATGTAACATATTTGATGTATCAATGGCACAAAATTCAAAACTTTAAGTACTGCATTGATAAAATATTGAAAAAACAACCCATTTTCAGGTAGATTTAAAATTAATCTAAAATAGTGGGAGAGAGTAGTAAAATAAAGTAGTTACGTTGTTTTGTTCAAAAATGTAAGATCAAAATAGCACGCATCTGTATCAGTGACATTCTTTATGAAATGAATACAGAAGATAACAAAAATTGATACGAAACAGCAACAACAGTGCAATTGCATAACTAAAACAAACATGCTTGAATTATTGAGCCATGAGAATAAATCGACTATGAGTGAAATGATGTCGAAATTTCATCAATATTGCCTAAAAAAGTGGTTATGTGCGAATATCTTAATTTTTTTCTAGTGTGCCGACGGTACTTATAAGTACCAAGAACGTTTTTGCATATCATTCTAAGCCCAATGCTTACAACGGCTTATTTCTACTATTTTGCTAATACATACACTGTAATATATGATGATTAAAAATCCAAAACGCCTACTTTGTAAACTTTCTGCAAAATAAAGATGACCTCGAAGTGTTTAAAATTCTTGAAAACAGTAATGGCTGGTGCTCAGCGTCACACTGGGAAAAACCACGTGGTAACCAAATAAACTATGTTGACAACTGCTGCTGCCTACGGAAAAAACTAAAACCTACGACAAATGATATACTAAAGTATTGGTCGAGAAATATAACTTTACGGCAGCGTAAACAACACTCACACTTGCCGGTACTTTAAAGTATCGTTGGTGCATAAAAGGGAAGTCGACGGAAGGTTCACCAATTTAAAATACAACTTTCGTACGTAATGTAAAGATTGCTTCAGTTTCTCGGGTTTTCATCAATCAATACATCATTGAAAATAGTCCCAGATAAGAAGAAAAAGCAGAAGAAACACCATTCTTTAATACAAAAAAGCTCCCAATGCAGACTTAAATTGCATCCAGACTAAGGTTATAAAAACTAATTTTCGATTCGTAAAAAAAATGTCACCACGCATTGGAAAACACAAATACATAATTGCACATGAGTGATAACAGAAATGATGTCGTAGCTTACTGACGACAAGTATTCTATTATCTACTTCTGGTTCTTATTCACTGTTAACTGACGCTGATGTCAATTGATTGTTAACTGATGCGCTCTTTCCTTCTTCACAGGTAAAAAATGTAACTATTGGGCAAAATATAGGAATCTGATAAAAAAATACATAAATAACTACAAGACTGGAAGAGGCCAGATCAGCCTCTTTCGGAAAGTTCCTTAGCGATTACGTACGTAAAAAAACAATGAGGTCGACCCATTTGTTTATACTCACAACAAAGCACTGATAAGGCTGATTATAACCTTGTGGAGAACAAAGACGAATGATAACAAATTACAGATAATTTAACGAAATATTTTATGGACTATATCTCCGTCCATAGGAATCAACTACTGCCCTTGTATATACTAATTTGCTATCGCCTCAAATACCAAAATGGAATGTTTTCTAATATTAAAAATTATACGAGGAAATGTTTGTTTCCTATATTTTTAGCAATGGTAATTATTTTT
Organism: Ceriagrion tenellum; assembly: GCA_963169105.1. Taxonomy (NCBI): domain Eukaryota; kingdom Metazoa; phylum Arthropoda; class Insecta; order Odonata; family Coenagrionidae; genus Ceriagrion; species Ceriagrion tenellum. The sequence goes on along the minus strand of OY720640.1, from coordinate 145,037,064 downwards.
CGAGTATAAAAAACTATTTTTTTCCATATCACATCCATTCTCGAATAAAACACGATGTTATTCACAGTACATTGGCAAGAAAAATATACCAATGAGGAAATAGTGCGTCGCTTATACTTCAAATAATTACGTACTTACTTACTACCATGGTCGCACCAACCCAAGATGGTTTTTGGCCTCGCCAACGATTCGCCTCCTCTCTTTTCTGTCTTCGGCAGTCTCCATCCCTGCTCATAGTCTTCTCATATCCTTTCCCATCTGGCCTTTCCATCGGAGTCTGGGTCTTCCCAAAGGTCTTCTCCCGTCAGGTTTACCCTTCCAAACTTGTTTTACAATACTGTCATTGCCTCTTCTTAGCACATGGCCCAGCCATCTCAGACGCTGGCTTTTTATAATGGCTATTATGTCTGGATCAGTATAGCTTTCTCTCAGTTCTCTATTTTTTTCTTATCCTCCAACCTTCTCCTTCATGGATTGGTCCAAAGATCATTCTTAGGATTCTATTTTCGAATGTTATTGGTTTCCTTTCTGGTGACTTTGTTAGGGACCACACTTCAGACCCTGTGTATGTAATATGGGCTGCAATAGGGTCTTATAGATCCTTATTTTACATCAAATACAGGGTAGCTTTAATGAGAATGGCATAAATAAGATAAATATTGTATTTAAGTAATTAACCACCTTCAAACGCGTTAGGTCAATTTCCTCGAGGCAGAGGAAATGGGATTATGAATAAACGTGCATACACACGTGCCAAAAAAGGAATGAACGTGTTCTAACGCTCTGTACTTGTAATATATTCGGACTGAACGTGCAAGCCACTGATATAGGTCTTCGACACCAACAGAGGGAACAAATGAAGAAACTGACAGCTAGCATAAATTTCACGCTCATTTTTCACCGCCTCGAGACCAAGAATCTCCAAGAACCCCGACGTAATGCGAGCAAGGCATTAGACACTGAAACCGCGACGACAAAACGCTTTTCTCTCCGGGGTCTGCGGTTGAGGACCTGTTGGGGGGAGGGCGGGGGCGGGGGAATGGGAAGGCGCGTGCGTGAGGAGGAGTTTTGTCGGCTGGTTTGACAGGGAAGAGTAAAAGGCGAGGGTGTTAGGAGGGAATGGGGTTTTTAAAGGGGGATCAGTAGAGAACCCTGCTGGGAAGGAAAATGGGAGGGTCGTTTTAACGTTAAGGGTTGTTCGCCAGGGGGTAAAAGGGTTCAATTTCCCGTCCCCTTTGTCGTAGAGAGACGCTGCCGAGTAAAAAAAAACTGACAAGGTGGGCGGAAGAGGAGGAAGGGTGGGGGGTGTTAAGGAGGGTGAAAGAGGAATTGATGTGTATGTGTGCATGCGGTGGGAAACAAAAGAGCTCACCGAAGAGGAGAAGAGAGACGGAGAAATTGGAAGGGAGTTTGTTTTCCATTACCTCTGCCACGCCCACTTTCGGCAGTCCAGAGATGTATTTTGTTTTAATTCTATTGTAATTTTCATTGAGGTGGAAGGAGAGGGCATTACGTCTCCAAGCTGTAGCCTGAAAACCGAATTAACAACCATATTGGTTATACCTACTTTTTCCTTAGGAAACCACGCCGGAATGGACGAATTCGCGAATGTGAAGCAAGAGTGCACTCCATCTGCTCGAAATTTGAGGTAAGTTAGTCATGAAACAAATACTATGAAAATTTATTATATTTGAGTTATTTTTTTGAGTTTCTCAGCATTTTTATGTGGATACAATCTGTGACAAAACACTCAACAAACATCAGAGGTATGCATTGACACTATTATACAAATTGCTAGTCGCAAATCTTCAGTTTCGTTCTCCTCTTCAAGGAGTTACTAACATTTGTTGTGGATACCAACCTATAACTGTTATAATTTGAATGTTCTGGAATCCAACTTCCACCCGGTTGGTAATGGAACAACAGCAGCATACGTGGGGCACCCGCTGACAGTAGACCCTCTGGAGCCCCACACGAAAAATCCACCATCCCTCGGAGAGACTCCTGGCAGCACCAATGCCTCGCCTATTACACTGAATTGCACCTGCAGGTACGATACCTTCCTCACACACGCCTTCTCCCACTTCTTTTCCATTACACGCAATTTCACCACCACACCCTTTAACATTCTGGCTCGACTTTGTCTCCGCACGTTCTTCCTCTTTTCAAACAACCTCATCGTTGTCACCTCATTGTTAATACTCCCCTCTTTCTCCTCCCAACCACTCCATGCTCAAATTGCTACAATACTTTTAGTTATGACAGCCCAGTGCAACTCCCCCACCCCTCGGCAACGGTAGCCGATGTCGCCGTTATTGTCGCCCAGCGATAATTCCATGGGGTAGATGGCAGCACTGAAGCTCGCCCTTGTGCCCTTAGTGTGTACATTGTGAAAACGTTGTCTAAGAGGCTTTAAATGGAAAGTTAGAGCTTTTTAATTTAGAGTCAATGAATGAAGCAATATGTGATCAATTCCACAATTATTTTCTGTGACTGGATGCGTGGAAAAATCAAGTGTTGATCTACAAATTTCAAAAAAACCCTCTCATCATGAGTCGTCTGCTAGGCTTCCAGTTGATCAATCAGCAATGTTAATTTAGTAAAAGAAAAACGGAACTCATTCATATATCTTGCGGATCACGTCTTTCAGCGGTATATCGTTAAAAGGGTAATAATTTTGTACATTTCAACACTTTTATTACTTACAATTATTTATATTTTTCTATGCTGAGGAGAGCTTGGATAATTTCCTCTCTCTCCTTATCCGCCTCTTTATTTTCAAAGGCAGTGAATTTCCTCATTCTCATGCAAGTATGATAGTGCACCACATAAGTTACTACAAAATTCCCATGCTCCAGACGTGGAAACGTAATTGTGGACATTAAAGTATTCAGCATAAGAGCCCCTGGTTGGCAATAAATTGTACTTGGATTCGCAAAGGCAGCCCTACGAATTTCGCACTGCGTGAGCTTCAGCATTTGCCGGCTCAAGTACCATGCAACGTAGTACGACACCCATTTAAGTGTTCCAAAAAGCACCAATGAAGTAAGCCCTGATTTTCCCCAGCCGACAATGTTGCTGGCCCGTGGAGTAAAAACAATCACGGGCCCAAAATGCCCATTTTGAACAACGAATATGGCATGTTTAAGATTTAAGAAGGCTTATTTCTTGATTTTTTTAGGAAATTGAAGGCGAGGACTAGACCATTTTTGAGTAAGCTTTATGTTAGGAATTCATGTTTTTTCAGTAAAATATCCCTCGAGTAAGTTGATGATATCAAGCGTTAATGTTGTAGCCGTGGCAAGGTAAAAACATATATTTCTCAGAAAAAAAATCACTCGAGTGAGTTAATTTTTACAAGCCAATTTGTTTTACCGACGGCAATATAGGAACGTACATTTTTAGAAAAAAATATCCCTCGAATTATTTGGTGATTACAAGCGTAAATTATGTACCGACGACCGTGTAGGAAAGTGCACGGTTGTATAAAGGCCGCCACAACATTTAAGATTACAATGACCAAATTACTCGATGTATATTTCTTTTTTTATTTAAAATAGTGGATGCTAGTGGACAGTGGATGGGCAGGTATGGAATGTTACCCGAGTTGAAATTGTTAATAAAATGTATGAAGATGACATTGTCGGATTAATCATAGTCATGAAATGCTGAGGAAAGAGGAAAAGTGACTTCAAAGTTTGGTGTAAAACGCCGAGTTCTGAAAAAAGTGCCTTCAAAGTGTATCGAAATTAGTGTTCAAACGTGGAAGTGTTTAAGTTGGAATGAAGTGTGTTTTGCAGGATATCGTAGATACGCTGCTCAATGGTCCATCGCAGCGACACACTTCGGGGGCAGAAGAGGATAAGTTGTGATCGCAGACCGGGAAAAACGCACTTTTCAGGTTTGAATGCTTCCTATTTCTGGTAACATTTAGAAATCAGCCTAGTAAAAATATTTTACAAATGCGCAAGGTTTGCTTATGAAGTGACGTAAACGTCGTGGCGGTGAAACGATTAAAAACGGTCGAGAAGTTTTTTTCGCAGGTGTGCAGGAGGCCGCACTTTACCTAAAGCCAAATATATCTCGTCTGGTGTGGTGTTTTCAGGGATGAACATTTCCTTCATCTTCTTCAAGACTACCGGAGATAAACCTCGCTATCGTGGTGGTTTTCTCTTATTATTTGGGGTACCTGAAAAATGGTTGGGGCAATTTGGAAATTGTGATGGCTCAGGATCCGCCAGTAGTTGTAGCTGCTAATATAATTGCTGCAAAATTATGCGTCAAACGTTGGTTGGTGGCTTAACATGCTGATGAACAAGGTAAATTTTACGATTTCCGAGCATTCAATCTATCCGAGCCAATGACACAAAATAAAAACTGTGAATAATTTCGCATTTCATTATTTTTATTATTTTTGTTTTCATTTTATTATTAGTTATTAATTTCATAATAATAGGACAGAGAATTAACAAGTAGTAAACGAGCGAACTGCTATGCAACAATATTGAAACGGTACGAACCTCAGATATCACTTTCCCATTATAATCGTATAAGGGCTTCTTCCATATAGTGTCTTCGGGCAAAAAATGCTTTTGGCACACCCTCTGCCCTGTCTTATTGTCAAAATCTCTCCTGGGAATTGCATTTGCCCATTTCTTTAGCTTGTCCAAATCCTAGGGGGGTTTTAAACAATCGCACCTTCTCAGGGTTACTTTCGTAACCAAAAGTGCATCTCGGTGCAATGCAACGATGACCAGGCATCCTTCTACTATCCTCTTAACCTTTGAACTTAAACTTACCCTTAGAAACTGCTAATATTCGCAATAAAAATCGGAACAGCGATCGCTCACGCGTCTTCACCATGCAAAATCCAAGGTTTCTAAGGCGAGCTATGGTGCTGCCATCTACGCGGAGAGTTTCCTCGCGGCTACAATAACGGCGACACATCCGAGGGAGGAGTGTCCAGTCCGTGGTCCAGTCCTTGGTTATGACCTTTCATACAGAGCCGCCAACCGTTCGAACCATTCCAAGAGCTGCCAACCGAAAACAATCCAGCCAAACAGGCCACGAATAAACGCCAATAACACGCAAACGACTGGCACTCGTGAAGGCACTTGATAGGATGCCCATTAAAACTACTGGCATACTTGTTGCCATCCACTTCACTCTAATTTACCGTGGTTTTCACCGGGCATGCTTATTACTATTGAAATTAATGAAAAAAATATGCAAGGATTATGCAAATCAAGGAAGTAAGGTCATACCGGTTTTATAGCAAGCATCATCCACATCTACATCTACTTATTACTCTGCAAGCCACCACAAGGGTGTTTGGCAGTGGTGACTTATCACCAACATTAACTACTTTTGATATTTCCTTTCATCTCCAAGTACCACACAATTGGTATGCTAAAAACTATCGGCAAATCGTGCTATTGTCTATCATCGGCAAATATCGTAAATTTTCGACATTAGCGCACTGGCCCGTTAGCGCTGAAGGAAAATCAGAGTTAACTACGATATCGGACGGACCACACCCGAGTCGCAATTTCTAGCATGAATTGAAATAGCGATCGACCTCTCGATCTACCAAAATGGTTATTTTTAGCTGTTACGTGTGCGTTCAATTTGAAGGTACGAGCACTGAACATTTCAGCACTTGCTCGACCCTACGCTGATATGTTTGTGTTTTGAGTCATCATGCAATCGCATCCACCTCAGATATATTGATCTGATGTGTTTGAAGTTAATTAAGTGCTTAAACCGGAATTTAAAATACTCAAGTAATGGTCCAATAATAGATTTATTGCTTACAACCCGGGTTTTGTCACATAATGAGATCTTCAGGTTACCTTACCTTACCTCCTTGGCCATTGAAACCTCAGCAGGTTTTTGGCCTCGCCAACAATGCCTCTCCATTCTGTTCTATCTTCTACTATTTGAAGTGTAGCCCCAAGTATATCTATGTCCTTATCAACTTGGCCCTTCCACCTCGTTCTTGGTCTACCAGGTGGTATGTTGCCTTCAGGGTTTCTCAGGTATAAAGTCTTGATTATTGCAGTTTCCTCTATTCTCCACACATGTCCTGCCCATCTTAATCTTCGGCTCTTAGCCATTGCCACTATATCAGGGTATGTATAGGTGTCTCTTAACTCTCTGTTCCTCCTAATTCTCCATCCATCTTGGTAATGAACTGGGCCAAAGATTTTCCTCAATACTTTATTGTCAAAAACAATTAGCTTTTTCTCAGTCTTTGGTTAATGTCCATTTTTCCGATACATATAACAGTACTGGGATGATTACTGAATGATAAATACATCTTCAAGGAACAAATATTAATCGATATCCGTAACAAATCAAGTGCAGAGGAAGGAGGCGTAGGGAGGGGAGGGAAAGGCGTTGGAGTGTGGGGTGTTATGGGGGTGTGAGTGGTAAGAAGGAAGGGGCGGGGGAGGGGGAAGAACTGGGAAATTCCGGGCGTTTGGGAAAGGGGGGTTGGGATGGGGAAGGGTTGGGAATTGGGGGGGGGGAGAAGGGCGGGGAATATACAGAAAGACAAAATTTTGGAGCGCGTACCGGATCGGAGTTATGGGTGACACAAGAAAGAACGCGGATTGTGAAACATGAAAGAAGGTCATCATAAAGAAATTATATAATTACAAAAAAAGCCATTAAACATGTTACACCATAATTTCATGTCATCTATCGATTGTACGACATAAAGTCCAAACCAAAAAGTCCAACCCAAAATGTCCAAACCAAAAAGTCCAAACCAAAAAGTCCAAAGACTTAAAAGTCCAAACAGTAAATGTCCAAGCCAAAAAGGACAAAATAATTTTATTTTAAAAATTTTATTCAAAATTTCAGAACATTAAAAGTTAATTTTATATGGCATTAGCGCTATGCAAGTTATGGCCTATCGCTTTAATATATTCATATTCTCTTCCATCGTTAGAGTAGTCTCCGTAGATGCTGACAATGTTTTCGATGCGTTCTTCTACCTGCTGAAGGTTTCCCGGTTTTAATTTGTTCACTTTTTTTCCAAGACTTATCTCACGAATAATGTATTCGACGTCTGCCTGTTCTTTCTGTAATTCTTGTAGAAAAGTGTAGAAACTAGGGTGGCTTTTACCGAATAATTTATTTAAACGATTATGCCAGCCTTCTGAAGCGTTGTTGGTTCTTGCTGTGCCTTGAATAACCGCTGCATATTGATTCCACTTTTTTGGATTATACCTGGGCTGCACCGCTCTTCGTCTTCCTCGAGCAGGAACGCCACGAACGTAGGTTTTTTCGAAATAATCGGCAATAACTGCAAACTGGTCAGGCATCTCATCATAGAAAAGATCGAAGACGCGTTCAACATCATCATATGGAACGAAGGCTAAGGCGCACATTGTATGCATCGCATCACGAATGTTAGCATCATCGTAGTATTGCTGCTGCAACCCTTCAGCTTGAATTTTGCGATTAACGCTTTGGCAAAGGTGAAATAAACATAATCTTACGACGTCTTCACCAAAGTGAGTTGCCACGGAATTAATTATTGCCAACTCAAAAGTCACTCATAACTGTCTGAGGATGTTGGATTGCAATACCTGCGTTCAATGCGTACGACAATGTAACGTCAATAACCTTTGTATACGCCTGCTCTTCCTTTGTTTCCAAAAGTGCGTGAACCAAAGGCATTACAATCAATGTCTCTTTCTCTCCTCTTTTTTGCAAAATTGTTCCCATTTTAGAAAAAAGTTGAAAAAAAAATTAGAAGAGTGATTTTAAACGTGCCATCTAAGTGCCAAATACTTGATTTGAAAAGTATTCTGAGATTCTCACGTGTAGAAAAAACCAAAATCCTGCCAAAATTTAAGTTGTAATCGTCATCTTCGTAAGAATCGTATATAAGAAATTTGTCGCCAGTAATGGTCTTTGTAAACCTGTCAGGTACGCTTTCAAGGTCTTCAATAGAAGTAGGATTCGCCGGTAACTCCTTTGTACGTTCCCGCTGAATAACTTTTCTTAAATTATGTTTGTCTGGTAAATGCGCTTGCACTGCAGCACTTGCATTGACTTCGACCCTCATCACTGCCGCTGGTGGACGGTCAGGATGTTCGTTAACTTCCGTTTTAATAGCACCGAGTATGCGTAAACCTTCCACTTCTTCAGGATTTGGTGCATGATTGTGAGAAGCATGTCCACCTCCTTTACGTATGAGTAAATTGCGGCCCGTATTGACTGTTGTCAATCGCGCAGTGCACTCACTTTTCCTTCGGCACTTCCAATATTTTACATCGCCATTAACGGACGAGGTTAAATACATAAAACCATTGTAATGCGGACGACGCAAATCGTATTAACGCCTCAAGTGCATGATGACCAATCATTTCTTCACCGTTTATTCGGATGATTTCTTTCAATTCTGTCTCAAATGGAAGCACAAATATCACAATAATTGGAATTAAATTAGTGTACACAAATATACCTGAATTCCTTTAATTATATTTATATTTTTCTATGCTGAGGAGAGCTTGGATAATTTCCTCTCTCTCCTTATCCGCCTCTTTATTTTCAAAGGCAGTGAATTTCCTCATTCTCATGCAAGTATGATAGTGCACCACATAAGTTACTACAAAATTCCCATGCTCCAGACGTGGAAACGTAATTGTGGACATTAAAGTATTCAGCATAAGAGCCCCTGGTTGGCAATAAATTGTACTTGGATTCGCAAAGGCAGCCCTACGAATTTCGCACTGCGTGAGCTTCAGCATTTGCCGGCTCAAGTACCATGCAACGTAGTACGACACCCATTTAAGTGTTCCAAAAAGCACCAATGAAGTAAGCCCTGATTTTCCCCAGCCGACAATGTTGCTGGCCCGTGGAGTAAAAACAATCACGGGCCCAAAATGCCCATTTTGAACAACGAATATGGCATGTTTAAGATTTAAGAAGGCTTATTTCTTGATTTTTTTAGGAAATTGAAGGCGAGGACTAGACCATTTTTGAGTAAGCTTTATGTTAGGAATTCATGTTTTTTCAGTAAAATATCCTTCGAGTAAGTTGATGATATCAAGCGTTAATGTTGTAGCCGTGGCAAGGTAAAAACATATATTTCTCAGAAAAAAAATCACTCGAGTGAGTTAATTTTTACAAGCCAATTTGTTTTACCGACGGCAATATAGGAACGTACATTTTTAGAAAAAAATATCCCTCGAATTATTTGGTGATTACAAGCGTAAATTATGTACCGACGACCGTGTAGGAAAGTGCACGGTTGTATAAAGGCCGCCACAACATTTAAGATTATAATGACCAAATTACTCGATGTATATTTCTTTTTTTATGTAAAATAGTGGATGCTAGTGGACAGTGGATGGGCAGGTATGGAATGTTACCCGAGTTTCCACTTCTTCAGGATTTGGTGCATGATTGTGAGAAGCATGTCCACCTCCTTTACGTATGAGTAAATTGCGGCCCGTATTGACTGTTGTCAATCGCGCAGTGCACTCACTTTTCCTTCGGCACTTCCAATATTTTACATCGCCATTAACGGACGAGGTTAAATACATAAAACCATTGTAATGCCCGTAAGTTACTTTACCTTTACGAATAATTTCGAGTACTGGTAAATCCATTTTAAAAATTTGTTGCTAGGGATATTTATAAACAATGAAGTAGGTTGCGAAAATATTATAGCGTTGCTAGGGATATTTTTAAATAGTTTAAATAGTTCTAAAAATAATAGAATTTCTAAAAATATTTTTGGATCTAATAGATTTGTACTTTTCGGTTTGGACTTTTTGGTTTGGACTTTATGTCCTCCTACCCATCTATCAAGTGACATTGATTTACTGCCACAAATGCCAAGGGTGAAAAGAACTTGTTCACGGAATGAGTCACTGAGGTTTTATTCATAATATTTCCTCGATTTAGCCCAAATTTATTGATGAAATATCAAAGGTTAACGCTGGTTCCTTACAATTATCACAGATTATCCATTCCTTTTTATTGAATTCCCAGAACTAATTTTGACATCAAATTTGAATCGTGGCATTCGGACAAAAAGTCGAATAATGGTGTAGGAAAGGGGACAAGTATGGAACAAAACTATTATCTAAAGCGTTACGAATTTTATTCTTTCACATGAATACCAATTCTTTCTGATACATATGTTGCCATCGCCGTTGCGTCCACTTTATTTTCACTATTCTCCTCCAGCACCAGGCTTCGAAGGTTTGAGAGTTTAAATAGGTTCCGAATAAAATATCTTGTCCAAATCTGTATATTTCAGCTAATAAAACTATCATATATGTTAAAATTTTATCATGTATGTTGATTATAAATAAAAATTAATCCATAAATATTGAGGGAAGCTTTCCAATTTAAGAAAATACACTGCAAAAATCCGAGCGTAATTCAAAAGGAAGGGGAACTTCATAGGTATGGGGATCTAATTACCCGTCAACAGTAATCTTGCATGGACGGAATCTCGGGTGATACTGTTTTTTATCAATGGGGAAGGAAAGGTAAGAAGGTAGGCAGGAGGTTAATGACTACCAGATTAAGGGCGGGGCATTGTGCGAGAGAAGAAATCACGGAAGGAAGTGTGAAATTCGAGGATTAGGAAAAGGGAAAGTGTTTTGTCGGAGGGCGCTGCTCAGAGCAGCGAAGGGTTGCGAAAAGGAAATGACAGCTGTCGCGCAGGAGTTAATTTTTTTGTCGCCGTCGTCAGGGTGGCAGTGTGGAAAAGGAGAGGGATTTTACGCCCCCCTGATGTCTTTGAATAGCTCAGAGGAGGATATTTCATCTGCGGTGGCGCTTAAATTGGGCGAAGGGGAAGAAGTTTTGCGTTCTCAAAGGAGAAGGCGTCGGAAAAGACGGACTTTCCGCCAATATCCAGCCGCGAATGTAACGCAGGGACGCGTTTCGCCTTTCCTTTCTCTCCCTCTCTCACCTAAGCCACTGAAGTGTGATGACTGGAATGATTTCTAGGCGACGAAGAACAAGCCCTGTAATTTTCATGAAGGTGAAAGGTGGGTTATCACCGAAAGAATTAATTATCACATTACATCTACATCCCCAAACTTCCCTGCAAGCCGACGCATGGGGGTGAGACAGGGAATGTTATAACACCAGCCGTGCAAAGAATAAGGTTTTGGAAGCTGAAATGGTGAGGTGTGTTACTTACGGGAGTCCAATCCCAATTTACGCGAACTGAACATCAGACCTTCACTGATATTTTTGTGTTTTTAGTTATCGTCCAATCTACTTCGGAGACATTGATTTGATGATTTTGAAATGTTTTTAGTGCTTAATTGTATTTTTATCATATTAACGTATCTACATAGAAAAAGAAACGTTCAGATATAGAGAGACAGAATTTTGGAACGATTTCGAGTTTGGTGTTATGGGTGAAACGTGGAGGAACGCGTTATGAAGAATGAAAGAATGTCATCGTTACAAAGTTACATCATTATGAAAAGAACCATTAAACATGTTATACCATAATTTCATGTCAGCTATCAAGCGGAGTTCGCTTAATTTCACGAATGAAAAACGAAATTGAAGAATGAAAAATAATTGTTCAAGGGATGTATTTCTGAGGATTTTTACCAGAATTAGCCATTATTTATGGAATAAATATCAAAGTTTTGATATACGCTGTAGCATATTTTGATTATAAAACACTTTATTGCTAAAAAATATTGAGAGGTTAGATAAAAATCTGAGATTTTCCTTGGAAACGTTGCCTTATTCATCACCGTTGAGGTGTTGAGAGGGCCCTACGTCATGAAACTGAAGCCTGATAACCAGAATGACAACGATATCGCTTAAGCCTGAGGGGTTGTGTTTGAAATCGCTCCAAATGATTCCGAGTACGTAACCAAGGAGTCACGTCATACAACAAATGGTTGGAGATTTCAGAGAGTTTTACTCGCACGAATGGAAAACTTTAGTATCTGATATGTCGTTCATGGTTTCTTTAATCGCGATATTCAGCTTTATAAACAATATTCCTACTAGAAAACTGCTGCGTGAGATTTTTCTTTGTGGTTTGAACACACTATAATCTCGAACCCTTCGTGATTGAACCACGTGACTTCTTAGTTGTCTCATCGGAATGTTTTAAACACAACCCCCTTAACTTCCTCTCCTTAAGCTCCTATGGATAGCGAGACGGAATGGACGAATTAGCGAATGTAAAGCTAGAATATCAACCATCTGTTTAAAATTTAAGGCAGGTAACTGTCGAAACATATATTGGCTACTAAGTACTAAGAATTCTACTCGATTTTACTCTAGTTTACAGCGGGAAAGTGGATTATTTTTAATGTAAATAATAACTAAAATACGAAAGGAGAATCCACTTAAAAGAGATAAGTGCATGTTGGTCTCTAGTAAGATATCAATGAGAAGTGTACAAAAAATTTCAAATTTTGTGTGTTAGCGGACAAGTGCTATAGTCAATTGAGATGGCAGACTAACTTCGGCTTCTTGCCGCATGTAGCCAGCATAGCAAGTGTCCTCTCTATGTATATCTCAAGTATCATCACCGTCCATAGGCTGTGTTATAAGACGAAAATCGGACGTCTGCTCTTTGAACTTATACACTCGCCATATATTATCTATTTCTAAAGCTGACATAATATATGTATTAGGTGCCTCAATGTTTAGTGCATATAATGCTGTTTATTAAACAATACTCTTCCGGAGTTAATTGAGATTTAAAAAAAGGTAACATGTAGAGAATGCAAAGGAAGAAAGAAAACTACAGGATAAGTGTGGTGTTATCGACGAATGCTGGGAACCAGTCGGGTGGACAGAGTTAAAAATGAACAGGAGTTGAAGAGAGTGTTAGAGAGAGAGAGAGAGAGGGGGGGGGGAATGAACTATGGAAGAATATTGTGAAATGAAGAGCAGAATTCGTGGGGGGCACATATTGAGACGCGAGAGTCTAGTAAAGTGTGTGCTAGGGGGAATGGCGGAGAGGGTGCGAATTTTTTCAAAGAACCATGGAACTAGCCACCCAGTTACTTCAACGGAGTCACCCGCTAATGATCACACAATTGTAAGAAGTTCACAGAGGAAAAACCATTCGCCGGGACTGGGAATTTCCAGTTCAGGGGAATAATTTTTCCACTGTTAATTTCACACAGTTGAGGGGGCACGATACAGAGGAAGGCAAAGGGAACAATATCGGGCCCAAGTGAGGAAGGGGCAACATCCTACATAGGAAGGAAAAGAAAAGCTCAGAAAAGATGTGAATGGAGGTCTGTATTCAAACCAATCTAAGGATTGATAACTGCTAAATGAAGAGGATGCAGGGAGGCCATTGAATGCCAACAATCGTAATAATTCGTTATTTATATACCAATATAATTTTTCCAAATGACCAATGACCAATTGCCTCATAATATTTTTACATCAAATTCTTTCGGTAATAGAAATCTACCTGCACATTAAATTTTAAAATAAAGATTGGTCATCGAGCACAACAACAAAAAAGGTTCCTACGCGCATACAGTACGCTTCAAACCGTTGACGACTGCCGTGCGTAGCAAGTTTCGTCCGGATTGGCCGCGTGTTCCACTATCTGTGACTTGGCAACGTCGCGACATTGCAAAAAAACCCATTATCTTACAGTGCCCGCATGAAGTACTGTCCAATTAAAATACATTTTTCGTTTCAAACTGCCTTACAAGCGTGACAATGGCACGAGAGTGCAGACGCCCAACTATGGCAAACGCTGTGCACGACACATAAGGAGAATTACGCATAAATTTAGCGTTCCACTCCCAAACGCCAGATGAAAAAGAGATGCGAGATTTCTCGTTGCCTGCAAAGTGGAGGGAAGAAGGAGAAGGAAGGCGGGGTGAAATCGGAGGAAGGGGCGGAGAATAGTGGGGGCGTCACAGCATACGGCGTCAGGGGTAAATATTTGTGGGTTCACTCAGTAGTAGAGCGGGACGCGGGAATGGATTCGTTCACCGCGTCGCACACATCGATGGGACCCGAAAAAACACGTGGCAACATGGAAGTCCGTCGGCGCCGGAGCAACATGGACGACGATAATATTAAAGCACCACCACCTACACATACCTACCCGAACTAATAATAAAAACAGCGACGTGGTGGCGAACCTTCCTGGTATTTATTAAGCCTTCTCTCAGGCATCAAGCTCGCAACAATGGATTTTCAATCCTCGAGTCTACAGTTACGTAACGTCCATTGTTGCCATATTTACCCACCTCAAGTTCCTGATAGAAAAGGATGACCGATCTCTGTGGTTTACGCGTGTCAACAATCGTAATCATACTGTTCCAATTTCCCAGACCGTTGTTGAGGACTTAACTGTGAAATTCCCTGTCTCCAGCATTGAGGTAGATAGAGTGGGAATTACGTTATCAAATAGTAGCCTGAAAACCGGAATAACAACCGTAAAGGCAATCCCTGCTCTTTCCTTAGTTTCCTATGGATATCACGACGGAATAGACGAATTAACAGATGTAAAGTAAGAATATCAACCCTCTGTTCGAAATTAAAGGAAATTTACTCTAGTAGCATAAAATGGCCACTCAGTTCTATGGATTATATTCAATTTTACCATAATTTTCATCTGAATACTATTGTTAATATAAATAAATAACACATGTAAGGAGAATACATGTTAAAAAAGTTATTGCATGCTGATTTCTGGCAAGTTATTGATGGAAAATATTGTGAAGTTGCTAAATTAACGCAGCCGACTGTGAGTTCTAAAGCAAAGCCGGGGTTAACAAAGATGGCAAACAGGCCATGCCCACGAGACAGCTTTTAGAATTGGCCACCGTAGCAAGTGCCTTCTCCATCCACTTCAATGGTCACTAAACATAAATGAAGTGTATTTTTGAATACAAACATGGTTACCAGCGATAGTATAAAAGTTTCAGCCATTACTGTAGAAATTTCGAAGTAAAATATGGGTGGTGAAATGGTAATTAATTGCACCGCCAGTTAAACTATAAGAGTACAATTCAAAGAATGAACACGGATTTTGTGGTTTATTTCATCTACATCTACGTGATACCCTGCGAGCCACCACGAGGGTGTGTGGCAGGGGGTGAAGATTACCAAACATGCACTATTGACATGCAAGTAGGAGGAATTTATGGCGGCTGGCGCAAAGAAACAATGGGACGATAGCAGTGTGTGTCACACACCCTGCTATGGATGGTGGCTTGAATAGTAATTCATGGTTGGTGGCTTGTATAGTAATTTATGAGACTAATAAAATTTTTATTCATCTATATGGCGCATGAGGAGTAGCAGTCGCTGCAGGAACCAGAGTTAAGTACGTACATGTGAACAAAATCAGTTTAACACGCCAAGGAAAAACCATGGTAATATAACCCGCTATGGACCATTATACCACACCATGGTATAGTTAAGTATACATATTTGTAAACAATGACTGAATGTATTAAACTATTTTGATGTGCAAATGGTCCAAAAGTTCGGTTATTTCATGTACAAAATGTCCAGAAGGCTCTACTAAAAACAGGTAATGGTCAATTCTGAATCATACAAGCACTTTGCCATAGGCAGTAACAAATCATGTAAAAAATTGGGCTCTTTTTGTGTAAAAAACTTATATGTAAAATTGTTCATAGCAGAACGGTGGCTTCAGAAATTCTGCGATGAATTGAAAATCTAGATTTAAATTACATTATGTATTCCGAATATCCTACACTGACAGAGGCAATACCAGCGATAACTCCATTTACCATTAAAGATATCCCCTACGCCTTAAAGGCAGACGTAGTTAACGCAGCCTCTGTCGGCAATTTTTCTATCTTTTCACTATACCAAAAACCAGAACTCATGTTTTATTTTGTTTATAAAATGCCGAGGCAAAATGATGCCTATATTTTGAATGGATACAACATGACAGCTTAGCTACACGTATTACCGCCTCGGCTGTTGCTGGCCCCTCTCTCTTTGGGTCAGGGATAATTATAAAAGTCTTTGAGTGAATGTGTAAACAGCTTACTGAGTCTAAGACTCCTTGACGTAGCACGACTAACTTTGGTGTTATGGAAGAGACGAATTTATTTCCTTATCAATTAAAAATTTGAATTCCTAAGAGTTGAAGTCACATTTTTCTATGAAAGCACAAAATAGAGTTAAGCCAGCTTTGAATGAACTCTTTCTTGCAGTAAAAGTTACCGTAAATGTACCGACAGAACGTTTAGTATCTGAGAGATTGCCATAATTTTTACTAACATGTGTAAAAGACCCAATCAGAATTTTTCTCTGCCACCAGAGTTCTACATCTACATCTACGTACTGCCCTGCGAGGCGCCGCACAAGCGTGTGGCCGGGGATTTTAGGACACCAGCCGTGGAAAGATGTAAGGGATAAGGTTTTTGGAGGTGAAATGGTGTCATGTGTATTATTTAAGTGTATATAATGTAGCTTAGTTTTTCTTGTGGCCGCTCATAGTGCGCGATAAGAACGACTTTTTGTACCTATCATTTCTACAATGTATCTCTCTATTTTTATCACTTCTATCATACAAGAGTTAATATAATTTTTATTATAATACAATATAAAAGTTAATATACAGTATAATATAATAAGTTATTCATAATAATAAAGAGTAAAATAAATATCGTTGATAAAGTGTGTAGCATTGAATATTGAAGAGGTTCCCGATTCCCGCAATATGCCGAGATCATCGAATTGTGGAAAATTCGTTAATACCCTGGCCTGCATTTATATTTGTTACGGGAAATACACTTTTAATTTGTTTGTGCCAGTTTTTCACGGCCAGGAGAGTTTAATTATACCTCTCGTGCTCGACTGGAGGAAAAACCTGAGATAAAGTCCAAAGTGTTACGTAAACTCATTTTAACTTGCCACGCCCAAGATCAACGCGGATAGGGTCGGATTGGCAAGGTCAAAGTAAGACCCTCGGCTTACAAGTCATAACTGGGGATTTATGAGACAGTTATCAAGGAAAGATTGCTCAGAACTACAGGCTATAAGTGAAGGTATACGAATTCTGACCCCGCATGAGATAGTCATGCAATCTTCAAGGAAAAGTTGGAGCATTGAGCATTGCTTTATTAAAACAAATAAATGGATGGCCACAAAGTCCGGAACCATGGGTAATAATGAAGTGAAATGGATATTATTATTAAAGTAGAAATTCTCCAGTTTTAAAAGATTTGACCTCAACGTACACTACTATCAGCGTATTTTACCTAATAGGCCTAATCTATACTTCGAGCCCAAAGACGGACAGGAATGTGTAATGATCGTCCGCTGAGGTCTTTTGAGGTGAAATAGTGAAGAGAATTATGTGAATGTTTCAAGTGGAACTAAATTTTTATTATTACCTCTTATAGTGCAAGGAAAGAAAACATTTTTCGGCCTCTCTGTTCGGCAACGTATCTATCTTATTTTATCCCTTCTCTCGGACCTATAAATGTACTTAGGGGTCAAAATGATGTTTTCTGTGTCAGTGTGAAACACGCTAGTTCTGAATTTCTCAATCAAATTAAGCGTAGGGTGTAGACTCCTCGTAGATAGCGGCTCCCCATCTCATGCTGCTAAAAAGTGAGAGACACTACATGCTTGCTTACAGCTGGTTTAAACGATATGGGCAGCTTTCCTTTGAATTTAATTAAAATCATTGCTTAAATCTTTCTGTCCACGGTTCCAAATACTCGAGGCGCATTCAAGATGTGATGTAAACAGAGCAAAGTAGCGACTCTTTTTCATTTCTTCATCCGAGGACCATACATAGATTGTATAATGATCCAGGGTCCCCTCCAGGGGCAAATCTTAAAGCCATGAGGGTAGGTTGACTGGCTATATATGCCGGCCTGGTCGCAAGTATCTCGTAAGTAACCATCTATCCTTGAAATTTTTACTCGTATTTGGATTTGATTGTAATCTACGAAGTCTAATTAAACCATTTTATTTGGAGCACTTGGCGGATTGGTATGTTATTTTAAGATTTGATAAATGACTGAAGAGATTTCAGCTATTAGGGACAGATGGATACCTACTGGCTTGACCAGGTAAGAAAATAGGTAAGGTAATGGATTACAAGGAAAATGAAGGAAGAATGGAAAGGAATCTGGCTCTAGTATTTGTCTTATCGGTAGCAACAGGGTCGTCTAATTAACGTCTCACCTGACGGCCAGATTACTGCAGAGTGCTCCACTTTATCGGGACACACCATTTCTCGGAAGTACTATCACGTGAGACAGAAGAAATAAAACGGATATCACGCGGAGAATAGCCCAAGCTAAAATTGCGTTCATTGGAAAAAGACAATAGCTGTGTGTAAAGAAGATAGGACTACAAACCAGGATACAGTATGTACATACATTCGTGTGGAGCGTATCACTCTACGGATCGGAAGCATGGACAATAGGAAAAGCTGATCAGAACAAACTAGAAGCCTTCGAAACCTGGTGCTAGAGGAGGATGCTAAAGATAAAATGGACGGACAGAATAAGAAATATTGAAGTGTGCAGAAGAGTAGAAGAGGAAAGGTGTAAATAGAGCACCATAGAAAATAGAATAGCAAGATGGATTGGACTCACCCTGAGGGGCACAATGGGTTTGTGAAGGACATAAATGGAGGCAAAATGGAAGGAAAATTTCCCAGAAGAAGACCTTGAAATAAGAAATGGACCCAATAAAGAGGAATGTTTATAGGAAGAGATATCAGGAAGTAAGAGATCTAGCATTAGATAGGGAATGATGGAGGACAGCACGCAACCAATCTTAGGGTTGAGCCACCAATTATGACACAATTTCAAATAGGCAAAGAAAGTCACTCAAAAATTTCCGGTTTGGCCGGGTAGCGTACTAATGGCACATGTTTTAGCATTTTTTTCAAAACTCTAGCCTCTGTTTCTCTTACCTTACAAGACAATGATGCAGGCATGATTTATTCAGACTAATGTAGGTTATTAAAACATATGAATAAATGCGACCATCAAGAATTTCTAATTATGGCTTCCAAATTATTGAATGCATGGCAACTGAACTTATACTCAGGTAAATAAATACAGCGTCATTTGTGAATTTTCCTTAAGGGCAATTCTCAAAACTAGAGATGTATCGTTATTCCCAAAATCTCAGTCTCGCATCATCTATTTAGCGTCTTTGCGTATTGACATATCATAATCTTAATTACACTGAACATTAGGCCGGCCCTTATTTTTCAGAATTGAGAAAAGTTATGTTTTCCTAGTCTCAAAATGATCCAAATAAGGTTTATATACACGTGCTAAAATTTGGTTACTTTAAAATAACGGGAACCCGTGCCCCAAGGGCCCTAAGTACTAAGGACCTTCAGTTGAGTTTTTTGGGGCTAAAAAATCACTAGCCACATGAAAAACGTGAAAGTAAAGCCCTTTAGGGTCGAATTTCTGTTTGTGTAGACCTATCTCTAAGCGTTTACGAGATATGGTCCGTCGAATGCGATCCACCCTCCAGGGCGCTACCCCGCACCGCGGCGCCGCTGAGGTACGGCCCGCACCACTTGCTAGAGACTTCCCCTCCATCCCCTCCCCGCCCTCGGCAAAGTCTTTTCTCCTGCTGGCAAGTTCTAGCCTCTGAAGAAATGTGCTTGGTAGAAAGGATTTAATTGACATTACAAAATTTCCAATCAAAAGTGATCAATTTATGTTCACTCTGTCCATGAATTTAAGTAGATATTAACCAAAATAAAATACATTTTCAGTGTATTTCTAATCTTCCACTGACAGACCGTATTTGGCAGTTAAAGTTTCTTTGCGCACCTTAGGGGTTGTGCAACGATGAAAATTTATACTTTGTCATAAATTTTGACAGCTCTCTTCCTTCTTCGTAACTGACTTAAAATCTTGAATTAGTTTCACCCCTCTCTCTGCACAATCATTTACCACTTGAAGACCCCGAATAATTTGCAAACCGTTCTTGTAGTCAGGATGTTCATCCCATTGTCGCGTGGGCACATCAAAGAATGCAGTGCATATTTCCAATATATTAAATTGCTTTCTCGAATTAGTAGTGGCAAAATTTGATATAGATAGCTTAGTCAGGTCTTTATGCTTATAGGATGCCTTCTTCGGTGGATCACATTTTCCCTCACATGTCCTCATACGGCGTATCACGTTTCCCTTTTCACGCCTAGAAAGGGATCTGTAAAACAATGATAGTCCTACCAACTCCTCGCTCAGGTGCCAGAAATGGTTTGAAAACCTCTTTTCTGCCGCTTTCGCTATGTCCAAGTTAACACTTTCGTAATTAACAAGTCTTTTTAGGAACTGCAGGTCACTGTTGGGAGCAGATGCAGCACAAGGAGCGGAGAACCACATCTGAATATATAAATTCACTTTCCCGCTCTCTCTTTATGCCGTCGCGCGTTCCTCCATTCTTTGTGTAATTTTTCTAACTTTTTAATCGCCTTAATTTCCGTAATAACAGGAATTCTCGTTTTGTTCCATAAAGGAAACACATTTCTTACGGTTTTTCTCGCACTAAGTCTAATGCATTTCGAACCCCTTAGGTGATAGAGAAAAACACACAGTACTTCTCTCACTATAGGTAACTTTGAGCCAAGTATTTCTTCACTTTCTTTTCCAACCAGTTCAATTTCTGAATATAGTCTTAATTTCATGCCTTTCCTTGTTGGCCTATTCTTAAACTGAACGTCACGTGTATCCATGATAAACTAGTTATTTCACTACTTTTCTCCTTCAATCCTCAAAAACTTAGTACTTCCTATCCTTTGCAAACTATGCACAAGAACTAACGCTCTCTCCAGATCGATCTACATCCGTGAACTGACTGCCTCGTTTCTTTCTTGAATATTTCTATCTACTGGGGGAGCCCTGGAAGCCCCGCTCATTTCCTTCATTCCTTTGTAATTCACATACACAATTGTATCACATACTTATAATATTTTATACATAAAGAGCACTTTGAAACAAAGCATGCTGAAACGGAGCGCGGCCGTATGGCGGCAAAAAAGTAAGGTTAAAGGGGTCGGTACCCAGCACGTAGGACGGCGTTGAAGGGTGAAAAGTGACATTGTAGGCTTTAACAATATTAATCATGTCACAAGAGGAACAGCCTGTTCAAGTCTGTACCA
Source organism: Ceriagrion tenellum (assembly GCA_963169105.1). Classification (NCBI taxonomy): domain Eukaryota; kingdom Metazoa; phylum Arthropoda; class Insecta; order Odonata; family Coenagrionidae; genus Ceriagrion; species Ceriagrion tenellum. The sequence goes on along the minus strand of OY720640.1, from coordinate 145,015,931 downwards.
CTTGAATGTATATATTGCCAGCAGGAGAAAAGACTTTGCCGAGGGCGGGGAGGGGATGGAGGGGAAGTCTCTAGCAAGTGGTGCGGGCCGTACCTCAGCGGCGCCGCGGTGCGGGGTAGCGCCCTGGAGGGTGGATCGCATACGACGGACCATATCTCGTAAACGCTTAGAGATAGGTCTACACAAACAGAAATTCGACCCTAAAGGGCTTTACTTTCACGTTTTTCATGTGGCTAGTGATTTTTTAGCCCCAAAAAACTCAACTGAAGGTCCTTAGTACTTAGGGCCCTTGGGGCACGGGTTCCCGTTATTTTAAAGTAACCAAATTTTAGCACGTGTATATAAACCTTATTTGGATCATTTTGAGACTAGGAATACATAACTTTTCTCAATTCTGAAAAATAAGGGCCGGCCTACTGAACATATCCTGGAATTTATAGATAAAGAATTTCCTCTCCAATGCCTCATCTACCGCTTCACGGAAATGGCATTTCCGAGTACCCCACTTATAATTTTAAAGCATTTTATTCGTATTTTCTACGGGTACTACCTACACTTCTCTTCAGTGAACTTAAGACTCATTTAGTATTTTGCCTCTTAGCAGGGTTCGCATATTTCATATGTAAAATAATGTATAATGACTTCTTCTTTTTTAATATGCATAGCTATGCGTCTTAGTTACGTATTCTTTATATCCTCTAACAAATGTTTGAAACCGATTCATAAGATACCGATAGCTTTCTTAATTTCAATGCTAAATGTAACGACCAGCTCCCTTTCGCCAATTTGGAGTCCGAATTTGACCCAATCGCACGCGCATTATACTTTCGTTCCAATTTCCCCTGATAATAGAGTAATTAGTTGATTTCGCATCTTCCGCCATGCTTCCTTAAATTCTTTTCTTGCAACATTGATCAATTTTTGCTGTCTTGAAGAAATGTTACCTCCAGAACTCAGTCTCACCCCTTTAGCCTCAGTCATTTTTTCCAATCTCCTTAATTTTTTCGTTATATATTTAACCTTGCTTTTGCTTAGGTTTGTATGTCTTAATTAAAGTTTTATATCTTTGTACAATAGTAAACAGCCAATACTGGAGAATGTAGATATATTTTCGAAAATAGAAAAAATAAAATAAAAATGTTATATCGAAAAAAAAATTACAAATGCTATGCTCGAAGGTAGATATTTGTGCAGCATTGTAAATTTAATGGTCTAGAAAGTAATCAAATTGACGAATTACTGTCGTCACATCGATATTTTTCTGGACCAAAGATCGATAACTCCTGCGGCGTATCACTTGACCTTTCAGCCTGATACCGGGTTCCTCATCATCCGGGATCCCAGGGCTCCTCATCACCGTTACCAAGGAGGATCTGTGCGCGCCATGCCTACGTATTGTTTCGCGTCGGCCGGAAGCCACCTGGCACCCGCCTACGACGATAGAATTAATCGCCATGTTTGTTGAGTCATTCCTAGGGTTTGAAATTTGGCGGATGGCGACGCTGACGTGTTATCAACACCGCCATCCCGTCAAACCTTGCTGCGCCCTTCCTCTTTCAAATGTTTATCGTCTGTTGTTCTCAACCGCGTGACGCCCAGATGTACAGCACACCAATCTCCTACCTTCAATGGCGGGCGTCCGGGACATGCTAATACGCATCAGATTTTGTGAACGTGATGATGATCACGCAAAAATACGGGAGGCGGTTGGATTTCATCTACATAGCACAGGACACTCCACTTGCCTCCTCAACGGGTGAGGTTCAGGGAGTAAATTTTCAATAGCATGCATCTGTTCAGTGTTTCTCAACTTACAGACCCTGGAACGAGTGTTTTGGCCTATATAAACATATCTATCGCTATATCTGCTGTGAAAATGTAATTGAATTCATTCCTATATTTCAAAGAATGGAAAATAAGAAAATTATTTTTTTTTTTGCTTGCCGGACGATTCTGTTGTCCCGTTTGTCCCCGGAATCCCGATAGGCTGCTGAGCCTGTCATCAGGTTTTCCAGGGACCGGACCAACAAAACTTGACACACATCCATGCCCTGAGTGGTGAAAAACCCACTCAGGCGGGACTCGAACCCGCGACCCTCGGTTTAGCAGGCGAGGACTTTACCCCGCCGCCACCGGGGTCGGCAATTACATAAAATTATGGGGAAATAGAATGTTTTGTTTTTTTTTGGTCGTTAGAACACATATTTTTTAGGTTGGTCGCGAAAAGTTTCAAACTGATTGAACAGGGACATTAAAAAAAAGCGAGAAATTATTTGTACTTTTTAACTTTTACTTGAATTACAAAACGCGTATTCACTTTCATTTTCAAGAGTTGGTTGCTTCAAATAAACCGTTTCTAATACAAAAACCTTTATCATTTCAGCAGTGCTGAACACTTTGCACGATCATGTCAAATATCGAATTTCATCATGGATACGAATGCTAGTTTTTGAACCACTGCAGTAAACTATATGGCAAAAACGAAGTGAGGGGCTGTAATGGATTACGTTCGAAAATTTAGGCAAATTTCCAGTCTGCTTTCATTCCCCTTTTATGAACTTAAAAGATTTTATTGAATCCAGGCAAAATCTAGCGTAGGTTTTAATGGAAATTTCGGATCGAGTGATTGGCTGAATTTACTCAGGAACAATGCATTTTCTAGTTCCGGTTACCTATGAATATCGTCATCTACATATTCTTACAACCGCATTGACTGACGGGCTACAACAGTAAGCCGCAAGTGTGGAAGGGTGTGTAAGGGGGATGTCCATTAATTACGTGAGGCTTTTAGGATGGGGAATGGGGTCGAGCTGAATCTCACCCGATCTCACGTGTAGGAGAGTGTCTCTGCAAATATCACGTTATTTTTTTTCTGCAAGAAAGTGTAAAATTGCGAGAAAACTTGGTTAAATTAAGTAAAATATGTTTTTATACTAAAATATGGCTAAATTCTAAACAATAATATTTATCGCGGTCATGCGAACGCCAAAAAGTAGCACAGTAGCCCCTCGATTGTTTAACCGCCACCGGCCAGCCAAACGCGCGACTCGGACGACGGGTCCCGACCTGCTGTGTTTACGCCCTTAAACTTGTAAAGATGCGCAACAACGGTTTAAATTGGCTAAATGAGAGCAAGGCTGAAGGAGCAGACGATTTTACTGAAAATCACATGTTGGTTCCAGTAGTCACTCTTGAGACCACACATGAGTCCCCGTGGACTGAATTGGAATGAGTATTCTTTTACGAATTTTAGTTGTTCCCATCTAAGTATTTTATTGTTCGATTTTCTCACTGCGATTCTAGACTACGTTCTTAGTAGTCTTAAATACTAGTCTTAACTAGTCTAAAATAAAAATAATTAAGCAAATTATGTTTTTTTTAATAAATCCAACGCGATCAAGCACAGATTAACGTATTCACATTAAAAATACGCGTTTTGAAAAATCTCGCGTGAGATTAGCGGGAGAGGGGATCGAGCCAAATCTCACGACATCTCACCAAGGGAGAAGGGGGGAACGAAAAATCGCCTCACGTAATTAATGGACGCCCCCTTAGGACACCAGCTGTGTGAAGATGTAAAGGATGAGGTTTTGGGAGGTGAAATGGGGAAGAGTATTATGAGTGTGTTTTAAGTGTAGCTCCGGTTTTATTATAGTAACTTAGTATGCGTGAAAAGTAAGAATTTTTGTACCTATCTGTTCACTAACTTATCTCCCTTATTTTATCCAGAGTGGCCACTGATATCCAATTTTTAAATTCCCTGACCTTTCCCTGACTTTTCCTCTGATGGATTTACCGATTTCCCTGACCGATCGCCAAAAGGTCACCTATTATTGGAATATTTTTTTCTGCTGAGTTAAATTTTCTACGGCAGCTTTACATATTATAATTTTTCTAACCATCGTCTCGTATTTTTAGAACTGCAAGCATGCATTTACTATGAGCTAGTGTGCTTTAGCTACATCTCGGAGTTTCGGAAGTTAAATAAAAGGGAGGTAAAGTTTTCCGGACAACATAGCCTCGGATTCCTTGTGATGAGCGTAATACATAGTGATCATAATTTTTAACACAACTAGGTAAATATCCCAATAACGATATACAAAAGGAATACATAATACGTCTGATTCACAACTAAATAACTAAGATTCACCACTAATAAGATTCACAACTGATGACTCCGCGAATTGATGGCGCTTATTCCATGCAGGTCAGCGACGGACGTTACTTTCAGTTGGGGAAATAAAGGGCGGGAAAGACTGGCCGATATACGTAATGGAAGAAAAATAACGAGGATTCCTATTCCAGTTTCTCCCTGACTATTTTGAGAATTCCCTGACTTTTCCATAAATTCGAAATTCCCTGACAATTCCAGGTTTTCCCGGTTTTCCCTGACGACCGCCACCTTGTTATCGGGTCTGTCTGACTAAGGAATGTAAAATGGCTTCTATAAGTCTCCCTAAAACACACTTGTAATGAACTTATCAATAATTAAATACAAGGATATTTTTAAATACAATGAATATTCAATACAAGGTATTGACTGAAGAATTTTTTTTGCGTTGAGCTGTCAATGTAGTAAAGCGAGTAATTTTTGAGTGGCAACCAGGAGAGGGGTAAAGATATCAACGAGAGAGTATGTAAAAAAAAAGATCTATTAGGGTTATCACTGACATCTTACACTTCATGCAATGGTGACGAATGTACAAACTGGAAACTTTCATTTTCATGCGTCCCCCCCCTTTATCTCAATCCAATCACCGTGGGCTCCTGTTGGGTAGCATTTCCCAGAAGTAATTGATCCCGCAGAAGCTCGATACTTATGACTCCGCGAACACGAAGCGAGGAGATATTTTACTCATACTAGGGATCATATCTAATGACGGGACTATTTTTTGAGCCTATAATATCAAACTAAATGAGGTGTGCCCATTAATGCGATCTGTTAGAGGGCAAGGCAACGGAGTTTGTAAAACTCAAGGTACTAGCTACTCAGGTCTGGTTACCTCCTTGTGGTCGGAAGAAACTGGTACCAAGGTAACTCCAAACTCAATGAGATATACCTACGCATTTCACAAGAATGCATCATAAGCATAAACCATCATAATTATCAAAGGAAAGTTTTAAATTAGGGTTTTTTTTACTGATTATATATAACGATTAAACTACTTTCCCGAAAATTTCGATGCAACTTTAAGAGTAACTTTAACTTAAACGGTGTAAACCACTGGTGGTCACACAATAGTTCGAAATTAAAATTAGAAAAAAAATCACCTAGACTGGGATTCGAACCCATACTCCTCGAATGCGCGCCGAGTGCTATAACCGATTAAGCTAACCAGTCGTCCTATTCCACTGCGAATGTCAGGGAGGCTTTAGCGAATGAGATGGCATTAACCTCAGCACCGAGTGTTCTAACCAATCAAAACATGACCTGACGGGTGACACAGTGCAACGGGTTACACAATGTAACGCAAGAGTTGTATCATCAACTTTAAGCTATTGCAAAGATGGACTCAAGCGACTCAACACAGAAGTAAATCACAAACGGAAAATCAGTTCGGAAAATGCGATTCAGTTCCTTGGACTCGATTTATGTGTCGTGCGTCGGTAGTCCATCCTTTGCTTCAAAATAGTCGGCATGAGACCGCGTGATATTTTAGCACGCCTCGCTATAACTCGTATAAAACGGAGCCTTCCGCTCATGCCGCGGAAACTTTATTGGGAATAAATTTTTTACCCCGAGTTTCGACCAATCATTGTATATCAGTCCGCATTGGTTGATCCACTCCATGACGCCAGTAGCGGCCGTCGCCCTAGCAACATAAATCATCTGAGACGTACCTACGCTTCGTACGCGCCAACCTCGATTTCATTTTTTTTAAATTTCTCCTTTTTTTTCGGCAGCCCATAGGTAACGCGTGAATTTTAGCTTGATAAACGTAAAGCTAGATGGATAACATTTAAAAAAAAATAATAGTTTCTCGGTGACGGCCAACATCTAAGGGTTCTTATTCGTTTCGGCTGCGCAAATAAATGCGCAATAAATGGAGCGCAGCAGCTCCGTTTGCCTTCGGAGCCTATAGACGACTGATTTTGACAGGCAAGTTATTTCAACTGGGGAGAGACATATGACAAACGGTAAAAGTTTTCCGTAACTCAATTTTACAAAAAGATTCATTTATTTACCGACTTCCAAGTAACGTTTGTCACTCCTCAACGATATACATATCAATACGATTCATCGCATTTTACCTTTTAATTTTGATATGCAACGATAAATTCATCGCATTCTACTTTTTAATTCCCACTGATAAGCAAAGATTTATCTATAAAACGTACTTAATTATCTTAACATTAATGGTTAACGTAATTAACTATTTACTCAGAATCATCCCTTCCCAAAGTAAATGCAAACACAGGCATAAAATTAGTTTCTGGAGTGGTGAAGACGATCGTATAAATTATTGGCTTTATGGTTCCTTTATTATCCACCCTGCTTGTTGATAGCATGTGTATGTGCACTGAGGCTAATCTGTCCCAACATATTGTTACATATGTCAACCGTCTTATTTTGAGGGAAAGAAGTTAATGATGATCGTGACAGCACTCAAATATTGAAGCCTTCTGAGTAGGAAGCTCTTTGATTTAGAGAAAACAAATTGGTAGAATATAATCAGCAATTCATAGAGTTATGACAAGGACAATGAAACTTGTGATGCGTAGTATCCGCGAGTTTTTATGCAAAACGGAGACGTTTAACTATCACCAAGTGGATTTTAAATGTTAATTTCTAATGGTAATATGTTTTTATTTTACTCATTGGTATTACATACCACTCGTATTAACTATAAAACACACTAATTAATTTTCAATATTTCATGTTAAGATTCATTTATTTAGCCATTGTTATAATGTGAATAGTATTCGTAGATTAATGTTTCATAATAATAATAAGCCGGAAAGTTATGAGTCCCTGCTCCGTGAATTAACTTACAGAGAATTTATTTTTCTACGCTAGTTTCTATTTATTACACGTCTTTCTTGTAACCAATTGTTTGGTAATAAATGGATTAGTTTGTCACCTGTGCGGTATTTTTGTAATTGTGATAGTTATATGTCAACACTCTGAATTCCTGCTGCATTTGGTAAAGTATTATGTGCTAATAATAAAACTTTAGACACAACAGATTTAAATTCAAATTTAAGAGATAAACAAATTAGATGAACATGGAATGCTATAGTTATCTCATAGATGTATATTAAAAATATTCTAGATTAAAAATTTGTACTTGAATTAGAAGTATTAAAATTCACTAGCTAACATATGTAAATGCTTTTGTGTGTTTGCATTGAATAAATTATCAGAGTGGCTATAGACACGCCTCTAGGCTCCTGTTGTGAATGAAGAGAGCCTCATGCCTCATATTACAAGGCATTACACAAAATTCAGCACTAATAAGGCTTTCCAGGTAATTATAGGAGACGTTATTCAAAAAACTCTACAAACCGTATCCAACAGGCATCGAGGGAATCGATGGGGCGAGGTCAATTCTATGTTCCACAGGGCAGCGAGACCCTCGCATGTATGGTAGCACTATTGCGAGGGGCAACTGAGTGTCTTCATTGCTTACCTGAAAAGAGAAACAATGGGACAAATTAATAATTTAGACCAGAATTATTGAAAGCGGGTGGCCACCATGGGGAAGCAGAGAAAATGGCAAAAATTTTCTCTCGCATCACAAGCGTAAACAACGCCAAAAACCTTCAGTCAGGAGAGGAAAACCAATCCTCTTATACACCTGAACTAGTCTTACTCCATTTACTGCTCCTCTATTTGAGGACAATCAACCTACAGAGTAAAAAATCTTCGTTCAATACATAGTGGTACAGTAAGAAACACAAATTATAACTGCAAACATAAACAGGGCGTTAAAATTGGAAATAGGTTGAAATCGCAAGTAAAAGTGAACGGGAATAAAACCAAGGCCTATATTACACCGAGGACTATTCGTAATTCAGTGCATTAATTGGACTGAGCACAACTTTTTTCTAATTTAATAAGCAACGGTTTTAACTTAGACCTTGAAGCATTAGTACACAAAAAAACAGTATTAAAATCCCAAAGGTAATATTGTAGACATAAAGAATACTTAATAATAGTGGCGAATGTAACAGCGCCACAAATACGAGCGGCCATGGTGAAAATATTCGTGACGTCACTAGGCAGTAGAGCACCTCTGACACCATAGGGATAAAGCATAACTAATTTCTATGCCGAATTCAGTTGACCACGTCCGAGACAATAGCCTTTTATAGTTTATAAGATATGACTGGATTTATTTTCATTGCACAGATGTTATGGCCATATAGGTACCCACACAAATCTTCCGCGTAGGCAGTTAAAAAAATAAGTCTTTGAAGACGCGTCAGCGACCAGAAACCAGGCAGTATTGAAAGCTCTCATGATTTTGCCAGAAATATTAGTTCTGCTGCCGGCTACTGTTCTCGCCTCTGCGCCCTCCATGAATGGCGAGTAATATACAATCGTTTTTATAACCATCGATGAGTATGCAGCAATTGGAGTTCAAAAATAACAAAAACATGGCATTTAAAATCCGTGCCTACGAATGTATTCGCCTACAACGAATGTGTCCCCGAGGCTTGAGGCGTCAGTATTAATTGGGGATCGGGTTGGTGTGGGGGTGGCTAGAGTACTGGCTAACCACACTTGCGGCCAGGGTTCAAATCCCTGCAGAGGAGGACGTTTCTCAGAGGAAACCCGATCCCTACTTGAGTGTCTTGTGGAGGGCACTTCAAGTACAATACTCCGTCTGTCGAATGAGACGTTACACCGCGGTCCCCTTGGCGCCTATCGTAAAGAGTATGCCGACGCCGGGTTTCTATCCATTCTTCCTACCTCACCTATCCCCTGTGGCGCAAATGACCTTAGCTGTCGGTCGCCTCCCTAAACACCTTATCTAATCAGTATTAATTTCAAGAACTTCAAGAATTTCGATATAATCTTAAGTTACGGGTAGCGAGACTTTGAGTACAATAAGGATTGAAGGAAATTATATTGAACAGTGGATTAAGTTACAGAGGCTTTCATGTGAAAATAAAATTGTGAACAAATGATGTAGTGTTTTATAAAGAAGAACGTTATTTACTTAAAAACACGCTTCGTATAAATAGTCTTGAGTTGTTTGGTGTTGCAATTATTTCTAGAGTACATAATAATGAGAGAACAAGGTATATTTTAAGCAATTGAAAGTTCCAGACTTGCGACTGCTTTTGCTGCCAATTAACGACGAATGAAGCCAATAAACATTTGCCAAAGGTGTGGATTTATATTTAATTTGCTAATTCCACTAATGCTAGCTTAAAACGCAAAGTGCGACAACGGCACCCATCACTTTTTGAATTTAAAGAAAAATTAATGCATTTCTTAAAATTTCTTCAAAAAGGTAAATTTCTGAAATGATGCGGTCTTAAATTTAAATGAATGAAGGTTTTTTTTAATGAATTCACTTTTTAATATTCCACTAGGTATTTATTACTCCGATCTAGGTTTCGACTTAAGTCATTATTGTAAGAGGCGGCCACGTACGTCCCACCTCCCCTTGCAGTCCTTTCCCCTCTTCCCGCGCCCCATGCTTAACTACTAAGTTGCACTTTCCTTCCCCTTCCCTTTTCCACCCGCATCCGGCCGCCTCCCACTCAAAGCGCTTACGATAACATGTCAGCACTTCATAGACTCTTCTAGAAGCGCCTTTTAAGGAGATGTTTGGTTTCACCCAATGGGCGGTCGCCACGAGCGATCACGCGGTGACGCGGAGGCGAGGGGAGAGAACTCCGAGGCATTCGTGTCTCGGGGAGTGTTGTTCGGAGACTTGTATGGTGCAGACGTAATAAAGAGTGGTGAATCGGACTACGGTGACTTATTGGTTCCCTGTTAACCTCTCGACGGACCATCACCTGCAATCTTAACTTACATTATCAAGGTCATAATGACTTGAGTCCTCCGACCTTTATTACTCCGACCTAGGCTTCGACTTAATTCGAAACCTAGGTCGGAGTAACAACTACCTTGTATGGAATATTACAAAGTGAATTCATTTAAAATTTTCGCATTGTTGTTCCACCAAGTTAAGCCGGAAAATTTATTATATATCATGCGGTCTGCTTGAAGTCCTTTTTGAAGACAGTTCAGAATAGAGTGAAAGCAAACCGTTCTGCTGCAAATAGCTATAAACGTCGAACTATTATACTCACCACCCATATGTAGAGGCTACAAATGGCACGAGCAAAGCCACCCACATCACGTCCCACGGCCTATTTCGAGAGGAATGAGGCATTGGAGAGAGTCGGAATTGGAGAGATAGGCGGGAGGAACAAGTGCTGTCGGAATCGGGTACACGAGGAGGAATGTGTCGCATCCCGTGAAGAAGGAAATGGATTCAGTGAGCCCTTCGCGTGGTTTACAAAGCCGTCCTTAATTAGCATTTCAAATGAGCAAAAGAGAGGCTCCCAGTCTGCCGCCGTGTTCCACTCGTTCTCTTCCTAACCCTATTCCCCTCTTTCCCTCCTGATTCATGCCATGAGGAGAGCGGCGGGGAGTAAGACAGGAATCGACGGCGGTTCGCCCATAGGCCATCTGGATGATTTAAACCCCTGACGGGTCAAGGAATTTCCAGCCACTGTTACTTCCGTGCAACCCCCTCTGTCACCGATATGAGTGGGTAGAAGGGGAGCATTGAGATGACGGATGTACCCACGCTTTGACCAGAATTGGTCCAAATTGACCCTCCATGGGTCCGGTGGTTCCTGATTCGATGACGTACTCCGGCAGACCGCACAACGCCTACCCAGAAAGGGAGTCGGGGGATACCTAATCCCAATTTTTTAGGCAACGGGCTCCTCCGGTTCTCAAAAGAGGTGCGGTAAGTCTTTGCAAAAGCGAGACTGACGGGGACTCGACTTACGTTGTTGGGGGAACCCAACAGATACGAGTACTGCGGGGAGGCGGAGGGCCATTGTTGTCCTTTTGACGCCAATCCGCCTCATAGTGTCGACCTCTCAGGGGTTTTGGTTCGCTAACCTTCCCATTCCTTCCCATTTCCTTTTCCCACTACTTCCCACTAGGGTATAAGCGAAGGCTTGCAGACCTGGTGGGGGGTTTTAAGACCTTGCGGGGAGATCCGAATCACCTGTCACCGATACGACAATACTGACTCATTTCCGAGAGTGTTGAGGGCACCTCACAGATGCAAGCGATACGGGGAGGCGTAAAAAGCAATGCATAAAAATCTCCTAAATTTGTTCACGTTGACTAAGCTGGGATCTGACATGGTAAGAATGACATCCGGCGCTCAACAAGGATGAGTAACAGACCCTGTGCCATTTCTTTTCCATACAAATAATATTGACAACTAGCCAGTACCAAAGAGTGCGCGTTTATATAAAAAGCGCACTGAAGGAAAAAGCTGTCAAAGAAAATAAAATAAAATTTTATAATTTAACAGCCAACTCAACACAATCAAATGGATCAGAAGCTTGGGAACCTACAAAAAGAGGTCTCAGATTGTTTGAAGCATCAAAAATAAATGTTTACATCTGTAGAGGGCTATACACATCTGAAACAGATAAAAAGGAGTGAATTAGAAGTACAACTAGTGACAGATCCAGCAACAAATTTAATGAATGACGGAAGGAGCATGATGAGCGCATGCCGCAAGATAAGGATTTCAAATAGTCCTTAACGTATAAACCTAAAGAAGAACTGAGATAACGATTGTGAAGCCGGAACAGGCAATATACGTAAACCTAGCAGGCAAGAAGAAATAAAATAGGGTATTAGATTGTGGAACAGAGAGCTTTAAAATGCCGTTTTTCCCGCGGTTGATGAGAGAGCATGAAGTCTGCGTAAATACTTTGAAGTAGGTTAGTTGACAGGTAGTGTTGCTGCCCCTAATGCATTTTCCAAATCTGCTATGTAGTGCTAAGACCATTTTTTGCATATTCCCTGCATGACTATTTGTCACGTTTACATAGATACGTTATAGATAAGTAGGTTCTGTACCATTTATAACATACATACAGTGTGGTGCATATTGGTGAAAATTTAATCCTTCAATGTAGTTCATTTTGGTGATAGATCACCCCCTGCCGACCACTTTCGTGGTGGCTTTCTAGGGTATAAGTATATGTAGATGAAGAAGAATAATATTTACCCCAAAGCAACCAATAAAGTTACAAAGGTTTCCGACAGTGAGGTCACGAAACAAGGAATTAAAGCAAAGCGCTCTTTCATTGGAAGTTAAGTCCGTTATACACGGGGCACGGCATTGCAAAATTTATGAATGGATGTTTCCCTTAATCTGGCAATAAATTATTGTGAATTTAGAGCAGGATATATTATTTTCATCTCGCGTTCGTGTATTCACGCATGCAACGCTCTACGCGACGCAATTTAAAAACCAACTCTCGTACATGCATCAGATATTGCACTCACGTTCCCCGTGTAAAACGAGCTACATGAATATCTACTTACTAGTTTTATTGTTATCTGTTTCAAATGTCTTTGGCTCGAGGAGACTGGAATGAATTTTGTGGAGGCGGGCGCCTTTCGTGTGAGTCCGGAACTGTTCGAGGGTCTCCGCTGCCGGGGGGTGGGGAACTGCAACCGAGAGGGGAGGTGTTCTAGCTCGATGTCGTCGAGAATATTATCCCTTAACCGGAAAACCACGTGGTCCACAACGAGAAAGTCCTTGTGGTGATGAGGTTTGGCAATACAGCAAGGATAATTGCGAATATTAAAACGGAAACAACGATTGCACTATTCCACCAGGTATTTTAATGCGTACAACGCGTTTCAACTCACAGAGCCGTTATCACGTACAAGAACAGTCTTGTACCTGATGATAGCTCTGTGAGTACCAGACCTGTCTTGTACCTGATGATGACTCTGTGAGTCGAAACGCGTCGTACGCATTAAAATATCTTGTGGAATAGTGTCATTGTTGTTTCTGTTTTAATATTATGAACGTCCACGATATCTCACCTGAATCTGTTGAGATTATTGCGAAGTTCACACAACGCCTTTGCGAAGTTCACGCCTCAAGTACCCTGATTGGCTCTTGGAAAGTCACATTACGAGTAACTGTCTCTTCGATCACCTCCACAAATTTTTATCCAGCCACTTAGCTCTCAAGATATTCGAGAAATATAAGGTGTACTATAATACACTAGTCACAAATATAAGAAAACTAGTATACTTGTTCTAAAACTTCTAGTATACTAGTTTTCAGAGAGGGTGCTAGAGCTCAATTCTTAATAAATTTATTGCGCTATGCATCTGGTGAAAGGAATCACAAAAATTTAAATCAGTGTAGGGTGTGACAAATATATCACACTGGTGAATGGCCTCAAGATTTTGTTAGAACAGTGATGGTACCGATTCTTAAGAAACCTGGAACACGGAAATGTACAGAACAGAACGATAAGCCTAATTACACATGCAGCCAAAATAATGTTGAGAGTTTTGAACAGGAGATTAATAAGAATAATGGAAGAAAATGTACGGGAGCAACAATTTGGTTTCCGGAAAGGGAAAGGAACAAGGGACGCCATTGGCCTGTTAAGAATAACTGGAGAAAGGTATATAAAGAGAGGAAAAGGAATGGCGCTTTGCTTTATTGATCTGGAAAAGGCTTTTCATCGGGTTGAATGGAATAAAATGTTCGAAATTCTAAAAGAGAAGGGGTTGGTATGGAAGGAGAGAAAACTCATTAGAGAATTATATATGAGGCAAAAAGCTGCATTAAAAATAAATGAGGATATGACAGAATGGGTGGATCTTGGTAGAGGAGTAAGGCAGGGATGCTGTCTGTCGCCAACCTTGTTCAATATATATGTTAAGGACATGATCCATAAATCTTTTGATGGGATAGAGGAAGGAGTCAGCATTGGAGGTAGGAAGATAAGAAGTATAAGATTCGCAGATGACATGGTAATATTAGCAGATGATATGCAATCACTTCAAAGGTTCATAAAGGTTTTGGAAGAAGGGATGAAGGGATATGGGATGAAGATAAACCTAGGAAAGACAAAGGTGATGCCAGTAAACTGTGAAAATTATACGAGTGTGAAAATAAATGAAGGTGTATTAGGAAAAGTGAAAAGCTACCGGTACCTAGGAACGATGGTGACAGACGACTGGAGAAGTATTGTAGCAATAAAAGCAAGGCTAGCAATGGCAAAAGAGGCCTTTAGCCAGAAAAAAAACTTGCTATGCAATAAAAGTCTGGATCTGGAGCTGAGAAAGAGACTAGCTAAATGCTATTCATGGAGCGTTTTCATGTATGGATGTGAAACGTGGACATTAGGTAAGAGGGAAAGGAATAGAATAGAAGCTTATGAAATGTGGGTGTGGAGAAGGATGGAAAAAGTAAGATGGGTAGATAAGATGAGAAATGAAGAGGTTTTGAGTAAAGTAAAAGAAGAAAGATCGCTCCTAAAGGAGATTAGAAAAAGGAAACTGTTTGGGCCATGTGATGAGAGGGAAAAGTATTATAACTGTGGCACTTGAAGGTTCAATTGAAGGAAAGAAAAAGAGAGGAAGGAGAAGAATTAAATGGGTGGATCAGGTGAAGAACATCAGCTATGATGAAACAAAGAAGGAAGCTCGGGACAGAAGCGGATGGAGACGACAGTGGTGTACGGGACCTGTCAGCAGACAGAACACCAGATGATGATGAGGGTGTGAATTCAATATACAAAAGAATAAAGGCAAGTCATTATTAGAAAGTCCCTAAAAATTCAGTCCTGAGATTGAAAGGCCTGCAATACGACGGCGATGGCACGACAACTCTTTGTATGGTTTTTGCAGCCAAAACACACACTAGCGCTCTGCCTAGTTAATGATGATTACTCAGTATCCATTTGGATAATCGGTAAAAGCTTACCTTAGTTCACATCCGTCATTGTATTTAACCGCGATATAATTCATATCTTGCAATAACGCGAGTGAATTATTTCTGCATTTCATAGTAAATTGCTCCGAGTGAAATGTCAAACCATAAAAGTTCACTAACAATGACTGCGTGGCTGTACATCAATGTTAGGTTCATGCACACTGATCGGTACAAATATTCAATATTCTCTTGCGCCATTAATTTGATACAAGAAGGAAGAGGAGCTTAAGCAATGGATCATCGCAAATATCACATACCTGCTCTTCACGGTTTAACTCCTTTTATACATTGTCTCCCTTCGTCCAGGTTCAAGTGTTAACTATTATGGCCAAACTCGGCGGTATTCTGAATAATATGCAGGTGTAGACTTCATAAAATTCCAAGTACACATGTTAAAGCATAGGGATTGAGAAAATTCATTTGGATAAAGAGCTGACTTTCTACTTCTGGGTACAGGAATTGATATCGGCAATAGCAGGAAAGTTTCAGGGTAATCTCGGTGTACCATTGTGCCCCAACAGGAAGTAAAGTAATATTTATCTGCATTTAAATTTACAGTAATCGACTCATCGGGTTGATTTTAAAATGTGGACGTCTTTGCGTTGGTGTTAACCCTTCCTCTTTCCCTGGGTTGGGTAATTTCAACTTCGGGCAAGGCCAAATTCCTTTTGTGGTAATTTGAGCGAGACAGTTCTCTAGTCATAATGGCGACTATAATCGTTTATACGTTGTAATATTAACAGCTGTAAGAAGCATGAATTAAATACTACAATATAAATAGTGCAGTAATATACTTGTATATGACTGAAATTATAGGTAATCGATCAAAAATATATACATAAGTCTATTATTGTAGTGATTTCTTTCACGCGGTGCGTTCAAAACTCCTTCACAACGGAAGGTTTTTTGCGATTTTAAAGCATTACTGCAAATTAAATATGATTACTTTCAAAAAAAAAGGTAGAGAAAACGTACAAACTACATTTTGTTAATTTTTTGACGAAATCTAGACGTTAAATATGCCTCATTTTTAAATATGGTTTCTCTGGCATATCTGGCATGGTATCATTACTGTACTATTTCCCCTGCAGAAGGGCGGATATTTTTCGTAAAATTATCAAAAAGTAGTTCCGTAAGGGGCTGATAATTTGGTATCCTTGGAAGAGTAAGATATCTTTACCGATAACAGGGTTGTGTTGAACAGAAAAAAATCCTCATTTATGCTTTTTCACATGTATCAAAATAAATTGATTTCTTCCCCCTTGTTGAAATTAGACAGTAAATCTATTGCTATGTCTTCTGTTACAAAATTTTTAGGTGTGTACATCGACGATACCCTGAACTGGGAATCACATATTGATTTTTTATGTTCACGAGTAGCAAGGAGCTGTTACCTACTACGTAGAATAACTCCGATCACTAGCTTAAGTGTTGCTCTCTCTGTGTATTATGCTTGTGTTTTTAGTCGACTAAAATACGGAGTCTGTGCATGGGGTCATTCCCAGCGAACAACAAGACTGTTTAAACTACAGAAGTGGGCCATAAGAATTTTGGTTGGCGTAAATAAACGCACTAGCTGCAGGTTATATTTTAAAGAACTTAACATCTTAACATTCCCATGTATATATATTTTCTATACAATTATGTATGTTAAAGAGCATCATCTGGCTCTTGGATTGCCCTTGAACAACGATGTTCATTCATACAATACCAGAAGAAATGGTGATTTTCAAGTGGTGTCTCACAATTTAGTGTCCTTCACAAGGCAACCGTCATATGCAGGATGCATGTTGTACAACAGTCTCCCTAGTGAGATCAAACAGACCCGTAGTATTCCTGTTTTTAAAAAGAAATTGAAAGAACTTCTATTGAACAATGTTTTTTACTCAGTCGATGAGTTCTTGAATAAGTGATTGTATTTATGTATTGTGTTCTCCTTTGGAGGCGAGGATTTGTATTTATGTATTGTTTCCTTTTCCTTGACTTGTCCCATACATATGTTTTTTATGTCTCCGGGACCAATAAACTACTTACTTACTTACTTACTTTCATTAAAATGAGATCAAATTCATTGATTTATAGGTGAAATGATAAATCGCTCAAACATCCTCAATAGGATTCTATCCACCTAAAATTGATGTTTCAACTGATTGCAGATCTCAATTATCTACATCGGTCATTCTGTCCTAGTGTCCTTCAAACCGTCTCCTCCTTCTAAATCCACCTCAACCTAGTTGTTCTTATGTTACATATTCCATTATCGATGGATCATGTCGTTTTCCCGCGATCTTTAATGGCGCTTTCATTTTTATTGAGCCTTCTATCATTTTAATTAAAAATTACTAGTGTCTCTGTTAGTTATATTTCCATTTGGACGTAGTCTTGTTGATTGTACCCGATATGGTTTTACCATCTTCTATTTTTCTGTAAAATTCCACATTTCCGATCCTATCCATCCATTTTATCTTCAACGTCCGTCTCCAGCACCAGGTCTCGATTCCTATTCCGGTTCTCGAGCTCATATTCGCTTCTGTTCCAACATTCTGTTAGTCCATATCTCTCAGCCTTTTGGTGCAACACTCCATAAGAATATTATTAGGTGCTACTTTCTCAAAAATAATCTATTTTCATTAAAAATAATATTTTTTTCGATGGTGACCATTTTTATGAATGATTTATATGCTTATATCACTAGGTGTTTTTTAATTGATGCTTTAAAAATTGGTGTTATAATAATGTTTAACAGCCTCCAGCTAATATAAAATAATTTGAGCTGCTATTATTTACCTCCCTTACCTAGAGCGCAATGAATCTTCACAAAGAACGTCACGCCCTCTTTTGTTTGCCCTACTTTTCACTAAATTTTTTAACATGGAAAAAAGTGTTTTTTAATGGCTGGACTCTTGGGTCAGTGAAAACACCATCATCGATTGAAAGGCGAGATAATACGCCGGCGAAATTTTCCTCTTTTACGACGAGAGGGATTTGATGGACAAAATTTCTTTGCCGATGAGTAAACTGGAGAATCGAAAGGATACATAAGGGTCCTTTCACAATCGGATAGCCCCTCGTGCGCACGAGATCTTTGATTGGCAGCGACCACCCTGATATGGGTTTTGCGGAAGTATCTCTCCATCCCTCAATGCGGGATGATATTCCTATATTCCCACTGACGAGTTTTTATTTATTTTTTTAAATTTTGACAACTTCCTCGTCAAAGCTGAACGATCTCGACCACATTATTTCATTTTATTTTTCTTCGCTTGACTGGCTTGTCATTTGTTATTTTTTTATTTTTCAGCAATACGGTAAGCGGTTGAGTTCAAAAGGAGAGATCAGGAAAGGGGGTACGCATACGCTGTGGCTTATATTCAGAATAGCGACTCAAAATCCACTCCAATATCTTTCTCCTTTCAATATATATATACGAGTAAACGCATCGCTTTGGGTTGTGGCACTCGCGAGTGGAGAAGCGATACAGGTAATCCTCCTATTTCCCGGGAGGGTTCAGATAGCCCCCTTGATATTTCTCCGATCCCTCCTCTATTAGGGTTGCCGCACTCAATGCAAGCCCTGGAGTATCCGAAGCCCGGATATAAAAATTTTTGGGTTCCCCCTTTATCCCGCGCGGAATATATATATTGAGAGTTTGAAGGCGAATTACCCATCGGAACGGGCGAATGAATTTGAGAAAATTGGCGAGCTCGCGGGAAATTACCGTAAACGGATTTGCGCGGTAAATCCTCAGAAGGATAAATTGACCAAGGGTTCGGGGAGGAATGCGTTCAGACATTTTTTATACATCTTCATTGAGATAATTTACTGAGAGGGAATGGCCATCGATCAATCAAACATTTCCTTCAGAAGCGTTGAGCCTTTTGAGAATTTCACGAAAAGCACGAAGGATTTTTTTTAGAATCAACATTTTAGATGACATTGCCCCGGCACTAGATTTCACCAACAAGCTATCAATACCAATCAAAAACTAAATGTACATGCACGTAAATATATCTTTTAAAGGCAACATTACAGGTGGTATATGACAAACATACCAAACCGTTTCATGTGAAAATTGCACCATATCATTGAGGGTCGAATATTGGGTAGAGAGATATGAAACATTTTAAGAATATAGGTTTCACTATTTCAAGAACCGCAAACGCCATTCATGATTTGATGAAACGTAAAAAATTTTGAGGTGTCCAATGTAAATATATTCTGGGAAAATGTCCAATTAATTAGGAAAGGTACTTATTTTAGTTAGGCATTACATCCGATTTAAGAAAGGATCACTTAAGATCACACATCCATCTAGATGGGTGAGGCAAAAACTTCAGTATGACTGTTGTGCCATCCAAAGATGGTGCCATGATAATAAATTAGTCATTAATAATAAAAACCTGTTACCTTGCAATTTCTCGGAGTAAAAGAAAAAAGAAGACTTATAAACCTAACTCTTCACTCCCACTTATGTTTGCATTCCGCTCAGGCCTGCAAAACAAGCAATAGCTGTCGTTTACATTCATGTTTTGTAATTTCCCAGGTTAATCATTTTAAATATTTAGGTATAATTCTAGACGAAAAATACAACTTCAGATTACATTTGAATTATTTGTGTGGAAAGCTTCGATGCTCTTTCAACTATCAATCTTGAAATGTGCGTTACCAACTGAGGTGAAAAAATTGCTTTACCAAGGTTTAGCCGAAGCTATCATGCGATATGGACTAACAATCTGGGGTACAACTTACCGAAGTTTTTTGAATGAGGTAATTAAAATTCAAAATAAAATAGTATCCTGTCTGGATGTAACTGAATCCAATGTATCATACATATATATTAAACTAGCTTTATTACCTATAACTGAAGTTTTTCAGTACAATACGTGACAATGTCTTTCAAAACAAGTTCAAAATACAAAGAAATGAAAATCATGATATTCGACTTCGCTATATTGAAAATATTCTGTTCCAAAATACTACAACAACCACGGTAAGAGCTTATTAAGGCACATTGTTCCAAAGATACTCAATAAAAAATTGCCACAGCCAATTCGAGAAACTGACAAAATGACATCATTAAAGAAAGAAGTGAAACAATGGTTAATTGTGTATCAACAGTAATGCATTTGACTTAATATGGTACTCTGTTAAATCTGTTTCATTTATAATTTTAAAATGTCTTTAACTAATCAATGTTGTTCACTTGTTTATTATAAAAAATTGTACATATACTGAGGTAGTTATGATTTAACAGTTAAGTTTAAATTGTGTTTTGTGAATATTTATGTGTTTCAATTAATTTTTATGTTTTTGTCGATATTTTAAATGATTTAGGATGGATACATGTTGTGTTTTGATTTAAAAAAATTCGTACTTTTGTTTACTCTTGTATACATTTGTTTCATTTAAAAAAACGTTTGTACTTATGCAATTTGAATTATTGATTTTATTGCGTCTTTGAGTAATTTATATGATTTTATTATATTTTCGGTTTTTAGCAATTTTTACATGTTTTTGACAGATAAAAGCTGTGAATATATTTGTTAATTAATAACAGCACCTGCTGACAAGCCATAGGCTTAGCAGGACTATACTTGTAATTATATTGAGAATAAATTTATTATTATTATTTAAAAAAAAAGTGAAATTTAAGCAAATATTGAACGTATATATTTCGGAAAAACGACAATCACAAACCTCAATTCCTCAACTTCCAATGAAAGAGTTGAACTTTTCCTCCATTCACCATCCTATGCCAACCATGCGAACATTTATCCATCAAACGGTAAGTTGACTCATTTTCATTCGGTAAATATGTAAACAAGGGCCGATTTCATTGATGTTGATATCTCCGCCGAAAATGACTTTTTCATTTTTTTTTAGCTAAGTTGAGTCAACATTTTGGCAAACTCAATTTTTTAAATGTAATTGGTACCGAGATAGAAGTTACAAATCTCTAGGTGTTCCACCTCACAGCGGTTCTTTGGCCCTGTTTTCATGGATGAACAAGGTTTTTCCAAATATGCATTAACAAGTAATTTTATTACTTTTATAATGCCATTATGTCATCGTAATAATAGCTGACAGATGTATTGCTAACTACCGTTTAATTACAACGTTTGGCTGAAAGGGAGGGAAACAATTGGACGTAGTTTAACCTGATTAAAGTCTCCTCATAAAGAAAATCCTGTCTATTCTTGTTTCCCTTACTTTAAACTGCCCGTTACTTTTAACATTATTTGGCATTATGAAAGGGATATGTCGGTTATAAGAACAATGATAGTATGGCTACACATGGGTATTAGGATTACTATTCGAAAAATATTCAGGGAATACCACTCAAGTTAATGAAAACAAGTTCTGTAGAAAGACAAACTGAGAAATTGTTTAGGGATATGGAAGTGTATTCTAATCTCCCAAATATTTTACAGACACTTAAATGTCATTAAAATGTTGTATTGAACTTGATTCATAACGTTGTGTTGTACGTTCAATAAGTAATAGTCGTTGTAATAAGGGTGTATCAACGGCTAAGGTCATGTGCCCCAACATTCAGCCCATGGTTAAAATTGTCCAGATTAAAATATCACGCCAACCCCGAAAGGGAACGGAGTGATGGGTATGTATGTATCTTGGAAAAAAGTTCGGTAAGGGGCTGTCATTTTGGTAACATTTAAAGACCGAGATATTTTTCATTAAAATGAGACTAAATTCATTGATTTATAGGTGAAATGATATTTCGCTCAATATATGTACCTTAAATTCTCCAAGAAGGTTTGACGTTATCACTACGATATCAACGCCCAGAATTAAATAACCTATTTGTAAATATGGATAATTGTCTACAGGCTTAAAACTTAAATCTTCAGATTTATTGAATAGTAAAAATAACTTTTACACCTCGCTGGTTAATTCACAGGTCAATTTATTGCAAAATCTGTATTTCAACGCCTGATATCACATTCAGGCGCTCACTGACAAGTAAATAAGGCATTACGAAGGTTCAAATAATTATGGATGGTTTCCTTCTTTACTTGTGAGTGAGGACTTAAAGATGATGTCAGGCAACAAAATCTAGATTTTGCAATAAATAACTGACCTGTGAACTGACCAGTGAACTGACCAGTGGAGTGCACAAGTCATTCTTAATAATCAACATGGAACTCCATGAAGTAGAACTAAGTTTTATTTCATTTATTCAAATTTCTTACAAAAAAACTTAAATTTTTTTGCTTTTCAGTGCAAATATGCTTCCTTGTCCCACACTTGTCATTTCTCAAACGGAAAAGGCATCGACTTGTCTCGGAGGCACAAAGCGGAATTAAATCCTCTTTCTCTCCGAGTATTCTTTGAAATCATAGGCCGCGTCCAATTGCTTCTACAGATAGGGCATCCTGAATAATTCATTGGAGTCGTCGCTCTAAAAGTTCTCGCCCGCTGCACGAGTATATTCACGCGTGAATCCCGCCGGGTCTCACAATTGAATATTGTTTCTCCAGGAGCGAGGAAAAAAAATATGATAGAGTCAAAAAATGAAAAAAAAAACTTGAGCAGCACCTTTACTTTTTCACTTCGC
The DNA here is from genome assembly GCA_963169105.1 of Ceriagrion tenellum. Classification (NCBI taxonomy): domain Eukaryota; kingdom Metazoa; phylum Arthropoda; class Insecta; order Odonata; family Coenagrionidae; genus Ceriagrion; species Ceriagrion tenellum. The sequence goes on along the minus strand of OY720640.1, from coordinate 144,993,383 downwards.
CGCTTTCGTGAAATTAATGAGTAGAAAGTATGGGAAAGAAAAACTCTGATTTTGTCTCCAAGAGGAGGTAAGGATAAGATATTCTTGAATTCCTCGTGCTGAAAGGGGAATATTCACGAAATCGACATCCAACTCCACGTCCCCATCCCAAGTTAAAGATTGGGGAGGAAAACTTTTGACAGAGTATGAGGAATATCAAAGATCCAATAAAGTTTCTCCGAATGTTATTCATGCGTTTTTTGTGGGTTCCTCATTACATCCATACACATATAGGATGGCATCGAAGCATAGCGAAGCGTGTATTTAATACACAAAGGCCGCCCATGAACAACGTCTCAATAAGTCGTAATGCAATATTCGGGGGCATTTATGAATACAGTTTTCTTAATAATCATCATTTCCATCATCCTCAAGTGATGATGGTGTAAAAACATCGAAACCTGGGTCGTAGAAAATTTTATATTGTGGAAAATTGCAAAGTTTTTCATTTATACATTATGCATATGTTCCACACAATTTCGCAGGAATCTTCGGATTTTACATAGTGTTCTCATTTTTGGGTGAAAGCTATTGGTTTCCGCAGAGGAATAACCCATGCCTTCGAAATATTGGAGAATTTCTGGATGGTAATCAAACGTATAAATTCATTTGTCCTCTTACCTTACCCGAAATCTTTCAGAAATACGCAGTTAATTATTTACAAGACTGCTATACAAATAGACTCCCCATATGCCTCAGAAATGTGGGCATTTAGCAAATACATCGAGAGGAAACTGATTACATTTGAAAATTCAGTCCTGAGAACAATAATGGACCTAGTAAAATAAGGTGAAATGTAACGCATCAGACCAGACAAAGAAATAAGAGAAATATTTCCAGAGCCAAATATTGTAGCTCTGATTTAAGTCTGATATGGGCTGATTATGTCTACAAACAACAAGAAGAAATGATGCCGAAGAAATTTTGACAGGAAGACCTGAAGGGAAAAACCCCTTGGGATGACCCAAACTGAGGCGGTGGGATGCAGTTTAAAAAAACGTAAGAAAGATCAAAAGCTCTACAGAGGAGATGGAAGACAGAGAAAGATGGCGTAAAAATGTTGGTGAGATAAAAAAATGTATAACGGTTATAAAATGAGTAATTGTCTTACTCATTCATGGAAGTACATGAATATTTTACCCAAAAGTTCATCCAAAATGTATAAATGTCAGTAATCAAATGTATCTTTAATTTTTTATCATATCGCACCCAAAAGTTCATCACAAACAGAAATTGACAAAATTTTGAATACCGGAAAAAGTATCAAAATATTATTTATAATCAAGTTTATCTTAAAAATTTATAGGAAAATTACATTAATGGGTATGTACGACGTAATTACAGTAAAAATGCAAAGTCAAATCCTTGAAAGACTAAAAAATTTAAAAACCTAAATATATTTCTATTATTCCAATAAATAAATAATAATCTACATTCTCCTGTATTAATTACTAATGGTGCTCACACTCTGTGGATCAGAAGCATGAAACATTGGAAAATCTGACCAGAAACTACTATTAACCGTCGAAACTTGGTGCTGGAGGAGGATGCTTAAGATAAAATGGAAGAAACAAGTAAAAACTGATGATGTGTAGCGAAGAGTAGGAGAGGAAAGAACCAAGTGGAACACCATACAGAAAGGAAGAACCAGATGGATTGGACACACCTTGAGACACAATTGGTTAGTGAGGAACATAATTGAAGCTATAATAGAGAGAAAAGTCCCCAGAGGAAGGAATAAGTTCATGGACCACATAAAGAGGAGAGTACATAGGAAGAGATACCAGGAGGTAAGGGTACTAGCACTAGATGGGGAAGGATGGAGTGCGGCAGCCAACCAATCTTAGGATTGAACAACCAATGAATAACACGTAGCCTTATGACACTGATTGAAAGGAAAGTGCTTAGAAAAATTTTAGGACCCATTCAGGAAAATAATATCTGGAGAATCGGATTCAACCATGAATTATATGGTTTTTTAGAGAACCCCCTCTGTCAAAATACATCTGACTACAGTTATTGCAGTGGACCGGGCATGTGGCTACAATGGATGACAAAAGAACACCAAAGAGATCGTTAGACAGCCGAATGTACGGTATAAGACCAGTAGGAAGACCACGTAAACGCTGGGAAGATGAAGTACAGGCTGACACACGGAATCTCCTAGGACTACGACTCTGGAGGAGAGCAGCAACAGACAGAAAAGCATGGAGGCAGAAGTTGAAGGAGGCCAGGGCCCAAACTTGAGCTGTAGAGCCATTGGAGAGTACATAGGAAGAGACACCAGCAGTTAAGGGAACTAGCACTAGATGGGAAGAATGGAGTGCTGCAGTCAACCAATATTAGGATTGAACGACCAATGATACTCTCATCTGTAAAGCTCTTCTCATCTTTTCCTTTTCATTCTCTCTCCGGCCAAAATAAATATTACAGCCTTTTCCTTCCTCTAAATCTCAGCCAGATGCTCCGTGGGTAATCAAAGGTCGTGAAATTAAGGCAGAAAAAAGAAAGTCCATTCCTTTACCCTCGTGTTCTCTTAGGTCCCCTCCGCGACACAAAAGTCGTAACTGTCCCATCATAAACCTCACCTACGCAAAACTCCACGAATCGCTTCTTTCTTTTCTCTTTGGAGGAAATTCCAGCCCCCTCGAAGCTCTGAGTGTCACCGAAATCTCATACCAAGTGTATACGTCTTACTTTCTCGGATAAGTTTCTGGAGGATAACGTGTCTTTCTGGACAGGATAATGTTACGTACTTTGAAGTGAAAGAAAGTGGCACACGTTTTCGTAGTCACATCTTTCCGTAAATACCATCTGAAAATTTCCTGTATTATATATTTTCATACACGAATACATCCTCGGATTCAAATATAGCGTGCAGGGTCGGTTGTCTTAACGTGCATGAGTGTTAGCCCTGTAGAAAATTCTGATTGCCAAGTAAAACCACTGATCATGATAGGCAGAGAGATTATAAGCTCCATATTTAATAGCACCTGTATAAAACTAGGCACTCAGTTCTCATTTTAAGGACTTAGAAATGATGAATCAAATCTTTCAACTCATTCCGACCCTATGGGCCGAGTAAACGGAGGTGATCTGACCATAGCCCGTCAATCAAGAACGAGTATTTCCAGAAACGCGCTTGTCAATGTTTAATGTTTTTCAATATCTCCTTCCTCGAAACCATTTGTAAAAAAAGGAGAAAAAATGTTATTCTCAGGGAGGAGGGTAATTTTAACGCTCTAATTGAAATGTATTCGTCCAGGCAACACTGCGAGGGAAATGTTCCTTATCCCCTCGTCCACCACGGTTGCTATGCTATATTAACAAACTCTTAAAAATTATTATCTCGGTTTTTTCGATCAGATAGAGAATAAGAGTATCGGCTATCATGGAGACCAATATCAATGTCACAATTGAGAGGCTGAATTGAAAAGTGCGACCCTATAGAAAATTCTGATCGCCAAATAGAACTACTAGTCATGGTATGCATAATGATCATGAGCTACAAGTTTTATAACACCTGTATAAACATTCAGTTTTCATTTTTAGGATTTAGAAAGAAATACCCAGGAATTAAATTTGAGAGCTCACAAGCTGAAGTAGTATCAAAATGGCTCAACATTACTGGAAAGCCAGTTACAACTAACTCAATAATTAAAAGAGTATATTTTTTAGAAATTATTCCTAGAGTCGGAATTTGAACACTTACTTTCGCCCTTATATACATTCTGAAGGTTTACAATAGTTTTTCTTTTGGACGATAGACGAGGTAGCTTCGAATGCAAGATTTTTGCATGACATTAAAATAATTTACTAGCTTCAAAATTAATGTATACATAGGGAGGAGAACGTTTGTGTTTATTTTGTCAGTAAATAACCTTTCATTTCAATCCACCCAGTGAATTGATAGACTAAAATGCAATTATTTTCTTTCATCAGTTGAAGGCTTGTACACGAGATGGCAGTGCTGTTTAAGTAAAGGTAATTTTAGCATCGGCTCTTCCAAAAAATCCGATATCTAATTGTTCCGGTAGTAATTAAGTAGAGAAATATAGTCCATTATTAGAGTTTAGGGAGAAAAATATTACCAGATATCGCCGAATACTGGTGTTGTTGGCTCATGCCTAATACGTAGTAAATCCCCTGCCCGTCATTAATAGAACCAATTTCAAATAGTACCCGGCGGTGCTTAGAGAAATGAGATTAATCATATTTTGCCGTAATCATGTTTCTAGCCAACTCTAGAAATGAGCCTGGCTTTGGAGAGTATATAGCCACCTTCCAACTATTAGCCGGTGAAAGTGGAATACTGCTGTCCATGACGGCCGCAGGTAAGTGAAATGAAAAAGTATACTTGGGAAAAATAAACTGGTAACGAACAACTTTAATACGTCTCTCCATCGATAGTCAACAGAGATTCCCCTCTTGAAGGCGACGGTGCTCTATGGCGTTCATTATGGGACTCGTTTAATGCATATACCATAAGCTAAACATAAAACCGTGCATACATATCATTACACTTCAACTTTTACTACAGCATTGAAATCGTTTTTAGAGTGTGAGAACTAATTTCACACTAGCAAACGCACTGTTTGTGTTAGAAGTGGGATTCGAGGTCAAATGGAGCATGTCCCGGGTTGAAAGGAGCATTTCTTCGCATGACGTCAGGCGGATGCATATTCACCCGATTTTCTGCTGCAGTATTCCTCCACCTTTGGCGTCATGATAATAAAAGGAATTATTTTATGTGACCATTTTATTCTTTTAGTATGCGATGTCGCCACAGCAGATGTTAGCCAGAGCAGACTGGTGCAATGGTGGTGATCAGGTGCTCTCGCATTTGTTCAAATAAAAAAGCTACCTGCAACGACTTAGAATTCTGCTTCCTGCCAGAGAATTTTTTTTAAGCTTTCCAACATGAGCACTAAAAGCTCACCTTCTTAGCGCATCAGGACATATGAATACATCAGTAAGAGTACTTATAGTATAATCATCACACGCTTTCTGCGTACAATTATAATGGTAGAATGCCTATGAGGAGGCTGGCCGTTACTTTTCCCGCCCATGGAGAGTTCTCGATAATATTTCCTTTATTAAAATGTCGGCTTTCCCATATAGAATCCCTTAACTAATATTAGCATAAATCGCCTCCGTTCAACCGTCTAACCCTCCCACAGTTTCCTTCCGCAGACCTCCCCTTCAATTCCTGAAAACCAATTCCTCCCGCAGTCCCGTTTTCTTAACTTTCTCCCTTCACTCATTTCAGCCAGTTGTCATCACTTCCAACATCCTCCAGGCTATGTTGCAGCCTTCCGCGTAACATTTTTAAGGTTACAAGCTAAAGTGCATTGTCCAACACACGTTTTATAACGATATAAGTGATGATTACGTTCCAATAACTTACACTTGTCAAATTCTAGAAGAAAATCTCATTGTGATTAATGTAAATCATGCTGTAAATATATATGTTCTTTCTTTATAGTCGAATATTTCCTTAATATTGTAGAACCAACTAATATAATGGAATTTGGATCATTTTATACAGTAAGAACTTCAAATAAAAATCCAATATTAAATAATTTCTTTGTCGTAAATATTTTTTAAGAATATTATTCTACTAAAGTATAATTGAGTCTTGCGCAAGTTTTGGAGCATTCAAACCTCTGAAGAAATCGTTGCACTAAAAATTTCTTTCAGTTTCTAAGAGAATCTAAGTATGTTTTTATTTTGTTTTTGAGCAATGTTTCTGCTAAATTTTACATTCGTTTGTACAAATTTTGCCACAAATTTTCCTAACGTTATTTTTAACTGTTCTTTTTATATTCAGAAAAATAAAAAAAACTAACGACAAAGTTGTTACACATTTAAGGGAAATTTAGCTTGTTTTTTTCTGCATTTGTAAGTTAATTCCAGAGTTGGGGAAACTCAGTTTTAACATGAGCTCAGCTCATCTCAAACTCATTCATCAAAATATGAGCTCAGCTTAACTCAAACTCACTTTACAAAAAGTGAGCTGAGCTCAACTCAAAGCTCAAAACTAGCTCAATTCCCAAAAAAGTTGAATAATTAGAGAGAAGAAGTAATATTGTTTTGTAATTGAAGTTTTCCCTTTGTTCAATAACACAATAAGATCTTCGGTTAACTCTAAATGTCACTGCCTCTAAAATTAAAGAAATTTTGCTAGCAACAAATTCATATTTCAAATAATATTATTAACTTTCAAAAGTAATTGCTTTTCAAAATTAGAATCTGTCATTTTAGTTCTTTTAATAGTTAATGCATTCTTCGCTACACTAAACAACCTCTCTGCAGCACCACTTGAAGGTAGCGAGGTGTTAAATGTTATTAATGTTTTCTTGATTTCATCGAATGGAAATACTAAGGTGCCGTTTGTTGGTTCCAACAACCAGCGTTCCACAATTTCATCCTTTGTTTCAAGGGATTCAAAACTAAAAAAATTTCCTGAGTCATCATCAACATAATTCATGTTACTTACATGAGTATCTCGCAGGTAGTGGACCCTTACTGATACGACCTTTCTTCCCCTTTCAGCTCGGGGTGGGCCAGCATTAGGGCACTTTTCAAAGACACATAGTTTGAGATGAAAAATTAGAGATAAACTTTTTACATTCGAATTTCAATTGAGTTTTCTCTCGATATTCACAAAAATCGCATACTTCTGATCAATTTGATACCAACCAACTTTTGATAAAGTTTATCCTTGACATATGATTTGAGCTTAGCTTAATTCTGTATAGAACATAGTTTGGTATTGGCACTTAGTTTAGCATAGTTTAATTTTGCAACGAGCATAGTTTAGTTTTGGCACTCATAATTCAATTGAAGAACGATTTTCTCAAAAACATTCAAAACAGAGTGATTTTTGGTATTCTCTGCACCAAAAGTGCGTGTCCTTTCTCTTTTGCTCCCTCATTTCTGCATTTAAGATACAAAGCACATCCTTAAGGGTGTTTTTTGCCCTCAGTATAAGGAATCTTTTTCATAAAATATCGACCATTTATTCTATTGGAAGCTTTTGCTCCAATCCTGAAATTTCCCAGTGATATACTATTTTTTAGAAGCTGATCTACCACAGTCCGTACAAAATTTACCAGATTAAGTGTTATCAAACTCGAAAATTTGCGGAGTAAAATTATAAGCTGTGAACCCAGGCGCACTGTCTGCAGCATAATTGGACGAAGCGCCTTCTGAGAGCGTGTGTCTCAGCACCAGAGTATTAGAAGTATGCACTCTTGATTTTGAATATGAAGCACGGATATTCATGTTCCTAAAACTGGGATTCTTGGAAACGTAGGGAGCCACGAACACGAAAACAATAGTATTGGTAGGCCTCTCGCTAAAACGATTCACAGGAGGGGGCTGTTCTCAGACCACTACCTATTCGGGTTCCTTAACGGATTATCCCTAGCGTGGTTAGGAGTTTCATGTTAGGGCCACACTTAATCCAGATATAAATTTGGCCCTAACATTGGCGCATGCGTAAACATTTTTACGTCGGCATCTTTCAATATCCTCTCCTACTTCCCTTTTCACATCTTAACGGTCACACATCAATCGATCTTCCTAAGCACTCATATTCTTTATAACATTCTTCTCCACACTCACATTACAAAGCCTTCCGAGAAACCCTCATTAACCTTCCGTATCGACAAATTATACTAAAAAATACTAGGGCATGCTCCGACTTCAACTAATCTTTTGCTTACTCTCTGAAACTGCTGCGCCTATTAACTCTCGGTTCGGTGACAATGTGCACCAGGAAGATTGAAGCGCAGTCCTGACATAAATGTAGATAATCTTAGTGTGATAGACAGGAATGAAAGCGTGTTGGACGTTTTCCGGATGAACAATAAAACCGTGGCTGTACTAATTGATACTATTCCATCGAAGCCCGAAGTGGGAACTTCCTCCCATTACCACAATAAATAATTTGTGTATAGGCTCATATTGCATTATTTTCTTCCAGCACAGGATTCCTTTTAAATGATATTATTTAGTTGCATTATAGTGACGTAAAATTTATGTAAATGCCTAAAGCAGTATAGAAAACGTGTGTCAAATTAACAGTAAAAGATAAGATGAGTTTTGAACCCAATTTGCTCATTTAGGGCTTTTAGGTAGATCACTAATATTTAAAGAAATGATGAACCTAGCTTATTAAAAAATCAGAACTTGAAGATAAATTAAGGTGATTGTAATTCATGAAATACAAACAATGAATTTTTAATAATTAACATACGCAGAAAAAACACAGTTCCAATGAACCAAAATTTTGCGTCCGGTCTTTTCAGTGTTAATTCAATTCATGTCCCTTCTAATTGTCAATTCTTCTTCTATGCAGCTCATTGTTAAAAATTTTCTTTTTATTTCAAATTATTAGAAAAATTAACATCGAAACATACTATATGGTTCATAAAATGTCATGTATTACTGAACTAAACTCTTTACACTTAACAATTGCTCGGCTCTTGAGGAGCATCACTCATGTTTTACAATAAAGTCACATCAGCAATCTCACGCTTCCCAATATCGCCCACTTTCCCAACTATTCATCCCTGCGCAAGGTCATTCTCGATCGTGAAAGCTGGAGCCAAAAAAATAAACTACAATAGGAATCCACCCTCCCCCCTCCCACACTCCCTTCCGATCTCCCCGTATTGTTCCGACCAAAGAAACCCTCCCCTTCTTGCTACGTCACCATCCCCCCCGATCTGCCCCCTCTATTAGCCCCATCAACATCTCCAAGCAACCGAAGCGCCTTCCTTAAGCTTGGGGCCGGACAAGCTCCGCGTGATATCCAACCTTGGTTCTTTTCTCCCCTCTCTAAAAATAAGAGCGGTCGGTTCGAAAGGGGAATAGAGTGTGAGGGGAAGGGGGTTGGAGCGTGCCAGAGGGTGGGAGTGAGTATTTCATTCAGTCACCGCGTCCATTGTTTATTGGCCGCTGTGGAGTCGAAGGAAGGGGAAGATAGACGGTCGAGACTGCCTCTCTCTTGAGGAGTTAAAGGCAAGTCGACACGCACATAGTTAGCGCGAACGCCCTTCGGCGTCTTAAATCCTCGCTAAGTCTCCGAATCGTGGAGGGCTTGGTCCACAATGAACGACGGCATCCTACGCATTTGCGTCAACTACCAAACTTAAGTGGCTGGAGCGATTTTTTTTACATTTACTGATTTACGTAAAGCTTTGCACACGCGGACTTATTAGTGATATGTAAAAATAAAAAAAAGCTGCATTTGATTATTTGGCAATTTAATGCAATTTCAACACGTGGAGCCTCGTACTCTGCGGAACTTAAGCATGGATCATAGGAAAAGCTGTCCAGAAGAGAATAGAAGCCGTCAAAACTTGGTAATAGAGAAGGATGATGAAGATAAAATGGTTGGGAAAAATAAGAAATTACGAGGTGTAGAGGAGAGTTGAAGAGGAAAGGACCATATGAAACACCATATACAGAAAAGAAGAACAAGGTGGATTGTTCTCTCCCTGAGACAAAATAAGTTTAAGAAGAACATAATTGAAAGCAAAACAGAGGGAAAAGTACCCAGAGGAAGACTGAAAAAGAAATTCATGGATCAGATGAAGAGGAGAGTGTACATTGAAAGAGATTGCAGGAGGTAAGGGAACTAGCATTAGATAGGAAAGGGTGGAGAGCTGCAGTCAACCAATCTTAGGATTGGACAACCAATGAATAACACGTAGCCTTATGACACTTGAAATACATTCCGAAATAACGCAAATACCACCGTAAAGATTTCCCTCTGAACGAGAAAAACGCGTTCCATTTTTGCACAAAATTTTGCAAACAACCATCAAGTTTCCATGCAGAATAAAAGGCGCAAAAATACGTAGGACATTTCCTTAAATGGAATGCCGTACCCAAGCCCAAGCCATAAGGAAGCAGAAATAAATTTTAAAATTATAAAGCATAACTCTTGCATAATTAACATTACTACATTTATGGTGATTTACTCTATATTTACATATGTTCTTTAGTGACTAGTCGTCAATTAACTATCATTCGACAAGCTTTAAAATTTATTTAAATGTGCGCTCAATTAATGACGATTACCACTTCAGCAACCTTAAGGTCCGCAACAATATAATAGAAATAGAATAGAAAATAGTCTTTATTGTTCTGGGACTTTAAGTCCCCTGGAACATAGAAAAGAAATCAATACATGCCATAACATAAAAGATTACAAAACACTAAGCAATTTTCCATAGGTAATCAGTCATGTTTCTCTTGAACATCGAAATTGTCATAGAGGTTCTAACATTTACAGGTAAACAATTCCATAACTTGCAGGAGGAAATTAGGAAAGAGTGCTCAAATAATAAGGTATGGAATTTAGGGACTAAAAATAACTCAGTGACACGAGTTGATCTTTTTCCTGTATCTACATTACATATAAAATTTTCACACAAATAGGTGGGGTTTTTGGATTTCAGAACCTTAAACACGTATAAAGCCTTTTGCAGTTTTCGGCGTTTATCCAATTTCAGCCATTTAATTTTTTCGTAATAAGGCGTGACGTGTTCATCATAGCGGATGTTGAAAACAAAACGCAGACAGGAGTTTTGAAGACGCTGCAGCTTAATGCACAGTTCTGAGTTAACATCTGAGAAAATGATTGAACGATAGTCAAAATATGGGAATACCAGAGTTTGAACCAGCTTCTGGCGAAGTGAAATTGGGAGCAGATGCCTGAAGTGCTTCAATTGGTACATAGTCTTATACACATTGTTAGATATAGCTTTAACGTGCTCCCGCCAGCTCAAGGTGTTATTTAAATGAACCCCGAGACTTTTCACTGAAGTCGAGTAATCTATAAGGATATTCTTTATTTTGGGAAGGCCACTCATTGAGATGAAGTTCAGATAGGAAGGACTACCAAATATTATTGACTTAGTCTTGTCAGGATTCAACTTCAGCCGATTAACAGCTAACCATTTACAGATAGATTGGATATCTTTATTGATCAATTCAACAGCATTTTCTATTTCCTTTGGGTGGGATTCGAGATAAATCTGCAAGTCGTCTGCATAAAGATGGTATTTGCAATGAGATATGATGCTAGTGAGGTCTTTGATATATATAGTGAACAATAGGGGTCCAAGAATTGAGCCTTGCGGGACTCCCCGGGGAACAGGTAGAAAACTTGATTCTTTACATTCACCGTATTTAACAGCCTGTTGCCGATTGGATAGGTAAGAATGAAACCAGAACAGAACGGAGGGAGATAACTGAAGTTGAGCCATGCGTCGTAGTAGAATATCATGATCTACGGAATCGAAGGCTTTGCTAAGGTCAAATTGAACTAGAATTGTGATTTTTCTTTCGTCTATTGACCGACGAATGTCATCTGTTATTTTAATTAGTGCAGACTGAGTGCTGTGGTTTTTACGAAAGCCCGATTGATATTTGTCAAAAAAGTTCAGCCGAGATAGATGATCTACCGTAGAGTTGTACACAAAGCGCTCAAGGGGTTTTGAGAGAGCACACAACACAGCAATGGGCCTAAAATCAGACATATCTTTAGGCACTGGAATTTTATTGATAGGACGGATTATTGCAGATTTCCACAGAGTTGGAAATGTAGAGTAATTTATGGAACAATTATAAATATCTAGGATAAGAGGCATTACTGCGGAAAGTATGAGTTTAATTATTTTCGCATTGATTCCATCTACACCTGTGGAGTTCCATTTCAATGATTTGACCGAGCGCAAGAGAATTTCGGGAGTGTAATGCGGTAAGTACATCATTTCACTGTCAAACAGGGAGATTAGTGAAGAATCGTAAAACTTAAGGCTATCACCAGTTAAAGTAAAGTCATCGAGTCTTTCATTTTGGTTATCATCCTTGAAAACAGGAGTGAGAAAGTAACCGTTTAAGTCGTTCGGGGAGAAAGTTGTATTAGGTAGGGGTCTCCTGGGTTTTCCAATACCAAGACGCCTTAACTCATGCCAGGTAGATTTAACGTCCCATTTATCCGAAAAGCATTCATTGTAATACTTCTGTTTTGCAGTTCGGATAAGCTGCTGCACCTGATTTCGAATCTCTTTGTATTCTTTATGCAGGTGAGGAAGGAGGGTACGTCGATAACTCCGTCGAAGGCGGTCTCGACGCGACATTAAGTTTTTTAGTGCAGGGGTTAGCCAGGGGGACGGTTGATGTCTTGTCACAATGATTTGACAGGGGGCATGAGTATTAAGCAACCCCATTACCACAGAATTAAAGATTTCTACTTTCTCATCCACCACATGAGACCTGAAAAAGTTATCGAGATTAACATTTAACAAGTCAGTTTCAAATTTAGCAAAATCAAAAGTCTTAAAGTTACGAAAGTTTACATTCTTGGGAAGATGAACTTCATGTTGGAAGCGATATTTGATATATATTAAATCGTGCTCTGATAAAAAGGGGACAGGAAGCTGTCCGTAGTCTTCGACCTTCGTGATATCGTCGACAATGAAGAGATCCAAGAGGGTGCTGCTGTGCTGGAGATTGTGGGTGGGTTTATAAGGGATAATTGACAGGTTACAACTGAACATCAGATCCTTAAGGTAGGCACTTTCTGGTGATTTCTTCAAGATGTCAATGTTAATATCCCCGCACAAAATCACACTTTTGTAGGTAGAAAGGAGACTGTAGAGCGTCGGTTCGAAGCATTCTGACATGTAACCCGTTTTTGGAGGCCTGTAAATAACACAAAATAAGGCTCTCCCTTCACTGCCCACAATTTCTAAAAATATTTATTCAGGCCTAAAAGGGGTACCATCAGATTGCTTCAGTATCTTGTACGATAAACTGTCATGCAAGTACACACAGACACCACCGCCAACTCGGCCCCTTCTATCATGTCGTATTATTTGATAGTTACTTAACTTGATGGACTCAGAGGAGATATTTACATTCAACCAGCTTTCAGAAACGGCAATGACATGGTATGCGAGGCAGGAGAAGTAGTCTTTAAATTCGTCAAAGTGCTTGGGTAGAGACTGCGCATTAACATGACATACGTTTAACAATTTCATTGAATTAGCAGTCATACAAATTTATCGAGGTCCTCCTTACAGTCCTCCTCAACAATGGCTTATGATGCGGTACATCTCACAAATTTTTTTATGGAAGGTTGATGCAAAAAAATTGCGGATATTAAAATTGATCCGCGGCTGGGAAAATTAGTTATTAGTTGTTGGGAAAATTATTGTAGCGGCAGAGGTACCTTTGACATTATAAGGATGGTAAAACAGTTTTCTGTCTCTAGTTTCATCTGATTTTTCAAAGTGGAAAAGGTTAAGTGTTGTTTAACACTAGAACCGCAGCAAATCTGGCAACCCCTTGAACTGCGTGGATTTTTGCGGTTGAAACCGAGGCGCTGATTGATTATAAGCATGTCCAACATCACACTAGACCATATCAGGTCTAAAGGTCTGCAGCAATGGCTTATGACGCGGAGCATCTCACAAATGTTTTTATGGAAGGTTGATGCAAAAAAATTGCGGATATTAAAATTGATCCGTGACTAGAAAAATTAGTATTGTAGCAGCAGAGGTACCTTTGACATTACAAGGATAGTAAAAAAGAGTTTATATTCTCTAGTTTAATCTGATTTTTCATAGTGAAAAAGGTTGATTGTTGTTTAACACTAGAACTGCAGCAAATCTGGCCAGACCCACCTTCTATTTTCAAGGATTTATGCGGTGAAACCGAGGTGCTGATTGATTATACGCCTTTCCAACCTCATACTAGACCGCATCAGGTCTACATTTTATTAATATCATGCCTTGAAGTTATGTGCAAAATGCAACAAATTAACTAAAAGTTGAAGAAAGGATGTGGTCACATGACCCATTTCTGTAATTCGAGCGATTTTTAAATAATTACTTTTCTTATATTCTATTTCCATGGAAATCCGTGGCTTTGTTTATTTTAGCATATATTTTGAATAGGGGTAAATATAATCACGTTATCTTTATTGCAAAACGTTTTAAAACAAGCTATGCCTTGAAGGACGGCTAGGAGTCATTTAAACTCTCTGAGGATCATCATACACTTATTTTATGATTATAAACTTTTTTATCTTAGCTTGCATATCCTTGTATGCACGATCATGTATATCATAATTGAGCTTTCGCACAGTAACCGCAAAAATAATAACTAATATTTACATTCTACGGCGTTATTTGCCATGAACGACATTAATTGATTATTAAAAGAATATTTATCATGAAATTTCTTCCTATGGAAGCAAGTTTATGTGTTATAAGTTACAAACATATTTGACGTCATAAGTTCCATGTGCATACGCATATATCCGTGTGTTTCATCCACTATTACTAGTATTCCTATGAAAAGAAGTACCAATAGGGGATGCGCTGTGTTTTAATTGCAAAGAATGAGCCCTTCCATTATTGCATCTCTATGTTTTGTTTTTCAACCAGGATTAAATTCGCTAATGACAATCTTTTTTCCAATCACAATGTCCGTCCTCGATCATTCTATATCAGCCATCAGAACGGTGAACTGGACGTGCGCTCCAAATTACCTCTATATACACTTTCTATTCAACATGTGATGGAAAATCGCACAAAAAATTTGTAGATGAGAGATGAGGAAAAATACCCATCCTTTCTTCCCCCACACCACGTAAAAGAGTGCGCAATAGAGGTCAGTTTCTGTTCCTGTCAGATATCATGAGATAGGCTATCTTAAAGCTTTGAAAATGCAATTATAAACCACATATTTGCAATTTAACTGCAATAGAATACTTAAAATAATGCATTGAAATTAATTTTGGCACTTTGTATCATATGTACGTCTATTAGAGAGACTGCATCTATTAAGTCCAGCAGCCGTTATAACGATATTCCATGAACGTCACAGTATGTCCATCGTCCTTCTCAGAAATTATTAGAGGACCTACCATCACGCTCATAGCACTCAAAGTGTTAATCTGACCGGAATAGGAATCCACGTCTCCCAATCAACGTTTATTAGTTTGTAGATAGTTAAGTTAGATTGATTGATAGAGAGCTAGGTGATGTTTCTACCAAACTCGCCTTACTGCCTAGAGGGATATTTGGATTCATGCCTCGATTTAAAAAAATGACTTTTTTCATGCCAACTGTCTTCAATTAAACTTTGCCACCTTCCACTTGATTTAACAAATACATACATACATACCAATTACGCCGTTCCCTTCCGGAGTAGGCACAGTCACAAAGTTTCAGTCAAAAATACATATTTGTGCACCTAACTCTGCTTCCCGAGGTGTCACTACACCGCATATACCTCCTAATGGTTGGTCACGGGCAACGGTATGATGGCTCTCAAGGTAGTCCTTTCAGAAGGGATCCTAGCTTGAGTAGAATAGTGAAAGCGGGCCAAAAGACTTACTATGTTTTGGTTTCTCTAGTGGTATACTGGCGGAAATGTGCCAAAACTGACCGATAGAGCGCCGTAACCGTTAGCAGGGAAAGCTGCAGTTGGTACGGGTACTGCGAAGGCTGGTGACCTTGCATACTCTATTTCCACTTACTCATAAATGTCACAAAGTAGCCTAGATTTGACAAATGGTTGGGATTTAATCCAAACCCATCTTTCTGATGTGGTTAACGAGGAAATGTTGCAGAAATATCAATTGCCCACTAAATTATGAGAGAGCCGCACAGATACACACGTCAAGGGCAGATGAAATAATGCTCTCCCTGCCTTCCGATTACAGTTATCATCGGAAGAATTACATGTGCCGGCCCTAAGTCTGCATTTCTGCGATATGGTCTTCATTATCAACGTTCCCGCATGAATCCTAGAACTCCTCCCGTTCGTCGGATATTGCATACCTTGGCGCGCGTATATATATATATTCCTCGAAGCTCGTTCCCATCCGCTGAATACTGTCCCTCCTCCGAGCACGTATTCTGCGGTTGGTGGAGAGAATGTTAGCTCCCGCAATACTCTTCGGTTAGCCCGTGTGGGAAGCGTGACTTCTTCGGTTTAAAAGCAAGATAGGGGGAGAGCGCGCCCGCGTAATATACGCGAGAGTTTACTCACGAAGATCACGAAATCCCTATCCCGAGGTTGCAGGCCGTGTGAATGCCAAGAACGCACGCAAAGACACAGAGAGAGATATATATATATATATATATATATATATATATATATATATATATATATATATATATATATATATATATATATATATATATATATATATATATATATATATATAAAAGTTTGCCAGAGGAAGGCAGACGACAAACACAGAAAACAAAAAAATGATGAACACACTTACAAAGTTTCTTGATATTTCGGTGCCACTAGCACCTTGGTCGCAAGAGCGAAGACTCTTCTATGAGTCGATGCGATGAGTCTTCGCTCTTGCGACCAAGGTGCTAGTGGCACCGAAATATCAAGAAACTTTGTAAGTGTGTTCATCATTTTTTTGTTTTCTGTGTTTGTCGTCTGCCTTCCTCTGGCAAACTTTTATATATTCGTCACTTAAGTGATCCTAAGTGCATTTATATATATATATATATATATATATATATATATATATATATATATATATATATATATATATATATATATATATGTATGTATGTATGTATGTATGTATGTATGTATGTCTGCAAAAGGTAGTTGGAGCGAAATATCATTTTACATAAAAAATCAATAAATTTGGTCTCATTTTACAGAAAAACATATCACCCTTCCATTGACATAAAAAAATCAGCCCCTTACCACCATACTTTCCGACACATTTGCCAGAAAATACCAGTCTTTTTATATGGGAAATGGTACGTGTATGCACTCCAGAGAGACCTTATATATATTAAAAATGAGGCATTCCCTACACTTACATCTCGTCGAAAAATCAACAGTATGTAGTGTGTGTGTGTTCTCCACTATTTTTTAAAATTAATCACATTGTCACCGCAGTAAATTCTTCGGGGTCACTATAAACCTTCCGTTTGGATGGAGTTTCAAACGTATCGCGTGATAAAAATGAGGCAAGTTAAAGACTTATTAAGATATTTTCATTTGATTACTTACAATTTCTGTCATGTGAAACAATTATATTGCACATTAATAATGCAATATTTATTTCGTGTGTCTCATAGTTGGTGAAATTTTTACGTATTATTCAAATATGGTCTCTATTATGATTAGGAAACTATCTCGCTCGCACTACCTTTACACCTCACCGGGTCTATGGAACGTTTCACCGCGCGCAAATTCTTAGACGGGTCGACTAACCGACCGCCTGAACTGCACTGTCCACCCTTTCCCAATGCCTCAATGTATCCAGCTGCTGCTGCGGTAACGACGCTTCCGTGCATTCTCCCGCGGTCTTAATGCTTTGCGTTCGCATGTAAGTCGAGATGAGGGTTTTGGCCGAAGCCATAATCGGCCACTTGCTTGGAGTCGTTGCAGAGGCTAACTCCCTCTAGCGAGATATTTGAGAGATATGGCCACGACTCACCACACCACCCGCGTGCAAATGTGGGCGTTGTGTGTAGGGCACGTGGATACGTAGAAAAAGCAAACAGTATTTTAGTAGGATGCCCACACTCAAATTTAAAAATGTCTGACTCTGACTGAAAATGTAAAAATGTATGACCGAAAGTACATATGGAATGCTGACTACTGAAATGTGAAACAGTATCTTCCGTAATTTATTTACCACGATCCACGGTGAACAGGATGAAACAGTCATTTTAAATGAAGGATATTAAAATTTTCAGACTGATATTTTTGCTGAATCAATTTTCCATATCCAAATATATGAATGCTTACCAATGCATAGTAAACTGCTAGGCAAAAAAATACGAAAAAGTTATTATATCGAGCTTTAAATGTAAAAATATCTCTTGTTGTACCGTCAAACTGAGTGACGGCAGTCCCGTGAACTTAATTTTTTAGCTAAAAGAATGAGTCATTTGCTCACATTTACGCGAGAAATTTTACCCTTCATTCGTTTTATATTTTAAGTTCTATTATTTATTCTCATGTATCTACAGAAAAGCACGCTGTGTTCAACGATGCAACAAAGATACCAAAATAGTGAATGGGGGACATCGTGTGATGTTAAAACAGAAGTCTTGCACTTAAAAGAATTATCAGGATCTAAATACCAATGATGAAAGATATTATCAGTAGTGAATCAAAGTGATCGACAGAAAATCATGGTAGTCTTCAATGTGGTCAATTTTATGAAGCGGACTCAGGTGTCGAAGCGGAAGTGGAGGCGATGGCAGTGGAGTTGGTGAAGACCTTCGGAGGACGGAGATTCTGAGCCGTGATTTGGCGAAAAAGAAAAAAAGACTGGTTGCAGGAGTTAGGAAGTTCGATTTTCCTTTGCACTCCATCCTTCTCTCCCATTTTTACGATCGGCCGGCTGTTTTACGGCTCCCAAATGTCCTTCTCTCCTTTCCCCGAAGGATTTCATAGCGAGCGCACTGCTTCCTAACATTAAAGGAGAGCTATCTGCGGAGAAGGTACACTCGGTCAAGAAGCTGTGCCGATGGCTTCTTGTGCCACGACGCTGATGAGAAGAAGCATGATAAGGCCCTCTCCCTCTTTCAATTTATCCATCACTCTCTCTCCACGCTCTGTGTTCTGACAATCAATTTAAGGCAAGAGTGAAACAGAACGAAAAAAAAATAGAATAGAATGGAATAGAAAAAGGTTTATTGCCCTAGGAACCTTTGCTCCTATGGGGCAAGGTTTTTCGTATGAACATTAAATTAACATACGAAAAAAAGAAAAACAAGAGTTAAACAATATACAATACCATAAATGACGGTCTCAGTTTTACAAAAATATGGTATGTATTGAAAGGAAAATATGAAAATAGGAAGATCAGAGCAACTGAATATTACAACTTATAACTTAAATAAAATAAAAGTTTTAGATTTTTGTACACCTCTGGGCATTTAACAATTTTCAATTATTGCAAATTTTAGTTTCCATGTGCACATATGCAAATCAACAGTTTCAACAATGTATACATAATCAAGATATACAAATCAACAGTTACGGCGATCAAAACAATTACAATTATCAACACAAACAGTTACAATCAACAAAATATACAAATTGACAGTATATTCAAATATTTAATAGTCCACTGACGATTTTTTAGTTAGTTAAAAACGGTACTTATACCTTCATGTACTAGTTACATATTCTACTTTTCTACTAAAAAAGGTGAAAATGCACCATTTAAAAGAAAAGAAACATTTGAAACCTGGTGCTGGAGGAGGCAGCTGAGATAAAATGGACGGACAAAATAAGAAATGATAAAATGTTCGGAAGTGTAGAAGAGGAAAGGATTATATGGAACACCATACAGAAGGGAACAAGATAGAATGGACACACCCTGAGACAAAGGATTATATGGAACACCATACAGAAGGGAACAAGATAGAATGGACACACCCTGAGACAAATGGATTTGAGAGGAACATAATTGAAGGCAAAAGAGAGGGAAAAGTCCCATCAGAGGAAGATCCAGGAATAAATCCATGGACCAAATGAAGTGGAAAGTACATAGGAAGAGATACTTAGGAGGTAAGGAAACAAGCATTAGGTAGGAAGGGGGTGGACTGCTGCAGCCAACCAATCTTAGGATTAAATAACCTATGAATAACACGTAGCCTTATAACACTTGAAATATATTCCGAAATAACGCGAATACCACCGTTAACATTTTCCTCTGAACGTGAAAAAACCCGTTTCATTTCATCACAAAATGTTGCTAACAAGCATCAAGCATCAACGAATGTCACCATAGAATTCCTCCGTGACTGATCAGAGAGAGAGCGAATTTATTAAATTTAATCAAGTTCAATGACGAATCACCGAATTGTTTAAACATTGCTACAAGAATAAATGGCCAAGTGTTGACTACGCAGCTTGCTCCGCCAACGGAATGAGGCATATTTGTTGTACGGAATGAGTCATATTTGCCGCATTCCGTTGCTCAGCCAATATTTGTCATCAATATTTGTAAGATGTTAAAAACCCAAGGACAAGGGTAAAATATTTTTTTTACGTGCTGATCGTTCACCTATATTCCAACGTATGTCTAATGCCCGTTGGAGAAGCAAGGTACATAGTCTTACCTTGTAAGCAAGAGGGAGAGCAGTATCAATCCCTATTTACACCATCAAATTCTAAATTAAATTCCATTCCGGAATAATTGAACAAGGTTTCTCAAATGACTATAACGTCATTGAAACGTCCTGACAGCAGTTAAGCTGTATTGAAAGCTCTTTGACGGCTTCATCGAAATTTCGGCTTCACCATTGAATTTCTCTCATCGTGAACGGTTCTAAAAGCTCTTGAATCACTAACCAGTTCAAAGCCCCTCACCCAATAGCGTGCGACCTCTTGCCTTCCCAGGATTCCGTCTCCCTCTCGAGGGAAACGAGGAGAACGCAAGTGTCGGCCACCTGGGGAATATGAGCGAATATTTTTTCTGTGTCCCATTGTATTGCTATCTTGTTTCTGACGTGAAATTAATCCGGCTAATGCAGTTTAATTCCTTCTTAGACAATCTAGACTTTGTGAAAGTCCTAATAATTATTTTCGATTGATCATTCTTGAACTGCTGTCTTGAATCATCTTTGCAATGGTTTGACGTTCAATTCTTGATGCTTAATATTTCTTGTCCAAAGAAAATTGAAAGGGAAGAAACGGGATAAAGAATCAGGTTAATGATGTCTGGTTAGCGTGAACCGGAATTAAACGTATCATTTATGGAAGTTTACGAGAAAAAAAGAGATCGTTTTATGTTTGTTCTTCTTTC
Source organism: Ceriagrion tenellum (assembly GCA_963169105.1). NCBI lineage: Eukaryota > Metazoa > Arthropoda > Insecta > Odonata > Coenagrionidae > Ceriagrion > Ceriagrion tenellum. The sequence continues at coordinate 144,972,496 of OY720640.1, read as the reverse complement.
CGGCATTTGACATAAGTGATATCGATGGGAGAATTAATTTCGGTGTCTATAGAGAGAAAATGTTTATATACAGTTAATTAAACCGTCTCTCTCTATGCAACGTTGGCGACCCATGATATTTTTGCTTCGAATGATTAAAAACAAAATGACCTGTTACGTCGCAGGAGGCTGACCTAAGCTACTCAATATTTCTTTGAGCAATGTGCTCGTGAATAAGCACCAGAAGTATGAATCATCCCAAAATGCAAACGATCAATCACTTTGGAGAGTAATGCTGTTCCCGATTTGAGAGAAAATAAGTATCCTATCTATAAAATAGGGGATTGTAAAGCTTGAGTGCCTGCATCCTATCCCCAATCTCCGAGTTCAAATTACAGCAATAAAGAATATTTATCAGAGGAAACCCCGATTTGCACACAAGGAGCTGTGTTTCTACTTTGATCCGCACAAAACACCCCAAACGCAGAATTCTTTCCGTCGTATGGAACCATAAACTGTAAAACCCTTTAAATGCCTATCATTGAAAGAGTAAATTCAAATCTTGAGATAAAGTTTAGGATCTAAAAATTACCTTAACTTCTGATATATCCTGGGGAATACACATAAACAACATATGCGGCACAGAATTAAAGAATTTAGGTTATGTTAAGCCCATAATAAGGACAACGGATGAAAAAGTAAAAGAGAGATGCTACTTTGCTCTGGTTAGGCCACACAGTCTGGTTAGGTTTAGGTCTGGTTAGGTTTTCCCCTTTTACCAAATTTGTCCTCTCCCACAAATGTTCCTCCCTCCACTTACCCTATACTGGTAGTATACAAGGGAATAAGTACATGTTTAATCAACTGAAGATGATTCTTAGCCATTGAAACCCGGATCGTGTTAACATTCGAAATATTCTGTGGCCTGTAGAAGTTTAAATTCAATAAATGTCGCAGCGCATTATTTTCAATTTGGATATAAACAACATTACTTCGTTAAATATAATCTCATTTATACACTAGGAATACTTTGTTTCCTAAAAAAAATTCTTTATGGTGCCCACTAGGCCTACCTATTCGAGCGTAAACATTTCCTATTCTACCATGGCACCATCTTCTTCGAGATTCACAGAGTCGGATGCATTCAACTGACAGCGGTTTTGTCGGTGTTGCAGTAGGTAGGTGGATTTTGAATTCACCCTTAAAAGCCTCGGAGGAGGAAGACGAGGAGGAGTGGCGTGACGAAATACGTAGCCTTCACTCAGTGCACTCCACAGGAAAAACATCCGCCGTAGGTCCATTTGCAAACAGTCCTTCGTTTCTTTGGCGTCACGCCTCAGGTGTCCCACTCGGAATGGGGAACACCGCAAATCACTCGCGCGTCTCCCCGCTCTGTCACCGTGAGTAGTCGAACACGAGTGGGGGTTCTCGCCTGACCTCTCTCGGAAGTACTCAGAAGTCCAAACACGTCGCCAGAGATAAAGAGCGGATACATGAGCACAGAGGCTGAGTCGCTACCTTCACATACAAGTCTCCTTTGAGGTGTACATTTGTGGTATAAGCATTGGTTATTTCCTGAATGTTAAGAGCGTGATAAGTTTTGAAGATCCCAAGCAAAACTACCAATAGTTATACTGTCGCAAATTTTGCCCTCGTCTAAATCTGCATGTAACCCTGTAGGCCGCCTCAAGGGTGGTCAGTAGGGGATGAGTTATCACCAATTTTTATTTTAATGCACTTGAGATTAGCATTTTTTGTGTTTACCGGACGACACTGTTGGCCCGTACGTCCCTGGAATCCCGATGGGCTGCTAAGCTTGTCGTCAGGTTTTCCAGGGACCGAACCAACAGAACTTGACATACATCTATGCCCTGGGTGGTGAAAAACCTCAGTTTTGCTGGCGAGGGCATTACTCTGCCGCCACCGGGGTCGGCGGGGTAATTTAGCAGTAACTTTAACCAACGAGCTCTATGCTATTGGTATGCTACCAATGCTACCAAAACTATTTAAATTGATGTGTATTTCTAACTACAAAAACGAGACTCGAGAGCCATGCAGGGATCATGCGAATCGAAAGTGCTAAAAAGTAAATTAAGGGACAAACATTGGAGATCAAATCAGCTACTCACCTATAGCACCTGTCAATTGACCTACTTCAAATTCTCATTAGCAGCCAATATGGTATTTTATTCACCTAAGGAAAAATGACTTTTTTATATGTTTGTTCTGCAGTCTAATTCTAAAAGTTAATTATCAACATCTGATGATGTGCCTTTCTACGGAATGAACGCAAGATAATCTTTATGGTAAAATTTGAACCAGTATTGATAATTTGATATTTGAATAATTACTGATAATTTCGTGAGGGAGGCTTGAAAACTCATGATTAACTTAATATTATAACAGTATTATCCATATTTACCCCAGATAATAACTTGACGAAAGGAAGAATTATGTTTTGAAAGAATCGATAATTTTTATACTCAAAATATTATTTCCAGTTAAAACATGGAAAGATATATTTCATGAACTCAGTATTTGAAAAATTGCTCCGTTGATATACATATAGCTTCTGTAAATTGCTTTTATATCTCGCACATGTGCTTCTAAAATTCCATTATTTTTCTATTTTAACTTCCGAAAGATTCCTGACTAAGTGTCTCGGTGCATTAACTGCCCAGGCTAATATAGGCATACGATCTGCATCTTTACGCCACCGCGTTTCAAACCCTTCTCGTTTATCTTCATCTCTTCTTGTTTAACATTTGATTGCTCCCCTCTTGCAAGAACACATCAGATGCTCGCAATCGTCTTTTACCAGTTTTCTTTTACTGTAGGATCCAATTAGGTCGTTTTCTAGGTCGGATTGATTTTTTAGGATTCCTTTGCATGCGTGTCAATCATCGGATATTCGATTGGACCGTGATTTATTTCAATGGCATTAACATCCATGTTTGGCGACTCCTATAAAATGTCCATGATAGCCTTTGGTAAAGGCTGTGTGTCACAGCACATATTCATCTGAGAGTAACTGAGAGTATGGAGGATATAATTTAAATGGGGCTATTTTTCTATGCATGATGGCAAGAGTTAATTTATTTGACCGTTCCCTACGCAAAAAAGAACGGTATGATTGGTGTGTATAAATGGAAGATGCAATCTTACTCAAAAACAAAAGGTTTTTGTAAAAATTTGGAGGTGGTCCAAAATCGGAAACTCAGGAAATTGGTGAATATCTTGAAATTTCTTTATCTTATGATTATAAATATTTAAAAAAGACAGTCGTTCAAGCGAACCTCTCAGAAAATATGTTTGCCGCGGGACGCACAATTAAATATTTATGCACCTGCGCAGTTTGATCTCCGTTTCTTTTATTAAGTGATTTCTTCAAAGCCCTTTGCTCCACTCATCCCGAGACGTGTTTGAATCACCCTCAACAACAGGCGCATGTATCACGAGACAATGGTCCTCTTCTATTCGAATTCCATAAATAGAACGCTCGCTGATCCTCAAAGACCCAGTGTGGCATGTAAAGAGCCGATGTAAGTCCTTCGCGCTCCTGCCAAGAGGTTCGATCGGGCAATTCTCCAACAAGTAAACAGCTTTCTTTCCTTAAAAAAAACATTAGCCGAACACTTGGCGGACCGATTCCCGAGTAAAGAATAGCTCTCAAGAAACACTCCTGAGAACTCACCCATAGAAAAATGAGAGTTGAAAATAGCAAAAGACAGATTTAAAAAAGGATGGCAAACTAATTTTCGTTTACGTAAGGACACGTCACGTCTGATAAGTTTTCCTCGACCCATTATAGAATGCGCGAACTTACATTCAACTTAAACCATTTCGTCCTTTTTCACAATAAATTTCTGAACTATTAAATGAATTTTTGGCAAATGATGGCTATGGATTTATGGTTGATAACTAACTACTCTGATAAATGTATTTCAAAGGATTAAAAAACTTTGTACTCCAATAATAAGTACCTAAACTTGTAAAAAAAATCCAACATATAGTATGTGTTGACAATTTTTGCAATGAAATTGAAAAGTAACGCGTCTGCAGCAATTTTCGTTTATGTACAGATTAAAGTAAAACTTAGTGATATGCATGGATAAAAACGAATAAATAATTGCATGATGTCTATTTGGTTTGTTGGCAATTTAATACTTTCCACTCATTCAATTCATAAACCAAAGTCAAATATAAATTTAACACGTTCACTGAGGAAATAACAATGCATCTGATATCATACGGCTAGGTCTCTGCTATATTCAGTTTCTATGTTCTTCCTCTCTTCCATGATATCTCCGAAAAGGCTACTTTTAGATGAAAACACGTATCATTATGGCATTTGGCCTATATTTCAAAATAATTAGAAGATATACGCTCAGATTTTCTCCTAAACCCCAAAAAAATACATTTCTTATTAACATAATGTTTTCTATCAAATATCAAAGTACAATGCAGAATTAAAAACACGCATTTATTAAAGTTTCGATTTTTTAAATTTTAAATTCCGCGCCCAAAACCCAGGTCAAAACTACGCTTTAATTGAGACGAAATGTTTAAAATATAACTTTTTACATCATTCATATTACAAAAATTATGGTTAATAAAAGATGCTACCGGTGTAATATGTTAAAAATATCTTTCTCGGGCTTCGCATCGGGTAATATTTTATAATTGCGCCGACGTTTCGGAAAACGACTTGTCTTCCATTCTCAAGGCGTGTGTTATTTCTGTCGTGTCCGATGTGACAATGATTTCAAAACTGGTTGGGCATCAACGGCCAGTTTTAAAATCAGTGTTATATCGGACACTACAGAAATAACACAAGCCTTGAGAATGGAAGACAAGTCGTTTTCCGAAACGTCGGCGCAATTATAAAATATTACCCGATGCGAAGCCCGAGAAAGATATTTAAAAAACTTATGGCTATTTTCAGCATGATAATTTGGTACACTTCAGCGATGTGTGGTCCAAGTATTGTTTCTTGACTTGCTTGAAAAGTAATTCATATGCGCACTAAACGACTCACGATTCGCGTTCCAACCTCACCTTCAACCGTCAACCAGAGAAACTTTCCGCCAGTGTGGGCGTTGACGATTGGTAGAGCAGTGAGGAGGGATTTGAGGAGGTGAATTTGGGGGAGGGGGGTGGAGATAAGAAAGTGAGCTTGGCGGGTGAAGAAGGGGAAGAAGGGAGGTCGAAATTACGCAGGACGACCGCCTGCCTCGGCGAAAATGGAGGGGTGAAATGGAGCGGTGAAATGGGGAGCTCGGAGGGTGGAGGAGTTTTGGGGTCCGCTGATGAATAAGTGGGAATACGTGAGCGGAGTGGAGTTGAGTAAGGGTTGAGTAAGGTTTGGGAAGGGGCGTGGAACGGAGCGCGGAGGTTTTCCTCGAGGATGAACTGGTGGTGCCGTGGGACGAGCGCGTTGGATGGGGGATGGGAGGGAAAAGAGTATTGAGGGATTTCTTGAGGGAGAGAGAGGAGGAGGAAAGAGAGTCAGGTGGTAGTACTACGTCAGCAAACTAGCCACGCCCCCTCCCATTCTACAAGCCACCTCACCCCCCCCCCCCTGACTCCTTGTCCCCCTCCACAACACTCCGCCGTCTTCTCCACAGTGACTCAAGGACCTTAAATCCGACTCCTCGCCCTAACCTGTCCCTTTCATTCGTCTTTTTGTCGGAGTTTGGAATTCGCCACGTGTCCATATGCCGTGAAGAAATGTATACGCTCAAAGATCCGGTTTTATAACTTGTGCACGTCTGAATATTTTCATGGTTCAGTATTAAGCCTGAATCATACGATATTTGACCTTGTACAAGTCCGAGGATGCTAGCTAGCATACTACATCTACATCTACGTCATACCCTTCAAGCCACCCAAAGGGTGTGTGGCAGGGGGTGCTTCCACACGAGGCATGCATGAATTGTGCTATCGTTTCCAAAAGCCTGAGTGCATCCACTTTGCCTTGAATCCCTGCACTCCTGCCTCCTGCACTCCTGAATGTTTTCTCATCAGAAAATATGTTGAGGTCCCAGAAAGCTTGAGGCAAATTCATATAAGCATTAGCAAAATGCAGCCTTGCAATTTGATGGTCTCCATCTACATCTACATCTACGTAATACCCTGCGAGCCACCACGAGGGTGTGTGGCAGGGGGTGAAAATCACCAAACATGCACTATTGCCATGCAAGTAGGATATTTAAGGGATATATGCTAGAAAATAGGGTCACATGCAGCTAGATGGTTAGTATCTACATAATAAGGAAGGGATTATCGGTGGCCTTGCCCCGTGCATCGATGACGTGGTCTTCAGTCAACGTTGGTTTACATTCAGGTTCACGATGCCTGAGTCCTGCTTCGTGGAGGCGTCACCTGAAAGTTGAATAACTTCATTGCAGGCCCAAATTAACATGAGTGCCTTCTGCTCCTTTAATCGCCAGAGGGTTATCCAGGGTGAACTGAGCAATTTCATCAACTGCAAATGACGTGCATCGAGGCCTCCCCGATCGGGGCCTACTCTTCAATACGTCGTCTCCGCCTTCGGAGCGCTGCGCCCACCTCCGCACGGTGTTCCCATGAACACCCATTCTTCTGGCAATCTCAAAGATTTGCATCCCGGCGGCCACCATTCCAACAATCTTGCCTCTGCTAGCGACAGAGAGCTCGGCATAAGGATCACGTTCCATTGCGACGGTCTGAAAGCGACTGGCTTTGCGTTATTCGAACATATTCAGTAGTATTCTATAGTTTACCAATATCTTATTCAATGGTACGGACTCGACACAAGACCGTCAAATAACTCTCAGTATTCCTTATTTTGGAAATAAAATCTATACACAACCGATTGTACCAGAAGAAATCTACATAATTTTTAGAAATGATATGGATTATGAAGACAATTTAATGGTAACATTCTTTAAATAATGAAATACCACAAAGTTACCAAGAAACTTGTATTATTTATGGATTATGAATTTTAGAATTTCTTTGTTTTTAACATAGGGTAGAAACTCGATAGTTACATTATTATGACAGCGTAAATATTTTCGCCGTCATATATTGCAGATCATTTTAATGTCACTAATAACATCCACTCATTTCCGAAGAAATGAAGGAAATATGAACCTTTGAAGCTAGTCTGGTGGTTTGTCGAGCAAGGATTAACAATTCCCTTTTTAAATTCTCTTTTCCTTTCCCCACCCAGAAATGCATACCTCGCAGAAATTACCCGAGAAGTGGTTAACAGAGAAATGTGACTCCAGTTTTCGAAAAACTATACGGCATCCAATGATATTTTAAAATAATATATCCAGAACACAATAATCGTCAGAAGACTACGGTAAATAAATAACTGGATACTTTTTTCGGCCTGAGCCGTATGATTTACTTTCGCTCGTACACCCACTTGCCGAGAAACTCTCTTTCTAAAGTATCAACACTGTTTTTCACAGCATATTATTCCTTTGACAACTAGGAGTTTGAATAAAAGATTTCGATGATATGCATCACTCGCGGATGATCAAAAATATCATATCTAGAATGCGACTTGATATTTAGGTGGTAAAAAGGGAGATTAGTTTCGAGCATAGAAATATTACCTTCCGCGAGATTTTGCCATACTCAATGTTAGACCAAAAATATTCAGCTAGTGAGACGTTTAATTATATATTCACTGGGAATATATTGGCTTGAGGAGACATGAGGATTCAAGGAGTCATCTTTCGTATTAGGATGTCCTGCATCATTATTATAGCCATGTAATTGTAGACCAATATCATTAACGTCACTATCATGTAAATTTATAGAGCATATAATAGTTACATCAATAATGGGACACCTCGACACCCAGGATTTATTGATAACAAACCAGCATGGATTCAGAACGGGACGGTCTTGTGAAACTCAATTAGGTCTTTTTATCCATGATATTTTAGCTTCCGGAGAAGGTAACGTACAGGTAGACGCAACGTTTCTTGACTCCAGAAAAGCTTTTGACAAGGTTCCCCACTGTAAGTTACTCGCGAAGTTAGCATCATACGGGATAGACAGTAATATAGTAGGCTGGATTGGAGACTTCTTACATAAACGCGTTCAAAGGGTGGTATTACATGGTGTCAGCTCAGGCGAAGTAAAAGTTACATCGGGTGTTCCCCAGGGAAGCGTGATAGGCCCAATTTTATTTCTTCTCTACGTAAATGACTTGAATACAGTAGTAAAAAATAGCAAGCTCCGTCTTTTTGCCGATGATGCAGTAGTGTGTAAGGAAATTAGAAATGAAGAGGAGAGTCAGTCTTTAGCTAAGGATTTAGATGCGATTGATGATTGTTGTGATAGTTGACAGCTAGAATAAAATTTGAAGAAATGCGCGATAATGAACTTTTGGAACAAGAATGGGTTTCCCCGGAATAATTATTGCATCGAAGAAAAGAAAATATCTAACGTAGAATCTGTTAAATACTTAGGCGTCAACATCACTGAAGACATATCATGGGGGAAACACATCAGGGAAATAACTAGTGTAGCAAACCGTAGATTAGGATACGTAAAAAGGGTTCTAGGCACCCCTGGTTTGGAGCCGAGTGGAGGGCATAAACCAGAGGCTGCGTCGCTTCTGCACGGACATTGGAGCCTCTTTCGTCGACCTTCGACCGGCAATCCGATCATGTCGGGCCCCTCTGAACCGTTCTGGTGTCCATTACACGGCCGAGGCAGCTAGCTGTGTAGCGAGTAGCATACTCGATCATTGTAGACCTTTTTTAGGATAGAGGGTAGGGCAGAGAGTATGTCAGCTAGTGGGTCGAATCAGGTAACATCGCGAAAAAAATGTAATAGAAAGAATATCCAAGAAAATGTTAAGTCTAACAAGAACAATAAGAGGCCAGTTTCAAAAAATGGCAGTAATTTAGCTTAGAATATACCTAAGAAAGCTAGTTGTAATGAGAATACACTTTCCGGGAATACGCTCAGTGATAAATCCTTTTCTGTCGTGGTAGTAAACTGCCGTAGCTTAAGAAATAAAGTAGCTGACTTCTACCATCTATTTGAAACTACTGCCGCAGACTTAATTATAGGGACGGAAAGTTGGTTGTGAACCGAAATCGCAGATAAGGAAGTATTGCCGAAAAATTTCACAGTTTATAGAAAAGATAGAGTCGAAAGAACCGGGGGAGGAATTTTTATTGCGGTGAAGGATTGTTATATTAGTAGGAGGGAGTCATTTTCCGACGACCAGGTAGAAAGCGTATGGTGCTCCATTCAAAATCCTAAAGCAAAAACAATCTATGTGTGCGCATATTACAGACCACCAGATACCCATGTAAGCTCAATATTAGGACTCGAAAGTCAACTCAATAAGTTAACCACTCAAAAAAACGACTGTCATATTATAATCGGTGGGTATTTCAATCTTCCGTCCATAGACTGGCACACGTACAGTTTTACCACTGGGGGGAAAGACAAAGACCTTTGTGAGTTACTTCTGTATACATTCACATCTTACTCACTACATCAATTAGTCACTGCTCCAACTAGAGGGAAAAATACACTTAATCTTTTAGCGACAAATATTCCACACATGGTTGTAAACATAGGTACGGATAAGGGAATAAGCGACCACAAGATAGTTAAAGCTAATTTTTCCGTGAGCATGATCAAGAAACATAATCCACTAAGAAAAATCTACTTGTTTAATAAGGCTGACTACGAAGGTATGAAACGATAGTTACAAAGGTCATTTACTAATTTAAAAAAATAAGTATCAGCAGTAATACTGAGGTTTTGTGGAATACTTTCCTCAACGTTACACGATCAGTAGTTAGCAAATACATACCAAGTAAATGGAAAAGAGCCAATGCAGAGCCTAGGTGGTATAACGCGGAGGTTAGAAAAACACTTAAGCACCAGAGAACATGTCATGCTAGGTTAAAAAGGGAAAAAATTAACAAATCCTCCGAAGAACTATACACAGTCACCGAAAATTACAAAATATCTAAACTCTTAGCAAAAAAAGCGGGCCGAAGGGCGTTAGCTGATTTCAAAAGTAAATTACTGGGAGAACAATTGAACGATAATCCCAAGGCATTTTGGTCGTATGTTAGGGACACTCAAGGAAATAAATCAACAGTACACACGCTTAAGAATATCAAAAGGGAAAAGATAACCAACAGCCTACAAAAAGCCAATACGTTAAACTCATTCTTCAAAAGCATTTTCAATACTTATACACCACATCTTTTCGATCCGCAGCCAGTTCGTTCCCAAACATGTATGCCTGAAATTATTATAAATTGTCGCGGCATAGAACATCAGCTAAAAAATATCAACCCCAACAAATCCCCCGGTCCAGACCAAATACCTGCTCGCGTATATAAAACATTGGCATCAGACATAGCGCCTTACTTAGAATTAATATTTTCCAAATCTTTAGTGGATCATGTAGTGCCTAAGGACTGGAGAATTGCAAATGTCACACCTATATTCAAAAGCGGCGACAGGGAAGACCCTAGTAACTATAGGCCGATTTCACTCACATCCATTTCCTGTAAGGTATTTGAACACATAATCGTAAGCTCCATTATGAGTCATTTAGATAGGGAGAAATTATTAATAAATAACCAACACGGATTTCGAAAGCGTAGATCTTGCGAAACCCAATTGGCCCCCTTCGTTCATGACATCTTGCTCTCGGGTGAAAATAATGCTCAAATTGACGCAATATTCCTCGATTTTAAGAAAGCTTTCGATAAGGTACCTCACGTTAAGTTAATCTCAAAACTAGAAGCATATGGAATAGATAAAAACATTATTAGTTGGATTAATCAATACTTACATGGGCGGGAACAAAGGGTTGTCATAGACGGTATCATGTCAAACACAGTTAGCGTTACATCGGGTGTTCCTCAGGGAAGTGTCATTGGTCCACTTTTATTTCTCTTGTACATAAATGATATTAGCACTGTCGTTAAAAGTAAGCTTAGACTCTTCGCAGACGATACCGTTGTGTATAGGGATATTAACAATTGCGAAGATAGCGACTAGCTAACAATCGACCTACTTGCTATTCATGCTTGGTGCGAAAAGTGGCAGATGGAACTAAACATAAAAAAGTGCGTAGCAGTCAGCTTTTGGAAAAAGAAAAATATTCCAGGTAGGGCTTACAGAATTAATAATACGGAAATTATTCACGCCGAGTCTGTCAAGTACTTAGGGGTCACAATTACTCACGACTTATCTTGGGGAAAACATATTCGGGAAATATACGGTCAAGCATACAGGAAGCTAGGCTTTATCGAGAGAGTACTCGGAAAATGTGATGAGAAAGTAAAAGAACGTTGTTATTTTCCAATCGTTAGGCCTCATCTGGAATATGCTGTTAGTGTATGGGATCCATACGAAACGGGGTTGATATCAGAGTTAGATCGAGTGCAGCGAAGAGGAGCTAGGTTTGTGAAACGATGCTACGATAATTTGGCTAGTGCGTCTGGACTGATAGAAGAATTAGGATGGGAATCGCTATCACAGCGTAGATTTAATTATAGGCTTAACCTCCTAACTAAATTTCAGGAAAGTCATTTCTCTGACAACGTGAAAAACATACTATTAACCCCTTCGTACTACGGCAGATTAGATCGCGCCAATAAAATTAGAGAGCTAGATTGTAGAACCGATAGGTATTAAATGTCATTTTTTCCGCGTACCATTCGGGACATAACAGCTGTGATCGTCGTCATGAATAGTTCGAATTGTGACAATAGGCAGACAGTAAATCTTTCTCACTATATTCTCTACTTTCTTATTTATGCATGATGTAAATATTGATGTTCTTATTTATGCATGATATTTTGAATCTGTGGTAGTAGTCTTTGAATCCCTTACATGTTGGAACGATTGACGATAGAATGTTTCTTGGTTAGTAGATTTTTAATTGGCGCTTTGCATGTGTGGTACGCGGGTTTCAATGCAATTTCGGTGTTCTACCGTATAATTCATGCATGCCTGGTGTGGAAGCACCCCCTGTCACACACCCTTTGGGTGGCTTGCATGATATGACGTAGATGTAGATGTAAAGCCTCTTCTTTATCCCGTCAATTCCCATACTCGGTGGTTTAAGTACTTTAATGTTAATTTGGTCGTTATGAGTTAAAAACATCTCTATTTGCTTGTTATAGTTGTTTTAGTATAAATCTCTACATTGGTTTTATGTCAGGAAGTGTGTCACCCTCAGGTGACGTTGGGCACTTAGCTTTCTATTTTTTTTGAATAAAATATTAGAGAGGAATTGCAGGTTTTCTATTGACTTTCATTACAAATATTTTCAAAACAAAAACTAATGCATTTTTCACTATTTTTACAAATATTTTGTGCAACACTTATAAAATGCATGAATAAAAAATCAAGAGACTCTTATTGAACCCAAAAATCAGAAATGTGATTGTTTCCTGCATTTATTTTCTCCCAAGGAACTCACACCAGCAATGAATGTGAAGGCCAACTTTACATCTTTTGCACATAATCCTTGTTCTCCGGTGGCATTTAGCACAACGACGTTGAGAACAATGCTGTCTGACATGTTCATCTACATCAACACGAAGTCGGACTTAAAGGGGAATTCTTGCAGCCACAGCTCCTCGCGCAGTATTTTGCGCAGGTGGTTTACCGTATAGTCCACAGTATACTTGCACAATACTTCTCCTAAAATAACAGTATGAAAATTCTTTGTTTGTGTTTTCTTTGAACACTCTCCAGCCGTTTTGGGAGGCCGCATCAAGTCCAAAGGCAAACGGGAAACCACCACTTTTTTCCTCTGAAACTGACTCTCAATGAGTGCAGATTTTTATCAAATCTATCCACTCCTCCCATGTATTTATTGTATTTTCTGACCACATTTGGGCACGATACTTGAATTCTAGATCTTTTACCATGAGCAACACCAGCTCTGTCCACTGCACTCACTGGACTTGCGCTATGGCAGTTAGATGCAATGGTAACGATGCTATTGTCACGCCACTTCACGATAGAAAGATCACGCGTGACTTTCAGAGAAAATGAGCCTCTCTTTTTTTCACCCTTGGAGATGGTTCAAGAGGGCATTTCTGAAGCCTATTTTCCCTAATTGTACCAGTTCCAACAGTACAGAACTCTGTAAGCCTACAGAGTAAAGGAATGCTCGAAAAGAAATTATCAAAATACAAATTGTATGGTCCGAAATTTGGAGGTAATCTACGCTGCATTTCTAAAACTACAGCACCATCCAACCCAAATTTCTTTTGCAAAGGATGTTGCACAGCTTTTAGATACCCCAGTCGTGTTGCACAAGACCATAACTTGTAGCCAAACCGCAAAGGTTTCCCATGGATGTGCTGCTTAGTGTTATGTCTTCCATAATAAGGCACCATGGTTTCATCTATAGAAATATGTGAAGATGCAACATACTGGAAATTTTCCATGAAACTATTGTTCAACAATCTAAAATATTCACGGACTTTTCCACATTTTTCTTCTGTTGGCAAGTTCATATTGTCACATAGATGTAAATACTTAAGGATTTTTTTTCACCTGCTCTTCAGAATCTCCTCTGCCAGATGGCTCGAAGTTTTTTTCGAAGCTGGTCCAATTCCTAAGTACACGGGTGCCTTTATTATTTTTCATTGGTGGATTTCGTTCTACTGTTGTTCCGCCGTCATCGGATTGTAGACTCTCAAGTGAAGCTTCCCCAAAATCCTATATAGGTGATATTTAAAGAACAATGGAATTTATAATCTTCATTTATAAAAATTTAAATTAGAAGTATTTCCATACAAAAATGTAATCGTACGTCATTCACAGGAATATCCGAGTGAGTGCTTATTTCCACTTGTAACCGAAGTACCCTTGGCGGTAAATAATTTATATCTGTCTCAGTTTCATCACCACTTTCCTCCTCTGTAACTTCTACATCCTCCTCAGGAATGAGAATAATTTCAGCGGAATCCAAGCAATTTTTACTATGGAGATCTGACCGCAATTCTTCTAAAATTTTATGCAGTTGTAAGCTATAAAAAAACAACATGAAATATTGGCAATGCAGCAGAAATATTGACCAAAAATTATATATAAAATTCATAGCATATGCAAAATGATATTTAGAAAATTGAACCATTAACTATATCATAAAAAATCTATACATTCTAGCAGAGGTATTGTAGTTTTAGTGAAAACAATGCACAACAGTAAGTATAGAGTAGCTCGACTAAATTGTCAATTAGAAAATTTTTTTTCTAATTAACAACAAAAAAATAAAAATAATTTCTCTGACGACGTAAAAAACATACTATTAACCCCCTCGTACTACCGCAATGGCGCCAATAAAATTAGAGAGAAAGATTATAGAAACCGATTGGTATAAAATGTCATTTTTTCCGCGTACCATTCGGGATCATAACAGCTGTGATCGTCGTCATGAACAGTTCGAATAGTGACATTAGGCAGACAGTAGATCTTTCTCTTTATATTTTCTACGTTCTTATTTATGCATGATGTTTTGAATCTGTAGTAGTAGTCCTTGTACCCCTTGCATGTTGGAAGGATTTACAATAGAATGTTTCTTGGTTAGTAGATTTTAATGGGCGCATTGCATGTATGGTACATTGGTTTCAATGTAATTTCGGTATTCTGCCGTATAATTCATGCATGCCTGGTGTGAAAGCATCCCCTGCGACACACCCTTTGGGTGGCTTGCAGGGTATGACCTAGATGTAGAAGTATCGTGTGATACAGACCAAGCATACTGAAAATCTTGCATGATCGCTGGCATACTAGCTGGTATCCTTGTTTTTGTAATTGGTGCGGTACTAGTTTCATACTTGCTCCTAGTAGCACCTAGTAACCGTCGCTGCCACCTGTGTTTGCAATGCGGTCGTCAATTTTTGAGGTCAGCGCCTCCATCGTCCCTCGTGACAATTATAATCATCTGTGATCAAATATACAACTCAAACCTCACATAAATACACAATGGCTTGGATACCTGAGGCAATTGACGAAGGCTAATACGGCAGCTGCAGCGGATAAAAGCCGTCGTCTTCGTTCGAAATCATCCATTTCGCTCTTCAAAATTCTTCCGCGACTGTACTAGAACAAAGATTTACTAAACAGACCTTGTTCAAGTTCAAGTATCGTGTGATTCAGGCTTTAGAGTGACTATGTGTTTTACTATCAATCATCAAGTCACCAAACCGTCGGTATCTTTCCCATGTATAATTTATGCTCTTAAACGAGATATAGCTGAGTTTTGCACACAAAATTCACTACAGAATTGCCTCAAGCAGTTTTGATGTGACAGGGTATCATCAGGATTTAAGGAACGAGAAACTCATTTAGATTGGTATAATCTTTGAGAAAATTATTCATAAGACCACATTCGATGATAAGTTTCATGGCCCAAAGAAAAAATTGGAATCTACGTCAATTAAACGTTACCCCGGTTCATACTTGACACATTTTAATTTATGAATGCAAGGCCTTAATACTTTCCTCTCTTTCAATCCATAAACCATAGTCAAATATAAATTTAACACTGAGACTGATGAAATAACAATGTATCTGATATCATATTGGAAACGTCTCTGCAATATTTAGTTTCTTTGTTCTTCCTCTCTTCCATGATATTTCCAAAAAATTCGCTTTTGGATGAATAATATCGGAGGTAGATAATCTTATCATTCTGTTTAATAAATGGAGGAACAACATAAGTCACAACGGACGACCAAGAAAAGGCACCAATATCGGTAATTTAATAAGTATTATTCATTCCACCGTGTAATTTCAGTAAAATACTTAAAAAAGCACATTATTTGGCGTTACTGTCAAAATACCTACCCATCATCCAAAAATGTTTTTGATTTTGTAGTGTTTTTCAGACAGGATTCACCAACTTTCATCTCTTCCTGGACGCCTTAAACTCATCACATACGTATTACTCATTTTTAAACCTTAAACTCTGCATTTCACTAGCATTCCTCATTTTCTGTCTAATTTACACCATAACACCTTCCCTTTTTACTATAATATCCTCCCTTACCAAAACACCTTTCTCCACAATTTTCCACTCAATTTCGACGCTATATTTCACCACTATCCGCCAGAGGGATACGTCATAATTTCACTTTTACTTCATATTACAAATCCCTCTTCCTATTCAAAATAGCTATTGGACGTATAGAGTATAACAGAGATGTTAGGATGTGACGGCAAGCGGGCTAAGTATGACCATTTTAGGCCGTAACAAAGTTATTTCTTCGACGAGAATATACGCGATATAAAAATTTTTAAATTGTGACATACTTGACATGGGCACATCTGAAATAGACGTTGAATGAATAACTTTCTTTCAGTAAAAAGTTTTTTTCTTTTTTTTCTTTCATTTCCCTAGTACTTTTAACCTTTACCTGCCACAAAAAAAACGTTTTTTTTGGAATTAATCTACTTTTGAGATCTGGGAAATGGGCATTTCACAGTGTTTTCAAAGTAAAAAACTGCTGTTTCATGAGGAAATTTTCCCTTCCTACGTAGTACTTTTAGGCTTTCACTGCGGCAAGACAAAACGCTTAATGCCATTTTAACGAATATGAGACCCAGGAAATGGGTTTTTCTGCCTGGATACTACTTTTACTCTTTCGTTTATGAACTTCCTTCAGGGATTTTAGCCTTTACAAATTTTTCGTTTGTATATGTCCACAGCAGCAACTAATATCACTCGTATCATCATTTTTTTCGAGGAATGTAATTCTTTAAAAAAAGTACCGTTTTCACATATACGCGGTTAAAACTTCCTCAATGTCATTTCTCTCCCAATTGTATTTTGCGCGTTTGCATTACGCAATTATGCTTATTTTCTCATTGCCAGGTTAATGCCAATTGCATTTCGCCAACTTCCCTGTGGCAGAAATGCCAAATCAGTATTAAAAATGTCCATTTTGGGCCGCGTACTGTCCCACAGCAGTACCCCTGTTTTGACTGCATATTTAGGGAGGCGAACAACTAAGGCCATTTGCGCCATAGGAAACAGGTAAGGGCGGAAGAGTGGAGAGAAACCCAGCGTCAAAATTAGCCTCCTCTTAAGGTAGTTTGACCGAAATATCATTTTACCTAGAATTCAATGAATGTGGTCTCATTTTAAATAAAAATATGTAACACTTCCATTGACACCAAAAATTCAACCCCTTACCACATTACTTTGCCAGATATTTTTCAGAAAATAACAGCCCTTTTACATGGGAAATAGTACGTGTATGCACTCCCGAGAGATCGTATTAAACAAATGAATAATTTCTAATACATAGATCTCGTAAAACCACAGCAAATTCTTCGGGGTCACAATTGACCTTCCGTTTTGATGGAGTTTCAAGTGTATCGCGTGAAAAAAAGTCAAGTTATAGACTTATTTACATATTTTTATTTGATTACTTTTAATTTCTGTCATGTAAAATGATATAATTAATGCAATATTTTATTTTTGTGCATAATTAATGCATTAATGATGGTTGCATTGATTCGTGTGTCACACAGCTGGTAAAATTAAAAGGTATAATTAGAATGTGGTCTCTATTATGATTAGGAAGCTATCTCGCTTGCACTACCTTAACAAAAGGCACCAAGGGGACCACGGTTTAACGTCTGATCCGACAGACGGAGAACTATCTTTGAAGTGCCCTCCACAAGACTCGCAAACAGGCATCAGGTTTTCCCTGAGACGTATCCTCCTCTGTAGGGATTTGAACCCTGGCCGTCCATATGGTATGCCAGTACTCTAGCCACCACGCCAACCGGATTCCCCAATCTCCATAACAGCCCATGTAAAAGTGTTACCTTTCAAGGCTGTATCACAGTAAAACTGGCATTAAAAAAAACCCTATCTCATTTTTTCCCAGTTAATAAAACGTACCCCAAAGATGATATATTATGGTTTACATAAAATCTGACATTGGTGACTTTGAGACGAGAGCAAAATTAAGTAAAGTTGCGAGCAGGATATGAGGCGAAGAGCACAATGAAATCCCCAACATCTGCTCATCGCCTTCCGCCATTCCTATGCCACTCGTCGGCCTCATCTTCCCTTCCACTTGAATTAAAACTGACCTCTTCCAGCGCCGCTATCGACGGGTGTTCTTTTTTTTACCTCCTCGCAGAAAAAATTTTGTAGCGGAAAATTTAGGGACTAATTAACCTGAGGGAAATATTTTATCAACGCAATTCAATTCAATAAGAAGTTTGGAGGGTTTCTAGAAGCTTTTATCTAAAATTAAACTTCTCTCGCTGAAGATTCTTGAAGGTGTAATAACGTAAGAGTAACGGATTAAATTTAATCTAAGATAAAAACTGCGATCGGTACAGAACTTTTAGGGAAGCGCAGTACATGCTTGCGAAATATTACGTACATGGACGCAGAAATACCGATAAATCTTTTAAGTACCAAAGTCGATTATTCCCAAGGGCAGAGGCCACGCGTCAATTTTTTCTTTCCTTCTCTGAGTCTTTGGTGGTCTATATACTCCTGGTATTCTGGCAAGCTTAACTTTTCCCTTTAAAACCTCGAATTGAATGTAGGTAGTTCATTAATGTGAGACCTCAAATTAGAAGAATATCTGTCACACACATTTTGAAGGATCATTTAAAGCTCGATCTCTAATTTTACTTTCTTATCTGTTTCACTCCAAAGGTTTCAAAATGTTATGAAGTTCTTATTCTCAAGTATTTTTTGTGCTAAATTCTTAATGCGTAACTTCGTCATTGGTTTATAAATGCGCTGGCAATAGACATGAGTAAATGAGCAGTAATCAACAGCTGTATACCACTCAAAATTTTTCTCCCTATACAGTATAATTCACTGAACTTGATGCCCCGGTATCTGGTGTTTTCTGCATAATAAATTGTTTTGATGCACTCTCATATACATTTTGATGACGTCATATCACAACAGCTACGTTTATTCAACCAAACCCTTTAATCCATGTTTACATCTCTCTCACTCAAGGCATGGAATCTTATATTGAGTGTAGAGCTGAGCAGTGGAAAATAACGTCCTTTGAGAAATGTGGACTAAAGCAATTAGTAGACGTCTGAAATGTGTGTGTGAAGGAGCCTGAAGTTGGTGCGATCGATAAAATGGAAGACAGATGATTAAAAGCCAGGTGCTGGAGGTGACAAAAGGAAAATACTTGAAAAGAATAGGAAATGGTGGCATAGGTGGTGGGAGCAAATAGTGTCAAATGAAAGGATGTCGAAAAACGGGAAAAGGGGGGACAACTTTGGTAAGCGGGGAATAAAGAAGGGAAAATGCTTCAACAATATTAGCAAGAGAAGTTGGACGCATGCAGGGCAAAGGTTTAAAGTGAGACATGGATTAAATTATCTTCAGTCATAGAATATCAATAAAAACATTCCTCCATTCTGAATTCACATTTACCGGCATAGAACACCTAATGAAAAACGTATTTACATAATAATCTAGCGGTCAAGTTTACCATACATTACAATTTTACTAGACAATGATTTAAGCCTATTTGTTATCAACACAAATAAAATAGAGAGCTAGTTCAAGAACGACAGCAACAATGAAATACCTATTTTTTCACCTATTTCAAATGCCTATTTATAATATGTTTCAGAACGATCTAGGAACGCGTCTTGCGAGAATCAGTATACCTGGAATTTGGGCACAGTGCACACCTTTATATCAATATTTGGAGAGGGAATACCTATGTAAAAGAATCAATTTCGTAGGGAAGGGTTTGGCCAAAGAATGTTACTTTGTTGTATCAATTTTATGCCAATAAACATAAGACTCTTGAAAATATTCTAGAGCTTGAACACAAATTAGTATCACGTAAAATTTGAGAGTTTACCTACCTATTTTCGCAAAGTTGATAAACATTTATATTTTCATTTGTCTTTCTGATGTTGGTACCATCAAAATTGATATAGCGGATGTTGAGAAGCATCACACAAAGATTCCTCAAGAAATCCTAATTCAGTATGAACCGCACTCAGTCGAACTGAATTTAAAACATTTAAGTATCTAGCAAATTGACTAGCTATATGGAAGGGTAGAGACTAACCGCAAGTGTCAGAATTATCCTGTTGGAGTCCTTAGTGTGTGACACTCCATCCGACCATTGAAGCATTAGACTAAAAAATAAATAATGAGAGCTTTTAATACGCGCTCAGTATTTTGGTAAAAATTACGCTACTTCCTGGATTCAATCCCGGATCATCGAGATGGATTCCCGTGATCTGGTCGTTTCAAGAACCGAATTCCCTGGACTTGATGAGCCAAGGGCATACCATCATCTCCATGTAAATAAAAACGTAAATAAATAATCTACGTGTGAAAAAGTTAAATAATTTACATACACGCCGTACATTCCACGCTGGTTATGACTCAGATTAATGTCGAGAAAGGTTTACACACTACAGAACCCACCAGAGTAAAGATCAACCGGGCGGAAAAATAAGTTACCAACGCCTTTGACGTTCGTCCAATTAATGCCTGAGCTAATGTCGTATCCGTTGGGTGTTTCTGAACGTTCGAGTAAAGCTTTCACGCAGGGATGTTATTATTGGAGAACAAGCATAGCAGCAATTCCGACTCTGAGTCCTGCACCTTGACATCAATTTGAAGGAAGGGTTTGGGGATATATGAAAACGTTTCGGAATTCCCCCTTTAACAGCGAGAAACATTCTCACACGAACCGCAAGTGTGTTCCCGCCAACTCTGCTCTTGAGGGTTGCCGGGGATCAGAAGGCATTCGGCCTTTTTTCCCCCACAATATCCACACCCCTCGAAATGCGGTGGTAGGAAACTCCCCACCCAACCCAGCCCCTCCGCTTAAGCGAGGGGGAGTGATATCCGAACGATAACATCGAAGCAGACCGTACGTTTCCACCGCGTCGGGGTGGTAGAGAGAGGGGAAAGGAAAAAAAGAGGAAGTGGAAATAACATATATCGAACAGCTGGGGTCGTTTCGGATTGCTCTCCGCCCGTGGAAGTGGTTCAGGGACTGAGGCCAGATGTGTCGGCGTCGGGGATCAGGCCGAGTGTAAAACGGTGGAACTCCGAAAGAGAGCGAACGCCTTATGATAACCTGAGGTATTCCATGCTTGCTTACCTTACTCTACGCGATCAGGCCCAGTGGACGGCGTGATATCAGGACCAAGGCTCTCCACTCTTCTCTTCTTCTTCTATTGGCCGTCCAATCTTCCCAGGCTTCTATTTGCTGTGGATCCTATCTTATACTATCCATCTATCTTTTCCTTGGTCTTTTCCCCTCCGGGCTCAAATAATTCGCAAGTTTAGGATATTGTTTATCATTCATTCGTTCCACAAATATGTAACGTAGATTCAATCAAATACTCAGGCGTCACCATCACTGAAGGCATGTCATGGAGGAAACACATCAGGGAAATAACTAGTGTAGCAAACCGTAGATTAGGATTCGTAAAAAGGGTTCTAGGCAAATGCGATGAGAGAGTACGAGAAGGAAGCTATTTTACACTTGTCAGGTCTCATTTAGAATATATACCTAGTATATGGGATCCGTACCAGGAAGGTTTGATAAAAGAATTAGAGCGCGTGCAAAGGAGCGTGCTAGGTTTGTAGAAGGCCGTTATGATAATTGTATAGGTGTCACGAGCTTAATAGAAGAACTAGGATGGGAATTACTATCAGAACGCAGGTTAAAATTTAGGTTAAACCTTTTAAGTAAATTCGAAACAGAGATGTTCACAGATGACGTTAGATATATATTGAGAACCCCTACGTATTATGCTAGGTTTGATCATATTAACAAGATTAGAGAGATAGATTGTCGTACCGATAGATTTAAAATGTCATTTTTCCCGCGTACTATAAGAGAGAACAATAGGCAGCGTAGCAAAGGGATAGGTAGGTGAAATATAGTTAGAGTAGTCTGTTGTGCATGATGCATGTAATAACAACCAATAATCCCTTCCTTATTATGTACATTTTAACCTGTACTATACCGTAGTAACTAATATTCTATTGTAATAACTACTGCAATTACTTGCAATAACTTGCTAGATGACAATAAATTAGAAATATTTAGGGAAGAGAGTAGGTCAAATAGTGGGCCATTAAATAACTTGCCATTCAACACGATAGCAAAGAATAACGAGTTGATCAGATAACACAGTATAGGTTTAGCGGGACGGAAGAAATCACAGAAAAAGGAAAAAGATAGATATCAAAACAACACCCATGAATGTCCAAACTGTAACTTTCCCAATGATTTAGAAAACAGAAACCCCACAAATCCAATAAGCAGACTTATTAAAATAGGGGAATTTTCAGTAGTGGTAGTTAACTGTCGTAGTTTAAGAAGCAAGATACCTGAATTCCATCTCCTTATCGAGAGTACTAATTATGACATAATTATAGGAACGGAAAGTTTGTTAATAAGCGATATTGCTGAGAGTGAAATTTTTCCACTAAATATTACGGTATACAGGAGAGATCGAGAGGGTCGACCAGGAGGGGGAGTATTAATCGCAGTTAAGAACACATTATTCAGAAAAATATAAGTGATTCCCGATAATATAATAGTGTGTGTATGGTGCTCCATTCAATGTGCTAATTCGAAAGTAATACATGTTTGTGCCTACTATAGACCACCCCATTCCGATGTACACTCAGTATTAGAACTCGAGAAATAGATCAGGTCCATTAATTCCCATAGTAACGAATGACAGATTATTGTAGATGGAGATTTCAATACACCATCGATAGATTGGAAAACATGTAGTCATAAGTCTGGCGGTAGGGACAAAGAAATCTGCGAGTCATTGCTTAACCTGTTCACATCACACGCACTACATCAAATAGTAAATTTGCCCAATAGGGGGGAGGAAAGTTCTCGATTTACTTGCCACAAACATCCCTGAAAAAGTTATTGAAGTTGAAAATGTCGATGGAATAAGCGACCACAAGGTAGTACACGTAAAATGTACCCTCAACACTAAAAAAAAATTTAAATTAAAAAGAAAGATTTACCTTTTTAGTAGGTAAAGCAGATTTTAACGGGTTTAGGCGTGACTTAAAGGCTTCTTTTGAAAAATTTGTGTACATTAGCAAAAATAGCGATACAGACAATACATGGAAAGAGTTACTCCAAATTATGCGGTCACTTGTCAACAGATATATACCTCATAAGTATAAGAGTGAGAATAGGGAACCAAGGTGGTACAACGCGGAGGTTAGAAAACGTTTCAAACGCCAACGAGTTAGCCACGCGAAACTAAGAAAAATGAAGAAAAACGTAGCTAATAGCGACCTAAAATTTCTATTGAACATTACAAAATTTGTGAAGCAGCCGCAAAAACAGCCCTTAGAAAAGCGTTTAGTGAAGTCAAGAGAAAAGTTCTTGGAGAACAACTAGAGAGAAATCCGAAAGCATTTTAGCCATATGTTAGGGAAGTACAGGGAACTAAAAAGTCAACGGTTAATTCCTTGAAAAACGATAGAGGCGAAATAGCAACTTCCAGTTTGAATAAGGCTAATTTGTTGAATTATTTTTTTCAGAGCGTTTTTAATCAATTTAAGCATAGTTTGCGCGAAACCATACCAGACCGATTTCAACAACCAATGCCCCCGATCAATATATCGTATAGCGGAATCGTATCCTTACTAAGGAACATTAGTTCGAACAAGTCCTCAGGTTCTTTTGAAATTCCAGCTCGAGTTTATAAAGAATTAGCTCTAAAAATGGCTCCGTATCTTAAAGTAGTATTTAACAAATCTCTCGAAGAACACGCGGTTCCCAAAGACTGGAGGATAGCAAACGTAACCCCAATTTTTAAAAGCGAAGATAGGGAACAGCCATGTAATTATTGACCAATATCATTAACATCACTATCATGTAAAATTATAGAGCATATAATGTTAACATCAATAATGGGACACCTCGACAGCCAGGATTTATTGATAATAAACCAGCATGGGTGCAGAACGGGAAGGCCTTGCGAAACTCAATTAGGTCTTTTTGTTCATGATATTTTAGTTTCCGGAGAAGGTAACGTGCAGATAGACGCAGCGTTTCTTGACTTTAGAAAAGCGTTTGACAAGGTTCCCCACTGTAAGTTACTCGAGAAGTTAGCATCATACGGGATAGACAGTAATATAGTAGGCCTTCTTACATGAACGAGTTCAAAGGGTGGTATTAGATGGTGTCACCTCGGGCGAAGTAGAAGTTGTATCGGGTGTTCCCCAGGGAAGCGTGATAGGCCCAATTTTATTTCTTCTCTACGTAAATGACTTGAATACAGTAGTAAAAAATAGCAAGCTCCGTCTTTTTGCCGATGATGCAGTAGTGTGTAAGGAAATTAGAAATGAAGAGGAGAGTCAGTCTTTAGCTAAGGATTTAGATGCGATTGATGATTGTTGTGATAGTTGACAGCTAGAATAAAATTTGAAGAAATGCGCGATAATGAACTTTTGGAACAAGAATGGGTTTCCCCGGAATAATTATTGCATCGAAGAAAAGAAAATATCTAACGTAGAATCTGTTAAATACTTAGGCGTCAACATCACTGAAGACATATCATGGGGGAAACACATCAGGGAAATAACTAGTGTAGCAAACCGTAGATTAGGATTCGTAAAAAGGGTTCTAGGCAAATGAGATGAGAGAGTACGAGAAGGAAGCTATTTTACACTTGTCAGACCTCATTTAGAATATGTACCTAGTATATGGGATTCGTACCAGGAAGGTTTGATAAAAGAATTAGAGCGCGTGCAAAGGAGATCTGCTAGGTTTGTAGAAGGCCGTTATGATAATTGTATAGGTGTCACGAGCTTAATAGAAGAACTAGGATGGGAATTACTATCAGAACGCAGGTTAAAATTTAAGTTAAACGTTTTAAGTAAATTCGAAGCCGATTTGTTCACAGATGACGTTAGATATATATTGAGAACCCCTGCGTATTATGCTAGTTTTGATCACATTAACAAGATTAGAGTGATAGATTGTCGTACCGATAGATTTAAAATTTCATTTTTCCCGCGTACCATAAGAGAGAACAATAGACAGCGTAGCAAAGGGATAGGTAGGTGAAATATAGTTAGAGTAGTCTGTTGTGCATGATGCATGTAATAACAACCAATAATCCCTTTCTTATTATGTAGATACTAACCATCTGGCTGAATGTGACCCTATTATCTAGCTAGTCTCCATTAAATATCCTAATTGCATGTCAATAGTGCATGTTTGGTGATCTTCACCCCCTGCCACACACCCTCTTGGTGGCTCGCAGGGGGGTAAACCATATTAATGTTATTTCTTGTATAAATGCTTGAAAATCTTGAACCAAGGCGCAACATTCCTAAGGGATAAAGCAAGTGACCGATTTTATTTTACGTCTACGTATTACCCTGCGAGCCAAATCACAAGATCAGAAGGTTTCTATTCGTTCCACTCCATTTTCAATGGCGTAATTTATACTGCTTTTTTCTCCCGCGTGATAGGGGTTAAGATTTCTTCCAATTAATTATCATACTCTTCTCCAATAGTAATTGGTGCATTGCATTAGAATATTCTAGCTGTTCTCCTGGTTTCTTTGTTGCAACAATGAAGAGCATGGAATACTGTCACAGGATCTGGTAAGATTAAGGCCTGTAGTCACACCAATTTTATGATCAAATGAGTAATGGTGTTTTTTCCCCCACGGCTGCTTCGTCGGGGTTGTAGGAAACGAGGGTTCCCGCTAGCTGAGAAGGGGTACACGAGTTCGGGGGGCATAGGGTGGAGGTAGGGAGTCCAATAGGGTTTCGAGAGTGATCGTTTGACGTCGAAATTGAATTGTGTTACGTGCGCGAGGAATAGAATGCGTGGGCGAGTGGAAGTGGAGATTAAGGAAAGTGGAACGCGTGGAGGCGGAAATATGATGAGGAGCGGAAAATTTCGGAGAAAGGAGTGCGTGGGAGAGAGGGAGGGAAAAGAGGACAAAGGAGAAGAGGGCAAAGGATAAGATAAAGAGGAGAGGAGAAATACGTGAGAAGAAAGGATATCGGTCAGATGATGGTACTCAAGGGAGGAAAAATGGTAAAACGATGAGCTGCAGATCAGACGAGGTCTCCTTTATGCGACCAAAATTGATGGTATTTCAACCATCACAAGCAATGAAAGTGATATAATTTTCATTCACAGGATTTTCACGGAGCAACAGTGGGTGTAATAATATAATTACGTTCGTTACTTACGTATTAATTCCCTCAGAGTCCCCGTTTCATCAAGCATCAAGTTTCGTTGCGTTCATAATGACCTTTTACTCGAAGGGTTTTGCAGTTTCGCAGCCACTTTTGATGCCCATCAGATTACTGACAAAGCCACTGAAGTGTCATGCGTTTGAAGTAGACGAAGTGACCTCAGGATGACCATCTTATGCATACGAGCTGCAAGTGATTCCGCCTGTGCCACGCAGGAAGGAATACACTTGATACTTTTACCAGCGTGATCATAACTCCACCGGGCACACCTATGATGAGGATAACCACTCAATTATGTAGTTATTATTACCCCGGCTCATTATGCATACTTTGTAGTTAGAAGGGACATGAATACGGTGCGCTGGTATCATTACGCTTACGATAATAATCGGGAGCACGATATGAACTCCACTTAAAATCAAGGATGATGACTTGCAGTGCTAGTAAAAAAAACTACGATTATCGAGAGTTAGATATTGACATGATCGGCAGTTCCAGCTGATAATTAGTACCTAAATACCGACGATAGGTATCAGTGACTGGATAGACACTAGCATTAGGGACAGATCGGTTTTGATAGGAACTATCGGCGACTCAAAGCGTGGGATAACTATTATAGCCATATCAATACAAGCGATTATTTTATTCAACCAAAATAATAACAAAAGTTATCAGCGTTTAAGTAGCGCACCATAATCATGCAAAAACTCCGACTTATTGCCATTTCATCAACATGCTGCCAGCATCTTCATTAATATATCAAAAAATCTTCATACCAAGGAATTTACAGGTATGTTAATACTAGCAAACATTTATTGAGGATAGATTTTTCGCCATTAATCGACAGAATAAACTGTGCCCTGGTTCATTCATTACGACAGTAGGATCTACAGAAATATCTCTTTAATTAGAAACTGTTCCACGAAAAGGATAAATATAAAGTCTTTTGCCAAGTGTACCCTAACCTATTGCTTATGTTAATCAATATAACAAATTGAGGGCTGTAATTTTCTGCACTTTGGCAACGAGAGTAAGTGGGACACAATTTTTTGGCTCTAATAATCAGCACAATAGTTCAGACGATTATTAACGCGGGCTGCGATAAAAACTAGTGTTATCCAGAAATTGAAATTAACGTATACTGCCGGCGACAAAGACGGTTGGAGAAATATTTATTTATATAGAGATTTACGTGAAACTTCGCATAAATTTATGTACGAGTAAAATGGATAGATAAAAGAGAAAATAATTTTATGTTACCTGTTGGTTTTATTGGCAGTTTAATGCTCATTTAGCTCGTAGACTTATATTCAAAGAACCACGGAACAAGCCGCACAGTAACTTCAACGGACTCACCCGGTAGTGATCACAGAATTGTGTAAAATTTAGAGCGGAAAAAGTCATTCGCCTGGACTGGGAATCGAACCCAGATCCCTCGACTTCGCACCGAGTGCTCTAGCCAATTTGTTATCAATTAACCTGGTTAGAGTACTCGATGCGAAATCGACGGGTCTCGGTTCGATTCCCAGTCCAGGCGAGTGATTTTTTCCTGCAAATTTCACACAATTCCGTAGACTTATGGCATTTAGCATATAATTTGAAAGAAATTGTTGAAATATGAACATAATTTCTCTTCAACGCGAAAACGTACATATTACAATGGTTCGAAGAAAAATTTAGGTATCATGTCGAATAAAAAACTCACGTTTACATAATATTTTTGCATGAATTTTGAATTCCTCTCTGTATATCCAAGTTATAAGAAAGCTTCTATTTATATTAAACGATAATTTTAAAAGATGATTCTAGCCTCATTTATATTACGGCATGTATAGTTTATTCCGACGCATGAAAATATGCACATAGGTGATTTGTGGTTCTAGACTTTTTTTGACTTAATTAAAAAGTTATTATAATAGGAGCTCTGACTCGTAACTTGCGCTTCAACCACCTTATATATAGGAGATAGTCAAGACCTAACCAATGTAGACTGTAACTGCCAACAATTTAACAGTAGTAAATAAATCATGGTAAAATAGCTTAATCCATGGTAGGATAGTAAAATATCTAAAATCGAGAGTAAACATAACAAAGCTGCTTGGTAAGCAGGATACTGAAAGGTAAAGAGTAAACATAGAACTAAGGGTTATAATGGTGCCCAGATTATTTCTATGTCACAATAATCTAAATTAAGGAATAGTTTGGCATCAAAATCCCAGCTTTCAAACGCGAACGCTTTCTTTTACGCCGAAGAGGCTGGGTTTAAGAGGGGAGAGATAGAAGAACAGGAGCACAATCAGCAGGTAGTAATTGACTCCTCTAAAGGACTCCTTCAACAGGAGAAAAAAAATCGTCCTTGTTTCCTCAGACCGAGAACCCTCCTTCGTTTGCGCTCTGAGGTGGTGAAAAATGTTCTGAAGGGGTTCTTGGGTAGGACTGATAGGGGCAAATTCCCCGAGGGGGATGACGGGAAGGGTTGGAGGGGGGAGGAGACGACGGTTGTTCGGAGGAAGAAATGGGGATCTCCCGCATGACCCCTTATGCGGTTTGAACGAGGCCTGATTACAACACCGGATTTCCTTTCACCCAGCTCTGAGCAGCGCGGAGCTTAAGGACTGAAGAAAGCCCTTTCGGATGGGAATTGCTTTTTAAATATTTACCACCGCGGGATCAACCCCCTCCAACTCCTCTCCCTCTATGCGGCTCTCCGCCCGAAGGGATTGTCTTGAGCAGCAACGCCCCGAGGGTAGTCTCAAGGCTTCTGCCATTTGCATGTCTTCATATTTAAGAAGATACTCCCGACGAAAGAAAGGAGAAGTTACTGGCAGCGCTTAAATTACGATTTTTCGCGCTCTCTCCTTCTTTTTTCTTCTTTCCCTGATGAAGATTATATTTTACTTAATAACGCTTCCAGGAATAATCTTAAAATACGATTCATCTCTCAAAAAAATATTTAAAAAATGACTTGGGTCCACGAGTTCTAATTCAAATTAGAGCGAGAGAGATATGAGAAGAAAGGGAAGAAAACTAATATGAAGGCTCTCAACCTCAATGTCATTCAAAGAAAAAAGGATATGCTTAGTAATAAAAGCGCCAACAAAAAGATGCATCAAGGCACCTGGACCGGCTTTAATACGTATGCAGACTAATTCTATGGGGAATTTCAATTATACGCCATTCTATTTCTACGCTACGCTTTATCTATTCTATGCCAGACTATAACGATTTAACTCCACAATTCAATTGCTATTTAACTCATAAACATACATACCAATCACACCGTTCCCTTCCGGGTTAATTAAAATTTTTCAGTCATATATACATATTTGTACACCTAACTCTGCTTCCCGGTATGTCAGTACACCGCATATACCTCCTAGTGGTGGGTCGCGGGTAACGGTATGCTGGCTCTCAAGGTAGTCCTTTCAGAAGGGATCCTAGCTTGAGCAGAATAGTGAAAGCAGGCCGAGGGCATTACTATGCTTTGGTTTCTCTTATAGCATACTGGCGAAAATGTTCCAAAACTGACCGATAGAGCACCGTAATCGTTAGCAGGGAAAATGGCACGTGGTGTGGGTACTGCAAGGGCTGGTAACTTTGCATACTCTATCACAAGTTACTCATAAGAGTCACAATGTAGCGTCGGACGACCGATGTCACGATAGGCGGAAGCTGATTGAGGTTAGCCCATCAAGATGCGTACTCGTGAACTATTGTTGAAAATATTGTAAGTTATCTAGCGGAATGTCTCAAGCATGGAGGTAGATGGAGAGAACATTACGCCTTAAAACTGAAGCCTTTGAACCGAAATAACAACTATATTGGTCATCCCAGCTCTTTACATACTTTTCCTTTGGCTAGCGCGACAAAATGGACAAATATGCGTATTTATATTAAGAATATTCCACCTAATGTTTGACTTTTTAGTTAATAATAGTGGAAATATGCACTTGGTACTTGATGCAACCTATTTTATTCGATTTTACCACAGGTTTCAGCGGAAATTCGGATTATAATTCATTTAAATAAATAACAAAATGTATGTAAAGAAAAAAATGTATATTCCTATCGATGATAAAATGAAAAATGCTAATCATAATGAAATGATAAATCTTGGTAAACTCCACACAAATTCATTAAATTAGAATCGTCCAGGGTTTTAGCAACTGAGTGCCATTTTCAAGAACCTTGACTCTTGATTCAAGATTCATCGTGAATGTCCAAAACATCCACCAAGTAACTCCTGAAAGAGTTTCGTTTGTTTATCATTCAATCATTTTATCGATACAAATATATCCTTCAAATGGGTAATATTAACAAATGTTACATTATATTACGTTTCCACAAAAGCTCAGTTTATGCTCTGCATGCATTTTCTCATCACACGGAAAAAACAGTAAAAGACTCAATAGAAATTGGATTTTGTACTGAGAATGACTTTTACGGGTAGTAGAGATTGATAACACGGGGTAAATAACTTTCAGATTAGAATGAAAGTATTTTTTCATTGAAATCAATAACACAACCGCGAAATTTTCACCAGCAATTTAATTAAGGAGAATTAACCCTTTGTTACTCGTGGATGAAAATTCCGTAAATACTCGCGTCGGGTCATTTGGACCCAGAATATCACATGCATTTTTTTTAAAGGAATTTTTCGGCGAAAGTTAAAAATAATAATTCGCCAAGGAAAGTCGGGTCTTACATTAAATAGTAATTTGAAAGGCATAGAGATAATCTCATACTTTTCCTACCAAGAGTCAATCATCTACTCGGCAGATAGCAATTTTTGATCTTCTCTTATTAATGTGATATCTTGTATAATAGGTATTGCAATGTCACTGAAAATATTCCAACTAACAATATTTTATATAAATAATTCCTCAGTAAATGCAGAGAAAAACGTAAGGAAAGTATTGAATAAAATGTCAGATGTGAATTTTTCAAGAGAACATATGCCTCATAATTTAATGGGACTAAATTACAATTGCAAACGAAAAGTTAAGATTAAGAATACTTTATTTTGCTCTGGGTACATCACCCCTAAGAGCATTACAAAAATTATCAAAAACAATATACAACAAAATAAGCATTAAAAACCACAAAGAGAGTAGAAAAATGTGAGAACAACTTATTCTATATTAACAGTAAGAAATCAAAAGTAAAAAGTTCGGAACTAAAAACAATATACAACAAAACAAGCACTAAGTACCACAAAGAGAGTTAAATGTGTGAGACAAACTTATTAGAATATTAGCAGTGAGAAGTCCAAAGTAATCATGAATAGTTCGAGTTGTGACAATAGGCAGACAGTAAATTTTTCTCACTATATTCTCTACTTTCTTATTTATGCATGATGTAAATATTGATGTTCTCATTTATGCATGATATTTTGAATCTGTGGTAGTAGTCTTCGTATCCCTTGCATGTTGGAACGATTGACGATAGAATGTTTCTTGGTTATTAGATTTTTAATTGGCGCTTTGCATGTGTGGTACGCGGGTTTCAATGTAATTTCGGTGTTCTACCGTATAATTCATGCATGCCTGGTGTGAAAGCACCCCCTGCCACACACCCTTTGGGTGGCTTGCAGGGTATGACGTAGATGTAGATGTAACAAGTTCGGAACTACTTCGCAAGCAGGTAATGAGATATTTTGGCTTTAAAGGCAGAAAGAGTCTGACTGCATTTGACATAGTTCGGTAGAGAGTTCCATGTTGCGGTGGCGCTGACTACAAATGATAGGTGGTATTTTAGTGGTACAATGCGCGGGGCAGTACAGATTGGCAGGGTCACTTCTGGTAGACATACTCAGAGATAGTGGAGTACTAAATAAGTCGTAGATATACCGAGGTTCTCTCCGGGAAAATAGCACGTATAGAAATGTGCGGAGCATGTATTGGCGTCTGTTTTCAATACTAAGCCAGGCTAGTTGTGCTCTATAGGGAGTGATATGCTCGGCTCGGCGAATATTAAAAATGTATCGAATGCAGGAGTTCTATAATCGCTGCAGTCTCTCTTTATGTTCATTAGTCAAGTCACTGAAGACCAATGAGTAATAGTCAAAATGTGGAAAAAGTAGTGTAGTGATAAGTAACTTCTTAGTATGAAAAGGTAGTATATGCTTGAAGAGTTTAAGTCGATAGACTGTGCTATTGATCCTATTTGAAATTTGAAGTACATGGTCGTGCCTAGTGAGGTTCATGTTCATTAATATTCCCAGATTCCGAACAACGTTGGAATATGGTACAGCAACGTTGTCTAGAATGAAATTGGGGACTTCACCGAAATTTATTTTATTTATGATCCTCGCTGTACCAATAATGATTGATATGGTTTTCTCACAGTTTACGGTAAGGTAGTTCGCTTTGGCCCAGTTTTCCACGGCATCAACGTCCCTGTTAATTTGAGCGATCCCTTCATTTAGGTCTTGCAGATGACAGTGATAATAAATTTGCAAGTCGTCCGCATATAACATGTACTTACAATTTTTTATTACTTTTGGGAAATCTAATATGTAGATAGCAAACAACAGGGGACCAGGGGACGGATCCTTGGGGGACACCTTTCTCAGTTGGTAGCCATTAAGATAGATTACCCTGAGAGTCCCGGACTGCCTGTTGCCGCCCAGTCAAATACGAGAGAAACCAGTTAAGAGCAGAAGCAGAGAAGTCGAGCAGCTTCATTTTACTGAGAAGACAGGCATGATCAACTCTGTCGAAGGCCTTACTAAAGTCGAACAGGACAAGTATTGTTACCTTCGACTGGTCAATAGCTAGACGGATGTCGTCCGTGACTTTGATTAGAGCAGATTGCGTACAGAAAACTTAAAAGTTATCAATATATAGTATACAAATTGACAAAAACTTAGATACAAGATAAAGGGTACTACTTTTCATATAACATGTCAGCACATCCTCAGCAATTAACTGCAGTGTGCGCTTTACAAATTATCTCACCACAGTCATTGCACATTTGTGAATATTTGTTGTCATTCGTACTCGGGTACAAATGACACCTTTTCCTTTTTTTGGATACATTTTTATCAACATGTTTTTGATTTACAATAATCGAAATAGTAGTTCCAACACCATGCTCATGCAAAAATAATTGAATTTTTTGTCTTAACCAACGAGGCAACTTGAGATTGTTAGCACGGCCTAGTATAATAGGAATGACTAGACTATGGCCTAAGTTTTTCAAAAAAATCCTCCTTCTTAGTTTACCACCAGTGTTACTTTTGACAATTATGTACTAATTAAGGGCAGTAACATTCAGAAGGTGATAGAAAACAGCCAAAGTCCATCTTTTTGTTTTCCTTCCCACGTCATAACTAGAGCAAAGCTGATCACAGGAATCGACCCCTCCTTTAGTCAAATTATAAAAAGTTACAACTTCAGGCTTTTTCCTGTCACCAGTATCCTGGTCAATTATTTTGTCATTGTGCATTTTTGAGATCAATATCACAGCCTTGGACCACTTGGGCACATAAGAAACTATTGTTATATCTTTGGTGAAGCTAAATATTCTGGAACACACTTCTCTTTTTCTAGAAGGTAGAAATTCTGGCGGTATTTCTGGTTTGTTCTTGCGTAGAGTCCCTACCATGGTCAATTTGTTTTCCGCTAGCAAGGTTCTGGCCACAAAAATATCGTTAGTTTATTTTTTTTTCGTTTCAGTGCTTTTAACTATGCCCAATTAAGCATAATGCTCCACAATTAAAAATTAATATTGTACAAAAACTTACCTCATATGGGTCGTATATCATTGCCTATGCCATGGCACTAATGAAGAATGAAATGATGGAGTAGGCAATGCCGATATATATAGACTATCTTGAGTTTAATTAATACGGTTCACTCAAGCTCTCCATGTTGCTCTCCACAAATTATCAGTTCCAGGTTTCATGCCATTCCCGCAATGGAGACTATTTGTATCGACGGAGGACCCTTGAGCATAATGAAGCCACGTTTTTCCTGCATGGTCCACTCGGAGAATGCATTCGAAATATGGAGAAGAGCAGGCTGGGTCTCCTTCTCATGGGATACGTCCTCTACCGCACAGCGGCCATGTCGGAAAACACTTGAAAACCACAGCGCAAGAAACCCGAGGATCATCCCACGATCTCAACTAGCAGAGCATGACGGAGTCTGGGTCCTGAGGATCTTCGCTGGACGTCATGTTGATAGTTAAGAGTTTAGAAATGTTAGGCATATGAATTTCTGAAGCGATAGAAATAGTGAGAAAGAAGCGATTGAACTGATATGATATCATATTAAAATTATTAAAACGAAATTTCACACACAATCAAAGGAGTTCAGCTTTATGTTTCCATCTTGAATTTATCCTTCCATAATCGACTCCCTAAATGAATTTGGCGAGTATATGTTAAATAAACTCATTGAGATACAAGGCGAGAGGGAATTAAGTCATCAAACAGTAGTCAGGTAACCGAAATAATAACAATATTGGTAATTCCTACCCTTTCCTTCCATTATTAACAAAATCACGACGGTATGGACGAATTAATGGATGCAAAGCTAGAAATGTCCATCATCTGCATAAAATTTAAGTGAAGTAACTCTAAAAACATACACTGGCTACTCAGTACTAACGATTTAGCTCGGTTTACTATGATTTTCACCAGGAGTACTTATTTTTATTAATAAAGAGACGTGCGAATGCTGGAAGGAAAGTGGTAGGTAGCATGTGGAGCATATCAAAGAATGAGTGCCTGTCTAAGGAAGCGAAAATCGCTGTGTGCAAAAGTGTATTTCTCCCCACCTTGTTGTATGGTAGTGAAACCTAATTGTGTCAAGATAGACAAGAGCGTAAATAAAACGCCTTGGATTTGAGTTATCTGAGGAGTAGTTGCGGCAGCGGTAGGATGAATAGGGCCAGGAATGAGTGGGTAATAAATGAATGTGGGTTAGATGCTCCAGTAATGGACATATATGAAAGAAGTGTGATTCGTTGGTTTGGCCATGTTGAGAGAATGGATGAGAGTCGAATAACGAAACAGATATATAAGAGTGAAATGAATGGTGCGAGAGGTAGAGGTAGGCCGAGAAAGTTGTGGTTGAATGTGGTTGAGGAAATTCTTAGGAGGAGGAATATTAGGAGTCTTAAAAACAGGAGGGCGTGTATGAAGCAGTGTATGGGGGTAAATGAAGCAAAAGAGGTTTGCAAGGATAGGTCAGCATGGAGGAAATTATTGAAGTAGAGTTAGGTGTAGAAATACGTATTTATGAGTGAAAATGTGTGACTCTGCCTACCCCGGAAGGGAACAGCGTGATTGGTATGTATGTAAATAAATGTGCAATGTTTGTAAGGATAATGCATATTAAAGAATTTTTACATCCTGCTATCTTGTAAATCATCGATGGAAAATATCGTAAATTTGCAACACTGGTA
The DNA here is from genome assembly GCA_963169105.1 of Ceriagrion tenellum. Lineage (NCBI taxonomy): Eukaryota > Metazoa > Arthropoda > Insecta > Odonata > Coenagrionidae > Ceriagrion > Ceriagrion tenellum. The sequence continues at coordinate 144,936,840 of OY720640.1, read as the reverse complement.
CGTCAGCAAGGAAAATTGGAGTTAACAATAATGTTGGATGGGCAACGCCCACGTTGCAGCGGCCAACATTAGTCACCATAGCAAGCGCCCTCTCCATCTGCCTCAGTTCACGAATCCCACGATGAGGTATCCTTAGCAATCCTACTATATCCAATACTAAGACATCTATTATTAATGGCGGCGTGTGGTAATTTAAAGGATATGTCGTCTAAGTTTCTAAGCGTATTGCTTTGCATACTGGACAACAACAATTGCCTTCCTCTGTAATTATTCTAAACTTCGATATGATGACACGAAGCGAAAAATCTTGCTTCAAAACTAAAATTCCTTAATTTATAGATAACTACACACAATTCGATGGCTAGAAATTGAAAATGCACGGTCTTTCGGCTATTTTACCGTTCAAGTCCAGCGACCATAGATATCTACATTTATTAAGTCTTAAGAAATTATGTCATGGCTAAAGTTTTCCATTGATTCACTTGGTACAGCTGTTTTTTATTGAAAATATTTTCTGAATCCCAACTCGTACTAATTCACTGTTTTTTTCTAGAAGTTTGGAAAACCAACATATTCACCTAATTTCATGTTGTTAGGTCAGCTGAAAGTGCCTATAAATTAGGTTTTCCATACTTGAATTAGGGTTTGTCTAACTGTAACTTTATACATGTGTACCAATCGCTAATCAATTAGTATTGACCAGCTTACTTTGATTCTGTCTTTTTAGTTCCAATATTTAAATATGAAAGGAGTCTGCGTCACCTTTTTGCTACTTACGACCATTTTTTTTGTCTGTTCTGATATAAATCAAGCAAAGTATAAGTGATATGGAATGATTCAATTACTATAAAGTTTTTTAGCTAGTTAGTTACTATACAGTTCTACTTTTCCATGATATAAGGAGCTGCAGATATCCTATTCGCATCTCAGGCTCAATGGATAACTATATTTGAGCATTAAATCTCCAACCGTACCTATTCTACTTAGTATTTCTTAGTACACTGGGATATATTCAATTAGAACGCGTTCAGAACTACCCAGTTTTTTAACATTTTATGAAACACGGAGAATTCCAAGCAAATAACAACAACCTTCGCAGAAAAGCAGATATTTGAGATGCAAATGGCAAATGGCAAAATCTCGTATACCCACTTTAAAAAAATTCACTTGAGTCGCAAGAATTAAAAAAGTGTTTTTAATTGGTATTCAATCTGTATGAACCCGTCACCCCAAATCCAGAACAGTCAAGAGATGCAACTCGCTTTACCTGGAATGGATTACCCGAGCAATATTGCCATGTTTGAGTTTTCTAGTAGGAGTAAGCGTAATGAATGGACTCAAACTTCGTGGGGGAATTAGAAATGAAAAAAATACATATAAAACCAAAATCTACACGGGTGAGAAACAAAAACTTATAAGACACCAAGAGGGAAATGCAAAGAGGGTGAAATGGAAGTTCTGCCTCTTTCTCCCAGATTCAGACTGATGTCCGAAATCTAAAAACATCGATCGTGGAATTTAATACAGCTTATTTTTGTGGCAATGTCGTCACGCGTGTATGCACACCTCAAGGACACATTTTTTCACTTAAATCAGGTTTTTCTTTCTTTCTCACCTTCCAGAAAAGACAGGTGGGTGGAAAAATGCTACCCTTTAGGTACAAGGACAGTTAGATTTCCCGCATCTTCTACGCAATTCATCGTCATAGCGACGCTAGCTGTACTTGATGCTTCGCAGGTTTTGGATTTAGGAGGGTTTAGATTAGCTAATCAAAGCTAAATAAAGCTAGACAAAGTCTCTCTTGAAAACTATTACACTCACGTATTACTTGGAAAAAGAAGGAATAATGAGTACATACTTAAATTTGGAGTCCGTTCAACATGATAGCTTGACGTTGCTAAATAACGAATAAAAAGAAATTTGTTCAATTTATGCATAGGAATTATAGGTGATATTAGGAGCGTCTGAAGAAATTACAACTTGGCTGTTTCCACATGAGGATTTATTGTTACCGACCATGGTTTCGTTACAGAGTAATATAATCAATTATACCTTGATAATGTTACTCTGTAACGAAACCATGGTCGGTAGCAATAAAACCTCATGTGGAAACAGCCAAGTTGTAATTTCTTGAGACGCTCCTACTATGAAGGATTTCCACGAAGTCACGCCCGCTACCATTACTTATACATAGGTGATGTTTCCACAGCCAGAATTAAAACTCGATAATGAATATTTTTACAACACTTCACTTAAGTTCAGAAGAAAGCTGAATACTTACACGCACAACAATATTTTTATTGCCTTCTAGAATAATAATCCGATCAAGCCATTGCTATACACCGAATAATATTGTTTCAGCAACCAAGACTCTCAGTCATTTTTATACAGTCAGTACGAAAATACTTGAGCTCTCCAGGGGAATTAAGCGTTGCAAATAGACTAAAACCTTGTGAGGGGAATTGGAAATGAAAATGATCACATTTGAAACCATATTTTTTCACAGAGCGAGAAAAAAATAAAAATAAAAAAAATACTTTTTGAGGTACTCACATATACCCATCCATTAATACATATACAATATAGGAGACAAACAGTCGACACTAAAAACTTGGACTCATTTCATGTTTTAATGACGTCTCTTAGTCATAAATGGATTAATTTATATTTAAACCAGTAAACAGTATCCATTGTCTTAATCTGATGACCTTACTTAGCAGTTGTATAAAATTTTTAAATCTCGGTAAATGAATTAGAAATATGCAGCTCTTTTTATAAAATTTTAATCCAAGCAAACATTTTGGTATTGTATCTGGAAACCATGAAATGCTTTACATGCGAACTTACTACTGAGAAATGGCATGGAATGAAGTAGAATCCTACGTTGAACTGGTGAACGACAGCACCAGTCACAGAAAGCTGACAACGTCAGCGCTGAAACCTTGTGATGAGTATCTGAACTGGCTACAATATAATAATAAAGTGCGTTCTAACGGCTTTTGACTTATATCATAAAGGTAGTGACTCCAATAGCCGTTATCATTACAATTCCGTTTAGTATTTTTTATTATTACAATAGTATTGTAAACGGCTTATGGAGTTGCTACCATCATTACATGGCTAAATCACCCTTATTTGTTTATAAAGAAAGAGTTATCGTCAAAATCTTTTTTCTAATTGCAATGACCTTGGGGTGATAGTTCCTTTTGAGCCTGAATATTCGTATACATTTTTTCGAAAATTTTTTGTTAACTGTCCTGAGGTTTTACAATCGGTTGCCGTTTCGGTAAATGGTTAAATAAGCAAAGGATCATGAGTATCATCATGATTTTCATAAAAAATACTCGCAAACAGTCAGAATGTAAGTGAGAGTGCCGTGGATGAAGTTATATGGGAGCTGAATCCCCCAGAAAATGGACAATAGTAAGTGTATAAGAGACCAACCCGGCAAGCACGTTCTGGACGAGGCGTTTTATGTCCGCCTGATGCCGTTTATGCTGTCAATTACTGTCGAATGACTCGCAAAAGAGTCGGAAAACAACTCCATAATGTAACAAAAATTTTTTATGTCTTGTATCATTTTTGGTCCGAGTGGAAGGACCCGAATTACCCGCGATTGGTGCAAACGAGCGCTTTCACTCTGGCAAAAATGAGGATATGGTTGTACTAGCTATCTCCTCCATAATGCATCACCAAGTGAAAGCCATGCGAAACATTCCCATGAGCCATGGGTTTTAGGTTTTGCCAGCAACGGACTCAAGGGGAAGGATATATCGGGATTAACTACATTACAGATTATTATGCAACAGTTAAGCCATGGATAAACATGCAAAAAGTTTGCAGTCGGGGCACTGCCAACGGAAAAGAAAGCTAAAATTAATGAAGTACAATCATTGGTTTATATTGGTTAAGGAAATCTAATTATTATTATTATGTATTCTACCGGTAAAGGCAGGTTTTTCTGAATGTCGGAGTATCTCCTCCCGGTCTTATACACATTCAGGGGCCTATCTCCCTCTATTATATCCTTTTTCGCCTCTGCATAAGATCTACCCTTCTTCATCCCGTCCATTAAACCTATTCTCTTTCTTCCCCTTCCCCGCTTGCCCAACATCCTTCCCTCTATCACACTCTTGAGGAACCCATCACCATTTAATACATCCTTCAGCCATCTATCCTGCCTATCCCGGATTTCATTCAAAAGATTCCTTTCCTCGCCCACCATCTCATGCACTTCCTCGTTAGTCTTCCTTTCCGTCCACCTAACCTTCTCCATCTTTCTCCACATCCACATCTCAAATGCCTGCAGCCGATTCTCGTCCTCCTTTCTCCTTCAGGGTCCACATTTCTGCCCCATACAACACTACGCTCCACATCAAGCTCTTCACCAGCCTCTTCTTCACATCCTTACACAATGTCCCCGTCATCAGCTCCCTTCTATTACTAAACGCCTCCTTAGCTAGCACTATTCTCTTCCGTATGTCTGTGTTACTATTCCCGTTTTCCTCTAGCGTGCTACCTAAGTAATTAAACTGTTCTACTTGCTCTTATTTGTTCACTGACATCAAAAATTGAATCAATCATTGCTCATGTTGGTTTTTATGTCAGATTTTATTACTCCTCTTGCAGAAAATGTTACGTCAGACAATTAATCAATACCCTAAATTTCCTCCTCAGTGTGCAGTCACTCGATTAGGCGACAATTTCAGCTGTGAAAAATACACAGCCAAGTCATACTTTAAAAAATCAATCGATACTATGGTCCAACCTAATCCTACTGCCCCGTTACCCATATAATCATCATTCATCCAACCTCATTCCACGTCTTCGATTTTCCGGCAAGTGTCTTAAATTCTTTATCCACCGACTAGTTTATGCTTTTCTTTAGGCACAATGTACTCATCATTCCCGGTTTATTCTTTATAACCTATATATTTTTCCATATATTTCATATGAGCAGCGGGTTTAACAAAATTTCCGTAGTCACGGACACGGTTCACCAAAAATTTGTAACGTTGAGTATTTTGACGAATGTTTTTTGAAACATTTTACATATTCAAAATACAGGTAAAATACAGTTGAAAGTATACGGTTTATTATTATTTTTCTTCCTTTTGGCATTTTTCTCAACATTGCACGGCTAGCATTAACAATTTTAATGTAAAAAGTAAAAGAAGACCGCAAAAGCAAACATGCGTCACGCATTCCAATGCAATCGCCAGTCTGTATTTTTCTCCGCGCAATAAGCACGCATAACGTTCCCGCCAAAGAGGTTTTCACTTCAAAAACCTGATAATTTTGGTGGCGCATGACCCTATTTCTTAATACGACATTATTTCTCACATGGCAGACGTTCTGCCTCTAACCATACCTAATTATATATATTCATAAGACCAAATATCTTCCTTCCCTTCACCGTTTGCCCAGCATCCTCCACCAGAGGCCACGCGCTTGAACCATTCGAGAAAATCACGATCACATTACTAAGGAGTCACGTGATACAAAAACTAAGGTTTCGTAATTCCGGAGTACTTAAAACATAAGTAAAAACCTCACCAACACTTCAACATCCAGTTTTTCTCGCGGTAATATTATAATTGGGTTTTTATATCTCAATTAGAGACACAATAAGAAACAAATCAGACACATTAAAGTCATACATCCGTGTGGGTAAAAATTACCTAAGTCCGTTTGTCGTCGTGACTCCTTAGTAATGTGACCACCACGTGACTCCTTCATTGCGTGATGTAGATAACCTCGAGCAGTTGAAGCACAAGGATCACTTTGGCATTCAAGTGTCTCCTTACCCATCTTAATTGACCGATCCTTAAACTAACACTTTTTCCATCTTATCTTTTATAGAAGTTTCCTCTCTCAATACTCCAATACTTCATCGCTGTCATTCATTTCCTTTCATTAAACTTTCTCCATTCTCTTCCTGACCCACAACTCAGAAAACTTCAGCCTATTCCTTCTTCTTTTTCATAAATTTAAGTTTTTGGACTATATAACGAAACGCTAACAATACAAAATTCAATTAAAGGCTTTCATTTAAATTATACAATAGAGTCCTCGATGAAAAAAAATTCTTTATAGCTTAAAAAACTTTGGAAGAAATGGTAGGCAGCTGGTTATTTTAATGGAAATACTTGGAAAATGTAGACGTTATTTTAAAATTTTATTCGTTAAATATCAAATTCAGATTCAATAGGATATAATGACAGTTGAAATTAGTCTAAAGTGATGAGATGCGCTCAAATATTATAATACGCAAAACGTACAGGGTTTCTGTCGGAAGAACAGCACCGGTGTTTCTTTTTTGCCGAGTAATCACTTACTTAAACCAGCAATGTGTTACGTTCTCATCATGCTCATCTGGAGCATAACGAGCACCATTTATAATTTGCGTATCTCTTGGTCAAATACTCCTCTCATTTCACATTCCGTGATCATAGGTATAGTCATTATCTATATCCTTACAGAAACTTACGATTAAGCCTCTACCATTAGAATCTTATATCTTGTACAATTAAACCCCCCAGAAAAGCATTCCACAGGCTTCACGCACCATAGAATGAGAAGATCTGACCTCAAGCATTACTTATCGCATCGTGATCACGAAAAAAATCGCATGACTTTGCAATGGTCTATTGTTGCTCCAGCCTATCCTCAAAGATGTATAACCTTAAGCAACAAAATTATGTGTTTTCACATGAAATAGTCACTTGGACTGTCAGGGGTGGCACAGGTTACTGGCTAATACACCTGATGGGCCATAAGGAGAACGAGGTACAAAACCGGGTCAGGTGAAATGACTTTTCCATTGTGAATTACATTTCATTGGTATACGATCAGCCGGAATTAGGTGGTGGACTTTCCCAATGATTATCTCGGAAACCAAGGATTCCCTGGGCGATCCTCAACATGAGCGTGTGTCGGCTACATTTAAATTCGCTGAACCAATATTTAATTGTTGTCATTGATAGTCAATAGTCCCCATAAACAGTATCCATTTTTGCTTTTATCGCCTCACTTGTTTTTTACAGCCAATATTTAAAAGCAAATCACTGAACAATTTAGCGCTTTTACCATTCAAACGAAAACCAACTTGCAGCAGAGGTACCTATACTAAAATTGCTATCCAAACCCACCAATAAATCAGTGGTGAAATTTGTATCCGTCATCGTAAAACATATTGTAGCGCACGATAATATCAACAACTTGCCTTAGTGACGTCTTCTTTATTCAAACATGGGTACTTATGGAACCACCCTCTTATTTGGTGCCCTCCTTAGTGTAACTGTCCCCCAAGTTTTTTTTGAGGTTGTTGCGGCAATATTGGATAACATGGACCCTTGCGATAAAGGGGCAATCATGGGCATGGCGCGTTAGAAAAGGATGGGAATCGTTCGACTGAGAAATTTTCTGGCTGCATATACCATTAGATAAATATATCAGATTCCCTGTTTAGTCCAACATTGGGACATAGTACTCCTTATACAATTACGTCATCATAATCTTATCCAACAACATTATGTTTTGGATGATTTAACTTGATATAACTAATATTTAGACAACAGTCGCTGAAGATGAGGGAAGAAGAATATTTAAGCTATCATTTACAAATGTTTCTGTCATGAAAATCTTTTTACAGACACAGATATTCAATAATACTAAATTTTGTACGGAGGCGCCGATACATCTTATTCTTTGAGAAATTTAGCATTCCTCGCTGGTTCACAAATAAAACAAAGCCTGACTTTGACCGAAATGGCGCAGCAGTCGGCTGCTCAGGCTGAAAAGAATGTTAATATAAAAATATATCCACTAACCAGTATGCATTTTTAGTCACTGAGTTTTATTCTTCACTGTGTAGGGCAAATTTACAGCCGATTCCGCATATCATATCCAGCACGGATAAAAACGAGGAATGAGAACAATCTATCACGACTCACACAGTTGGTGATGGAATGCCCTATAAATCTCCTCAGCATAATTGGCCCGCAGGACACGGGTTTGACGCCCGGATTGGATTGGATATTTGGGGAGGCGACCGACGGGATAAGTCATTCTGGCCTAATGGGATAGGGAGGGAGGAAGTGTGGATAGAAACCCGGCGTCGGCATTTGCCTTCTCTTAACGAAAGGCGCCAAGGGGACCACGGTTTAACGTCTCATCCGATAGACGTAGTACTCTACTTGAAGTGCCCACCACAAGACACTAAAGTAGGGATCTGGTACCCTCAGAAAAACCTCCGCCTCCTCAGGGATTTGAACCCTGGCCGCTCGTTTGGTAGACGAGTACTCTAGCCACCGTTTCCTCTGAAATCTCTCTAGCTACCTTACCACTCCAAACCACTCCAGCCACCACACTAACCCGATCCCCCTCAGGTGAAAATATCAACAGACTTTCCCCGGTTAGTCGTGGAATGTAGTTAGTGGACGCCCGGTTAGTCGCGGGATGAAACGAAAAATCACAGCACGCCCACCGCACCTCGCCGTTATGAAGGGATAAGGGAATGATCCTACTATATAACCCTATCCTATTAATGTTATAAATGTGAAAGTTTGTATGTTTGGATGTTTGTTACTCAACCACGCAAAAACTACTGGACCGATTGAGCTGAAATATGGCATGTAAATAGAAAATATTTTTGTAAATAATATAGGCTATATTAAAAAGCCCCCAGGATCCCTTAAGGCCCCCCAAAGGCCCCTCTGGTGGTCCATGCTAATCATTGGGTTCGGTGCAGTGGTTTTATTTTTTGTTTTTAAATGTATTTTTACTCAAGATAGAGGGCTGGAATTTTTTTATCGGATGGATGAATAAATTAAAATTTTAATTCTTTCAATCGGTTATCTATTACGTTTCGTATTTGTGTGAAAGTCATTTGTTTAGCTGAAAAATCTCAAATCTTCTCTGAAATCAACAATATCATATTTCCTTGGCAACCAAGGATTTGATCTTCAAAAAATATTTACGCCAATAGCATGTAAATAACATGCTTACCTGCAGGCCCATGATATCACATTCAAAGTTAATCTGTATCAGAAGGGCCCAGAGTTCCAAGGGCCCCATGATGGGTTGCTTAGGTGGGCAATCGATAAATGGAATGCATATTTACATGCTTATCTCATGCATGCTTACAATGCTGTATCGGTGAATGCAGTTGAGAGAATATCTGTATAAGAAGGGCCTAGAGTCGCATGGGCCCCAAAGAGCCCAGAGTCCTAAGGGCCCCATGATGGATGGCTTAGACGGGTAATCGATGAATTCAATGCATATTTACAATGAGTATACATTCAACACTCCTAAGGGAAAGCTGTAAAAAAAATGTGTGAGTTTATTTTCTAATGAGCTGATACCGACCAGTGTTTATAAGCATTAAACGAAAAAATAAATAAAAAATCCAACACAAAAAAGCCAAAAAAGGATAACTATATCAATAAAAATGGGAAACTAAGTCAGTCACCTTCCCGTGGTGTTTCTCGAGTTACACTAAGAACCTTATCTCATCCTAACCCCAGCACGGGAGGGTACCCAGATATAAATCTGGTTCAAATATTGACTCGTCTGTTTCGAAACTTCAATCTGTTATAATATGGCGGAAACTATAATACCGTCACCACATTTATCCTCCCCGAAGGAAGAACGGGCTTTTCTGCTCAATGAACGCCATCCATGCATGAAAATCGACAATTGCCGTAAGAATCAACATATATTTTTAATTTAAATACCGAAACCAATGATTATGGCTACCCTTTACGCATAAGACGCAGTCCAGGTAACGGAGGATTAATTGGTCAAATAAACATGTCTGCTGCTGCAAATGATCCGTTTGACATTTTCAACCGCTGGATTGGACCCCTACTCTCCATTCCTGTTTGAAGACACTCAACGCAAATGTCAAAAATTAATATCGCAACTGAAATAAGTCATTGAATGCAAATATATGTATGTATACAAGGGAAGCGATTAAGTTCATTCACTCAGAAGACGATTTAAAGAAGACCGCTCAGTATTATTCAGGTTTTGTGGCTTTCGTGTATAACAAATTCAGTGTTTTTCTCACCCGTTGAGTTTCAACGGGTACATTTCGCTAGTTGACTAATAAAGGAGAGAGAGAGGGTCGAAGTGGGAGTTGCAAATGGTTTGCCAAGCACAGCTCGTGTCTCTCTCCCTCAGCCGCTGCCACCCCTGCGAAATGTCGCCGTTTGGAACGTCCTAGCCGTCGACCTCCCCACTCCACTTCTCTCATCCCCCTTACACCTCCTCTCCTCACACCCCCCCCTCTCTCGGTGAATGGCGATCAATTCGGCGTCTGAGAGAGTGAGTGTGGGCCGGTGGGTCGTATATGGGAGGGGGGCGGAGAGGGGGGGCGGAGGGGGGTGAATATTTGGAGTGGGACGACGGCCAATGGAGGAGAGGGTGGAAAGGGGAGGAAAGGACGCAAAACTGAACTCACATTATCGTCACAACATTCTTCATAGAACAAGCTGTAATTTAGCACCAATGCGTAGCACACATTGCACTGTATGGAGGTCATCCTATTCCTTATATATTCCACTCTATGGAGGTCATCCTATATTCTACATCTACATCTACATACTACCCCGCGAGCCACCGCACGGGAGTGTGCCGTGTAAACGTAAGCCGTGTAAAAGATGTAAAAGTCACCGTGTAAAAGACGTAAAATTTTTGGAGGTGAAATGGTGACATGTCCTATGGGAGTGTACTTGGAGGAGTTCAATTTTTATTGTGGTCGCTTATTGTGCGCGGAAAGAACGAGTTTTTGTACCAATCTGCTCGGCAGTGTATTACTCTTATTTAATCGCTTCTGTCAGACCTAGAGATGTAGTGAAGCGTCATGTTAATATTCTCTGCGTCGCTCTGACACACACCAGTTCTGAATATCTCAAGCAGTCTAAGCCTAGCGTGCAGCCTCCGAGTGTCTAGGGGCTCCCACCCATTAACCCATAATAACACATTTGAGCCCACCGTAGACATATGACTACACCCTGAGGGCCGAGTGTATGACTTTCTGTAGGAGTAATCTCGAACTTTATCGCACTTAACTTGTCAGCACTGCGTCGTTCAAGATCACGATCACCAAAATATTTTATGAGTACTTCAGGTAACCATATGAGTACAATACCAAAAATTCATCAAAATTGCAAGCAAAACTTTGTCTGGGCGGATATGGGTTAAATCCTGCAAGGCGAAGCGGCCGGCCAGCCATAACGAAGTCTGACAAATTTTAAGCTATGCGGGACTGGCCACGGAGTTTCACTTTTACGGAGTCACCCGCAATGCACAAATGTGCGAATTTCCACAGAGAAACGGATGATTTTTTCTCTGTGGAAATTCGCACATAAGGAAGTCTGCTTAAGGTTTAGCAGTAGTCAATCAAACGCATGTATTCAAGAAAACAGTCAAGGGGAAGATTAAAATAAGTGCCATCTTTTCTACATTTTCAATTGTGTTTACTCTAAAATATATATCATAATTAAATTATATTAAAAAAGAATATTATTGCTGATATGTTTACCTTTAGTCATTTAAAACTTTCGTTGATAACTTTTGCGATGGCTGAGCTTTAAGTTTAAATCATAATATTCAGTTTAAATTAACATATTACATTGGAAGTTATTAAGCAGCTTGATTCACGGTTTCAAGCGAGCGGAGTTTGCTAATTTCTCCAGTTGGTTATTTATGGAGGCGGCCGAAAACTGAGGTCCTTAGCACCGTAGGGAAAAGGCAGGAGAGCCAGGGATCATTGGGGGAATGAGAGGAAAGGTTGGAGAGTAGCTAAACGTCATAAACCTACTCATACAGAAAGGTGTCAAGGGGACCACAGTTCAACGTCTCACCCGGCGTACTGAGTACTGATCTTGGAGTGTAATCTACAAGACACCCGAGTAGGTATCGGGTTTCTTCTGAAAAATACTCTACACTGGAGACACTTGTGCCCAGGCCGTCCGCACGGTTAGCCAGTTCTCCAACACGCAAATCCAATCCCCTTCTTCTATGAGTAAGCTGATATTTAACACTAATCCACACACATTTCTCCACTCTATATCGAGGTTATTGTACATTATATCCTACAAAGGGAAGATGCCGGCCTGCCACAATGAAGTCTGCCAAACGTAAACCAGTAAAATTCACATATATTCCAGGAAAAGATCAAGAGAAAGATAAAAAGAAGCCATATCTCTACTTCAACTGTTTTTTGTGTTGTTTATGAATTCTTCTGATCACAAAGTTATGATGTGTGTGACACACAGTGATTAAGATAATGACTTCCAATATATTTAGCTTCAATAATTAAACTTAAACTGTGATTATTTTGTGGTGGCTGAGCTTTAAGTTTAAAAATGCTTTTTTCAAATTAATATATTGCATTTAAAGTACCGTACAATGGGGTTACTTTAGTACATTTTTGACATAGTTTTGAACCTGCAGCAAGCTATGTTTTTTTTCACAGTCCAATTTAATTTTTCTTGTGAAAGCTTCAATCCTCATGAACAAAATCAGCTATTGCTTAAGGTTCTATGTGCATTATAATGGTTATAAAAACATTTTTAAAATGTAATAATGTTGCCCCATTAAATGAGGTCAATTTAGTACGAGCGTATATCATATTGAAATAACATGAAGCAGAGACTTGTGTACTATTCTCATCCAATCACAAACGCTTCCTCAGATTCTCAAGAAGTAGCAAGGCCAATTTATGATTAAAAAATATATTTTCAACATGTTTTAAGATTTTTAAGAATATTTTGTCAATTTTCAACTTCACGGTCGTCTCTGTGTTATGTCACCAAAAAATAATAGAAGCCACACCAAACTAGATATCAACTTTTATCATAGAGTAACAACAAAAATACTGAAAAAACTTTTAAGTGGGAATAAATTTAACCCTGTCTCTTCATCTTTCCTTTAAGGTCAGTCTTTGACCTCAGTCTCTGTTGTGTAGTTTTGATAAGGCCATGATCCCAATTTACGAACATACTGCCGTGGCATTGTTTCAGGAACGAAAACGTTGTCTTTTATATTGAAAAAATATGTGTACTAAACTCACCCTTCCAACCTGTAGACTAAACAGGTGTACTAAACTGACCCCACCAAGCTTCATATTTACATTTTAGCAAACTACTACATTAACGAACGCAGATATAAAAACAGATGTTATCGCAAATTAAACAGGGATATATTGTTACCAAAATTCACACTTACCTTTGATTCGGGAACATTCGCAATCGTGTTGACATCAATAGATTTGTAGAACTGAACAACTCACTCCTAAAACAGACTTGTATATAACCTCCTGTTGTGAGAATTCAAAATCGAAAGAAACGATTGTTGACCCGTGTAACCAACCCAAAGAAACTTTACCTACACAATAAAACTGACATCTCTTGTCAAATTGTTGAACTACGACAAATTATCAAATGCTAAATGTATGAAAACGAGGTTGTAACATTTTCACCCCTACGTACTAAAGCAACCCCACTTTACGGTACCTATTAAAGCTAGTCATTTACTATGTTTTAAGCAGGCGGAGTACGCTAGTTTCTCAGTTAATTATAATAATCGGCGCTGGGGGACGTCTGGAGACAAATATCACGGCGTCCTATAGCGCCAAATGCAGAAGCTTGCAGTAATGAACAATAGACTCAACACCAAGTACAAACAGGCAGGAAAATCAGGAGTTCTTTGCCGTTCGGTAACAACAAGATTCTTGTCACGAACAAGCTTGTGGTTCCTACGTACGCAGCGCTATACCTTCGGCTGGAAGAAATGGAGCGCCAACGCGTTACAGAACCTCGATAGGAAGATGATGACCATCCACAGAAGTCTTCATCTGTGACCTTTGGTCGTCAGGTTGTATCTCTCTCACGATGTTGGCGGAAGAGGCTTATTAGTGTGGAGCGTCTCCCCATGTAGTAGTTCCGAGTACAGTACGCAGAATGATCAAGTGCATGGATCCCCTGCTTGGCGTTGTGACGGTAAAGTACAGCTCGGGAGCATGGGCATTTCCCATCCAGAAGGCAAGGGGCCAGCGGAAGAAACTGGTTTGAACTTGTCCTGATTAATGTAATATTGAAACTTAACCAAGGCTATTAAGGTTTAAGTTTTCTTTCTTATTTTGTTCTTCTGGGACAAAAACAAATCTGCTCTGAGGATCGACACGGAAAAATTGAAGGCTGCCAACAGTGCGTATTTGAATTCAGCTGGCTAATGAATATCAAGTAATAGCCTTATAAATTAAATTTAAAGATAAAAGAGAATGCACTGCCACCGCGAAGGGTAGGGCAGAATAACAGTTCAGCCATGGGAATTCTTATTAATCTGTATGTTTACGTGGCCACCATGGCTGTAGGTGGTTCACCATAATCGTCAATACTGAATATATTTCCTTAAAACTCTGAAATTATTCAAGGTATCCAAATGGACCGTATGCCGTTCGAAAGGGCTACAAAATATACACAAAGTATTTCTCAATAACAGAAGACCATTACTGATCTAGAGACAAAGGCATTGAGGCCAATAGCTTTTACTTTTTTATTGTAGAAATGTGTCTGTTTAAGGCAACTATTTACCACAAAAGGCAGTTGACTAATATTTTATCTCATTTTGACAATAGCATTTTAGTACAAGATATTTCGAAGTTGTGATGCATGGAAGCACCCTTGCTAACCCATGCCCCCCCTTGCTCAGTTTTTATAAGAGAATATTTGAGAGTTCAACGTAGAAGCAGCGATAAGAGGATAGCATTTCCCACAACTGGCTTTTAACGAGAAGTTGACCAGCTACGCCCGGGGCTATGCGGCAGTGTAATGGAATCTCGCAGAAATCGACGAAAGCTTCGAAACTCTCTTGGCTCGAGTATTGCAGTGCTCGTCTCCCGGTTCTAAAATCAACAAGAATATCGTCTTACGGCAAGAATGTACCCACTTCAAGATTCTGTGGGTTGTTTTACGTGAAAGCCACAATTCCAAGAAAGTTCTGTCTCCTCAGTTTACGAGCGATTCGCGGAAACAATCCTCAGAACGCCCCTCAATGAAAGTTGCCAAGGAAATTTGTGCGGTTACCTAAAATACTTCTTTAACGAATTTTGACTCTGGGCTTTGCTCACATTTAGACAGAAATAGTATTTATGCAGGCATGGAAGAGGTTGCTAAAATAAATGACAAGAACATGGTGAGTATCGGATGTTATATATATCTCACAAGAAAATAAGATATTTTAAATGCAGTGGTCTCAGTCTGAATACTTGCCAGTTTTGTCCCATAAACTATATAAAAGAATATCCCTACGGCTCACTTGATGTCGTAATGTGGGAATTTTGTTTGTTTCTTCAGAAACTTTCATCGGCATTGCTAAAAAATAATGTCTTTAATAGAATACAAATTTTTTAAGCTGCGCAACAAACTCTTATTGAAATTGCACAATGCTCCAAAAAAATGGTGAACGAATATATTCCACGCAGATCGTTTATATGAATGCATTTTTAGTGCCACTATATCTGCTCTAAAATTACAAATGTATTTTTAACTAATAAAAAAGATGATCTGCCAAATTTAATTATTTAAATTTATACAAAATTTTCTTCAATAATTAGCATTCAACCAGAAAATAATTCCTTGAAATTAAATCAGTAAAACGCTGCGCACAGAACATATAGATGAAGAAGACGGAGGATGAAAAAAATAATAGCATGGAAGCAAAATGTTTATCAAACTTTGTTTGAACCATGAAAGTTGTCGTGAAACACACTTCAAGCAGTATCCCGTATGCTTATATGTTATGTCATTATTATAAGTTAAAATAGCTTTAATGTTGTTATATTTCCAGCGTTGCCTTTTCATCTACTACTCTTCCCCATCCCATTATATGTATCTTCTTCCTTGACATCGCACATTGTTCAGTTAGCCTTATTTATGTTTCTTCTCCACTATAAAATGAGAGAAAAAGTGGGATAAGGATGAGAAATTTGTGACACGGGACAAAAGAGTCACTCGTCCCTCTGTTTTTTTGTGCTGCGTTTTTCTTTTTATTTTCCTATTCTCCTATCGAGTTCATGCAAGTGAATCATGCCCACCAATTATGGAGGAACCTTCATTTAAGCAATGCCCAATTAACTATCTTGATAACTATGATCGATAATGTGATACGAATATTTAGGTTTTAATGATAGACTTTCGGTTGTCGTCGTAACACATAGTTGACTCACGGTTATAAATATCGGAACGTTACCAAGCAAAACTTCTGCTGTTTACCTAATTCACCATACTTTTACTACAAAATATATCAAAATTAGGAATTTTACACAAATGTGTTCATTTTTTTTGACCTGAAGATTATTAAACCTTCCTCTCAATTCGTCAAAAAATCATTACATCAACTCCTGACAAAAAGTAATGGAGGCTAAAGTTAGCATAATTACTAGACTTCTTTATGAGGACAAAGCTTCAATTTTATACTTTTCCCCTTTAGTCTTTCATCGAAATAATGTTTGCAATGAATTGGAAATATATAAAAGTCGGCTTCAAGTCTAAAATTACTCATTTAAGCAAATTTAAATTTATTTTAAGGGAACGGTACTTGGAAGCGACTGTCACTACCCCCACTGGCCGTAGAGTGCGGAAGAGAAAACGCAAGAGAGAAATATGGCTGATGGTTTAGGGATAGGGAGAGAACTAGACATAAGAATATCCCTCTTTCAATTCAGAAAAGCCGACTGTAATAGCGTCTTCCGCCCACGCGAAAATGTCTCTCGCCTTTTTTGGACGAAGACTTCCCGGATCTTCCAGGCCTGGGTATGACGTCCCAAATCTTCCAAACGAATCCAGGTCCTACTCGTTTTTCGTCATTATTCTGCAGATTTGACATTTTTTACAATATATGCATTGTGAGACGGAGCCTGATACTGTTAAAGGATACCAATCCTACTCGAAACTTGAAATACAAGATTGGATTCGTTCGCCTATGAGGTATGAAATATCAACAAAGGCGTACCACTAGTAACTATAGATCTTTACGCTCTAATAATGCTGGTTGCTTATTTTTATTTAATTTAGCTGTAAAATCTCACATTTTTATAAGACTATTCTATTTGCAAGGCTACCAGCTAATATATTTTTTCTTAAGCAATATAATGAGCACTTAAGTAATTTAAGAAATACATTTCTTAAATTTGACCTAAGAATTAGTTATCTACCCAATAACATATTAGTTACATAAATTAGTTATTTAAATATCTAATATATTAGATGTATTAGTTTTATACATTTTTTTAATTTCTTATGTAATTTCTAGTGAGTCTGGGGTCTGGGGAGATCGACCTAGGAGACCGTTGCGACATTCTTAGGAGATATGGCGTCACGTCCGTTCTATGAGCAAAATCTCGACCGACTCCGCAAAATCATAAGATTCAAATTCAATACATTTTCTTGCACACTTCGCATTTCCTTTTTTCATGAACTATGTCCAAAAATTCAATGATTTTCAACTATTATGACTTTCTATTTATAAACATTATGCCTTCTTTCACGGCCTCCAACACCGCTTCTCCCTCAAGCGGTCTAAATTATATTTTGCTGTTCATCCTAATCCTTTCAATCACTCACTTTATTAGTACTGATTATTACAGCACCTCCCCCAGTTTTTTGCTGCTTCCTATTTTTCAAACTAGCTTGGCAGGTTTCCTTCAATTTTCAACCACACTGCCATAATACATGAAAGCTCATATTATATTATATTTAAATATAAAATGAGGCAATCCAGTTCCAACCGAGGTTAATTCATTTATAAACAGAGCAGCAGGTACTTGATACTTTCCGCATACCTTTCCTTCGTCCACGAGTGCTAGCAAAGAGTTTGGCCAAGGAAAATGCAATGCTTCCTCAACCTAAAGGGCGCCCTAACGGAGCCCTTCGTTGCCAGTGTTAACCGAAGTGCCAGTGCATTAAGAGGAAGCATAAATAATAGTCATTTCCATTCAAAACGCACTCACTACTTGTCCAGTCTTTTTTAAATTTTCGCCCCCAAACTAATCTCTCCATGCACCGCATCGTACTTCAGCCATTTCATCTTTTTCCCTTCATCCACCCTTCACCCTCATTCCATTTGTGAATACAGGGGTTTGAAAAAGAAGGGAAAGGAGAAAGAAGAATGAGATGAATGCAAGGAATTATATATCCCCCTAAAAAAATCTCAAATGTCCTCCAAATCCTTTGGGTCTTTCTCTTTCCCCTCTCGGATAAAAGCGAAGCGGTGGAGACTCGCATTTCTTCCACGCGGCTCTTTCCTCGTCTCCTTAAATTTCAATGTGCATCCCATTCAGACACACACACACACACCCTCTAAGACAGTCTCTTCCTCTCACCTTTTGCAAATGAATGGAGAAAGAAAAAACACGAGGGTTGTTCGGCCCCAAAAAATATGCTGGGTGTGACGGATCGACACCTTATTAAAAAAATCCCGCCATTATATAAAATTATTTTGTTAACCTCCAAGAGAGCCAAACCTCGAAATCAAATAAAATAATGTCAATGTGTTGACTGACAAAATTTGAAGACGTCGATTCGTAAGCTGAAAGGTCAATGTGTCAGTCCTTATGGACTTTTCCTTCACACAAAATAGAATACTGATTGAATATAAATTTTAAATATTTACGACATAGACTATCATTGGAGTGCAGCAAATGCACTATATATATAATCAAGAAAATCATATGCATTTTATCCCAAGGAATATATTTCTTTAGCACAAAATTAGCATTATTTCGATTCCAACAACAAAAAATATTTCCAATTTCTTCAAAATATGGTCACATAAATACGTGAAAGGACAAAACCCCATACGCAACAATGCAAATTATTCTCTATGGAAACAACAGTTTCAAAGCTATACTACATATAAATATTTGGA
Source organism: Ceriagrion tenellum (assembly GCA_963169105.1). Lineage (NCBI taxonomy): Eukaryota > Metazoa > Arthropoda > Insecta > Odonata > Coenagrionidae > Ceriagrion > Ceriagrion tenellum. The sequence continues at coordinate 144,917,904 of OY720640.1, read as the reverse complement.
CTCAAGATATGGGATTCGAAGACTTTAATTTAGAGCATTAAACTGATTTATAATATTATAATATATAATAATTGTAGAAAAAAATAGGAATTAGTGCCTTTAGTTAATGTATACCACTAATTTTCTGTGAAATTTGGCATTTTTTTGGACATTAGAGTATCGGATATCGGAGAAAGTACCACAGGCGAGGCAATTAAATATCTAACTGTTTGAGTCACTAAGAATTTGAATTTCACTAACAGCATATTCAGACGAAGTCTCCTATTCTATTTTCATATCAAATACAGTGTGAAACATATATTTGTCTAATTGATCTCCGATAGTACAGGGAAGTTTCACCCTCTCAATATTATTTGACGGTGAAAAGTTTACAACTTTTCCTTGCTTCAATACTTGAGATACACTGATATCCGAGTCACAAGGTAGCCCAAACTCAAGCATGTTGAAATGGGATGGGTGGTCGAGAGACAAAGTAAATGTAAAGGAAGTTGAGTGAAAGGTGAAAATGAAGAGGAAATGGGATCGGGAGAGGATGGCGAATTAGGGTTAATATGTGCCCCGGAGTCAGTTTGATGGGAAATATTTTCAATTAGCCATTTCCATCGGACATATAAACAAGGAAATGGGTCCTCAAATGGAGAAGAGGGAATGAAATTATCCTTCATCCCCTCTTGGCGATGTCAGGAAGCATTTCCTTCCCATTGGCCTCAGTCGCCAACGCTCTCCTCCGACTCCTTAATAGCCAAAAGAAACCCATTTTCTGTCTTCTTTTACTTGCTCGCTCCTCCCTGGAACGTCTTACGCCTCCATTCTCTCCCTTACGATGCGAGAACCCTCCTTCTTCAGGGGAATTCCACACTTTCTTCCCCCCTCCACTTCCTCTTAAGACCCCGTTATCTCGCTCCCGAAAAAGAAATCCGAGTTGAAGACGAAAAGTCCCAACTTTGCTCTTTCTGCCTCTAAGCATTCTATTATGGGGAAATGGATCCTCTTGGTGAGAAATTTCTCCAAGTTTATGGCAAATGTTTTCTAAAAGAAAGAGAACACGAATTACTCCAAAGTACGAGGTCTGTACAGAAAATAACTGAACTTTATTTTTAAAAACACTATATTTTTAAACTTTATCATTAATTTTACAGCTAATTGGTCCTTGTCCCATTCAAAGTACTCCCCTTCTATATTCACACACTTTTCTCAACGGTATTTACATTTCGCAAAGAAGTCCTGCATGGTCTCATATGAGATGGCCTTTAAAATCTGTGACAAATTTGCATTGATTTCATCAATGCTATGAAAACGGCGTCCTTTCAGCACTGACTTTAATTTTGAAAATAAGAAGAGGCTGCAAGGAGTTAAGTCTGGCGAGCAAGGAGGCTGCGGGAGGACAGTCATCTGATTTTTTGCACAATTGACAAAGCTGAGTGCGCGGGCGCATGGTCGTGGTGCAAGAAGCACGATTTTTCTCGCCAAAACTTTGGTCTCTTTTTGCGAATTTTTTCACATAACCATTGCAAAACGCACTGATAGCCAAGCGACGGTCTATTTTTCTACCTTGAAGTAAGAATTCAAAATGCAAAATTCCATCAAAGTCGGAAAAGTCGAGGATAACGTGCATTCTTGTCGTGCTGGTTGAGGATTATCCTTAATTGGCTAACGACCACCTTTAAATCGTGAAAAACATTTGTAACTTTTTGTACAACCCAGAGCATTATCTTCGTTAGCTTGCTTTAAAAGTAATTACGTCTCTGTAAAATTTTCCCCCAGTTTCACGCATGATTTTGCATTGTGTCGTTGCTCAAGAAAATCACATACTTCAAAAACTGCCACGAACACTTAAACACGTTGCGCTCCAATGTCAATATCAGGAAAACTAAAAGAGATATCAACAATACAAAATCACGTGGTTACAAAGGAGGTAATGAGCAAGGCAGAGCTGCTAATTGCATATCACTAAATATCTCTGTTAGCGCGTAATTTAAAATATTCGGTTACTTTCTGAACAAACCTCGTAGGTAATGTGGTAATAGACAAAAACATTTGGTTTGTAACTCTTCTGAAAATACTCTGTAACCCTTTTGAATGGTCTGTAACTGCTCTGAAACTTTTCTGAAACTTAAATAAAATTGATCTATATTTGCTATGAAAGTCTAATATTTAATCTGGAAGTGGCATCTTTCTCGTCTGCATTTGAAGCATCTGTAAATTCCAAACCCGTCCACTCCAGTAGAAGACCTCCTCCAGATCAGATATTACTCTTTCAGAGCATTTTCAGATAAAATATTCTTGTCTGGGATCCTGTATTCATTTTTCTGCTGATTTTGGGAAATATTTTTTCAATGCAGCTTCAGAAAGAAATCACTACTGATTAGATTCAGTAAATCAAGCCACGCATGGAAACAATATCTATTTATTCACAAGAAAAATCATTTTCGCATTTCTAAAGAAAACATTTCTGTAACTAATTTAACTTTCGGACAATTGAAATACATACGTAATTTCTCATCGTTATATTTATGACACGATCTGTATGAACTGCGTGAAGATCCACCTGCCTGTCCTTTGGACCACACCCACACCAAATCCAATGGAAAGTTTTCGTAAATCGTGAACTTTTGTAAATCGTGAACAATGCTGAAGTATGAGTAACTCATCGCACTACTTTTTGAGATATAAACGAAAAATAAAACCCATTTCCTATGGATTTGGTGCGGCTGTGACCAAACAAACACGCTGACGGAGTTTCACTTGTTCTGGCCCACAGAAAGTGTCAGGAATATAATTATGACTAGTTATGTGTCTCAATTGCCTGGAAGTGTAACAAGTTACTCGCAGATATGCTTTCTTTATAAATGCGGATATGATTTTGCTTTTGAATGCTTCGCATGGGGGAGGACAAATATGTCGAATTCAATTCTCACTGTGCATATTTAGTCGAGTACGGAGAAATCAGGCAGCAAAAAGAGCTCTTACGTCATAAATATGACGGTATTGACTTAAATATTACCTAAAAAATAGGAAATCAAGAATAACATATTTATATACGTGGTGTATATTGCTATCGTAAAGGGATGAATCTCACTCAAATTGCGTCAAGCTTTCTAAGCCTGTGTTCCCTCTACTTATTTATTTGCACCGTCTATTCTCGACCTAAAATTACGAGTATCGCACCATCAGATATGCAAATGACACCCGATGTCCTCTCACTTTCAACGCCGACTCGACACGCTCGCTCCCAAATGGGCCCGAGAGTCGTGCTGGCCCACAGCGTGGAGACGTATCGTCGGAATCCGGACGAGTTCATGCGGCGAATGAAGGATGGAGTATCCCTCTTCCAGTGATAAAACGTACCCTTTCCGTTCCAAGACGGACAACTTCCCGGAGACAAGAGGAGATTCGAGTGACGAATGACTGTTGGAGAGGACTTCTGCCAGCTTTTTGAGACAGCTTCTGGCAATGAAGAGCTCAAACCCGTCATCGGAGCCAATTAATCAATCGCCGCGAAGCTTGACAGAGCTTTAAACATCTGTGTGTGAATGAATGAAAAATTTTGATACTCCTTTCCCTATTAGGGTTAAATAATGGCTAGTAAAAGGGTGGATAGGATAAACTCAGTGAAGAAGGAATCAAATAAATAGGTAACGGTGATGCCAGAAGTAGTGAAGGGGCAGATCTGAGAAAGGGAATGGTTGTAGGCTTGAATTTGTGGAGTTATCAATAACTTATCGAGTTATCAAAAAGTTATCAATAACAGAAGTCTACCGCCTTTTCCAGTAATACAATGGATAGTAAGAGTAAGCATGGACACCTCATAAGAAACTTGTGTAGTCAGGCAAAAATATCAATTGACTTTCCTTGAAGACGGGGATAGCTGAGGTACTGCAATTGTGGTCTCACAGGTCAAGAAGGAGAGAATAATCTACGAAACCTACCAGCAAACTCCAATATTAATTGGAACACATTTGTCTAAATATGAAGCCGGTAAGTCCTGTTATTTCCGGGTGTTCAAATTTCACTTCTCATTCCTATGCTCCTTCTTATATATCCATCGCTTTACAAGCAATGAATACAAAATACTTATATCTCTCAATATGTCCTCATATGTTCTCTTGACTGCATCTTCATTTTGCTTCAAACTTTTCAAACCCAGTATGGAAGAATAAAAAATCTTTCCTAACTCCACTTGTGAGAATTATTTTCACTACCCGGGTTTTGACACTTTTTGTCATCTTCAGGTAACAATGCAACATCAGTAGTAGTATGTTAACAACATTATGGTAGGAAAGGGGAATGAATGACCGAAGCCATACCTCCTGTAGTTAAGACAGTAGCGAGTATTACCCATAAACATACGCAATTACTACAATTCCACCCCCTCCAACCCTTTCCTTCCTCCCTCCCCCACCCCCGCCATCCCAACCCTCATCCAACTCCCTTCCCTCCCTCTTCCCTCTCTTCCAATTATTTCCCCCTTCCCCGCCATAAATTTGTACATATACTCTGTATGAAGTTGTATTTTCACTTGACGATGACACAAAGTGTCGAAACCCGGGTCTTGACTATAAATTCTCACAAGTAGAGTTAGGAAAGTTTTTTATTTTTTCATACTGGATTTGAAAAATTTGAAGAAAAATGAAGATGCAGTCAAGAGGACATATTGAGAGGCATACGTATGTTGTATTTATTGCTTGTAAAGCAATGGATATATAAGGAGGAGCATAAGGATGAGAGGTGAAATAGTAACAGCCAGGAATAACAGGGCTTAAAGGACATTATGCTTAAAACTAAAGTAAAAAGAAATGCAGAATGGTTTGATGACGATTGTAAACATGCAATAGAGGAAAATAATAGGAATAGATGTAATATGTTGCAAAGGGATACCAGATTAAATAGAGAGAGGTATGGACAGAGTAGAAAAGAAGCAGATAAAATACTAAGGAAAAAGAAAAAGGTATATTTAAAAACACAAATACAACAAATAGAGGAACTCAATGATGCACGTGAAAGGAAAAAGTTCGACCAATCAGTAAAATATATGAATCAAGGGTATAAACCTAAATTGCACTCCTGTAGAAATAAAAATGGCCAAATCATTGGAGAGGACATTGAGATATTGGAAAGATGGGCTGAATATTTTGATGAGTTGTAAAACAAGAAAGCAACGCCAGGAATAGAAGAGCAAATACAAACTCGCAGAATAGACAAGGAAGTGCCCGTTCCAACTGAAGAAGAGGTATATGAAAGTGTTGGAAAACAAAGGAATGGCAGAGCACCAGGGGAAGATGGAGTTACAGCAGAGTTGATGAAATATGGAGGGCCGGATTTAATCGGAACATTACATCGGCTAGTTTGTAATATATGGAAGTCGGAAGAATTACCAGAAGATTGGAAGACAGATTTGATTTGCCCAATATTTAAAAAAGGTGACAAATATGATTGTAAAAACTACAGAGGCATCACGTTGTTGAATGTAGCATATAAAATTTTCACTAGTATTCTCCAAAAACGAATGAGCACCTATGCCGAAAATATTCTGGAAGAATATCAGTGTGGTTTTAGGTCGGGGAGAAGTACCATTGACCAGATATTCACAGTAAGGCAAACAATGGAGAAGTGCTACGAATACAATATCGATCTACATATTCTATTCATTGCTTTTCGACAAGCTTTTGACAGTTTGAATAGGATAGAAATGCTAAATGCTATGAGAGGTTCCCAGAGAAATTGATAAGATTGGTTTCATTGACATTCAAAGAATTCAAAGAAAGAGTGATTTATTTATCTTTTTTATCTTCACTACCCCGAATACAGCACAATGGGCCAATTTACGTCGGGTGAATAACAGTAACAACGTACGAGACACAGACAGCCATGTCCTGGGCAGAAAATATTTTACCCAGGCGGGACTCGAACCCGCGACCCTAGTGTTGGCAGGCGAGGACTTTACCCCGCCGCCACCGGGGCCGACATGGATGTCGACTGTTGATGGAAGGCAACAAAGCCTATTTTGCGAATGTACCTCTCCTCAAATCAACTCTACTGTTAAGAACACAAAACTGAAGATTTATAAAACCCTGATAAGACCAGTAGTAACTTATGGGAGTAAGACGTGGACTTTATCAAAACACGATGAAGAAATCCTTGAAAAATTTGAAAGAAAGAAAATAAGGAGGATCTAAGGCTCAATTAAAGAAGGAGAGAGATGGAGGATTGGAATTAACATGGAGATAAATGATATTCTAGAAGAAAAAGACGTAGTTAGATTCTCCAAAGCACTACGGCTGGCATGGTTGGGTCATGTAGGAAGAATGGGAATCGAAAGAATGCCAAAATTAATTCTAAATAGCAAGATGGAAGGGGTCAGGAAGAGAGGTAGACGACGGAAGAGATGGATACTAGATGTAGAAGAAGACTTGAAGGCAATGGGAGTCACGAGATGGAGGGAGAAATCAAAAAGAAGAAATGAATGGAGGCATTGTAGAGGAAGCCAAGGCCCACACCCAAGGGCTGTAGAGCTGTGGATGATGAATAACAGGGCTTATCGGCTTCAAAGTTAAGCATGCTTGTTCCAATTAATATTGGAGATTGCTAGTGGGTTACATAGATTTTACTCTCCTTCTTGACCTGAGAGACCACAATTACAGTACCTCAGCTATCCCCATCTTCAGAGGAAAGTCTTTTGATATTTTCACCTGAGGGGGATCGGATTGGTGTGTGGTGGTAGAGTACTCGCCTACCACACGGGCGGCCAGGGTTCAAATCCCTGCAGAGGAAGATGTTTTTCAGAGGAAACCCGATCCCTACTTGAGTGTCTTGTGGATGGCACTTCAAGTGTAGTACTCCGACTGTCGGATGAGACGTAAAATAGTGGTCAATTTTGAACCTTTCGTTTAGAGCAGGCTAATGCCAACGCCGGATTTCTATCCACCCTTCCTCCCTTACTTATCCACTATGACTTAAATAACCCAAGCAGTCGGTCACCTCCCCCAAATATCCAATCCAATTTTCACCTGAACAGGTAATTTGCTTATGAGGAGTCCATGCCTAATAATACTATCCATTGAATAACTGGGGAAGGCGGTAGAGAACTGGGATATTTTCGGTCATTAAGATAAGATGATTACGTTATTGATTAAAAAATAAGCATCACTATAGCTGATTATTCAACAAAGTATTTAATATTGAGTTATGATAAAAATTATTCCTCGTCAAATGTAGAAAAATCTCCATGTTTACAATGAAGTACTTTTAACTTTTAAAACTGAAACTGTGGTGTTAAGTGCAAAATTTCACCGAGGAAAAACATTTATTCTGACCGGGAATCGAACGCTGATCCCTTGATATCGCGGCCGGAGTTCTAACTAAACAAGCAACAGGAGCGTTCTTTTTCCTTTCTAATCGGTTAAAACACTGGATGTGATTTCAGGGTTCAGGTTTCGGGTCTTGAATTTTCTGGAGATTGCGTAAGGGTCAGAAGGCAGTAGTCACCTTTCAGCCCTGAAGATGATAACAGTGGCAGCCGATGGAACATTGATAACAAAAGCCTTCCCGACACAGAGAAAAACCCGAGAAAACTCTAACATTGAATATCTTAATTAAAAATGACATGAAGTAAAGACCCACGTAATTATGCCACATCTCACTCCAACAAGGTGTACTATCCCGTTAGCAAAGGCTATCAAAGATCACTTAAGGATCACTTAAGAATGAATAATGGCAGTGCTCCCGGATGAAAGACGTTCAAAATAAAAAAACAACCTTCTTGAAAATGCCTAATGCTTTATAGCTGATTTTCTGTTTCAAATAATTACGCATTTTCTAGAAAAATGTGTAGGAATTCAAATCATAAAACCCTGTAAAAATGCTTAGTAAATGGGGAGCTCTTCAAACTTTTTGTGCAAGCTCTTTTTCATAAATAAATTCGAAGGACCAAGCCGGACAAAATTTACCACTTGCACGAGAAACAATTGACGGCGGAGATATGTTTTCAAACGAATTCAAGGAGGCGGAAGTCAACCTACGGTACAGGGATACTTTGAATTCGAATTTAATAAATGCAGCTTAAGTGCATTTATGATTTCATACCCGAAAAAAATTCTATTAGGGATGCCTTCAAAGTTCATTCCATTAGCGTTGATATAACTAAGACAGGAGGGGAAGAATTTTGGACAACATTAATGACTAACAGAAGGGGCTGATAGATATTATGAGAATGCAAATTTAACATGACCTTCTTGTTTATATGGCCAACCTTCCGTCTTTAGACTATCTCATTGCAAGTAAATCATTGGAAGATTAGCATTCTACCACATGTGCTTTCCATTGGCTCTAGCGTTTGGTTGCCTTATCAACACAGCAGCACACTTGTTTGACTTCAACTGTTTTTTATGAGATCATTTTCCGTAACGAAGTCTTTCATGTGCAGAAGAAAGTTTTTATTTTCTTTGTGGTAAAATGCTTTCTATTGAAGCCTATGGTTTGAACGATCGTTATAAATATTTTCTACAGTTTTGGCCTCTACATGTGTGTATTCAAAATGTGCAATATTTAGGGAGATAAAATACCAAATGAGTCACCTAAGCACGTATTTCCATGTGTCGTCTTCCGTGTACGCAAATGTGTTACGATCCGTGCTCACATCAACGTCTACAATGGGAATTTTTCGATGTTTATGTATATTCAGCATGTGACCATAAGCATATATGCAATAAATTTAATATTAGATAAAAGATTACTTAAAAATAAAAATAATGAAAGCACTTAGAAAGATAATCGTGAATTATTTCAAAACCAATGCGACATTGGATGATATTTCAAATCACGCAAAGGTTTTGAGATATAAAATTTTATGGCTTGCAGTAAAAAGCATTGTGTTTTTCAATCCCTCTACGGGAAATTTAGATTTAATGAACTAAAATATCTCTGCTCATCTCTCTGTAATATGGAGCCAAAATTGCGTTTTAAATGTTGTTTCAAAGTATTGTGTTTTGTTTTATAATTTTGCATCCATCACCAGTTTCATTACTTCCAACTCTGAACTCATTTCGCAGAGGCTATCTCGTCAGAGCAGAGTATTTACGCACCCTGTTTCTTTTACAATGAAAACATTCAAAGAAGGAGCGTGAAAGGTTTTCTCGCGCCAGTCGACGGCACAAAAAATCCAATGCACGCATAAATTATGCAAATTAGACTGTGTGCGCTGAAAGGCGGAGCTCTCAGCGTTCCGGCTTTCGTTCCCTTTGATGGAATTTTAATGCGGAAGCTCTTCAGGATAATGGCAAGTGTTTTTGCCGGCGTAATGAAGAACCATAAACTAGTAAGTATCTACACTAATGCACAATTTCTTCTCTCAGCATACGGTGATGAAAGCTTCTCTTCACACGTAAATGTTTTCATTTCGGGTGGAATACTTCTGAAACTTCCTCTCCGCTAATTAAGATGCGAATTCTGGAGTCGAGGTATAATGTTTCTCTTTAGCATGACTGCAGCCCTCCATACTTCCCAATCAAATGCAAGTTCCCCTTCTACCTGGTAGCTGTTATTATATACTTTCTTCTTAATTGTTCCATTGTGTTTATTCCTTGGCCTTCATTTTGGGACTTATCCCCCAATTTTTCCTACAGCTATACCCTTCACAATTCCATTATGTCTCAGGGTCTATCCAATCCATGTGTTTTACTTTTCTGCATGGTGTTCCACATGGTTCTTTCCTCTTCTCATCATCTGTAAACTTCATCATTTCTTTTTTTGTCCGTCCATTTCATCATCAGCATCCTCCTCAAGCACCAGCTTATGAAGGCCTATAGTCTATTGTGGATTCCTTATCCAATTGTGCATCCTTTTTATCCACGACCCACAATTAATTAACGTCTAATCTTCATGTCTTCAAAATCAAGCTGACAAAATTAAGGCAAGTAGGACGGCGTTAAGGGTGATGCAACGTCACCAGGGTGATCAATGCAAAATCTGCAACTCTGTAACTGATAACATGATTGAAATAGGTAGTGCTCGATCAATAGGGTGAACAATTGCAATACAAGGATGATCTTCAGAGAGTGCGGCACAGTAGTAGTAAGATGTAGGCGGACGACGATGGACTGTGGCTTCGTTCATTAGCGAAGGGCTTATATTCCGCGTTTGATACATGGTGATTACGAAATGCAGCATTAATAGTATCGCTACTATACGATACATAGTTTATATGAATCTGAACTTCATATAAAATTAAATACGTAGTTTATATGAGCCACATTTAGCCTAAAAAGATCTTGATAATGGCTGGTTGTACATGTGTGTGCCAATAGGAAATTGATTTTCTTGTATAGTGTCAACGAAGTACCTCTTTTAGCTAACGGATCTCTTTTACCATATCTGCATGCCAGGAACTATCACTTTCCTAACTATCCAAATATTTACTATCTTTAAAAATATGATATTCTAACCTATTGCTGGTTTAAATTGATGCATGCTTGACTAATGTTAATGAAATACTCTTCCAAAATATTGAATTTTATCATGAGCTATTAAACAAGTCACAAGTCACATAAAAATTAATCTATCTAAATTACAGATTCCACATAAAATAAACGGATGGATAAAAATGTGCGATTTTAATGGTAAAGGCCACCATATATTCCCACACAACAGTGCGTGGTTGAACGATAGAAAGTGACGGCTTTGGGAACTCAGGAAAGCATTAGTCTTGCGCAAGAACCGCAAACAACGTGAATAGACCTCGGTGGCCAAAGTCGTCCAATGTTACCCGAAGCTAAAGCAGACACATTCACAGAATAACCCCGCCCCTTTATCCGACTCTCGCAACATTGACGGTTTTTCTAGGTCTAATTAAAATTAAGGGTGAGGAAAGTAAAAGGACTAAAATTTTGAATGACATAATATGGAGAGTTGGTCATGTGTCGGTCCCGCTTTCCGAGTCCGCATTACCCTTTAAGGTAGTTTGAGCGAAATACTATTTTACCTAGAAATCAATGAATTTGGTCTCCTGTTTATGAAAAATATCTCACCCTTCCAGTGGCTTCAAGAATCCAACCCCTTACCACATTACTTTCCGAGATATTGGCCAAAAAATACGAGTCATTTTACATGGGAAATGGTACGTGTCTATGCACTCCAGAGAGACCTTTTCTAACAAATGAGGCATTTTCTACACTTACATCTCGTCAAAAAATCAACAGTGTGCAGGCTGTGTGTCTTTTCAACTATTTTTTGAAGATTAATCATATTGTCACCGCAGTAAATTCTTTGGGAACCAAATATAACTTCCGTATTGATGGAGTTTCCAACGTACCGCGTTAAAAAAAATGAGACAAGTTAAATACCTATTTAGATATTTTCATTTGATTAATTATAATTTCTGTCATATAAAACTATATTAATGCATCGTTAATAATGCAATATTTAATTCGTTTGTCTCACAGCTGGTGAAATTAAAACGCATAATTCGAATATAGTGTCTATTATGATTAAGGAACTATCTCGCTCGCACTTACTTAAGCCATAGACGTTTACTTGGCATATTTCCTCCCTTTGTAGAGATTTTTGGGTGATTGTCGAAAAAATAACACGTACGGCTTTAAGTAAGGAGTGACACCCATTGTTCTTACCAACGCGGAATATAGCTTCCTGCTCCGTCGAGCCCATGGTATCCCATCCTATTGGACTCACCTGAAAGAAAAAGAGAAAATGTTATAAGAATAATACGCTGAGATTAGTATTAAATTGTACAAGTTTATAATTTAGGTCTCAAGGACGCTATTAATTATAAATAAATTCATCATGGAAACGAATGCGTCGATACAAGTCATTAGTCGCATTTAATGTATATTTAGTGAATTATAACTACAGGGATTATATCACATTGCCAAAGATCACTATCCGAAATTCAACTTGTCAATTTGTTTTGCATGGCGCAGGCCACTTTACACAATACATTTTATTGTAAAAAGGAATGTACGAATTCCTTTATGAAGGAATTTGTACCGTGTAATTGGGCAAATTGTATGATTGTCTGAATGACTTAACGAGAAATAGAATCTGCTCAAATTCCATTCAGTTTCTGTACATTCGATGATACATTCATCTCTATAATATCTAAAATGTACCGTTTAAAGCAGCCTTAAGGCAGCAAAACCCAAACAGGCCATATCTCCACGAATTTATCTATAAAGTACATATGGAACAGAATATATCGATATATTTTGATTTTTATCATAATTTTAGTAAGAATTTCAAGAAAAAGTCTCAAGCTAATTTGGAAGGTTCAATTGGATATTAAATTCAGTCCTAAACATAACCATGTGACCGATAAATAAATTTCCAGAGGTGAAAATTAATCGTAATTTCATAAGATCTCCTCATTCAGTAAAATTTTCTAGTCACTGAAAAGTCATGCAATAAGGTGAAGATATGTTATTACACTTTTACAATTACTTTATATGTAAGTACAAAATTTTCACTTCTGGAAATTTTGTACTTACATATAAAGTAATTGTAAAAGTGTAATGAAATATCTTCACCTTATTGCATGACATTTCAATGACTAAAAAATTTTACTGAATGAGGAGATCTTATGAAATTACGATTGTAAAAACGTCCTTTGACGTTATCTGATACCCCAGCCCCTTTCATTTTCCTATACCGCCAATGGAATGTTCTGTGCCCTTTAGTGTCCTTTTAGTTTTCACGTTTACCTCATGCCACCACACGACACTCGTCCGGGTTCTCGCCACTGTTCCATACATGAATTCAGTGATTATGACGCGGTTTCCACTCATACTGCGGAAAGCTTGCAGTTTGTTTGACATAGTTGTTAACCCTTATGCCATTAAACGGGTGCCCGACAGCCCCAAAATTAGCGAACGATTACTTTGTCTTCCTCGCAAAATAACTTCAATTCTTTGAGGATCCCCATTATAGAATTTTCGAATGCTCTCATTGCTGTGCCAGGGACGATTTTGGGATAAGTTTTCCCATAAATATAGTAAATCTTAGTGTTTTACCAACAAGAGTCTTCGTCATCGTGTTAGGCGATAGGCACACAACTATTGAGCATCAGTTATAAAACTGGTGACTGATGAAATCGTACTACTTTGACGTACTTAGTACAACTTGACTGAGTACAAGAATACTCAAGAGTTTGATAATATTCTAGTGTTTAATTCATCAAATATCTGTTTTCTTTATGTTAACAGTATTGAGTCTCAATCATTATTTTTATGAGCATCGTGGCAGTTGAAATTAATGTTTCCATATGTTCACCGGCGGATAAGCGGACGAGTGAACAGCTAACGCTCGAAGTCAAATGATTGAGCTAAACGGACAATTAGAGACCATTTCTACGAGAGAAGTGTCAAGGGGTTGTCCGAAGTCTAACCGCCATTGCTCTCATTTCATCCGCAGGCCTTCTGGCGACTGCTCTTCTCTGATTGCCTTTTCTGTTCTTTCTCTTCAACATATTCTGGGTCTTCATATTTATTTCTACCCTATTGGTTATATGTTAAAATTTGTTTTGAATATTTGCCGTTTCACAATCGCTAAAGTTGACCGTAGAAGCTATTTGGTTTTAATGCCATCGATTACTGTATGTGCCCCTCTCATTATATTTTGAATTCAGTCATTTGTATTTCTTTCTCGTCTTCATATCCCTGCATTTGTTCTCCAATGGTCCATATCTGTAACAGCGCGCAATTATTTTGTATTTTCCCTAATCTACCATATCTCACTACCATATATCATAATGCTTCTTAAAAATGGTGTAACATTATCTTTCATGTTTGCTTTGGATATACTTAGGTTGAAGAAAATAGGATATGATATGCGTATAATTAAAAGCTTCTTCGATGAATACGTAAACGATAGATGCTACTTCGCTATGATTAGGCCACACCTCGAATACGCCGCGAATATTTGGGACCCTAATCATAAAAATATAACCATAAAAATTAATAAAATACAATGAAAAGCTGTTAGCTTCATCCAAAACTGCTACGAGCGAGCATAAAGTGCTGTACAACTTTTAGAGGGATGAAAGAGGGAGCCCATAGGGACTCGGGGGCTACACGCTTGAAAAAGGCTGGGCTGGTGTATTTCAGAGTGACACATAGAATATCATTTAGACGCCTAACTACATCTCTTGGTCTGACAGAAAAGATAAAATAGGAGAGATACATTGCTGAACAGATACTTCTGGTACAAAAACTTGTCTTTTCCGCACATAATATGTGACCACAATAAAACTGAGCTCCACTAAATACACTCCCATAATACACGTCACCATTTCTTCTCCCAAAACCTTATCACTTACATCATTACACGGCTGGTGTCCTAACATTCTAACACCACACGCTCATGCGGTGGATTGCAGCATGGTATGCAAATGAAGATGTGGGTTTTACTAAAAAGATGCTTTACATTGATCAAGCGTTTTTCCATGTGAATTTCCGCCTTTAATACCGCCACCCAGGGTTGTAATTCAGGGATAGTTATGAATTAACCAAATATGAAAAATAAAACTATTGAAATATCTTTGATATACAGCAGCTCGTTGCAGCAGGATTCATTTGGACCACAGCATGCAGAATACCGCCAGCAATTGGACCCTTAGCACCATGTTAAATCTTCCATTACCCTTTTTGAGGCGTAAAATACCCGCTACCGGTCGGCATCAGAAGCCCATGAGTTAATTCGCTAATTTTCCTCTCAAATCCGATCTGAAATTAGATTTTCAATTATAATTGACTTTGGCTTCGTCCTCATGATAGCAGTCATTACACCCGATGCGCCATTATTTTAGAGAATTCCAACTCTTCCTCGGACTCAGCTTCGCAGCAATCAATTTAAGCAAGGGCATGACGCTTCCAGATTGGAGTGTGCGGAGGATACTGAAACTCATTATGAATATAACACTTTTAAACCTCCCCTCTTCTATAGCTCAAGTCAATCGCAGAATATTAAAGGAGCTGTACACCAAACGCTTCAGCAGACGTCTTCGCGCTTTTAATTAATGGCTCTTCTGTTCCTCAAAGAAAATGTGTTTGTCCAGGCTCCTGGAATAAGGGTTAATATTAACAAAAAGAGTTGTGAGTTTTCCCTTTTTCCTTTTCATATAACCACTAGCAAAGGTACCCGTTGAAATTCAACGGGGGATGAAAGAAAGACAGGGCATATAGGTTGTAGGTTCGAGTCACTATAATTCAAATCAGCTATAATTTGAGTTTCATTTTTTAATTCAGCAGATGAAAACCGCATTATATTATGTTTACCGAATTTTTACATTCTTTGGCAGTAATATATGGAAACTAAACTGTAGGCCATTTGTATTTCAGAGGCTTTCCGCATTAATATAACATCGTGGCATTCTCCTGTTTTACAGGGGTCCAACTTTAATTAGTCCACTTGAAATGAATTTTGTCAATTTTAGGCAAAAAGATCCTTGAAAACAACGTAATCAGCAACATTTTAGTATACGGCCTAGATTTCCACTGTAATACATATCTCTAAATATAAAAGGCAGCCGCCATTGTAAAGGCCCCATTTTCCTTCCAAGTTAATGCTAATTCCACGGTTACCAAGGAAATATCCTATTGTTGACAGAAGTAAAATTCATGATTTTGATGTGAAAAACGCGATTTCTCGGGAAATGTATTTCGTATAAGAAAATTGAATGAAAAAATAAGAAACTGCAATCTTTTATTCATCTAATGGTGTAAACTATAGCCTTCTATCTTTATTAATACTAATTAAAATATGCAAAAAGAGAAACCTCTGCACTTGAACTAAAATGTTTAGACTTGAGTTTTTCAAACACATAAGACACCAGACGGCCCAATACGCTGCCCTTGGGGCCCAGGGGCCTTCCTTAGAGGCCCAATAGTCCTCGTTTCCTAAAAAAAACTTTACTGATCCCATGCGTGAAAATTTCACTAAAATCGGCTCACTCGTTCAATAGTTATGTGGCTTTTAAGAAAGAATTCTTTTGGAACCTTGGGCCCTCTGGGGCCCCAGCGTGACTTACGCCCCCATGACTGTTGTACATTCAGTATAGGTATATTTTACGTGTTTCTAATACAGGCAAGCATTATCATCCAGGGCCAATTTTTGGCGATGAAAGGACCAACTTGAGGGTCTTCTAGGGCCCCAAGGTCCTTGTTTTATAGCCTATGCGTGAACTAGATATATCAAGTATCTTCCTGCCAAATTTTGTTTCAATCGATTCAGTGATATATGAGTGATTTAGTAACAGAGAGACAGACACCGCTAGATTTTTATATATAAGTAAGATTTAGACCGTGGAAGAAATATAAGTTTGTCGAAAACTATGTGATGCATTATGCCAGGACGCATATTTCTAAAAATCTCCACTCTTATTGCGAATGGGAATATTTTATATGTAAGGAGAATAATCAAAATGTTGAAAATTACGTATAATCGCGTCACAGTGAATACTCTCCTGGACCCCTGCAATGCAATTTCCATTGCGCCATTAGTGGCGCTGTTTTGTGGAGCGGGTAATGGAGGGAAAGGAGATCTTTTCTTTGCCTCGGCAGAAGCCAGAGCTTAAAGGACGTTTTCGATCGAGGTCCACAGTCCTCCTAATCTTACCGAGGAAACTTGCTCAAATATATACCAGAGAGTGTTGAAACCAGTCGTTCCATTTAAATCAATCTGTTTGGAAAGATTCCATAGCAACCATGTTAGTCAAAGCAAATACTTAAATATAAGTTTAATTTGTAAAAAAAAATTCTACTTTCACTGGCAGGATGCGTTTGCTATTGAAAACCAAAATCGTAGTTCAGATTATGCGGATTATTCCGCGAATTTATTTTTAGTGCACAATTTATTATAGCCATAGTCTACAGGTTTTTTAGTTTGGAAGTTTATATTTGGAATAGTGACTCTCCTTTTAATTGTGCATATTATATGTGACTCATGTTGCATAACTAATCCGTATTAACATTACACAAGGGTTTAAAGTTGAACAAATTTTGCATAAAAATCCAGAAATGACATTTCGCTGAAAATCTCCAAAATGAAGAGTCAACAGAACCTTTTGTGGGAGCCTATCGAAATAAAAGGTGAAATTATTTTGAAGAACACTTTATTCTTTGGCATGTCGAAATTTTAACTGATCTAGAGGGATACTTGCTCTTTTAATAGGACAAAATAGCGAACCCTATTTTTCACTGATTTTCTGGATTTAGGTAGAAAAATAGTTGAGAGGAACACTAAGTAACCGCCAGTAACTTACATCACAGTATTTAATGAAGCTTCTAAAATACGAATCCGTTGAGAAATTCTGCGGTCGTCTGCGGCGCAGAAAATAAACTCCGTTTTTCGATCGCGGGGCGGGGTCCAGCCTTGCGAGCCAGCTAATCGGAATACAGTGACGCGGCGAGTATCATCACACGCTATTCAGCCATGAACTTAACTATGGCGATTTTCTGACTATATATGGTGTTAAGGATCGCCAAAGGTGCTCTGATAGTAGTTTGAAAATACAATTCATTCTCTTTCACATGGTACGATAGCCCTAGTTTTCTCTTTTCGAATACATTCAAGGAGCTAAACCAGGCACTTCACGCTAACATTTAAGGCTGTGAACAATTAGTTCAGCTTCTGTGGGCAACATGCAGAGCCCATTGAACATGCATACTTTTTTCCTAAGGCATCGGCCAGACGCTGGTGTCGCACAACCATTTTCCCCCTTTTACCCCTTCGCCGCCACCTCCTCCCTCCCCCGCTCAATCCCTCCGTGCCACCCAGTGAGTGTCCGCAATAGGGGCGTTTTGTGACACCGCGGGACCGTTCGTGTTACCTCTTAGGGTTGTTTTTAAACAGTCCTCGGATAAGAAATTCATTATTCGGTTTTAAATTGTTAGTGAAGGAGACTAGACGTGTTCTAGAGCTTTTTTGGAAATTTCTTCTGCGCGTTTCTATCTCAGTAAAACCATTTTGTTTTTCTCGACAAGAATTTCTAGCATCGCAATAGGTGATCTACGATTGATTTTTTCCTCTTTAACTTCTCTGCCCAGGTATGTGGAATATCAGTTTTTTACCTAAAATGCTCATTAATTGGGTGCCAAGGCCGCATCTTTACTTCTATGCCAGCATTAATAATTGAATTTGTCACTTGGTTCCTCGTTATGTTGTTTAACCATAGACGTTTTAACCCAGAATGTGATATTATGAACATATTTTCCACTTTTGATGTAACCAATTTGTTTGCTGCTAGGTTTTATACGATATAATGGCTTTGAACGATATGACACGGATACGACTACATCAAAAATTAACCAAGTTTAGACAACATAGCGTTGAGGATAAAGCTGTTTATTTTGGATCGTCTTGCTAGAAAGTTATGGGTAATAAAGACGCCGATCCTAGTGCTCGTTGTATCCTTTGCTTGTGAAAAAAATGCTAGGGAAATGGTAAGGCAGTCATAGTGGGAATCATAGTAGAAGGGTACCTGATAAATTTTGTTAGATTCTCCGACCATCATGCTATGGTTAGTCAATATTTGAAGTCAATGCAAGTTTTAGAAGGTGTTTTAGAAGTTCAATGCGCAAAACTCGAATCAGGATAAATTACAAGTACTAACGAGATTCTCTGATACTAGAAGAGTATAGAGAAGACTAGAGAGAAAAAAAAGCGAGGCTGGTCATAAAATCGGAGGGCACAAACTTGAGCACATAGAGCATGAAAAAAATTGAAATAGTAGCAAATGCAAAAGGAAAATAACAGCATTAGCTAAGGAAGCGATTAGTAAAAGAAGGAAGCTGGTGACGGGGACCTTGGTTAAGGATGAGAATAAGAGGCAGTTTAAGGGCATTGCGTAACGTTGTATGGGGCAGAAACGTGGATCCGTAGAAAGGAGGACGAGAATAGGCTGCAGGCGTTTGAGATGTGAGTGTGGAGAAGGACGGAGAAGGTGAGGTGGATGGAAAGTTAGACGAACGAGGAAGTACTTCAAACGGTGGGAAAGGAAACTTCTGAATGAAATCCGGGATAGGCAGAGTAGGCGGATGGAAGAATTAATGAGGAGTGATGGGCTGCTTAATAATGCGATGGAGGGAAGGATGTTGGGAAATGGGAGAGAACAGGTTTTATTGATAGGATGAAGGATAAAAGATGGTGTGCAGAGATGAAAAAGCAAATGCTAGAGGCAGATAGGACCTCGAAAGTGTAGAAAACCGGGAGAAGATCCTCTGACTTTCAAAACAACCTACCTACTACCAATGTAATGCCTTAATAAATCATTGAGGGGACATATTTTTATATAAAAACTCAGAATATGAGTAACATTACATAAATGTCCTTTCGCATTGGAGCCAACGAAATTCTATGAATAATTTAATTCATCATGAATTAAGATTAACAATTCACGGTAAATTTCTCAGAGGCAAGTGGAAAGACTCCCGTTGTTTGTCTTCTTGGATTGTTTAGGCCATACAAAAATTTTTCAGTACCGTTAAATTGCAAAATAAGATTTAATGTTCATTCTATTTGGCCTCCATAGCACGTAGCTTGGTCGCTTTGAACGGAACCGTTGGAATCACCATTCACAAGCCTCGGCCGAAATGGAAGGCCGAATCTCCATTTCCGAATGACTGCTGCGGAAAAGACAAATGAGAGCACAGCTACTTTAGTGCGCACTCACGTTTCAGTTGTTTACTTGTCAGCGTTTTTTAAGCCAAAAGGTCGTGTAATGCAGAGCAGACATTGTTTCTGACAGATTTACACGTGTACTCGTGCATTGGTCGGTAATAGTTCAGTTTTGATGACAAATAAATTTTTTGCCCGTTAGGTGAGTGCTCTTGAACACACAATTAAGCATTAAATTGTAACATTGTAGCACTGCACATGAGTGTGTTGGTTACGGGAATTGCAAGTGATTAAGCGCTGCTAATATTGTACTCCATTATTTTCGCTTAAACTCATAGTTATTAAAAATAATATGAAATTCAATCCGATTGACGCACGAAAGTTAGCCACTTGGTGCGATTTTACGTACACATTGGTACATTAGTGGTAGTCCAGTGGTTTTCGGCCATTAGCATGAATGAATTGGCTAATTTTTAAGAGGCAGAGGATAAAAAATTTTAATTTTGGACCTTCTTGATATTTTTCAATAATTAATTTGAAAATATTGAATTACCTGCCAAATAGTTGCTACGGTTAAAAAAAGATAAAGATGTTTTCATAAAAACTTACCAATCTTGTGATTTTTGCGCTAGATAAGCGTCCACGATGCAAAAGAAATAATTTTGAAAAAAAAGTTTCCAAATGCAAGTAAAGCAAATATTACAATTGAAACTGAATTTTTTTACAACATTAAAATACATAAATGTTTCCGATTATAATTGATAATTTCCAATAACAACTAAGGATAACTTTGTGATTTAAGACACAAAGTTAACATACTTGTACCTTTAACAAGAAGTTTCACCTCCCCAATTAGTTTTCATTTCACTATCGATCATTATTCTGTTCAATGAAATATTGACTGCACAGGTATAATTAAAATCTATAAAAAATAATTCGTCGCAGAAAAAGAGCATGTTTTCTTTTTCCTGAGGTATCTGGTTGGTTATATTTTTCTATCGTATGTGCTGGGAAAATGCCACACAGCCTGGCGATTTTCTGTATGTTAAGTGATCAAAAATGCACTCCGAGCGTTATTTCTGCCAACAAACTCCGTAACATTGCGTTTAAAATCAAATGCACGCTGAAATGTATCCCTCCTACCTTTATTTTGATATGTATATAGGCAACGGTATATTTTGTAGCAGATACGCTATCATACGAAACTATTTGGTTTCTGTCCTTTCGTATGCATAACATTGGTACTCATTATTAATGATTGAAAAAAGTGAGTGAGACTCGTGCGGTAGAGTTGCGATAACACCATGTGGGTGGGTGGCTGATACCAAATAGCTTACTTGTTACACAATGTACCTTCCTTCCACTTATTCATCGTTAAATTTAACATGTATCCTATTTGCTCTATGGTTGTGATTAAGCCATCAAGGTTTCAAAACACGCTGCTCCTTATGCAGATAATTTTTATGCACGCGTTTGAAACTATAAGCCGTCAGTTAAAGAACAAATTTAATATTTAGTTACTTCAGATGAAATTCATTGATTTAAGACGTCCTGTTTTCCGCTATCCGACTCACTACATTAGTGAGAATTTATTTCAGGGTCATGGGGGAGGGTGTCGTAAATTATAGCAGCCAGAATTCGATTAGGTATGAGACCTTGGAGTCGGTTACTCTTGCTATGAAAAAAGTAGTTGCTCGGTCATTAGCATAAATAAATTCGCAAATTTTTATAAGGAAGGAGTAAAAAAGTTTTAATTTTGGACATTCCTATTATTTTTAATAACTTTTTAAAACTGTTTAACAACGTTAAATTTTTTAAACTGTATAAACAAAGAAATTTGCAACTGTTAAAAAAAATTACGATTTTCCATCATTATTTTGGGATCGCTAAGAATTGAAAATTTCCGGAACCTTCATCAAAGGATTCTTTGAAAAAAACAAAGGTCAAATTCCGTTTGCTACTTTTTCATGACCCAATGAAGTGCATTGTAGAAGACGAAGAGCTGCATAGAAATGAGGAAAAATCTATATTACACGCGTATTCTCTCTCCGGACCACTTCGGAGTCCGCGCCGTCATGACTTTTGACACGGGTACATTGCACGTGCTGATTAATCTGTACACGTGTTGCTACCGTCGCTGTCTATTTCGGGGAATCGAGACAAAGGGAGGGAGCGACCAAGTCTCTCAATTTTCCGTCTCGGAACTGCGATTTTATTTCACGGCTCTGACACAACTGGCTCCGATGCAAACTTTTTCACAGTTTTACGGTGGACTGCCAAATTTTCTGCTTCTCCACGTGACTATGCGACATTCGACGTGATACGCCGCGGAGATTGGTAAAGTTTTCGGAGACGAAACATAATAATGTATGCTAACCATAACTTTATGACTGAAATATTATAAAATATCAAATAAGCAAGATGCTAATGGAGAGGTCATAATAATATTTAGCGCGTTAAAGTTGATTAAATTATCATACAAGAGTGAAAAAACTAAATGCATTAAACATAAAGAAAACCCTGTTCTGTAAAATAGAGAAAGATGGGAAAGTATTTCAGTAAAAAATGTCCTATTAAAACCAGGAATAGTGCTCTCATACTCTGGTGATATACAAAATTGTGGGATGCCTGAATGCCAATATTTGGTCGGAAAAAATACTTCAGGGAAGAGACAAAGGATAGAATTAACAAGGTGGTAGTTTGACCAATTTTAAACTAATCAGAAGAGACAATACAAATACCTCCAAAACAAAATGACTAATAAAAACGACGCACAGTGGGCTCAAATCGAAAATCGCCGGACAAAAGTCCAAAATTGCTTCTTTGATATAGCGTCTTGAAACTTGGCCCATATACGTACAAGCAATTGTCAATTATGGAATGGTCTTTTCTTATAGGTCTTACCCGTTACTTAGATACAGAGGCTCAAACACGACCAAATTTCCAAAAATAAGTGCCCGCTCTCATTTTTCTTCGAAAATCTTAAAAGTTGAGCAGATACAGGAATAATGGAAGGTTTTTTATGAAATAAGAAAACATTTCCATTTGTGAACAGGGTACTTTTCCTATACATATGCATAAGTTTCAGACTTTTTGCTTATATTTGAGTGCTATTACGTCGCAAAATGGCGGACGCTTTTTTTTAGACAAAATTGTACATAAAGTAGACAATATAATCCTTATTCGGAAGATGGTCTCTGGGATACTGCATCAGAGTATAAGTTGAAGTTATTTCTATAATATTCTGTAAAAATATTTGAAAAAAGTGTGCGACGCTGAGAATAAACTCGATTTTTCGATCGCGCGTCGCGGCCCGGCTCCGCGCAGCGGGACCTGGAAATACCGTTACCCCGTTGGATTGTTCAAGTTGTGTGGACATTAACTCCTCGAATTCAACTTTTTCAGGCTATGCATGTTGTCACTGATTTCTAAAAATTCTATGCTGAAGGTTTTGCGAGCGGGCGCTTTTTTGGAAATTTGGTCGTGTTTGAGCCTCTGTATCTAAGTAAGGGGTAAGACCTATGAGAAATGACTTACCATTCCAAAATTGCCAATCATCAGTGTGTAATGTGCCAAGTTTCAACACGTTACATCAAAAAAAGCAATTTTGGACTTTTGTCCGGCGATTTTCGATTTGAGCCCACTGTGGTCGTTATCAACAAAACTTTTTTGGTTTAACGATTCCATCTAAATTTTATGCTAATCAGTATATATAGGTACCATGAACATATCGTTAACAATTTTTAAGCTCAGTTAGCATAGCCTACTCTGTAAAATTCCTTCGATACACTCATGTTAATATGCAAATTTCAAGCTACAAAGAGCGATTCAAGTATATTATCAGTTTTAAACTTATAATTTTTGTTAATAGACTTAAAATTATTGTAAATATAGTCCTGAAGATACACAAAATTTCGATGTCTTGGCAAGAGATAATTCAATTAGTGATTTGAAGACCTATACTAGAGATGAATCTTGCTGTATTAACATTTAATATATCGATTTATTGATAACAGTAGATTTCATGACAGCTGTTCATCAAGTTCCTTTGGCAGTCAGATAGACGGTAAAGGATGGACATGAATGAGTGCGGGAGTTGTAAAGAAGATATGTGGGAGTAGGAAACATGGATTTTTATCGGTTTCAATGCATAATTGTATTGAATAATAAGTTATGTTTTTGAAGAATGGACAATGCATCAAATAATGTCCGTGACTCCACAAACATCATTACTGAACTCTTGTTCACCTCAAGATTTAAGAATATGCTGTCTAAATATATCTTTATTCAGTTAAATTTTACATAACATATGTAAAATTATTTATAATCAGGACTTCCCTATAACATCACAGTAAGCTTTCTGAAAAGGTTGAGATCACTATGTAGAATAGAATAGTCTCCATGTAATCTTTTCTAAGTTACGTTTCTATGAAGAATAAGTATCGTTAGAATAATTTAATAAATGGTAAATACAATAATTCAAACCAAAAGATATATATAATTATATCTTTGAGCGTGGTTGTCATTTTTAGCGATAATAGGTTATTATTTTCGAAGTAAATTTCATCTTAGGGCCAAAAGGACAAAATCACTTTACGCCGTTTAATCTTTCATTGGTCTCTACGAAATAAAACCGATTCCAAGTAATTTTCATTCGTCCTAATGCTGATTTTGTAGATTAGGTAGATTCAATGATAAGAAGTTATCCGTCAATTGATAAGATCGGTGGCGTCTGAATTAACTATAAAGGAATAGCCTATTATCCGTCATCTTCAAGGTCTAGCAACTGATGGATGAGCACTTTATACCAACAAAGATCATCAACAGACTTGAGATATCCCGTGACTAAGCGGCCGACATAACGGATCCATGCAACGATCCTCTGAGAAATGGAGCAGAGTGGCAGTTCGCACAGACGCCTGGATATCTTTGATGGAGCACCCGCCAATTCAGGAGTAAAAGGTTTCGCGGCGGCGGCTTTTACAGGTATTTAAGCGTTATGATAGGAACAGGGATTTGAAACTTTTGAGCGGCCCGATGTACGCGAACCAACATCTTTCTTCAAAAAGATGACGTCAAGAGTCTTGAAAATGTTTCACGATAAACTGGAAAACGGCATTCTATGCTGAAAAATGTGCCCGCATATGCTAATTTTCGCCATTGTGACAATGGATTTCAAATCGTCATCGAAAAAAATTAAAGCAACTTTGAACTTGGATTTTGGTGTTTTTTCTGACTCTCCTCCGATGGTATATTATTACTGTAGATGATTTCTTCATATTATGGGCTCGACAACCAGCAAACATGTCAATGAGCCGAAATATCCGTTTGCGCAGTTTTTCTTTAGAGCCATGTCAATAAACCTAAACCAAACCAGAACAAAATTCTTCTGGTCACGCTCCCTTTCCTAACAGTGCTTCCAAGGCCGAGAACTCGAGCAAATCAGCAAGCCAAACTGACTTAACATTTCTTTGTTATAACTTGTATGTGCCCAAAATAAACGTAATGTAATATACATTTCTAATTTAAAGGAGGGTAGGTTTTTAGAATATAGAATGTTATTGGAAACCTCATTCATCTATTGTTTATGTGAGTAGCTATTGGGGAGTCACAGAGTTGTTTGACCATATTCGAAATAACGGTTTTTGGAGACAGCCTCGTCGCGTTAACGGAGGCCGATAAGTCTCGACTTAATTGTCATAACCACGGCTAAAGTGATTTGTATCCTCAGGCTTTTTTATGAAGCTGAGTAAGTTTATCTAAAAGAAACAAAAAAATTCAACAGTCGAATGTACCCCTCAAACATAACAAAAAACTGCCTTCCTTGTATTTTGACTATTACATCTGCGTCGGGAATTGGCAATTTATTTTAGCATTAGCTTTAAAATTATTAGGCGTGCAAGTGCAGAGATAAATTTAGGACATTTCGTGAGGTTAAATGGGCTAATTCATTAAAAATTCAAGAGCCTTACATAGTCTGAAGTTAAAGCAATCGGCCACCTCTCACCTTATTACCCGTTAACGCCCCAAATCGTATTTCGTACGTCTGTCGTCGCCCTTTATTGGCCATTGAAGCCAAATATCAAAACCAGTTCTTAACAATTTTGATCTCGGCAAGCCTATCACATAGTAGAAAAATGTGAATAAGTACATTTGGGCAAATACTTTATGAGTTAAAGTGGAAGACAGCAGGGGAATCATTATGGGGTCAGAACTGCGTCGGATAGTCAGTATAGTTTGCTGTCAATATAATCTGAGGTATACCTATTCGTAAATTTTTCAAATCGATTAACTGGTACACTGAAAAATCGCAATTATTAAAAATTATAAATCACATATTGTGGAAAATAAAAGCATTTTCTATGAACTTAAAGACAGACAAAATGACGTAAGCGGTTAAAGTTTGCTTCACCTGTGATATTCTCGCCATGCTGTAGATTTTAAATCCATTGCTACATTTCACTGAGTCACCGATATATATCGTCTTATCAATTGTTTTCATGCTCGGAGGCATTGGCACTCTGGTAAGATTCACTGGGATGCAATCCTTTATCATCCCAAGGAGGTGATTTTCCACTAAGCATTTTCGCATTTTTAGACAAATGATTATAGAAAGAGGGGTACTCAAGCGACAACGAATGGTCAAAGAATGAACGACATGGTTTTTTACAAGTCTAACTTTAATCAGCAATCAGTTTTGTTCACGACTACCATTCACAAAGTACTTAATTCTCAGAACAGAAATATCGGATCGATAATCGATGAACCGATAAAACTCCCTCGATGTGGTTTGGTCAGAGGAAGGACTAATCGTCCAAAGATGGATACCTCGACGTCGAAAACGGAGGAAAATGCCGAAATACGGAGGGAAAACATTTCGTGCTCTAAACGATTGGATACGCAATTCAATCCTAAAAGGGAGGGAAAGGAAAGCGTTTAAAAAATTAGTGGGGGATCGGCTCTCTGGATTTACCGAAAAAACGAAAGATTGAATTCTTTGAATGCGTACTTTAATCCCGAGTGATTGAATATCCATCGATTGAGTAAAGATTGTTTCAGTGAAGCATTTTCAACGTCATGCTCAGCCATGTCAACTGAGGTGATATGGATTCCATATTTGATCACTTAATCTTTCCAAAAGATAACATCCGATTAACATTTTATTTTTAGTGCCAAGTGGCGTCCTTTAAACAGATGAATTCATTTCAGACACTATGATTGCTGGCGCAACATTATAAACATAAGAATTCAAAATATTTCGCTAGTTCGCTACTGAATTCATCACTCTTGCAGCAACGACATCAAATATAGTCCGAAAGAAACTGGCCACCATAAATACTAAATTAATGAAAATGAAGCCTTCAAAGTGAACCATTCGCAAAAAATCGGAAGATTTCGACTTTCATCATTATCATTTGAAGCCACGATTTCAATTTGCAAGTTCCAGTAAAGAAGTGATCCTGATAAAAATTCCGGTACGGCTCCTCATATGATTCTGGTTCTGCTACCATTGATGTGTTTCAGCAACTAATACTTGAATGCATATTGGCAGAGATTACATCTACATGCTACCCCGCGAGCCACCACATGGGCGTGTTAGGACACCAGCCGTGAAAAGATGTAAGGGATTAGGTTTTGGTGATGAAAAGAAATACATTGGAGACAGACGATTCCTATCATTCCACCTTTAGGGGACAATTCTGGGGGCACTCGAGTCTAACTGCTAAAATTTGGATAGAGGACATTAAACAAACGTGTATTATAGGAGTGTATTTAATGGAGCTCATTTTTTATTGTGGTCGCTTATTGTGCGCGGAAAGAACGAGTTTTTGTAACTATCGGTTCGGCAATGTATCTATCTTATTTTAACGCTTCTGTCAGACCTAGAGATGTAGTGAGGCGTCATTCTCTGTGTCGCTCTGAAACCAACCAGTTCTGAATTTCTGAAGTAAACTAATCCTAGCGTGTAGCCTCCGAGTCTGTAGGGGCTCCCAACTTAATCCCTCTAAAAGTTGTGAGACACTATATGCTTTGGCGTGCGACTTTGCTTTGTATTTTATTAGTTTCTTGGTTAATTCTTTATGACTAGTGTCCCAAATGTTCGTGCCGTATTCAAGGTGTGGCCTAACCAGAGCGAAGTAAAATTTCTCTTTTACTTTTTCATCCGAGGACCTTCCTATGATAGGTACGCTTAACAAAACCTAGTTTCTTCAATGCTATGCCGCATATGTTTGTTTAGCATTCGATCATTAGGAAGTTGCTGCAATGGATGGAAATGCAACAGAGAGATGTCATTCCGCTTTAGCTCAACCACGCATCGAGTATTTAAAGCCCTGCTCACTCGAAATGAACAAAATAAAAAATTTAGCCGCTCGATTCTCAAAAACGGCTTCAATCAAATAAAGAGCGCAACTCAGCTGATGGAAAGACCAAATTGAGAGTTACTCAAAGATAGCAAGCTAGGTTTAAATCATGGATATTCCGTGTAATTTGGACCACCCAACTCCGAGTTCATAGAGCTAACTCCATAAATAAATTTCAAAGACAATATATTTTCCTCAAAATGTCTATCAAATTAAGATAGAAATGATAGGCAAATATTTCACTATTGCTGACAGACATTATATTGAAAATATTTGTATAAAATATTCAGTTCCGCGCATTTCGGATGGAGGTCGTGTAGTTCGTTTCAGACAGTCGTTTAATTTGAACCTGACCCAATATTGCGCATAGCAATAGGAATGCTTGCCAACTAACTAGTTCCGTTACTTTTTATGTTTATATTTACAGTAAATGTGTTAAATTAAATATCCTAGTTTTTTTAATCAATGATTAAATGATGATGGTGACGGGGTAAAGGCTTCGCCTGCTAACCCGAGGGTCGCGGGTTTGAGTCCCGCCTGGGTAGAATATTAACTGCCCAGGACATGGGTGTCTGTGTATCGTCCGTTGTTACTGTTGTTCACCCGACGTAAAATGGCCTAATGTGCTGTATTCGGGGCATTGAAAATAAATAAATAAATAAAATTATATTCTTAAAAGTAATATGTGAACTTTTAGCACTGTTCGTAGATCACACTCATTGTTGCTCCTTTTTAAGTGTCTCTCAGGTAACTTCCGTTCTGCGTCCAAAAATATACATATATACGTTTCGATTTTCCAAATAATCGTGTTTCACCTGTAAGTTGACACCATTAATGTAGACCTGTACACCACAAAAGAAACGTATATGACGGTAATTTGGGCCGGGTCAAAATACACGGAGAGGATTTCAACCAGCGAAAGCAACTTTGTAACCCACTTTTATCCTGGGAGAAAAAAATTCCATAGAAGGTGGACGATTCCACTCATTCCACCTTATCAGGAAAAAGCACCCGAAGTCTGACTGCCGAAGTTTGGAAGGAGGACATTTAAAATAAAAGCCTAAACTATACTGAATCAAATGTGTATCCAGCTTTAATAAATAAAATGTAAAGATATCGGTTCCAATTGCACGCTGGTCCAGTTTACACGAGCTTACACCACTTGAGGTGAGGTTTAGATCAGGTGATGTTCAGGGTGACACGAGAGATATTGGTTTAATCTATCACTACATCTCTAGAACTCAAGAAATCACTGATACTCGACGAAATAAGAAAGATGATCTACCAAACTGATAGGTACCAACATTTCATCGTAACGCGACCCATTGAGGAATGCTAGTTCACCGAGACACACGGTTACTTTGCCGTCGTATGATTCACTTCCGCTGAGACCTCCTCTTTCTTATCCCCTATAACCACAGTTTCACATGTCTGGTATCCTAACACTCCATTCCACACGCCCTTAGCATCTGAAGGCCAATCGTGAGCATGGCAATGTAAACGTTAACACTTCGAATCGTAATTCGTACGTCTGGCATAGTCCTGCATTGGTCATTGAAGCCAAATATCGTCACCAGTTTATCACAGTTTTTATCTTGGAAAGCCAATCACAGAGTAGAAAAATGATAATAAGTACATTTGGGCAATCACTTCATGAGTTAGAGTGTAAGACAGCAGGGGAATCATTTTAGGGTCGGAAATGCGTCAGATAGTCAATATAGTTTGCTGTCAATATATTCTGAGAGATATCCATTCGTAAATTTTTCTAATCGATTAACTGGTACACTGAAATGTCGCCACTATTTAAATTATAAATCACACATTGGGAAAAATAAAAGCCTCGTCTATGAACTAAAAGACAGACAAAGTGACGTAAACGGTTAGAGTTTGCTTCACCTGTGGTTGTCTCGCCATGACGTAGATTTTTAATCCAATGCCACATTTCACCTTTGGGAAAAGAAGAACCAGATGGACTGGACACTCCATGAGACACAATGGGTTTGTGAAGAACCAAATTAAAAGTAAAATAGTGGTAAAATCCTCAAGACGAAGACCCAGGAATAAGTTCATGAATAAAGAAGACAATACACGGGAATGATAACAGGAAGTAAGACAACTAGCATTAGTTAGGGAAGGGCGGAAGGGTGCAGTCATCCAATCTTAGGATTGAACGACAATCGATGATATTACATTTCAGTAGACAATAGAAAAGTTATGAGAAATTATAAGTTTGTATATGTTAAATTTTTAGTTTATATAACATGGCATGGCCATAATTGATGCACAGAACTTTGAACCTTCCGGTGAAGGAAAAAACTTTGTTTCACAAACATATTGAATCTAACAATAACAAATAAAAGTAAAAACAAATTTTTAATGTAGAAGTTCCTCAAATAAAACATAACTCGACTAAATTAAAGTCAAGGTCCGCAAAGTACCAGAATATTTCATTCAAGAGAAGAACAATCCTATAGCGCGAATAGTGACTATCCTCGCCCTATTCACGAAGACCTCAAAACGCTGGTGAAGTGGATCACGCCCTCATTTTCTCAGGGTCGCCACAATTCGGCACATCTCTGAATCAATAGCTCCCTTGTTGAAAGTAAAGACAATTTCTATGAGATCGCTCTATTCAGGTGAAAGGCAATCTAGATAAGAGGTACGTGGGCAGATCCGCGGAACAAACACTTCTCACTCTACGGACAGAGAGACGGGTCGAAGTTGGTCAACTAAAGGGCCTTTGTTTGGTCTATTTTAGATTTCACCAACACCGGGCGTGATGATATCATAGCGTGAAGTACCAAATTGGCTTGGTATACAGCCACTCAGGCGTACACTACATACTTATTTTCATGCACATGAATGTACTCTACAAAGACTGAAATCGACGATGAAAAAATCTCGAACGAGTTAAATGATTTTCAGGAAAATTTCATTCCTTTGGTTTATAACTTCATGCTCGTTATCGCCACTGCCCGGCACTTGAGCGTTTTTCAGCAACGTTAAAAGGCTATAAAAATAGTTATTATCGGCAAAGTGACAATGTTGGGTTAATTGCTAGCAACTGTCGCTTATAAAGCACGGCGAAGTCTCCTGCGCTAACATTTTAACTGGAGACGAGAGCTACCTTACCTGAATATAAGAACCCTCTTTCTTCTCCGAAAAATGTTTCAAAAGTGGGGAAGGGGGGGTCTTGCACGGGGAGGATAAGACAGAGGGGGGTACCCATTACTGATATTTAAAGTTATGTAACACGACTATTCGAAATTCTAAGCGCGTAAAAACTCATCTCAAAACAAATTTGAACTTCATACCGAGTTCACACACTCAAAGCATCACACATTCTTTCCAAACTGGCACTGGGTACTTCCCTAAGGGCTCTCCCAACTGTTTTATATTTTTCCTGGAATTTGAGCCTCAAAAGTGGGTCATATATTTAGGTAAATAAGGTGATAAACTTTCAGAGGCAATTGCCTTCAGTTTCGACAATTCGGAAAACTATTTATTTTGTTATTACTACTTCTAGTTACTATTGGGCGACCATTTATATAACCTCGGCATTCTTCATGCTGGCAAGCATTGGAAGTAACATTTTTTCTCGGCTGCGGTGAATTTTGGGAAAATTAGGTAAAGCTTGTTCTTCTATTTATGTTTATTACTGAAGTTTTAAATATCTAATAACTTGGATTTACCCATGCTTCATAATTAAATTTACTACCAAAATTTGAAGCTGATGTCGCAAAAATGGCTACTTCCCGGAATTTTTATATTAAGGAAGACAGTTCGTCAAATTATTCATATAATTCCAATTAAAACCCTCGCGTAAATACTCCATTTCAAAACAATTTAAAGTCGAGCTACCAACCTAGGCCACTAGGTTTGCATTGACCCTTCAAGCCTAAGTCAATCTGTCAACAATGTCTGTACATATTAGTAAGTCGCATGACATTAGCTTTTCTCTTAGTAGCAAGTGTTGGTAACAACAATCCAGTTAATTATCTAGGCTTTCTAATTGATCCACAGCTGAAATTTAAGAACTACTGGGACAAACTTTCTAGCAAAATATCCAAAGGAATAATTTTGATCAGGAGGCTAAGACCAGTCTGGATAAGCAGTATTTACAAATCATCTGTTTTACTCATATCCACAATCGTATAAGCTATTGTGGACTACCCCCGTTAATGAAATGAGAATATCTAAACTACAGAAGAAATCTGTTAAAGCCATGTGTGGTGTCTCTAATTGAACTCGAACAAGGCCTTGTTTCATCAGACTCAAGTGTATGCGTCTTCCCTCCAATTATGTGTTCCAATCCCATTTGTATAAAAAGAAAAATATTGAATCCTATTCAGATTACACTTGTACACATAATCATGACACTCGGAAAAAATAATATTAGAACAGAGTATTGCAAGTACAGTAAAACATCAAATGGTTTTGAGAGGTTTTCAATCAAATACTATGATGCATTGCCTATACATGTAAGGGAAATGCCCATTGACAAATTTAAAATTTTTATAAAAGATGTATTAATACAAAACTGTTTATATATTGTTGATAACTTTTTGCACTTGAATTGTAAAGAGATTTTTGTGCTATTGTTTATATATATGACATGGCTATACATGTAAAAATGTCTTAAGCTAATAACAAATAAATAAATAAGAATAAGTCCTCCTCTCCTCCTCCCCGGCAACCCAACAACTTCACTATGCTACAACTTCCCCGTCCCTTCCATCTCTAGGCACTCTGTACATTAACATGTTCACAGCCTCGTAAAAAGAACCTGAAGATGTACCTCCGTTACGATACCGATCGTTTTTATATCAATATGGTTATTCAAAATTATGATGGTTCACTTCTGCACATGATTATTTTTCTCAATCACGCAAATCCACCAAACCTTAAGCTTAAGTTATGTGCAAGCAGAGCAAATACTACTGGAAAAGCTAAGGACTATCGACGTCGTGAAATTTTTCATCATTACAAGATTATGGTCATTTCCATTGAGGTAGATGGAGAGGGGGCCAGCTAAGCTGTAATGTGGGCGTGGCCTAATCGCCACATTTGTATACCCCGATTTTCCTTTACAGACTACGGGCTGAGGCTATAATTTGGCAATGATATTGTCATTTCCATTGATCATCTGCTATTAATTCGAATGCATTTTATAATTTACGACGTGTTCTTCAAATATAAGGTTATTTTACCTATTAAAAAAATAATAATCATCGATTACGGTGAAAAATATTGGAAAAGCGAGTAAAATCACTAGCTCTAAGTAATCAATACATTTTTACTTACTTTTGTACTCACTTGCTTTGAGTTACTTGCTTTGAAGTTTAAATAAACGGTGGATATTCTTGCTTCACAACCACTAATTCGTACATTTCGTCGTGCTATCCCAAGGAAAGTGAGGAAAGAGCAGGGATATCCAATATGGCTGTTATTTCGGTTGTAAGGCTAAAGTTTGAAGACGCAATGCCCACTCCATCTACCTCACTGGTCATTTCCAACTTTTTCAAGGGAAGGATCTATTGTTGACCTACGAATTTGCTCTGTCACGCGGAAGATATAGTCACCAACAAATCCACAACCAGACGTGCTGCAACTTTTAAACTCCAACAATTATTAAGTGTTACCTTCTCCCAGATAATGGGATAATTTTCAAATTGAAATTCACGATTAGTTGTCTCCGGTTTCCCCTCCAGTAGAATTAAAATCATCGCCGTAATGAATATATACATAACTCATTTATTCTTCTTGTAGGCTTAATTTATTTTGAAAATGTTAACTAGAAAAAATTGTAAAAAAAACACGCCTGAGATGTACACCAGGGGAAAGTAAATACAATGAGTATATTCATTTTTATCGTCAAATAGAGGTCTATCAAAATTGCAGGGACTAATGTAACATTAAACGGTCTATTACGATTTTGTCGTTCAAACAAGACATTTTATTTTGAGGTGAAAGGAATCGCTGAACTAGCTTCTCTTAAGAATGAATGAGGAAAATAAACACATAATATTCTGCTATTGTCTCTCTCATTGAGAATCAACGGGAATTTCTGTGGAATTATAAAGTCTTTTTTCATCGCTGTGCACCGATGATTTTGAATCCTGAATTGTTTTAAGTTACGGGGTTGTTTTTAGAGATTTAGCCGTCAGATGTTGATTTTCATTCGTTATACAATTTTTCGAACATTATAAAGACGGCAAAAACGGGTGATATAACTTCATTACGAATTTTATTATAAAAAACTAAACTGGCATTTTAATAACCCTCTTTGTTTAGGAGTAACTATTCTTTTTCGTCCTAAAATAATGACATTTGCCTTGAGAATGCAATAAAAACACAATCCGTAGGTGATTTCATTTCAACTGAGTGGGGTTTCAATCTCATCCAAGTCAGAGGAACGTAGAAGTTCCACAAGATACGCCTTTAAGTCGAGTAACTAGAGCAGAAGCACTTTACGAAAGTCTTTTGAGAGGAACTTTTTATGCGCAACTCGAGAGAACGAATGAAAGACATTTTGAATTGTTACAATCCAACGAAATGCTCCTCGTTAAAGAATAAAGTGCCTTCTTTCCAGGAACGGGAAGGGAGCCTTCAATCATCCGGCAGCCAAAGTGTGCCTTTTATAACCACCACCTGAAGTCCGTTTAACTAGGCGATTTTTAGTGTTCCCGTGATTTATGCCTCTTTTACGCCGCTCTGCATCCAACGCCGATTGTGAGCGGGTGCAGATGGCCTCTCCTCGTCGTTTGAGTCTTGCGCCCTGCACTCCAGAGAGGATGGGCAAAACTTCCTCTCATACTCTCGAAACCAACCGCTCACCTAAGCCTTTTCCACCTGTGGTGGGTGCGCTACGCCTTTTCACAAATATCGTGCTGTGTTCCAATAAAATTATCCACCTTGACCGCAGAATTTAGCAAGTTTTCTCAATATATTTCATCGCAAAAAAAGAGGCAGTATATTTTTATAAAATGCTACGATACAAAGCAATTCAACTTTTCATACATAGATGAGCAAGGGCAGGTGAAATAGTTTCCTAACTGACACGGGCATAACTGAGGGTTTCTCTTCCAATGTATTTCAAGCAAAGGATTCGATTCAATGGTTAAAATAAAATTGCTTTAATGATAAACGGAGGCACTTGTTTTGAATTTTTTCGAATACATAAATACATAACTCTCGCGGTAACATCTTGGAATGCATTGGAATGAAGCACTGCTAATTTCTTAAACTATAGTTTTATATTATTCAGGAGCGATAAACTTGCATGAGTTTTTTAAGGTAACGCCATTGTTATGTGTAAAATAACGTAATTTTGCAGTCATTAGAAAACCAACTTCTACCTTAAAGTAATGTAACAATGTTTAAAGACAGAGAAATATGAAGTTATAGGTATCAATTTTTGCTTCATACTTCCGTCATTTGTCAACAGGTTGAATGCATAAATTAACACTTATTTGAATCACAATTTAGCAATATATCTACAAATGGACCAAAAGTATTAAATTCATAGCTCCTCGTTAAAATGAGTGAAAAATACACAGAAAACAATGAGATTGAACAATGAGATTTTTCATATACTCTCGGGCGGGTTTAACGTTTATCTCATGATCTTTAAGAAAACTATACGATTTATTAATTCACGAACCAATGGAATGAATAGATAGAAACTCGGCGTCGGCATTAGCCTGCTCTTAACGATATGCGCCTAGGGGACTATGGTATAACATCTCATCCGACAGACGGAGTACTGTTCTTGAAGTGCCCTGAAATTAATAATGACAGAAAAGTGGTACATGATAAAAAATTTGCACCCATTAACTAAATTTATGTCTCGTAGGCTTTATCTTGGCCTTTAACCACTGTGCACAATGAAACGCCTTTAACAAGGGAAGACAATTTGCTATTTAAAAAACTCTATTACGGAAATCTGAATTTTTATTTAAAAGACAACTAAAAACATGAGAAACTCATACCATCACGTTTATAAAGCGAGTTTATCGTCAAAAGTACATTCATTAATAGGATTGGATATTATGGGAGGCGACCGATAGCTAAGGTCTTTTGCGCCATAGGGGATAGGTAAGGGAGGAAGGATAGATAGAAACTCGGCGTCGGCATTAGCCTGCTCTTAACGATATGCGCCTAGGGGACTATGGTATAACATCTCATCCGACAGACGGAGTACTGTTCTTGAAGTGCCCTCCACAAGACACTCAAGTAGGGATCGGGTTTCCTCTGAAACACGTCTTCCTCCGCAGGGACATTCATTAATAATGCCCCTCCAAAGCGTACAGCGGTTATGTATACTACATCAAAAATGGCATTTGCCAAATATGTCGAAAAACAGTTCGGTCAGTGGTTAATATTTTGGTATCACCAGGATGTGTGGAGAGGTGAGATTTTCTCCAACCGACTCCACCCTCCACTG
Organism: Ceriagrion tenellum; assembly: GCA_963169105.1. NCBI lineage: Eukaryota > Metazoa > Arthropoda > Insecta > Odonata > Coenagrionidae > Ceriagrion > Ceriagrion tenellum. Next base: position 144,881,478 of record OY720640.1, on the reverse strand, counting down.
TTTTTTCCAATCCACCCACCCCTTACCCTCCACCCTTAGGCTTGTATTGACCGCCTTCAGTAATCCCTTCCTCGAACCCCAACTCATGCTATGAGTACTCCGTCCCCAGTTAACCCTTCCTTCCCCCCCCCTCCTCTCCCTGGTGCCGACTACCTCAAACCTTTCCCTTTCTAATGACCACTTTCCCACCTTATTTCTGTTCCTCACCCCCCCTTTTCTCAAACTTGTAAAATGTATAAATGTGATGTGCTCTCTATAAAATATTTCTTGTACCTGATGATGGCTTTGTGAGATGAAACGCGTCGTACACATTAAAATACCTTGTGGAATAGTACAATTGTTGTTTCTGTTTTAACATGACGAATTTCTACGATATCTCGCCTGAATCTGTTTAAATTATTGAGATTTTCTCCTTAATGTTATATATTTGTTAATGTTTTAATATACTGCCCGCTTTTAATTTTAATAGGGTGCAATATTTTTTAATATTTTACGTGATCTGACATCGTCTCAAGATACCCTATATCTAATGTAAAATGTTTAAATACCGTATCTAAACCGTAAAGGATTTACTAAATCTGATACATGAATCATAGAAGGCGGTATCATAAATATCAGCCTTGTAAAGGTGCGGATTTTCAGAGAAATCAAATAATTAGTCAGAATAACTTCAATATTTTGGAATATTACAAAAAATGTTACATATTTTTTAATTTTCTATAAGTAAGCTCCGAATGCCTTTACAGCAAATACTTGGCCCATGAAAAATGTTCTCTGAACGTACATGTGCGGGTGGCAATTCATGCTCACAGTGTTTTCTTAACATATGCTTGTAAGTACATTCTTAGTACATGCGCCAGCGTATGCTAGCATATTCTATGGTTGACTGGGATGACCCACCATTTCCGATCTATTTCTATGACTTACTCCCCTTAATCCCCGTGTATGGAAAAAATCTCACGAATAATAGGAATTCTTCCCGTTATCATCCCTCCCCTCTCATAAGCATACAAAATGGACGGATTCTTGGTCGAATCAATCATTTTTCAAGCGTCCCACAGATGATACCCCCAGGGCTAAGCAGGGGTGAGCATTCATTTGCCTTAAACCTGGAGATTAGATGAACTCAGTCCGACCGATTGCCAACTCCGCATATAATATATTTTGGGATATTTTAAGCGCATTTTCAAACCTGTGGACTCTGTTATGTAGAATGAATAAAGCCGTTGGAGAACTTTTTGAACGAGGATTAAAACAGGGAACTCATTGAAGACAAATTTTGAAAAGCACTATTGTACAGAACTTATTTTCATCCCTTCATCAAGCCTATGATTTTTCACTGAGCTAAGAAATGTTGACTGGTTTGCACGCCACTTAGCTGTTCGTAATATTTTCGACTCAGACATAAATTATTAGCATCGTTTCAAATTCTGGCCAAAAAAAAACTTATATAAACGAGCAAGTACATTCCACTGAACAAAGTAATAGCTTTTGAGCAGCCGTTTGCGGAAGGTGTATAGTCTTCTAGTACCCTGAATGAAAAAAATTAAGAAGGCTGACATTCTACCATGCAGGAAAAACTCTAAATGTAGAAACCACACTGTAAGGTGAGAAATCGGAACAAGTGGATTCGTTCGCCTATCTCGTAAGTACCATCACGCGGGACGGAAGAATTACAAGGGACACGAAGCGAAGGACGGCTCAAGCTAAGAAAGCATTCACGTTATAAAGTAAATTACTGTTCTCAAAGTTGATAGTATGACAAACAAGGAAACAGTGCGGGATTCATGAGAAGCTTGGCTCTTCATTACTGGGAGGCATAAATCATTAGAAAAGCAGACCAAGAAAGGAAAATGCTTTCATAATCTGGTGCTGAAGGGGGATTCTGAAGATAAAATTAATAAATTTACAGAAAAGTAGAATAGGAAAGGACCATATGAAAGACTATACAGAAAAGAACCAGATGAATTGGACACACTCTGAGGCAAAATAGGTTTGAGAAGAAGATAATTGAAGGTAATATAGAGGGAAAAGTCCCCAGAGGAATCAAGTGCGTTGACCAAAGAAAGAGGAAAGTACATAGGAAGAACTAACAGAAAGTAAGGGAATTATGATTTGATAGGTAAGGATCAATGTGAGTAAAGAGAGGATTACCGTAACAGTATCACGCTCTACCAGAATGCTTTCAAATACTGTTTTATAGTTTGTAGTTCCATCGTATTTTAACACAGCAGCTATCTTATACCCATTTAAGCCTAATTATCTCGGGCTATTATTCAATTGATATCCGTAGAGGTTCTTCCATCTCACGTGATGGTACTTTCCACTTTGGTGAGGAAATCCACTTCCTTTACGTGTGACTACTGTATTCTGGGACATACATATACTTAGGCACAGTGAGTTTGTGAGGGTATCAACGAAGGAAAAATAGCGATAAACGTCCCAAGAGGAAGCTAAATGGATAGATTCTTATTCCAATCAAGGAAGAGAGTACATATGAGAAATAACAAGGGAACTAGTACATGAAAGGAAAAGTTGGGGGGCTACAGTCAACCAATGACTCTCCCGATAGTCTCACCCGAGTAATTGTTTGCAAAAAAACAATATAAAAGTATTTAATAAATTATAAATTTCCTTGTTTTAGACAACGTCATACATTTTTTACTTCACATAAGGAACCGAACCAATTTTGCTATAATTAATATAATATTTGCTATAAATGCTTAAATTTAGTTTTAATTAATGTTGAGAGTGGTACAAAACAACCACAGTAGCCGAGGTACCCTGAATAAATGATTCTACCACTACTGCAGTCAACCAATATTAGGACATGTGGTATCAAAGCTTTGGTAACTGCAATTGAAGTTGATTGTCGAAGGAATTCTTAGCGAAAATTAAATTCCGTCTAACGTTACCCCTCAATATCTTAAGATAAAGAATGAGTATCTCAATTTGGCAGATAAGTATCTCTTTATTTCAAGCAGTGCAGTCGGCGGCGCGTGTGGTTCTCCGATCAACCAGGAAATTATCTGTTCTACGATTCACGTGGATGGAGGCGGCTTAGGATCTGGAATGCACGGCCTCTCGCAAGGCGTTGGCAAACTATTGCCGCTATATTAAGACCGAATGAGATCTATCCGGATATGAACTTCCGACGACATTCCCCATCTGGAGTTGCTCTCCAATCGCATCGGGTCGAGCAAAGTTTAATCTTCTAAATCCGCTATGCTTCACGACGAAGTGTCATCATAGGTTATAGCTTCACCTCAAAATGAGGTTGGTAGAGCGGCTAGGGAAAACTAAGCCAGGAAATTGTTTTGTATCTACTTAATCCCATGAAGGTCACCTCAAGATTACGCAGCTCTTCATGAGTTTTCACCCACGTTCACTACACTATATTCTAAACTACGGGCATCACTTTATTAGCAAAACCAGATGAATTCGTTTCAGGACGTTAGTTTTTACAATTGTGCCGTACAAGATATGCTACGAATGTTATAGACACTATGAGTATTATAGTATATTATGACCTAATAAGTACTTTTCTGGATTGCTCAAGAGTGTGATAGAGTGAAAGATGTTGGGTAAGCGGGGAAGAAAGAGAATAGGTTTCATGGACAGGATGGAGAAGGGTAGCCCGTATGCTGAAGCAAAAAAGAATATGCAAGAGCGAGATTGGCCACTGAAAGTGTAGAAAACCGGGAGGAGATTCTCTAAGATTCAACAAGATAAAGTTTACCGGTAGAATACCTTAAAAAAGTACTTTTTATCATTACTAGGCCAAACCACTTGACAATAAATCAACAACTCACCAATGTAATCAAACGAAAACCAAATTCTTAAGCAATAACACAGCCTTTTACTATTTCTTATTGTTCGCAGGAAAGTAATTTTGATCCTTTCCATTCCAGAGCATATTTAAATATATTGTGCTCACGTGCTAATCTATTGACGTATGTTGGATTGAGAGTAATGTTATTGATGTGGTAAGAAAATACATCAGCCCGGAAGTCATTTTATTAGTAGTCTCTCAGTAAATCAAAGGATCGATAGTAATTCTCCTTGTAGCTGCTGCAGTGCGAATGTATTACTTTGGAAATTATCGTAAAGGAGTTTAACTTATGTTAAGAAACTTGCTTTGCAATCGCTACAATTCCCAATTTTAGCTTTCCTAGTGAGGATAGAGATGGTTTGAAAAATGGGAGGATTAGAAGTGGTAGTGATTAACTGGCTAACTCAATTAGTGAGAAAAAATGTGTGTACCTGTTACTGAAACATATATCAAAATTCTCCAAAACTCTTTTCTTTCACTTTCTGATGTCATTTACATATTATTCTATAGCTAATACGATTTTTCTCAGACAGAAAGGTAAGTAACAAGGTTTCATTCCACACCGGTAGTCTAACTCCAACAGGTAAAGCGTTGTATTCGATAAAAATAAGGTTTTACTGAACGCAAATATCTGTAGACCAATTATATCGCATTGCGAAGTCATTCAAAAAATAATGTTCTGGAAGAATCAAATGATACTTTCTACACATCAATATGTCTTACGAGCGAGAATAATTATTATAATTCTTGATCTTACGTCCTGGAGATGAGAGGGAACTAATTTAACGGCTAAGTATCATCATAAACAAAGTAAGTAATACGTTACATCGCAGAGTAACCATTAAAGACATTGTACACATATCAGCTCAAGGTGAACTCTATAAAAATTGGCCAATTTAAAAAGTTGATGGAAATGTACACGGGAAAAGAGAAATCATAGGTGAGAAGAAAGAGATGTTATAAGGAGAAGGCAAATTGAAAATATTGAATTTTAACAACCAAGCCATACATTACCACATTCTATTTCAGCTAAAAATCACAATCATCCCTGATCTTGATATTGACTCGTCATTTGGACGAGAATCAATTTGCGGGGGATCGGACTGGTGTTGTGGATAGAGTGATGGATCATCATACGGGAGGACAGGGTTCAAATCCAGGCAGAGGCGGATTATTTCTGAGGAAACCTACAGGTGCCTGTCGCAAAGAGCAGACTGATGCCGACGCCGGGTTTCTCTCCACCCCTCCTCTATTCTCCAAGCTTCCTCCCTTTCTCACCTGTCCTCGATGGCGCGAATAACCTCAATCTTCGGTCGCCTCCTCGAATAATCAACCATCCAGCGTTCACCTGGTTCTTCTGTGGCAGCTCATTCCAATCTCTTAAGCTACCCTCTGACGTCAGGTTGTATTAAACTCCTGGTAATTATTGTTTTGCTTGATTAAGAGCTGTATTCATAGTCGTTACCTGGGTGTCCCCCAGGTGTGGGGGATTCCCTTGGCTCAGAAATAGTATTCATAGTCTTTACCCAGGGGGCTGTCGTCCCCTCACCCTCCCCCAGGCCGCCGATTTCCTGGGTAAGGCATGAAGCTTACCCAAGCTCCCCTTACGCAGCACTGCTGCCCACGCGTGGGACGAATTGATACTACTGTAATAATGGCAGTACGCGATAATATCAACAACTTTCAATAGTAACGTCTTCTGTTTACAAACACGGGTACTTACTGAACCACCCTCATATTCCCAATCATTCATATAACATAAATATTTAAGTAATATTGTAAACATTCTCTCATATGACTTCAATCATTTTTCATCAAAATCGTGTAACATTATACTATATTATTGTTTACAGAGTGCTTGGCTACGGTGAAAAATGAACATCGAAAACATTGAGACCCATTCAGCGAAACCGTTCATATGTATTTTTCCGTGGGATTGTTGCCAAATCTCTTACATAGGCGTCCCCTGGCTGGGTGTTACTCAGGTAAGGTTTATGAATCGCTCAGCGTAGGGGACCCCTAGGTGTTACCTGGCTAGGGGATACCCAGGTAACCCCTAGGAATAGGACTATGAATACGGGCATGAAAGTGAGGACAAAAGGAGATGGGGAAGGGGGCATTGCCAAGGGATGAGGGAAGATTGGGGAGAGAATGGAAGGGGAACATGTTCTAAGAGAGAGGCGTAGCCCTGAGCTATTAACTGACCCTTCGACCTGCCACAAATGAGAGAAGTGTGGAAGACGGAAGGGGAAGGGCTATTAGGGTGGGCTGGGGAAGATTGCTTATTCCTTTGAAAGGAGAGAAAGGCAGTCGGAAATCACGAATTAGAGGAGAGAATGGCAGAGCGTAGAATCGGATGGAATGGCTGTAGTGGAGTGAGATCGCGACAGTTATTAGGGGCTTCTCATTCATATGCCTTGAAAGGCGAGAGCAACAGTATGCTTGTGAGAACGACACCCTATACTTAAGCGTACCTCATCTTTGGTCGTTCGAGTTTATTGTGGCTGATAAAAAAGTCGCTTGACTTTTTTATCAGCCACAGCCGGCTTGTGGCCGGTACTAGGAGATGTAACGTGAGTGTGGCCTGCTCGCCATTTTTATTACTCCTGATTTTTCATCAGATTTAATGACTGACGCACCAATTTTGCAATTTTACAATGTTTTCCATGGATAACTTGCAATAAATCAGCATGAATTTACTTCTTTATTAAGCATTTTCCTTAAATAAAGTTTCTTATTCATTGAAATTTAGAATAATCCGCTTACCCAGTGGAAACTATGGTAATATTTAATTGAATTCATAGCGCCTAGTATCCAATATATATTTGATGAGTTACTTGACTTCAATTTCAAACAGATGGTGAAGATTCTTGCCATACATCTGCTAATTTGTCCATTCTGTACCACAATTCAAAATAAAGTTAGGAAACGTCAGGGATATCAATATAGTTGTCATGTCGATTTTATTGTTATAAGTGTCTTTAATTTATAAAAACCATTACCAGAGTTTACAAAATTTCTGAACATAATTTTCTGCCTAGAACTACGAAAGGGTTATGATATTTGCGGTTTAATTGGTGGTCCTAGGGTAGGTATATCTGCTAAGTATGACTAATTTTCTGTGTAAAGTATTTCATCTAAAGCCTTTTCAAACTAGCAATTCATCGGGCACCTTCATTGACGCTGTTGCCAATCATTTTACTTTTACCATTCGTGGCCATGTTACTTTGTATTACTCCATTCCTGATTGCTCCGTTCTTCTGCTCCAAACGTCCATTACTTGCTACCATGTGGTACTTTTAGCGTGAGAAGAAGTATTTTTAATTTATAAAAGACTGTTTGGTTCATAGTTTTCCATGTATTTTTGCCCATCGGATAACCCAGAAAAGACTATTTTGACGACAATCAAAGAATATCAAAAGAATACGGACTATATTCCATGTCATACACAACTACAGCGCAGTTTTCCGTTAATATTGCATAATTGACTACGATGATGAAGCGAAAACTAAGTGTATCTGTAATTATTCCTGCAAACAGGCGGGGAAATGTGCAAAACTCCCACATCACTTTCAAAATTCCATATTGTTGCACAAAATCATTCAAAATATATCGAAACAGAAAAGCCTCGCTCTGGAAGGAAAAAAAAACTGGACTAGTAAAGCAAGTGTACGAATAAAAATGCAGATAAAAATTCATAATTTTCAACCAAAACCAAGTGTTAAGTTACCTTGAAATTGAAAATAAAAAGAGTTTATTAATTTTTAAAGATAAAATGCGGTAAACAAGTGTTCGACTAAAGAATCTAATGTTTAGAAAAAATGAGTCAATCGCCATGATCAGTGTCTAAAAATTTTCTAAATTAGATGAAAACAGGATCAAATACATTAATTTTAATATTGCCGTATCTCTAGCTCAAAAGCGTCACTCATATTTTGTGTCAGCAAACCTTTTGCAAATTATCTTTTCTCTACTTTAATCTACGGAAATTTTCGCGCACTGAGAGAAAACAGATTGAAAGCAAGTTGTGATAAAATAGGAGAAATACGTTTACAGAATTTTTTCAGAAAAATGAGAAGACAAATCTCTCTTAATTCAGTTCCGGCAGCTTCTCCGAGCGATGGCGTCCCAAAAGGCGACAGAGCAGCCGGTGGAGCAAGGTAAATCACGACCTTAAGGGAGTCACAAAATTCACCGGTGCAGTTGCACGGAGCACTTCAGCTGGTGTGCGAATCCCTTGAGGAATTCAGCCGAGCTTATTGAAACGGAGCCGCCGAAGCAAGGTTTATAACTGCGAGAGAAGTCTCGCGGGAACACACTGGGATTCCCCATCTCGGGCGATCTGCGAGAGATTCTATCCGACTCCTGCACTTTTTAAGGAAGCCTGTGATGAGAAATGGAGGAAGATAAGTGGTAGGGTTGGGGGGAGTGTTTGGAGAACTCAAAAAGCGAGTACAGCCTGAAAGCCTAGAAGGTAATCGCTCAAATACGGGTATTGCCTGCTAAAATAAATTGGAATCTGAGCGAATAACTGAAGAAGATATAAAGGGTCGAAGTAATAGACTACAAATAATTAAAGAGAGGGACAAACGTGTGGCACAGACGCTACGAAAAAGAAAGGAAATAGGATAATATTACTAAATAAGCTGGCACCCAATTTCTATTCCGAAAACAGATGATAATAAAATGGTAAGGGATAGAGTTTGAATCAAATAATAAGTCTGAGAAGAGTGATGCTCAAGCTCGAAATAACATAACATATAATATATAATAATATTATTATATGTACTGTTAGAAATGAATGAATGCAATAAATGAATGCAATAAATAAATAAATAAATAAATAAATAAATAAATAAATATATATATATATATTTGGACGCGAAATCCAAAGGTCCGTGGTTCGATTCCCGGTCCAGTCGAATTTTTTCTGCTTGGAATCGGCCATCATTTCATCTTCACACCACCATTGTCTTTGTAAATTTTACGTGTTCCTATCCACTTTCTTTCTACCTTTCTGTATAAACATTTATATGAGTATATTTGCCGCTGTGCGGTCTGAGTGAATGAGTGAACGATTGTATGCCCTGAACGGGTCATTTCCTACTTGGGTTAGCGTACCCCGAAACGCCTGTTCTATATCTTTCACCACTGTCTGTGTGCTTGAGTTATTCTTTCATTTCGCCTTCTGTGTATGTCATTCCTTCTCTGCCAGTGGGTGATAAGCAGCCCGCGCGCCTTCTATTGGCCGCTCTCGTGGGTCATGCCCTGGGGAGTGTTTGTTCATATAAACCCCCCGCCGATTCCAGCAGTTTCTTAGTAGACTGGGTAGCTTGGTGGTCTGAGCATTGGACGCGAAATCCAAAGGTCCGTGGTTCGATTCCCGGTCCAGTCGAATTTTTTCTGCTTGGAATCGGCCATCATTTCATCTTCACACCACCATTGTCTTTGTAAATTTTACGTGTTCCTATCCACTTTCTTTCTACCTTTCTGTATAAACATTTATATGAGTATATTTGCCGCTGTGCGGTCTGAGTGAATGAGTGAACGATTGTATGCCCTGAACGGGTCATTTCCTACTTGGGTTAGCGTACCCCGAAACGCCTGTTCTATATCTTTCACCACTGTCTGTGTGCTTGAGTTATTCTTTCATTTCGCCTTCTATGTATGTCATTCCTTCTCTGCCAGTGGGTGATAAGCAGCCCGCGCGCCTTCTATTGGCCGCTCTCGTGGGTCATGCCCTGGGGAGTGTTTGTTCATATAAACCCCCCGCCGATTCCAGCAGTTTCTTAGTAGACTGGGTAGCTTGGTGGTCTGAGCATTGGACGCGAAATCCAAAGGTCCGTGGTTCGATTCCCGGTCCAGTCGAATTTTTTCTGCTTGGAATCGGCCATCATTTCATCTTCACACCACCATTGTCTTTGTAAATTTTACGTGTTCCTATCCACTTTCTTTCTACCTTTCTGTATAAACATTTATATGAGTATATTTGCCGCTGTGCGGTCTGAGTGAATGAGTGAACGATTGTATGCCCTGAACGGGTCATTTCCTACTTGGGTTAGCGTACCCCGAAACGCCTGTTCTATATCTTTCACCACTGTCTGTGTGCTTGAGTTATTCTTTCATTTCGCCTTCTGTGTATGTCATTCCTTCTCTGCCAGTGGGTGATAAGCAGCCCGCGCGCCTTCTATTGGCCGCTCTCGTGGGTCATGCCCTGGGGAGTGTTTGTTCATATAAACCCCCCGCCGATTCCAGCAGTTTCTTAGTAGACTGGGTAGCTTGGTGGTCTGAGCATTGGACGCGAAATCCAAAGGTCCGTGGTTCGATTCCCGGTCCAGTCGAATTTTTTCTGCTTGGAATCGGCCATCATTTCATCTTCACACCACCATTGTCTTTGTAAATTTTACGTGTTCCTATCCACTTTCTTTCTACCTTTCTGTATAAACATTTATATAGTAGTATATATATATATATATATATATATATAGTGAAGATTGGTTGTTTGAAATTGGTCATCAAAGCTAAGGTAGAGGCCAGGAAAAAGTTGAAGAAATTATACGCAGTACTTAGCAGCGCAAAAAATGGTATAAAGAAGACTAAATAACATGCACATAGTTTATCAAACTCATATATGTAAGCCTATCGATTGCAATAACTCGAAGCTTAAACGATGTTTTTAAACTTTTACACAATATCGACACACAAATCTGTCTTCTGTATCCGTTATGTTTTTTTCTATGTCAATTTTTGAGCTAGAAGAGTGAATTTTGGTGCGTTGAATTTGGAATCTGCACCTCCATGATTTGGAAGTAGTTTTTGATACTTGGGCGTGTGGCAGGGGGTGTTAGGTCACCAGCTGTGCAAAGATGTAAGATATTTGGAGATTAAACAAGCGCAGAGGTTTCTCTTTTTGCATATTAAAATTAGTTCTAATAAAGATAGAAGGCTATAATTTTCGCCATTAGATGAATAAAAGATTGCTGTTTCTTATTTTTTCCTTCAATTTTCTTATACGAATAAAATTTCCCGAGAAATCGCGTTTTTCACATCAAAATCATGAATTTTACTTCTGTCAACAATAGGATATTTCCTTGGTAACCGTGGAATTAGTATTAGCTTTAGAAGGGAAATGGGACCTTTACAATTGCGGCTGGGTTTTATATCTAGATATATGTATTGCAGTGGAAATCTAAGCCGTATACTGAAATGTTATATATTAATTTTGTAGCGTGTCAGTCATTGTATCCGTTTTGTTTCTTTCTCTGTCAAATTTTGAGCTAGAAGAGTGAGGTATGGTGCGTTGAATGTGGAATCTCTGTCTTCATGATTTGGTAGTAGTTTTGGATTTTTATTGGGCGTGTGGCAGGGGGTGTTAGGTCACCAGCCGTGCAAAGGTGTAAGATATTTGGAGATGAAATGGAGACATGTATTAAAAGGAGTGTAATTAGTTAGTTTGAATAAGATCCAAAGTGCGGCTGCTTGGGCGTGTGGCAGGGGGTGTTAGGTTCCGTGCAAAGGTGTAAGTTATTTGGAGATGAAATGGATCATTTTTGGGTTGTGGTTGCAACAACCAGATGCTGGAAAACACAGTGACAAGGGAGAAAGGCCAAAAGGGAGAGTGGAAGAGTGTAAAGGTTGAAACAAAAGAAACCACTGTGCTCTCCTCCTCTTAAAATGGCTTTAAAAACAACAAAGGAGAACAGCTGATAGCTCTGGGGCGGGTACAAACCCCCGCTCACGGAGTGAGCAGGCTAGCTGCCTGCTAGTGAAGATATTAAACATGGGCGTCGCTATTGCATATTACTGGACCGCGGTCGGGTGTCGAGGTGCCGCGTTTATATGCCGCGTGTGGTAATCAGGCCAAGCCGGTTTTGATTTTTGGACACATTTAAACTTCTCCCTCGATTTTTACGGTTTTAAGGTTCTAGGTCCAAAGGCCCTGGTAACATTGAAAAAGTCTTCCAACGAAACGTCGGCCAGGTTGAGGATGGAACTCCGAACTCGGACAGAAACTCGAGAAGAATTAACTTCAATTGTTGACTGTAGGAAAATCAAATCCTGCATCAAAAGTACTCTCCTACTCTATAGCATATTTAAAAACTGAGTATATTTTTTGAGGCATTTAAAACAACGGAGCTGCTCTAATATTATCCTGTGGCGAAGTTGGTTCTCAACTAGTTTCTGTGTGAATACAAATTAATGTAATATCTTTCCGCAAGGTTATGGCTGCCTAGTAAAGCTATGGTATCAGAAGTGAGCTGCAAATTTTGTCCTTAAGTACGCCCAGCCGATTTTTCTTCGCTAAAACGAAACGTTATTAATGATTTTCTCGATCAATTATTAACAGGTACATATTACGGTCACATGAAAACGAGTTGGAAATGCCAGAAGATTAATAAATCGATTATGCATTGAAAATTAATGTCCTGAAAATATCACTGACATATTGAGATGGAAAAATATATGCAGGTTACCTTTGGTTATCAGCCAATCCAGTTAAACAATCACCTGCACTCAACTCTTTAATTTTATACAAAATACGTAAAATGTCTTTCCCCTAAATACCCTACATTTTACCTTAAAATCAATTTCTTTTCTCACAAATTCTAAACAGCTCTTTTTTTCATCCCTGCTCGCATTCATATGATGAGCGTTTCACCAGATGCAACGCAAAGGGGCCCGCAAAAGTGCGCACCATGGCAGACAATTACCTAACAATGACTGCCCCTGTCGACCGCTACTGTCGTCGAAGTCCATCCTTACGAATCAAAGAGCTACTTGCTAGTGACTCACAGGAGCAACTGCCATGCTTTCAGTTTGATGGAGCAATTTTCGATTTTATAAAAATGTGCATTAATATTTTAATACGTGTATTCATTACCAATAGATATGTAATGGCGAAATTTGAAAAAAAATGTAACCAACTATGTTATTTTGGCAATTTAATGTTAATTTAACATGTATTCATGAGGTAAATGACATATATATCGAAAACATCCGTAGAAATTTATACAAATTTTCTCCTTGACTCGAATACATACGTTTAGTATGATAAAAACGGTCCCTACAAAATATCAAGGCATCATGAGAGTTAAAAAAACACGTATTTATGTACCGGCGGCCTTGGATAAACCTACTTTTTCGGCGCTGTAAACAAATGTCATTTTAATGGTTTAACGAAGACAAAAATTTTCAAATATAATTCTAGCATCAAATTACCTTAAATTCTGATATATCGTGGGGAGTACACATACAAAACATATGTCGCACAGCATTAAAGAAACTAGGTTTTGTTAACGTATAATAGGATGGTCCTAGGATGAAAAAGTCAAAGAGAGAATCTACATCGCTCCGGTTAGGCCACACCTCGAATATGCCGTGAGTACTTGGGAATCTGGTCAAATGAATTTTGCGAAAAAAAAATTATAAAATACAAAAGAAAGTAGCGACCTTCTGAAAACTGCTACGAGCGTACATATAGTGTCTCACAACTCTAAGAGGGAATAAGGTGGGAGCCCCTAGAGACTCGGAGGCTACACGCTAGGCTTAGGTTGCTTGAGAAATTCAGAACGGGTATTTTTCAGAGCGACAAAGAGAATATTATCATGACGCCTCACTACATCTCTAGGTCTGACAGATGCGATAAAATAAGAGGGATGCACTGCCGAACAGATAAATACAAAAACTGGTTATTTCCGCGAACAATAAGAGATCATGATAAAAATCGAGCTCCACATAATACACTCCTATAATACATGTCACATTTAATCACCACAAAACTTACATCATTACACGGCTGGTGACGTACCACCTCCTGCCACACGCCCATGTGGCGGCTCGCAGGGCATTATGTAGATGTAGATGTAGATATGTTAAAAAAGTACGGTTGATTCCGTCATATACATTGTAGTACTTAAGTAATGTTTGCCCAGTATTTTTTTACGACGCAGAAAAATTAATAAAATGTGCACTCAAAGACCCACAATTCGCAATCCAACCACCATAAGAACTACTGTCCCTTAAAAAAGTCGAGTCCGTTGAGTTTAGGACGCTGTATCTTCAAGTAGGGTCAACTGATTTAAACTAAATATAATGCATACAATAAAACACTCATTTATACGTTTATTAATGTTTGTAAAAAAATTTATATCCTTATCTACACTTTTACGATATTGTTTTTTTAAAAGACCCTGTTTTCGGCGCTCAAAACCCGGTGGTCTGACTTTACGCTATCACCATTCTCTTAGTATTTGTTCTAGAGATGAGATATATTGATATAAGTTAGCCACACATATTTTTAACATACCAAAGGAAAAAAATTGTTTCTATGTTGATTTTTCACGAGCTGTTGTAAAAGTGGTAAACCTCGGCTAAATCCGAAACTAACGATGCGATAGAGGGTTGAGTTATACCGTTTTAACCGCAATAACTCTAGCTTTATAAATATGTACATGGTCATTAGTCAAATATCCTGAGATTTCCAATAACGATTTTTAATTATATGTATTTTACGCTCAAAGAAAGCAAGGCTTTCTACAGAAGGAACGTCGAGGCATCGGGTGGGCAGAAAAGGATATGAAAATTTTTTTTACAAACATTAATAAACGTAGAAATGATTGTTCTATTGTATGCATTATATTTCGTTTAAATCGGTTGACCCTACTTGAAGATACAGCGTCCTAAGCTCAACGGACTCGACTTTTTTAATGGACAGTAGATACCAGATAGAGACGATTTGAGGAGAGCGACAGGGTATGGGGATTGAGTGTTCAGAGTAGGTGAGGGTACAGTGGGGAGGGAGGGGGTTGAAAAGAAACGTGGAGAAGCATCGTTGGGGTTGGGGGGATGAAACGTGGGAAGGCACGAGCATGCCAAGCGACACTCATTTCGCGAATATTCATGCGAACAAAATAATAAATCTCTCCACCTCGGCGCGTAGGAAGTCGGAATACAGAAGAGAAGATGTGGGGAGGAGGGGTTTCTTTCTATCTTTCTTCCTTTCGTACTTTCCGAGCGAAGAGCGCCTTAGGGATGGAAGATTTGTCTTCTCTCCCGAGACTGCAAACCCTCTCCCTCCCCTCCCTTCACCCCCTCCTCCTCCCAGAGGATGGTTTTGAGGAAAGCGGAGGGTGGAGTAACCATGGAGTTGTAAGGCAAAGGGGGTTGGGATGGGGGGGGGAAGGAGTCGCATTCTTGAGTTCGTGGAGTGAGGAGGAGTAAGAAAGATGAAGAGGGGAATGGACCCGAGGGAGGGAGGGACGCCAATGAAAACACAAATGAGGAATGGGGAGACTCCATGTTGGTAGATAAAGAGGGCGCTTGCCACGGTGGCGGACGTCAAAAGCTATAACGTCTCATACGCAGAAAAAGCCTGGAACAAACGATTGTGCAATCGATTGGTGATGAAATAATAGATAATATTTATTCCACTAAATTTTACAACAAATAACTTTGACAGTAAATTTACATTTGGTGGAAGAGGAACTCCTGTGGTAAACAACCAGTGTTGGAGATGCCATCATATAAAGTTATCTTAACTAAAAAAAAAAACAGCTGGCTGATGCGGACAAAAATAGAACATTACAACATTGATTTCTATAAAGTCAAGAAACAGTTATTTTTTAAATTATGTGTTCATTACAAGAACAAAGCAAGGGAAAGGCAAACAGCAAAAGGAAAAAAAAACACTATGTAATTACCAATGGTCATGAACCAGAGTATTAACGTACAAACAACTTTATAAATTATATATTATTCACTTCACTTTGTAGTTCAATATTTAGAAATATATTTCAATATTACCTACAGAAAAAAGCATTTTTTTCAAGTCTCGTAGAAACAATTTAACATGCTTTGCAGAAGCAACGTGGAATGGTAGGTGATTAAACATTGTAGTTGCACAATACAAGTAAGACCTTTTAAAAGCTTCATTATTAGGTTTTGGAACAGGTACTTTATTCCGTGACCTCAATCCATGATAGGAAGCATTAACATAGTCAGCTACATTTCCACCTCCGATAAAGAACATGCGTAGTACTCTGTATACATATAAATATCTAATTTTTTATCTATTTTTATAAAGGCTAATGGTGGCCAGTAATATCGACGAAATGTACAGAACTATTTTCAAAGAGAAAAAGGATCTTACCAGTATATATTTACTTCTTTTATATGGATTCTCTTAACGTACAATTTACCTTTATATAAATTAATAATTATCCGTATTTTCATGATGGAAACTATGGTGAATCCGAATAAAAATAATAGTTTAAAGTAGCCATTATATGTTTCAAGAGATAAATGACTTAAATATAAAACAGATGGTGGATATTCTTTTATTATATCCGGTAATTCGTCCATTCCGTCATGGAATCGAAAGGAAAGTAAGAAAATAGATGGGATAACCAATATGATTGTTATTGTGGTTGTCAAGCTACAGCTAGATGACGCGATGCCCTCTCCATATACCTCAATGGGCGACTCCCAAGGCGACGGTCTCTTGAGCAAGCTGGTGCATTCAGAACATGAGGAGGTCGCGTTTGAAACCGCTTGGAATGATTATGATCGCGTAGCTTAGGAGCCACGTGGTACAACAACGAATAGTTCGAGGATTTTGGTAAGTTTTTTTGCAATGGAATGTATAACTTCTAATACACAGTCCCACATTGAGTGTTGAGTACATTGAGTTCCTAACCAAGATATACAACTCCTTTATCAATATGTCCCTGAGAAAAATGTTATCGGGATGGCTGCCTGGGATGTTAACGAGTGGTTTGTATGCGCTAAACCTCGCATCTTCCGCAGTTGTATCACGAGACTCCCCAGTGACCTGCTCGGAATAATTGAGTGTTTTTTCAGACTTAACCCCTTAGGAGAAGACCTTTTAAGACACTTGTAACTGAGTGGCTATGAAAGACTCTGTGGCTGTCATTTTATGTTGCAATGACTACATGAGTATAGATTCATGGTGAAAATGATTATGAGAGAGATTTTGAAAATCGCTTATGAGATTTAAGCGACACAGGAAGACAAATGTCACTGACCGCGTGATCTCAAGACTTATAAATGTTAAACAAACGGTGAAGTAAATAAATCTGTTAGAATTATCATCGACAGTCACTACAGGCATGTGAGGATAACTCTATGAGAAACATTTACAGACAACAGACCTACAATTCACACTGCCCCATCAATTTTGACCATTTCACTAAGATATCATTGATGTGAGCATAATAAGTTAACCAGTACTTAAAACATTCACCTAAGAATGATTATCAATTCCTAAGTGTATGTTTGCTAGCAACAGAATTACCACAAAAATATAAGACTATCTTATGCATATACGTTTAAAAAATGGCACACAATGCATTTATATTGATTTTAACGGCAAATATTTTTGCTTCATCACCAAGGTTTACCTACCATTACCTTTTGTAGCTTAAACTTTTTAGTTTTATTTAACCATTAAAAATACTTTGTTGGTTTCTATTTATAGTTGCCATTTAAAACTGTTACCATTTACATGTACATTTCATTTACCCTGTTTTGTCCATAAACTCATCTCGATGGTTTAATTTCAAGGAAAAAATTGTTTAAAATATTTAATTAATTTAAAAAAAGTTCTTGCCCTCACCCATGTTGCATTTTATAACCCTGGTGATGCAGAAATTATACGGCGAAAATTTTGATAGAAGTGATTACATTTGGAATTTCAAGACAAATCGTGCATAATAATATCGTGTTTATGATAATAGTTGTCAATGAATGATATTTTCTCCTATTCTGTATTCCTGTTTACTCCCTTGTCTCCGGTCCAATTTGTACAATTTATCTTCAGCATTTACCTTCAACACCAAGTTTCGAGTGCCTATATTCTCTTCTATTTCGTCTGTTTAAAAAACTGACAGGTAAATATTTTAATCAAGAGAAACTGATAAAACTCGTTTAGCGATGCAATCTTTTTGGATCTTCAAAATTGTGATGAACAAAACATAATCGACCCCATAATAATCTTATATATAAAAAATTAGCCTGCAGCCTGCGTTTGTTTGTCTCCGCAAAACTTGAGAATGGCTGGACCGATTTGGCAAATTTTTTTCTTTTAATGTTTCAAATGGTCAGGAAAAGGTTTAGTTGGAAATAAAAAGTGATTAATGGTCTCCGGTTCGACTCCAGACGAGTCAGTGGGTTTCCATAAGAAATAAATTTAAAGTTAATTTTTGATGCCTGCGGACCATTTTTCTTTTGCATATTTAAATCAGAAATAATGGTCGCACAGAGTCGAAATGAAAACCATCGTAAAGAAAAATGAATGAACATTCTTTTTTCTGTAATAAACTTTTGTTTTCAATCTGATTTAATATAAATTTTGAAAAAACATTCATAAAATTGCTGAAAATTGATCGACTTTGACTCTATGTCTCCTTGACGACTGATAGCATTGTTGAAGCCGGCCCTCATATACATGAATATCAGATGAAGAAGGATCATGATGTGTCATTAGAAAATTAGTTTTATTACCATTATTGGGATTGGATTGGATATTTGCGGAGGTGACTGACAACTACGGTCATTTGCGCCAAATGGGAACGGTAAAGGGAGGAACCCGGCTTCAACATTAGCCTGCTCTTAGCAGCGAGAGGCGCCACAGTTGAACGTCTTATCCGACAGATTTTGAAATGCCCTCCACAAGGCACTGAAGTGGGTATCGGGTGTCCTCAGAAAAATATCCTACTCTGCAGAGATTTGAGCCCTAAAGTATGGGAAAGAACAATCACCCGAAAAACAAACAAAAGAGTGCCCTTGGTTCAACTATCCGTCATAATGACCCAATTTTACTGGCTCGGGAAAGAATTTCAGCGAAATGGCTTCTTGATATGTATAATTTAGTGACTAACCGGGTAAATTCCACTTCGTCAAATACTCTAAAAATAAGATATGGTAAGCAGGCACTTATTTAATGAGTAAAACTACAAATATGCCGTTAGATATTTAATGCGACACAATAAATTGGACCAACTTGCCGTTTTCATTTGAATAATTTGGATAACATTAATTGCCGTTTGGTTTCCTTTTATTAACCTTTTAGATGTCAATTCAGTAGGCTTTTCTTTTTATTTTATTTTCATTTTATAACAAATTCGTTCGAGAGTAAAGTTAGAAGGATCCTGTAGGATTTGTTACAACAAATTAAAAGAAGCTGCTCAGTCGCTGCCTTTCAATTAATGGCTGATTAATTAAAAGCGCATCGTAACATTTTTAACTGTGCTAGCGTTCGACCTCGAGTAATTGTCTTGAAAATATGTCAGCCATTGGATCGCTTTGAAGTTGAACATAGCCACAGCAACGCAAAGCAGAGCATTAAATAGAATGTTTTCTCGGTGAATCTTTGTTCGCGATAGTACTTTTATTTATTTTCCCATTCATTTCATATCAGTCTGAGCCGCAGCGAAGCGTGGCCGGGTTTAGCTAGTTTGTTCATAAAATTGGTTTGCACATGATAAAGAATTCGTAGAGAGGAAAATCGTTTCCTTCATCCAATCACGCTGCCCACCCGTCAATTACTCTGTTCGCTTACTATGTTATGTATTTCGAAAGAATGGTGCGCTGTGACGTTAACAGTGGAGGGTAGGGCAAGAGGGTCGCCGAAAATTGGTCGGCATTAATGAAAATCAAGATAGCAGGGAAATACATATTGGGCTGGAGGAGGCGCGCGTTTAAAGAAATGAAGCATTTTAGATAAGGAAGAGAATAAGGTACGCATTTCATGCAGCAATTAATAGAAAGGTAACGATCAGGGAGAAAACTGTAAGAATACACTATAATTTTGATTCACTAGCCATGTGACCACAAGATTTGCGAAAAAAATTGATTGCTGTATTATAAAGTAAGACTTTTTTTTTGAGTAGCAGCTAAATTTATTTTTGAGAGTGACTTAATGCTTTCAATGTCAGATTTTACTCCTAAAATTTTTTCTAGTAAAGTTTATTATCCTTAACTCCAGAAATACACGTTTTGATAATTGCATTCCCAAGTGAACTCATCCACACTGCAGGTAAATGTTTTGCCAGCGTCATGACTATCTCAATTTAGAATCATACGTTTTTTCGTTATAACTAAGTGGTAAATTAAGGCATCTTTTAAAGTACTCCACTGGTAAAAGGTAGATTTTTTCGAAAGTCGGAGAATTTTGCATGAAGTCAGAGAAGCCCTCCCGGTTTTCTACACTTTCAGGGTCCTATCTGTTTCCCTCTAGTATTTCCTTCTTCGCCTCTGCATACGATCAACCCTTCTTCATCCCGTCAATAAAACCTATACTTCACCTTCCCTGAATGCCCAGCATCCCTAAATCATACTATTGAGCCGCTTATTAACATATTACTCATGCCCATCGTCCCTTAATTCCATCCTGAAGCCAACTATCCTGTCTTTCCCGGATTCCAACCAGAAGTCTCCTTTCCTCGTCCACCACATCAAGCACTTCCTCGTTCGTCTTCCTTTCCATCCACCGCATTATTTTGAACCATGACGAGGTCACGGGATCAACGCTATTGGGAAGCGAAGGTAGAAGTCCCACCCAACAATCAACCTTCCGGAACATTTAAGTATTTCAAAATAAAGGTATAATCTTGAAAGCAACTCAACCTAAAATACTGACAAAAGACGTTGAAAGAGAAAAAAAACTTTCCTGCGATTAAGGCAGAAACAAATTGTTGGAAGCAAAATCTCAGTGCTTTAGTGATTCAGAAAGTAACTGACACGGTTTCTTAGTATAGCAACCGTGAAATTCAATACAATAGACGAACAATCACTAAGGATGTATAAAATAACTTGAAATGCATGTAAAGAGTTTCAGTAAAAAATTTCTAGGCAGAATTAAAAATATCAAGGCAGAATATTTTAAAAACCAATCAGCATATGGACAAATATAGTAATATTATTTGAAAAGAATAACTATTTCAGTGAACTGAAGTTACTTTCCCATGATATTCCTCTTTTATTCGATTTTTTTTGAAACTATCAATTCAAATTCGAGAATATAGGACGAGTTGAGGTGAACAGTTATAATCGTTTTAACTTTGGAAAACAAACATTTCAGTAGAATATGTTCCTTAACTTGTATTTAATGGAACTGAATGTTTTTCACTAGCGTATTAAGAGGAATATATTATTCAATATTCCATAAAAATGGGTATTATTGGTTTTCCGTTAATTTTTTAATATCCAATAATAATTTTCTTTTAATTTGAGCAATTATCAATTTCCAAATTGATAATTTTTCTTCTTGGTACTATTGTGTATTTTATTTTCCACTCTTTAACCATTGACAATAGTAGATAGTGTCTCATTTTCGATTACTTTACTCAATATTTGTCTTATCATAAGATGTATTCATGATATGAGGAAAATAATGGACTGCTCTAAACCAAAAATATACTTTTTTAAATGTTATGAACTATATCACAATTTTTAGATTTTATTTTCCTTCGGACGAATATGCAAGGAAATGCGCCTTATTTCACTAAAGAGATCTCTAGTTTGAAATGTTTAGTTCCTCAGAATTCAATGTACTCGGAAAACCACCATTTGGCACATTATAACTTACGAAGCCTTCTCCCGCTTCCTTCCGCTTGTTTAAATCCATGAATAACACATCCTCAATTTGCGAGGATCCTCCTGCTAGAGAGGATCCTTGAATTATCTCATCCAAAGAACGGTTTCATCGTGAGCTCAAGACTACACTTTAAATTCAATATTGACTCCGCAAAAGGCCCGAAATCTGTTGTCAAAGAGTTCAGAAAATTTTCAAGCTCCCCAAATTAAGTATCGCAATGCGACTGATGAGCGAATAGAGGTTAATAAAACATGATCTGGTCGATGTGCATTAAGACTAAGGAAAAAAAAGCGTGTATTAGAGAGATAGACGTTTGATGTTCGTATCCGAGAGAGGGCGTGAAATTACGCGGGCGACTTCACCGGCTTTCGCTAAACATCAATTAAAAATAACATTATATGTAGGATTCCGAGTTAACCAAAAAGAAAAAAAAGGAAACAGATCCTTCTTTCCCTCTTTTATTGAGTCAAAGCTCAGTAGGGGATTCTTTCACATTTCTTCAAACAGCATTATCTGACGTGTGTTTGCGGGAAGAACCAAACAGAATGAACCGAGCCTGGCCGCATGAAATCAGTATGCAAGCTCCTATGTAGTCTGGTTTAACAAGAGATTTTCCCTTTATCTTTGGTATTATGCCCCCCCCCCCATGTTAAAACGGTGGCTTACCTACATAAGTATAAAATGTTAAAAATGCGTAGCTACAGAAATAAACCTCATTATCAATTAAAAATAACATTATATGTAAGCTTAATAGAGACTTGGAGACTATATCTGGGAATAGAAGACATATGCATTAACAATTACATAAATTAGGTTGAAAATTTGAGAATAGAGTCTGATCAAAAATTCTTCCTAGCGGTATTGTTAGTATTTATTTTATAAATTTGTTCATACCCATGATGCTTTCACATCACAAGACAGTGAAATAAAACGAAAAAAATTCATTTCGAGCCACTTGAAATTAGGAGATTGCAGCCAAAGTTTAAATTACTGGAGAACTTCAGATATATTTTTTTAAAACTCCACAATACTTCTCTATAATTAGAAAAGCAATAATCTATAAGGAATACGCCTCCGAAGTCGCAAGTACTGAGTCATCATCACGAGTAGCATTAATGATTGTATTAAAATTAAGCGAAAAATTGAAATACTTCATCAACGCAAAGTTCATTTCGCCTGGGTATGATCCATTGAGGTTAATGGAAAGGGTCAAATTATACCTAGCTTGACAATCGAAATAACAACCATATTGCTCATCCTTGCTCTTTCCTCAATTTATTTTCGATGAAATCACAGAATGGAGGAATTATCGGATGCAAAGCAAGAACATAAGCCGTATGTTCCAAATTCAAGGGAAGTAACTCTTGAAACATACATTGGTGACTTGGTGTTATGGATGTTACTCGATCTTGCCTTGAATTTTACTTGTAAATTTCTGAAAAATATTGTGATTAAAAGGTAAAGTATACTTAAATGCTATGACCTATATTAAAATTAACAGCTATTTACATGAGTCAAATTTTATATCTGTGGTATCAATGCTGAGTCAAAAGCTACAATATTTGACAATGTTAAGGAAAGAAATAAAACTTAGTAGTTTTCCACACGGTTTATTCGTCCTCGACCGGTTTCAGCGGCTCATTGCCATTATCAAGAGGTTAAACAGGTTAAATATTTCCCTAACCCTGCCCCCTCTTCAGTTGTAAGGTATATAGGTGAAAGACTGGTGAGTGTCAATATTTGTCTAACCTCTTGATAATGGCAATGAGTCGCTGAAACCGGTCGAGGACGAATAAACCGTGTTGAAAACTATTAAGTTTTATTTCTTTCCTTATCATGAAAAGTTCCACGAAGTGAGGCCATTGACGATTAATTTAATTTGATAATGTTGTTGTTGAGATAGAAGATAATGTTAGCGGACATTCCATACCAAGAGAGAATATAAAAGAATGTTCCATTAGTCTTGGAAACTCTTCATATACATCTACTAATTACCCTGCAAGCCACCACAAGGGTGTTTGGCTAGGGATGACTTACTCTAGACATAAACAACACCGAAGAAATCAATTTTCACCAATATGCACCACACTATGGGTATGCTACAAATGCTACCGAAATTACTATTTTACTCTAAGAAACTTCTCCCATACATTGTCGCTTTTACCATTCGTCGAGGTGTTGGTAAAATACTATCTGAATAACATCCGAGTAAGAAGTCAGTATGCGAAACCCGATTTTCCCTCCCGGGTTTACTGTCACTCATTCACTCCACTTCCGGCCTTCCGCCCACTTGCACACTCTCCGGCGCATCCGTCCATTCCTCCCCACTCCGGCGAAACCCGCCCGAGTCACCTGTTTTCAAGACTCTCAACCGGCGTCGCTGGTGGAGCTGAAATATTAATGCACCCTCTTCCCGGGTCGCTATTTGGCACCGCCGTCGAAGCAACCAGGAGGGCGGAAGGAAAGAAAGAAGACGCGAAGTAGCGGAGGGAAACAGAGAGAGAGAGAGAGAGAGACAAACACATCTTAATTCAACCCCCGTGCTCACTCCCTCGTCCATCCCCCCGCGACACAAATTCCCTTGACAGTTTCTCTAACGCGACGACCTTGGTCAGCTCAGATGACTGCTCGCTAAGTTATGCCCGTGCCCAAGCTCAAATACGCGTATTCGACCCACACCCTCATCCGTTCCTGTTGTGTAGATTTGACCACGCTCTTTTGGAGCTGATTCTCCCTGAAGTTGGGCCCATTTGTGTGTGTGAGTGAGTGATTTTGTGTGCTTGTGCCAGTTCCCGTAAGATCGCTGAAGTCAAGCAATGTTGGGCCCGGACGAGGGTTGGACGGGTGACCATTCATACCTTCACCGTGGCGCTCTTGTCCCCTGCCTGCATGTGGCAGGTAGGTTAAACATGGGGTTGGCACAATGGACCGGTCAAGGTCCAGGTGCCAGAGCTCCTGTCGAAGGCTCCCCCAACTAACAATCTAACAATCTAGTGCGCTTGTGAGTGTGCTTGAGTAAATAACCGGGCATCCTTAGTGGGGTCTCATTAGCCCTGTGAAGGATCCCAGGTTAAAACCCAAACATCCTTAGTGGGGTCCCATTAGCCCTTGCAAAGGATCCTATTCGGGTTGTGTGCGTGCGTCTGTGTTTGGTCCCTGGCGAGGAAGTGACATACCCGTAAACCATCACAGGGGGTATTCTTGGTAGAGAGGCTGTGGTACGTCACTGCTGTGGTTTCCCAGCATACCAACACAGTCAATGTTGGTGTTTTCTGACGAAGGGTGCCAATTGTTTACGGCTTTTGGAGACTTTCTTCGTTTTGATTTCATTATTTGATTTTATAATGCAGTGATAAATGGCTAAACATCACTCAATCAATAGATTGGAAAAAAAGACAAAGCTTCTATGCATGACACAAATTATAATTTAGGAATTAAAACTGCGGTTACGTTTTCTACATTCGGTGGTATAGCTCCATTTTTTGTGAAAGAAGTGTAAAAATCTAAAATTTTTGAAATGATCTTTTATGTTGAAAGGGATAACTCTTATCGTCACATTTTGAATACAGAATATGAAGTAGCTCGTAGCTTTTAGGTAAAAAACCTCGTTTTGAAGAGAGTACAATTTTTTATAATTTGCACGCGAGATGTAAGGCTCGCATTTTGCAGGTCCACAACGTCTCGCTGCGTAGGCACAACATCTACAAAGACAGAGAGGCTCATAATTTAAAGAGAACACGAGAATACGTTTTTTAAGTGATCCTGCCTAAGCGCTAAGCATCTGCGGACCTGAAATGAGTGAGATTACGACTTATGTATTCACACGGAGGTGGAACTTAAACAGAGAGGCTATTTTTAGGACTGATTCTGAATTCTTGTCCTCTTCTTTAAAGGACCACTTCGTCTTTACGACTTGTGCTCCATTTCTTTCCGGATTCAGCCACTGGAGGAGCTACGTTCTTCGGAGGTAGTAAGAGTTTGGAGTGGGATTGAGTCAGAGATGTTGGAGAGGGCGCTGTAATGGGAGGGTAAATTCCGCGAGAGGAGGAAAATTAACACGGCTAACACACGGAGGCCCGTACGGGTCAACTTGACCCTACGGGACTTTTAAAGTGTCTTTACGTTAGTAAAATTTTGAAATTTTGGTAAAATACACCGTGACTTTGCATGGAATGACGTTGCTCATCATTGGGTAAAATATTTTCAATATGCCACATCATTTTCAGTCCGATTTTAAAATATTACAGTGAAAGCCCGCCCGGGTCATTTTGAGCCGAAGAGTTATAAGCCTTAAATTCACCTACCGGTTTTATAATTGATGGTGTTCCTATATTGTTTACGTTTATTACATTCTTAAGTATCCTGTATCCTCCGATCATTGTACCTACTGCGGCCAATATTGTGAATGGTGTATTTGTTTAGGGTGAAACGATGGCAAAATACCATATCTTTTCCACTTTTTCATCCCTGCCTCTTCCCAATATATCCCCAAGAAAGATTTTGAATATACTGCGAGAAATTTCACAAAATGAATCTGATGTCAGTGATATTTTATCTATAAAAAAGAAACTGTGGTTGTGCGGTCACTTATAACTACCGAACCACACCACGGAATGACGTAAGACTTTGTAACATGATTCCTTATGTCACTTCAAAGGTTTATGGCTACTTATTGTTTACCTAATAGTCTCCGGTTTGACTCCAGACGAGTAAAAGCGTTTCCATAAGAAAAACATGTAAAGTTCGTTTTTCTGGCATGCGGACCTTTTTTCTTTTGCATATATAAATTACAAATAATGGTCGTACAAAGTCGCGACAAAGACCATTAGGAAGAAAAACAAATAAATACTCTAATTATTGCATTCGAATTTTGTTTTCCAACTGATTTGCTTTAAATTTTGAAAAGAATCATAAAATTGCAGGAAATGCTGCGTTTTTGGCATGCTGTCCCCTTGACGATCGATAGCATTATTGAAGCCGAGTCTCATATAGATATTTGGTGAATATAGGCCCAGAACATACCAATTAAAATAGAAGAATCCATAGAATCCATAGGAAATATATTGCGCGCGATATAAATGTATTTGACACCTGTTGAATTTCAACGGGTACCTTCCGCTAGAAGGTATACGAAGATTTAATATAGATGTATAATATATCTATAATATAGATATATAAGAAAAGAGGGAAGGAGAAAACGAGGAAAAACTCGAGTGATATATAATGAGACGATGGCCATGAAGTATGATCATCCAAGTCTCTAGTGCATGTTTGGTGATCTTCACCCCCTGACACACACCCTCGTGGTGGCTCGCAGGGTATTACGTAGATGTAGTAATATTCAAGTTTTGCCGTTTCACACATGGTTATCTACTATGAGCACTTTTGACCCAATTTTCTTTTAGCGGTACATGAAAAAATTGGAGTGAAAACGGTGATTAAAGTCATTTTGCCCTTTGCGAATATTTCAGGAGCGATCATTTTGGTGGTAGTAAGTTTCAATCGATTTTCAAGTCACTACAAGATTGACTTATGGGCAGCACAAAAAGCTCAATTTTCAGCCCGTCGGTTGGAACTTTTAATACAAGCCACATTGAGAAGTTCGGCCTGAGAAATAGAAGCTGCTTGAGAAATTCAGAACTGATATTTTCAGAGTGACATAGAGAATATTATCATGACTCCTCACTACATCTCTTGGTCTGACAAATGCGATAAAGTAAGAGAGATACACTGCCGAATAGATAGGTACAAAAACTCGTTCTTTTCGCGAAATTGACCTCCACTTAATTCACTCCTATAATCAATGTCACCATTTCATCTCCAAAAAACTTACACCTTTACACGGCTGGTGACCTAACACCCTCTGCCACACGCCCATGCGGCGGCTCGCGAAGAATTATGTAGAAGTAGATATAAACGGAGTAAAATGCAAGAGAGAAACAGGGGACGGAAAGAGGCTCGACAAGTCCAAACACATTTCTCAAATCAGTTAAAAATGTATAAATACTGCTAAGCTACACTTATAACGAAGTTCAGGTGGTTGTATTCTCAGGGTCACTGATTCACTTATTCCGGATTATATGAAAACCTAATAAAGTACATAAAATTATTGCATCTTTAAATACGTTTTACAATCTGAATTGATCAAAGGCGGTCATTAAAAAGTATATTCGTGGAATAATCTTAATATTTTTAGCTTAATTTTGGTTTTTAATGAGTAATCTATTACATCAGTGAAAGGAGGATATTTCAAACTGAATATGTAAAATTAGTATTTGTCTTAGCTTCAATAGTCAAGTCATAGCCACCTTAAGGCACTTACTATGGATTTCTACTTCTACATGATACCCCGCGAGCCGCCGCATGGGCATGTGGCAGGGGGTGTTAGGTCAAGAAGCCGTATAAAGACGTAAGTTATTTGGAGATGGAATGGTGACATGTATTATAGGAGTGTAGTTAGCTCCATATTTATTGTAGTCACTTTATTGTGCGCGAAGAGAATGATTTTTTATAACTGTTGGGCAGTGTATCTCTCTTATTTTATCGCATCTGTTAGATCTACAGATGTAGTGAGGAGTCATGATAATATTCTCTATGTCGCTCTGAAAAATATCAGTTCTGAATTTATCAAGCAACCTAAGCCTAGCGTGTAGCCTTCGAGTGTCTAGGGGCTCCCACTTCAACCCCTCTAAAAGTTGTGAGACATTATATGCACGCTCGTAGCATTTTTTAACGAAGCACGCTTCTTTCCTTTGAATTTGATTATTTTTTTTGCTAGATCTATTTGATCAGGGTCCCAAATGCTCGCGGCGTATTCAAGGTGTGGCCTAACCAGAGGAAAGTGGCATCTCTCTTTGACTTTTTCATCCGAGGACCTTCCTATTATACGTTTAACAAAACATAGTTTCTTTAATGCTGCGCCACATATTTTCTGTAAGTGTAATCCCTACGATATATCAGAAGTTGAGGTAATTCTAAGATATGTTACTGAGTCTGAAGGTTTTCTGTTTACTCCACCCTCAGTAAAATTTCAATACATAAAACTTGATTTTTATCATTAAACGAAACATTTCCTTGACTGATTGAATTGAAATATCTCAGGGAACAAAAACTATGGAAGTCTCCGCAGAATGATGTTGAAATAATTTTTAATCATGTCCCAAATTGCACAGAGAAAATTTTTCAACTTGAGTATTTACAAAGCAAGTCTTCAAAAAACAAAAATATGTTATCACGCGAAATACGCAACGAAAAACTGGTAAACAAGGTAACTCGAGCAGTGTTTAATGATTGAAAGACATCATGGAAATGAACTGACTTAAAACAGAAAAATATTTGATAATTTAATAAAATATTAGATGCCTTCGGGATTAGCCCCGCTATTATGTAAATTAAAATATAAACAAAAAACATAAATAGGAGAACATTACATTAAGAGCGAAGGAGTTTGGAAATTTTTCATGGCATTAGAAGAGTCTGGATGTGCGAGGAATCAAAAGGAGAGTTCATATATTCTAAGATGATTCCGGAAATGTTCCGTGATTATCTCTCTAGTCTAAAAGCACTTATTTTATAGTCTCTCACCCGGTAGACTTCCCGAATAGAATTACTAAAAAAATTTGAAAACATTTGCTATTTACCCGCCTTGACCTGGTAACACTTACCTTGACCGGGACTGGAAGCCGGATCTCTCGATTTGGCGCCGAGTGTTTTAGCCAGTTTAACTAAGGAGGCTTTCAGAAAGTGTTCTTTGAGTGCTGGTAGAGGCGAATGATTTTTTCCCCTGTGGAGCTTAGCACTTAAATGCACTTGCGGGCGACTTTGTATATACCGTGGATAGCCCCGGTACACTAAAATACGCTTGCAATGAGTTTGCAAATAGAGTCTACTACTTGAGCCACGCCAAGAAAATGCCTCTCCACAGAAAATGTTTAAAAAGGAACTAATCTTAATACAAACCGTCTACATCGGTGGATGCGCAGTTTATATTCCGTCGAATAGTGTACGCACTATGTACTGTAAAGGTAATTATAAATAATGATGTACACAAATAACATGTAAAAAATGAAGCTAGAGAATATTTAAAAATTGACTATATGTACTTTTCCCCGTTTCCTGCCATGGTGGTGGCGTTAAGTCCTAAACCCCCTGAACCGAGGGTTGCGGATTCGAGCCCCACCTGGGTCGAGTCTTCACTACTCAGAATACGAGTGATTGTGTTCGTCTGTCGCTACTCAATTGGTATATTCAATACTAGGTCGATGGTGTTCAATGGGCAATTACTGCTGTATTCAAGCTAATAAATAAATTAATTGAAAAGAAATTCGTGGGATTAGTGAGTGACTCCTCCGTCGAAATTTCCGCAAGGGTTCCAGAAGTGCGAGGAGAAGTGCACTCAGGTGAGCCTGCTCCGAAATCCCCCTGGCGGTTGACGCTTGATTTACTGCGACACGACAAAACGGGCAGTGCACCGTTTAGAGAGAGAGAGAGAGAGAGAGATCGACCAAATCGCGGACTGTTGGGTCGCGAGATCCAATCTCTCATGCGCATACATCTTTCATTTTCTTTCAAGTTCAATAAAGCACAAGGGTACATTATTATACGCCTACTGGTTGATAAAGTCTAGGTTCCGATTACAATTTTCCGGTTCTCTCAATAACACGACTTCATGAGAGAAATACTATTTAGAGACGTATTCTCGCGGGAAAAAGTTATGACGCCCCCAAGTATTTGCACTCATGGTCCCATGTCGCACTACGTCATCCCGGAGTCCATCAATTGAACACAGAGTTACCAAATAAAATTAAAATTAGTACATCACCAGCCATAATTATTGTTAATCATTTATGGAAATTCATAAAATATGTATTTAAATTAATTTATCACAACTCTTTGAATTTTAGTCCGGTGAAAAATTTGATTTGATTTTGACGAAAATGTACTTAATCCTATAATTGAGAATACACATTAGGGGTTGAGAACTGTTCTTATTCGTTCGGTGAATTTGTCTATTGACAGGCCTCAATGAAACTTTAGTCTTCAGGCACATCTGCTTTGGGCGAGGTTCCTCATCGCCCTGTACGTCCCTCCTCTCATCATGTATGTCACAACAAACCTTATTTCTTCTTTCCTCTTCCTCTCTTGTCAGTAAATATTTCCTTCTATGACAACTTTCTGCACTTATTTTTCCGTAATATGTGACCCATCTAATAAAACTTTATCTTCTTCACACTTTTCAATATAGTTAGCTCTTCTCCGATCCACCTCCTCACTTTTAACCTCATCTGTCCATCGTATCTTCTTCATCTTTTGCCACAGCCACAGCTCGAAGCTTTCTAAACATTATTCTTCTCTTTTCCTCTTTTTTCGTGTTTCCAATCCATAAAAAACCATATTCCACTTAAAATACTTCGTAAATCTTATCATATTGTCAGGAGCTCTTTAACTTTTTCCCTGAGCAATCTTACTATAAATTTCTTATTGCAGGACCCATTTAAAGTATTTATGCTGCCTAAGTATTGAAATTAACTCAGTTTGCTCGATTTCCTTGCATTCCAATTTTATTTTGTACTCCTTGGAATTCTTTAAAGATCCTCATTACCTTTGATTTTTCAATATAAATTTCCATTTTATATTCTTCTCCTGTCCACTTGATTGCTGATTGATTATTCTTTAATAACTGTTATTCGGATTTAAATGGAATAAAAAGTTGAATTAACTTTAATAATTCAAAAATAAGGCTAGGTCTAGACGAATAAAGTGAGAAATGAAGAAAGGTTCAGAAGATTAGAAGAGGAAAGAATTCAATAGAAAAATTCAGAAAAGAAGAACCAGACGGAATGGACACGCCCAGAGAAACAATTGGTTCGCAAAGATCATAACTGAAGTAAAATAGAGGAAAAACTCCCGAAAAGAAGACCCAGGAATAAGTTCATGGACCACATAAAGAGGAAAGTACGTACATTGGGATGGCTACGAGGAGGCAAGGGAACTAGCAATAATAGATGGAGAAGTGTGTGGAAGGCAGCGGTCAACCCATCATAAGTTTGAGTGACCAATGATTAAGATGTTAGGCTATGCGTCTGGTCTGTTTTTGGACCAGTCATATTTCGATCACCTCTGTTTAATGTGCGCATGGATTTAACGTATCATGTGACGGGCTGAGTGTTGAACTTAAGTCAAATGACTATTCTATCTGCATAAAAATGATAGCTTTGACTCCTTGAATACTCCGAAGTACCACGTCAATAAGTCAATTCAGGGAATGCTGACGAAAATATTCTCATGCCTTCTTAGAATAACCTCTAATGGTTAATTTGCTGTAATGAATACCGAATCTATATATTTAAAGCAAAGCAATGGTATAACACCAATGTGTTTTAAGCAAGTCGTAGTAATTTG
Source organism: Ceriagrion tenellum (assembly GCA_963169105.1). NCBI lineage: Eukaryota > Metazoa > Arthropoda > Insecta > Odonata > Coenagrionidae > Ceriagrion > Ceriagrion tenellum. Next base: position 144,849,631 of record OY720640.1, on the reverse strand, counting down.
TAATTTTGGCGAAGGGCTGGAGGGGAATTTTTCACCACGCTGAGTTCACCTTGATTAATGGAAAAACGATCGGCATCAGAACAAGATGGGAAGATGTGTCCCTAAATTCACGGGAATCGCCGTCACTAGAAAGTTTAAGCATTCTACAGGAACCCGTTTTTCTTCCGGGCCAAAATATAAGAGTATCTTATTTGCCTGCTTCGACCTCTGCGGCCATTTCACATTTCCTGAGAAAGGGCAACAGAACGAGTAAGGAGAATCACCCATGCCCAAATGAGAGACAAGCCTAACGTTATTCCGGTATATCAAGTGAGAAGCACTGTACACCGCGGCGTATAGTTTCTCAATTATTTACGGCCACATTTCCCAAGAGATTAATAAGAAATGGAAAACAACGCGCAGAAAAATCATGACTCACTGATACTGAGTACATGATACTGAGTACAGGGTAGACTATGAAGAGCAGTGAAGAAAGGCAAGTCACTACAAGAGTGACTTATGGGCAGCACATAAAGCTCAATTCTCAGCCCGTCGGTTGGCACTTTTAATACAAGCCACATTGAGAAGTTCGGCCTGAGAAAGAGAAGCCTACTTGAAAAATTCAGAACACAGAGAGCAACATAGAGAATATTATCATGACTCCTCACAACATATCAAGGTCGGACAAATGCGATAAAATAAGAGAGATACACTTCCAAACAGATAGGTACAAAAACTCGCTCGTTCTGCGAACAATAAGTGACCATAATAAAAATTGTGCTCCACTAAAAACATTCCTATAATACCTGTCACCATTTCATCTCCAAAGAAATTTCACCTTTATAAGGCTGGTGACCTAACACCCTCTGCCACATGCCCATGCGGCGGCTCGCGGGGTATTATGAAGATGTAGATGTAATAAAATTGATCGACCAGTCTTTTATTCCATCCTCCATGGATATGGAATATTTCCACAAACTAACGATTTAAACTCTTTCATGTGAGTGTACCCTAAATTTGTCACGGGATCTATTCCTTCAGTATGTGCCTATTGCTCAATTTATACGGATACCTCTGCATATTATGAACGTATCGGTGGACTGCAAAAGCCAATTGCCACTGAAATGACCTCAATGATTGACATCAATGAGTTTAATTTTCTTCCAATGCGACGTTAAAAACTTCTCTTGTCGTCACTTTTCCCAATGCTCCCTCCACAATGCGACGTCACGACAACTTACTTAAACGTCCCCTCACCGCTGAGTGCACAGAGCCATCTGAGAACTGAGGCGCACAACTGTCAGAGCAGTAAAAAGTAATGGAGCAGCATGCACTCTGCTTTCCTCACTAAACAAGCTCGTATAACTTCAAAGTAGACCGACATATCCGCGCTCGTGGACCGCTGGATAGGGAGATGGATATAAGCACAGAAGGCCAACTGTAAGTAGCTTTGGGATCCGGAGGGCTGATAAGCAGCTTCAATGATGACTTCTTAGATGGACCACATAGCATTGATTCGATAAGTAATGTGGTTACAATTACTCTAGATATTTTTATAGCTTTATAAGTCATTTCATAGTTTCGATTCATCTTTACAAGCGTATGGTTAAAGGTATTCCTTTATCATTACTATTAACCGAAACTACAGACCTATTTGATAAAATTATAGAATTGATTGTTTGTTTGCAGGTTTCCGCGGCGTTGATCAGATGATGTCAACATTTTTCCGGGTTGCGTCCACGTATGTTGTAGGGTATCACAACAGTTTCACCAGCTATTTTACTGGCGTCCTCAGGTGAAGGATAGCGAGAAGGTTTTTGGTTCATTCTTATGTTGGCAAGATTTGGCGCAAAAAACGACCAATACTTCATCCAATCATGGAGCAGCATCGCGGTTGTGTGGAAGTCTTATCACTCTTTTCCATGCTATGCTATTTTTAAGCTAAGAAGCTATAGAAATCATCAAAAAGCCTATGAATCTCAACAGAGAAGATGGATATCCCTTACACAGTGCATGGAAAAGAGTAATAAGACTCCCGCGCAATCACGATGCTGCTCCATGACTGGATGAAGTTTTGGTCGGTTTTTGGCTCCAAATCTTGCCAATATAAGGATGAACCAAAAACCTTCTCACTATCCTTTACCTAAGGACGTCCTTTACCCAAGAAGAAAAAGTAACTTCAAGTTTGAGAATTCATTGTCATAATCTGGGTTTTGTCATGACACAACTAGGGTCGTGACAATAATTCTCACAAGTGAAGTTAAAAAATTAATTTCAGCCTACCGTAAAAAAACTCCTGATAAGGAACAATATTTGTCTATCTCCTTGATTATTGCTCCGTTATCGCGAAGAACAATTCAAATTTGAAGCAATGTTATGATCTGCAAAGAGTGAAACGACACAGTTGTCACTAAGAGGAAGGTTATATCGTATGCCAAACCTCTACTGCCCAAAAGATTAATTTACTCATAAGAGTTGTGTTTCTTTTATTTTTTTGGCCTGATGAATGCGTTTGACATTGTTACTATTTTAAATGAACCATAAGCCAAAGAGGAAAGTTTTCTGGGAAAGTATACCTGGATAAATATGGTATGTTTGCGACTGCAGGAATGTGGACAAATCGGTTCCAGCGGATGGATAATATGAAAATAGGATCAGATAGATACCGCTTTAAAAGGTGCTTTTAATCGTACCAACGAATAAGTATATCATAGAATATTCAAGAAAATGAATGCAATTAGATCAGGTTCTATTTCTCGTTCTGTCGTTCAGAAAAAGATGAGCGAAACAAAAAAACAGTTGGTGTATTACCACTAGAACGCCCGCAGGAATCACTTCGACTCCTACGCCCGGAAAAATGGCTCACTTTTTTAGTTTCACAGTAAAAACCGTCTCATTTCGAGACTTTTTCTAGACTCCGTTATCACTTAATGTAATATATATTGTTCAAAAAAGTGAGACAACTGAGTTTCAAAATCTTCAATTTCACTACAGATTTACCAAAAAAGCCCGCGAGGCGTCGATTTGACTCCGTCATGCAAATAGCTTGAATGAAAGCGATTACAGCTCCTAAGTACCATAATTTGCCACACATCGACGTGAAGAAGTATTTTCAATATCTGCTTATCATCTTGAGTAAGCTATACTGCCGAAAGGCCGCTTAAAAAGGTACTTTTATTTGTACGAACGAATATATCATAGAATGTTCAAGATAATGAATGAAATTAGATCAGGTTCAATTTCTCGTTCAGTTGTTCAGACAATCACACAATTTACCGCTTTACTCGGTACAACTGTTCTCATAAAATTGTTCATGCATTCAACTGCACAAATAAAATTACAGTATAAAGCAGCCTTAATACTAACTCCACCTCCCCCTTCCTCGTCCTCAGTCCACTATGCCCTCATGGCTTCCTGTCGTGAGGTGAAACACTGCACTAGGGGCAAAACATGAGGGAAGGAGTAGGAATCAGCCGGTTAGAAAGCAAAGCATCAGTCGGACAAGCACAGACTATTGATTACTTTTCAAGAGTTTAAGCTGCCAATTTCCACCACTGGAGTTCATCAATTCCATACATGTATGCCAGCGCTGGCACGAAGAAAACTGATGGCATTTGGAAGGGAAATATTCAATTAAGCAGGCTCCAGAGATTAAATTAATATTGCTAATTTTTAATGGTTGAAAAAGTATACAATTCCACGGAAAACAAACAAATATCGGCATAAAATGCTTTAAGTCAAATCAGACTGCTTATCTATCTATATATATATATAAACGAATGTATGTCTGTCTGTCCTGTATGCATTACTACACTGCTCATCCGATCGCCAAGAAACCTTAAGAAGTTGTTGAGTACACTCTTGCGAAGGTTTAGGTATAAAAAATTTTTAAATATTGCCCACCTCCCCCCCCCAAGGCCCTCTTAATCTTTCGAATACTTTTCGCGCAACAACGCCCGACGGGTAAGCTAATAATCCTAACCTTATTTTTCAAATACTATTAAATTTAAAAATACGATCGTTATTTTAACCAATGAGAGAGGTTCTTATTTTAATCAATAGAAATTGAGAAACGATACAAGTCATAAGAAGTCACTACGATTTTATCCATATTTTGGTTATATTTACTCAATCAAAAAATTGTAAAATATAGTGTTTAATTGTTAGTGAAAGTGTTCAATTTATTTTTGTGTAAAATTTATTATTAATGGTAAGTGTTAAAAATAGGTTTTTATCATATGTTTACATTGTTTTTGCATTGTTGAAAATACCAATGACTGTCGAAAAGCGTTCCAGAGTCATCTGGAACGTTTGCAATTCGAAAGATTCTTGGATACAGGGCCGTCCCGAGGTGTGTGCGAAGAGTGCGTGTGCACAATGCCCCGCGCGATGATCCCGGCGGATAACAAAATTTTTTTGTGCCCAAAAAATGAAGTTCGATTGTTATTTTTTTATTTTTTGCCCTTCATTTTTCAATTTTAGGACGTTTAACACAATTTTTGTTCGATCCCGTTTTTTTTTGCTCTTCACTTTTCAATTTCAGAGTATAATTTAGAGTTTTATTTTAGATTCAATATCAAAGACGCAACCCTGCTCGCCTCCCTTCTGCACCAGGGCCCGCTTTTTCTTGGGCCAGCCCTGTTTGGATATTTATTATTACTATATTATTTTATTATTATTTACAGGTTAAAAATAAATATATAAGACAGTTGTCACATGCGAGAGTTATGCTCCCCAAACGGAAATCGATTGGTCGATCTACAACTGAAGCACGAAAGAAAAAGGTATTACGAGTTTCAGAAACAGACGAGCAACGAGAATTAAGATTGGGAGCCGATCGATTACGCACTGCTCAAGCCCGCTCAAATGAAACAGAAGAGCAACGAGAATCAAGATTGGGAGCCGATAGAGTACGCATTACTCAAACCCATTTATAATTGGATTTTTAAGCTTTTAAATCTTGAACCTTTGCACTACGCACTTCAACAATAGAATATTTTAATTACTTGGAAACCGCAACGTAGGCATGGAATGGAAACTCATGCCATCATTTGTATGCTACGAATTCCTGTGTAGGTACGAGGAATTCATTGGACTAGGTCTCAAATTCTTTTAGGGCTCCGATTTTGAACCCAGAAAAAGGCATTGCAACGCATGCCGGGTTCAGCTAGTTCATTATAAAACTTAACTTCCCTTTCGGTGTAGTCGCAATGACGCCCCATAGGAATTGTAGATGATGACAGAGCCCGGGCGTTCCAATGTTGATCACAACTCTCCCTAAACAAAAACTGGATATCGTGACGGATGTCTCAACATGCAGGTCTTATTCTGCAAGCCATCGTGGGGGCTTGCTGCAAGGGGTTCTATTACACTCTCTGCCAAACCAGCGAGAACGATGAAAAAGGAACTGGAAGTGAAAACAGACGAAAGTGAACCGTGAGTTAAACGGATTGTTTTAATCATGAAGCCACTGACGGTGCTTGGAAAGATGGGTTTTGATTCTTAAGAGACTAAAGTTGTGTCTGTTGCATTTGCCATTCCATCGTGTCATACAGAGTTATGATGCAAAGTTGCACCTTCTAGGGAGAATAATGGTGGTTTCCCTTATTGCCTTACACATCTCAGTTCCCCGGCCGATTCTGTGAACTTCACTCTCGCCCGAAGTTGTGACTGTTGATACCGGTCCGACCTTGATGCTTTCCAACAATCGACAACCGACATCAATGCCTTCTGTTGAGATTGCTCCTTCTCAGTAGTGGGGTCGGTCCAGGTAAAGGGTGGATACCGCCAGCCAGGAAATATTTGTTCCGTCGCTTGAATTCAAACGAGAGTCGCACAAGCCACCACTGATTCAAACGTGGATATTTCAATTCTCTCTTACTGTCACTTACCGACCGTAGACTTTAACTCCGACATTTAAAAATAAAACTATTTCCATGTCACCCTGAAAGTGCATATTCCACAAATTGGATTTCTTAAATAATCTTAGCCTTTCGTGTAGCCTCGAAGTATTCAGTCATTCCCGACTTGGTCCTTCCATTAGCTGGTTTAAAGTGCCGGTTTTTCCGAAGAATTTCAACGAAACTCGTTGCTTTCCAAGTATTTATTTCATTGCCAAAATTAAATCCTTTTTGCAGGATCCAAAACTCTAGCGTAATATTTGTGGCTTTGCCAAATCTCTGGAGTTGTGTATGTACGAGATAATGTCGACCATGTAACTAAGGAGTCGCATGGTACAACAACGAACGGTTCGAGATTTTGGTGAGTTTTACCCTCATACATGGATATCATAAGAATCTAATTTGTCCTTTATTATGTCACTCATCGGGATAAAAAAATACATTAGCAATACTACAACCAGATAAACTCGATTGGGAATGCTGCGTGAGATTTTAATAGCAGATTTAAATGCACCAAAACTTCTATCCCTCATTCGGGCGATTCAAACACCAACCCCCATATCAGTAAATCTGTTTCATTTTTTCGTTCAAGGAACTAATTTCTTTTTACTTGGTAAATTTTTATCTCATAATTGCTCCACCTCAGATTTGTCATGTGAGTTTCCTCATCGTTAGATCTAAAGTTATGGCGATATTCAAGTATTTAGGTTAGTATGTGGGGCTACTAACTGTGGAGCAAGAGGAGAGAAAAAGACTAGACGCCATTGAAATGAGATGGTATAGAATATGATGTGATAAAATAAGCGGTAAAGAACGAGTGACGAATGAAGATTTATTGGTCATGAACTGTGACATGAGGGATTGGAAAAGATAATTTTAGAAGGGATGATAGACAGAAAACGGTACAAAGGAAGACCAATATTCGAGTATTGGAGGCAGATAATGGAGGGCATGGGATGCGGACGATTTTCCGAAATGAAGAGGATGAAACAGAGGATAGAGAAAGGTGGAGGGCAACCAATCATGATGGGTTGTCAACTGCAGAAGATGGTTAATATAATACATACATATTTATTGGAGCTAGGATAATCATACTAGCTGGACCTAGGCTTAGGTTGTAATATTTGACTGTATTTATTTGAGGGTATAACTGATTCCGATTGGAAGTTCCATGTGAATATTTTTTAAGGAGAAATAAAACCTCTACTGTGTTCTATTAAACAGTCTCAAACGTGATTCTCACAGTATTAGAATGAAAATTTAATTATGCTGGTGGCTCACGTCAGGTCTTGGGACCTTAGAGACTCCCGTTATATTTTTGTATTCATATTTGTAAATAATTATGTGGGAGTAAATAAAATATATCATAGCATATCAAATATTAGCCATAGTTACTTGAAAGACCCGATCCATGCTTCAGTGTCTCATGGAGGGCACTACAAGTACAGTACTCAGTCTGTCCGATGAGACGTTGAACCGTGGTCCCCTTGGCGCCTTTCGTTAAGAGCAGGCAAATGCTAACGCCGGGTTTCTATCCACCCTCCCTCCCTTACTTATCCCCTATGGCGCAAATGACCTTAGCTGTCGGTCGCCTCACTAAAAATCCAATCCAGTTCCTCGAAATTTACTTATGAACTTATCCCTCACCATTTAGCATAAAAAGTTTCGATGTTATGCCCAATATCATATGGAGAGGTGAAAATGAAAAAAAAACAAGAGGGTTAACATTTAGGCCATTATGTTGGGGTTATGTTTTGAGTAGCCAATTAGGACGGCCGGAAAATCATCACTTGATGTCCGTTCATCGAGTCAACATCTTTTCTGTAACTGAGATAGTATATGAAGCCAAGCGAGAGTAAAAAAATGACGTCTGACAAAATAATATATGGCTGAACAATTCAGTAGACAGGGAGACAGAGGGTAACTAACGACAGCGTTGTCAACGTACACACGTTAGCATGTTTTCCTCCAAGTGACACCGAAACGGTTCCCCCATCAAAGCACCCTTTTCAGTTTGAAAAAACGTTTACAATGGGACGTCAAAAAAGAGGCATGCTAATGAAAATGGGAACGAAACATACAAATTGAAAAACTGAGTGCAACGCAGCAGTTATTTCGTTTTTTGACTGGATTTACATAATAGAGTTATATAAGCAATTAATTAATACCTAGGAACCATAGTCACCTCGCAAAGTGATTAACATATTATAATTATGAACAGAATAAACCTTGCCAGCAGAAGCATGTGTGCACTAAACAGCGTTTTAAAGTCAATGATATTACCTCACAATACTAAGCTGACTTTAGACAAAACTAAGGATTTTAGACAAAAATTTATTATTATCGATATTCAGACCAATGCGGACTGCGAGGCCGCCAAGAACAATATGGACAAGTATATAAAATGCTGCAGCTGTCTCGTGTGACCCAAGTTCTATGGGAATGTTTAAGTTTCTGGAGACCGGGTTGTAAACCTACGCATCGTTCCCAATTCGAAAGGTGTACGATCCGTGTGTATAACATTTGTTACTATCCATCATCGATGTTCTTGCTTAGTTAATCAGATCTCGGATTACACATTAATATCATTGCCATAAGTTGACAAGATTGTCTCTGAACGTTATGAAAGTGGTCTTAAGTTGAGAAAAAATGTTCTCGCTGATGTGTCCAATAACGTTAAACGAACGACGCTTTGAATGCAGGAAGTATTCTTTTTAGCAATCGTGTCCTTTCTATATCACTGTATCTTCTCTATACTTTATGGTTTTACCTCTCCACCACTACATGTAAACAAACTTGTTCTTCCCAATACCTGCGTGATGATGTTATACAAGCTTCTTAGCATTGTATTTACAACATTTTATGAAAACATTTTTCAAAGACCTATCCTTTAGATTAGGTTGGTATAGATGTTAAGCAGAGGATGCAAAGAACAGGACATTTCAAAGTCCGTTACTGTCGAACTAACCCCGACAGGTAATGTATGTATTGGTAAACATTATGTCATATTAGTGCATTAGTCAGTGTTGAGGTTTTAGTGATATATCGCAATAGTTTAATTCTGCAATCGTGGTATTTCCCTTTAAGAATGATTCTTTGTTCAGATCAGCTGATTAATGACGAGATGATGAAACTGTTATCAATGTACGTGCCAATTCGAATTATACTTTCCATATATTTGGAGTCCACTTCCTATGGTTCTATTATTTTTATAGTAGACCTGTGTAAAATTAATGTTGTTGATTACCTCGGTTAATCATTGATACAAATAATGACTGGAAATAGTGGGCCTATCAGTGAGTTTTAATTTTAATATTGTATACCTCTCACAATATATGGTCTTGAATGAGGTACAATTGAAACTGATGTGGTGAAAAGTATTGTATGACTGCTGTAGATCTTGCCTCGTTATTTTTCATTAGAAAATACAGACTGTATTTAAGGAATGAGACTAGAATTTAGTTGATAACTTAAGTTTATTGTTTTATAATTGCAAGTGGTGAATGTTAATGGTAGTGATCAAACTTCATTTATGACCTTTATTACTGAATACTTTTACATAGCAAATGCTTATATTGATAACTTCATTGGGTCCATTTCACTTTCTAATTATATGGGATAAAGTTATAGTATGATTTGCTCCAGTAAAATTTAAACATTTAAAGCCACATCTCTAGCAAGGCCATAAATGAATTTTAAGTTCCATATTGGACTGAATTAAGTTCCAAATATGCCTTTCCCTTTGGTGAAATTACTCAATATTGTCAATATTAAGAAACTTTTTACCATATTTCAAAGCAAATGAGAATTAAAAATCACAACATCAACACAAAAGATAAAATACCACAGTTGGTACGTTTTTGTTAAAATGATGTCCTCAACTGTTCAACTTTAACTCAATTAATCTGCCTAGACCACTTCAACTTATCACATGGACCTGTCTCTGATTCATGATGCCATATTAATTCCGTGATACTAGTAACCAGTGGAGAGGACTGCCAATATATAGAATGTATCCCATTTATGGAGCTCTTCTTGAATGTTATTGTATTAGAACTTAAGACTCTCCCTGGAGTCTTCTTTGACTGATATATCCCTCCCATATTTCATACCATGATAAATATTTACTTTTTGTAATGTATGATATCAAATTCTAGGTAAGATGTCCATAAACCATTGGCTGATTATTTCTTGAAGGCTTATTTTTTGTGATAACTCATTGAAATTCAAATGAAAACTTTTCTCTGTCAGTATTCACTCCCCCATATTTTGTTTGTATTCATTTGAAGGTTTGTCTTCTAGATGTCCATTCAAGTTCCCATTTCATACTAATGTGTTTCCTCACTCCTTTCTCTTCTCTTCCACCGTCCCCTTTAAAGACAATGTATATTCATGCTCAATAGATGATGTGCCTGAAAAATATCTCTTGACATTCTAATTCCTTATGCTTTATGACCTCATTCCAATTCCAACAGACATTCATCTAAATTTATTTGAACACCAGAGATATTTAAAAAAAAATACTTCAACAGACAGTCATTCTCTATCACTCCTAGGATAATTTGTGCTACAATGTTTCAGGATATATTTAAGATACTATGTCTACCTGTGATGAAAATGGATTCTAAATTCTGCCTTTAATACATTATCACATTTATTAATTTTATTACAAACATGGCTACCATGTTGCTGCAGCATCATTAAAGTACAAATTGAGACCATTACCCCTCCACTTAAATTGATACCCATTACTATAAAATCGGCCTGCTTAGTGTATTTATGGTCATATATGTTGAGTAAAAGGGATTTATGAGGCTTTTTGTGCGATTTTCATTAATTAATTATTCACGATGCATGGATATCCTAGAGTGACAAATTAACTTGCCAAAGTTATGTTTTGTCAGTGCAAATATGCAATTGAATTCATAGCTTCAAAAGACATTATGCAGTCCTTTTTTTGCCCTTAATTCACCCTTCTTGCTAATTTTGTTACAATACCCAACTAAATTGTCGATTGAGGGATACTGCAAGGGGTATATTGAATAAGAGAACTTAACGCTGATGGTATCTATTGGTAGGATGAATTATTTATGTACCATGGTCGCAATTAGAACTCCTGTCATTAGCATATCAAATGGCAAGGGAATCTATATCAATATGTATATCCATCAGATAGATGAATGCATTCATATCATCAGAAGTTCAAACTTCATATCACAGCGGAATCTCATTTTAACGAAGTGTCTTATAACGACATTTCCATGAATCAATAGTCATAACTCACTTTGGTCTGAACAAAATTAACTGATAAAGAGAACAGGAAACCTTTCTTTGTGCAAAATTTCACCAGTCTAGAAATGTGTCGTAAGTATGTTTCTATAATAACTCAACATACAACTCATTGTGTCAATATACCACTCATTGTCTCAGTATACCACTCATTATCTCAATATACCACTAATATCTCAATATATCACTCAGTGATCAATATACCACTCATTCTTTTCTACAGAACCTAAGCAATATTCTTAATCTTCCATCTAAAAAGGCAGCTGCTGACCCAGGTATCCGCCTCTGACCATAGACTTGTCTTGTATCAGTTGCTTTGGATGTGAACTTAACCTGAGAAGACTATGAACTTAAGGATAATGAGAAAGCTATAATAGCTTCTGAGGATTTATTATGGAAAAGAATAAATGAGAATAGTGGTGTGATAATACGTTTGAGGCTGTTAGAAATTATGGGAGGTCTCTAGTCTTAGTCAATAACTAAGGTTTAAACGAGTAAATGATGACACCATTAATTGCAATAACACACAACGGAACTCACTTTATTAATATGTAAAGACAGAAAAAAAAGCAAAACATAATTTTTAAAACGCTGCCAACCTTACAATAAAAATGAAACTGGCTGGGTTTAACGAATGTTACTAACTTCATCTCAACAGAGGCTAATAGCAGCTTGAACTCTGAAATTTATTTTACTGATTGATGTCCCTCAAAACTAAATTCCAAAAGAAAAGACTATACAGCGAGGGGCACATGCTAATCCATTATGTGTAGAATTATCCGAATAAGAATACCTCATAATTGCGTGCAATGTTCGGGATTGTGACCAGAGGCAATGCTGTTAATAAATGAACAGGGTGATAGAGTAGATAATTTAGATTAATTCGAGTTTGACGTTAACCAGTAATTAATAAGTTGACGTAATATCGTAAACATAGAATAAAACACACATAAGGGGTTGCTATGTACGGATTGGAGAGAGAGATTGTTGTGTGGTTTTTCTGATGACAGTACGAGAGACTGAATGAGAATTGAGAAGAATAAAATGAGTGTAAAGTGTTATGAAATAATTTAATTCAATCGCTTCGACACGATAAATTGGCGACCGTGACAGGACGACGATGAAGATATTCATGGAAAAAATGAGTATCGTGCTCCTTAAAAAGGCGTTAGCAGACAGGAATCTGCCTACAACGGGAACAAAACCGGACTTGAGGTTGAGATTGGAAGAAGAATTGAGGAGAGAAGGAAATGATCCGGCAGATTTCTTTGTAGAGATCGAAGAAGCCAGCAAACAGCGGATGGGGGATTCCTTGACGGCGGTGAGTACGGATATATTATCTGAATTACTGACGCAGATGTCAAGTATTACGAAGGAAATAAAATTCCAGTCGGCCGAACTTAAGGTTCTTACCAGTAAAATAGAAAAAAATGAGGAATTGCTGGAAAAGCTCGAGGCCAGATGTTTAGCCAAAATTCAGGAAGTTGATAATAAAGTTATTACTATTGAAGAAGGACTAAAATGAACTAAAAGTGAAATGGATAAACTTGGAGGGGAACTCTCAAGCAAAATAGCTACGATTGAACTTAGGCTTGGCACAAAACTACAGGAAGTGATTGATGATACAAAGCTGGAATCTCGAAATGATGGAAAAGTAACACCACTTGAGTGTTTACCTATTGATCCGAAAGTAATCAGAGACTGTTTACCGGAGTTCCATGGAAGGTTGGAAGAATGCCCAAAGTTATTCATTGACACTTGTGTGGCCATGTTGAACAGAACGAATCTACCAGAGGAGGTCTATGTGCGCATTGTATCTCTTCAGCTAAGAGGTTCAGCGGCAACCTGGTTTAATCACGTCAAAGGATTAAATTTTGATTGGGTGGATTTTCAAAAAGAGATATTGCGGAGATTTGATTCAGAGACAATAAAGGCTGCCATAAATAGAAAACTTCTCACGGAAAGTCAACCTTCAGGCATGAGAGCTAGTGCATTTATAATTCAAAAACAACAGTTGTTCAAGAGAGTTTACCCATTACAAAATCATGATGAATCTGTCCCTTTCATAATAGAATTACTACATGATAAAATTAGACCGTTAGTAAAGGTAACCCGTCCCACAAGATTTGAAGATTTGAGAGAAATTGTGCAACAGTTGGAAGAGGAAGTCAACGCCAAAGGGAAAGGTGGTTCGGAGGAGGGAACGACGAGGAAGTGTTACACTTGCGGGAAGTTTGGGCACTTGAAAGATAGGTGCCCGAATTCGGAGGAAAACTAAATCCGGTCCATCCTTGGATGGAGGAAGATGGTACCGGGAACCGCACTTACCTCCAAAAATCGGCCACCAACCACAGGCGTGACCAAACCTGGCACAAGACTCGCAACATAGGGCAAATCACTGGTGATTCGGACTATCTCCGTCCAGCCATTGCCATTGAGATTCAGAGTAAGCAATTCACTGCTCTATTGGACACACAAGCCAGTCATTCTTTTGTGAATACACATATTGCAAAGCTGCTCACACCAACTAAGCCGGACAATTTGACGAATGTACGGGGGGCAGCGAAAGACATATATTACAATGTCAACGGCCAGACTGTATTGAAAGCCAAGTGTTCAAAAATGAATATTGAATTACATGTCTATATTATCGAAGATTTGATTCCGGATCTAATTTTGGGCAATGATTTCTTATCGAGGTATGGAGTTATTATTGATTATACAGTCAATGAGTTATTCATTGGAAAAGACCACCGTGTCAGGTTGGGGTGGATGGAGAGTAGGGGCCATACAGCCTCTCCACATGTAAACGAAATACCAGCCGACATCAATTTTGGTCCATCGGAAAAGGAGGAGGAGGAAAAACTAATAACGCTACTAAGAGGCATTCACATGACGGCATTCACAACTCCTCGAGGTCTGTATCAATTCAAAGTCATGCCATTTGGGTTAAAGAATGCACCATCAACGTTCGTGCGACTTATGGGTGAAGTCTTATCCGGTTATATTGGGGAATTTTGCCAGGTATATTTGGATGATATCCTTGTCTACAGCTCAAACTTGACGGAGCATCTACAACATTTGGCTAGAGTTTTGGAAAGGTTAAAGATGCACGGATTGACTTGTCAGCTGAAGAAATGTCATTTTATGTCACCGGAAGTAGAATACTTGGGACATATTTTAACAGCTGAAGGGTTGGAACGGCAGCCGGAGAAGAACAAAGCTATAGAGGAGATGGAGAGGCCTCGTACAAAACGTCAAGTAAGACAGTTTTTGGGGGTGTGTGGATGGTATAGTAGTTTTGTGCCAAACTTTGAAACAACGGCAACGCCACTGACAGATCTATTAAATGGGAGTCAACATTTCAAGTGGACTGAAAAGGAAGAGAACGCTTTCAGGCAAATCAAAAAGGCCATCTGTGGTGCCCCCAGGTTAGCATACCTAGATCCTAGGCGTACACTATGCCTACAGACCGATGCCAGCGAATTAGGGCTTGGGGCAGTATTATTTCACGAGAATGAAAAGAATGGAAAAGATATCATCGAGTACGCAAGCCGAAAACTTTTGCCGACCGAAAAAAGGTACTGTACCGCGGAGAAGGAGGCGTTAGCAGTTGTATGGGCAGTCGGAAAATTCCGTGGATACTTAGAAGGAAGGAAGTACCGACTATATACGGATAATTCTTCGCTACAGTGGCTCAATAGTGTGTCTGGTACCAAATCAAAACTGATGCGCTGGGCCTTATTGCTTGCAGATTTTGATTTTGAAGTACGCCATGTTAGCGGAGAAAGGAATCAAGCAGCTGATAGTCTCTCAAGACATCCGAATTGTGATGCAATGCCTGGGGAAGTCGAAATGCTGGAGAGAGAGAGATTCCTTCCCAAACAATTACTGAAACTGAAGGCCCTGTTTTGATGAATATTAAAGGTGAAATAGACATCGATAAAATTAGAAAGTGGCAAGAAAACGACGAAAACTGCAGGAAGATGCGAGAATGGATCACAAGGGGTACCAATAGCAGTCAGGGTGTGCCCAATGAATTTAAGATGTGTTATAAAGGTTTTCGAGTTGAGAATAATCTGCTCATGTACTCCTCCCATATCTCAAACTCACCAAATGTAATAGTTATTCCCAGGGCTAACAGCGACCAGATTCTGGAGAGATTCCATGACGGTGCAGAGGCAGGCCATCCTGGGACGGCAGAAACCTATAATTCGATTCGTCGGCGGTTCTTCTGGGTTTCCATGAGACGGGACATTGCAAGTTACATCCAGGCATGCTCCATCTGCGCCTACACTAAACCATCAAACCAGAAGGCCAACACTAGTATGCGTGGGAGGAGACCACGCCAACCATGGGAGGTGGTAGCGCTTGACATAATGGGACCATATCCCAGAACATCACGTGGCAAAACCAACATCCTGGTAGTGACCGACCTATTCACAAGATGGGTGGAAGCATTCGCCATTCCAGAGGCCACGACGGGACGAATCTTGACATTGCTTCGGACTGAGATTTTCAGTCGCTATGGGTATCCACGTTGCTTGCTGTCAGACAACGGTAGCCAGTTTACGTCACGGTTATGGCAACAGACGCTGTCAGATTGGGGCGTCGAACACTGGACCACACCTACCTACAACCCCCGAGCAAATCCAACGGAGCGACGAAACCAGGACTTGAAGCGGGTTCTGCGAGTCCATCTACTGGACAAGCAACATAAAACTTGGGATCAATACTTACCCCAGTCACTATTCGCTTTGCGTCAAAGGGTGAATCGCATCACGGGGTATTCACCAGCCGAATTGTTCCTTGGGCGTCATCTCAACAGACCGGGCGACTGGCAGATCCCATCACCGTCTCTAGAAGGAGACCATGTAGGTCATTCCGAAGAATGGCGGGAAGAGCACCAGAAGGAAGTTGACAAGAGACGTGAAACGGCAAGAAGACGGATATTAAAACAAGCAGAAGATCTGGACGTACAAGAAGAGAGTATCTTCGAATCAGGAGAGCTAGTCTTGCGGCGAAATCATGCACTGAGCAACAAGGCGGAGGGATACCACGCGGGTCTAGCTAAAAAGTGGGTTGGACCGTTTGAAGTGGATCAACGGTTAGGCCAAGGGGTATACTCTCTTAAAACTGTTCCTCCAGTGAAGGTCCATGCAGCGGATCTGAAGAGGGTGAAGCGAGCACTGAGAACAAGAGGTGTTGGGAGCGGCAATTCGATGGAGGAGATGGTTAAACCCAACTCGTCGGGTGTCGAGAGGACACGCTACAACCTCAGACGACGCTAGGAGATTATGCTGACCGGATTGCTCTAAGTGATGGATTTGCATTTGTCTGTTATTTATGTTCACTTTAAATTTATCTGGTGATGTTAATTTTGGGTATTTGTAAAGATTATGTGTGTTTTAGGGGGGGATATTGACGTAATATCGTAAACATAGAATAAAACACACATAAGGGGTTGCTATGTACGGATTGGAGAGAGAGATTGTTGTGTGGTTTTTCTGATGACAGTACGAGAGACTGAATGAGAATTGAGAAGAATAAAATGAGTGTAAAGTGTTATGAAATAATTTAATTCAATCGCTTCGACACGATAAAGTTAACCAGCCCGCGTCAAAAAAACATTACAATTCGTCACTATTTATTAATAGCTTTTAGTTAACTTCACTTCTGTGTCAGGGTCTTGTGTGTCAGGATCATATTTTGCAATCAATTTAAAACTACCTTTCTGACTAGCTAGAGATCTGAAATTTTGCACATAGGTTCATTTCCGGTGACAATACAATTATCAATCCTAAAAAAGTCAAAAATATAATGAATAATAAAGAAATATGTTTTAAAAAGATAGCTTTTTATATCCTGCACTGTATGCAATATTGTAAACTTGTGTGTCAAACCGACGGGGTAAAAGTGTTGATGAGCGTCCTATCGAAGACAATTTTTCAACCCCTAGAAATGGGTGCATATGAATAAAATTCTGATGGGTGACAGTGCATGAAATGGCATTATTTTTAGTGAAAAGAGATGTGAGAAAAGTGCGAAAATACGGTTTCTAGAGGAAATTGAACATAAGAGGTGAAGTTTTCGGCGGCCATTTTGGGAATTTTCCGATTTATTTCAAGAGATGGAGCAGTGACGGAGAAACTTTCACATCTCACAATAAAGCAAGGAATAGGCGTATTGGCAGGAAAAGTTGAAAGGTAAACATGGTACGGGCCTGTGGAGTGAAACAAGAGGTGCTGGGGTGGGACGGTACGAGGTCTGGAAAAGAGCAAATTTGAAGGAACGAAAGGCATATCCGAGAGTGGGAAAAAGGCAATATTAAGAAATATAAATGGGTGAGCAAGTAAATAGCAATTTTTTGGATTCAGCAACAGAGAATAAAACCGTTTTATGCGTCATAATAACAATGAGGGTAGGTGCGATAACCATGATTGACACATTGTAATTACAGAAAACATAAACAGTACATAAGATGCAAGGCTGTACAGCAGACAATGCAGTAGTTTACCTAGGAAAGAAGCTGTTCGCGAATTCGCGAATTCACTATTACAATTCAAAATCCGCCGATACTTTTTAGAAGGCATAGCTACGATCGGTCGAGGGACTTTCTGGAGGGTTTTATGGGTAGACAAAGATGATAATTTATATCGTAAAGCGATGTGATTTCTTTAAATTTCCTAAAAATCGTGCTCCGTTGACCGGGATACTAGCTATGCCAGCCTTGCAATGTTCATTTTTTAGACAAGTAAAGCAATGCATGGCAGGGGAAAAAAATAGTCATTTCCTGTTGAAGGAAAAAATAATTTGAAAAAATTACGGATGAAAATTGATTACAAAATTTGAGACTAAAAATTTGAAAATAAAATAAATACATATAAAGAAATATTTAAAAATAGCTTTTTTTAACAAATAATGCACTAAAAAGTATAAAATAACTTTAAAACAGTACATGAAAGAGAAATTGAGCGAAAAGCTCCGGTTGGGTTATGCGACTAAAAATAATAGCGTGGGGCGCTCAACATATAACAATAAAATATCACATTAGTATTTTAATATAAATATGCCCTTATACAATTATATCTGTAGTGAATATATGTTACTTTGACAATGATTCCAATTGCGCCCCACGCTTTTATTTTTAGTCGCATAACCCAACCGGAGCTTTTCACTCAATTTCTCTTTCATGCACTGTTTTAAAGTTCTTTTATACTTTTTAGTGCATTCTTTTATTAAATAAAAGCTATTTTTTCAAATATTCTTCATATTTATTTTATCTCTCTTCACTTGCAATGCTAATTTCTGTTTTGGAAAATTTAGTGTTTAATGTATGGTCATATGTATAACTATATTTTCCATTGAATAAATTATAAAATCCGGAAATTTTTCCAACTGAATTCACTTCTTAATCACGTTTTTACTACAAAAAATTATTTACTTGCGCGGCTAAAAGAAATCGTTCGTCATTTGTTTCACGTAAATACCCCAATGGAACTGGAGTAACGTTAATAAATACTAATTTCTGGATTCGTTACCATCACTCAAATGAGCCGAGTGTGAGTGCGTTTCCATGATACGAATCAACATTCACTCCCAATATGAGTGCGAGTGCTTACTCCGCCGAGAGTGAGTGCATCACACACTCGGATTGAGAGACGTTCTGTAATACGGCCCTAAAACACGGATTTTGCGGCATTAATCGCTAAAAATAATAATTGTCTGTTTCCCATTCCGGTTTCCACTGTGGTTGTGTTTCCATTCCGAAATATCACATCAACAACCCTTAGCAACGATTCGCCGTCGCTATTTAAATTTGCCGTCCGCTCCAAAGACGTTCCGTTTCACTCTTCCAGATCAAAAGCTTTAATGCGAGAATGAGAAACGGACTGATGTGGTGGCTCATCATGCGACTGGAGCGCTAAACGGAACGCACCCTTACTTGATGTTATTTCAATTGAGTTCAGCACATTCTTTGACTGGTAAATATGAGTTTCAAATATGGGCACCAGAGACTTGCCCATAGTCATGGTGGCAAAACGGGTAGGGTCTGTATTCTTTTGACATAGTCATGCAAAAAATATGAGGAATGATTTAAAACCACCCAATTTCAAATGCTCCCGTCCTACTTGTTAACTCCTACTCTCATCTCTTCGCCACAGCATTCCCTTACGCCCGTTCCTCCACCCCGCTCCTACCCGCTCGAATTCCCACCACCAACCCCGTCCTCTTCCACCCGTCCCACCCACACCGGCATTTTCGCCGTGGCTTTCCTGCGGGACCTGTTGCTCTCGAGGATAAATAAACACACGTATGCCTGCACACAGCAACAGCGGCACGAGGAGGGATGGGGGGTGCGAGCGGGGGTTGAGAGGGGTGTGGTCGGGGTGAGCCGTGGCGACGCGCTGCTTTGGAGTGTTTACTCGCCCCCCTTCCTCCCTCCCTCTCTCGACGTAATTTGACATCGCAACAGGGAGCGCGGGTCGGTGGGTTGACCGGTCGGTATGCTGGGGTCACTAAGGCGAGGATTGTTGGCCTCTGGGGCCGGGGGTGGACGAGTATAAATATTGTTTGGGTGAAGAAGGAGGAGACCGATGAGATATTTGGGTTGGTGGACGACGTCACCGGTAAAGGTTAGAGGTGAAAACAGTGCTGACTCCATCTATCGGTGGACTAGGTGTACATTCCTTAAGGTATGGATCCCCTTAATTATCTCTACATGTTTTATGGATAGATATAACGACACCAATATTTTCTCTTGCGTCATAAGCAGCACGCTTCGTTACAAATTGCTACGAACAAAAATATTGTGTTACACAACTGCTAGAGGGATTTAGGTGGGAGCCCCTAGAGACTCCGAGGCAGCACGCTAGGCTTAGGCTGCTTGAGATTTTCAGAACTGGTGTGTTTTAGAGCGACACAGAGAATATTATCATGACGGCTCACTACATCTCTTGGTCTGACAGAAGCGATAAAATAAGAGAGATATCCAGCCGAACAGATTGGTACAAAAACTCGTTTTTTCCGCGCACAATAAGCTACCACAATAAAAACTGAGCTCCTCAAAATACACTCCCAAAGTACATGGCATCATTTCACCCCCAAAAGTGTTACATCTTTACACGGCTGGTGACCTACCACCCCCTACCACAACCCATGCGGCGGCTCGCGGGGTATTATGTGGATGTAGATGTAGATCATCATATCGCGATAAGGCTCAAGGGACCGCGCGATGTCGATGTCAAGGCTCTTTAATATTTTCTAGACATTGCTGTTACTTTCTTATTCCGTAGGGTTCTTGCAGGTCCTCTTCCATCTCTTTTAGGGTCTATGAACTGGTCGCTTTCCCTCGTGGCTCCAATTTATTACAAGTTTTTGCCGTATTTTGTCATAATTCTCCACAACATGTTCAGCCCGTTGGAGCCTCCTACGTTTCATGAATCCCACAATTTTGGGTTGACGGTAACGCTGTTTTTTTTTTCATTTAAGTTATTCTCAGTTAAGTTTCGTCCACTCTTCAGTAATATTGAACATGGAGTCTTTAAATTCCTTTCTATTATCTCTTCTCTAACATTAACTAAATATATGTAATGGCATATCGATGATGGTAATTGTAGAGACAACTATGTGTGAAATGGGAAATTGTGGAAGGTATTTGAGAATTTTGCTCACCCAAGTTGGTAGCAGACGTCAGTATGATATTTTCAAGCGAAGAATAGGATCAAAAAAGCATTTATAGGGTCAGAAAATATTAGATCAAGATTGACCAATGATTTCGGAGTTGGAGGCCAAGAAGCGAAGAATGATGACTTATTCCAAAATATTCAGGGTAATTGGAGAATAAATCAGTATGCTTTTTATCGCCGATGTTTTCACACTCAGCATCAGTAAGCATAATTGCAAGTAGCTGTTGGAGTACCACATGGAAAGAACATGAAGAATAGCGAGAAGAAAAAGAAAATCGTGGATAGTGAAAGAATGCTGAAGGAAGGAATTTAGCTTAAGGATAGGTGCAAGAGCAAGTAAAAGCTTTCTTCTAATTTGGAAGCAGCGTAACTTGAGATGGAAGAAGTTCATCGGAAGTGAAAAGGGATCTTTTTTGTGACTGTACTTGAGCTTTTCAACACCGATATAATACCAGACATAACATAACATAGTGATAATCATAAAATTATAAAATCATCATCATAAAATCATAAAATAATAACATAGTGGTATACTTAAGACTATATTTACTGCGATACACTTAAGCATACTATAACTGATGTGAATGAAGAGTATCTGGTTGACGGTGACGCAACTGGATATATTCATTCATGATTTTATATACTACTGGGTACCATCCTAGGCACATGTGCTGTTAATCTTCATCACACCGATAAAACACATTTTCCCCCAGTACCGGTTATCTAATATACTAGGTCACATCATTATTTCGCCATTTTATGCTTGATACCATGCTGTTGCTCAATATTTTCCTGAAAACGTGGGTGTAACTCATGAAGTGTGTCTATGTATGCCATGGAAATATAACTAATCGTCGTATTATAACAGAATTTTCCAATATTTTCAATGATGACTGGAAATGGAATTTCGTTTTTAGCCATAAATGCCAGAGTGAAAAAAGTTGTTTACTGGAAAAAATAATGTTCTACTAATTTGTCACGTTGTATTTGTAATCAGCAACATTCTACACAATCAATTCCAAGGCTTCCGCGGTTTTCTTGTACATTGGAACATGCAGCCACAAAAAGCATGAGGCTATTTCACAAAAAGTTTTCAGATCATGTTTATATTGCTTACCTCTGCTTCAAAGATACGGTGTCCTAAACCTAGTGAGTTATACCTAAATAACAAAGCATTTATCTGAAGAAAAATAAAATACTTGAACTGCTGTTCATTCTGTATAATGAGCCGTTGACCTGGATAATGCTTATGCAACATCTAAAATACTTGTTTACTCGTATCATGTAAAGCAACGCTTAAATGGTAGCAGCTAGTTGCAGTCACTAAGGTCAGAAGTTACAGACGCTCCTGAATTGGAGTTACTATCGCAATGGTGATATTTTGAAGCTCATGGCTACATCACCTTAAGGCATTCTAATCAGGAAGATGACTGAACTAAGACGAAAAAATCTTCAATGTAAGGACAAACAACACGAATCTAAATGTAATCTAATAAATGGAAGGAGCTGACTACTTGCAAACTTCTAGGGTTGCTGTGTGACTTAGATACTGCATATTAGTAATTTAGAATATGAGAAACAGTACAGAAAGAAATATAGGGAATGGGACAATGAATAACACTGTAATGATTAGTTTTGTCATAAAATACTATGTATTTGCCAAAACTATTATATTGCCATCTTCTTCTCTTAATTTCTATTCATTAAACGACTGGGAGATTATATTTTTATGAGAAGTGGCAGGAAAAGGGAGTATATCGGAAAAATTTCTCAAGACGAAGCTTTTTCAATTATCCTCTAACTGCGGAGAATTTTCGTAGTTTCATAATAAGCAGTTTTTATCACGCAATAAAGTCGATAGTAATTCATGGAAAGACGATACAGAATATACGATAAATTAATTTCCCTGTTATGTTAAAATCATCCAGCTGTGGAGGCAGATGTTTGCATAACTTTATGGGGATTTCCCCCTTATGGGAAAGAACCTCCTATTGTTTTCAAAGGCTATAAATATTTCCATAATTTTAACCAGATCTTTCATTGACTACCCGTTCCATCTTGTGAATTAAAAAAAAACATACATGTTTTAAAAGCGTTGCGATACCGTGTCGCGACAACGTGCATCCCTATTCGGCAATTTTCGTGCCAAGGCTATACTTACGAGACAGACATCACTCTTCTGGTTACCGAAGAGATCATATTTAAACGGGATTTATCATTTCGCCACCATTTATTTTCATTAAGAGTATCTGAGCAACCGTGGCACCCAAAAAAGTAACTTCCAGCTGAATGTTTTACGGGTCGGAAATTCCTTCGTTGTCAAATGGATATTTTCTCTACTTTTTCGGAGGATGCAATGAATCACTTCCCGGCGAAGAATTCCATGCTATTACGATAATGAAGATAAAATACCTAACCCTTTTCCACTTATATGGCTGCAATAATGTTTTGCCATGCAATAATGCCTTACAATGTCCACAGACAATTCTTTACGATGATAAACCAACAGGACTGCTGTATTTATTAAGTGCTATCCGAAATGTAAAAGAGCTATTTAATGTTCCCTCGAACAATTTACGTCCAATCTAAATGTTTCATCCTACCTAATTTTAACCCTTCATTTTTAATTTTTGTTATTTCTGCCATGCTGCCCGGTAAATACGTATATTTTCTCCCTCTTTTGGTTGCTGTAATAATTTTTAGATCAGTAATTCATTTAAGCCTCGTCCAGATCCTAATAAGAAGTACAGTAGTACTATATAAATAGTTTTTGGAGCTATTACTTCACAAGAATGTTAAATTCGGACCTTTAGGTTGACATAATTGCGTGGAATGCAGCATGGCTATGCAAGATATGCAGCCATAATGCTTCGGTGTTTGGTTTCCATACCGTCCTTTATCTTGAAAGAAACCGATCGTTTGTATTTTCGTTTGGATCATTACATTGATGACTCTAATTTTGATGGTGCAGTACTTTTCAGGTGAGCTGTAAATATTAATTGTTTATAAATATGACGTTGTTTGATCAGAGTGAGTACAACAAGCGTATCATGGAGGCATGTAACAAATTGGAGCTGGAGAGAAATGGCGCAGTAGCGGGTTCAACCGCTCGCCTCGATGTAAGGAATTCTTTGAGGTAAGGATCTCTTGGAGTGAAGGGTAAGCCTTGAAGAATTGAGCAGAAGAAGGAAAAGAGGAGAAGGGATGAATAGGGATGAGTGGGCACGTTGTCAATTCTTTTTTCCATTAAGAAGGGAGAGAAAGAAAAAATGTCTGGAGGAGAAGAAGACATCTGTTGGATGGAGGCAAAATAGCACTGAAATTGATAAATGAGGGGTAAAAAGAGTTCTCAAAAAGGATGATAAATTGTGCGTCAGTGTAAGCTCCAGCCATAATGCAATACATTAAAAATAAATTGGAATTGAATCGCAAATAGCTTGGAGTTGAAGGTTCTGCACCGTAATTCCTTTCTATCCATGTTGAATACAAAAGATTTTTAATTTTTTTCACCAATTTCACCGCCACTGACAACAGTTCCAACACAACTTTGAGGTTTCATAACTACGCGATTTGTCGGAACCGTTGTCAGATTCAAAATAATTCAGAATCCAGGGCCAGAATGCATTGTAACACCTTGACTATATGTCAATATAAACCTCAACAATTGATGATTCTGTCAAAAGTAACGGATTGTTGAAAACTGAATAGGGGTCAAAAATGACCTCTGCAGTACTCCTTGTGACTATCTCTCTCGTCTCGTAATCGTGAGTAATCCATTAATGTAATGAGTGTAACTGGAGCAATGCTGCGGATTTCTGTGAGCACCGGTGTAATTAAAACCTAGTACTAAGCTTTCAAAGTGAACTAATTGCAGAATGAATCGGTTTGTGCGTTCCTTCCCTTCACTTGATGAGTAAAGTTTCGCTGCAGTCGTGGAATTGCACGCTCCGTTCCCTTTACGGCTGGTCGGGTTTTCCTGCGCTCTGCTCGCGGCCAAGCGGGCTGCTCCTTGCCGTATACCATGGCTGCGGTGTCTGAGCTGCAAATATTCTCCGCGGGGGAAAAAAGGAGAACACTCGGAACATTTAACCGCAGTGCTTCCGTGATGGAATGCCATCAAGGTACTGAAACTGTTTCGTCCTCTAGCCTAGTGGGGGAGGGTGAAGGGGTCCACTAGCCGCCCTGTTATCAATTTCCCACGTTGGCTCGTTTTTCAAACCCGTAGAACTCGGGAATTGCCTCTGGATGTAATCATCGTTTAGGAAACGTTGCAGCGCCGTAAATTGGAATGCGTGACGGTGCATAAGCTCATACTGTGTCTCAAGATTAACGTTCTTGAGGAATAATGTTTCCTTGATATCATTGCGCGAACAGAGTGCACTTACGTTAATGCGTCCGCCTCCTGTATTTCTCTTCTTTTTACGATCCTTGATCCTTGATCCTTGTGATGTGGCACCATAGCATAACACGCGTCGTGAAAAATTAACTTTAGATATATAAGTACCCACTATGTACTGTTATTATTTAAATTATTGTTACTTCTAACTCATTATTTATTTCTGTTATCAGTTTTCATTTTAATTCGCGAGTAAAGCTAGATATTTCTCGCAAGTCATTATGACTCTACCTGCCATGAAAAGGCACTTGTAAATCATGATGAACAATCCCATTTTCCTTCCCGTAATACTGAGATCATCTTTCCTGCAACGTCTCCTTGAAAAACTTTAAGGAGTGATCACCATTCCCCTAGTGAACTTAGTTTCTACTGAAAGCTACTGATGAAAAAATCCGCGAGGTGAATATTATTTTTATGCCTTGTTTTCCAAAGGGTTAAAGTGTTAGTAAAAATAGTAATATCTGGTTTTAAGTAAATTGAGACTTTATGATCACCGTTCAAGATATTCGTGATATTTTGACATGCTCATTGCAGTGATGTTGCCCACCTTAATGTATAAAATGCGTTAAGTACACATTTTAAGTGTTTAATATTTGTAAACCTCGAAAATATTAAAACCATTCGATAATATTATGAGTTTTGTATTTTATTTTTTATTTCTTCTTGAGAATGGACGGGTATTATAATATATGTTTATTAAACACCCTAGAAAGTACTCCGTTCCCATTTTGTACCCTATTTTTTAGTTCAAAAATCTTTTAATATGGTGATAAAGCATTTTGTTAGAACTAGAGGAGAAATAACGTTATGAATATAACTATAGGTAGAGAGGAAAGTGAGGATATTTGCTGAACAAAGCAGAGAAATGGACTCGAAGCCGAGAAAGTAAGGAAATAATAATGGATAGTTCCTTACACTAAGAGAGGCATACTTTGAAAAATGATGGAATGCCAAATGTATTGTAAGATTCCATTCATTTTTGTAGCAGGTTTCATTTCTATCAATAATATTGTGGAATGGATATCATGTGTCCAGCATAATGGCAATTTTTAGGTCTTAAAAGTAAAACAGCTCTGTTGTTAAACTAAATATCTTTCAAAGTTAACAATATCTAAGACTACTGTGATAGAAATTACATTAACAATGTAAAATAAAAAATATAAAATGAATTTATGCGACAGAAAATATAAATAATTGAAGAGGCAAATTATAGAAATAAAACTATCTATTTGGCCGAATTAATTGAACAATTTAGGTTCTGCTAAGCCATCCTTGGCTTATCAGCAGCAGCTGATAGAGTAAACTTATCAACTATGAGCTTACCTGCTTATTTTTATTGCTACAGCAATTCTTTGGTCTCCTTTTAACTTCGCTCACAGCATCCCATATATTTAAATCATCTTTCAAATTTTTCAATAATATTGGTACATACACCATTAGTAGCCTGCAATGCTTGTAAGTGTCGTGTCTAGGTACCTCACATTGAAATTTTTACACCAGAGGAAATAATATTAGGACTAAATTTAAATTACAATACGCCATGTCAGATTAATAAAAACGGAAATACCTTGTAAAATAGCCTGTTGTCGTCATTAGGAGTCTGATACTTCTTTTGTCTGGACACAAAATACACAATTGTGGGTAGATAAGAAATCAGAAACACATAAATGGCCTTTCAAAAGGAATCAATTGATATTATTGATAACACGTTTTATAAGAGGGGTGATTCAAATTAGAAAACAATTTTGAACAATTAAAAGGGTTCTATTTTTTAAATTGAAACGAGAACGATCACAAATGACCTTAGAATCACAAAAAAAACTATATGTACCTTGTTTACGAGCCACGCGTCGTACACTAGTAACTTTCCGAATTGTCGGCATTCAAGGTTTCAATAACGTAGCGCCGCTTAAAGCTCAGCATTACAGCGCACAGTCTAACAGAATTAATAACCTTCACTTACTCCATCGATCTAAATTGTGTGTATATCAACCAACTCATACTAGAATGCCGTCATCTCACTTCACAAATACATAGCAATGCGACTTAAAGAATTTTTTAGCCGCTGTTGGCATGGGGAAATGGCTTTTTGACTAATTTTAACCCACTTATAACAAACTCAGACCTAAAATCCCAGTTTTATAGAGGCGCAAGTTTCCCCATATGCTATTCATTCGCAAACAACTAATTTTCTTTAATTTGGCACGAGTTTTGGCAGAATCTTAAGCAAAAGTCATTTACACATTTTGAAGTTTCCCGCAAAAGGAAAATATCTCTGTTAAACCTCTTTGAAGGAGAGATTACACGTTACAATGGCTTCCACTAAGAATCTATGGGTTTTAACAAGTCAGGAGGAATAATTTTCAAACGGGCGAAACTTAGCAGGAATAATTTTTTTCACATGGCGTTTATAATGTACAGCGTACAAATGTTTTCTTACCAACAAGTAAATATTATTTGAGTGCTTTCGCAAATATAAAATTAATAGTGAACAAAAAAATTCTTGTGCTTTATGATTTGTTGTATGATTTTTATCGTACTATATAAAATATCATTCAGTGTAGGGTTTTGTGTAGTTTATAAATATATGACCACAAATGTACGAATTGAAGTATGTAATTTCAATCAATGCCAGTTTTTTTCTTTTTAATTTGGTAACAATAGAAATGTCTTCTGTGACAAACGAACAAATATTCTTACAAAAATTAAAGAAATGGCGACCACAGCAATAACATTCATTGGATTAATATTTGAAATAGAAAAATTAAATGCTTTTAATAATGCAATGATGATCACCATATGTATTTCATTCCATTTTATATTCTTTTCATTTTTATGAAAAATTGTAATGTTTGCTAATTTGTAATTGCTTTTTTAAAATATGAAATGTACGGAGTGCTCTCCTTAAGATTGACTTTATTTGATTTTGAAGTTTGCTTCATGCTCAGTTTTTTCCATTTACCTCAGCACAGCATGTTATTGGTCATGAGGTATACTAAATTCATGTAATTTACTATTTCCATTATTTTACTACTGTCGTTATAATGCATTTATTATGTTGGTAAATTAGGCGACGAAACGACTATATACAACCACTTATAGTCACCAAAACTGTAACACATAGGAATTGTAGGCGAATGTATAACATTTATGACAAGATAAAAATAGAGAAAATAAATATTTGTTAATTTGACTTTAATATTTTAGTGAAAACGTGCTATAGATCCGGCTAAGCAGCTCATTGAGCGAGAAAATAATTCAAAGACTAATAGACCGGCTCATTACGTATGACAAAATGGAACCTGAAAGAAGACAGTTAATTAGGCACAATTTGCCAAACATTGACAGAAAAACATTTCCTCTGTGTTACTAAGCGTACAAATTGGATATCCATGATAAATTTACACCCTGTCTTAAGTTTCCCCGAAGTTTATTTTGGTTATGGGAAGAGGGGGGCCGTATTTCATCATGCATTCATGAAAGGATTCTTCGAATCAGTGATAGCTAAATAAGGTTGAAAGCTCAACATAATGCCAATTCTTCAACATTTTTGGCTCAAATAGACAATATACCCAATAAAATTAGAGATTGAGTAGCAATAGAGTCATATCAATGAAATAAAAACTCATTTTTAGCTAAGCATTTCCTCACAACTTATCTCAATCCTAGCTACACGTAATCGAGGATATTATACAACATGAGTGCAAAAGAGCCATGCAGGTATAAGCTATAATACCTCAACCAGTTGCAGGATTTTATGCTTAATGCACAATCAGACAATTTTATTGCATGTTTCATGCAACATGAAGTTATCCAAAAAACACTATGGTGACCTAATGATTCTAAGTAAACCCAAAACTACTATCGTCATAAATTCTATTCTGGAAAAATTTCGCAAATGGTGGACATAATTCCGTAAACTTTTTTTGCAGCCAACTATAGTGCATGCTTTTTTACTCAGAGATTTGCTCAATTGAAATGCCTTATGCGGTACTTGAGGTTTATCAAGAATTTTGGAATTAACTATTTTTAAGTTACAATGAAATAGATTCTAGTCATCTAAATAAATTATAACAAGGCAAAAACAATCTCTCAATTCTCACAGGTGCTCTAGTCTTTAGCATGTACAACACCTCATGTTTCCCGCAATGTTCCTCGTGAGAGGCCAACTTAGCCAAATAAGTTTATGCAACCATGTTCCTTGTATCGTTATTAAATCGCATTTTTCATAAGAATTGTTGTTTTACGGGTTATCCGAAACAAATATTCTACTGCCATGGAACAATTTTTGCATATTTTCGTTCAAAAATAACTACTCATTACGACTGCTTCTGATGCTGCAATTAATTAATTAATTACAAGTAAAATTGTATTTAATACGACATTTTTCGACTTAATTGGACAGAGGACTTAGCCTCACGACGAAATCGTCTCTTGAAAATTCACACCAGATTCCAGGTGATCATATTCCACGCATCGCTATTTCAAGCACTTTGCGCATCTAAATGACTCACTTAGCATAAAAAACTGCGCCCTAAATACTAAAGCACTATATATTTAATGTTGAAGTCCCATTTAATAATGTAGATTATAATACATCATTCTTGTCCGATTTGTTTGAATATTCATCAATTTCATTTTAATCACTTGAACTATTTTCTACAATGGCGAGCTTCAACCTTAATATTTATTAACCTTTAACCTCATGGTATACCTATTTAAGATAAATATCCAGGTATTTCGTAAATGCCGTGAAATTACGCGTCACCTCCAAGATGCGATGAGTTACGAAATACTTACCACTATTTCTAGGTGTTTACTTTCTCTTTTGAGCTACTTTTTCCCCTAAACATAAGCTCTTATTATGAATTCGTATGCATTAGGCATATTGGGATAAACAGAGTCACATAATTGAAGTGGGCAGTTTAAAACTATTTTATACGGTATTCTGATAAACATTTCGTGATGTGTAACACATATTGATTGAGCAGACGAGAGAAGAGCGCATCTTTTAAGGGTACCAGTGAGCTTAATGACGACCCATTAAGCTACGTTTCTGCATTTGATGCAAAAAGGGGTTCAGGGTATTTTATAACTCTAGGTAAATGAATTAACAACGCGCTTTAAGATAACCCGGCGTCTCTCGCTTCGCATGAATTGATTTGGGAGAGGATAGCGTCGTCTTTGACTATGGGATGGTTGGAAGCTTCGGAGCTTAATGAGAGGGGTGAAAAAAATTCGACGAGGAAGACGGTTCTTTCGCTTGGGTACACTCGATGTCTCACGCATACGCGGAACCGGCGGAACACCGAAAAGAGGTTTGTTCCGGGAAGCCTTTGACTGATAAGGGACTCGCAAACAGCGCGTTCGACCCCCCGCCTCTTTCGACCCCATTTTTTGCCCTTCGCCGTCATCGGCAAAGTCATTGGCAGCTGCGCTTCACCTCTTTGTTTTGTTCTCGCTGAAGCAGACGCGATTGGCTCGAGGCATTTCAAAGGATAAAAGGGGGATGAACAAATGAATGAGGGAGGAGGGGAAAACAGACAGTTGTAGGGAGGTTAAGGATACCCATTCCAAAATCCCAATCATCCCTTACTCAATGATTAACACCTCTTCAAAAGCTAGAGCCGTTCAATACCCAATCAAAAGATCGTTAATTCTACACAAAATAAAGTTTTATTGGCCCTTTTTTACAATTGAAAGATGTTGTGCAAGTTAATGAACTTGGAGACATCAGGATAACTTTGTGGAAGAACTTAAACATTGGAATCCATATTAAAAAGAATGTTTTTCAAATTTATTCTTTTGATCAGTCGAGTAACTGAGTTTTTCCAAACTATTTTTTTCCAATTTCAAAGATTCTCTCTTTTAACTCCACTATGATATTCCATAATATCTCGACGAATATTGTTAAATACCTTTAAATATTATTACAATTGTCGCAAATTAAAAATTACCTATTATTTTTAATTTGAATAATAAGGTTAGGTTCTTCTATCAAAATGCTGAGCATAGAATAGTTAATAAACATGAAGTTTAAGATATTTCACACACAACGGTTGCAGGAAATTAAGTGTTTATGTTCCAAAACTGTTCAATAAAATGAGTGACGATCTAAAACATTTTTAGTCTATAAGGGAAGTTAGAGAAGCATAAAGGAATGGTTGTCATGCACATAAAATATGTTTATTTATTTCTTAAATCCTTTAGTGTCATTTATATTTAGAATTTAGGGCTAAATATTTGCTAGTGTTTAATAAAAACACTAGCAAAAAATTATGAAACGCACCTGCTGATACAGCCACGAATGGTTTCGCAGGACCGTCAAGTTGATTAAATAGCATTGTATTTGTACATTTTTTGTAAATCCCATTTACTTGTCAAAAAAAGGTACTGAAATAAAAAAATATTATTTTATTAAGTGACACCTGGTGTCGCCAAGTTAATTAGCTTGCACTATATTTTTCAAATTGTAAAAAAGCGACCATAAAACTTCATTTGTGTGGGCGTTACCACCTTTTAATTGATTTAAACAGTTGTATTTGTATGAAAGTTTGAATTATTCTTTTCAATATGAATAATATTGAGCGATCTCAGGCATGAAAAAAAGTTGGTGCAAATAAAGTCACACAGTAAAGTGACGAACTAAAAGAGAAATTGGCCAGCTACACTAAGGATGTCATAAAATCGCACACGAAAAAAAGCCCAATTTCTCATTACGTGATAAAAAATTTATTAGTCTGTACGTATGTGCTCATTGGTGCTCTTTTTGATTTTTTATTAGATATTACAAAAAAACCTTTGGTCAAACTTAATTAAGGTAAAAAAAAAACATTTCGGACAATCGATTTGAATTTAAGTATTCCATGTGAGATAGGTATCGCAAGTATTTGGCGCAGTGAATGCCTTGAATGTTAAAGAAATTACATAAAATTGTAGTTAATGCAGCAAACATTTGATTCATGTACCTATGCAATGCAATAAGGTGAGTGTACCTCAAACTTTTCTCTTTCTCATATTCATTCCTATAATTCTATTCAACTCGATGTACGACACAATGCGCACTAAGTATTCATTCCCAACCAATCTAAATCTAATCAAACCCAACCAATTCCCAAAGCAAAAGGACGTAATTTTATGCTAACGGTATAATTCGAATTATTTCTCGTGTTATTGGGAACATGGCTATATTATGTGCCGTAAGATCGAAGCCTTTCTTGATTATATCCATATAAAGCACTGATTTCAGAGTTAGGAAGCAGGTTCTCAATGTCATTTATTAAATTAGCATAAGAATGTAAAGATAATACACTTGTACGACGCACATTTAGAAAGCCTGAATTTTTCCGATCAAAAGTGGTAAAACTATTAGCAACATAACTTATCACTATTACTAATAACTGAATGCTACACTTGCGTATCACGTACGGAGTTATTGATACGGAGCCCAGATCTGCAAATCCGCTTTAATGAAAAAGGCTATTACTGCATTAAGGAGGAAAATATGTCCCGCCAAACTCAATAAATGTTATCACAAATAATTTAATTTATTCTTTTGCAGAAAAAATAAGCTCAGACACCCACACAGCATTGCCTTAAATGTGCACCAATTAGCGAGCAGTGTGTTTTCAATAAACATTAATTACCGCACGGAAAATTATTTTAGTCTCATGTAAGGGACAGGGTTATTCTTAGCAACACAACTCAAGGAAAATGTTAAAGGAAACTTTTTTACAAAGTTTTCCCAAAAATAATATTTCTTCAGACATCCAACTTCTGTTATTCTTCGTAAAAGGATTTAATACAATGGACACAAATAGTAAGACGGAAGAGTTAACGTTACCACAAGTCCCTCTCTAAAGGTGAACTTTTTCCTAAAACAGTGCTACTGCGAAAAGAAAAAATTCTTCATATTATTTTCCAAAACACACTTGCTCACTTAGTATAATTAAGATACGTTTCCAACGCTCAACTTCCGATAGAGCCGAGGTCAAAATCATAACAGTTACCGAAGCTCAGCTTGAAAATGAGCCACTCTTATGCCATTCGAAGAACCACGATTTCATTTCAGTACATGTACGTGGCACTCTTATGCCATGACACGTTTCAGGATTAATGGAATTAAATTTATTTTTTATTTTTTTACTTGAAATATCTCGTTTTACTCGTAATTCTTCTCCAAACAAAATAATTTTACAATTGTATCGTATGATCCTAAGTATTTACGGGCGATGATTTTACATAAAATATCCACACGGTTTCACCTTAGTCCCACCGACTATGTTTTGCGCAAACCGAATTAGATTCGATTAAAATGGCTAATATACACAATTCACAAATCAACAAACTTCTTGATTTTTATTTCCAAAATGTTTTATTAACAATTAAATTGTGAGCAAAAAATAAACAGGATTCCATGAATAATTTTACAACACATAGTAAGAGTCACAGAACTCTTGAATAATTTCTCATGTTTGATATGACGCGTAAACAACTAAAGAGATAGGTTTCAGGTATTTTATTTCTAAATATTATTCTATGAGATATTTCCCCGACGTGAACCCTGAGGTTGTACATTGTTAGTGTAAAATAAGCTTAAGGTGGTTGGAGCACCTAGAGTGAATCATTGAATGTACAATTTAACAACATTGCAATTTGGTCAAAAAAATCTTGGGCCACATTTCATCAGGTTTGCTTTTTTATTCCGAGGAAATAACCTGGGTTGTGGTAATATAAATGACGAAAGCGTTATTTTTGCAACTATTTCGTCTTATTTCAAGCATTATTACGACTTATTTATAGCTTTTCAAGACCGTTGAAACAAATTTTTGAACACACTCCACATGGTACACACAATTTTACGGTTAAAATGCCATAATTTTATCAATATAACTTACGCAGGAGCTGTTTTTGAAAAACTGCGTCTAAAGGCTTTTTTATGTCTAGTGTTTGCTGCACGGAATACAAGGTCATTTAAGGCTTAATTTAAGGAAAAATTAAAATGAAAATACGTATGTTTTACTTGACCTGATACCTGAAATGTTACGAAGGCTTCTGCGGTTTTCTTGTTTAAAGGTATTTTTTAGGTTCTAACCGCGTTGGAGCAATTTTGTGTACGACCTTTTCGCCGACATTCCGTCGGCTTCATCTGATACTAATGAGCAGGGGAATCGACTGCCGCCATATCTGTTCCGTATCGGATCTGGTCCGTAAGATGTCCATTGGGATCTATTTTTTTTATACTCACAACCCCGAAAACAGCTCAAGAAAGGCCTTTTACATCGGGTGTTTTAACATTAACACGAGACCAACACACACCCATGTCCTGAGCAGAGATATTCTACCCAGGTGGGACTCGACCCCGCGACCCTTGGGTTAATAGGCGAGGACTTTACCTCACCGCCACCGGGGCCGATATCTAGTCTACATCTACATACTACCCTGTTAGCCACCACATGGGCGTGTGGCAGGAGGTGTTACGGTACCAGCCGTGTACAAATTTAGGTTTTTAGAGGTGAAATGGCGACGTGCATTATGGGAATGCATTTAGTGGAAGTCAGTTATTATTATGGCTGCTAATTATGTTCGGAGAAAACGAGCTCATTAATTATCTTTTCGGCAATATATTCCTCTTATTTTACCGCATCTTTCATACCTAGAGTTGTAGTGAGGCGTGATGATAATACACACCTCTGTCACCTAATACTTTGTCACTCTGAAACACACCAGTTTTGAACTCATCAAGCAAGTTAATCCAAACGTGTAGCCTCACAGTCTTAATCCCTCTAAAAGTTGTGAGACACTTTGTGTTTGCTAGTAGCAGTTTTTAACGAAGCATGCTGATTTTATTTGTATCTTATAAATTTGTTTTTGTTAAATCTTTATGACCCTGGATCCAAATACTCGCGGTGTATTCGAGGTGTGGTCGTATTGAAGCAAAGTAGCATCTGTCTTTTACTTTTTCATCTGAGGACCGGGGCGCTCTGATTGGATGAACAGTCTTGGATTGCTAAAAAAAAACATTTCCAAGTATAAGAGAGCGGATAGCCATCTTCCCTGTTGATGTTATTTTGATTTTTATCGACTTCGATCGCCTCCCATATCAGCCGAGGGAGGTTACTTATGGCGATGATCTTACTTTCTTTTAAATCCATTTCGTGGTCGGGTGCTGACAGGTTCAGCAGAAGCAGAATGGCAAAATTGCTTCTTTTTGGCCTTTCTCTGATGTCCTTCCCACCTACATTAAGGGATCACGAAGTTTTATGTATATATATGTTATAGTCAATGTTCATTCACCATCATAATAATCACATAAAACATTACTTCGCATTTAGAAGAAAATTTGTATGAATGTGATTTCAATATTTCTTAACACGTCTCCAGTGCCATAAGGCTTCGTATTTAATAGAATAAAACTTCCAAGATACAAAATATGTAACATTTTTTTCACTTTTATCCATACGTACTAAATATAAGCACACGCATTGCAAAATGTAACGCAAATTCGTACGTAAAAGAAAATCGCTTTATCACCATAAGGTCAGCCCTTAGCATAGATAAGTTTTAGAGTTATATAAATTAAACGGAGCATATGTTTTGTGAGTGACGCGAAACTTTTGCCGCACTTATTCAATGACCATCATCAATATTCATCTATTACTTGTATCAGTTTCTATACAAGCCGTATGACTACTTGAAAAATGAAATGGGAATGGTTCAAGAAGATTGATTTTCAGGGATGTTTCGCTGCGTCGTGCCTTATGAATGCGAAGTTTCGGTTCGGCATTTGTAGGTTTCAATCTTTAGACCACAAAGGTGTAGGACGGACTGACTTGTGTAGGCTCAAAGAAATATGCAATTTAAAATTTGGATTAGTCGTGGCTGTAACATCGGGCCAACATCATAGCCGAATTTGAGTCCTTCAACGAAAAAGTTAACTTTTGTTTGACGGCGCATTTTTTTCCTCATTTAGCCGATTCAAGATGCTTGATTAACTAAATAACCTGCGTCGGATCACTAGCCTGGTTATAATTTTTTTGGCCACTTGACTAGACATTGACAATTTTTTCTAAAGATAAAGCCAATACAAGAAAAACTGATATTTGAATCGATTTAAGGTAGTGTGAGCAAAATATCATTTTACTTAGAAATCAATGAACTTGGTCTCATTATAAAGATAAATATCTCACCTTTCTAATGACACATAAAATCCAACCTTCTTTTACATTACTTTTGGAGTTATTTGCAAAAAAATACCAGCCCTTTTACATGGGAAATGGTACGTGTATGCACTCCAGAGAGACCTTTTTTTAACAAATGTGGCATTTATAACACTTAGATATCGTTAAAAAATCAACACTTTGTAGTTTTTATGTTGCCTCCACTATTTTATAAATAAATCATATTGTTACCGCGGTAGATTCTAGAGTATCACAAAAAACCTTCCGTTTTGAGTACCTTGAGTTCCTAACGCACCGCGAGAAAAAAATGAGTCAAGTTAAAGACTTATAGAGATATTTTCATTTAATTACTTACCATATATGTCATGTAAAGCTATATTATTCCACCATTAATAATGCGATATTTAACTTATGTGTCCTACAGCTGGTGAAATTAAAACGTATGATTCGAATATGGTCTCTATTATGACTAGGGAACTATCTCGCTCGGACTACCTTAAGGAGGAATGTCCTGGTTAAATTCCTGGCGACTGAGAATTGCTACGATTGCTACATAAGGATTACCACCGAAGGACTTGAGGAGTTGAGACTTTATTGGAATTCTCCTGCCATATCTTCTACTCAACCTATCCCTCGGTGAAAGAAAACATCAAGGAAGGAGAAACTTTGGTGGCTGAGGGGTTAAAGGGACAGAAGGGGGGGGGAGGAGGTCTCGGAGGGGGAGGAAGATCCTCGAAAGAGAAACAGAGAGAGGAAGTGGATTTCCAAGAATAACGCACTCCGGGAAAAATATAATGAAAATGCGGAGTCACGCACTACTTCATCCAACATCCCCCATCTATGGTCTGTTTGTACAGAGCTCCGGACAGTGCCGTTCGTACAACACGGCTTGCCGAACTCTAGCCAGACCACACCCTTTCAGGGATTACATCCTTTCACCCATTTCCATGTGCAAACTGCTGACTCTAAAGCTGCTTTCTCCGATCTTTATAGACAGAGATAGATTTGTTTTTCCCGATCAAATAAGCTAGATGTATGTGTTCCCAAAATTTCAATTGATAACCCCATGATACATGGTTATGGACTGCAGATGCCGGACGATTGTTTTCACCGTGAACGGTCACGGACAGTCGTTTCATATAGGCAGTCTACCAGCTGATTTGAAAGTTATGAAACAGTAATGATTCTAACGGACTTATTTCTGGCAAATATTTCCGTCTTCATTTCTGTGGATAACCCAATATCCCATCTGTAGTGATTCCCTAATATCGTCTCATTCTTCTTATTTCGTTCAGAATTCCCATATTTTCCTCTTCTTTTCTCTTCATTCCACGCTTCACCAGTGTTCTCCTCTCTAATACCCTCTACAAAATTCCCTCTCCTTTCAAAATGTCCTCCGTCCATCTCTTCTGCCTACAGCAAACTTCCGCCACTAGCTTCCTCTCCTCTCCAACCATATCTACATCTACATAATACCCTACGAGCCGCCGCATGAGCGTGTGGCAGGGGATGGAAGGTCACCAGCTGTGTGAAGGTGTGAGTTTTTGGAGATTAAATGGTGACATGTATTATAGGAGAGTATTTAGTGGAGCTCAATTTTTATTGTGGTCGTTTATTGCTCGCGGAAAGAACAAGGTTTTGTACCAAACTGTCCAGCAATGTATCTCTCTTATTTAATCGCATCTGTCAGACCTAGAGATGTAGTAAGAAGCAACGATAATATTCTCTGTGTCGATCTGAAAAATATCAGTTTTGAATTTCTCAAGCAACCTAAGCCTAGCGTGTAGCCTCCGAGTCCGGGGCTCCCACCTTAATCCCTCTAAAAGTTGTGAGAAACTATATGTACTCTCGTTGCAGTTTTTAACGAAGTGCACTGATTTCCTTTGTATTTTATCAATTATTTGGTTAAATCTTTATGACTAGGGTCCAAAATGCTCGCGGCGTATTCGAGATTAGCCTAACCAGAGCGAAGTAATATCTCTCTTTAACTTTTTCATCCGAGGACCTTCCTATTATACGTTTAATAAAACCTAGTTTCTTCAAATCTGCGCCACATATGTTCTGTATGTATAATCTCCATGATATATCAGAAGTAAAGGTAATATTCTCCAATACCTCCTCGTTTGTCCTTCACGCCACCCAGTTCACCCTCTCCATTCTTCTCCATGCCCACATCTTAAAATGCTTCGAGTCTACCTACGTCCTCAATTCGCAACGACCAAGTCTTCGACTCATACAGCGCCATGCTCCATAATAGAGTTTTCACCAGCCTTTTCTTCATGTTTTTACATAGACAGATATGATAAAAGTGTGCTTAGTTGTAGTGAGACGCTAAGGAAGTCACAAGTGAATGTGTTAAAAAAAGGGGGAAGAGTTAAGAAATCAATTTATTTACAATGTATGTGAGAGGAGACATAAAAGCAAGTAAAAGCGTGTAATGAGTCAATGCCTGAATGTGACAGAAAGACAAAGAAGGTTAGCAGGTATGGGTCAGTAAGGAGGTAATTATTGAAATCGTACCAGTTTTTAAAGGCCTGACTAAAAATGAGAAGCTCTTCTGCCCATTTCTTTCACAAAAAGACGCGGCGTGATAGTTATTCAAGCATGCATGTATTATATTTTACCTGCGCTTATGCAATAATGAAATAAAAAAGATAAATTTATAAGGTCAAGAAGACATGGAAATTTGAAGTGAGCCTTATATATCGTCCTGGTAAGCATTTAGACGTTTTTTGAAGTTGTACAACATTATAGTTTTCAAACCTACTTATCTGGATGGAAGCCCAACCAGCGCCTTCCATTGGAAGTTATGTACCAAGGCAAAGACATTTAGTCAGATGAAAA
This sequence comes from Ceriagrion tenellum, assembly GCA_963169105.1. Classification (NCBI taxonomy): domain Eukaryota; kingdom Metazoa; phylum Arthropoda; class Insecta; order Odonata; family Coenagrionidae; genus Ceriagrion; species Ceriagrion tenellum. The sequence continues at coordinate 144,810,354 of OY720640.1, read as the reverse complement.
TAAGATCTTTCAGTTGCTATTGTATGAATTTACGTCTAAATCAGTTTTTTTGGGGGGTATTGAAAAATATTGCATTGGGTTGAGCAGTTCGTGAAATTGTTCATCAGCGTATCTCTCTCCTTTGTATTTATCAATAAGAATGCGTCATTAAAACGAGTCTGATTATGGGATACCAGCACGCAAACAGTAATTTAATATTTACAGATTGATATATAATGATATATAATAAGGCTTCGCCTGCTAACCCGAGGGTCGCGGGTTCGAGTCCCGCCTGGGTAGAATATTATCTGCCCAGGACAGGGGTGTCTGTGTCTCGTCCGTTGATACTGTTGTTCACCCGACGTAAAATGGCCTAATGTGCTGTATTCGGGGCAGTGAAAAATAAATAAATAAATAAAAATAAATCTCATATGATCGTGCACGCTTGATTTAATTTTCTCCTGGAAAAGCCAGCTCAATAAACGTGCTAGTGCCTTATTGAGAAAATTGTGATTAAAATGTTTATTTTCTAATTTCTCCATAATACTAAATCCAAAAGCATTCAAAAGTACCAGGTTAAAATAAAAAATACAAGATAAATATCTCTGAATGTAAAGGGATATTCTGTCAGCACCGCCAAGTTCGCGAGGTAGAACTAAGATGTCCTCGGCGGGGGAAAGGGGTCGCCATGATGGCGTGCGCCACTAATGATGGTGCAAACAACTCAACGGTCTCTAACGAGCCAATACAGATGGAGTATTTACCAAAACAACACAGTCGCGTTGAAGAGGTAGCCAAATTCCACTCTTAAAGCTCTGCTCTAAGTATTTACGGCAAGTGACGAGGACTCAACAATGCGACGATGGATAAACCGAATTCCAAGAGAGATATTTATCGACCTGTAATTCGTACATTGGCCAAGCAACACAAGTAATTCTTCTTCACTTCACAAGACGCAACTTTGTCCTTCCATCCAGTAATTCATCAAAATGCAAAGGAGAAAACACTGTGTGATATGGTCTCATGATAATAGAAGAAGATGGCTCAGAGAGAGGAAGATGATGGGTAGAGTTGAGAAGAAAGGCAAACAATGGGAGAAGGGAGGAAGAGAAATCGTGGGATAGAATTTGTGATTATGAAAAGGTACCTCAAGAAAAGGAAGAAGGAAGACTTTCCCGCTTTTGCTGCTGCAGGCCGTGAGCATCCGCCGAAGTTTCCCAACCTTTTCTCCCAACAAAGTCCATTCTTCAAGCTTCCTTGTCCTTTTAAAGGGGGCGATGTTCCCATTATATTTTTTTGCACCCGAAATAAGCGGTTGATGGAGAGAAAATTTCGGGAGAAACGAAGTTTTCCTCGCCCTGGAGGAAGGTAAGTATTTGGTTTTCCTTCAGACGAAAGCTGGAATCCTTTCACATTCAAAGAAGGGAGGGTTGGAGACGGGATTGAAGAAAGGGAAAAAACTATGAAATTCTGGAAACATCTCGGCATGTTCTAAGCAAAATTATGGAGGAGACTTTTGCGTTATCGTATCTCTCGGCCTCATCCTCAGGCTTTGGACTAATTGATTCTTAGGCAGGCGTCTCTCTACTGCTTCTACCAGCAAAGGAATGGTCGAGGAATTCCGTTATTGGGCTTTTTTCTTCCACTGACGGTGACGGGTGCCTTTGTTTCAACCAGGAACACCAAGAGAATGTCATGCAGGCTTAAAAGTTTTGAAGTTTGGTACAGTTATCTAAGTTGCACCTCATGAAATATCTCAGAAAAAACACAAAGTTATGTTAATTTGGTCCATTATTATCCGTAAGTAACCAAAGTTAATGTCTAAAAAAATAAGATGTATGGAATGATAATTTTATGTTTTAATATGTGAAAAGATAATTTTGTTTTAATATGTGGAATGATAATTTTATGCGTTTCAAGTAATATTTTTGATTCCGTTTTCAGTGAACGTTCATAAATACGAATAATAAATTTTAGATAATGGTAAAAATTGATGTTGTACATAATTATTCAAACCTCAGCAATTGCACTTACGCATAAATTAAGAGACAGCACAAAACCACTATGTGCCTGTTAGCCAAAAACTTTCAATATTCTTTCAGGTTTTTTTAGATGAACAAGTATGTAGCCTCAAAATAAAGTCCCTCCCAAAGGATAACTATACGTTCTTAATTGACGTTTGGGTATTGAATTTTCCAAAAGTGTGAAATATGTTTACAAATTATGTGATTCTCATCTGCATTAATTAAGGTTGGGTCAAAAACTAGAATGAGGGAAGAAGGGATATTCTCTTAAACACACAAACTGAAGTGCATTATGAATAATTTGTACACCTCAAGAAAGGATCTTAAAACGCATCATATAAGAAATACGTTGCATTCCAAACGCAGAATATTAAAATGACGATTACGAACGGAATAAAATACAACTCTCCACACAGGTAATTACCATCGAAATTTGATTCGCCACCCTGGCGGCCAATACCCCCACACAAACACCAGGGTTGAAATTCGCTATGAAAAAATCATTTGACTTGACCGGGATTCGAACCCGGATCTCCCAATTTCCGGTCAGGTGTGTTTCAATGATTTTATTTTATAAAAATATCATATTACAATATCATATTCATTAGCATATAATTTATAACAATATCATATTCATTAGCTTACAGGGCAAAAAAAAAGATCCGCTCCAAAGACACATTTATAATACATTTTTGTTTAAAGTATTTTTTAGACACATACATGAATATATTGCACATATTATAGTTTTTTTATCTCTTTTTTTACATAAAATACTATTAAAAGACGTTCAGCAGCCATGCTTTTTCATGCTCTGAGGAGGGTAACTGTTTATTTACTATTTTAATTTTATCAATTAAAGCCGATCTTATATTTTTCTGACATGTCTGACTTTCCACGAAAGTTGCTATTACTTCTGTTAAGATTATACTTTTCTTGGCAGGAAATAATTTCAAATTTAGTGTTAACAGATTCATTTCTCCAATATTTCCATCTCCGAATGTGTCGAAGTCTCTGAAAATGTTTTAAATTATTTCCCATTTCCTGTTTGGTCCTTTACAACCTAGTATTTTGTGAACTACATTGTCTATCCTTCTGCATTTAGGACATACTGGGCTATCGCAAAGTCCAAGTCCGTATTTCATGTCTCCCGTTACCATACAATCACTGCAAATTTCGTACATTATACTTTTTTCCTTGATAGAGTGTTTCAACTTTGCATAATTTGTCCAAATGGTTGTTTTCTCGGGTTTTTAAGTTTTTTTAATTGTTTTTTTTCATTTCCTCCTCCGATTTTTTTTGTCGAGTGAAGTTTTTCACCGGTCGTATATTTTTTTTTCAAATCGATTGCCTCAGTCAGTACATTCCTAAAATACCTCATTTTTTTCGCTTTCCCTAGAGCGCTCACCATTAGACTTTTCCTATTGTAATGTCCTTCTTGCAAAATTCCCGCTACTTTTTTCCTGTTTATAATATTCGCTTTCATTTTTTAATTAATTAGGCTGAGGCCACCCAGCTTAGGAGGAGAATACAACTTATTTCTCTCCACTTTATTTATAAATGCAATCCAGATAAATCTATTTGTTATTTTAATTATCTGAGCATTTTTTTTCTCCGGGAGTGGCCACACATGGGCCACTTAACACAGTAGGGGGAATAACATTCGATTTATAAAGACTATTTTAGATATTAATGGCATTCGGTGATCGGGTAAGTTTGTCAGATTCCATTTTATTGTATTTATTGCCTTATCCCAGTTTTTTCTACCATCTGAAAATAATTACTTTGCCACCACAGGCCTAAAATTTTTATTTCACTCGTTGTGGTCCATCCGTATTTTTTATTTCCTCCCCATGTATGAGTAGAATTTTAGATTTCTTTCTATTTATTTTTACCCCAGCTGTATCAAAGTGTTTAAATGTTTCATTTATTTTGCTAATCTCCTTCTCCTCCTTAATAAATAAAGTTATGCTATACCTGTATACTTTTTCCCACATCGATGGACCCCTATTCCGCAATTTTCTATTGCTATAAGGATTGGTTCTAAAGCCAATGTATACAACAACATTGACAGAGGACATCCCTGTCGAACCGAGTTTTTAATTAGGAATGCTTCTGAATGTTTTTTCCCAATTTTGACGATTAAGTTTATTCCTTTATACATAGTTTGAATGATTTGAATTAATTCGTTCGGAAAGTTCATGTTTTCCAGTACTAGACTAATCCATTCCGTTTTAATATCGTCAAATGCTTTTTCCAAATCTATTGCTAGTAGAGCTAGCCTCGTCTAATAGGTGTTCTTCTTTTGTTGAGTTCCCGTCATCGGATTCCTCTAATCCCTCAACTTCTCCACCTCCTGCTCTTTCAACGGTTTTCTTCAGGGTTGCTAGCGTAACCAGGTCCCATTTATCAACATCTCCCTCCTTCTGCCATGAACTTGGCGGGTGCTGCCATGAACATGGGGGGCGCACTTTTTCAATTCGTGTCGCAGGATAGTTTTATTTAAATCCCTTACCTTTTCGCTGAAGTCAATTGGCATTTCATTCGATTCCATCATTTCTTTGAGAGCATTTCTGTATAACGAGATGGTTTGATTTTGGTATTGATAGTACTCTTTTGTTAACTTTATAATTCTTCTAATCACATTTCCTTTGAAGATGTTCTACCACCAACAGATGGGATCGGTTTCAATTGTTTTATTATTCATTTGCCTATCTTTTTCTAATCAAATTTTGTTGACGATTTCATCTTCTCCTAAAATATTGGTGTCTAACCTCCAGTTATTTGTTTTCTTTTTTACCTGGGTATTCCCATGCTTCGAATGAAAGGTGCTTCGGGATAGATCAATGTCTAGAATTAATGCACAATGGTCAGAAATGGCCATTGGCATAGTTTCAAAATATTTGAAGTTTTTTCGCAGCGATCGGGAGACTAAGAAGTAGTCTATTCTGTTTCGTGAAGTATTACCTATTCTTGTAAATTGTATACTAGTGCTCTCATTTTTTATTGCCACATCTGTGGCTTTAATACTATTTATTTATGCTTTTAGCAAGTTACTGGGTAGGTAATTTATTGTACCTCTATTTGCATCGCTATCCTCTCTACGGTAAATAGCATTTAAATCCCCCCCAAGGATAGCGTTTCCCGCAAACCCAATTACATATGGGAGGATGGTTTCACCAAAAAAGTCATCCCTTTCCCTCCTCTTTTCACACCCTGAGGTGGCGTATGCGTTTATGAAATGAATATCTCCTATTATGATCCAAATAATCCTCCCTGATTCATGACTTCGAATGTTTTTTACTTTTATACCTTTTCTGATAAGAATTGCCGTCCCGAGAGGAGAGGTACCATGATTTTGAATGCCTGCCCAATTTTCATCGTCTAGTTTCATTCCCTCACTCACTTCTTGGAGGAGGATTATTTCCGCCCCCATTTCCAAAAATTTTAATTTCACTACACCTATTTTTTTTGGATTACTCACTCCTGCAATATTTAGGGATATAATTCTTTTTGTTATTACATTTGATTGGCTTAGATTTGAATCAGTTTCCTCCTCGGAGTCGCCAGTTAAGATTGCAAAGTTCTTTTTGTTGCAATACATGCTTTTGTTTAAATAGTTTCCAAAATTTCGATCAAAGATTGTGATATAAGGCGTTTTCAATGATCTATTTACCAGAGTTTTTTAGACCGTTGTTTCTTCGGCGCCTCCTGGTCCTTCCGCGAATCTTTGGTGCTGCGGAGGGACCGTCTGCTGGTGTCTGCATTTTCCCAGTTCTCGTCAACTGTGTCTCCCGTAGGTGTCGTCTTCAGGGTGCGTTAGTAGCCACTGCGGAGATCCTCAGCGTTCGACCATGATGTACCTGTGGAGAGAGTACTTTCTCCCTTCCCCTCCCCTCCTTTCGCTTCCCTTCCCTCTGCCATTTGACCACTGCTGGAATCTTCGTCGCTGTTATCAGCCCCACTCGGCTGAGATTTTCCCTCTCCCATTTCTTTTTCGAACCTTCCTATATTTTGACTGAAGGCTTCCGCCTTCTCACCATCAGGTCGTCCGGCGCTGGACGACCCCTGGGTAGGCTTTTCCCTCCTTGTTGGCTTTCACACTTGGTTCCACCTCATTCCCCCCTTTGTTGTCCTCCCTCCTTTTTTCCACTTTGTTTGTTCGCTCAACCACGAGCTCCGTCACTTCCATGTCTCCGCTGCCCTCTACCCGTCTCCACAGCAGCCGAAGGTTTATCGTTTCCCATGGCATTTTCCCGTATCTCGTCCTGCTCCTCCTTCCGTCTCTTCACCTCTTCTTTCTCCTTGGGTTCCTTCATTCTCCTTCTACATGCTATCTGCCCGCTCGCCGTTTTGTTCAATCACCTCTGTGGTTTGGCTGGTGCTTATTGCCCCCGTTCCCATGGCGATCGGCTGCTCGCGGTTTTCCCTTCGATATTCTTGTTCTTGGTTTTCCAGCTTCTCTGGGTCTCCGCTCCTAGTTTCCAAATCAGTCGTAGGTGTATTCTTAATGATTTTCATCGATCTGTGGGTCCTTCTCCTTTTCCTCTTAGTACCTTTTGTTTCATTTCCTACGATTTCACTCTTCCTCCCGTCTTGGGTGAGTTCCTCCTCGGTTTCTCCACTTCCTTCCTCCCCGCTGCTCTCCTGGGACACCGTCGCCTCTGCATGAGTCACTGTAGGTGTTTCTCGAGAGGCTGCAGAGTCCACATCCCGGTTTTCAGCTCCACTCGGCTGAGACTGTCCCTCTCCCATTTCTTTATCGAACCATCCTATCTTCTGACTGAAGGCTCCCGCTATCTCACCATCAGGTCGTCAACCCCTGGGTAGGCCATTTCTCCTTGTTGGGTCTTGTCTTGGGTTCAACCTCCTTCCCCCCTTTGTTGTCCTCCCTCCTTTTTTCCGCTTTGTTTGTCCGCTCGACCACGTGCTCCGTCACTTCCATGTCTCCGCTGCCCCCTACCGCTCGGTTGTCCTCGTCAAATATTAGGTTCTCCTCTTCATTTGAATTATCACTCCTTCCTCTCCTGAGGGCGTCGGAGTATTGGGTATTTGACTTGATAGTACAATTTATTCTAACATGGTCATAACTGCCACATTTTGAACATGTTATTTTTTGTTCGTCATAGTGTATGACCGCTGTCTCTCCTGCTATGGGGATTAGCTCGGGATATCGGATTCGAGAACCATTTTAACGGTTTTTGTTCCTGTGAGCACACGGAATTTGCACTCACCTCCCCACCGGTTGTCGAGATAGTCAATAATTTTCCCGTGTTTGGAAATCTCACGTTCTATGTCGCTTCTTGTGACCTCGAAGGGCAGCAGGCAGATTTTGACATAAGTTGCCTTCTTCGTTGCCGCTTCGATTGTCACCGTTCCGCGTTTCTTACCTTTGGTAGGAAACGCGTATTCCTCGACGCTTCTCTTCGTTATTTTCTCCATGACACTCTCATCCTTGCACTTCACAAAGGCATATCGCCTCGAGGCACCAAATTGTATTCCGAAAATCTCTTCTGCCTTCATCCCGAGTTCAACATCAATAAATTGATGGAGCTCAAGGGGTGAGGCTATCGTCTGCAGCTCTCCTAAGTTGATCTTGAAAGTATTTTTCCTTTCTGTCGGCATAGTGCCGAGAAAGAGGGTCCTAAAAGTTCCAAACTACTCACAGGTAATTCTTCCTTGAAGCACGTTAAAGGGGGACGATGAACCGCCTTTCCCAGCGATCGCGAGGCCGATCGCGACAAACACCGAACTCACAGAAAACAACCTTGGACTCGGGAGCTCGAGAAAAACACGTCCGTCTCCTTCGGTTACTTTTTAGCCAGTTACACCACCAAGCCATCTTCATTCAAGGCGAATTTCGAGGGGGGTTTATGCGAACTAGAGTTATCCACCGCGGAAGTGGCTTTCTAAGCACGTCTTCGTCTCATGTGCTACAATGTAGACTTGAGGCCTGAACATCTAGTTCGCATAAACCCCCCTCGAAATTCGCCTTGAAGGAAAATGGCCTGATGGTGTAACTGGCTAACACACCTGGCCGGCAATTGGGAGGTCCGGGTTCAAATTCCGGTCAAGACGAATGATTTTTTTCACAGCGAATTTCAACCCTGGTGTATATGCACCCGTGCGAGTGACTTTGTATCACATCAGTTGTTAAATGCAATGTTTGGAGATTTCCCCCACACAAAGTTTTTAGGATGTACTTTATCGTACTAAGTTAAATATATATCGACTAACTAAATCTTACCTCAAAAATGTACCTGCACATTGTCACTATTCTACGACTTCCGATCTTCAGAGTCGAGAAACATTCCGTCCAGTTTACCAAGTCAAATGTAAGCTATAACGAGTAATTTGAACTATCCACGATAAAAAATATGCACTTCAAAACCTATTATTCATACTGACTCCATTGAGAAAATTCTAGACAGGTAAAATGCATTCATTTACTCACAATATTCAGGGTCAAAGCCTCCAATCTCACCAAACGATATATAAGCCATTGGATGACACTCACCTGAAAGAAGGAAAGAAACATATGAATTACAAAAGTTTGTAATAATGAGCATGGGAGTTAGCATGAGTCAAAGGGAAACTCACCCATTAATAATAATTCTCTACATATACGAAGTACATACCATCATGGTAAGTTTGAACATTTTTTAATTCTACATTGTACATTGTTGGAGCGGTCCAATATACTACATCAAATTTCCTCGTAACAAAACCTAAAAAATATTTTTCTACCTAAACCTCCCGGAGGTTAAGCAAATCTAACAACGGCGTAACCCTGAACCCTTTAATCACATTAAACTCAAGATAAATTATGAAGTCAAAATCAAAGTAAAAGAAAAAAAATCAGCCAATCCTCCCTTTGAAATTGAGCATCATGGCGTCATATGCACTGTATTGATCTCTTTTCCTGGAGGAAAATCACTCAATGATTGCATTTGTAAGAGAGTGCATTACTTCCTCAATATATTCCTTATCGTAGTTCTTCATATAAAAAATCATTCCTTAAAAATCCCTTGCCCTTAACCTCTGTGATATGCGTGAAAATATTTCAAGCGATAAATTGAACACCGACACTTATAATCGAAACGCAGACCGTTGACTTACCAACCCAACATTTATACCATTATGCTTCAAGCAATATGCCCGGGCTTCTTGGCCATCTCGACGGAATTTAAAGGTTTTCGATGCTTCAAAATGATTGGCTGTTGCTAGTAGGAAAACTAAGACAACAAACAACCGTAGTCACATTTATTTATTTTGTTCTTCAACAGCAGATGATATTTATACATAAGTTTACGGGAAAAGACTGCGACCAAACGATTTTTAGTACACCTCGCAGCAACACGCCATCTCATTGCTGTCCAAGCGATTTGATACAATTAACATTTAATTACGGATATTCTGTTCTATGTTTCCCAATAGACGAGGAGTACTGTTTCAGTCAACATGGAAGGTTATTACATGCGCCTGGAAAGTTACAACATGCGTAGGTTATAGCTCCAGGCGGTAAGTATTGCTTGAATATTTTTTTCACGATATAATGAGGGTGAAAATGGAGAATACCACATGATTTCATTGGAATAGAGCAAAAAATAATAATTAAAATATAATTTTCTCAGTGTGCTTCCGCAGAGATTTGGTCCTCCATCTTCACCCATGGCTTACGTTTTTCATTCGCCGGGAGAAAGTCAAAACCTACATAATAACTAAAATTATCGCTCGTATTCCAAAAACGGTTAAACCACCCCTCCCGCCCTTATAGTGTTCGTTCTTTCGTCGTAGAACCGGCTGGTATTACAAAGCCATGACGACGCTCAACATTGCGGCTATCTCACGAAGCCAGCACACTAGCAAGTTTTTAATGGCAGTTTTACGGTCATCCTCCGTGCAGCTTCATGTGGATCCTTGGATTTAACCATTTTTTTCAAAACTTGCAGAAATAATTAGGGCAGTTATCAGACGGTGCGCCGTTCTGCAAGATAAATACACGTGTCTTACATACCGGTAAAAATATTTTTGCCATACTCGAATTAGAACTCCGCCAGCCGAAAGTTATGCAATGCACGACATTTATTTCAATTCTACGGTTATAACTCTCATCTTAGAACTTATAAATAGCAATGGAAACAACCAAAAACATTTGAACGGAAATTTGGTGAAATACTGAAAGAGATTTCGTGAATGTCAATGAAAACAAATGAAAGAGAGCGGTCCAAAACTCGGAATGCAGGCTGGTGAAATCCAAAATGCAGAAAGGTTAGTTCAAATATACATAAAACATTGAGTCGATTATAAAATACTATGAGTATGTGAATAAATTTCAATTATTTTTAACGTATATTTACTTTTGATTTGGTAGGAAATTAACTTAGCTACCCAAAATTAAGTTTGGTGATGCCTGAAACTTCATTGGTGGAGTAGAAAACATTCATGTCTTGGTTAGCTGAAATCATTTACATCGGAACGACTGCCGAAGGGATGTATGCCTTTTGTATGGATTTTATGTAAAATTAGGGATTCGTACGTAATTCATGTTTAAATACCGTTCCTTGCGTCGTTTAAACCATTAATATGACTCATTTTCTAGACTAATTCAAATATAGGTCTCATTTGAGCATGAGAACGTGGCAATAGGTTCTCTTTTTAGAAGTATTTTATGATGAAAACTCTGGGTCTCAAAATATTCAAAGTTTCTGTGATGGAGTGCATTTATAGCGCAAATAACTTGGGGGAAGCATTAATGTAGAGAACAGCTATAACTTGAAAAGATGGTTAATCACACTATGAAAAAAACGAGATCGAGAAAGGCACAAATCTCTTTTATTAGGTTCCATACAACTTTACTCTAGACCAGGCAAACCTAAAGCGATTAATGTAGCCCATTTTTTACACAGTAAATGAACGCTTGTAACTTTTGTGTGATTTATTTCCAATGGGAAGCGGAAGTGCAATAAATCACTCCCCTTGATGAAGGAGGGTGCTCTCACGGTTTGCCAGCAACCCGCGGGACACCCCCGGTGTAAGTGCCCGGCAAGGAAATGGGGTCACTACCCTTCCGTCTCATCCTTCTCCCCGAAAGACAGATCGCTACACTTGTTGCATTTCCCGCGAGAGGAAGAGACGGCTAGAGAGTGGCAGAGCACTTTCGAAGCAAGTGCGGCGCTTAGCGAAAGTCTCCCAAGCCATGACTCAAAACCCTAGAAGGTGTCAACCGATCGACCTTGCATCTGGTATCACGAAGGAGGTGAGAATCTATGATGACAAAATTTGACTGAACTGTAAGGTTAATTTGCGAGAGTTAAAAGTTCTTTTTTATGGTGGTCGTACCGACGAGTTAATTCTGAAAAATATGCCTTCAACAGTCTCTTTGACAAGGGAAAAGTGTATAAATCATTTATTTTTCATTCAATGATTTGGATGGAGAGTGCAATACGTCATCAAACTGTAGCTTGACTACCGGAATGACGACCACATTGCTAATCCCTGCTCCTTCCTAACATTCCTTTAGTTTAACACGACAGAATGAACGAATTAGCGGATGTGAGGAAAGAATATAATGATAGATAATAGATAATATTTATTCCACTAAATTTTACTACGAATAACTTTGACAATAGATTAATATGTGGTGGAATACAGGCACCCCTGTGGTAAACAACCAGTGTTGGAGTTGCCATCATTTAAAAATATCTTGACGAGAAAGAAAATAAAGAAACAGCTGGCTAGGCTGGCTTCACCTAACCAGGAAGTACCATCACATGGGATGGAAGTAGACCTGTGCACCGCCGCCGCCGATGGATTTTGTGCGGCGCGCCGCCGATAGCGCCGCCGGTCCCCCATGTCGGCGCGGCGGCGCGCGCAGTCATATGCGGCCATGTACGAACCATTGCCTCAAGAACATGGCTACTGTATTTTATTTATATATTAATTAATTTATTTATTATTTTATTTCTACAGTACATATTTCTGTATTATGTGTAACACTAATTTTTGCTGACTCCTCAGCATTGTATATCATAACTTTGTCAAACATTACTCACCACAGTTACACAGATATCCGTGCAGCAGTATTAACACTCTTTCCTTAATAGCGACAGTTATCCGTGCGTTTAGGGATGGAACCATGTTCTAAGACTTAGAGATATCTTTTGAAGCTTATCCGCTAGTTTGCACGCTAGGGCAGTATCCAGTGTATTTAAATAAAAAAATCGTATTTTATTCTTTTTTCAAGCATCCTCTCTCATTGGAATTGTAAGATTTGTAGGCCATTTCAAAATATTAATTATACACAGTAAAGTACCTTGGTTTTACTCCACGTTTTACAGTATAGTGCCACTTTAATTCAGCCAAAGCTGAGGCTTGAGGGTACAGAGTGGAGACCGCAGAAACTCCTTATCTGCTACGTGCTCATTAAGGGCCATGCGCCAGCGTGGGCCCTCATTTTGAATGTCTCCGAGCTCAGAGTTTTGGATCTTATGTCACCCTCAGAACCTCTAGCTCAATCCCACCCATCAGGTGGATGAAGGTATGGAACGAGCTGGCACAATAGCAACTCCTGCACGCGGCTATGTTTGAGCATTGTATGTGACTTTTAAAAGTAATTTCATAGAAATATTCTACCGGTAAAAGATAGGTTTAGGTGACAGTCAGAGAATCTCCTTCTGGTTTTCTACACTTTTAGGGTTCTATCTCCCTGTAGTACTACCATTTTTGCCTCAGCATACGATATACCGTTCTCCAACCGTCCAAGAAGCCAATTCTCCTTTTTTACCTTTCCCTGCTTGCCCAAAATTCTTCCCTCTTACACGCTGTTGTGCAACTCACTTCCACAAGACATCTACTCTGCCTATCCCAGATTTCATTCAGAAGTTTCTTCATTTTCGGGATAGGAATAAGCACTCTGGCCATACTCCTTCCTCGGTGATCCATCAAATTAGTTTAGAGAAAGCTTGCCTAACATTTTTACTTAAATTAATTAGCACTCCGAAGGTATGTTCTCCACTCCTACAGCTTTTCTTGCCTTCATATCTTTCAATGCTTTCTCTTTTTCGCCGTATCATTCCGTATCGTTGGACGGAGGTTATCCTCATCTAGTGTTTCCTGATCCTTCACATCTAAATTAGTTTATCTACTATCGCTCCTCCACGTATTCTCTCTACCTACCTTGAATATCTTCTTGCTCGATTAATATCCTACCTCTCTCCCCGCCCGATAGCAATTTTATTTTATCGTAAAACGCAGCCTTTTCCCCATCCTATTGCAGCTTATCCATCTCCTCGCAGTGCCTTTTCCACCAGCTTTCCTTCGCCGGATTGGTTATTCACTGAAGTTGATGATTATACTCATCTTGCTTCGTCTTACCAAGTTCAGTGTTTGCATTTTTCACCTCCTTCTCTCCTCTATTTTCCCGATCATTTCTTGCGTAACCCACTGCTTCTTAACCCCCTCGTTTCCACTTATCCTTTCGTTTTTTCTGTCTCTCTTAATATGCCTGTATGTATATTCTCCCATGTTTTCTCCAGTCTCTTGGCTTCACTTATGTTCCATTCCACTTGTTCTTGGTATTTCCTTCTTTTTTTTCCTACCAAAGCTTCAAAGTTTCATCTGTTTATCCACCTACTTTTTAAAATCTGCGGTCACATATCATCATAACTTAGTTAAGATTCAAGCCTGCATTCAAACAAAATTCAACTGCCTTCTCGTCGCGATCATTTCTCGTTCCTAATCCATACCCTCCCACTTCATACCCATCTCTTCCTTCCCCCACTACTGCGTTCCAGACACCCATTACTATTAGGTTTCTCTTGTCCGGGAACTCTCTGATTATCTCTTGTAGCTGTTTATAAAGCCCATCCACCTCTTAATACCCATGGTTGCTTGAGGGCATGTACACCTGGGCTATAACGAAAGTTGTAGAGCGTGCTTTTATTTCAACCACTAGTATGCTGTCGCTCTGTTCAATGTTTACTACCCTCCTCCCCAATTTTGCGTTCAATACTGTACCTACCCCACGTTGACTCTCATCCCCACCACTATAGATTACCCAGTAACTATCACTACAATAGTCTCCGCTGTTCTTCTATCACTCCTCGCACTGCTCCAAGACATCCACGTCTTCTAGGACAATCCGACAAACCGTTTTGGCGAAGGGACCGTTTTAGCCAAGAAGGCCGTTAAGGCACTGGGGCGTTTCCGTTATCACTCGGCTATTAGCGATTCTTTTATGATTTATGACTAGAAGCAGTATTAATAAATGCGTCAAATAAAATTGTATGTCATTTGGCGTTGCTTACATGGATAAAGACCTTAGCATGATTTTTCTCATCAACGACCAGATATGCTGTGTCCTGTATGTTCGGTGTTTTCGATGACAGATGAAATGGTTCCTTATAGTACTGGAAAAAAAATCTCCCCGCAAAGAAAGAAATCATATATTATTTGACAGTATTGGTAGCACACCCACAGTGCAGTACTTATTTCATTACTCATCCCTTCCCACCACCATTGAGATGACTATCACTAGTCATAAATCATAAATGCATCGATACCAGCCGAGTGGTAACCAAAATGTCCCTCGAAACGCCCCTGATCTCAAACGGCATCGCCTAATCATCTCTGCGCCAAAACAGCTTCGCCCAATCATACCTGTGCCCAAATGACCTGCGCAAAAATGGCTCGCGCCAAAACGACCGCGCCCAAGCTGGCGCACTCCCGCACACCGGAATGTCCCAATCCCCTGCGTTCCCCTCTCTATTTCCTAATCGATATTTTCTTGATAACTATCAAAAAAGAGCGGCTCTTCTGTCCGAATTTGATGTACTGATGAAAATGGTCTTCAGTCAATCTGTGCGATAGGAAATAGCAATGTCACCATTTCTGCTGAACCATGGGCCACGTGTTCAGTGTACACCCTTCGCTGGCATGGATTTCACTCACCTCAAGCCTCTAATGCGGCATGATTGGCTTGTATTCAGTTTCCCGCTTGATACCGTCTTAATCAATATTGTATAATAAGAGATAATAATGACGATATAAAAGGTATAACCGAAAAAGGTATCGAATATACTTCATCCTACTGTTCTTGAAACTATGCGTAATTAGGACGTGTAATATCGATAGATTTCCCTTCCACGCTGAACAACCTTACAACATTTTCATAAGTCTCTCCGTCTACGGAAGTTTCTCCTTCCTTCTCCACATCCTCATCTCATTGCCTTCTCTCTCTTCTTTCTTTTCCTTAAAAGGTTCTGTGTCTTCCAGCCTTACAACGCAATGTATTGGAAATCGGGAAGTATTTAACCAAAGGGTTTATGTACATGCTGAAGAGTTTCTAATACTTCTAGATTCAAAATAAAAGCATTTGGAGAATATTTGAACGATATTTCTTTTGAATCTGATCATTGGTTATGGTAAGTGAAGTTCAAGGAAGTAAATCTACGGTGCGGTCTGAGAGTATCTAGGAGGATTTTAAGGACCTCGCCTCGTATGAGGATAGGAAAAGGAATCGGAATAGGAGAAGGAATAAATTTCATAGAAAGTTTTTATGTCCCACGGAATTGATGAGGCATACTTTTCCATCAAATACTATTTAAATGATGTAAATAGTATCCATAAAGCATCCTATTATTCGTTAAATGATAAACCGAAAGCCATAGGGATTTTCCTATGCGGATGAACAGAGTGCTTAAGTACATTAGATGGACCTAACTGGAGAAGTTTAGACGGGTGAATAATGAGAGTTTATTTAGGAGAGTTTAAACTACGTTTCTGTGACCACCTGGGAGGAAGAGTGGTCCCAGCCCTGATAAAAAGAGCAGCAACGGGAACACATGGTGTTGAGGGGTAGAGGTCTCTTTCGAAACAGAGGGGGAAGGAAGTAGTTACATGTTGATCCGATATGCGGAACCCAAGAAGGAGGATAAGGGGGCCAACAGATTCCAAGCCAGAATTTCAAGCAATGATGGGAAAACTATAATTCCCTTTCCCTTACTCTGATACCCCCTCCCTCTTCCACTCTCTTACACCGTGACATACAGATGCCTGGAGAAGATACAAAGTATTCAAACATGATCGCGGGAGTCCAATTTCATCATATTTTAAAAATTATTAATAACAGTTTATGTATTTATTAACACAAGTTTATGCGACATGAACACAAGTGTTCACAGTAATATGTACCAGCTAAAGCTGCCACCTTCGGTTTGCGCTTTCGTAGTTTACTTTCAAGTAAAGGTTCGCTTTCTTTTCCCTTTTCATTACTTCTTCACTTTTGTATAACATGATTGCAAGTTGCTAACTGAAACAGTTGCCCAATTTCAATCTTCCATCATCATAATTCAGCAAGCATTTTGAGCTTTACCACAAACATTCTTTTCCTAATAGCCTTTATGCCACATCTTCATTTAAACACCAAAGCGCATGTTCAGTCGTTTGGTCTCCAGTTTTCAAAACTTCGTGCCCCGCGTAACAACAATTACAGGCTGTAAAATGGCGTTTACATAACAGCTTACACAACAAAAAAATCACCAATCAATCAAAATCAGGTCTAAAAAAAATTCATCAACTCTTAAACTCATCTAGGCATGGATATATCACCAAGGTTAAAAGCTAACCAAAACAATTTCTCTGACATTGCTGATCTTGCACGTTACTCACAATCAACGAATGCAGGAGCATGTCTCATTAAATACAGCTTCACGTCATCCTTTCGCCCGATATTCTTGCTATCACCAATTCTCAACGTTGTCAACAACCTAAAAAGCGGGATAGGCGTCAAAACTCACCTGACCAGTCCTCGTCTTTACTCCGCGATCACAATATCGCAAGAACTGTCCTAAACACTTGCAAATACGCACAAAAAATGGTAAAAATTATTCGGCAACAAAACTCGAAGAGAAACGCGACATTCTCACTCAAATTCTAAGACATTGTATTTTCACTTTTTTAAGCAAAACGAAAGTTAAAGCAAACCGCTAACCGCCTTTATTTAAAATGAATTTTTAGTAAAAGGTCAAATAGCCTCCTTCTAACGTTTAAAAATGATTGACTTCTAAATCTCTATGCATAAATCAGGTGTTGCTAGATCTCGTTCACCTGCATATTTGTACGTGAAATTCCAAAAATCGTACACCCTACGACTCAAAACTAACACATCTTTATTAAAATTACTATAAGCATTGACACTTTCGTTACATTTCAAGTCTGCGCACAGCCAACGCCCAAATTCTATAACGTGGATTTGGCTCGCATTTGAGATAAAAGGCACGGTATAGTGATACTTTTCATTAAAGCTATTAAATACGTCATTTGTCTAAACACTTAAAATTGTGAGACATTTTTGTCGCATGCGTATGTAGGAATTTGATTACATAAGTTTTTACACGACATTATACAATGAATGTATTTATTAATGAGAAAAATGAATACTTTTCCCTATAATCTGCTTAAGTGCTACAATACTAGTGAACATTTGAAGGCTAATATTACGTCGCCGGTAAAAACCATCGGATCGGCGCGCCATCGGCACGCCGCCGACCCATTTCCTGTCGGCGTCCGCCGCCGACAGTTTTTTCATCGGCGCACAGGTCTAGATGGAAGAAGTACAGCAAACATCATGTGGAGAATAGCCATAAACTAACAAAGCTTTCTTAGGAAAAGGACAACTGCTGTGCTTAAAGACGACAGGACTTCAAAATAGGAATCAGTATGTGAAATCATTCGTGTGAAGTCTGTCACTCTATGGATCGGAATCATGGACCTTTGGAAAAGCTGACCTGAAGAGACTAGCTGCCTTGGAAATCTGGTGCTGAGGAGAATGCTGGAGATGATATGGACGGACGAAATATAAATTATGATTTGTAGAAGAAGAAAGGACCATGTGTAACACCATACAGAAAAGAAGAGCAAGATGGATTGAACACTCTGAGACGTAATGTGTTTGTGAAGAACATAATTGCAGGTAAAAAAAAGGAAAATGTGCCCAGAGGAAGAGCTAGGAATAAATGTATGGGCCAAATAAAGATAAAAAGAAATAGGAAGAGATACCAGGAGGTAAGGGAACAAGCATTAGACAGGGAAGGGTTGAGGGTTGCAGTCAACTAATCTTAGAATTGAATGACCAATAAATGAAAGGAAACGTGACTTATAGTCTGAAAATTCATAGGCATATTCAAGAAGGCCTTTCTGGAGGGCAACCTATTTTACAATAAGTAGCCATGTTATGTTCTCGAACAGAGAGATGCACCATCAATTAGCAGTTCTTTCGTTGGGGACATAAAGCTACATGTTAGCCGGATTCTTTTAGAGCGCATGTACCGGTCTCTCTAAATTCACAAGTACTGGTTGGCATGTATCCAGACCCCGCAGCTACAAAGTCATTTGTTTACGTCGCAGCGCATGTTTAAATTTCCCAACGGCTCCTCTTTCCTGTGAAAGCCTCTATGGGACTTTTAAAACGGATACTCGCCATCACTTCAGCCTTCCGTGGCAATAGAACATTAATACAGAGCACCGGCATGGGAGACCCGCGGAGGATAAATGAGGGTTAAAAGAAGGGTTGAACTTCGGATAACGTGTCTCCTGGGAAAAAAGGGGTAAACGTCATCAAAGTTGGAATGCCTGAGTTAATATGACCTTATACTCTCACCATCATGATCGAAAACTATCCTAATTTTTTCTAACCCCTTTTTCATTGAAGGATACATATCTGTCAGTAGCCAAGCACCCTTCTGACGGGAAAATTGTTCATAAGCCGACGTCAATTCCAAGAAAGGCTTGCTTCTGCTATCTAAGTCCCTCATATACATTCGTTTTACTTATATTTAATTTTCCATTTCAATGTCTCCCATCATATGCTACGAGGATTTAAACCTATGTCTTCCTCAGTAGTGTCTCTTTTTCGATTGTTCCCTCCTTGTTCTTTTCAAGCTGTCGAGTCCAAAATTTTTCCTAAACGTTTGCCTCACGTTGCATAGTATTTTTGCCCCCCATCTTCTTGGAACTTCTTAGTTGATTATTTACTTGATCCAATACTTTTTACTCATTTTGCAAGGCGGATAAAGAAATCATTGTGAGAAAAAAGGTGATAATTATCAGTAAGTTATCTGAGTGTCTTGCAATTTTTTTGTAGCTAATAATAATGGATGGGTAGAAGATTTATTTTCCGACCGGTTCCTCAGTATATCTCCATTATTTTCCACGTCACCCAGTTCTCGAAATAAAGTTTGTGGATGAAATAATACCCTTTCAGCGCGTCACGAATAACTCGAGAGATTTTAATTTTGAAGTACACTTAGCTTATCGTGTAGCTTCTGAGTTTATAGTGGCCCGCAATCTAGCCATGATATCAGCTGCGCTAGACTTGCTGATCAGTTTTAGAGGTTTTCAGGCCATTTGCGGCTTGTTTTGGCGGTATTTTTCTTATTCCGCCGACAGGATCTCTCTCTTTCACATTAGCGAAAGATGATGAGAAACTCAGATAATATGCGTTTTTTTGTTATACGATTCAAACAAGACAGTGAAGATTTAAGTCCATGTCTACCATTTATTTATTCATTCATTCGTACGGTTTGAAAATGTAGACAGCTTTTGAAAAAAACAGGTATTTGCTAGTTAAACCCACTTTCAAAGTGTTAGACTTCAATTACAAATCATTAATTCCAAATCAAGGAGTTTCTCGATAGTGAAAAACATGAGAACATTCACCGTGTCATTTTGAGTAGAAGATGACACGGTGATAAAGGTGACACGATAGCACGGACATAAATGGCATGTAATGCTAGCTAAATTTGGTGACACACATTAGCTACGGGAAAGCCATACTACACGCCCAAATTACGTTCAAATAATTAAAACGTGAGGAAACAATATACAGATTGATTGAAGGATAATTATTTCATTGAGTGGTCTGAGGAGGCAATTGCACTGCCACTTTAAAAGGAAAGGTGAATCTTGTCCATAACTCTAATTGCATGCCTCATTCAATTTGAAGAATTCGACGATGCTTAAATACTTATTAGACATAATTACCTGAATGCGCGCTTATTGACCCAATTTTTTGCCAAATGAGATAGTTTTACGACAAGTAGCTATGATTAAACTATTAGAAATATGTAAAAGAAGCAATGTTAGTATAACAGACGCAAAGTTAGGATAAAGTCAGCCAATATTAATGTAAAAATTATGATGATGGACTAAAAGAATTCAATAAGTATCCACTTTTTGTTAGTCTCCGTGGATTTTGACGGAATGAATAGTAAAACCGATCTCTCATTGCCGTCTAAACAAGAACTTCGAATTTTTTACCAAATATTTCAATAACCGCTTCGTTAGCGTCAGTCTCTGAAACATTCACAGCTATCTTATCGCAAAATAATCGAGGATGCTGTATGGATAACAGGAAGCCGCAAGCCAGTTTACCATGTCAAGGATGAGGCCAACTAGAGAGGTGTTAATTAAGATATAAAATTCAAAACCAATGGGTTACTGACGGGCACACTTGTTTATTACTATATGTCACTTTTCTCACAATTAACTTAACGATCTCAGAGCCATCAGTATTTTATTTAACTCTTCAAAACTGACGAGGACGACTCGAAAACGAATGTAACCTCCCATTAAATGATGATATTAGGTAATAATAGATAGAAATATCACCTATCAATTAAATTTTATCATGCCTTATGCTTTTATCGTCAGAAATATTATCATTTTTTACAGCAATGACACAATAAACGAACAAATCAGTCAAAAGATGGCATTAAAACTACAGACATGAGCTGATATATTGGCGCATGCAGATGAGAGGATTATAGCGGATTTCTTTGAGTCCTAATGCATAAGAGCACCAAGTATTTTTCAATTACATATTATTTATCTAGAATAATTTCTAATTTAAACTATTTTTATTGTTTAAATAATTTTAGTTTATTAAAGTAAAGTTTTTAGAATACATTTATGTTATGTTTTGAGTTCCCCGAGCCAAAACCTATAAATATAAGCATTAATCCTTGGTGATACATCTTCCACGTCTTCACTTTCACTCAAAGATAAAATTGAATGTCTTACTGCTATAGACCAAAACCAGAATGGCAAAATGACTTCTGGGTGCATATACTGAGTTTATCATTAATGCTCCATTTCCGATCAAAGTGAACGGACTCATTCAAGAGATCGCATTTCCAAATGAGGCGACGTTGGTACCCAGGTAACAGAAAAAATTACCCTGTAATGACCTTTCGCCCTTGGAATTTATATTCGCTTACAATGGCGAATCGAGAGGTTTTAATTAGCATGCCTAAACGCAGGTAATAACATGCGTCTTACGTTATTATTTCAATGACCTCCATGCATGGATCGGGTTCCAACGGAGTGATATAAGGTATAAAGTAGTACGGGGTAATTTCCCATTTTATGCACCCTTAAAATCCACCCACGTTCAAGGGTGCACATAAAACCCTGGCGCAGTAAATCAGCCTCTCGCTCAGTCTTATGACCCTCTCCTGCGGGAAAATTAAACGGCTTCCTTCTGCGATCCAAATTCTCCTCAAGGAAGAACATAAACCATGCCCAAGACTCCCCCAACTTGAAGCTGAATTAAAAAGACATCTTCCATCGACAAGTCTTTCGAGGAAGACAAGTCATGAGCTGACTTTACAGTCAGGTAAATCATTAATATTATCCTAACGAACTTGGGTACTGGGGTTTTTAGAGTGGCAACTGAATGAGGTAATCATTTGGAAAAACAACTTAAAGATTTAAAAATTAATTATGAGCACAAAATCAGTAGGATAATGGAACATGTTTTTCATGCTTGACAGACTTAGAATAAGTACGAAAACCTTTTATTTTAACAGAATTAGAACATTTTTGCATGGAACTGATTCTTGGACAAGCTGAGGAGCGAATGTGACCGTAAGTAGTGGAGATGAGGTGTAATCGAAGAATGAAGAACGGAATAAATGGTAAAAGACACGAGGAATGAGGACTGGTACATCTACATCTACATCTGCACAATACCCTGTGAGCCGCCGCATAGGCGTGTGGCAGGGTATGTTAGATCACCAGCCGTGTAAAGATGTAAGTTTTTGGGAGATGAAATGGTGACATGTATTATAGGAGTGTATTTAGAGGAGCACACTTTTTATTGTGGTTGCTTATTGTTCGTGGAAAGAATGAGTTTTTGTACCTATCTGTTCGGCAGTGGATCTCTCTTATTTTATCGTATCTATCAGACCTAGAGATATAAGTGAGGAGTCATGATAATATTCTCTGTGTCGCTCGGAAAAATATCAGCTCTGAATTTATCGAACAACCTAAGCCTAGCGTCCGAGTCTCTATGGGCTCCCATCTTAATCCCTCTAAAGGTTGTGAGACACTATATGTACGCTCGTGGCAGTTTTTAACGAAGCGCACTGCTTTCCTTTGAATTTTAATAATTTTTTTGGTTAAATCTTTATGACCAGGGTCGAAAATGGTCGGGGCGTATTCGAGATGTGGCCTAACCAGAGCGAAGTAGCATCTCTCTTTAACTTTTTTATCCGAGGACCTTCCTATTACACGTTTAGCAAAACCTAGTTTCTTTAATGCTGTATCACTTATGTTTTGTATGTGTAATCCCCACGACATTAGTACTTGCCAATGCGCTCGGTATTCCCGCAGTTCAAGGTACGCGATGATGAGTGAATGTGAAAATAATGACACGCACGGGAAAAGTTAATCACGCGATCTTGGTTCTCAAGTTAGAACAAAATTATCTTTCCAATATCAGCAGCTACGAATCCAATTATTACCTCTCTCCATATATCCATTCTTCTCTACCACCAACTAACTAAATCATTCGTACAAAAATACATCATTTTGACATCCCCCATTATTGCATTCAATTCTTGAACTTCCTCGGTAACTTTTTCCATTCATTTCTCCTCTGTTAGGGCCACAAAATGAGGGTATATACATATTATTTTTCTCATAATCTTCAAGAGGTTGTCATTTCACTTCTTTTTACGATTTCAAGAAATAATTCCATAGTAATTCAATTTATCTGACACTATTCGATTCTTCACCAACTCCGTCCATTCCCCATGTCTCTTTCCATCCACTCCATTCATCATTCTTCGATTACATCTCATTTTCACTGTTTACGGTCTCAGTTGCTCAGCATCTTGTCCAAGTTTCGGTGCCAAAGATGGTGTATTGAAGGGTTTTCTTACTCTCATTAGATAATTTGACTTCATTCTTTGTTTAAGCAGTTCTTGTCACAGTATCTTTCTTCCTTCGATATCATAGCTTTTCCTGCATTTTTGATGACGAAATTCTTTAACGGTTGCTATTTTTGTTTACAGAGTTAGACGCCGACTCATATCTTCTTATATAATTCCACAAACCACATTGATGGCATCTGAAAAATTAATTTTCGAGTTGCATCTCTTCATTGTTGCCCACACAATTTAACATTCCAGTCAGATGTAATTTCTTCCCCGGCAGAGTTGCTATAAATTAGCAAAGACTCAGATACCTTATATTTGTCTATGCATCCCATCATGTAAATGACACTTAAATTTTCCTTTCTTTCAATTATTGCATTCAAGATATATTGTGTGCTCGGGGGCTTTAATTGAAATTGAAATAAACAAGGGCCCAGGTTAAAAATATCTAGTTTAATATTCTATTGGTATGTGAATTATCTGTGAGTCCGATAGAATGTAATCAGTCCAAACTATCAGTTAACTACTGATATGTGTAAATGGTGCGTCTTTTAGTGGGTAGCATTAATTATGCCTTATCAAACCAGACTAAAGAGCTTCAGGTGGCGGAGTGGTTAGCAAAGGACCACAATACCCATGAGCCCAATTTCAGGTAGAGAATCTTAAAAAAAAACGTGCAAAATTACATACAGCTCAGGTCTGGAGTCATGAGGCATTCTGACGATTAGCTAACAAAGCGCAGACCGAGTTGATTTGAACTGTAAGGTAACTTTTCACTAAGAAACATAGCTTTGTCATCAAAAGTGAAGATAAAACCTAGTAAAATTACAATTGTTCCTTGCCGTGCCATGAGTTATGTCGAAATTTTAAATTTTTTCACGATCATACAACATTTCATATATTTAAATTAGCACTTTCAAGTGGCCAGTGAACCCAAAATTTGACTTAACAGAAAGGATTTCCAGAATTTAATTTAAAGGTTCACAGTTGAAATGTAATTCTTTGTCTTAACTCAGTATTCAACTTATATTAGTATACGTGCAAAAATCTCATAATATTGTAATATAGGCTTCAATTCACGTCAACTGGAATAATAAAAGTTATTGTACTTCGAGCAAAGTCTTAGTCCTTTGCCTCGGCCACATTTATGCATTGCTTTACTAACACTTCTGTTTTTTTTTACTTTAAATGTTCCCTGTCATGTAATCTTATTATTTTTTGTATTTCTTATGATTCTGAAGAGTGTAGCACAACGCATTTAACATGACGAACCCCTGCCTATCCTTTACGTAAAAAACGTTCACATCTCTGCCATAAATCTGTTTCATACTCCAACTCTAACCCATTCTGTCAATGTGACCAACATCATGAAGCGCAGTCGTGCAATATGAGTCCATTGCTGTAGCATTGATTCCCATTCTTCCATGATCTAATTATTTCTCGATCGATGCCTCCAACTTAAACAACAACCACGAGCTCTTCTCTGATACCCCATAACCTTAACATAACCATAAGCATTAATTCATGTTTAACTCATGTTTCATTAACTTATGTTTGCACGAAAATACGAAATAAATATATAATTGCTTCAACATGCATTTGTTTACTCGATAAAATTAGTTTCCAGCACCATGATATACTGAGATTGTGACACATGGGACAATCTTACTTGTTGAACAGCATGCTGGCCGACAAGTTTGACTGCTATGCCACTCGCTTAATTACTTGATATAATGATTGTTGCTCCAAGTAAGATCAATTCCCTCTCAGCCCATTTCGCTAGCTTCAGCACATCAATATTTTTTTTTAATTTGCGCCCACTTTACGTTCCGCCAATTAGTAACATACTGGCGGTGAAGTTTACGGTAGGTAACTATGTTATGCTTGCTATTTCGGCCACATGCTACCCGAGAATTTTCAGTTTCAAATTATAGTAGATATGCTCAACCGTTCTCAAGAATAATCCGCTTCCTCGCATGTAATAGTTCAATGATAGGCTTAAGGTAGTCCGAGGGAGATAGTTTCCTAATCATAATAGAGGCCATATTCGAATTCTACGTTTTAATATCACCAGCTGTAGCACACTACAATTAAATATTGCATTATTAATGGTTCCATAACATAGTTTTATATGACATAAATTGTAAGTAAGTATATGAATACATCTAAATAAGTCTTTAACTTGACTCGTTTTTTTCGCGCGCTGAGTTAGAAACTCCTTCAAAACGGAAGGTTTTTTGTGATAAACAAAAACCTACCGCGGTGACAATATGATTAATTTTCAAAAATAGTTGAGAAAACATACAAACCACACACTGTTAGTTTTTTACGACATCTAAGTGTTAGAAATTTCTCATTTTGTAAATAATGTCTCTCTGGAGTACATACACGTACCATTTCCCATGTAAAAGGGCTGGTATTTTTTGGCAAATAACACCAAAAGTAAAGAGGTAAGGGGTTGAAGTTTTGGTGTCATTAGAAGGGTGAGATATTTTTCTTTAAAATGAGACCAAACTCATTGATTTCTATGATAATTCGCTCACACTATCTTAAGCTATACTAGGACGGCCGAGATGATAGTATATTTCGTCCTCACAATCGAGCATTGGTTGGTTCACTTTGTTTTGTGCTCGATCAAACGTCGTATAATTCGGCTTTAAGGCCCAAACCGCCTCAAGTCACTTTTTTCTCAATCTTTGTCCTGCGTCATTCCCTCCCTATGGGCGCTTCCTCCTTCTTCTTCCCGCATCTCCCGTTTCCCTTCATCGGGGGGCCTATCCTCTTCCCTTTGGAATACGTTTCGCACTCCCGATCTTATCTCACCCCACGTCTCTCAGTCCGCCTTCTCACCTTACCGTCGACGCTTTTACCTCCACCCCACCTCCACCACCTTCATCCCCCTCCCCTTTCGATCCCCGTGTTTATGCTATTCAAACCCGCCTCCCCCCGCCCATACCCTCTCCCCTTCGCCTCGAACGACCCTTCCTAACCCCTTATCCCTAAGGTCTGTTTCCGGGAGGGTTTTCTTCCGGGAAAAACGTCGGCGCGCCAAAAGGAAACTCCGGAAAAGGGTGTGCCCGGTCGATGGGGAAGGTGGAAGAAAATAAAGGTATTATGGACGAAGGGGGAAGGAAATAGGAGAAATGGACGGGTCATTGCGATGTGGATATGTACTATCTTTACTGATAGAAAAAGTTGGTTGTTAGACGGTAAGTACTTTTGTCACAGAGTATTTAAGGAAAAAGTTCAGTGTCAAACTTGGAGTGACTTATACAATGAAAATGAGGTCTCTAATTCCTTTGCATTATTCTTAGACAAAATAAAAACCTGTTTAAATCAGTCTGAAATAAAAAAGGTTACATATGACAATACTGTTAAATGACAACCATGGATAACTGATTCCTTAATGAGAAAAATTGTGCGGAAAATATATCTATTCGCAAAACTCCGTCGTCACCCGCACAATGATAGCTTAAGAAAAGCCTGCATTTAATTTAGGAACAATTTTCGTACATCCCTACGCAACACCGCAAACAAATACTATATGCAGCACTTCGAAAAGGCAAATGGAAACCCCAAAAGGCAGTGCAATATCTTCAATGAGTTAACGGGAGAGACGCTGAAAAGTAGTCAGAAATACGAATTAAAAGTTGAATCTCGGACAATTGCTGATCCAGTTCTTATTGCGAATACATTCAACGAATATTTCATTAGCATATTTGAGCCAACTAAAAAATATCCTAATGCAAATAGTGACTCATTGATAATTACCTCACCAAAAGGTAGAATTAATTTTAGTCCTAATTCTTTCTTTCTAGAGCCGGTCACCTCACCTGAAAAACTGTTAATGCTCTCTCTTCAAGAAAAGCTGCCGGGCCTGGTAGGATAAATGCAGGATAATTAAAAATAATCATACCAGACATCTTAGACATAGGAGAAATGGACGGGTCATTGCGATGTGGATATGTACTATCTTTACTGATAGAAAAAGTTGGTTGTTAGACGGTAAGTACTTTTGTCACAGAGTATTTAAGGAAAAAGTTCAGTGTCAAACTTGGAGTGACTTATACAATGAAAATGAGGTCTCTAATTCCTTTGCATTATTCTTAGACAAAATAAAAACCTGTTTAAATCAGTCTGAAATAAAAAAGGTTACATATGACAATACTGTTAAATGACAACCATGGATAACTGATTCCTTAATGAGAAAAATTGTGCGGAAAATATATCTATTCGCAAAACTCCGTCGTCACCCGCACAATGATAGCTTAAGAAAAGCCTGCATTTAATTTAGGAACAATTTTCGTACATCCCTACGCAACACCGCAAACAAATACTATATGCAGCACTTCGAAAAGGCAAATGGAAACCCCAAAAGGCAGTGCAATATCTTCAATGAGTTAACGGGAGAGACGCTGAAAAGTAGTCAGAAATACGAATTAAAAGTTGAATCTCGGACAATTGCTGATCCAGTTCTTATTGCGAATACATTCAACGAATATTTCATTAGCATATTTGAGCCAACTAAAAAATATCCTAATGCAAATAGTGACTCATTGATAATTACCTCACCAAAAGGTAGAATTAATTTTAGTCCTAATTCTTTCTTTCTAGAGCCGGTCACCTCACCTGAAAAACTGTTAATGCTCTCTCTTCAAGAAAAGCTGCCGGGCCTGGTAGGATAAATGCAGGATAATTAAAAATAATCATACCAGACATCTTAGACATACTCTGCCATTTTTTCAACATAAGCTTCACAAACGGCAAATTTTCTGCAACTTTAAAGGAAGCAGTTGTTGTACCTATTCACAAAAAAGTAGATATGCGTGATATGCACAACTATAGGCCGATCTCATTGCTCTCCATTTTTTCAAATGTACTTGAGAAACTTGTAAAAAAGAGGCTATTAAATTTCCTGGATAAGAGAAAATATTTTAGTAGCAAACAATATGGATTTAGAAAAGGTAAAGGTACAGAAGATGATCTGGAAAATTTTATAACCCCTATCTATCAATCTATCGACTGCAACAAAAAAACTGCTGCTCTCCTCTAAGATATTAAAAAAGCTTTTGATGCGTTGAATCACAGGATCCTACTGGACAAGCTAAAACTGGTCGGAATAGCTCTAAATTGGTTCGAGAGCTACTTGTTGTTACCTTCCCAATTTGTAATTCCAAGTGCGTTGAAATCAAGGGAGATTAAGTAGAAAAATAAAATAATTTTTTAACTGAAAGACACAGTCTTTCTTTGTCAGGCCGAGAACTTTTCACCTTACCCTCGTAAGCTTAGGTTGCTTGAGAAATTCAGAACTGATGTTTTTCAGAGCGATACAGAGAATATTATCATGACTCCTCACTGCATCTCTAGATCAGTCAGATGCGATGAAATAAGAGAAATACTCTGCCGAACAGATAAGTTGTTCTTTCCGCGCAAAATAAACGATCAAAATAAAAGCTGAGCTCCACGTAATACACTCCTATAATACATGTCATCATTTCACCTACCAAAAACTTACATCTTTAAACAGCTGGTGACCTAACACCCCCTGCCACACGCCTAGGCGGGGGGATTAGGTAGGGGGAGGGAAGTGAAACGAAGAAAAGACGTTGATGGTGAAGGTCAGGCAGCATGATCTTGGGGTTGTCGGACACAAGGAAGAACAAGGTTCAAAAAAGATGGTCTGCCAATAAAAACCACATCATTACAAAACTTAGCTATTAGCTACTAAAACTGAGCTATGAGCAATTTCAAATTGCTCAAAGAAACCCAACTTAGCCCCTTAGTAAAAATTGTGTAAAACAGCCACGTCAAACTTACAAAAATGATTAAAATCACACTAGTTTTTCATTTTGAAATGGATATAAAGTAAAATGGCGCTCAAAGAACTTCGAAAGCATTGTTAGACATTTAAAGAGCGAAACCGGAAGGATCTTGAACGGATGACGGAAGTTAGTATATTTGACTGGCATGCGATACGGTCGTTTAGCACGGAATGTTTGGGATTTTGTTCGTGAGAACCGGACGGACGCTTCGCTATTCCACTGCCATCCGAATGAAAACAAATGGATGTCTCTTCCGCGAAAAGCAAAGAGCTCCGGGCTCACTCAGTGGGAAGGGGGATTTCACGTCTACCGATCTTCTACTCCTTCCTTTTTTCACTATTCTGACAGGTATCCCAGTCCACAAAACCATTTGTCTTCTCGCGGTGTCTAACGCATTCTTCAATAAATACCGCCGCAGATGCGTAATATATAGCTGTAAACGAGTACTTTAAACTTTTTAGATCATTATATCTATGCTGTACCATAGAGTTAGTATCTTTACTCTATGGCTGTCCTATCAACCACCTATTTGGCATGTGTCACGAGGTTACACTTCATTATGCATGCTCCACACGTCAAGAAAGCTATTATATGTCTATTAGTATTATTCCCAATTGTCTTGTTACGCAACATACGTGACAGGGGATTTCAATCTCCTCACGGCCACTAACCATCATTCATTTCACTCATGTAAAATGCACACACAACTAATTCATCGCAGACATTACTCGTTCAAGTTTTATCAGCAAAGTATTAACAAAGTTTTGTCCACAAGAAACATGATAATATTAGCATCCCGTAAAGTATAAAAATGAAATAAAATGAAGCACAAAATGTAGCGCTCTATATCGATATATTTGACTCAATTTTCATATTGAACCACAGATACTGACGTCCCTTAAAGTTAAAGGAAAAACGATATTTTGATCGTGTTCGTCCTGAAACTTATCTGCTCTTCATGCATGTGAACATGCCCACCAGGTTTAGGCGTACAAAACCCATGCCATTGACATATTTAGACACATTTGATGACACCTTTTACCTAACCACAAAAAACTTATAAAAACACGACTCGGGTTTCAATACATATGTATTGAAAATTCTGAGGAAAATTAATGACCCTGATGTGTGCGTTGTTAACGAATGCTTGCGTTCCCTTCCCCCTCCCCTTCCCTTGAAGCAGTTGCACAATTGATACCTCCTGCCACCTCTCTCTCCTCTCCCATCCCCTTTTTCTCCTTTCCTCCACCCCCTCCCCCATCATCACCTCCCCCTTCTTTACTTTTTCCCCTAGATATAAGAGAGTTCCCGAAATTGTTATGCACCTGAAGATGATACTCATGTATTGAAAGCCGGGTCGTCTTTTTGTGGGTGTTTTTTGTGGTTAAGTAAAAGTTATCATTAAATATGTCTACTGAAACATATCATCAAGTTAACAAAGATACTTATTTATTTATTTATCCATCTTATTGGGCATAGTCTACCTTGAAATACAGCTCTATTAAACTTTTTATTGTTCGAACACCGTCGTTACGAGTTTTCTCATCTCCGAAACCTTTTACAATAGCTTTTCTTTCGTCTTCCGTACCATTTAGCCTATTTTTGCCATTCTTCGCCAAATCACTTCTAAAATTCCTCTAGTCTGGATACATCGTCTCTCCGTAATGACCATGTTTTTTAAACTTATACGACGCCACTCTTCATATCAGCTTTTTCACAGATATTATCTAAGCGTCTCCCTTCAGCGCCCCACAATCAATTGTATTTGCTTTAAAATGCTTCCCTAGATGGGACAAATCAGCATCTGACATTCCTACAATTAAAATTTTCTTTACCCTCTCATCCTTACATTCCGCTCTGCCTTCTCACTTCTGTAAACCCTAATTACCTTCATCTTTTTATCATTTATAACTGTCCTTTATCCCAGCGTTTCGCGCTGTACTTATCTTTGACTAGAAAAGTTGCTTAGTAGGTTCAAAGGAAATAATGAGGAAAGTAGATGAATGAATGAAATCATTATATCGAAAAAAATAATTGCGTTGCTTCATAAGGGCTCGACCGGGATGGAGAGAATCTTGATAATCCGACCTCCATTAAGCTTCGCGGGTGATCCCAGCAAGCATGCGGGGGCGGGAATAGCTTCGTTTGGCGCGCGGAATACCCTTGATGTCACCACACGCTCCGCATCCAGACAAACGTTGCCCGTACCAAAATGGGATTATCGTGTGAGTTTATGAGGTTTTGAGAGAGATAGTCCTCTCCCCTTTTAAATATATAATTAATTCTAACAATGACGCACACGTCTATGCGACTATATGCGTGGGAAGCGCTCTGAAAATGTTTTTCGAAGAGTTACAAGGATAATTACTGTTGTATTTTTGGGGGTAAATTTTCATTTTGGTCCCACATAATTTTTTTCCCCGATTTTTGTGTCAGCTGGAATTACCTTTTAATTTTTTCATGATGTCATCCCTTTTAAAATGATTACTTTTGGTCGCTATTTTTAATGTGTTTCTTGCTAATGCGCGCATTAAGCGAGGAATAATCTGATATTAAATTCGATAGATATTTTTTTTAATTGATCACCTGTCCTCATTACGAACTGTCCTCGATCCATTTGTCAGTCTCATCACGGTGATCCTCAAGAGTTCTCGTTATGGCTGACCACCTTGCCTTTCATATTTTGACTCTTTTTATTTAAGTTTTTCATTGGCATATAAAATTTCATTTTAATTATTCCCTTCTTCCGTAGTTAATATCGTTATTTTATATTGAATCATTAACAAGCGTTTGATATCAAATGTACTCATTAACAGATATGTCTGTAGAGGTGCACAATTAACACAGCAATAATTCTTCGTGCATAATGGTGATAATGCGATCTAAAAATTAAGTATCTTAACAATTTTCGCAATACACAAGTGCATGTAAAAAATAAAAGGTATTCTTGAATAATTAATATAGTCTCTTATTCTCGGGGAATGACTGTTGAAACTACCTCCCGCATCCAAAATAAATATTTCCAAACAGCCGATCGATTATTACGCATTTCTAAGATAACAGACACTGACTGGTTTCAGTTCAAATTCTTCGCATTCCTGTTTTTCTCAATCTTCCGGAAATATTAACACGCGATTTTACGCTAAATAAATAGTTTGAAGCGATATGTTTGAGTTCAAATGAACGTCACTATGGACTAAATTCAGCGGACATAAGCTGTATAAGAAGTGTTTGCAATATAACTAGGAGGGTTTAGGCTAGGAGTGAGTGGGAAATGATGTAACATGATACTGCAGGAATGGATGTGAATGAAAAGAGCATTTATTCGCTGCTTTGGCCGTGTCAAGTAAATTGATGGAGCTTGACCAACTGAACAGATTTATAACAGATGAGTGAGTGGCATTAAGACGATCAAGTAGGCTGGGGGATGAAGAAATGTGGCCGAAGGAAGAATCTCATTAGAGGGAGTATTAGAAGTCTTATGAATAAGAGTATATGTATGACGTTGTGCATAAATGGGGCAGAAGGAAAGAAGGTTTTCGAAGAAATCGGAGTGCGGATGAAATAATTTACAGGCAAATGTTCGTGAAACAGGTCCATCGATCTCCCTTCGTGACTCGCTATTCAGACGTTCTACAGCTGTCATTTATGTCTCGTTTAAAACCTTAAACCATGCATTTTGTTAGCGCAGATCTTTCATTTTCCGTACGCATTATGCAATTAGGGCTTCCAAATGAGTTTGAAAATCACGTTTTTTCACATATTTCAAATGCGCTTCTTGCCATATTGCCGAGTTTCTATCACAATCCACCAGAGGGATACCTCATTATTTACCTTCTAATATATACATACAGGTATTTATATTATAACGTTACTGCCGGAGAGGACGCCTAGGAGGGGCTAATTGGGTAATGAGAAGCGGAAAGGTATTTTTTTCCCTAAGATAAAATTCCACATCGCCTGAAATAATCACCGCGGGAAAATTATAAAAAAATATCGCGTAGTCATGGTAAAATATAGTTACGCTCAGATGTGAACTTCACACTATCACTTCGCCATTTGGTATCCATTTTCATAAATTATCCGAAAATGAAAGAAATACCTTTGCATTTTGTTCAAATAACTTCTTTCAATTACAGCAGAAAAACAGAAATATTAAAGGGTGAAAAAATCGATGGACCTGTTTCACGAACATTAATCTATTTTACATCAAGCCACTTCACGGGTCTAACGTTTAAATGTATCCCCTTTCACAACATCAACCTGGAAAAGGAACGACAAGATGGGTATTTAAAAAAATGGAAATCGCAGCTTATTCGGGTGTATTCTTACTATTTGAACTCTAAATAAAAAGTTGAATAAAATGCGTTTTTTTATTTTGCGTAGGACACTACCGGGAGCTAAATTCATGAATGCCCTGGAGGATAGTTAAGTAGATTGATAGGAGAAGGGATTAGAGTAAAAGCAGAGAAAAACTCAGAATCGGTATCAGCCTGTGATGGAATCCAATACGCCGATTGGTCCAAAAAAATAAGATCTACATCTGCATTTACATACTACCCTGTTAGCCGCCATACTATTTTAGGAGGTGTAATGGTGAGTGCAGCATGGAAAAGTATTTAGTGGAGCTCAGTTTTTATTGTGGTCACTGCAATTTGCAATGTGTCTATCTTATTTTATCGCATCTGTCAGACCTAGAGATGTAGTGAGGCGTCATGAAAATATTATCTGCGTCGCTCTGAAACACACCAGTTCTGAATTTCTCAAGCAAACTAAGCCTTACGTGTAGCCTCCGAGTCTCTAGGGGCTCCCACCTAAATCTCTTTAAAAGTTGTTAAACACTATAAGTTTGCTTGTAGCAGTTTTTAACGATGCGTGCAGCTTTCTTTTGTATTTTATTGATTTTGGTTTGGTTTTTTCTCTCCATGTTTCCAAATGATAACGGCGTATTCGAGGTGCGGCGTTACCATATCGAACTAGCACCTCTCTTTTATTTTTTCACCCGAGGACCTTCTTATCATACGTTTGACAAATCATAGTTTCTTTAATCTTGTGCCGCACAGGCTTTGTATATGTGCTCACCACGATGTATCAAAAGTTAAGGTTGTCCCAGGATACTTGAATTTAACAGAATACTCACAGTGTAGATATGGCTTTTGTTTAAGATAATATCAGATCTCCAACGACAAATCTCTACCCCCGCCAGTATCTCAGCCTTTCCATCCATATCGCCCCAGGGATGGGTCTCTTCGGTAAAATTCATCACGTGAACATTCGGCTTAGCTTATTCTGCGTATAATTTTTTTTTACTTCAATTAGGTCTTCTTCCTCTTCCGTTTTGAATCCAAAATATCTTTTTCATGCAAATTCTACACATCTGATAACAAGGCCCTCCCACGTCAGTCACCTAATTTTGACTTCTGCCTTATTATCAGGTTCTCTGAATAAATTCCTGATGTTGCAAAAAAATTATTTTGAATGCGTTTGAAATCTTGATTATTTTATATTTCAAGGCATATCCTATAGCTATGCATATTTGCATGGACTTATATACCTTTACATTACATGTATCACCTTGCATAAATTTGATTCTGCTATCACATTTACATCGCAAAATATTTTGCCCGGAAAATTTTGCTCATCCCTGAATTGGTCGCAACAGACAATATGTCGTCATCCATGCTTCAGTCTAATGGTGGCATAATCTAGAGGGAATGTCCTCACAGAAGGTCGAATGTACAATGGTAGGAGTATTCTTTTAGCTCAATCGTTTTAAATTCACGGAATAATTAACTTAAAAATGTTAAATTCCCGCTTTTCTCCCGGAGCATAACAGTCTGTCTAGTTTTAAAGGCACCCTCGCCAATATCATAAACTGTCAAACCATGATTTAAACTCATGTTGGTGGACTGTAACGCAAAACTTGATCCACCACACAAATCCAATCTCTACCTTGTACTCTTGTCAGACAAACTATAACGTGCCTATTCAAATCAGTCTTTCCCTCGACTTGAATATTTATTGGGACAGGTACAAATTTTTGACCCGAGAAAGTTCATCCAGCTCGACTAGAAAAGGAGAGTGATGAAACCTTGGAAAAAAATTGTTTGAAGTTTGTCCCAATAAGAAAATGCTTACCTAGACCCAAGACAAATCGAAGCTGCAATAAACGTTTGGGTCTAAGAGACCCTTGCTTTGCAACTGTCGTAAGGGTTGACTGGAGATCAGTAACCTTCAATAGTCTAACGAGGGAAAAGAAATCGTATGTTTCCATAGGACAGGAGGAAAAGAGAAGGGCATATGGAGTGATTGAGGACCACCTCCATCAAGAGGGGAAGGCTTTAAAAGGAAGAGAAACTGATGGATGAATGGGAGACGTGAGGATTGAGGATGAATGAATGAATGAACCGGCAAATGAATGGAAGAGAGGGGTGACAGGGAGGAGAAGGAGAGTTGAGAACAGGAAGGAGGATAAATGAGGGTAAACGCAGACGGTAGAGAGAGAGAGAGAGATAGACTGATAAAGCGTCACGTGATACGAAGGAGGACGTAAAGATAGAAGAAGAGGAGATGGAAAGACATTATACAGAGAGTGGGTGGAGGCGCGCTTTTCCTCGGGGGAAGAATGAACGGACAAAGGAGAAGGGAAACATGTAATCGGAGAGATTGACGCATCTAATGAGGGCCAATGAAGAAAAAAGCAGCGGGGCAAAGGAGGGAGACGAGATTTGGCATTGGTGGAGTGAGAAGCGGAAGCGGGGAGGAAGGCCTCGGAGGAGGGAAATAAATGGAGGAGAAGTTAGTCAACGCTTCGGCGTGGGTGGACGCTTGAAGGATTTGGGGACGAGGGAAGGAAATCCGTCTTCCCAAAAGGTTGCGCGGAAAGCGTCGGAAGGCTCGCGAGAAAGGCGGCGCTATTAAAGTGATTGGCGAAAAGTAACGGGTCAGAAAGACAAATGAACAGTGATTCTCCTTTCGCTTCACGAAGTTCACGAAAACATTTGTCGCTCATAGTTTTTCATTCATAATTCCACGTTCTTCACTCATCAAAAATTCATTGGCCAGGAAAAAAACTGTCCCATTGGTCAGTTTCATTATTGTTCTTCAACACCAACATGATGAGTAAGAGCTAATTTCAGTGATTTTCGGAGAAAAATCAGGTTGAAAGTTTTCATCTACATCCACACCTATGAAGTACCGTGCAAGCATCCACTAGGGAGTGTGGCACAGTGTAATTCCACACCATGGATGAAGCACTCATTCCAACTGAAATCAGAATCGCACATGTTCTCCCGGATGCCAGACACAGGCCAAAAGCAGTTAGGATAAAAATGCGCGGTCAGACCAGAAACTAGGGGAATGATACGTAAAAGAATGTTTAATGCAAAACTTCTCTGTGCATGAAATTTGTATCGTTTTTGTCAAATTTTTTAAAGATATCTATTGTGGTTTGTGAATGCCGTCGAATAACAAATAAAATTATCATCATTTTTATGTGATTGTTTTGACTCTAATTTTTAGTTTTTAGCTAAATACAAAAAAAAAAACGGTCAAATGTATGTATAATTTGTTATCAATTTATCGGGGTTATTCCCTTCTTAAAAACAATTTTTCGCTAAATTGAAATTTATATTAGACAAATACTACTGAGCCTCTTCTTTCTTCCATTTACCTATTAAACACCATGTTATTCCAATGTACAAGTTGAGAGAAAATCAGCGCGGACAGGTAACTTTTTCTAATTAACGTCAGATGGCGGATGTATTTATCTAATATCCAGGATGTGTATAAATATATATTTTTGTCCTTTACTGGTAGAACCACCTTGAAACAGATACAATCCAGAAGACACCAATAATGATAAATAGGCATGAACGCAGCGCAAATGTCTACACCAACTTAAAATCTTATTCCCGGTCGTCTTGAAAACGGCCCCGCTACTCGTCTCAACAGAAAATGAATCACTGTCCTCTGGTGAATAAAATATGAGATACAAAACGTTCACGAACTTGTAAGCCGGCACCTTAAACCTTGTATTTAATAAGAATACCTTCAAAAAAGGCCCAATAATAATAAATGCCAGCCATATGAGAGAAATATGATATTTATGTTGAATGCATTTTAAGGTAATTTGAGTGAAATATCATTTTACTTAGAAATCAATGAATTTGGTCTCGTTTTAAAGAAAAATATGTCACCCTTTTAATGACACCAAAAATTTAAATCCTTACCACATTACTTTCCGAGATATTTGCCAGAAAATACCAGCCCTTTTACATGGGAAATGGACCGTAAATGCACTCCAGAGAGACACAATTTAAAAAATGAGGAATTTATAATACTTAGATGTCGTAATATAACTAATAGCGTGTATTTTGTATGTTTTATCAGCTATTTTTGAAAACTAATCATATTGTCACCACGCTAAGTTCTTGGGTATAACAAATAGCCTTGAATGAATCAAATTGAAACTTATGCTGATAATTATTTTTTATTATATATAGGTTATTATATTATATATTATAGATATTATATATTATATATCAATATATTTTATATTATAATTTCATTTAATTACTTACCATTTCTGTCATATGAAACTATATTAGTGCACCATTAGTAATGCAATATTTAATTCATGTGTCCTACAGCTGGTGAAATTAAAACGTATAATTCGAATATGGTCTCTATTATGACTAGGGAACTATCTCGCTCGGACTTCCTTAAGAAACGAATTGAACATACAAAACTCAATACAGTGACACAGATTGTGAACTGAGGCTTTGGGGGAGGAGTTTATGACTTCTTGCAGATGCGAGATATAAAATGGGGTCAACGAATCTCGATTATTGGAGAAGAAATTTTTAGTTTGCTTTCCTAAGATTCGCCATCGGAACGAGGAGTTATATACTTACGCAGCGATGCTTTGCATTATTTTTAAGCTCTCCAATAGTTACAATTAGAGATGAGGCCGTAAATGCATATGACTGCTGATATAAAAAATATCCTAAAAGCGAATGAGGTCATTGATGTTTATTTATTTTCATTCATGGTGGATTGTATATCATTTGAGTGCAGCCATCAGATTGTATCCGTCTGTTTGATGTTTCTTGTAGTCTATAGAATAATATTGCCTGGCAACGTAATGGGTAAAATGTGCTGAATTAAGGCCAATTCAAATGCACCCGTGGAATAGAGTACTCGAGGACGGAATGATCTTAACCCATTTCCGGCCATTGGTGCGTAAAATGCACCACCTCATAAAAGTTTTTTTATAAAATTTTCAAGGAAATATTAATATTTTTGCTTGTTTGGTCGGTATTTTAGGCTTATATTCCCTATAATTTTTAATATTTCGTGCGTTTTTCATTATTTAA
Source organism: Ceriagrion tenellum (assembly GCA_963169105.1). Taxonomy (NCBI): domain Eukaryota; kingdom Metazoa; phylum Arthropoda; class Insecta; order Odonata; family Coenagrionidae; genus Ceriagrion; species Ceriagrion tenellum. The sequence goes on along the minus strand of OY720640.1, from coordinate 144,771,937 downwards.
ATTAAAGAATAACTTATATCAAATTTGCTTTTTTTATACCCTTTGACACGCTCTCAGCAATAATTTTTTTATTTTTGTGTTTACCATTATTAGTGTACATATTCAGCCACATTTCAAAGTCAAGAACTGTATTTATGATATCTTACCTGAATTTATTTTTTTAGTTCACACCATTGCACTTTTTTGAGGTCATGATTTTAGTGGTGCGTATACGCACCACTGGCTGGATCTGTGAATTTTCTTCACCATTTTTACTTTTGGGGTAAAAGCAAAGACATCTTGCTTGCATGCCTTTGAAACTATCTCACAGTGTACAACATGTATGTTTTAAACTGTTAAACTCCTTTGTTTGCTCATCAAATCTTTATTTGGCTTCGATGCATTTTACTTCAACACTAGCCCTGATTACTCTCATTCCACACGGGTAGACATTCAACTTTTCACAGTATCACTCCTTCACATTTCCATAACATCCAGATTCTTTTCTAATCCATTTCTGAGAGCCAAATCTACTCGCCTTATCATTCCTTCAGACAAACTTGAAAGAAAACATTTTCGCATGGGCATTCTAATATTTTTATTTCATGCATAGCCTCCTTACCTTACCACCCCTCTAACACCCATTTCTGTCCTAAGCTCTTTCCTGAGCCCCTCCGAAATCGTACTTGTTCATTTTCCAAAAATTGTTTGGAGCACCCCATTACCAATGTTGCATACGCGACAATTTTAAAACAATGTAGCTAAGATATTCTGTCCCGTTTCTATACCCAGTGTTCTAACCCCTTTCTTAGTAGTGCGTATTATGTTTCAACGGAAGATGACATGTCTTGACGACAACACGTGCAATTAAAAACTTCGTAAGTCGTTTTCAGTTGTACATTTCAAGACTACAGTTGGAGTAGAGCAGAACAGCAGGGTAAGGGAAAGAGGCCACATTTCCAAATATTTCATTGAGCAGCGATATTCTTCATAGCATGAGAAACATCAACGTGCTCCGCTGGGTTTTATAGAGAATATCCACCAACACTACCTTGTAATCTGTTTTACGTGGACAAAATTAAACACAGCATATTTGTATGTTTTATTAGAATTCTTTTTGAATTTGTCGCATGGATGGTTTCCACTAACTCAAATACTACTTTCTTTGCACATATTTTTGGAATAAGCAGATGGATGAGAGGAAAAGACACCATGAAAACTGCATCGGAGATATTGGCCGCTCTAGAGGAAGAATCGGAGAACTCAGATACTGAAGAGCTGGATTGTGTTTACATTCCTCCAGAAGTTGATATGCTTCCTGATGAAGATAATATAGACGACAACATAATGAGCGAGGGAAGTATTGAAAAGGGGACATTGCAGGAACATTTGAAGTGCACAGGAGATCAAAGGATTTTAGTGAACTGAACAGACCTGAAGAAGAGGAGAGGCCGGAAAACAAGAGAGAGACAAAATATGGGAGAAAAATATTGACAACAAGCCACCAGTGTGGAGAAGAAATGGAATGGAAATCATTGAGCAAAAATGTTTATCAAGGGAAAACCAGTATGGTTTGGTTTCAAATTGTGGTGTTTATGCTCTTCAATAGGGTATTTTTATCAGTTTATTCCTAATGGTGGAGCATTGCCTAATTTTGGGGAGAAAGCAAAATATGGTTTAGGATCACGGGTAGTTCTAGATTTGCTCAGTGTTGAGAAATATCCATCGAAGCACAGAGTATGTTTTGATAATTTTTTTTCATCTCACGCACTCTTCCAACTTCTAACTGAGAGGGGTTATTTTGCCACGGGGACAATTCGCGATAACCGAACTGGGATTTGCCCCTTGGAAGATGCAAAAAGTATTAGAAATAAGAAAGAGGAAAATATGATTATGCATTTGATGAGAACTCAAAAATTCTTACTGTGAGATGGAATGAGAATTCAGTGGTAACGGTAGCTAGCAATAACATAAAAGTACTGCCATTGGTAAACACCAAAAGATACAGCCGTAAAGAAAAAAAGAGAGGTAATTCTAACACAACCTCAAGTAATTTCTGAATATAATAAACACATGGGAGGGGTAGCTTTGCATGATAATGCTGTTGCTAACTACCGCATCCATGTCAGAGGTAAAAAAAGGTGGTGGCCTCTTTTTATCAATGCTATTGATTCTGTAGTCGTGAATTCTTGGAAGATCTATAAATTAGCAAACAATAATCACATTTCACACATTGAATTTAGATCCTACATTGCAGTTGCTTTAATGAAATATGAATCTGAAGTCACTCCAGAAGAAAAGAAATCGGAGAGTAGTCCGCGAAATCTAGGGGTTAGAAAGTCATTACCGCATGAGATAAGAACAGATAGAGTTGTACATCTCGTTCTAAAACAAAAAAGCAAAGCAAGAAGAAGGTGCAGGCTCTGCCACAATCACACCACTTATGTGTGCCAGAAGTGCGAGGTTCATTTACACCCTGACTGTTTCCAGAGCTTCCATGAAATGACCTAGTGTGCACGCACTGCAGTGTAGCCTAATGCACACACTATTGGCCAGTGGTGCGCTAACGCACCATTTTGTTTAACTACGTAAATATTTATAAAAAAAATATCTAATGTCTATTTGAATCCCTATACAATAAATGTATTTTTAAAAGCTTTTTAAATATTGCTTATTTCACTGTTTGGCCGGAGTTGGGTTAAGCATCTTACTCAGTGACTCGACTGGGCCTCTCAAAGCTTTACACATGACCTAGAATCACGGTGATTTTTTGTCCTCCAAGCGTCTTTTGACTCAATATTCCTCCAAGAAGAGGCAAAGGGAGCACTACTTACTACCAGAGCCAACTGGCTATTTACACTGATCGAAGCTTTTACTGCCTATTAAATTCCAGCCACTTTTTGTTACCAAAGTGACTTGGAAGAAACTTCTGAACAAACTCGACGTCAATGTTACTGACCTCAGCGCCAGCACTTCTGAAAAACGACGTTTAAAAGGGCCCTCATCTGATCCTATTCCAAAATATAGGCGACGGCGAAACATCCAAATTCGAATCCAAAGAGTGAAATTCACTTGCATTGTGCAATAGCAATTGTGAGATAAATTTATTATTTGGTAACTTATCTCCCATATGTAATAGACAATCATACTCTTCTTAAGTCGCACAATTTGGTAGCCAATGCCTGACCATCATTTTTACGTAAGAAAACGATCAAAACTTGGTGCAGGGTAACTTGGAAAAGGAGGAGGAACGTCTGGTTGAAAACATTTAAAATAATTTCCTACAGTTTTTTATTTACAAATATTTCCTTAATTTTTTATTAAAGCGGGTAAACAAGAAGGTTTGATTTTGGAAAATTTTGCATGACCAGTGGTGTGTTACAGTCCAAAATGTGGGCTTCCGGAGCTTAAGTGTTCCTGTCACCAGACAATTTCCACTCCATCACCATGATTCCCTGAGTAGTTTCTATGAGGTTAAGAGAGAGGGTAGTTTCATGACCAAAAGAAGACAAAATACTTGTGTTCTCATAACAATATCTCTATGCCAATGGCAATGTAAATTGGACAGTTATGTTAAATAAAAACTACTTCTTACTCCTGTGGCATTTATTCATCATTGATCTGTTAAAGGTATTGCCTTATATTTTCAGCATATAGTCTCAAACTCGGAGATGTTCTATACGATGGCCCAGGATAGCGGCTAAAATGGCTCCCTAAATGCTTTGACTTATATCGCCAGGAATGTTCATTTTTACAACAATATTTTAATTATTTTTAGGAAAAGATCCAAATTTGTTTAAATATCATTTCATGGTACATAAATATTTATTAAAATCAATAATTTTTAATTAAAACTTCGTATTTCTCTGCCACAATTTTTATGCCTCCAATTACCCAGTTTGATGACTGTAGTACTTATTTTCTTGGAAAATATTAAAAGATTCCAATTAGTTAAATTAAAATTTCTGCTGGTGGTTGCAAAAATTGCACCAGCAACATACTAATTTTCCAAAATAAGAGATTTATTTGACGACATTCAATCCGGCCGCAGATATGCCGATAAAATACGTTGAAATTGCCACCTGAACGGGGAATCGAACCACGGTCCTTTGGATTTCCGGATCAATGCGCAGACTACTATGCTACTAAGGCTTTCCAAGTCTATTGACAACTTTTGCGGATAAAAGGGAACTACATACTTATTCCATTTCGTCGATAAAAGAGGTTTATTTACTGATCAGAAAGCCTTGATGCCTTCCTCTAATAGCCACTGGCGGGCGGTGGAATTTGATGCCATCCGAAAATTGCCCCCGGTAATATTTCCGGTGCGATAACGTGTTATGTGGAGGCCTCGATCGCGCTCGCTATAGAAGACCACATTTGAATATCATATACATTAATTTAGGCAAACCGTACCTACATCTGCAAATTACCCTGCAAGTCACTTCAATAGTTGTGGCAGGGGGTGAGTTACCACCAACATGCACTACTAGTATTGAGTGCTTCACCAACATTCTCTAGACTATAGGCATGATGACAATGCAACAGACAAAATTTATATTACTCTATAATGAAACTGCGTAAATTATTTATTAGAGTCATGCAGGCATCGTGCGAACTGAACAATTGTTGTTAAGACCGCCATTATTGTCACAGAGATTACATATTATGTATAAGAAGTGAAGACGATGGTCCAGTATTATTTTGTAACCAACTTAAGTCAAAACGAATAAGTAACGACAGCAACCAACGATGAATAAGAGCTCGTTATAATTTATCAAAGTTATAATTGTGGGTTTTCATGCAATTTTCTTACATTGAAAGCTCCCTAGTTACGTTTATATCTTCCTCCAGCTGCGCTAATAATTTAGTTAACGTCAATGAATACCCTTCCAGAATAGCCCTAACAGAACACGGTTCGTAATTTCCATTCCTTTATTTGGCATCATACGGAATAGGGAATAGGTGATCCTAATGTAAAAGAGACGCTTCCATAGAGAGCATAATGTAATGAAAAGTAGTTCCAAGGAAAATTGCCTATAGCTCTGCAAAAATGTGACTGAATTTCTATATCGTATTTCCCACAGCGGTTTGAGATTGGAGAGGATTCGCCTGGATTTTAACAGATATAAAACAGAAAAAGGAACCATGCATGCTTATACGCATCGAAAAGCATTCCTCAATGGCTCGAAAACGAGTACACGCAAATATATGCGAATTATTTTCCCATTACACCCGTTTTCCTTAACAAAGAAAAGAAGCTAATGGAGAATTTCATGAACTTAAAATGATTCTTTTTTGTCTTGCCTTTCAGTAACATAGACAAAATTATAAACATGGTACATTATGACAACACTCTTTGGTACACTTTGGTATAATTTTCATGTTGATAACAAATATACTATTATTATTTATTGACGAATGGTTAGGCTACAAATGCGTATTAAAATACTTACAGACGCCGTAGAATACAAATGACTTCTTTCTTGGATTTTTAAAATAAATGTTATCCTTAAACTTCTCTCTGTGTGCGACATTAACTTTAAAGACGTAAAAAAAATTAGTGTAGCTATTGAGTAAAGGTCGGCAGTTAAGCTTATCTTTTTCTGTAAACATTTCCATTTTCCTAATTTACCGTTAGAGTCTCAAGTGTTAGCGTATCGCCTTAAACATCTTTTAAAATACAGGACTCTCCCTGAATATATTCCAAAATGTAGAATCCAGGCTGACCGATGCTGATCTCGTTTCCTCCCCGAACTTTGTCTATAAACCCTCCCAGTGAAACTAGCCTTGTCATCCTATCCATCTCTTCTTAAGGGGAGTGTGATGACACGGCTGAAAACTCTTCCGCAGACGTCTACGCGTTTATATTGTCCGACTCTGCTTTGATGCCAAGAGTAAAACTGTTGGCGAAGGCCTCTGGTGTAAGTACTGATGTTTACAGTTAGTTTCGTACCTTTTCGCTTTTTGCGTTTCACATAACTATTTCCATCACGGAAGACACGTAAATTATTCAAGAATTGGGTTACCACCATGACTCGCAAGATATATTATTAATAATCTTTGCAGATATTGTAAGTGGGGCTCCTTCGACTCTATGGAGAATCATCAAAATGTTTCAAAGAGCGCATTTAAATGTCACGGTAAACATTCTCTTGTATCTTTGCAACGTATTTTCCACGGTTCCACATGTGGCGCTTGGGATGGTAATGGAGGGGAATGCGAAGATTTATCCTAGACTGCGGCAGAAGCCAGATGTAAAAGAGCTTTTTCGGCCTCGGTGTTCAGTCACCTTAATGGTGCGAATCTTATCCATCTGCCGGTAGTACCACCATAAAGCCAACCCTCAGACAGGAGGGCTCGGGTAGCAAGAGACTCTAAACCACACGCAAAGGTCGAAAATTACTCGAAAAATTCAGGTCGCGGATGTCCAGTACAACTTTCTTGTAATCGGCATTCATCATTCAGGATTGAAAAATATTGACAAAAGAAGAGATGTTAATTGACATTGACATAAGATGAGATGGACTTTGTGGCTCAGTAAATGTCTTCTCCCCACGTACTTAAAATACAAAAATACATCGAACACAGGGCAAGACCCCGACCCGTCAAGGCACATTTCTCTTTCGCCCTTTTTCTCTCCTTCGAGTACCTTCTCCCGACCTGCTTAATTTTCCGCATGTTGTGTTGACATTGCAGAGTTGGGGTGCCAATAATCTGCTTCCTTAATCCTTGTAGTTGAGGCTTCCGCAAAGTGATCTTCAGTGTTGATAGCTTCGGGGATGACTTATACGTTGTGTCCTTTTACGATGAATTTCTCGCAAGCTTTATAGATCTATTCCATATTAAAACAATCCTTGTACTTTTCCACTAATATCTATTAACGTACTCCGCGTTTCGCAGCTTGTTGCATCCTAAGGTACAATTGTTTACATGTTATGTATTGACAGTTACGATAATAACCAACGCCAATAAAGGCAGGAGAACATAGGTTAGGGGCTTGTATTTCCCTTTTTACAAGCCCCAAACCTATGTTCCTCTGCCTTTCCACCCAAAAATTAGTTTGTTTTCCAAACCTCCCCCCCCCCGTAGCTTATTGGCGTTGGTATTAGTGGAAAAGTACAAGGATTGTTTAAATATGGATTCGAGTATAAAATACTTCCACGAAGTGACGCCTGAGGGTGTAACCTTTATAGATTGCTTCTTTAGGCCTGTCGTACTCTCAATATAATTTACTGCAATCCATAGTCCGGCGATCAGTCAGATTTGCCTCCCTTCCGCCTTTTTTGGAGTTCTCTTACATTTTTTTGGAAACCCCGTTTCCAAGTGTTGGATACGGTGTATCTTCTCCATTTATATTATTCTTGGTTTTGGATATTTCCGTGGACTTCCTTGCCAATCTGAGGAAATAGCGAGTTTCCTTGTCAATAATTTTCACCTCCTCCAGATGCATGTCATGAGATGATGCTTGTACTTTGCAATGACTGACGGGTTCGACTGCCTACAGATTCTCCACAAATCTCTGGTGATTATAAAGGCGGCACTTCAGCGCTCGGAAATTTAGGACAATGTATTACGAGTCCTCGAATTTGCATTTTTTTAACCTGCCGGTTGATTGCAATGTATCGGTGAACAAGTCACGACCGAATTATACAGTTGCATACAGTTGATGAATTAGTTCCAAATATTTGTTAGAAAAACGAGATCATTATCACTAGAAATCAAACCCCCCAAACCCAAACCCCACTACGCCATAACCATTGTATTTTTTGACATTATTGATTTTTTTTGTTGTTCAGCACACATTAACTCTGCTTCATATCTGTTTTAAAGTGTGCTATCTTGTGCAAAGGATAAGTAACGAATGGCATCCTTTATAGCTCTAAACAATGAGAAAGCTGGAGAGAGCGCATGCTATTGTGGCCAATACCAGAAATAATAAAGTGGGCGTGGCTTTTCCGCCATTTTTGTTAACCTCGATTTTACTTTGGCGCTTTGGGGCTGACGCGCCAAAGTTGGAATCTTTGGATGTTTTCCTAAGATAACTTATCAGAAATCAGAATTCATTTGCTTCTTTTATATGCATTCTCCTTCCATAAATGCTCTTCTGGAATAATTAAGATAGAAGTGAAAATGAAACTCAACAAGCAAGGTGCAAAACAAAAATCTCTTCAAATTTGTTTTAATCATTTAAAATTATTTTCAATAATTAAAGAATCAATGAACTGCCAAACAATTTGAAGAAAACAAGTTCATCACTAAATAGAATGAAATACCTCATATTATCATGTAGATTAATATCTGAAGATAATGACTGGGAGAAAACTTTAGAATGTATAAGACATGCAGAAACTTCACCACAAATTAAGGTGCCTTCAACAAAGAGATACCCACAAAATAATATTATTAACTCACTGAGAAATACACTGCAGGGCACACATGGTACTAGGGTAATGCAATATGAATGCGAGCAAGGAATATGGGCGACGCATGCATATCACGGAGGTACGGCCCGCAAGGGCTCGTCGGCCGGATTGTGCTCGGAAGGCACGAAGGTCCATCTCACCACTTGGGACTTAGTGTTATTGTACAATTTAACAAGTTCTGGATGTAGGCGAAACATTGTACCTGAACCTTTGCGGAGCGTAGGCTTTGCCGCTTCATTATCAATATACCAATTTATGCCAATACACGTCATATTTAGGTCATTCAATAATAAAATCGTTTCGCGGAGTCAGAGTTATATGAATAATAATCCGCATACCCAGGGAAAAAAATGGTTAAATTGAGTAGACTCCAAAGCATTAAGGAACAAATGTATGCTTCGAGAGTTTTTTGCCTGAACTTTCAAACAGATGTTGAATATTCTTGCTTTACATCGAGATATTCGTCCATTCCGATGTTCTAGGAGAGAGTAGAGATAACCAATATGGCTGTTAATTCGGTTGTCAGGCTACAATTTCAAGATGCAATGTCCTCTCTGTCAAACTAAATTGCCATAATCGACCCAGATTTAGCCAGAACATGGCATTTTCGAGATTTCGAAATATAATAAGCCGGTTGTACTAAGGGGATGGGGTCGGTGTGGTGGCAAGAACACTGGCTAACCAAACGGACGCGTCCGTGTTCAAATCCCTGCGCAGAGGAGGATGTTTTCCTGAATTGTTTAGCCTGGTCAGGACTCAGTTCGCATTGCCAAGAACTCAGTTCGCATTGACAATTTTCTTTTTTATTATTATCTTTTTTATTAGACGAAACTTGTTTTTTTCTCATGATCTGTTTATGTTGTTTATCTTGAACCATATATCTATATATTGATTTTATTTTTACCTACCTTCGATTTCAGCTGTTTAACATGTAAAATTATTGTTTTTCAATGAGAGTAGCTGTTTTTGTCTTTTTTATACATTGTATGTTATTAAGCTGTATTTATCTTTTGATTTGTACTAAATAAAATGTTAATTTGTTTATTACCGCACCTCTGTATTATTATATTATTTAATTGTATTCTTGCTCTAAGGGACCTGTCCCAGAGTAAAATAAATGATTATTCTATTCTATCCCTCTTCTGTCTTTCACTCTCCACGGCGGCTGGAAGTCGTGTCTGACAAATCCCTCCATTCACGCCCTCCTCCGGGCAGGGGGCGCGTATAAATCAAGGGGCGGTTGGAGGGCGTCCCGTGTCGGTGGAAAGTGCGCGCCTCCTCCTCAGTTAGAAGGGTTTTGGACCCTATCTAATATTCCGGCCCAAACTTCAGAGCGCAATCAATCTGGCTCGTGAATGGGGTTTTTCGGGGCTTGCAAGTCCCGACACGCGGCTTCGCATGTTATTGGCGTCGAGACAGCCAATAAAAGTCGAGTGCCTAGCTTTAGTCTCACGTCTTAGGTTGTATTACCCGGTCCGCTCTCTCGCGAAGTGATGCTTCAAAGATGATGCCTTGTGACCGTGATATTGATGGCAGTGGCATATTAAATACATTGATAATACTGGTCGCGAAAGATTTTCCCTGAAGCAATAAATATATGGCTGCTCTCTCCGTGGACTTAAATTGACGGGGTCATAATGATTGTGCAGTTAGGTGTAAACTAAAGAGTTCTGTGGGAAATCATTGTTATATTTTCATTAAAAGTACTCCAAAATAAACAGACAGGAGTTTTCGTTGGGTTAGCGATCACCAATGCGGTAAAAGCGGTGTGCCTTCCGAGGATTTAGGGGTTTGAATTTCTCCTGCAAAAATTTAATCCGAAACATTCATCCTAGTATCTTTGATAGACCAAATACTTTCTTAGAGTATTATTTAAAGTAAGCTGAGCATTTCAAGATTGTAACTAAGTATAATACAAGAAAAAGTTGGCAAAAATACAGCGTAAAGGTTTCCTTACTTTCCAAAAACGATTACAAGGCAAAATTCTGCTACCATCAGGATCATTAGTTGATCTGCACATCCCAATGCAGCCTAATGCAAGGGCTAGTCGATTAATAACGGGAATTTTTGCAAACAAAAAGGTTTCGCAGTACTTAGGTATAACTTATTGGTCCCGATACCGTTATAAGTACTCCCCTTATGTAGAGATACGCTCATCCCTAGGGTGTTTCCACTTTGCCATAGTTTCCTGGATTGTTTCTATGGATATCACATTCTATGGACGTTAATCATTAAAAAAATGGAATATTTAATTGATAGTACGCTTCAAAAGGTCGAGCGATGGAAAAAAAGGAACCAAAGGAACGTGAAGAGGAGCGTAGTGCTGAAGGAAAAATTGATTGAGAAGATATGAAGATGTCCGGGAATATTTAAAAAAACGCGCGCGGATTAATACCGCCCCTCCTTTATTCCTTCTTACCGGTGCCAATGCGCTGGTCTCCGGAGTTGTTCATTCCGGTCGCCATTCCAATCCGTTCGTCCCGTATACAAGCCGGCCTTTCTCCATTCCCCTTGCCAAACGGACGACCGACGGCGAGAAAAGGGATGCCATAATAGCGGAGCGGGGGCGGATGGTGTGGGTAAGGAATGGCCCCCTTTCATTAACATAGTGGTTTATTCAAATATTTACGCAGAGACCTTCGCGCGTGGGTTCCCTCTATAAAAAATGAAAAGGTTGAATTTAAAAAAAAGGAAGCGAAAGATGGGAAGAATTTCATTTGGCGACGTATTGATGCTTTTTATTGCGAACGCCAACGAGCGTGGATGTGGACGCTCGGAGGCGAGGAAGTGGAGAGGGGTGGAGAGGGGAAAGGCCCACGAAACTGGTCCCAATGCCACCGCTGCTGCCAAGAACTGGCCGGATTTTACTCATGATTAATGCAGTTTTTTTTTCCTCAGCCCGTTCGGCGAAATTTAACGTATTACGGGACATCTTATTGTTGTGAGTGCTTTGTGAGTGATAATAAAGGGTAGATTTCATACGGTCATTTATATATTTACTTTTTTGATGATAACCTCAACACAGGTTCTCTTTCTAGGTTACCGAAACCTCCCTATCTTCTTGATTGTATTTTATGTATATTGTTCGGTGGAAATGAACTACAATCGTTTCATCATCTGATGCTTAAAAAATGCAGAGCACAGGCCACAACAAAACAAAAAAAGACAATTAATACTATCGCTATTCCAATATATAGGTTTTTCCACAAATTAATCACCAGCCGTCAGTTATTTTTCTTCAGCCTGTTCGGCGAAATTTAACGTATTACGGGATGTCTTATAGTTGGGAGTTCTCTGTGTAAGAAAGGGTAGATTTCATACAGTGTTTTATATATTTACTTTTTTATGTAAAACTCAACACAAGTTCTCTTTCTTGATTATCAAAAGCTCCCTATCGTCTTGATTGTATTGTATGAATATTGTTTTGGAGTAATAAAACACAATCATTAAATCATTAGATGCTTTAAAAATTCGGAGCACAGGCTAAAAGAAAACAAAAAAAAAACAATTTATGCTATCGCTATTCAAATATACTTTGTTTTTTTTCACAAATAATCACCAACCTTCAGGAAAAACTTACCAAAACTTATCAAAACTCAAAGATATCATCTTATAGATAGATAGGCGAACATATTGTTACAAACCTTCTTTCTATGCTCCATTAGTGCCCTTATTAAAAACTGAGCTTCAATCAAAACTCCAATAATGCACTTCACCACTTCACCTTCAAAACCTTTACACATTTACATGGCTGGTGCCGTCACACCACCTCCACACGTCTATGCGTTAGTATGGGCGTGTGACAGTTTTGTATTTAGATATAAAACCGGCAAAGAATGCCAAAGGGTTGTTCAAGACTAAACGAGACTTATAAAATTCTAGATCACACAGAGATGAGGAACAATAAGATTGATGAAGTTTAAATTTGATGCAAAATAATATAAAAATTTGAACTATGCTGATAAACAGCATCTCAAAAGAAAAAACCTATCACTTTTCAAAGAACTGAGGAATCGGCCACACAATCTCGGTGCACAAATTCGAATCTTGAGTGCAGGCCAATAACTATTCCATTGTTAATATCACGCAACAGAGGAATTTTCATGCCAAAAATTTGCAGGAGAAATATTCCATCTTAGAACAAAATAAATTTTTCTTAAATTGCATTAATTGAATCTCATACCGATATATTCATTGGATTGGATTGTATTATTTGAGGAGGCGATCGATAGCTAAGGTCATTTGCGCCAAAGGGGATAGGTAAGGGAGGAAGGGCGGATAGAAACCCGTCGTCGTCATTAGCCTGCTCTTATCGAAAAGCGCCAAGGGGACCACGGCTTAACGTCTCATCCGACAGACGGAGTACTCAACTTGAAGTGCCCTCCATAAGACACTCAAGTAAGGATCGGGCTCCCTCTGAATCTTCCTCTGCAGGGATTTGAACACTGGCCGCCAGTATGGTTAGATAAGTACTCTAGCCACATCACACCAACCCAAATACCCCCCGTTATATTCGTCAGGTACTTAAAAGCAGTGAATACTTTACCTACTCAAAGGACCAATTGGTAAATATGTGAACACCGTGCGCACCACACTCACCTGCAAAGAAGGAAAAATTATGAATGAGCGGCTAAAAGTGGAATAAATCAGGCAGAAATAATGCAGAAAAGTTTGAGGAATATTAAAGGATAAGGGAGTATGTTAGAAATCGAGAAACACTATTTATTAAACTTCAAGACTTAACACGAGAATTGGCATAGTCTCATTGGAGGAAGGGGAAAAGATGAGGCAGAAATATTAGATGCTTAGGATGAAGAGAAAATAGATAAGAAAAGAACGCGTGAATCTTAGTATACGCCGACAGAAAAATCTAGCTGTACAGATACAAAATCTAGCAGTAAGTGGTTAATATAGACGTCTAGCTGCTGAGTCAGAAATTTCTAGCCGTGCCATCTAGCTGATGCTAGATGGCCTGGCTGGGCTGGTCCCGTCTAAATGAAGAAGTCCCGCGATCCTCGCATTGGCAAGCGAGGACCCCGTCGCCACCAGAGACGCCGACTTTGAAGATCATCGCTCTTCACACAATATCCTAATAATGGCTCGCATTACCGATTGAAAATTTTTCGTCCCGCCTGGATAGCTGGTCCCGTCTAAATGAAGAAGAAAGTAATCGGTCTCTCAGAGATGAGACCCACGTAACTTTGCAGTGTGAGCCCGACACGATAAACTCAACATAGTCGGGTGTTTAAAAATTGAGGTGGTTCACCTTCTCTTATACTCATAAAAGTCATAGTAGAAATCATCTATTAAAATATTAATTAATTATAACAATACTAGGGCATGTTAACTTAAAACAAAGATGAATTAGCACTGAAACTGAGCTCGTGCACGACATATAGAATAATGCATTCAAATTGGCTAGCCGGCCATAATATTAAGCAATTTCTCAGCCTCAAAGTTTCTTAGACGAAAAAAAGCTGACAACTTTGTCTTAAAGTAGCATGAGCAAAATATCATTTTACCAAGAAATCAATGAATTTAGTCTCATTTTAAAGAAAAATATATCACCCTTCCATTTTGACACCAAAAATTCAACCCCTTACCACATTACTTCTCGAGATATTTGCCAAAAAAATACCAGGCCTTTTATGTGGGAAATGGTACGTGTATGCACTACAGAGAACTTACGTTAAACATGAGGCATTTCCTGCACTTGAACCTCGTCAAAAAATCAACAGTGTGTTTCTTCAACTATTTTTAAAAATAAATCATACTGTCACTGCAGTAAATTCTTCGGAATAACAATAAACCTTCCGTTTTGATGGAGTTTCAAACGAACCGCGTGAAAAAAATGAGTTAAGTCAAAGACTTATTTAGATATTTTCATCTTATTTCTATCATGTAAAACCATATACATTTTGTATATTATGGCACCATTGATTATGCAGTATTTTAATCATGTGTCCTACAGCTGGCGAAATTAAATCGTATATATCGAATATGGTCTCTATTATGATTAGGGAACTACAGCGCTCGCACTACCTTAAGCAATGATTCTGATGAGCTCCTACAGTATGATAGGGATAATTATTCGTGCATCACACAATCGTAGGTCTTTAGACCCGTCAAATATAAATTTTGACTTGTCTTCCTCTGAACAATACGAGTGAAGTCCAAAATCTTTACAGTTGCTTCCTCAAACGCTTAAACTAGTTAAAATTGGATTGAAAGATATAAAGAAAATAAAAGTCATCCAGGTCTACACATAAAACCTTGGAATAAAAATAGTCTACAGATATTTTGATCCAAATGCAAGTGTATCCTGGTATTCACCTTCAGATTGATTATAAGAAAATAAGAAGCAGGCATTTGGTGGAATATTTTTATTCCGTCTAGTAAAAGAGGCCGAACAAAACATATCCACACGGGAGGAAAGGGGTGAATTATATGAAGATGAACTATTAAATTAAGAGAGCCCTGTCAGCAGCGCAGAATGTTAATTAGGAATGCGTCCCTCTCCCATACCTCAGGTGGAAAGTAATTAAAAAATAATGAAAATTTTCCCGGAGGGAAGAACTACGCCACGCGCAAGGCCCTCTCCCCCGCATTCTTCATAATTTAATAATTCGGGGAACGCGGAGTTTAATCAAGTTGAAGTCGGCAAATTATTAACTAAAGTAAAAATTAAGATAAAACAGAAAATGGGATACAGACGCAAACGTGGTGTTTTTTTAGACCGAGAGATGGCGAGGAGAGAAGTAGGAACCATATAACCTGAGTTCTCAGCAGTCACTAGTCTCGAAATACTGTTCGAAGGGTTCCCGCACATGCCACTGAATAGGGCAATTGCAATGAAAACTAAGACGAGACTGCTGTCAATTCCACTCCACGCCTGAGTCTTGAAAGTTGAGGTTGATTAGGATAAAGATATAAAATCATGCCAACACGAAATATGAATGGGTTATCTCAAATGGAAAAAATCTAAAACTTCATTTCCAATACACTGCAGCTAGGGAAACATTTTTATGAATGGCACACAAATTATTTCGGGCCACCTAAATGATGCGATGACATAGTTTTTGCGAATAAGAAAATGTTTCGAGGAAAAACGTAAATTTAAACCCGTTGCAAACTTTTACTGTCAATATTACAAAGGAATAGGAATGAATTCCCAAACTTTTTCAAAAGGCACGGTATGCTTTTATTGCAACTCGTGATGGTGGAAGCTCGAAGAGAAGACAGAGTATTACATTAAATCAGAATATCGAAAGGATATTCAATTATACCAGGAGTACGAGCTCAAATTCATCGTGCGTTTCCAGTGACGCAGAAATTGCCAAGCGCTCCTTCTAAATTTCAGTTATTTGAGTAATTAAAGCAACGCATCTACTCCACCTCCGGCAAAATTGTACTTGCTTGATATAACATAGAAGAGAATTTAGAGCGAGGCAAATATTCAATTACTAGTTGAAAGAGACGATCTTGTTTCCCTGTTCCCCGATGCTGGAATGTTATTTTTTACAAATTGATATCCGAGTAATTAGCGTATAATGAAAATATTTTTTATCATATAAACTGGTAGTATGCCATTTAGAGTGGAATTTTTATGTATGCAGAAAGGTGCACTTCCTCCGTCTGCGTGAACTTTTGTCAGCATCACACTTGAAAGCGTGCGGTAATGAAAAAACTTTCAGGCCGAGTGTTTCGACCCGAGATGTTGAGAGCGGAGTCATAATCTGTTTTGATATTAGCTTTTTTCTCCAACATCACAGGAATGCATCTGATTACGAAAAATACGGTACTTGCTATTAGAAACTTGGCTCTGACACTGACTCGAACTTTAAAATGTCAAAATAGCAGATTAACGCTCTCACATTTCAGATCTGACTTTTATGATGTTTTTCACCAATTTTGCATCCATTCCGCTGCAGTAATGGCAGAAAAACACATTTTATAATTCTCGCTGTGAAATTGTAACTTATAAATACAAACACATTTTCTTATGCTTAGCTAAGATTATTTTGTACCCCTGTTTCTTTCAGCAGAATTCAATTAAAGTATTTTCGTAGATATTTTAAAACTCTTTAGCCATATCGTAGAACGTGCTGGTGGGATAAAGTCATGGCATTTTCGTACGCACTTTAATTTTCTAATAATGCTAAAGGAAGTACTCCAACTTGAGGGAAAACACCACTCAGATTAATGATCCAATCTATCACCAAATAATGTATTCCATCCAGAAGATGATTTAAATGTTGATGGTAATGCTAACCAAGGGCCAAGGCCCTGCTTAAGTCACACGTGACCTACTATTCATGCACCGCCTCTTTTCCCATAAAATATGTACAGTAGCCAGAAAAGCGCGCAGCCAGGATTAAGATTTACGCCGCGACTGCATCAGTCAGTCAATTCAAGTACAAAATTCCAATTTTTTCAAATAATAATTATTAGAACATTTTGAGGATTTAGTTCAAGTATTTAACGTTGTTTTTCTTTTGGCGTCCTTTCAGAATGTAATTTATTCCATCTTCAAGGTGAAAATTTTAAGTCAGAGGACATAAAGTCCATTCATAATAATATCCTTATAACCAATAATCTTTCTGATATCACAATCCTCAACACATTACCTCGAAAACATAGTATACACAAAATTAAATCAAATTCACATATATTTTTGTGGTCTTGCTTATTTAAAATGACACAATTTCACATTTACACTCTTCATACACGATTGTTTGAATAACAATGGCAATGCTGGCTATACGTAGATACATAAATAATACACGCATGAAATCAACAGATCAAGTTAATACCCTAACTGTGATTAATATATTTAATTGCTATACAGTTTGCTCAGCTTAGCTACGTCAGATTATTTATTACACGGTCGAGAATACGTAAATTATTTCTTTAATTTTCGGTTTTTTTCTTTTACGTTTATCCTAGAATGGCAGCACCGTCAAAATCCAAGATATGGTTATCATGTGTAGAATGTTGAGCAAGAGCAGATGCTATTTTTGTTGGATAATTCCGATAAACCGAGAAGCAATAAACATGCTCTGCATTTGCAGATGACATCGCAGTCGTAGCTGGGAATCACGATGACCTCCCAAGGTCACTAAAAGTAATGGACAAAGTTCTCCAAGAATACAACATGAAAATAAGCAAGACGAAGACTAAAATCCTAGTTTGCGGAAGAGAAACGCTGAATGTAGATTTCACACTGAGAGGAGAGAAATTTGAACAAGTGGATTCCTTCACCTATCTTGGAGGTACTTTCACGTGGGACGGAAGAAGTACAACGGACATAAAGCAGAGAATAGCCCAAGCTAAGAAAGCGTTCATCGAAAAGACAACTACCGAGCTCAAAAAAGATACGACTTTAAATCAGGAAACAGTATGTGAAAACATTTGCAAGGAGCGTTATACTCTAAGGATTGAAATCATGGACCATTGGAAAATCTGACCAAAAAAGACTAGAAGCCTGAACCATGCAATACCACAGAGAAAAGATTAACAAAATGGATTGGACACACCTTGAGACACAAAGGATTTGTGAAGGACATAGTTGAACGTAAAATAGAGGGAAAATGTCCCAGAGAAAGACCCCGGAATATGTTCCTGGATCAAATAAAGAGGCAAGTATATAGGAAGAGATACGAGGAGGCAAGGGAACTAGCATAAGGTTGGGAAGGGGTGGAGGGCTGCAGTCAACCAATCTTAGGATTGAACCACCAGTGATGATGATGATGATGTCCGATCTGTGGTTTGACATCCTGTTATTCAAATATTGCCCTGTCTCTCCAAAATAGATTTTATCAGTTTTTTCTGGAAATCGAATATATCAGTTCACTCCTCATTTTTAGATCAATTTTGCTTTCCGTTTTCGAAAAGATGGGTGAATTGAGGTTATATCCGTTTTTAAATCAAAATCTGTATCCTATTTGCTTTAAAATTTTAAAAATTTGATCTAAATGGCTTTAAAAGCTCACCTCACGCTGCTTTCGAAAAACAAAAATCAAAGCACAAAGCACAAAAAAACGACAATTTTTTCGCGATTATTTTTTTAATGAACCTCTGTTTTGTATACGGCGACTGCAGCGCCATAAATGAAAATTACATTTTTCATCTTTCGTATTTCACGTGAAAATACTCTTTTTCCACGGGTTCATGTCTTAATTCCGTTAAACACAATGTAATCTCAAATCTAATTATTCTTAAAAATTGAACAGAAAGATACATTTTCTTCTCTTATATATTACAGAGTATCTTCATAAGAATCCACAATAAGAACAAAACTGCGTTTTTGTACTATCTCGATGGAAACCCTTTAGCAAAATGTGACTATAAGGAATAACAATAAAACCTCCAAACTCATCCCTTTTTCTAGTTAATATTTTTAGAAGTTCGATGCATAGGACTGACTTAGGAACAACGCATAAAAACAGCTTGTTATCGGAGCTAGGAAAAGAGGAAGTTAGAAGTTTTCTGGCGAGGTAATAGCTTTTCTTTTCTAGCATCACAGCTTTTCTTTCTAAAAAATACAGATTCTGATTTATATTCACACCAAATTTCCAATACTTCTCCAATTAAAGTTATTTTATTTTTTATTCATTGCTACTGGCCTTTTACCTTTTTATGCAGTTATCAGACCGAATCATTGCCAGAGTTCTTCATTCAAATAGTGCAATTTTTACTGATTCAATTTCGCTCCAAAACAGAGAGCGGATTCATAATGCCCAATCATGATGGCATAATCGCAAATTACTTTCGTTAGTTATGCAAATCATTTTACGGAAAGGCAAACGATCACTTTTAACAATACCATGGGGGCTAAAATTAAGTCGTACTGTGCAGTCTGTTACTAACAAATACTGTTCGGTGTTGATTATATTATTATCTTACTTTGTCACAATTATCGTTGATTGCAGGGGAAATAGCGTGTTTCATCCCACCTTTGAAACACGTACGTTGTACTTCATACACGTGGCTCTATCCTAACGCCTAAATTAAAAATGAACACTGGGCGCTCCGAAGTGAGCTCATTGAACCAACGAATTCAGACACGTAATGAACAGAAATACCATGCTGGCGGGAAAAGAGCAAAACAACTGGAATTTCAGTAGGAAATAAGTTTAATGTTTCTAGGTTCCGTTGAAAATTAATAGTTGCATTGGAGGTAACACAATGTCAGAGCAGTATACGGTGGCGCAATATCACTACTTGACGTGAAATTCTCTCAAATAATAGCCTACACTCTCCATATGGTCGAGTGGAAAGATGTATTAATATATAAGTCATTAAAAAAATAGAACCAGACTAGATAAATCTTCATTTTATACCAATTATGCTGGACTCAGGATGAAAAAACATGACGTAGAAGTACAGCACTCCATTCAATGCCAAAAAATAAATATGAACCCATGTACATACGTGCCAATCGCGCCGTTCCCTTCCGGGGTAGGCACAGTTATAAAGTTTCACTCATAAATACATATTTGTACACCTAACTCTGCTTCAATAGTGTCCTTCATGCTGACCTATCCCTGCAAACCTCTTTTGCCACATTTACCTCCATACACTGCTTCATACAGGCCCTCCTGTTTTTAACACTTCTAATATTCCTCTTCCTAAGAATTTCCTCAACAACATTCGACCACAACTTTCTCGGCCTACCTCTACCTCTCGCACCATTCATTTCAGTCTTATTTATCTATTTCGTCATTCGACTCTCATCCATTCTCTCAACATAGCCAAACTAACGGAGCATACTCCTTTCATATATGCCCATTACTGGAGCACCTAACCCATATTCATTTATTACCAACTCATTCCTGACCCTATCCATCCTACTTTTGCCGCAAATACTCCTCAAATAACTCATAAACACGGCGTTTAGTCTATTCGTATATCTATCCTGACATACCTATGATTCACTACCATGCAACTAAGTAGGGAGCAGTACTTTTCTACACGGCGATTTTCGCTTTCTTAGACAGGCACTCATTCCTTGATATGCTCCACATGCTACCTACCACTTTTCTTCCAGCATTCGCACGTCTGTTAATCTCCTCATCTATCCGTCCATCTTTAGCAAACATCTTACCTAAGTACACAAAATCACCCATTTTTTCAATTACATCACCATTCGCCCTCATCATACAGTTATTCTCCCCATTCCCCTTATCAGAAACTTCTACTTTAGTCTTACACGCATTTACCCTGAATTCCATTCATTTCCATTCCCACTCCATTCAATTCTTGAATCCATATTATTAGGATAATCCAGATAATATTATCATCGGAATTCTGGCATTTTAAGTATTGGGAAAACGAATTGTTGAATTAGCCTCTCCAAATAAAACTCTATAGTCAAATTCTTTTCGTCATGTCTTGAAAACACAAAAGAGTTTACATAAGTAATAATTATGCACTCTATTCCACTACTTATTTCAACTGTTTTACGTTTTTGACATGGTAAAGAAAGAGAGAATGATGTTCTCATGGGAAAGAGGAATTTGGTGCATATGGCTGGAATGGAGGCCGCGAAGTGATGAACGAATCTTAAGGGTGATCCACAGGTACCGATAGGCCTAATATACCAGATTTGCAAGGCTTGAATGCGCGAACGCATTATTAGAGCTGGAAGTCAGCAAATAAGGTACCCAATCTCTCGAGTTAAACTTCTATTGAGTAAGATATGGTACCAACGTTGCCTCTAAAATTTCTCAATGTAGATATCTCAAGGAGCAACAGGCATGTGTTAGAAATGAAAAGCATATTGTATCATCATTAGTGCCTATGCCACTGGTATCGTCTTGCAAATATAAAAATATTTCCCTTGATAGTAGGAAAAATGCACTCGTCATTTGAATATCCGTTCCATCTCGAGATCTCATATAAATTTTCCTGAGTTCTAGAGACAGGCGGAAAAGGTTTTACCCGAACTTCGCCGTCCCCCCTCTGTTGAACTAAGCGCGGGAAGACCAAAGAAAAAGGATTGTGCTGCCAAGCGCGACTCATTCGTAGTGTATTATTCTGCCGCTAGAAATAGTGTTGCCCGAACCTTCCCATATTTTGTATGTTAATCGGCAACGCTGGGAGAGGTCGCTCGAAGTGCCCCTGGATATTTTTGTGACAGCTGTTCTGTGCACGTGGCGATTTTGTCGTATAGCAGATTCTCAAGAATTACGCGCGGCTGTACTTCCTGCTCTGAAAAAATGCGGTAAAAACTGTCGCTATGTCGAAAATTGTTTACAGAGAGCATACTTGAGGAAAAACGAACGTTAATGAGGGGCTTCCCTGTTTCAAAAGAGGGGAAATTTCGATCACATTAAATCCTTGCACCGGGAATTCATAAAATCAACAAATCGATGCGTGTGTCAAAAAAAATGAGCAAGTTTGAGTATGAAATTCAATGGCTAACCATTTATAAGTTATCAGATTTGAATGTTAAGACGTGGAGAGCAATTTAGCAAGTATTTAAAAAGACAAAAAATAAAAGCTCAAAAGTCTTTGGAAAAAACGCCCCTATTTGTGGCATTCGGATCCACTCTCTTTGTCCACCGTATTTGATCAAATAATGATGTAAATTCACCGCCTTACCACACCTTACTAGTCTCATATGGCAACCAGTGACTTTCTTGGATGAAAAGAGATCTCAATGCAACACATTTTGAAGATGTAAAAGAGGTGAAAAAAAGTGCCAGAGGCATCAAAGAAGATGAGTTGAAAAGTTAAAAGCATTATGGAGTATACAACTGGGAAAGTGCGTTCACTTTGGCGGGGAGCACTCTTCGGGTGACCAATATTTGTACTGAAAAAAATAATTAGAGTTGGTTTAAATGAGGAATTCAGTTTTTTATTGGGTCTTGCCTTGTGTACCCTATGAGTGGATAAAACGGGGTTGAATAGTGTTCAACGTTACATGACCTTATGGAATCACCCCGCAGCTAGAAACCTGGAGGTGGCTTCCCCGATACGCCCTAGATGTCGATAAATACGGCTTCGCCAAGATGGAACAAATGTAATTGTAATATTTACGTTATTACTTCCAATATGATTGGTTTGTCCTAATTTTACATATTCCTTCTCCGATCACTCAAGTTTCACAAACATACATAGCGTGCATGACTAGATATGGCTTTTTATTGCATAAGTCATCTTTGATTTGTTAATCATCGTAACTCGTTCTTCGCAGTTTAAAAATCTCGTCCAAATTTTTAGCCTCTTTGTTTTTGTCTCGCGTCTGCTTTTCGCACCTAATCGGAAACGATATCATTCTGCACCGTTATGCAAATTCATGATAATGCAGCTCCATGATCAGGGGAAAAATTCATTCTCCATTACCGCGAACAGGCCTTACATGAATTCGAAATTTCGGCATGAGTAACCGACGACAAGTGAAATCGGAGCAGCACATGCAAATTAAAGCATTCGACGGCATGCGTCAATATTTATGCCTGCAGTCACTCGGCTCTCGATTACTCGGAATCGGGTTAAAAGCGAAAGGATATGAAATTGGTTATGTCCACAGGTTGAGTCTCTTACACCCGATTCAGTCAGTTATCATATGCACAAACATAGTAACCCCTCCTTGCATTCACACAACTATGATGACTCAGTGCTGCTCACTCTAGAAATCTCGGCCAAGAAGTAAAGATAATTGGAACAGAATAAGTATCCCTCATAACTGAAGCTTTTGGAGGCTATCTACATCGTTTTTAAAGCAAATGACATTCCATTCGGCTCATTTCTCAAAGTAATACCATCTGCTTCTCTGATTTGATTAGCTGGTATGACGAAGGCGTGGAAAATCAATATTTTCCATGTCTTTGTCATTTTTTTATTCATTGGTATAACACAGTTATTGGTGTTGTAACTGTTCAACGCTTCTTTCCATGCTACGTTTCTTATTTGGTGAGAAGAACTTAAAAGCCGCATCGCCTTCTGACTCAGAAAAATGCTACATACAACACGCCGAATATAAACACTGCTGGGAGTATGTAAATGCCAACTAATTCAAATGTTTGACCTTAATCCTACTGAATCTTCGAAGCCAAAGTTGCTCTCAGAGGAAATTAATGCATAGTATAATCAAACTGACCTTTTCTAGGATATGCTACAAATCTTGAAATACAAACACAACCGAGTATTAGCTCCATTTTAAAATGAAAAACAATTTTGACTTTCCACACAGAATTATTTTTAAACCTGTGCCGACCATGGTTTCAGCACCTAGTGCCATTATTAAGGCAATGATTATGCCATTAGGCAATGGCAATGCCATTAGGAAGGCCTTGATAACGGCACTAGGTGCTGAAACCATGGTCGGCAAAGATTTTTAAAAAATTCTGTGTGGAAAGTCAAAATTGTTTTTCATTTTGAAATGGATATATATCGCTTCCACAAAGTTGAGCCTGATACGCTTTTATATATATGAGTATTAACTGCTGCTCCAATTTACATAAAAACGAGGTTCTCTTTCTGACTGTCCACGAGATTGCCTGGTAGAGTTGAAATTCAGTTTTTTGAAGAAAGATACGGGAAGAATAAATACAATATGGTATACCACTCATTGTGACTTTCCAATCCGTAATAAACAACTCGAGTAATTCTATTAATGCTGTTCCATCTTTGTTTAATTTTGCTGTTTGATTTGCTGCATCCATGGTTACCCATGGTGACGTTGCAAAAGATTTTACTATTTTTTTAAAGTATAAAATAAATCAACCCAACTATGGAAACTTATTCAATCATATTTTTCATTCAAATTTAACACATCCCAGTATTTCATAAAAATCATTAGAGTCGTTTTTGAGAAAAAATTCTAATATACAAATAGAAATGGCTCGTATAATAAGTTCAACATATTCCACTGTTATGTTGTGGTAGTTCGTCATAATTAAAACAAATGCACTATTCCACTTATTTTAATTATATTTCAAAATCCAATAAAATGTCTTTATGCTTTTGAATAAAAATCTTTGAAATTTACGATAGTTGACCTTATTAGCCCATTTGTTGGTTTAAGATCGTGTATTAAAAAAGAGTAGATGACTTGCCTGATACATTATCGAAGGAGCATACTTAATAATCACCAACTTTTCAGGAATGCATCTTTAAGATCGCAGGACGAGAACCCAATCATAAAGGAAACCAACCAACTTGATCCTGACGTTATAGGAATGCTCACAGATCCGGATAAACCCGTCGTGGAAGAAAGGATTCATTCCGTCACCGATCACAGTTTTAGAGCTGCCAAAGTTCGCGCAGATTGGGCTTGGTTTTGCGTGGAAACTGCTCGTGGGAGTTGGGAAGGGAAGGATGGGTCCACACATATGGATTGGCTGTGGAAGGGGTTGAAAGAAAGGGGTGAGTGACGTTGAGGTCTGACGTCAAGCGTTCCTACGCCGACCGCCCTCCCCCTCTCTCAACCCCTTTATTTTTCACCCTCCGCCTTCCCTTTCCTTCCTCCCTCTACCCATAAAACACATCCATCAACCCCCAAAGTCAAACAATGCTCCCGATTCTCACGCGCAAAAACACACACAAGCGCTCACACTACCTGCCACCCACCCCTTCCACGTTCCACTCCACCAACACACACACACACCCCTCACTCTCCCATGCCGCTATCAAACTTCCTCCGATCCAACTTCCTCCAATGGGGAGGGGGGCGTTGTTAATGGCGCGCCACCCCCGAGAGCCATCGGAACTCGCTTTTAATTCTTCCGGCAGGATGCGCTAAGCTCCGGTCCGAAGAGTCTATTTAAAATGCTTCCATTCCACAAACTACCCGCCTCCATCTCACCTACTTACTCAAGCCATATATCGCTGCGCCAAATCGGCCTCTGATGCAACAATTACATCAATGTACCTACGGAATACCTAAATGAGGATATACATATTAATATATATATTAATATATATAAAGCTACAAAACTGACTGACTGACTGACTGACTGACTGACTGACTGACTGACTGACTGACTGACTGACTGACTGACTGACTCATCAAAATTCCTGGGCATTTCTAAGCGAGCTAGGTGGGTGAAATTTTCAGGATAGAGTTGGAGTCATGTGTCGAGTTGGGAAAAAATCGAAAAAGTTCAAAAAGTCGATTAGGCTTCGATTTATTGCAATCGAAAGCATCACATGGGATTATATGGAAAAACGAAAAATTTAAGTGTAGACTATTTTTCTTTCGTTCATTAAAATATGAAATAATTAACTTACAGGACTGATTCTTTCACAAGTATGAGGCTGAATGTTTTAAGAATCTTATTCTTTCAATCGATTTTTTCCTACCTACCGTCAAACTGATATTTTTAAACTTTTATTTGGGATTTTAGAATTTTTTTCACTTTCGTTGCTATGGATTTATTCCATTGTCGCCTAGCCGAGTGTCGATTCAGGTTTGGAACTAAGCTAGGCGGGCCAGTTTCAGGGGAGGGTTATATTTATGTGTTGATTTTGGGTAAAATCGGAAAAGTTAAAAAAGTCGATACGGCTTCGAGATATTGCAATCGATAGCTTTACATATATGAGTTAGGTATCCTAAGTGAATGAAATTTACTCTTCCCTTTGCCATTTTTCGCACTGCTAAATACTGGGTATAATTTCTTTAAATTTGTCCTGGCCTCTACCGTACCTTTGATGACCAATTTCCACCAACCAAGCTTCATGATATTGTAGTTTTCATTAAAAAATTGAGCAGTTCATGTAGAAGATTGGAAGAGAAAAAAAATTGAACATGAAAATTAGTATATTAAAAATCTCGATTCCGATCGAATATATATAGTAAAATTCTTCATGTTAGCTCTTATTAAGTATGATGTACTGAAATGAAATATCTAACGTAGAAGAACGTCTTATTAGCCGTAAAATGAGGTTATGATAATCTATCAATGGTTCCACGTTCGTTTCGGTGTACTGATTATAGTATTATGAAAAGTCGCTAATTACCGGATGACATACAATATAAGTTTGTACTAGAACTGTCTGGTATCCATACCTCATGGGGCGCGTATTTCATTTTCGAGAATTATATTTTTCTTTGCTTGCATGTAGCCCGCAGACTTGAGAGCTTTCATTTTTTTTCCTTATTTAAAGAGTATCATTGTCTAGCACTCCCCCCACCCTTGCTTGCAAATTTCAAGCACCCATATAGGCATCATTAAATGGTCAGGTGCTATTAATACATCGCTGCTAAGTACTGGGTATAATTTCTTCAACTTTTTCCTAACCTCTACCGTAGGTTTGATGACCAACTTTAACCAACCAAGCTTCATGATATTTTAGTTTTCATTCTAAAGCATGTGCAATTCATGTAGAAGATTATAAAAAAAAAATTTAACATAAAATTTAGCATATTAAAATTGTCGATTCGGATCGAAGTTCTATTATAAAGTTTTCATATTAGACCTAATTAAGTATGCTGTACTGAAAGGAATATCTAACGTAGAAAGGCCATCAAATAAAGTCATGTTGAACTTGCAGTGGTTCCACGTTCCTTTCATTTCACTGACTATAGTATTTTGAAATGTCGTTAATTACCGGATGAGAGATAATATGATTTGTACTAGAACTGTCAGGTACCTCATGGACCGTGAAATTCATTTCGAGAATTCCATAATATATTTCTTTGCTTGCATGTAGCACGCAGACTTGAGAGCTTTCATTGGTTTGGAAGGATGATGCATTCATTTTTCGATACTTAAAGTGTAAAATAATGCAGAAACCCCCCTTGCTTGCTAACAGCAAGCACCCATTTACTCGTTAATATATATAAAGCTACAAAACTGACTGACTGACTGACTGACTGACTGACTGACTGACTGACTGACTGACTCATCAAAATTCCTGGGCATTTCTAAACGAGCTAGGTGGGTGAAATTTTCAGGATAGAGTTGGAGTCATGTGTCGAGTTGGGAAAAAATCGAAAAAGTTCAAAAAGTCGATTAGGCTTCGATTTATTGCAATCGAAAGCTTCACATGGGATTAAATGGAAAAAACGAAAAATTTAAGTGTAGACCATTTTTCTTTCGTTCATTAAAATATGAAATAATTAAGTTACAGGACTGATTCTTTCACAAGTATGAGGCTGAATGTTTTAAGAATCTTATTCTTTCAATCGATTTTTTCCTACCTACCGTCAAACTGATATTTTTAAACTTTTATTAGGGATTTTAGAATTTTTTTCACTTTCGTTGCTATGGATTTTTTCCATTGTCGCCTAGCCGAGTGTCGACTCAGGTTTGGAACTAAGCTAGGCGGGCCAGTTTCAGGGAAGGGTTATATTTATGTTTTGATTTGGGGTAAAATCGGAAAAGTTAAAAAAGTCGATACGGCTTCGAGATATTGCAATCGATAGCTTTACATATATGTGTTAGGTATCCTAAGTGAATGAAATTTACTCTTCCCTTTGCCATTTTTCGCACTGCTAAATACTGGGTATAATTTCTTCAAATTTGTCCTGGCCTCTACCGTACCTTTGATGACCAATTTCCACCAACCAAGCTTCATGATATTGTAGTTTTCATTAAAAAATTGAGCAGTTCATGTAGAAGATTGGAAGAGAAAAAAATTGAACATGAAAATTAGTATATTAAAAATCTCGATTCCGATCGAATATATATAGTAAAATTCTTCATGTTCTTTGACTCTTATTCTCTTCTTCTCTCTTCATGACTCTTATTAAGTATGATGTACTGAAATGAAATATCTAACGTAGAAGAACGTCTTATATGCCATAAAATGAGGTTATGATAATCTATCAATGGTTCCACGTTCGTTTCGGTGTACTGATTATAGTATTATGAAAAGTCGCTAATTACCGGATGACATACAATATAAGTCTGTACTAGAACTGTCTGGTATCCATACCTCATGGGGCGCGTATTTCATTTTCGAGAATTATATTTTTCTTTGCTTGCATGTAGCCCGCAGACTTGAGAGCTTTCATTTTTTTTCCTTACTTAAAGAGTATCATCGTCTAGCACTCCCCCCACCCTTGCTTGCAAATTTCAAGCACCCATATAGGCATCATTAAATGGTCAGGTGCTATTAATACATCGCTGCTAAGTACTGGGTATAATTTCTTCAACTTTTTCCTAACCTCTACCGTAGGTTTGATGACCAACTTTAACCAACCAATCTTCATGATATTTTAGTTTTCATTCTAAAGCATGTGCAATTCATGTAGAAGATTGAAAAAGAAAAATTTAACATAAAATTTAGCATATTAAAATTGTCGATTCGGATCGAAGTTCTATTATAAAGTTTTCATATTAGACCTAATTAAGTATGCTGTACTGAAAGGAATATCTAACGTAGAAAGGCCATCAAATAAAGTCATGTTGAACTTGCAGTGGTTCCACGTTCCTTTCATTTCACTGACTATAGTATTTTGAAATGTCGTTAATTACCGGATGAGAGATAATATGATTTGTACTAGAACTGTCAGGTACCTCATGGACCGTGAAATTCATTTCGAGAATTCCATAATATATTTCTTTGCTTGCATGTAGCACGCAGACTTGATAGCTTTCATTGGTTTGGAAGGATGATGCATTCATTTTTCGATACTTAAAGTGTAAAATAATGCAGAAACCCCCCTTGCTTGCTAACAGCAAGCACCCAGTTACTCGTTAATATATATAAAGCTACAAAACTGACTGACTGACTGACTGACTGACTGACTGACTGACTGACTGACTGACTGACTCATCAAAATTCCTGGGCATTTCTAAACGAGCTAGGTGGGTGAAATTTTCAGGATAGAGTTGGAGTCATGTGTCGAGTTGGGAAAAAATCGAAAAAGTTAAAAAAGTCGATTAGGCTTCGATTTATTGCAATCGAAAGCTTTACATCGGATTAAACGTGAAAAACGAAAAATTTCAGTGTAGACCATTTTTCTTTCGTTCATTAAAATATGAAATAATTGAGCTACAAGACTGATTTTTTCACAAATATGAGGTTGAATGTTTGAAAAACTTTATTCTTGCAATCGATTTTTTCCTATCTGCCGTAAAACTGATATTTTTAAACTTTTATTTGGGATTTTAGAAATTTTTTCACTTTCGTTGCTATGGATTTATTCCATTGTCGCCTAGCCGAGTGTCGACTCAGGTGTGGAACTAAGCTAGGCGGGCCAGTTTCAGGGGAGGGTTATATTTATGTGTTGATTTTGGGTAAAATCGGAAAAGTTCAAAAAGTCGATACGGCTTCGAGATATTGCAATCGATAGCTTTACATATATGAGTTAGGTATCCTAAGTGCATGTAATTTACTCTTCCCTTTGCCATTTTTCGCACTGCTAAATACTGGGTATAATTTCTTCAAACTTTTCCTGGCCTCTACCATACCTTTGATGGCCAATTTCCACCAACCAAGCTTCATGATATAGTCGTTTTCATTAAAAAAATATGCAGTCCATGCAGAAGATTGGAAGAGACAAAAAAATTGACATGAAAATGAGTATAATAAAAATATCGATTCCGATCGAATATATATAGTAAAATTCTTCATGTGAGCTCTTATTAAATATGATGGACTGAAATCAAATATCTAACGTAGAAGAACGTCTTATATGCCGTCAAATGAGGTTGTGATAAAAATTTTCAGCGGTTCCACGTTCGTTTCGGTGTACTGATTATAGTATTTTGAAAAGTCGTTAATAACCGGATGACATACAATATAAGTTTGTACTAGAACTGTCTGGTATCCATACCTCATGAGGCGCGAGAGGCATTTTCGAGAATTATATTTTTCTTTGCTTGCATGTAGCACGCAGACTTGAGAGCTTTCATTTTTTTCCTCATTTAAAGAGTATCATCATCTAACACTCCCCCCCACCCTGCTTGCAAATTGCAAGCACCCATATAGGCATCATTTAATGGACAGGTGCTATTAATACATCGCTGCTAAGTACTGGGTATAATTTCTTCAATTGTTTCCGGGCCTCTACCGTAGCTTTGATGACCAACTTTAACCAACCAATCTTAAAGATATTTTATTTTCATTCAAATGCATGTGCAATTCATGTAGAAGATTGAAAAAGAAAAATTGAACATGAAAATTAGCATATTAAAATTGTCGATTCGGATCTAAGTTCTATTATAAAGTTTTCATGTTAGACCTTATTAAGTATGCTGTACTGAAAGGGATATCTAACGTAGAAAGGCCATCTAATAAAGTTATGTTGAACTTGCAGTGGTTCCACGTTCCTTTCATTTCACAGACTATAGTATTTTGATGTCGTTTATTACCGGATGAGATATAATATTATTTGAACTAGAACTGTCAGGTATCCTTACCTCATGAAATTCATTTCGAGAATTCCATCATATTTTTCTTTGCCTGCATGTAGCACGCAGACTTGAGAGCTTTCATTGGTTTTCTAAGTATGATGCATTCAATTTTCGATACTTAAAATGTTAATTTAATGCAAAAACCCCCCTTGCTTGCTGACAGCAAGCACCCATTTACTCGTTATTAATATATATAAAGCTACAAAACTGACTGACTGACTGACTGACTGACTGACTGACTGACTCATCAAAATTCCTGGGCATTTCTAAGCAAGCTAGGTGGGTGAAATTTTCAGGATAGAGTTGGAGTCATGTGTCGAGTTGGGAAAAAATCGAAAAAGTTCAAAAAGTCGATTAGGCTTCGATTTATTGCAATCGATAGCTTTACATCGGATTATACGGGAAAAACGAAAAATTTCAGTGTAGACCTTTTTTCTTTCGTTCATTAAAATATGAAATAATTAAGTTAAAGGACTGATTCTTTCACAAATATGAGGCTGAATGTTTGAAGAATCTTATTCTTTCAATCGATTCTTTCCTACCTACCGTAAAACTGATATTTTTAAACTTTTATTTGGGATTTTAGTAATTTTTTCACTTTCGTTGCTATGGATTTATTCCATTGTCGCCTAGCCGAGTGTCGATTCGAGGTTTGGAACTAAGCTAGGCGGGGCAGTTTCAGGGGAGGGTTATATTTATGTGTTGATTTTGGGTAAAATCGGAAAAGTTAAAAAAGTCGATTCGGCTTCGAGATATTGCAATCGATAGCTTTACATATATGTGTTAGGTATCCTAAGTGAATGAAATTTACTCTTCCCTTTGCCATTTTTCGCACTGCTAAACACTGGGTATAATTTCTTCAAATTTGTCCTGGCCTCTACCGTACCTTTGATGACCAATTTCCACCAACCAAGCTTCATGATATTGTAGTTTTCATTAAAAAATTGAGCAGTTCATGTAGAAGATTGGAAGAGAAAAAAAATTGAACATGAAAATTAGTATATTAAAAATCTCGATTCCGATCGAATATATATAGTAAAATTCTTCATGTTAGCTCTTATTAAGTATGATGTACTGAAATGAAATATCTAACGTAGAAGAACGTCTTATATGCCGTAAAATGAGGTTATGATAATCTCTCAATGGTTCCACGTTCGTTTCGGTGTACTGATTATAGTATTTTGAAAAGTCGCTAATTACCGGATGACATACAATATAAGTCTGTACTAGAACTGTCTGGTATCCATACCTCATGGGGCGCGTATTTCATTTTCGAGAATTATATTTTTCTTTGCTTGCATGTAGCCCGCAGACTTGAGAGCTTTCATTTTTTTTCCTTATTTAAAGAGTATCATCGTCTAGCACTCCCCCCACCCTTGCTTGCAAATTTCAAGCACCCATATAGGCATCATTAAATGGTCAGGTGCTATTAATACATCGCTGCTAAGTACTGGGTATAATTTCTTCAACTTTTTCCTAACCTCTACCGTAGGTTTGATGACCAACTTTAACCAACCAATCTTCATGATATTTTAGTTTTCATTCTAAAGCATGTGCAATTCATGTAGAAGATTGAAAAAGAAAAATTTAACATAAAATTTAGCATATTAAAATTGTCGATTCGGATCGAAGTTCTATTATAAAGTTTTCATATTAGACCTAATTAAGTATGCTGTACTGAAAGGAATATCTGACGTAGAAAGGCCATCAAATAAAGTTATGTTTAACTTGCAGTGGTTCCACGTTCCTTTCATTTCACTGACTATAGTATTTTGAAATGTCGTTAATTACCGGATGAGAGATAATATGATTTGTACTAGAACTGTCAGGTACCTCATAGACCGTGAAATTCATTTCGAGAATTCCATAATATATTTCTTTGCTTGCATGTAGCACGCAGACTTGAGAGCTTTCATTGGTTTGGAAGGATGATGCATTCATTTTTCGATACTTAAAGTGTAAAATAATGCAGAAACCCCCCTTGCTTGCTAACAGCAAGCACCCATTTACTCGTTAATATATATTATTATTAATTATTATTAATTAATATATATAAAGCTACAAAACTGACTGACTGACTGACTCATCAAAATTCCTGGGCATTTCTAAACGAGCTAGGTGGGTGAAATTTTCAGGATAGAGTTGGAATCATGTGTCGAGTTGGGAAAAAATCGAAAAAGTTAAAAAAGTCGATTAGGCTTCGATTTATTGCAATCGAAAGCTTCACATGGGATTATATGGAAAAACGAAAAATTTAAGTGTAGACCGTTTTTCTTTCGTTCATTAAAATATGAAATAATTAAGTTACAGGACTGATTCTTTCACAAGTATGAGGCTGAATGTTTGAAGAACTTTATTCTTTCAATCGATTCTTTCCTACCTACCGTAAAACTGATATTTTTAAACTTTTATGTGGGATTTTAGAAATTTTTTCACTTTCGTTGCTATGGATTTATTCCATTGTCGCCTAGCCGAGTGTCGACTCAGGTTTGGAACTAAGCTAGGCGGGCCAGTTTCAGGGGAGGGTTATATTTATGTGTTGATTTTGGCTAAAATCGGAAAAGTTAAAAAGGTCGATACGGCTTCGAGATATTGCAATCGATAGCTTTACATATATGAGTTAGGTATCCTAAATGCATGTAATTTACTCTTCCCTTTGCCATTTTTCGCACTGCTAAATACTGGGTATAATTTCTTCAAACTTTTCCTGGCCTCTACCATACCTTTGATGGCCAATTTCCACCAACCAAGCTTCATGATATAGTCGTTTTCATTAAAAAAATATGCAGTCCATGCAGAAGATTGGAAGAGACAAAAAAATTGACATGAAAATGAGTATAATAAAAATATCGATTCCGATCGAATATATATAGTAAAATTCTTCATGTGAGCTCTTATTAAATATGATGGACTGAAATCAAATATCTAACGTAGAAGAACGTCTTATATGCCGTCAAATGAGGTTGTGATAAAAATTTTCAGCGGTTCCACGTTCGTTTCGGTGTACTGATTATAGTATTTTGAAAAGTCGTTAATAACCGGATGACATACAATATAAGTTTGTACTAGAACTGTCTGGTATCCATACCTCATGAGGCGCGAGAGGCATTTTCGAGAATTATATTTTTCTTTGCTTGCATGTAGCACGCAGACTTGAGAGCTTTCATTTTTTTCCTCATTTAAAGAGTATCATCATCTAACACTCCCCCCCACCCTGCTTGCAAATTGCAAGCACCCATATAGGCATCATTTAATGGACAGGTGCTATTAATACATCGCTGCTAAGTACTGGGTATAATTTCTTCAATTGTTTCCGGGCCTCTACCGTAGCTTTGATGACCAACTTTAACCAACCAATCTTAAAGATATTTTATTTTCATTCAAATGCATGTGCAATTCATGTAGAAGATTGAAAAAGAAAAATTGAACATGAAAATTAGCATATTAAAATTGTCGATTCGGATCTAAGTTCTATTATAAAGTTTTCATGTTAGACCTTATTAAGTATGCTGTACTGAAAGGGATATCTAACGTAGAAAGGCCATCTAATAAAGTTATGTTGAACTTGCAGTGGTTCCACGTTCCTTTCATTTCACAGACTATAGTATTTTGATGTCGTTTATTACCGGATGAGATATAATATTATTTGAACTAGAACTGTCAGGTATCCTTACCTCATGAAATTCATTTCGAGAATTCCATCATATTTTTCTTTGCCTGCATGTAGCACGCAGACTTGAGAGCTTTCATTGGTTTTGTAAGGATGATGCATTCATTTTTCGATACTTAAAGTGTAAATTTATGTACAAAGCCCCCTTGCTTGCTAACAGCATGCACCCATTTACTCGTATATATATAAGCCTACATATGGTATTTCATACCATAAGAATGGTTCCTCTAAACATGAGAATACATTAGATGTTTGGCCTCCTCATGGCCATTCCCAGACTTTCGATCACTAAACGTTCTCTTTTCTTCCGCTCTCTCTCCTCTCTCCTCTCTATTGAATTCCCTCCCTCCCCACACATCGATCCTTTTGCACTTTCATCTCAATCCTTTATAAGCCTTCGTCTTTCGAATCTTTCACCTACGTAGTTATTCCCCCATTTTTCTTTTTTTATATATTTCCAAAATTTATGCTTGTAACCTGTTGTTAACTTTGCTTGTATATGTCTTTAAGTGTTTGTGTTGTTACTTTAAATAAGTAAATAAATAGGCTATATAATGCATAAATTTTCAGCTAAGTTTTCCACGATATTTCCTTCGGCACATTGAACTTAAATAGTTTGAGTTGATTAGCAAATAATATAATACTGAGCGAAACGTGTTCAAAAATAAGAAAATTATCCAAACTAATGGACTTTGTATAAAATACACGCACCTTCTCATATAATTTCGTATGTTTTATCAAATCAATAGATAAAGGATCCTATATCATTTGTTCAAATGGAATTTTTGCTTTAAAAGCTGCTGTAATTTTTGCCAACACGATAGATGCAATTGATACCTTCAGCTTGAAAAGCGATTTCAAAAATATTTTTTCTATAATATTGTGCATGTTTTTTATTTGTTATATTTATACCTTATTTTGGAATTTTACAGCTAATAAATGCCATCAAAAAAGCTGTAACTTGATAGCAATAAAAACAAGAGAGTCAAATCCAGCGTATCTTTTGACTAAATATGCCACACTAAAACCTCATAAAATAGCGTAAGTGACAAGCGTCTGTGGCATTTTCGTTGGTTAGACATATATGTGGCTTTTTTTTTAGGGTAAGGTTACTTAGGAGTGATGTAAAAGACGAGACAAGCTTGATGTAGGCAGTTGCCTACTCTTTGACAATCGGGAATCGGCACGGTGCACCCATAGAGAGAGGACATAAGCGTTAAAGGTCCTGTACATGAATATACATAATGGATTGAAATGTTTTGAATCGTTGCCTAGGCTACGTATTGCCTAAATTTCCACTTTTAGTTCACCCAGCGTTGCTTCGAAAAAAGTCTTCAGTTGAATCGTAAATGGCCATTGTTAAATGTTGCTAACGTGAGACAGGAAGATATTCAATAACGATAGAGTAGATACGAATTACTTGATGCTTTGAATAATAGCGGGATATTTTTGTGACCCAACGGTTAATTTGTAAATGCTAGAGAGGAGATATCTACTACAATTGTTTATTTACAATATTTCGACTGTATTTACATTTGAACTGCCATCTTTTATCACTAGGCGGCGCCACAATCCAAAAAAGTTCTTTGTTAACGGAATTCTAGACAACAGCTTTTGGCGACGAGAACAATCCATAATATATATTCATGCTTCTAACAATGAAAGTCGCTCAGAAAAAGCAAAATGCAAGTGAATTACACTATCAAAATGGCCTGGTTACAGCATCAACAGCATTTTGAGCGGTCCAATGTAATATTTCACATATTGAAGCTACCAGTGTTTGCATAAACGAAAC
Organism: Ceriagrion tenellum; assembly: GCA_963169105.1. Lineage (NCBI taxonomy): Eukaryota > Metazoa > Arthropoda > Insecta > Odonata > Coenagrionidae > Ceriagrion > Ceriagrion tenellum. The sequence continues at coordinate 144,735,754 of OY720640.1, read as the reverse complement.
CTGCTTCCAGGCGTTTCCACCGAGAAAATAGATAAATTTATTATTATAAATATTTTTGCTACGTATAGAAAATTATTCGAAAAATCATGTGAGATATGCTCTATTCAATACGATCTTTACCATAAACTTGAAAAGTTTGTCTTTTATTCATTATACGCAACTAAATTTTACCTTTAAGTGCTACTTTCCTCGCAAATTGAACAAATCATTTGGGCTACATAGAAATTTGGTGAATTGAAATAATACATGGGAAAGTGTATTAGAAATATGTTTGATTTATTGGTGGTTCAATCCTAAGTTTGGTTGACTGAAGCCCTCCACCCTTCCCTATCTAATGCTAGTTCCCTTACTTCCTGGTATCTCTTCCTATGTACTTTCCTCTTAATTTGGTCCATGAACTTATTCCTGGGTCTTCCTCTGCGGAGTTTTTCCTCTATTTTGCCTTCAATTATGTTCCTTACAAACCCATCGTGTCTCAAGGTGTGTCCAATCCATCGTGTTCTTCTTTTTACATGCTGTTTCATAATATGGTCCTCTTCTCTTCTACTCTTCCGTACATTTCATCATTTCGAACTAATTCCGTCTACTTTCATCTCCAGCATCCTCCTCCAACACCAGATTTCGAAGGCTTCTATTCTGCTCTGGTCAGCTTTTCCAATGGTCCCTGCTTCCGATCCATTGAGTGCCACGCTCCACAAGAATGTTTTCATTTACTGTTTCCTGGTTTGTAGTCCTATCTTCCTTGAGCACAGTAGTTGTCTTTTTCCATGAATATCTTCTTAGTTTGAGCTTTAATTGATGTCCGTTGTACTTCTTCCATCCCACGTGATGGAACTTCTATGATAAATGAATGAATTCACTTGTCCAAATTTCTCTCCTCTGTGTGTGACTTCAACAGTTATTTTTTATTAAGGGATTTTTTTATCTGGTTTAAATGCCACTTTCATTTGAAACTGTTTTAAAGAAGCGATAATTTTTGTATAATTTATTACATTAATACAATAAATGCATCTAACCGTCTTATGGCTGAAAGCAAAAGCGCTTGGGAATGGAATGAATAGTAATGAGATCCATGACGTTATACACCTCGTACAAATATGTTATGGTCGCAGGAATATATTGACCAGTTTCATAAGTTATCTACCAGTAGTTAATTTATTCGTATGTTTAACCAAATTGTCCTTCTCTGGATAAAATGTATGATAGTTTATCGGGTATATAATTTTTAATGGATGTAATAATTATTAAGTCAGAGTAAACAAAATGATCGTTCGTCTCAAAATTAGTCTTTTATCAAATAATTTAGGCTCCGAGTGAATCATTGTACTTCCACCATATTGACTACTTATGGAGCTCATAACTCCATTTCATAAGTTATAAACCCATTTACAAAACCAGTAAAATAATGGAATGTTTTCTGCAACGCTTATTGAATGATGGGGATCCATGGCTCATGGGTCCCATGACTCTATGGAAAAAACATGCATCGTTTCCGAAACTGACAACTTTCAGAACAGCAGTTAAAGGAACATCTGGAACTACGGCCAAGCAATGCGACTCGAATACGTAATTTGCTACCGGAAAAATTCAACACAATTTGCAAGGACCGTATTCAGAAAGCTCATCTGCCAATTCTTTTCGGAATTATAGTGGATGATATTATTCAGGAAGAAAGCGTTGGACCAGCGCGCATATATATATATATATATATATATATATATATTGTGACGATACGCACCATAGGACGGGATTGTGGGCCCCACTTTGGGCGCCAGATGTGACGATACGTACCATCGGACGAGCTCGCCAACTCTGATGTTGGTCGATTTCGATCCCCGGCCCCACTGGTTAGAAACCAGCTGCGATAGTGCATACCTTCACGTAGTCCGCTGATTGGCCCACAGCGGGTCGACGGCGGACGGGTCTTACTGAAAGGAAAACCACGTGGGTTCTACGGCACGCGATCACGAAAGAGAAGGAGAATACGGGAATTTAGGAGCTCAGTGCGAAGCACAGCAAAGACGAAACGACCTCGTTCAGATTGTGAATGGTTTTAGGCATTTATTGGCAAAACAAAAAATAAACAGAAGCAACTTTCTCCTTAAATCTAATGAGGGATGAAATGATTATCCGTTTGAATGACACACTGATGGAAAGAACACAAAAACGCAATAACCCACCAAAAAAACTAACACTAACACATAACAAAATTCACAATGGCCTCTGTAAGAATCTCTACTACAATTCTTATTGTCGAGTTGATTGTCCACCTTGAATTTTACATGCTCCGCGTCCGATCGTGCGAAAGTGTCCAGCACTATTAGGATCTACAACACAAATCACAAGGACGGGAGAATAATTATACAGATTTTTGCTTTGTGACAAGCTTAGTAACGTTAAGTGGAATTGTTCCCGAGTCACTATTACATGCGATCACCTCCACTCGAGGTGTCTTCTTCGGTGGAGAAATGCTGGTTGGAGCAGGAAGAGTGGATAATTCACTATCCAGGGAGAAGGGGATTTGTAGAGTACTTATGTGTCAAGCTGTGGCTCCACGTCGAATTCACCGCTGGGCGCGTCATCAACCCACAGGTCTTTGGTTGCCTGAGGTTTTCTGGATGATCGGCGTATGGGCGTTAGACGACGTGAGGAATTTCCTTGACACTGCACCTCGGCCCTCTTTTCTCTCTCTCTCTGTCTTGCTCCCCGGTGCTCTGCTGAACCTTGCTGCCAGACTACGGAGTACATGGGACTACCTCCTCGCACCTTCCACCAACATAACTCCCAGACGCCTTGCGCCGGGCCCGTTTTATACGGTCGTTCACGTGACACAAACACAAAATGACATGCGAAACCCCTATTGTAGTTGAAAGTGAGGCCTAATCGTCGTCAAAACGCTCGTCTAATGCTGTGCCCGCGAAATATGAACGAGCAAAAGCTGGAGACAGGGAACGTCCGAAGCGAAAAAATGGAATAAAAAATGAAACGTGACTTGTGCGGGGCATACCGTCACAATATATATATATATATATATATATATATATATATATATATATATATATGGTCGCAAAAGCGAAGAAGACCTTCTTCAGTCTTCTTCGCTCTTGCGACCAATGTGCTAGTGGCACCGAAATATTAAGAAACTTTGTGTGTTCATTTTTTGTTTCTCTGTGTTTATCGTCTGCCTTCCTCTGGCAAACTGTTTTTATATATTCGTCACTTGAGTGATCCTATCCTAAGTGCAATTATATATATATATATATATATATATATATATATATATATATATAACTGCACTTAAGTGACGAATATATATAAAATTTTGCCAGAGGAAGGCAGACGACAAACACAGAAAACAAAAAAATGATGAACACACTTACAAAGTTTCTTGATATTTCGGTGCCACTAGCACCTTGGTCGCAAGAGCGAAGTATATATATATATATATATCTTTGCGCTGAAAACCGTTCACCAGGGAATAGTCATTGAGATTCCATGGAGTTAGATCAACACAATCCCAATCGCGAAAATTATGAGAAGCGAAAACATTGCAACCCTTAATAAGGAGAGTAGAGTTGTGATATGAAAAATCAAATCAGTTTAGCTGCAGTAATTTTAAGACTTGTATTTGTCTTCAGCATCGTTATTTTGAATGTAGCATCATATGCCAAAAAAATAATGTACATATATTTTAGGCTGAAAATGGAAATTATTCAATATAAATAACACTCTCTTCTTAAATGATGACCGTTTAAATTTTTTTAGATTTTTAAATTTTTTTAAAAGTTTAAATCGTGGCATCTTTTTATTGTAAATCGATATAAACATATTCCGTGTTTTGTACACATTATTAAAACTGCTGGAATTTTTTATAACATTTTATTTATAACATGACTTCATTTCCTTAACCCTGATGAAGGCGTCAGAATATTTTCTCAAAATGGTTCATAATGATTTTTGGAATACCACATTAATAGTTTGACATTTTCATGATGGTAAAATGCTTTCATGCCCAACTTTATTGAAAATCCCGTTATATACGCAATTAACCATTTACAACTCTAAATAGGATAGTAAGAATATTTTCAGCCAAAATACATTTGATAGCTGATGATCGCATCCTCCATAGGAGGATACCACAGGTCAAATGGATGGAGAGAATAAGAAATGAGGAAGCATGCAGAAGGGTGAGAGAGGACTGACTATGTGGAATACGATACAGAAAAGAAGAATCCGATGGATTGGGCACACCTTGAGACACATACATACCAATCACGCCGTTCCCTTCCGGGGTAGGCAAATACATATTTGTACACCTTACTCTGCTTCCTCCTCCGTACTGACCAATCCTTGCAAAACTCTTTTGGCTTATTCATCCCCCATATTCATGCTTCATACACGCTCGCCTGTTTTTAAGACTCCTAATATTCCTCCTCCTAGGAATTTCCTCAATCACATTCAACCACAACTTTCTCGGCCTACCTCTACCTCTCGCACCATTCATTTCGCTCTTATATATCTGTTTCGTTATTCGACTCTAATCCATTCTCTCAACATGACGAAACCAACGAAGTACACTCCTTTCATATATGTCCATTCAACAAGTAATTATAAAATTGAAGGAAAAGTAACGGAAAGAGTCCTACGAGGAGGGCCACGGGATAAATACGAAGTACAGATAAAGACTTTATTGTACAAGAATAGCTACCAGGAAGTAAGTTTGCTAGTATTAGACAGGGAACGATGGAGGGCTGCAGTCAGCCAATCTTAAGATCGAACGACCAATGGTGATGAGCTGATGGTTTAGTTTGATGCAATTATGAAAGTAAGCATCAATTTCATTAAGATAGTAGGATCAGGTAGGCTCAGTAGCGACTGTTTTGTATTTCCGGCGGTCGAGAACATCTGGTCCCATCTGGCCGGAAATCGAGGGATCCGGGTTCGAATCCCGGTCAAGGCGGATGATTTTTTCTCCGTAGAATTTCGCACAACTGTGCATTGTGGGTGACTCCGTAAAAGTGTAACTCCGTGGCTAGTCCCGGATAGCTCAAAATCTGGAAGATTAATTATATTTTCCGATAGCATTTGCTGCCATTAGCACCAGAATTACGAGTTTACCGCACCTTTACGCTACATCGCTCCCAGCCAAGGGTTTATAATGTGTGCTAAAGGCATCGATTCGCTCTCGCTTTGAAATTCGTGAAGAAAGAATGAGAAAATATGGGCTTGGCATCGATATGCACCTAAATATCGCACGCATGCTAAAAATTCTACTTACTTTCCGCCAAAGAGTCCCACTTGCAGCCCACCCGTCGGATCCACGGACTTCCACGAGGAAGGAGCGGACGATCGCTCTCTTTTTAACTTTCTCGACAGGAAGGAGTGGGAGGCTCATTGGATCAACCCCTTTTCGGCGCTGAAGTTCGAAATCCATTCCCCTCTTTGCCTCCTCCGCAAGCAAATCCTTTTTCCGGTTAGTTCAGCCGAGAGAGGGAGATAGGTTCTAAGGGTTCAACGGGTGGAAATGAGCGAAGATTCGAATTTTTGTTCCAAATCATAGACTCGGCATCCTTGAACTTAATCTCCTGCCAAATGATTCCACTCTGGCCATTCAGAGAGTTGAAGAGCAATAATTAGTGTGATATCTCAAGCTGACTACGCGTCCATTGCGCGAGCTCAGCTGTAAATCATCCATTCTCAAGCCAGCTCAGAAGAAGCGGAAAGAACTAGAAAAAATGCAACAGATTGGCAGAAAACAAGCAACTCCGCATAAAAAATACGAAACTGCTATTTAAATGACCTCTCCTGTTGGCAAGTGAAGACATGCTCTATACCCATGCTATGGCTAGCATATTATCATTTAAGGGAGAAATTCAAGCATTTATTTCTTTTCACAATTCGTTGATTAGTTATTTTTTTGCACGGCATGGCATATTACACATTGTATCTTATATTTAAGGGACAGTAGAGGTAAAGTTATAGAAATTCTGTGGTACTATGTGACTATTGATTGCAAAAGAACGAATTCCATGCATGAGTTGCGGGATGTTACTTGCTAAAAGATAAAGATAAAATTCAGTTAATTTTTTTATAACCAATTACAATATCACGAAAATACTCATTAAATTTTCTAACTAGGTTTAGCTAACCGGCCAAATTTTCGGAAAACATCACCATCATCACAGTAATTATTAGTTTCCCTCAATAATGAAAGTTTATGACGAGACAAAGCATTGATATTTACATTTCAGGTTGAAATTTACAAATATTTTAGTGATAGCGTTAATAGCCGCTCATCACCACAAGTTGTCACCTGATACTTCCTCATTCTTAAGATCTATGGATAGAGGACAATTGACTACTTATATAAAAAAAGATTTTATCACAATAACAGAGAGTTATTCAGTACCAGCGGAAGGTACCCTTGAAATTCAAACTTACTAACCTGAGAAAAACAAACTTACTAACTAATGACATCAATCGAAATATATCGATATATATATATAACGCACAATGTATTTACTGTGGATTATATGGATTCTTCTATTTCAATGGATACCCTCTGGGCCTATTTCACCATATGAGGTTTGGCTTCAACAATGCTGTCGGTTGTCAAGGGGACTTCGTACCAAAAACGATGAATTTTCAGCAATTTGATGGTTGATTTTTTCTAAATTTAAGTAAATAAATTGAAAAACAAAAATTAATTGCAAGAATAAAATGTGTATTCATTTTTCGTTGCAAGGGTCTTTGTCGCGACTTTGTACATTCATTATTTCTAATTTAAATATGCAAAAGAAAAAAGATCTGCATGCCAGAAAAACGAACTATACATGTATTTATTATGGAAACGCTATTACTCGTCTGGAGTCGAACCGGAGACCATTAGGTAAACAACAAGTAGCCATAAACCTTACGAATGACATAATGAATCATGTTACAAAGCCTTGCGCCATTCCGTACAGTGGTTTACTAGTTATAACTGACCGCACAATCACACTTTCATTTTTATAGGTAAAAGATAAAATGGCGGAAAATGTGACACGCGCGACAGACATCATCTGACTATGAAAGTAAATTGCCACCATAACTTGCGCCGCATGTGATACTTCGAATGTTTTGTCGTCAAACGTAAGGTATCGATCTAAAATAAGTTTCTATATTTCTCTGAGACAGGCCTTAATGGATGAATCTCACTACGCGCTCCTAATTTGAATTTGTGTTCTTGATAAAATTACGCTCATTTCATTGGTGGCGTCAAATCAACTAGTTTTTAGGCAAATGCTAAATAACAAGAAAACATGTTAAGGCACGCCCCAAAAACATGCACCCGAGTACTATAATTATTGTCCATGGGCCTGAATGCGCGAAAGGTAAATTTGTCGAATCTGGATAACTAGATTTATTTTCCTGTAGGCATGTACATAAATAAATTTCTTGCATAAATTTAAAAAATTAATAAAAAAACCAAAATGCAAGCTTTTGAATTCAGACGAATTTTCTAGGTGTGTGGAAATGACAGGAATGAGGATAATTTTAAAATAAAAAGGAAACTTGGAGCCAACTATTGATGGCTTGACAGCCGAAACCGGTCGCTAGTCATCAAATTGTAGAAGTCACAAATTTTATCTTGGTAATTAAGAAGAATTTAATCATTTTTGGAACTACTATTAAATAAATTAATGTCTAAGAAAAATGCAGAACAGAATAAATCCGCTTTCAAGTATGAAATAATGTCTCACTTTGTACATTCCACACATTTTTATTTCACCGACCATGGTTTCGACATAAAAGTCACTTTCAAGGTTTTTTTGACATATTATGTCATTCTCAAGGTTTTCAATTTTTACCTTGAAAATGGCATCGTGTGCCAAAACCATAGTCGGTGAAAATAAAAAAGTGCGGAACGTACAAAGTGAGAAATTACTTCAGATGTCGCGTTTCCACAAAGCCTGAAAGTGTAACTTATACTCATTAACCTTTTATGGACCGAATTATGAAACACCAGCATGAAAAAATACAGCTGCTTAATTAGATTTTTTCAAAGAGCTATTTTATCATTTTGTTTTAATTGCTATTTATTTTATTATAAACTTTATTTTGAAATGTCAAGTATTTGAATTTATATATGAAATATAAAATAATACTTCACAGGATAATATTTTCTCAAGGTACACTTCAACAATACCTTCGCAACGAATTTTTTTTAAACTTCTTCAATTATTTTCTTCACGTGACAGCTGAGAGTATTTATTTCAGATCTCCACTTAGGCACGCCATCGTTAGTGAATAGCATCATGCGTTTGTCTATTCAAATTGTTTTGCAAACCGGTGAAATAGACGCAATTTTCTACCTACTTAATCCGAAGCTTTATAATTCTATGTATTGCAGCAGCTAAATGGAAAAGCCTCGCAGAAGGCAGATATTTCAATGATTGTGAAACGTAACACATTTGACTCGCTCGTCCATAAGAGGGTTTAAGTAATTTGTTGATGAGTGCCAGATTCGAATCAATAAATGAATCAAGCTATCAACTTTAAATAACGACAAGTAAACAATTTATAAACGACGAAAAGGGGGAGAATAAATGAGAAAAGGAATGTACTGCTCAACGGTGCTAATTTACTATCCATTGCTGATCCCATATCCTCCCCGTTCATGTACATCGTAGCAATGCGGAAATGGCCTCCTACACCCCAGGTGCATATTAGACTTCTCCTTACTCCCGTCACTGAAAACGCCACTCTGTACAGACTCGTGTTTTTGAATAATTCCGCCGCCATCCTTTGGGAGGGAGAAACCTTTCCGCGAAAGGTTTCTCCCTCCCAAAGGTACACTATAACCATTATCTCTTCCTGTTTCGCTACTATCCATTTCCATAGCGCCGGTTGCATCAATAAGAGCAATATGTATGTTTGTCATGTGGCCTTGAAGACAACGATTAAGACGAAAAGATAAGTGGTTTATTTTTTTCCTTAATGCTCCCTAATCACGCAAATTTAGCAAAGTGGCGTTTCCGGATAAAGACACGCAACATCGCGTCGGCGATCTAGGCCATGTAGGATTAATATTTTTCGAGAGAAAAACGAATTAGCGGTTTACCCAAAGAACTCCACGTTCAAAATCAATTTAAGGTAGTCCGAGCGAGATAGTTCCCTAGACATAATAGAGACCATATTCGAATTATACGTTTTAATTTCACCAACTGTAGGACATATGAAATAAATATTTCATTATTAATGGTGCAATAATGTAGTTTACATGACAGAAAAGGTAAGTAATCAAAAACATATATTCATAAGTCTTCAATTTGATTCATTTTTTTCTTGCGGTTCGTTTGAAACTCCTTCAATTCGGAAGGTTTTTTGTGATACCCAAGAACCTACTGCGGTGACAGTATGATTAATTTTCAAAAATAGTTGATAAAACATACAAACTACACGCTGTGAGTTATTTAACGACATCTTAGAGTTAGAAATACCTCAATTAGTAAATAATTCTTCTCTTGAGTGCATACAAGTACCATTTCCCATTTAAATGGCTGTTTGTATTCTTTGGCAAATATCTCCGAAAGTAATAAGGTAAGGGGTTGAAATTTCGGTGTCACTAGAAGTGTAGCATTTTTTGAGCATATTTATTTATTTCCCCCCATTTATTTCCTCTTTGGACAATTTATCCTATGCGGACTATTTATCCTCTGGACTTAGCCGAAGGACTTGCCCGAGGCGCGCCCGGGTTCGCCCCGCCACTGACTCGCTAACGACATCTGTCGCGCCAACGACGATCGCGAACTCCAGCCATCTCCGCGACTCAGCATCTCCTGCCAGCAATTCCTGCCTTCCAAGTCCAGCCGCCACGACCAACCGCCACGTCCCCTCTCCAGGTCCTCTCTTGTTTATATAGCAGTTGGAGACAGAAGACTACGAGGATGTGCTAAGGCAGAAGTGCTGGGCACAAAGGCAAAAAACCGGAAATCCGCGATCGAAGATGAAAAGTAGTTCATAATCTCCAATTGCAATCCTACACCGCATGTGTTCCCATTCCACAGAATTACCTCCCTCCAAGGCTGCCAATCACCTGTTCCCACTTACTCCCCCTCGCAACTTTTACTTTTGACCTTGCCGAAAACTTCCCCTCCGAGGTAACAAATCGCCTCTTTTCCTCTGCTCACCCTTTCCACTCTCCCGCCGTCTGAACTTCCCCTCCTACGACGAAAACCGCTAATCGGTCTCTTTTGATATAGACCGTGGTCTTGAGAGGTTCTGCTCTTGCTGTCTCTTATAGTTGGTGATTGATTTTGAAACTTAGACGTCAGAACACTAGTTGGCTGACCCTTACTTTGTTTGTACGTGTTTAGTTGCTGAAATATATTATCTTTCATTTGGTGGTAATATTATATACTTGATTGTTCCCGATTCCTCCTGTTTCTCTCACTCGTATTTTGGGAAGAATTTGTTTTTAGGGCATTCTCGGAGAGAGACATCTTCGACTCTCCCTTCGATTGCTTCCAAAGGTTGAGATATTTTTCTTTAAAATAAGATCAAATTCATTGATTTCTAAGTAAAATGATATTTCGTTCAAGCTATCTCAATCACCCTGATGAATGATGAAATTCTGAATAAAATAATGAAATTTCGTAATTCGGAAATGCGGCTTAATTTCGGAATTGAGAAATTTCTCTCACGCGTCAGCGAATGGAATATTGGAGCGTTAGAAATACATTTTCTCCAAGAAGCATCATAGTGTTGACAATTTATATAAGGAGAACAAGAAAATACAAGTTTCTATGGTAGAAAAACCATGGTTATGTCGTTCTACGAGAAAGAAAATAGCTAAAATTTACGAAAAGGAAGATGCGGTGTGATACATTTTTGAAATAATTCACCCGTTCCCAAGAAACGGAAGGCCACGCGACATTTAAAGCGAATTCAGCCTTTAGAGCGAGGAATATCCAGGAATACGAGTAAATGACGTCATGACATCGGGTCGGTCATGGTGAAAGCTTACTTTAAGCAGTCATTGAAAACGCAATAGACTCTCAAATGAAATTATTACCCATGCATTCGGGTAATTGACATCAGCTGTTTCTATCAGTGATATTAAGAAATATTTTCCGGGGACCTCATTATTATTGTCGCAAACGCGCATTTGTTACTTCCTAAAAAACATATATTAATTGATCTAAGTTTCATATGGATCAAATTGTTCACGAATAACATACCTCCTACTAACTCAATCCTCATCAGTATAAAATGAGGAGACTCTTTGGATTCAGCGGCGTAGTTATGGGAGGACCATTAGGTGTGGGTGACATCAGTCCAAAGGCGCAGTATCTGGGGGCGCTAAATTGATGTCAAAAAGTTACAAATATATTTCATAATAGAATGGTTTTCCTCTTTAGTGCAATTTCGTTGTTGTTGATGAAATACTATTTACAAAATATATCTATTATATATTAAACAAATATCTGTTATTAGCACCTTGCCCCTAGAAATAATAGGCCAACGAGGGGGCACGAAAACTAACTTTTCTACTAGCTACGCCTCTATCCGAAGGATAATGTGACACTCCCCTGTCCACCTACCAGTAATAGAGTTTGCATAGAGTTGAAGAAAGAGGGATTACACTATGGCGGAGGAACTTAGAAACCCTGTGTTACTTCCGTTGATTCCCTAGGGATAGGGTTGTTTCTTCTGCCCGTGCATCTACTCCAGCCTAAATCTCCCTGACCCTATAATTTAACTCTTTAGAGCTCAGTCTTGACCGCTCTTAATCTATTTGACAACGAGCGCCAGCCAATTTAAGTATATTATACTCATATATGCCGGTCATGCAAGAAATGAGATCTTCTGAAACAGGAAAAGACGGAAGTCGGTTTATGCCTATACTATTTTAAATGTTGGGATATCATAGTGAAAATGAAAACTCAGAAAGTTAAAAAGAATTTTTCTAGCTGATACAGATGATACCTTTATTTTGAGGGACTGACGTTGAGTCCAGGCGGTGGTGGCACTATGAAGTACATTCATTTATTCATCATAGCCAAAGAAGATCTCGCAAATGCAGGGAGTTTCCATTATTTGGAATTAAATAACTTTGTACTTTTTCTCACGGTTTATTATCCTCAACCGGTTTCAACGTAATAGCGTCATTTTCAAGAGGTTTCCTTTCTCCTTCTACTGAATTATGTTTTCCAAACACCGACCTTGCTTCCACCCAGTAAGCTTGCACATATTCACCTTACTTCCCTCCCCAATCTCATTTCCTAATCCCCCCTTCCTCTAGCTCAGGGTATAAATGTCTGAGACCGTTGGCCTCGGCGTTTAGTAACCTCTTGAAAATGACGCTATTGCGTTGAAACCGGTTGAGGATAATAAACCGTGTGGAAAAGTACAATGTTATTTCATTCCAAACCATGGAAACATTCCACAAAGTAAGCCAGTCGACGATTAATTTTATGAGTTTCCATTAACTTTGCGAAGACTTTAAATTCTCAAATTCTATGATTTATCATCATTGTGAGAGCAAGTAATAACAAAATGCGCAGAAAAAGAATAGACACCCAAATATTCCCCCCCCCCTCTCCCCGCCCCCACCGTCGAGTTATGGAAGCGGCAACATGCACACGTCCTTTTAAGGGCGTTTAAGGGGCGACTCAGTTTCCTTGGTGAACGAACGGCGCCGCATGAGCGCCGATGTGAGCGCCTGGTTTCATGCACGGCTTATCTTGCTGGATCGTAAATTATACACCGTCATATTTCATTGTGCCCCACCTCATAAAACAGCACGCCACCGCTCAAGAGAGCGAAGATTATTTTCGGGCAAACTGCTCGTAAGGGGTCTGTTGCGAGTGCTATAATACCTGTGTCATTGGTGGAGGCAAACGTAATTTATTGCTGATGTTTTAATATCCTAAATGATTGCGAATAAACGTTCAATAACGATAGGATTGAGACGTAAACACCATAAAATCGTTTTCTCATCCCTAAAGAATGACGATCATCGCATAATTACATCAATTTTTGAGTTCCAATCTCCAATTCCTTAGGCATATTTATTAAGACTTCAAATTTGTAGTCGTTGTGGGTTTAATGGCATACTTATTGTTCTCGCGATGACAGATTCCCGATATCTTGACTATTTGATACTTATTAACTTATGATTCCACATCAATGCCCTCAGAACACACCCTTTATTGGTTTTAACGGCCTAACTAGTAGGTAATCACCTTATTACTAAGGTTTGATTGACACAGCTTGAAAACCAAGTTTGTCACTTTTGGGCAAGGAATGTCTAATAAATCTGGGAGTTATATATTTGATCATTATAATATCCGTCCATATTCGAAGTGAGCGGCTCTCGTTACTACAAAATATATTGTAAATAAAATGCTATTTTATACCTTCAGAAAAAAATTTTAATGACCAATCGGAACATGGTACACCTCCCCAAGAAGCCTTTTTTATGTATTGTAACTGCCTAAAATACAAACTGAAAATTGAATGAACATCTACTTCAGGTATTGTCTCAAAATTTTAATACAATTCGCAACATGTGCCTGTATTTAAAAAAACATATCTCGCAACTCTAGTGACTTGGCACGGTTTATTAATTTCCTAAGAATGCGCCCGAATGGGAATATGACCTTATCTTCAGTTAGCAAAATTAATTCTAAATACATATGATGAATGTACTCGGTTTCTTCGGTTAGGCAGCAATTATTTAGTATATGTTCCAATCCTTAGTATATAATGTATCGTATTAGGAGAGTACCTCCAAACAGTTTTACTCATGTTCTGGAGTCGGATGATCATTATCGTTAATCATTATGAATTTTGCCTGTTGTAAATTTCCATTTTAGCTAAATTCATTACAACATTTATACACTTCGTTCAAAAGTCCAGTAATTATTGCGGTAGCCTAATCGAAAATCGCCAATCTACTGACTCAAGCATTCCATCGCCACTTCATCTTCATCGGTCGTTCAACACGAACATTGGCTGACCACAGCCCTCTACCATTTACTGACGCTATTTCCCTTACCTCCTGGTATCTCTCCCTATACATTATTCTCTTTATTTGTTCCATGAATTTATACCTGGGTCTTCCTCCTCTGGGGACTTTTCCCTCTACTTTTCCTTCACTTATGTTCTTCACAAACCAATTGTGTCTCAGGGTGTGTTCGATCCACCTTGTTCTTAGTTTTTCTATAGTGTTCCATATGGCCTTTTCGTCTTCTACTCTTCTGTACACTTCATCGATTCTTATTTGCCCGTCGATTTTATCTTCAGCATCCTCCTCCAACACCAGGTTTTGAAGGCTTCTAGTCTGTTTTGGTCAGCTTTTCCAATGTATCATGCTTCCGATCCATTGGCACACTCCACACGAATGTATTCATATAATGTTTCCTGATTTGTAGTCCCATCATCTTTGAGCACAGCAGTTGTCTTTTTCCAATGAACCCCTTCTTAGCTTGGGCTATCCTCAGCTTGATATCCACTGTACTTCTTCCGTCCCACGTGATGGTACTTCCGAGATAGGTGAAGGAATCCACTTTCTCTAATTACTCTCCTCTCTGGGTGACTTCTGCATACACTCTCACCTCTTATTATCTCATATTCTCTCTTTCACGCTTTTAAAAAATTATTTATACGCATGTGCGAAATTCCACAGAGAAAAAATCATCCACCTTGACCGGGACCCGGGACCGGGACGGGAATTTTTTCTCTGTGGACTTTCGCACATTTGTGCATTGCGGGTGACTCCGTAAAAGTGGAACTTCGTGGCCAGTCCCGGATAGCTTAAAATCTATTTCTACGCATTTCGTTTCTTCAATCAATATATCCAACACTTACTTCTTCTGTCTTTCTTTCCAAATTTTTATTCGCTCACATTACCATGATTGAAAAACTCGAGATAAATCAAAAGCATTCTCCTTCAAAGGCTCCCCTTTCACTCCCTTTCGCCCCGATGAAACGCTTTCCACGGACTCCGTATTTCTAGATAAGATTTCTGAAGGGGGTTGGGTGGGTGGGCTGAGGAAAAAAACTTAAGAAGAAATAAACTTGGGTGTAAACAACAAAGGATCCATCAGTTAGCGGGAAAGAAGAAGGATTAGGGTAATGCGGAGATGACATCCTCTCTCTGCCCGCTTGCCCTAATCCAGCCAAACTTGCTTCAACTTCCCCCGAAGCTCCAATTCTCTCCCAACGTCTCTCCTTTCGACATCCAAGATTTCACTCCGGAAATTTAAAATAAATGACCCAATTATTGGCCAGCCTTCTGTTCTCGGAGAAAACGCGCGGAAAATGTACCTAATTTTCAAGATGCTTCTCCATTCCGTAGCCTCCTCGTTTGCCTTGAATACGGAATATGCTGTCATCAGAAAAAAAATGTATATTACATTCTCTCAGAGAAAAAATTTAATACCGATCACTGTGGGAGAATATCAATCCATAAAGATAACTTTTTATAGTGAAATACTAAAAACAGAAGAGCGTAGACTTGGAGCTACGATTTAGCTGGAAAAACTAAGTATTTTGTTAAAAACCTCTTAAGAGTAAAAAGTAGAATAATATTTTGGTTGAACGTGCTCCAAAGGCTACGATTATTTTTCTAATACTAACTGCCTCTTACAGAGAGAGGAAACAGCACTCGTATGAATCGGAGCGTCATGCCTCCAAAATTACAGCCGAGCCCGACGATTCGTAAATTTGGTGGCCCAAGGGGAACAGGTGTTTCCAGCGTGCTAAGCCAATTCCCACAAAAAATAAAATGAATGTTTTGTGTCCAAATATGCAAATAATAATTGAATCAATTAAAAATGTAAAATAATAATAGTATAGTACATCGGTAAGCATGAACTTGTATTTTATTTCATATAGGTTACACAAAACAAGAGATTAAAGAGATAAAAAGCCAATCAAGGCTTTTCTGAAGTAATAATACATGTTAACATACATGCATAAACTTTCTCAGCATCCAAAAAGGAGTAGTATGCGGAGGCGCGAAGCAAGAAAATAAGTAGCACCGCTAAGCAAGGCTAATTATTAGCACCGGAGAGCAATACGCCCAAGGCACCGTCACGTTAATTAAGGCTTTTGAGGAGTAATTACTGCATGAAACTATACCTCTCCCAGTTTTAATGGACTCAGACCTCAGAATAATCGACGGATACTACGTCTGCGCAAATAAAGATAGTTTTCTGGGTCTGTATTCATTACGCAAAGGAAGAAGTTCCACAGGGACGTTGCATAGGTCCTCGCACCACCAAGGAGTAGTAACTGTTCATCAGCGGTGACGCGGAGGATTAACATTAGGGAAAACGAGATGGCAGCATTAAAAAATTAAAAGCATTTATCAGCACTTAAAAATTTAACCTTTACTACCCTGCGTAAATACACTTAAAACTCGACCAGATTCTCAACACGAGAGCAGCACCTTCAGGTGATGCTCATTCATTAAATTCTAGCTAATATTGTTATTGAATTTAGTTTTGTTGCAAAAATTACCTTTTAAAATGAAATGGGATAGCACAGAATTATTACAGACATTGTTTTCTTTTCTTACAAATAATCTCAAGATAATTCCACGTCTATTATGGTTTTCTTAGCGTTGTGTCAACATGACACAACGAATGAACATATTCTTCCCCGTGTAGCAAAAGATGCAGACTCCGTATAATTCGTCAGACCACGCGTCAGCATACCGTAGCAACAGCCTGAAGGCTCGTCACATTCCGCGGCACTGGAGAAGCAGGAGTTCGTCAGGGCACGATGCGTGGACAGGCATGTTTACTCAACTACTTAGCACGAGAGGCGGAGAGGGGGGAGGTAGAGGTTTGGGCCACGGATGCACGGGGGCGTAAATTGGAAGATAAAAATTCCGGAAAGAGAGAGGGAGAACGAAAGGGAAGGGCAGAAGTGAGTTCTCTTCCTTCGGGGTGGTTGAGGGAGGAAGCGCGTACGGCGGAGCTCATTAGGTATGAAGATTGACTCTCAAGGAAGTGGGACGGGAACGGAGGAGGCTGGAACGGAAACGGGAGTGCAGGTAGGGGGTTGAGATGAAGGGGAGGGAAGGACTCCTGATGTCCATGAGGGGAAGGAAACTGTGAGCGAAGAAAGGAGGCCGATGGAAATAGGAGCCGGATGGGGGCGCGTAATTCTGTTTTTTCATCTTTCCGGGGGGAGAGGGAGGCATCCTAAGGGTCGAGGGCTGAGAATGAGGTGAAGGAGCCTTTTCAGGGATCAGGTATTCTCCAGACTCCGGCCCGGGCTCTGAAGGGGAAAGGAACGGAGAAACAAGCCCCGACATTAGGGTCGGTACCCTTTTCTTTCATAAGGAGGACATAATCCCAGTAATGACGTCGGCGCCTTTTTCAATTCACCCACCAGATTCTTTATTTCACCTTTTTTTCAGCTAAACGCATTCGAAATTTTTACGGGATCGACACAAGATTACGCGGCTTCCCTTCCTCGTGAAGTGCTATTTTTAGGGAAGAAGTTTTTCATGAATAATGCCTTTCGCCGTGGGCGGGGAAGATTCGCCGCGCTCATTACATATTAACGGTCGGTTATCTTTCGTCGTCGGCGAGTGCGGGACCTTTTTGTCGTCTAAGAGTTTTACGACTGTGCACGCTCGCTTCCGTTCATAAGGGCACTCTAAACGTTTACATTTTTAGGAGGCAGGGAACACTTGATGCTGTGACGCTCCAAGCCTAATCTTTTGTCTTCACTATTTTTAATTGCCTCCAACATGTCTAAGTAAAAAATTTGGCATTTCCATTGATATAAGTGTTAAACAGAGTCTTAAATGAGTCACACGTGTCATTACAACAGCAGAAATGCCAAATGAAAGTACTAAGAATGGAAATAATTTTTTTCTTAATTATTCCGTTGCTTACAAGAATCAATATGGTGACTTAGTCGCCTCATAAGTTTCTTTTTTGCAATTACAACCTTGGTGTTTGGGTAAATTATTATTATTATTAAGCGGAACTATTTAATACTATCATGAGATCTCGGCGTGCCAAAAAGACTTACGGATTAATCAATAGTTTTTAAATGAAAAAATACATTGAATAATTAGCCAAAATATGAAAACAGCCTGAATTCCAACGAAGTCATAAGAACGAAGAACAAAAATGTCACAAAAGTAGTTATGTATGGAATGGAGCTTTTTTAAACTAACAATAAGTGTCCTGTATACCAAGATTATTTTATTTCTTGGGCAGCATGTACAGTCACTTCATTAAGTATCGCGACACACTACGCTAGTGATTCTCAAAGGTCGGCTGTCGAAGCTTAAATTACGTTGGCTATCCTGGGTCGTCTTCGGTGACTATGAGAATCGTCGGGCACACTACGATATATATTCTAAGTCAAGTGGGACTAAACTCCGACAGTGCTATAGAATTCGTCCGCGTTGGGAGGTTGACATTGAAATGAATTAACTGCGGGAAGGAAGGGTATTCGCAACTCAGAGGCATCGCAATCATACTCGGCAGTTCTCTTACGAAGGCGAAAATGGAAAGAGCTCCTCTTCGCGAAACCAGCCCAACCCATCGCACTCTGATAGTGGGCTTGGTGAGAGGCGGGCGCTCGGTGTCCAAAGTGGCTGCCGAGTTTGGAGTCCATCGTAGCCTTCTTTACAGATGGCTAAGAAGGGCAAACGAGGATGAGACTTTCCAAAGTCGAGCTCGATCTGGAAGGCCCCGCTGTACCACACGAGACGTGGATGTGTCAATATTTGCCTCAATGAGAGATTCTCCCTTGACCGTTGGTGGCATACCACCTCTACAAAGGGATTTAAGATCACGGTGCAGTTATAACACTGTGCGTCATAGATTGCACAAAGTAGGCCTGCGACACTATAGTCCGGCGTGGAAGCCCAAATTGATCGAGGACCAGAGGGCCGCCCGTTTGGATTTCGCCATAAGAAATATCGTCAATGATCATGCCATTTGGGACTTTGCCATATTCTGTGATGAAAAGGTTTTTCAGAGTAATGAAGACGGAAAACTTAGCCTATGGTGTCCAAGGGGAACTAAGAAATTAAAATCTTTGATAATTTTAATCCCCTTTTTACTAGTGAATGCATGACCTGTGCAGTGTCACGTTTCTTTTTTTTACAATTATATTATTACTTAGTTGTGACGTGATTGCGTGGTGTATTTGAGCAGTATTACACCAATTTATCGGAGGAAAATCTTCTGCCATACATAAATACTGTGGTTCCAGAAGATGAAGAGGTTACCCTGGTACAGAACAATTCACCGGTCCACACGGCAAAATTGTACTGTGAATATTTTGAAAACAACCCCAAAATACATCTATTACCTTGGCTAGCGAAATCACCAGACTTGAACCCAATAGTAAAAATATGTGGACTAATGGTTAAAGAGTGGCAGTGAGAGGATGATGCTTTGACAGAGGTGACTTTAGAAAATAATGTGAGAGAAATTTGGACCTCCTTACAAGGCAGACCACTTCTGTGTCAAAATCTTGTGCGGTCGATGACCATGAGATTACAGGAGGTTATTGATAATGAAGGTGGACCCACGACATATTGAAAAAAGGAATATATCCGTTAAAACGGTACCGCGTTCTTATTTAAAATCCCAAGTCACACATGACAAAATTGATTAAAATTAAACTCTCCGCTGATAATAAATGAATAATTTTTATTCAACTGTATTTTTTATAAATATGCACGAAAACGGTTTGACAACTTTAGGACAATATTCACCAAAATAATAATATTTTCCAATGGCAAGAGTCAATATATCTCATAATTTTCTATTTGGCGGTTAACTTAAAATATCAGTAAACTCCACTTTCTCGGGCGAGATGTTGTAGAACAGCATAATGAACAATGATACTCAAACGATATCGTACTGTCTACCTAATTCATTTCAAACTCTTACAACACGTGTTTCAACTGTCTAGCAGTCATCATCAGGTAAGTCTTACCTGATGACGACTGCTAGACAGTTGAAACCCGTGTTGTAAGAGTTTGAAATGAATTTGGTAGACAGTACGATATCGTTTGAGTATCATTGTTTAAAATATCAGCCTGTGATGAAATAAAACACAGCAAATCTCCAAAAGCCGTAAACAATTGGCACCCTTCGTCGACAAACACCAAATTTACTGTGTTGGTATGCTGGGAAACCACAGCAGAGACCAACCACAGCCTCTCAACCAAGAATACCCCCCTGTGATGGTTTACGGGAATGTTACTTCCTCGCCAGAGACCAAACACAGACGCACACACACAACCAAATAGGATCCTTTTCTAGGGCTAATGGGACCCCGCTATGGATGTTTGGGTTATAACCTGGGATCCTTCACAGGGCTAATGAGACCCCGCTAAGGATGCCCGGTTATTTATGCAAGCATACTAACAATCACACAAAATCACTCACTCGCACACACAAATGGGCCCAACTTCTGGGAGAATCAGCTCAAAAAGAGCGTGGTGAAATCAGCACAACAGGACGAGGGTGGGGGTCGAATACGCGTATTTCGGCTACAAAGTAGCCCTCTTCAGCGAACCGAAGGTAACGCGTCGTTTCAACGCAAGGTTGCAAGGCAACCAAAGAAAATGAATCATTTTGTTTGGTTGTTTCCATTCGCGTATTATTTATCGCCCTTCCTCCTCTGTCTTTCCCTATTGGTTGTCTCTTTCCCCCCCTCCTCGTCAGTTTACCTTTATTTACAACTCGGATGTCTTGACCCTTCCTCACTTCAACCCTGCGTTGAAGTGACGCGTTACCTTCGGTTCGCTGAAGAGGGCTACTTTGTAGCCGAAATACGCGTATTCGACCCCCACCCTCGTCCTGTTGTGCTGATTTCACCACGCTCTTTTTGAGCTGATTCTCCCAGAAGTTGGGCCCATTTGTGTGTGCGAGTGAGTGATTTTGTGTGATTGTTAGTATGCTTGCATAAATAACCGGGCATCCTTAGCGGGGTCTCATTAGCCCTGTGAAGGATCCCAGGTTATAACCCAAACATCCTTAGCGGGGTCCCATTAGCCCTAGAAAAGGATCCTATTTGGTTGTGTGTGTGCGTCTGTGTTTGGTCTCTGGCGAGGAAGTAACATTCCCGTAAACCATCACAGGGGGGTATTCTTGGTTGAGAGGCTGCGGTTGGTCTCTGCTGTGGTTTCTCAACATACCAACACAGTAAATTTGGTGTTTGTTGACGAAGGGTGCCAATTGTTTACGGCTTTTGGAGATTTTCTCTGTTTTATTTCATCGTCTAGCCGTAAGAAGTTCACCCCATCTTTGTGATGGCTTTCCATCAGCCTGTGATGCACGAAAGGCTCACCAGTTTGCTGAGCCTAGCCGATAGCAGTCCCCACTCTCCTTCGTGCATAGGTTGGAGCTCGTATTTCCGTGCATTCGGCTCTTCTTTGTTTTACCTTCCCCCGATTTCGCTCGCATAATCACTCAACTCCATTCAATAATTGCCTTTTCACCACATTCCCCTTCTTTCTTCTTTAACCGAATACATCCTTAAGGCCACTCTAGGAGCACGTCTGTCCTCTCCTCTGAGCGAGAGTACTGCCATAATGCAGTCCCACTTAACTTGGCGCTTTGTCTCATGGAAAATGAAAAGTGTACCTGCAAATTCTCATAGCTACCAGAGACAGCCCAGGATAGCCAACGTACTTCGAGCTTCGACAGCCGACCTATACGATCCGCTAGTCCAGCGTGTCGCGATACTTTTTGAAGTGACTGTACTTCTAAAAGAGAAGGTGTGACAAAATTGTTAATATTTTATACACGGGAAAATCGTAATCACGCACCGAAATATCAAAGTATGAATGTATAATAAAAACTTACTAAAGAAGAATACATAATTTGCCATTTATATGGGACTTAGAGGATTTTCACATTTTCAGAATATTTCCCAACTAGTCATAGATAATTCATTTGGCTATGCTTCATGAGATACGACAGTATGACAGTTGTGTCAAACATATCTCTGAATACCAGTTACATAAAAATAAGCTGGTTACGATTGGAGTGCGTTCGAATGTACACAGATATGACGGGCACACCAGCCTTGCGTGCATTAAACATTTACGCTGAATTTGGAATCTAAACCCATCGAGTTTTTACCGGATGACCAAATCTATTTGATTCATTGCACAGTAGGGTATTATGAGCAGTTTATATCTAGCGCAAGCAAGATAACCAATGTCACATGGCATGGAATTTGGATAGTGAGTCCTGTTGCTCTCAAATCCACTCTCCTCTTTGGCTTACTCGTTCATGAAACATTTTCAAGCATCCGTATTAGCGCAGCCATTTAGGAGAGGTATCCCCATTGCAGTCGCTGTTGGAGTCATCCAGTTTAAGGAGGTTCCACCGAGATACGAAGTAAATGTCATTTTCATAAAAGTTTCAAAATAAGCCCTTCTTATTGCACTCTATCGATTGCCGTTGAAAAAAATTAGGCTTTCCACGCTATATTTCTCGGAAATCGCGTTTAAAAATGAGAGAATTTCTATAGGATTTTATGGCAATGCTTGCCTATGAGTAGAAGAAATGCAGATTACTATTCGAATATAAATGTCGTTCTGACAAAAAACTGATATAAGGTGCGCCACAGTATAAGAATCATGATAATATTTAAAAAATATGCCCTTACCACGTTGGTTTAAATGATATTAACATATTTTTTCAACAAAAATAGTAGAAACCACGTAGTTACTAACATGTGGCGCTGCAGGTTGATTCCACATCGGCAACGCTGTGCGGCTGTGCCGTGACGAAACGAGTGATTTTCGAGCAGACGGGAATTTACAATGAACTTTGTGGAGCTGGATTTTGTGTGCATTGACGCTAAATTTAATACATTGACAAAAAGTATTAGAAATTGTCGTTGTTTCAGTAATGTTGTCCGGGTTCCCTCGGCATGGCAGGAAATTGATAGCTTCCAAGGAAACGAAATTGATCTGAAGATATGTTATAATACTCACGGGTATTTATATAAATGAATACATAAATACAGTAGTGTATTATACAAATATATATGTATCATATTAACGATTTCCTGGAAAGCAGTCACTAACAAACTCAAACACGCCAACACGAGAGCAGGAAAACAAGTAAACGCAGTAATTGAGCAATGCTGCACTTACCACCGTTGCCAAGTCGTTCTAACACATGATTTTTACCCATTATATTTAAATAAGGAGTTACATTTCCATGTAAATATTTTGAAACTTATTTTTAAATTATGGAACACATTTCAAATCACGAAATAGCGGTGATGAGCTCAAATTTATTGTCAGAGCAATTAAACGGAGCAACGAGTTGCCAGCCAGAAACCGAGATCAAAATAAGCCACTGATGAGTTTTAAAAATTGTTTCCCACTTTTAAGTGCTTTGATACAACTTATTCACAAAGTTTTTAAGTACTTGTTTAAATACTCTAGGTGACTACGTAAGGTAATGTTTTTTCAATCGACTTCTTAAAACACTTAAGAAGATGGATTTTTCACCGGCTTTTGACGCACCGAGCGGCAGAGGAACCTCCTTAATAGAACCTCTTTGTCGCATCAATTACATACATACATAACAATCACGCCGTTCCTTCCGGGATAGGCAAAGTCCCAAAGTTTCACTCATAAATACATATTTGTGCACTTCAGTTTGCTTAAATAATTTCCTCCATTCTAACCTATTCTTGCCTCATTTACCCCTCGTGCACTACGTTATACACGCCCCTTCTTGTTTTTAAGACTCCCTAATATTCCTCCTCCTAAGAGTTTCATCAACCACATTCAACCGCCACTTTCTAGGCTAACCTCTACCTCTCGCACCATTCATTTCACTCTTAGATATCTTTTTCGTTATTTGACTCTCATTCATTCCCTCAACATGGCCAAACCAACGAAGTACACTCCTTTCATATATGTCCAATACAAGAGCATCTAACCCACATTCATTCATGACCCACTCATTCCTGACCCTATCCATCTTACTTTTGTCGCAAACATTCCTCAGATAGCTCATACCCACGGGGTTTAATCTACTCTTATGTCTATCCTGACATACCCATGTTTCACTACCATACAACAAAGTGGGGAGAAGTACATTTCTGTACACGGTGACTTTCGCTTCCTTAGACAGGCACTCGTTCCTTGAAGTGCTCCACATGCTAAGGACCACTTTCCTTCCAGCATTCGCACGTCTCTTTATCTCCTCATCTATCCGTCCATCTTACGCAAACATCTTACCTAAGTACACAAAATCATACACTTGTTCAATTATTTCACCATTCTTCAGTTTATTGAATAAATTCATGAAACAGTCGGTAAAACTATTATAAATAGCATTTATATATCGCCAAGATGTCTCTGAATTTAATTTAGTATCGATTGTTTGCATGGTAAGCGGGGTATTTCTCACTATCACCATCATTGGTCTTTCAATCGTCAGATTTGTTGACTGTGGCCCTCCACCATTCTCAACCTAGTACTTATTCCCTTATGTCTAGGTACCTTTTCCTATAGTAATCCATTCCTGTGTTTTCCTCTGGGGACTTTACCTCCATTTTGCCTTTAATTATGTTCCTCACAAATCCATTGTTTCTCTGGGCGTGTCCAATCTATTTGGTTTTTATTTTACCTAATGGTGTTCCATATAGCCCTTTTCTCTTCTACTCTTCTGTACGCTTCAATTTTTATTTTCCGTCCATTTTATCTTCAGAGTCCTCCTCCAGCACCAGATTTCACAGTCTTCTGGTCTTTTCTGGATTTTGCATGGTTAGCGGAGTATTTCTCACCATCTTCATCAATGCTCATTCAATCCTAAGATTGGTTGGCTGCAGCCCTTCAGCTTATTTCATGCTAGCTTCCTGAATTACTCACTATATTCCCTGTATTTCTCAATATAATTTACCTAATACCTACGTAATATGGTAAAAATTGAAATGCAACTGCTAGGTTTCTAATGAATAAAGTTTTATTCACAAGATATCACCAAGAAACCAGCTAAATTGAGATTAAACATATTTTAAGTGAACATTGCAAATTATGGTCGACTCTCCGCACATTCGTTTCCAACGAGTAAACATAGAATTCAGCGCAAGCGTAAAAGTACGCAGCCAAGTTCTGAATACAGAATTACTGCATGAATCAATTGAGATATTGTTTTTCTATGATTTAATAACTTTTAAATAATTTCATTCATTTTAAGAATGCTTCCTACTCTATTAATGGGTAAATTTATTTGTAATTGATATGCTAGAATAATTATTTGGCTTGCGAAATTTTAAGTCTATTACGATTTCCATAGTAGGCCAAGAATTATCTTAAACGGTCAACGCAGCTTTCGTGGCCTGTCCAGTGGCAATGAGGTAGAAACGACAACTTCAGCCGCACACTTACTTATCAGGAGAATCGTTACGGAGGAATCACGAGTGATCTTAAGATAGTGAATGAAATAAAATCTTAGCTAAAAAAGCTAGCAAGGAAGGTTAAGGGGGGGACTACCCCATTCCCCATTTCCCTCCCTTTCTTCACTTTGTCCTTCCCTTCCTCCTCCCCAACCACCTCCAACCTCACACCTACCCCTTCCCCCTCACCCCTTCTCCCCCCTCCCTCACCCCACATCCTCCTCCTCTGCAAAATTCTGTATATATACCCGATCTGTTTTTGTGTATGTACCTGATGATGATGCAGTGAATCGAAACCATGGTCGTATTAAACCTTATCTAGTAGAAAATTGCCATTTCTGATTCTTCATGCTGAACTCCCACCATATCACGTCTGATATTTATATTTTTGTATTAATTTGATAATTCCGAAGGACAACTAAATGAATCAACGAAGTTCAAACTCTCCCTCACTACGTTTACCAATCAAACTCAGATCGATATGAACTTGGACCGATCTGAACATTCTAAGTCAGCCGATCGGAATCGCCCGGTTTACCAATTTGAAATCGATTGAAATGCCGATTTAAATCAGTTCACGTCAATTTTAAATCTTAGACTGGCAGATAAAGCCGAGTTAGCCCACTTCTCATATCGATCCCACTAGCCCGTTACATTTGCCATACCGAGCTGTAATGGCCAAATCTATCTGAGTTCGATTAGTAAACGTAGTGACTGGCGGAGCATCACATGTTTCCCCACCTTCCCTTGTAACATGTCCAGCCGAATATGTTAGGTTGGTAGTGGGCGATCAAAATTTGTCACGTGGTAGCCCTGCAGTACGACCAGTAGCGTACATTTATTGTTGCTCCGGTCGGCAGGGAAGACTATGGGGAAGGGGGGCTTCTACAACAATAGCTCCGATAAACCGATGCCCGCTGAAGGAGAAATAAACAATTAGAGCTGAGCACGAAGGGAAGACTTGTGCATTAACAAGCTGAGGAGGCGGTCGAGATATAAAAACCTCTTGCGATCGAGTGATCGGGGCTCATGCATACTAGAGAACTCTCGCGTACGGTCAGAGAAGTAAGTAGGGATAAACGAAGGAGACTTGTGCAGTCCAGGGACCAACCAAGTAGCAGGGAGAAATATTCCGACGCTCAGGAGCGGCCACGTGGACGTCAGCCGACGGGAGCCGGGCTAAAGTGGACTACCGAGACGGCCGCGAATCCGCCGATAAAAACCCGAAGAGAAAAACCCGGGCACCGAAGCTACATCTGTATGTGAGCCAATATTTCACCTTTTTGTGTATGATTAGAAATTCACTTGAGTAATTGCATCAATTAATATAATTGACTGTATAATAATAAGCGTTCACGCCAAAAGGTTTTTATAATTGTATCTGAATAGCTAATGGAAAGTAAATACCTAGTATGTGTTTGCATCGGACTGCATGTTATACATGTTGAAATTGTGAATTGATATGTGCAGCTTTGGTAAGGGACGGATGTGAGGTCTTTCACCTGGGAGAGGTAAAGTATATCAGAGGGTCCCGAAATTAGAGATTAAGGCTTTACACCCTGTACATGGTGAATCCCCAGCGCTTCCAGAATGAACGCTACGCAACCACTCTCATAACTTCATTTACACAACTTATATAATTGTTTTCAAAAAGTAACAATATAAATAAAAAATGTTGACTGAGAAATAATATTTCTATCAATAAAAATTATTTCCGTGAAACCATTTCCCGGGTCCTTTGGAATTCCCTATGAGTGAGCATCCAATTTTTCTGGAACGGCCGTTGATTCGGTTAAATACATCGCACTGTCACTTCTTGATGGTTTTCCGAGAGTATATTACTCTGTTTGCGTGCATGGCAGCCGTCGCTAAACGCGAATCTGGTGAAATTTCCAGATGCGTGCGACAGATATAAGGGACTACTCATGATGCTGCAGGAGCGAGCGGGGTCGTCATGGAGACAGCCAGATGGATGGAAAGTGTCCGCGTAATAATGGATGAAGGCGTGTGGCATCCAACGGATGAGTGAGTAGAAGGGAACGAAGTGGAATATTTATGAGGACGAGGAACATGCACTCCTCAAACTGCGCACGAGAGAAGAAGGAACCTGTTTAACGTCCACCGCATCGCAGATGCATATCTATAACTACATATTATCCCGCAAGCAACCCTAAGAGATATGCTAGGGGGATGAGTTATCACCAACAGGCATTATCAAGTACTAATAACTTTCACCAACATGCACTCAACATTTGAACCAGTATTTGGTAGGCTTAAAACATGAATGACCTTTAGGGAGATACAACACTAATTATCTGCCAATCATTCATTCATTCAATCATTCCCTCATTGCAGGCAGAGTACTCTAGATTTCCATGTAGTATCTGCGAACCTGGTGAGAGAGTGGTTTTGAGAATGCTTCCTAGAGGACTATGATAACTACTAGATATTCTACTACTACTTCGCTCTAGTTAGGCCACATCTCGAATACGCCGCGAGCATTTGAGACCCTGGTCAAATAGATTTAACCAAAAATATCAATAAAATACAAAGAAAAGCAGCGCGCTTCGTTAAAACTGCTACGAGCGTACATATAGTATCTCACAACTTCTAGAGGGATTGAGGTGGGAGCCCCTAGAGCAGGAGTGGCGAACCTTTTTAAGATTGAGTGCCAAAGTTTATGAAATAAGTGTATACTCGCTCGACTCGCGTCCCAACCCATCGAGTGAGATAGAGGCATCCCTTTGTGCTCTCCCAGCTCCGCGTACCGAAATAATTGCTCCGCGTGCCACTTTGGGCATGCGTGTCATAAGTTCGCCACCCCCATCCTAGAGACACGGAGGCTGCACGCTAGGCTTAGAAATTCAGGACTGATATTTTTCAGATCAACACAGAATATTATCAAGACTCCTCACTACATCTCTAGAGCTGACAGCTCCGATAAAATAAGAGATACACTGCCGTACAGATAGGTACAAAAAACTCGTTCATTCCGCGAACAATAAGCGACCACAATAAAAAATGCGCTCCACAAAATACACTCCTACAATACATGTCACCATTTCATCTCCCAAAAACTTACACCTTTACACGGCTGGTGACCTAACAACCCATACCACATACTCATTCGGCGGATCGCAGGGGAATATATAGATGTAAATGTAGATTACTTGTAGCTCCACATCTTGGAGAAAGTGCGAGCAAATTCACATCCTTGTATTATTAATGTACTTGGCTCTCAATCCCTCTTCTAATCATGAGACGTAGAGAATAACCGAGTATACTGCCAATTCTACGGAAACTATTTCCATCAGAATT
Source organism: Ceriagrion tenellum (assembly GCA_963169105.1). Taxonomy (NCBI): domain Eukaryota; kingdom Metazoa; phylum Arthropoda; class Insecta; order Odonata; family Coenagrionidae; genus Ceriagrion; species Ceriagrion tenellum. Next base: position 144,707,023 of record OY720640.1, on the reverse strand, counting down.
TATTGAAACTAACTGGGAACTCTCTGGGAAACCTCCAGATGTGGAATAAACCGAAAATAATAGACCAAAACCCGTACTTCATAGGCTTGAAAAGAGATAACTGATTGGTGCTAAATGGGCATTTGCATTGATAAATAGACTGTCCTTCCCTAGTCAAGGCTCTTTGTCGCTCATTTTTCAGTATCCTCTCTTTGTTGATGATATACCCCGTTCTCCCACTGAAGCAATCGAGGAAAGAGTCGTAGATGTCTCTCTCCGAGAATGCCCTAAAAACAAATTCTTCCCAAAATACGAGTGAGAGAAACAGGAGGAATCGGGAACAATCAAGTATATAATATTACCACCAAATGAAAGATAGTATATTTCAGCAACTAAACACGTACAAACAAAGTAAGGGTCAGCCAACCTGTGTTCTGACGTCTAAGTTTCAAAATCAATCACCAACTATAAGAGACAGCAAGAGCAGAACCTCTCAAGACCACGGTCTATATCAAAAGAGACCGATTAGCGGTTATCGTCGTAGGAGGGGAAGTTCAGACGGCGGGAGAGTGGAAAGGGTGAGCAAGGGAAAAGGGGCGATTTGTTACCTCGGAGGGGAAGCTTTCGGCAAGGTCAAAAGTGAAAGTTGCGAGGGGGAGTAAGTGGGAACAGGTGATTGGCAGCCTTGGAGGGGAGGTAATTCTGTGGAATGGGAACACATGCGGTGTAGGATTGCAATTGGAGATTATGAACTACTTTTCATCTTCGGTCGCGGATTTCTGGTTTTTTTCCTTTGTGCCCAGAACTTCTGCCTTAGCACATCCTCGTAGTCTTCCGTCTCCAACTGCTATATAAACAAGAGAGGACCTGGTGAGGGGACGTAGCAGATATGACGTGGCGGGAAGGACTTGGCGGACAGGACGTGGCAGGCAGGACTTGCTGGCAGGAAATGCTGAGTCGCGGAGATGGCTCGAGTTCGCGATCTTTGTTGGCGCGACAGATGTCGTTAGCGCGTCAGTGGCGGGGCACGTCTGGGCGCGCCTCGGGCAAGTCCTTCGGCTAAGTCCGGAGGATAAATAGTCCGCAGAGGATAAATTGTCCAAAGAGGAAATAAATGTGTGGGGGTATGCTAAATAAATGCTACACCACAAAGTGCGGGGCAGGATGTACTCCATAGTCCACTTCTTCTTTACGGCTGTCAGGTCTTTTCCTGGCATATAAAAGTAGTCAAACAACTGAAAGAATGTCAAAATGAATCAATAACTGAACAAATGAACATCAATAAATGGTAATATTGAAGGGGGTACGGTCCTAACGTCAATTTCCAGCAGTTAAAAACACCATATAATTCCTTATTAAAAAATTCCAAACCAGAATACATTAAAATAAATTATTTCCTCCTCATTAGAATCATTAACTACCCGATCCAATGACATATACATTGCCTCAAAATATTATTCTTCGAGTTTTTCCGACATCTTGAGATTCTCTCCCCAGTTTTAGTCATTTGTGTGTATTGTAAAATATTTGTTAAATTTTGCCGTGTTTTTGTTAGTAATTTAAAGTAAAAATTAGAAATGAATTGATAAAAATCGATAAAAAATTCTAACAGCTGCAGGAATGATAAAAATGATGACAGAATAAAAGAATGTGTGAAAAATAAAATTAAAAAATAAGTTGAATGAACAAATTAACAGCTGAAATATATATTACGCACGTATGAAAAAATTACATAGTGTATAAGTTCATTTATTCAAATTACTGTTATATTTTCCTTTTTTGTGATTTTTCCCCTTATATTTAACTGTTTCATTTGTTGAAACTTAGAAGATTTTAGCTTTCACGAAAACAACACATCACAAACTAGTTGATCTTCTTAGTAAGTCTTCCCTCATGATGCACTGTTCACGTTTAAAGACCGGTTGTGGTGAGAACCGCTCATCAGAACGATATATCTCTGTGCGCCTAAGCATTTGTCATTCCAGCTTTCGAACAAGTCAAGGCATTCATCTCTGAGGACGATGCTCGAGAAGTGGGTTGGAACGTCAGCTATTGTGGACCCTCTCACCTGGACGGAAACTTGAGATAACTCTGAGAGGCTCACGAAGAACTATTTGACATACACAGTAAATCATTCAAAGAAATCATAAGGCTTAATCGTAAGCTGTCTTTGGATTGACTCATCGATATCCGCTTTTGTGTGCCACGCAACTACATCACTTATTTCGTATCATCTGTCTCAGAATTAGTTTTACATGAGTATTCATACCCGTATTCATGGTTGGGTACGCTGAGAACACCCAAGAGCAACCCTTTGCACAAGTGGCGGCCGATGGCTTACTCCTGGCAAGCGAAGCAAGCCATTGTACTTTCAATTTATAGGGGACAGAAAATTATTGGATTCACGACACTAAAAGTAAAGTCGGAAATCCGATAATAATAGTGTTTAAATAATTGAATTCGCCTACTAATAGTAGTAGTATTTGGTTTATAGGGTGCGTCGACAACATGGTCATTTTGCACCACTACCCGTCATGTTTATAAAAAAAATATTTTACATATATTGGTATTAAAATAAAATTGTTAATATGTACTCTTAGTCAAAATTAAAATAAATTTTACATCCTTAAAATACTGTTAAAAAGGCCAGTTAAATTTAAAAATGATAAAACACGGTTGAGAACATCTGAGTCATCGCCTAGGATCGACTTTATGTCTCCCGCTAACTGCAGCCTGCTACGCAAGCATCGGTATTTGTCACACTCCGTCAGGATATGCCGAACGCTGAGAGGGCAGTCGCAGTCATCACAGCGAGGTGGTCGTTTCTCCTCGGTGAAGAGAAAGGAGTGAGTCAAAGGGCAATGCCCTATCCTCAAAAGTGTGATGGCGACTTCCTCCCGGCGACTCTTCCTGACGGATGTGGGCCACGCTGACACTACCGATTTCACCCCGCGCAGTTTATTATTTTCTACGTTCCTCCATATATCTTTCCACTCTTCTAGGGCTACATTTATCAAGAGAGCCTTAAGGTCCTCGTATGGTACCAGCGTCAGAGTTATTTCCTCTAAGTCCAGTGCCTGTTTCGCCAAAGCGTCGGCTCTTTCATTTCCAGGGATACCCACATGCCCTGGGACCCAAAGGAATGATACAGATATTCCCCTTCTGCTAAGGAATATCAAAGCAGTTTGTATATCTTGAACGATTGGGTGCATTGAAGAAAAGCTAGAAATGGAGTTCAGGGCGCTAAGAGAGTCCGAGCATATGACGAAGGAGCCACTGTTCCCTTCTATCCCTCCTAGAGCCATTTTTATTGCGAGGAGTTCCGCTGTGTAAACACTACACAGCGGATTCAACCTCGCCTTGATGGCTCCATGGTGGGATGAGACAACTGCACATGCACAGGCAGCTTCAGACTTAGAGCCATCTGTAAAAACTGGCACGATACCGGGGTTGCAGTGAAGATATAGATAAAACTGACGCTGGTATTCCAGAGTAGTGGTAAGAGCTTTCTTGCGCTGAGTGAGTCCCATGTTGATTTTAGGAGCGGGAGTTTCCCATGGCGGATGTTTGGGAAAGCCAGAAGGATATACTTCAGGAAGCGTGATTAGATGCTCGGATATAAAACTGTTGAATCGTATGCTTGCAGGCCTAGTGGCTCTGGTTCGACGGTTAAAAAGTTCTAAATACCGGGGTTTAAAAACAAGGTTAAAACAAGGGTGAGTCCTCATAGATAAAATTTTTGCTACATAGCCGCACATAAGCATGTTTCTCCGATGGAACAAGGGCGGTTCTCCTGCATCCGCATAGATGCTTTGCACTGGACTCGTACGGAACGCCACGGTGGCTAACCGTATTCCAGCATTGTGAACCGATGTCAGTGGGCGCAAGTATGACTCCCGACCGGAGGAATACACAAAACAACCGTAGTCTAGTTTTGACCGTATCAGCGTCCGGTATAGTAAGATCAGCGTATTGCGAATCGCCTACTAATTACCGAATTAATCTAATTCCTAGACCTAGTTCTACATAATACGCCGCAAGCCGCCGCATGGGCGAGTGGCAGGGGGTATTAGGCCCCAACCGTGTAAAGGTGTAAGTTTTTTGGAGATAAAATAGTGACATGTATTACAGGAGTGTATTTAGTGGAGCTCAATTTTTATTGTGGTCACCTATTGTGTCGCGGAAAGGGCGAGTCTTGTACCTTTGTATGTTAATGGCAGTGTATCTCTCTTATTTTATCGCTTCCGTCAGGCCTGGAGATGTAGTGAGGAGTCATGATAGTATTCTCTGTGTCGCTCTGAAAAATATCAGTCCTTAATTTCTCAAGCAACCTAAGCCTAGCGTGTAACCTCCGAGTCTCTAGGGGCTTCCACCTTAATCCTTCTAAAAGTTGTGAGACACTATATGTTTGCTCGTAGCAGTTTCTAACGAAGCGCGCTGCTTTCCTTTGTATTTTATTAATTCTTTTGGTTGAATCTTTATGACCAGGGTCCCAAATGCTCAAGTCTTATTCGAGGTGTGCCCTAACCAGAGCGAAGTAGCATCTCTCTTCGACTTTTTCATACTTTCAATGAGATTTAACTGATTATACGTATAATTACCAGATTCTCGCTAGGTCAACTTGATTTTTTCATCTCCTGAAGCTACTCACCTCAAAGAAACTCATATAAAAATTTGATTATACTTCATTGAGTCAAATGGACAAATTCCTAATTGATAACAATTAAAAAGGGGGAGGTATCCTCACCACTCCGAAGAAGGAAAGAGACGAAAGATGTGTCAAATTTCGGACTGCAAACGTACAGAAAATTATAACCAGTAATAACGAGGTGAGGGTGGAAAAGAGAAATCAGAAATGCCTGTATGAGCATTAGGAAAGTTTGGGGAACTATGGAAGCTTTTTAATCCCTGAAACAAATCATGGAGAAGAGAATCAAAAATACAGCTCACATAATTACACATCATCCTTTTAAAGAAAATATTGTAGGTATTATGGATTGGAAAAACTTAACTCACTACATTGAAGAGCAATTTAATACGTCGTTTTATTCACGGCCAAAGTCTCCGCTAAATATAAAGGGTTGCTTTCTAAAATCGTGTCATATATGCTTCTTTTCACTTTTTTTGTAACAACTGTACTCCACCGAATTAGACTAAGATATTTTGTACTACATTTAAAGCCAAAAGAGTTCAAACTCAACTTGAGGGTCAAAGGATCACGAAATATTTCAAAAGTTAAACATTTTTTTCTCGAAGGTGAAATGCAACACGAAAACGTTAATTTTTTAATTTTTTTTTCGCAAAAACACAGCTTCAAAGCGAGTCAACAAGGTTAAGGCTAGAAAAAGTTGTCATGAGGACGAAATGCGATTGTTTGAGGATAATCGAGTTATGAATCTCGACCCTTCTTAAGTTTTCAGATATCCGACGAAACACGGGTGAATTGGAAAAAAATTAAAACCCGGCAAAATTTTCATGCTCGAAGAGTTAATGAGGTCAACAACCAGGATGCATCCAAGGCGAAGGCAAAGGGACTAATTACACTCACGTCCCGTCAAATTTATAACCGATAAAGGCAAGAAACGCACAAGATCCAACAACATCATAATTGTAGTCATCTCTCCATACACTGATGTACAGGGACAACAGCACGTGAACGAGTAGAAAAATCACAGATCCTCAATCAGAGACGAGAACCACTGTAGTTAACTTCAGAGAGAGTGCAGAGAGAGATTGAAGATTTTGCTGTCGAGGTCACCATCTGGACTGTTTACCATTGAATTGATTTTTTCGGTACTCATTAACACTTCACCATTTCACCTCCAAAAATGTTATACTTAAAACGGCTGGTGTTCTAACATCCCTTGCCGCACGCCCAAGCGGTGGCTTTCATGGCAGTTTGTAGATGTAGAGTTACTTATCGCTCTTTGTGCGTACTGTGGATTTTTCATTATTTTTTATTAAATTTTGTTGCTTCCATGGAGCCTTTTTCAGGATCCGAAATATGATGCAGGATGCTCGGCCCTGCACCCTAATTGCGAGACGACTTCAGAGATGGGCGTGGGATTATGAGGATTCGGTACGGCACGGCGGAGGCTGTACGGAGAGAGGACGGAGTGAGAGATAGAAGATATTGGAGGCAGCAAGCAGCAGCCGAGCAAATATGAGATTAAAGTTTCGGATTGTTTGACCCACATCCATGTGCCCGACGCAGCGGAGATATGGAGTTTAACTCGGTTACGTGTAAGCGCGGGTATCGAAAGCATTGCTCCTCCATTATGAACGACCGTGGGGCTCGGTTGCCTTTAAAAAGACAGCCAGAAAGGGCAGAAATTACATTTCTCCGCCCCTTCACGCTGAGTTTCCCGTCACTCTGGACACTTAAACCCTCGAACGCGATAAAAAGTTGCCCACGACGCCGTGGAGTGAATAAAAGAACAAAAAGCTTGAACAAATTATGAGCAATGATCAGACAGAGAGATTTATTTTTTTATTTTAATCCCTGGCGAGGTTCTGATTATACCAAAAATAAAGCACAAAAATCTACGTTGTTTCGAGGAGTTTAATGCGATTATAAAGAAAATGTAAGAGAAAATCTTGGGTGGAGTATTAACGGCAAACTTCGTTTACTCCAGGAGAAGCTTTAGGAGAAAAAAATTTTCATCTCGTAACGGAGAGAGGTATAATATTTATATGTGAAGTAAAACTAAAATCATATCCCTCCAAATTTTGGGAAGAGATAGAGAGACTTTTAATACTTTTAATACGTCCTTGTGCAATTATATTATTGCATTGCTCAACGATTCCAATTTAAGATTTAGAAATAAATCAATCTGAGAATGGTGAAATAAATTTTGTAAAGGATTAACGTCTTCTTATAAAAAATGCTCCCTCGCAAAACCAAAGAGTTTCATCCATGTCTGAAGTGGAGCTTCCAGAGTGCCCACACGGGGCAATATAGGAGCATATTTAGCCAATACAGACCCTTTAAAATATTTCATTCCCTTTCGCGATGGAGTATAAACTATAGTGGTACTGTTTGTTGCTAACCCGTTTATAAGTTCACTAGCTCCAGTTTATGGTGCTCGACTGTTAGGCTTAACGAAGGCACCTAATAATCACCATAGAACGATTTATTTAATGTAAGATTCTTGGAACACGTTTTTGTGTTCTCATAAGCATACCCGTCTTTCATTTGTCATATTGAGCATTATGGCCTAATTGAATGCAACCAGATATTTTATTGATGAGAAAACGCATATGCATTTTACATCGGTTCCAGATAACAGATGGTAGCACAAGCTGAAACACAGTGGAGAATTTATTGCGCCATATGTTTGAAGCACTCTGATTCTTGACTATGTAGTTTTTACGTTGATGTGAAAGGAATTATATGGCATATGAAGGGAAGGGAATTTGGTCTTCGAATAATACTACCAAAACCAAAATGAAAGGAAAAAATCGCGTGAAAAGACAAGAGAAGAAATGAAAAGAAAATGATTCATTTTTTCTTAATGCACTGCAATTAACTTAATTGATAATTTCTAAGTGTCCATTAAATTAGAAGAAAAATTGAATTGCCTGAGTTACAGTCATACTTAATAACCTCAACGCTTTCTGAAGTTGAGAGTCAAGATTGTACATTTTTATTATGATGCTGTCAAAGATTTGAATTTGATGATGAGCATGCATGCACCATCGTGTTTTCAGTAAAATAACATAAAAATACGTCTATCGTAGACATCTAAGTCGTATGGTTATTCAGTTTCGCATTAAACAGCAATAATTAGATAACTTTTTTAAATATGCAACAGATCTTACGAGGAAATTTTTTATATTTTGAAATCAGCCAAACAAAAAGGCACACTAAATTCTGCCCTTTTTACCGCAAAATGGTTACACACGGTGAAATAAATATTCAAAACATTAACCCATTTCCCGCCACAAAAATTTTTGGTTTGCGATTTTGATGAGTTTTTTATATTTCACTCATCTATTTCACCTAGAGTATTCAATCGAAATGTGTATTGTGGCGACCATGAACTTGAACGACACAGTGTTGACAAGTTGATTGCGATAAGGTTCGCGATTCCTCCAACAAAACGTCAAAAACTCGCGCGCAAAAAAAATGCGCAAGGGTGTTGCATACGGCTTAAGGTGGGCGGAAATGGTTTGAAGAAAATAACAAATGCGGCGCAAATGGGGAAACACTGAGCATCGATATATACATATATATTTTTTCGAAACCCGAGTCCATTTGCAGCAGTTCGGACCATTTATCTCCTTCTCTGGTTTAATTTATTCGCTGTGCGACAGCAAGAACGCGGCATTCGAAGGGGGGACCGACCTGGGGGGCCTTTTTTAATGGACCCTAGATTTCCCCTTTTCCCGCGAGAAGATGGACGCCCGCAATCGCCTGATTCGCTGACAGCGGCAGGAAAACTTGAGAGTCGTTTCCAGCAAATTTCTCCAGATGGCACTTTTTAACCCCATGGACCCCATGCGATTCATTCGCCATTTATTTTATTTTTTTAATTCCATGAATTGCTCTGGGAGGGTGTAATTTATGCCTGGGTCCAAGGCTGTCAAAATTTCTCCCTGGATCGCAATATTTGGAAAGGAATGAAGTGGTCTCAGGCACGTCATCCACAAAGGCATTCATCACGCCACCTCTCAAGGCCTTTGTATGCGAGGTATTCTTTTTTTAACTGATCGGGCAGCGCAAACCAAATTCGGTACATCATTTCGGCGACTCCAGTAAAACAAAATAAATATTCTTCCCCACCAATTTCATCAAACGACGCCTTTATGAACCGTTACGCCCATGTCCCATGGTCAAACTTTGGCTGAAACATATTTTTGCATGCTGGGAATTTTGCCGAAATTTTTTGGAATTTTTTCACACGCGGAATTATTTTATCAAATGCATGATATAAAATTAGACGGTTGTAGAACATCTCTTCGGTCGCCGCTCCAATGCATACTTATACGAGGTAGGAAGCTAAATACGTGGATTCTCAAACCAAATCTCACGTTGTTTAAGAGATCTTTTGTATATTTGGGCTTTATGAGTATTTAATGCCTTACCTGAATTAACTAAAAGTTTTAAAAACAAGAAAAATATTTTGAAATTTTCAAAGGAATGGATATTAATGCATATCAATATTGATGTTTTACACTACGAGGTGTGTTCAAAAAGTAAGGTGACTTTTCAAATTTCGCGGGCAACCTACATTTTCTTTTCGATTTCTTTTGTTTTTTTTTGTGTTGGTACACATGTCTCAAACATTTGTTTACAGTTTCAACAATATAAAATTCTTAGTTTGTTATTGACTGATACATATGTTAGACGTGTTTTGGTGTGCTCGGCGATTTTCTGCTATGAAAAAAAGTGGATCAAAGAATTTGCATAAAATTGTGTGTAAAAAATGGTATTAAGTGCTCCAAAACACTTAAAATGTTTACAGTCGCATACGGTGAGTCTGCTCGGAGTACAAAAAATTTTTATAAGCGGTACAAGCTCTTCCAAATGCCCGAGACGATACCAATGACGAACTTCGCTCTGGACGCCCCAGCACGTCAACAACAGATGAAAACGTTGAAGCAGTGAAGAATAATGTTTTGAAAAATCATCGAATCACTATTAGAGAAGTTGCTGAGGATGCTGGTATCGTATCGGTTGGCTCGTGCCATGTAATTTTTTCGGATGTTTTGGGCATGAGACGTGTGTCAGCGAAGTTCGTTCCGAAACTGCTTAATTTTGACCAGAAGAACCGTCGCATGAGCATCGCTCAGGAGCTGTTGAATGACGTCAATGATGATCCTGATTTGCTCAAAAGGATCATAACTGGTGACGAATTATGGGTATATGATTATCACGTCGAAATCAAAGCCCAATTGTCCCAAAGGAAGTACCCAGGAGAACCAAGATCGAAAAAAGCACGCCAAGTTCGATCAAATGTCAAGGTTTTGCTCACTGTTTTCTTCGATTACCGTGGCGTATTGCAGCAGAAGTTCTTACCACAAGGTCGTACGGTCAATAAGGAGTATTACCTTGAAGTTATGCGCCGTTTGCGAGAATCAATACGAAAAAAACGTCCGGCATCGTGGAAAAACAATTCATGGCTTTTGCATCACGATAATGCACCTGCTCACTCATCGTTGCTTGTGAGAGATTTTTTGGCCAAAAACAACACCTCACCCACCTCAGCCACCTCAGCCACCTCATTCACCGGATTTGGCCACCTGCGACTTTTTCCTGTTCCCAAAACTTAAGAGACCTATGAAAGGACGGAGATTTGCAACGATTGAGGAGATAAAGACTGCATCTCTGGAAGAGCTCAAGGCTATACCAAAAAGTGCTTATCAGAATTGCTTCGAGGATTGGAAAAAGCGTTGGCACAAGTGTATTATATCGGGGGGGATTACTTTGAAGGGGACAACTTTAATATTGAAGAATAAATAAATATTTTTTCATAAAAATATACAGTCACCTTACTTTTTGAATACACCTCGTATATCAGTAATATACATACATGTATCCTATGCTATAACTTGAAATAATTAGTGTTTTATACGAACATGAGCAAGATGAATGATTAGTATTGTCTCGGCTTTTCATAATGATGATGATGCAGTGAATCTAAACCACGGTCGTATTAGACCTTATCTAGTGGACAAGTGATTCATTATGCTGAACTACCACCATATCACGCCTGATACTTCTACTTTTCTCTGCTTTTCTCTATCACGATTGGGCTAAAATGAAACCGTTTTGTTATAATTATATTTGCTTTTGAAAGTATTTTCGTTTTATGTCAGCAATGAATTTCATTTATGGAAGGCAGTCTCTATAAAGGTATTTGACCTTTGAGGAAGCCTAGAGCTCATTGAAATTTGTACACAATATTGTACCAAAACTGTTGAGCAAAAAATCATTCTTATATTCACGTGTTATCACGAAGAACATCTCCTAGAGATGTTCCTCGTCTTATACGTTGAATAAATTAGCGGTCAACTATACGCATCAAGGATTTGTTAGAATATTGGCTAATAATTGCTACAGTAATATTGGCATATTAACAGATTTGTGTGACATGTTGCATTCGCATACCCTTTAGTATTGTGTGTTGATAAAAGTGAGAAAAATGCATGAAACGGATTTCATTTTTTGGTAATTTAATGCCGTTTTAGCACTTAGCCTTACCGCACTTGACATACATTTTGGAATTAGCAGATGATGACAAATGTTCATGATTACTCCAAAATGTACCCAAAATGTACCTGTAAAACAAAATGTACCTTTTATATTATTATAATTGGTCCTAATAAATTTCAAAGTATCATGCCGAATAAAAAAAAGCTTATGTATCCACGGCTTTCGCTTGGATTCCGAATTCAGCGCCGTAAGCCAAAGTCATCAAAAAGCTTTAAGTGAGACGAAAAGTTTAAAATGCGATAGTTGCTTCGTTTATATGACATATTGAATAACTATTTCCTACGTATAAATTTTATCATTTAAGTGAAAACGGTCTAAGTTTTTTCTTTTTTTTCAAAATACATGAAAAGTTATAAAAATATGCATTCAACGACACAATTTGTGCTCTAACCACCTAAAATCGAACCTTGATTTCCAATTCGTTCTTCAAACGATTTTTGAACGGAAGACAGAAACAGAATACAAGACAAGAGGCGGATATGTGACATGGGAAATACTTATTGATACCTACCATTCGTACTGTGCATTTTTTGTCATTTAACGTCCACGCGTACACTCTTTAATTTCAAACGGCACTGATTATTCGGAGATTTCACTTGCACTATGATTTTTGCATCCATGGCGATGGTCTTTTTGACTTTGCGCGGGTCGAATGTGACCAAACCTAATTAGCTTGCTCGCCTAATAAATAAGACGGCTACTGGTTCAAACATCTTTCAAAAAAAGGGATTGTAAAATGTTACTCGGTCAACCATTCTTCCAATCCGATCACTGAATGACTGACCAATCAAATTTCTCGGAGTGGGTTAATATAATATATTTCTTAAGAACATGTCACGTCATAAACATTTTCCAAGGTTTTTACTTACAAAACGGCTAATACTAAATGTCATATCGTGTTATATAGGAATCACAAGATACCCCGAGTGTAATTCATCTGGATAATGGGAGATACTATATTTATTCGTGAGACTTTTTCTCCCGCTATTGATCAGACTTGGAGACTTTCTCACCCACTATCGATCATATTTGGAGACTTTTTCTCCCACAATCGATCAGATTCGAAGACTTTTTGTAGCACTATCGATCAGATTTGGAGACTTTTTCTCCCACTATCGATCAAATTGAAGACTACCTCCCATCATCGATCAGATTTGGAGACTTTCTCACCCACTATCGATCACATTTGGAGACTTTTCTCAAACTGTCGATCAGATTTGAAGACTTTTTTCCCCCACTATCGATCACAGTTGGAGACTTTTTCTCCCATTATCGATCAGACCTGGAGAATTTTCCTCCCACTATCGATCAGATTTGGAAACTTTTTCACCCACTATCGATCAGATTTGAAGATTTTCCTCCCACTAGCGATTAGATTTGGAGACTTTTTCTATCACTATCTATCAGACTTGGAGACTTTTTCTCCCAATATTGATCACAGTTGGGGACTTTACCTCCCACTATCGATCATACTTGGAGATTTATATGAGACACAATGGAGACTCAGTGTGACCGTAAAAAATTAACTTATCAAAACATCATTCAAATGTAGATCAAAGATAACACCAATGGTCATTTTCAGCCAAGAATTTCTAATATGTTACAACTCTTTCATAATTTGGTTTATGGATTACTATAGAGTTACGTCCCAATGTACTCTCAGTGTAGACATAAAAAGGCGGCCTCTGCACTGCAATTCTCCTTTACAGCTGTGTTCCCAGAGGGTAACTAATTCGCAAGTCTGATCCTCCCTTTTTCTCTCTTGAGATAAAGTCTCTCCTGTTGAAAATGCACAAAGCAAACATAAGAGAGAGCCCAGCCTTCGGTTCACAAAACAAAAGTGTCTGTTAGGCCCATACATATGAAATCAACAAACGCGTCCTTAACGAGTTGAATACATTAAAGAGTTATCCAAGTTTATCCCTATTTCTCTCTTGCGAAGGGTCAGAAAGAGTCCCGAGTGTTTCATTTTATACTAATTGCCTTTAATGTAGGCATTGAAACATAGAACTTTATTTCCAGAAGTTAACGGAACGTTAGGTTTTCTCTAGAAGCGTGACAAAATCTCTCATTCGGTCAATCCAGAAATATTTCCATTATCTTAAGCAGAAAATCATTGAAATTTATTAATTTTGCAGAATTTAAATTATTTGTTTTCTTTCGTAAAACATTTTTCAATGTTCTTAATGTACACTACAAAATTGAATGAGCATACAAAAACAAGTTCGAGAAAATAGCAAGAGAAGAAATCTATGGACAAATATGTAATGTAATGTAATGTAATACTATATTCCATGTAATACTGGATAAGCGCTCCACTAAACTCCAACAGTTACCACTTCGAAGTGGTTTATTACAATGAGTATACTGTAAAAAGTGTGAAAATGCATCGGTATGCGTCCATGCATTACAAGTAGTCAACTAAAATATCTAATCAACTTCACTGTATTTAAAACTATTCACTGATATCATTATTGCACTCCTCGCGATGGGTTGAAATATTTACAACCTTTTTTCGTTTTATTTTAACATGTTACAATCTGATGGCACGCGTCAGAAATTCCAGAAGATTTTGGATTTTGCTGCAGTAAACTTCGCCAAAGTAGTCTTGCATCGCGATGAGCGATGAGAGTAATATTTTGACTGGCAGAACGTTTTAATTTCACTTCTATGGAATTAAAGTGAAACGTGTTCACTTGAACCTCAAAGATCTTTTTATCACAAGGACCATCCATTCAGTGCCTAGTTCAATATTTACGTTTGCGTCTCTATAACACCGGGGAGTGCAGTACTTATTTACAAGGGATTTGTTTATACACAGTAATTTTTTAGCTGCAAGTACACGTATACCCAAAGCATTCGCGTGAGTGCACATTGCTTGCGTGCCGAGAACGTGACAAGCGTGTTGAGTGCGAGTAGCAAAGAAAGGTCTTTTCAACGCTAAGCCATCAGTAATGGGATTTCGGGTGCTTCGGATGCCAAGTTAATTTCGCAGCGTTGACATAATGCCTGAAAAACAACACACAAACAATAAAAACGGGGGTATTTCCAGCAGGTTTCCCTCGTGGTTCAGCCGTAGTGAGTGCTTTCAAATATGATGACAAATATTACGAAAGCAGTAAAAAGAAGATAGTACCTTGGTGCAAAAAGTAAAAACCAACGTTTTCCTGCAATATATGATCAAACTAATATGGTCTTTGCACTAATTTCTTGTCAAAAATATTGTGAGAGCTCCAATGAAAAATATTTACATTTTAAATATATCTACATAAATTGGCTATCATGATAAAATTACAATTCTGCGAATATTAGCGCTGTCTTCGACGCATCAATTGCACGAAAGATCTATTGAAATTGGCTAATTTCACATTTAAAAGGCTTCCCTGCGCACCCACATCATCATTCAGGTATCCTTTGCGTCAGTTTATCCATTGATACCTCATGATACCCGTAAACAGCGTCCCAAAATATGACGAAGAAGTTGTGAAAAAAGCGATGTAGTTCTTCAAAAGGCGTGGACGGTCCATTTTGATTGGTTAAAAAGCTGATCCCATTACTAACTCGACACTTTTGCTCTTTTCTCAGGCTATGGGTAATATATTAAATAATTTTGGATGTAATATGTAATAAGTAACTGATAAAAAATTGCGGCCGTAGTTTCTGCCGTTCAAATAAATTCAAACTGTCATGCCCAGAGGCGAGGAACACCATTTAAACTTATAATTTTAAAAGAAATATACTTGAGAAAGAAAAACATATAATCGGATAATAATGGTATTTTATAGTGAAATCCTTTAAAATTTCATATAGCAATGTGGTATAAATAAATTATCACGGTATTACAGCAAAATCGTTAATATGGGGGGAAATTCAGTGTCATAAAAAGGGATTGGATATGAATACCACTAACGGTTAAATTTGAAACGTTTGGTATTAAGGGCGGACAACTTTAATCAGGTCATTATTATGTGATGCATGAATGAATCTCTCATATATGCTGTCGCCGTTCAAAAAGTTTCCTGACAAAAAAGGCATTTGTATGGAGTGTGCCATGAAGTTGAAATGTAGAACTGATGGAATTCAAAGAGTAGGTATTCCTTGTTACAAGTGTAATACCAATTGAGATAGACGGAGAGGGCACCACGTCATCAATCTGTTGCCAGATAACCAAAAGACAAATGACAACCATTTTGGTTACTCATCTCTTTTTTCACTTTACTTTGGATAGCACAATGGATGGAGGAATTAGCGGATGTTCAAAAAGAATGCTCTCCATATGTTTGAGATTTAAGGCACGTAACCTTTCAACTCATGTATTGGCTACTTAATGCTCTGGATTCGATTTCACCATATTTTACTCATTATTAATTGAAATTTAAAAAATTATGTAAGGAGAATGCATATTAAAGATTGAAAGATGCAAATGAACGTTGATTTACATAAAATTATTGACATTGTCAGACAACGTAAAATTGTAAAATTTGTGCATCAGCCCTTAAGCACAAAAGGAAATTTGGGTTAAAAAATGGTGAACAGGTTTCCAAACATTGCATTCAACAAATCATGTGATACGAAGTCACTCGCACGGGCGCATATACACCAGGGTTGAACTGGCTAACACACCTGACCGGCAATTGGGAGATCCGGGTTCGAATCCCGGTCAAGTCAAATGTTTTTTCATAGCGAATTTCAATCCTGGTGTATGGTGAACAGGCATCGCTTACGTTACAGCTTCCCACAGTGGCCAAAACAGCTAGATCTCTTAAAACCTACTTCCATGGTTACACCCCAATAGTGATTAACAATTATTAGGGAATTATAGAGTACTATTTTCTGATTCTGTATGTTGCTGTTGTACCTTATATCTTGAACTTCTTTGCTGAATTTTGGATTCTTTATATGTAACACTTCGCAGTTTACTTTGCATACTTGTTAATTGTGTCTTATTTGTACTGTATAATTTCTGTTTATTAATTTTGTTGGTATGTTAGAATTAATCAAAATTGTCCACACTTATTCTCTCACAATACAGAAAACTTGAAATTATATTAAATTATGAAAAATGTTTCTGGAGCATGAGCAAACTACTGTGGAGAAATTTGCTGAACAAACAAACAGAAATAAGGATCTATAAGACCATATTACAGCCCATATTAAGCTACGGGTCTGAAGTGTAGTCTGTAACACAGTCACCAGAAAGGAAACCAATAACATTCGAAAATAAAATCCTAAGAATGATCTTTGGACCAATCCATGAAAGAGAAGGTTGGATGGTAAGAAAAAAATAGAGAACCGAGAGAAAGCTATACTGATCCAGACTTAATAGCCATTATAAAAAGCCAGCGTCTGAGATGGCTGGGCCATGTGCTAAGAAGAGGCAATGACAGTATTGTAAAACAAGTTTGGAAGGGTAAACCTGACGGGAGAAGACCTTTGGGAAGACCCAGACTCCGATGGAAAGACCAGATGGGAAAGGATATGAGAAGACTATGAGCAGGGATGGAGACTGACGAAGACAGAAAAGAGAGGAGGCGAATCGTTGGCGAGGCCAAAAACCATCTTGGGTTGGTGCGACCATGGTAGTAAGTAATTATAATTTTTCTGTTAAAATGTAATGTATCATATTATGTATTCGTCTTAGCCATTTTACAATATTAATTTTATCCCTATTTTTGTTCACTGTCTCGCATCACTATGTATATATTTTTTGTTCTTGAGGAGCATGACTCCAGAACAATCAATAAATTTTCTATTCAATTCAACTAAATTCAATTTTGAACTACAATTGAGCTGTGATGCGTATTTTAAAGCTGCATTTCTGAGATACATTAATACGTTGAAGAAGACTTAGGAAAGGGTTTCAGGCGTAACTTGGAGGAAATATTCAATATCCATACTGTTCCACCTCTGTATGTTCCCTCCATTACCCTCTCCGCCGTCAGAACCCACCCTCGTCCCCTTCTCCCCCCCCTCCACCTATCTGTGTTTCGCTAATGGGTATATATAGAACTGGAAATTTAATTTTTGCACCTTGAGAATGACATAAAGTGTCGAAACCATGGTAGGTGCTTATTGAACAGTGTGGAAATTTACTATCGTCTTTTCATTCTTACCAGTAAGGATGTTGAAGAAGACTTGGCAGCCGGGATGTGGAAAAAAACCGCGATCCAGGAAATGCGGCTCTGGCTCTCGGAAGAAGGAAAAGATGATTATGGACCCATGTCCCCGCCCAACGCGCCAAAATTCATCCCGCTGCGGCGGTTTTTTTCGGTACACTCTCGGCTGGGTTGACTTCGCCGGCCTCTTTTCAACAGAGCACGTTCTTACGACGAAACACGGACGCGGTTCGGCCACAATCGAGGAAGGCCTGCGAAAAAACTTCATTTCGTCCGACACATCGTTCCATTTCGCCGTAAATCACCGCCGGAAAATCGCGGAGTCAGCTGCCGATGGCAAAACACGGCCCCGTCTCGTTAGCCATGCATGCTTTAAACCTCTCTCACACTCCGGGAGCGCATCGGGAGACCAGATATTGGGTCACCGCCCGTGACACTTGAACCCACACGGCCCGGCCCGCGCATGCATTTTTATCATCATGTCTCCCCTAAAAAAAAATCGAAGTGAGAAAATATTGGAGCGACCTCGAAAGAGTTTTCAAAAATGCAGCAAAATCGCCTTTGCAAAAATAAAGTAGAAAGTTGGCGGAAAAAAAAACTAAAGCGCATAAAGTTCAAAGAGCTCTGTATTGAGTTTTTTTACGTTTCATTACGCTATACCTACTCAACGGACGGCTGAAAAGTTTTCTTTCCTTTTTCCTCCCCCTCGACCTCTTCCCGCCGTAAAAGCGTTTACCGATAGTGTTTTCCCACGAGAGGCTTTGAAGGGTCCTCCCACACCTCTATTGACCTAAGGTGGTCGACACACAAAAAAATGACGATCGAGAGAGAGGATATTCATCCGGAGTTGGGAGACATAAGATAAGGCAAGAGCATGCAAGTATGAAAAGGAAGCTGAGGACGATGCTATCTTTGGATTGACAACAGCAGTTAAACAGTGGGAAACCGTAATATGAACACACGATACAAGCGATCAGTAATTTAAATAAAGGTTTAGATCTAAAATGGGGAGGAGAGTGAATCAAAATGCCTAAAAATACTATCAAGTGATCTGCAATCTATTACGTTAATAAAACGTTGATGTATCTACATCCCACCTCACGATACGCTGCACAGGCGCGTGGCAAGGGGCGTCTGGACACCAGCCGTGCTGTTAGGTATATTAGTTATCAATCCCACGACTGATTTCTAACATATAGCTTGAACACCAGCAAAATGTTTTATTCCCTTTAATGACATCACAATAAATTTTAAGGACAATATCTTTTAAGCCATAATGGTTTTTCCAGGTGTATTTTTTTTTCGTTAAAAATGCACTTTTTTATCATTCTTTCGTTTTTATCAACAGAGTGTTATATCTATGTACAAAAATGTGTATTTTATTGGGTGGAAATGTGCAATACACATGTTTTTCAATTTATTTTCTACCAAATAGTTATAAATAAAGTAATCGATGCCTTCAACTATTTATTTCCTTTACTCGATGGAAATTTACAAGCATTGTAAAAATGGGGTTAATCAAACCTTTCAGCAGTTTAAGATTTATGTTTAACAAATGAAAGTCGTTATGCATGTCGAGTTTATTGAGTTTTTTTAAACTAATTTTTCTTTAAATCTTTCCATTATCAAATTCATTTTGTTAAATTCAAATATTCAAACATTTGGACTAGTAACTGGAAGTCTATACACCGGGTAAACTCACATTAGAAGTTATAAACACGCAAGTGGCATTTGATGACAGCATTTTCTATCGCAGTCTTTTTCTGCGAATTCACTTTCTTATTTATTCCAGCTAAATGGATAGTCATCCACAAAATTTAAAAATTATAATTTTCAGCCTTTTATGAACAAGTGGCATTAACTTAATGGCATTGATCGAATATGGCTGATTAAGTCTATTAATTATGCCTTTTAGTACAATTAAACACAATAAAAAAGGTAGGTGTCCTTGAAACTGCTGTATGTACAAAATGACGACAGTTATCATCGGAATAAAGTAGTAGCCACACTCGTCCACCACATTTCTATACCATATTTTTCAAACTCACCCCTTTCAATTTTCTCCAAAATCACACCTAGAAGAATGATTTCTGCTCGCCTATATTCTTGCAATAGCGCTCATAATTATTTTGTACATTCATACAAACCAACCACGCCGTTCCCTTCCAGGATAGACACAGTCATTAAGTTTCACTCAAAAATATATAATTGTACACCTAACTCTGCTTCAATAATTTCAGCCAAACTGACCTATCCTTGCAAACCTCTTTCACTTCATTTGCCCTAATACACTCCAGAAACGCCCTCCTGTCTTTAAGACTCCTAATATTCCTCCTCCTAAGAATTCCCTCAACCACATTCAACCACAACTTTCTCGGCCTACCTCTACCTCTCACACCATTCATTTCACTCTTATATTTCTGTTTCGCTATACGGCTCTCGCCCATTCTCTCAACATGGCCAAACCAACGAAGCACACTCCTTTAATGTCCATTGCTCGAGAATCTAACCCATATTCATTTATTACTCACTCATTTCTGACCCTATTCATCCTACTTTTACCGCAAACACTCTTCAGATAACTCATACCCACGGCGTTAAGTCTACTCTTACGTCCATCCTGACATTTCCATGTTTCACTACCATACAACAAAGTGGGGAGAAGTATACTTTTTTACACGGCCATTTCCGCTTCCTTGACAGGCGCTCATTCCTTGATATGCTCCACATGCTACCTACCACTTTCCTTCCAGCATTTGCACGTCTCTTTATCTTCTCATCTATCTGTCCATCTTTTGTAAACTTCATACCAAAGTACACAAAATCATTCACTTGTTCAATTACTTCACCATTCACCCTCATCATATAGTTATTCTCCCCATTCTCCTTATCGAAAACTACTACTTTAGTCTTGCACGCATTTAGCCTAGGATGAGTAATGTCACCATGGCTGTTCAATGTATTTATGGATAAATATGTAAGAGAAACGTTATTTAAAATAAAAAAAAGAGTTTTTTGTGACAGCGAAGAAGTCAGTACGGAAAATCCACACTACCTGCCTATTATCCTTCCTCATAGTCATTTTAACATCTTAGTGATATCTTATCGGGACGTTGCACGGTCAGAAGAAAACAACATTTGTAACATCTATGTCTATATATTGCCCTTCAGCTACCTTAACGGTGTTAGGTAGGGCGTGAGTTATCACTAATATACGTCATTATGTACAAGTAACTTTCTCCAACATGCGCTAAGCTATAGATATGCTACAAATGTCTCAGAAAATACTTGTTATCCAGTCATAATGCTCACTAATGTCAACACGACATACTGAAGAGAATAGCATTGCATAAGGAGACGTTTAGTATTAGAAGGGAGCTGATGACGGGTACCTTGGGTAAGGATTTGAAGAAGAGGCTGGTGAAGAGCTTGATACAGAGCGTAACATTGCATGGGGCAGAAACGAGAACCCTCAGAAAGAAGGACAAAAATAGGCTGCAGGCATTTGAGATGTGGGTGTGGAGAAGGTGAAGGTCTACGGAAAATAAGAAGAGGAGTTTGTGCTTGAGATGGTGGGCGAGGAGAGGAAACTTCTGAATGAAATTTGAGATCGGCAGAGCAAGTGGCTGGAGGATGTAATAAGATGCGATAGATTGCTGAAGAATGTGATGGAAGGAAGAATGCTGGGAAAGCGGAGTAGGGGAAGATAGAGAATAGGTTTCAAGGACGCGATGAAGAAGGGTAGACCGTATGCAGAGGCGAAAAATGATATACTACTAGAGTGAGACAGGCCCCTGCAAGTGTAGAAAACTGGGAGGACATTCTCTGACATTCAAAAAAACCTACTTTTACCGGTAGAAAACTTTAAAAAAATGTCGACGTATTTGTTTCAATACATATGCAGCATTGATGAATGGATTTTGATACTCATTTTGAGCACATTATCCATTATTTTGTCACCATACCACATTCCTAACCAAGGTGTCCAGCAGCTGGGAATTTGCAAATTCCCAGAGATTTCTAAATTTGCCAGACATAATTTTTATTTTTCAACAGGAAATATTAATTTTTTTCTCATTAATAATGAGAGAATATTTGATATGTTTTTGGGTGATTAAACGAAAGGATTATTTTTAAACTTGCATATCACGTTTTACACCACTGATTTACAGATTATGACCAATGAGAACATAATGTACCAATATACAAAACATTGTATCTACTTTCGGTGATCACAGGAATGCAAAATGCGACAACGAAAGTGAAATTTGACTCAGCTTGACTTGCCAAAAAACGCACATTGCTTCAGTTGCTGTTTTATATATTGACACAACAGAAAATTCCAGATTTAATTTGATATTTCCCTGAGATTTCCCTGACATTTCCAGTCAAAGTAAAATTCCCTGAGATTTCTCGGTCTTTCCGGTTTTCCAGAGTGCTAACTGTTTTGGTTCTACTCCCTGTTCACTTGCAGCAAAAATGGCGGGATAATACAGCCTTCTACGGTGTGGAGAAAAGTACTTGCTTTTGGCCCTTTCGTATCCGAGCGAGTGGAACGGGAGTGGATGGTGTGTTTTGTGGGTCATGCTCCACCCGGAGAGTCGCGTGCCTGAGTGGGCGGTAACGAGAATGGACGTAGTGGAGAGGGGGACACGGCAGGCAAGCAGACAGGGGAGGGACGGAAGACCTTTTACCTGAGGAAGTACCGTCAGTGACCCGCTTCGTGCTCCACCGGAGTTGACGGCGCGCCCCGCTCTCTGGCGGACAAAATAGTAATGATAACCACAAACTCCGACCTTGAAACCTAACCGTCCACGCGACGCCACTGATAAGTTCCTCTCAAGACGAAATAAAGATTAAAGAACTCATTCCCACGGGTTTGTAAAATACCCTAGGGACCAAATTCGACCTTGGGATACGTCCTAAGGCGCAACAAAATATCTTGGGTACGCTAGTATAAAATGACACGAAGAAGAAAAAATAACCCTGATTCCAACCTGTCAACAAAATCTTTGAGGCGTGTGAATTTGTGTCTGTGCAATAAGGCAAACACTTTTCAACAGTCTTTATGGAGATAAAGCGCAAGCATATGAAATGGGATGAATAGAATGAGACTATACTTCGTTACAGAAACAAAATATCGTGAAGATGAAATAGATGCTATCCACTAGGCCAATCATAAGTGGTTGAATTTCATACGAATAATTATCGAAGCAGTGACATCATTGACCTAACATCTACTGCGAGAGGCTAAAACCACAATATCATTTCCCAGTATTCCAATATTTTTGAGAATATTCCAAATATTTATCAGAAAGATCGGAAAGAAATTACTCTCGAAGCATACAAATAGTTCATGACGAAAATTCTAGAAGAATCATCTTGCGTATGACATGAATGTGAAAAGGAAACATTTTTCGATATAGCTGTCAAGAAAATAACTCAAAGATCATGAAACTGGATCCCAATGCAAAAACTTCTAAATGGTAAATGATAATCAGAAGTTTTCACAAGATGAATTAATCAAAAAATTCAGTTGAATGAGTCCTACGCTAGATTCCTAAAATAAAACGTAGCTGGACGAGACAGGATAGTAAAAAAGTAGATAATTTCCAAAAACTAATACAATAAACCTTTAAAGGATTTAATGTGATGAGGATACTAATAAAAGAAGGACAAAACGTTGAAGCAGAAAAAGCTTTTACTCAGTTAAAGAAGATGATTCAGGATGCACCTAAAAACTTTTACGATGGAAAAAATATTACTTACTTAAAATAATCGGTATTCTGGAACATCATTACGGAATTCTGTATCAAGATGCTGCGTTATTTGATAAACATAGAAACCTGAGAGAAAGGCACAGGATTCTTTACGCTCGAATTTTAAAAAGAAGCAAAATATAAATGTTACAATGCCGACAGCGGGAAAATGAACGGAAATAGGTCTTTTGTCATACATCCACTGCAAATAGATGGGAAAGCAGGCTATGCTAAGCACTGGATTTTCCAAAATGCAAAATAAATTAGGAAAACAAGACATCATCGGCAACTTTAACGGTTGGCACAGTTTTTCTGCCTCTAAAAAAATATTTTCGTCAAAAAATTTACCTCCGACATCTTTCGTGGGCATCAGAGAGACTCAGAATATGAGGGAGATGGAGAAGGAAAAAAGGGAAAGAAGGGATCGGATGAAAGGAGAAATGGAGAAAAAGGAGGAAACAAGAGAAGGGTAGTATACCTAGTCTTCGCTACCCAGGAGACTCCCGAGATAACTCCGAGGAAAAAAGCAGCCGCGAGCATAAGGCAATCAAAGGCTTTTTAATATTCCCACGGCGTCATGCATTATACATTGCCTGGAAAGATGCGATCGATCTCCCGACGACCCGCGGTTTGGATAAATGAGGAAAGCGAGAAGGTGGGTGTTTCTAGGAAACAGTTTGTGGGAGGGAGGTAGGGTATACCCCTCTCCAGGGGGTGTTTAAAGAAGGGATGTGGGGTCGCTGAGCCCCTCCCCCCCTAGGGGCACGCCGGGAATCCTGGAGGCAGAAAATACCGCCCAGAGGGACCGCTAGATCTCAACCCACCCATTTACGGAAGTCGGGGGGTTTTCATTAGGGGAGATGAGGAATTGCGGATGGGTTTCCGCGAAACAAATCATGAGGAACGTCACCCGGCGATTCACACTCCCCCACTGCTCCAAATAAGGTGATGGGAGGGATGTATTTAACGGCGCACTTCGTCGCATCAGAAACGTGGACATTTTGAGAAAAAAATAAAACATATCGTCACTCACTCATTTTTCCCAAACCACTGTGTTATTTGATTACTGTCGACCTTCAAAAAAAGGAAAAAAAGGTCACCAATCTGTTCTCTATAGCGTAGGGGATAGCCACAACACCTTCAAGGGCCTAATTTTAACATCTATTTCATGAAATAGGTGCTCATTAATGCGGGTAATTGGATCACAATCTGCACTTCTTTAATTTGCTTGTTTTGGGCGTGATGGTTGTTAGCTAGAAATGTGGCAGTATTCTGCCTTTAAAAGGTTTTCCATCGCACGATGCTCAATCTTTCTGGTGCATGTTTTCATGAAAATTTACACGTTAACACTTTATAACCCACAGTGACTTGGAGGTAAAATATTATGCAAACTGTAAAGCGCGGCTCCGTACAAACCAGCGAAAACCTTTTTTGCGAAAAACGCCAGCATTTCTCAAAAATAACATTTACAATACTACATAGTGCAATGAATGCACATTTAGAAAATGTAAAAAACACCTCTCGTGGGTGTGGTTATTGAGATATTTTCGTTATAAATTGACCAATTTTGAGATTTTTTCGAGGAATTTCGACGCTATTTTTCGAGTTTCACCGTAGTTCTAGTAGAGGTATTCTCACTAATTTCACCACTTCAATATTTCCTTTATTTCCCCAGCTCACGGGGGTGCTGAGGTGGGACAGTAGGAATAATGGTATTTTCTTACATATCACCACTTTTATTTTCCACGTTTTCAACATGTTTGCGTGCTGGGGTAGGACGGCATGCGGTTTATTATATGACACCTAATATATTACGCACCCGTAACAATGTTACAAAATAAATACAACTAAAACAATAACAAAATAATACAGCAATAAATACAATACAGTTTTGCTTTAACAAAATAAATACAATTAGATAAATATTAAAAACATATTTGTAATTGAGGGCCTTTAAGATTGTCAGAAGTAATCATCAGGGACATCAACAATGAATAGAAAATTTACCTAATACCGACGAATAGAACAGCTTCATGTTTTCTGTGCAAAACTGTCGCGTAAGAGTACTCAGGTGGGGTACTCAGGTGTTCAAAACGACTTTCCTACGAGACACTGATGGTATGTATGGAGTATCAGGGTTGAAACAACAGCGGCTGTCTAAGAAATCTTTGATTGGAAGATATTGAAATGGTGAGAAGGATACATTGTATTACAAAGCCGAAATTCTAAAATATATGTCCTAGGGATACCATGGTATCCCAACCGAGCACTAGAGTGTTAATACTGACAATAGATTGTGAGAGGTATTATACAATTGACTTACAATGTTGTAATCTCAAGAAATCGGAACGGTTCTCGAAATCTCCATCCTCGTTTTCTTCCCCTCAGCTATAATGCCGTTTCGCCTTCTGCCCCACAGGTGGTCCAGAGATCGAGCCACAACGCCTCTAAACTAATATTTTGTTAATATCTCGCTTTGTGTACGCATTGATAGTGTAAGAGTGGAGATTTTGGCGAGTTTAACGCACACGGATATATAACTTAGGGGTATGATATATTGCTTGTCGTGTCTCCATCCGTGACATTCACCTCTATTAACAATATTTCCGCGATAGCAATCGATTGCAAAGACTGCGTTAGACTTTTACGAGTGTATTGAACTATTGACGTAGATGAAGAGTTCTCTAGCTCTGGTGGTTAACGCTAGAAGTTGTAACGTGGGCGTGACTTATGGTTTGGTTTGATGGTTTGAACTCATCAAAATCTCAAATCTTACGTGATTTTACCACATGACCACTTAGTTACGTGCTAGGAACCATTTCCAGTGGTTTTTAAAAGAAATACCCCCTGAGTCATATTCTGACGACGTTTCCAGGCACGAGTCTTGGATCTTTATAAGGGCTGAATAACCCGACTTATACTGTGCCCTGTCGGTGAGCCTGAAGCAAGGGGTCAGGTGCGTCCTGATTGGAGTGTGTGTTCAGGCTTCGTTAAGTTGCCTCCAGACTCCATATTCCTACTGTCTTTTGTCATTTGTTCGTCAATTCACCACACGCGGACTTTACAACATTCGATATGGGTCTCATAAGCTAAGAGATTTAAAGGCTTTTAAGGGGGGGTGTATGCCACGGCCGAAAACACCCTTTTAATTCAGGCTTCGCCGCTGCTCAGGCTATCCCTCGGCTAGAATCTCTCCCCTCTCCCCCACTCAAGGCCGCCAGCCTGAGCTTGCTATGATCCCTCCCCTCTACTTCCCTAATACCCTCCTCACCCTACCTGAAAACACTGTCGGCGAGCAGGAATAGAGGGAAAGATGAGAAGTTCGTGATGGGGAAGATAGGACCTTCCCTCGCAACCTGAGCCCAGAAGAAAGGAAATATCATGTTTTGGCGGCTATTCTGTCGTAAAAATTTTGTTCACCTGAGTTTGACGCCAAATATAGAGAGAATGCATGTGCCGATTGTAATGAAGACAACGTTGAAACATGGCCTGTTATATTGACTGCTAAACGTTCGCAACCACATTTTTGTCGAAATGCTTTTTTCCTCGCGAGAGAATAGAAAAGATTTATTTTCTGATCCTCCAGTAGACACTGTCTCAGCATTTGTCAGCGGTTTTGAAAGTTTCGATTTGAAAATTTCATTTGGTATGAAGCTTCTGTGAACTGTGCAGAACAACTTTTTGTCCGTTTGTACATACGACTCATCGGGACATGTCCGTGACACCGTTGGCCTTATCTTAAATTCAGTATAACGATCCCAGTTGTACTTGTGAAAACATTGAACCTAAGGAATTAGTAGTGGTGATTTCTCTTAGATCAAATTATAGCAAGGCTTGTACGCGATATCTCAGCGACACGGCACTAAAAATCGCTGTAATGGTGTAGTGAATATTTGTGAGGTTTCGTCTCCTGACAACATTAGCGATTTATGCTAATGCATCAATGTATTTACATTAACCTTACCGAGTGCTACGTAGATGTATGTAAGATACGTACATGCAAAGAAAGACTGTCATTTTGCAAAAAAGTTTTCGGTTCCAATATTAGATACTCTTGCATTCTCAAAACGTTCTCAAACAAATTCATGGAGCTGAATGAGAAAATTATCCTCGGTAAAGTGCGTCATCGGGATTTTATTATCTAGTGAAATAATAACTGTAATTTGTTTTTAACGAACATGGAAGAAATTAGAGACGATTAAATTAAGGAAATGGCAATGAGGACATAATTCCTAGCGGTGTATTCCTCCTATTATAGTACATTTTGCTGCTGCTCATTTAATGTATCAACATATGTATCATAAGGGAACCACAACTGTCAACATTAATTTGAATGCAAATTATAGTTGTGAACTCTGATTTTTTAAAAATCGAACTGAGATCACCATGGGATGTAGTATCAAAGGAAAATTGGAAACCATCAAGCAAATCGAACTAGAAAAATGTAATACAAAAGACAATCTCAGCCTGGAAACATGAAACATTCTTTTAAATGACATGAAAAACATGGAGATGGTTCCTATATAGCACACATTTATGTAATGTGGTTCGTGATTCTATTGAGGCAAACCGCGGTAATTGTAAAATTTAGAAACAAAACCTCATACGTAAGCATTATTCTACAGAATTGCTTCTGGATTAACCCGGGAGCGGTCGCGTGTGGGACTTTTTCTTGCACTCAAAATTTATAGCAATTGCCTGCGATATATTTCTCTCAATATTCCTTCAAAACAAATTTTTACAGTACATGTTCTCTAATACAAATCTGTAACTATCACTACAGCCATCAGTACACGTAATGACAGTACAGTTGTTTCGGGAAGTAACTAATGAAAACAATGCGCCTGCTTTCTATAAGGGCTAATTCAACCAGCTTCTTCACTCGGCCCATTATAGCAAATATCATTGATTCCTGTTTTTTGTCTCACTTCTGAACGTAATAAATAAAACACTGACCGTACGCTACGAGAGTTGAACGCAATTGAGTAACACAAAAAAACTAACATCAGTGGTGACGCAATGAGAAGAAATATCACTTTCTGTAACCGATGGTCAATAAAAAATCATTATATGACTACTGATGCTTTCTTGATATTTTGTGGTACGGCAAGTCATTGAGAAGAGATACAAACTCGACTAGACGTAAAGGAAACCCAATTCTACTTCATAATTAGAAAGAAAGTACTGATTTAAATTTGGAATTAGAAAAAATCTCATAGCGCAACCAATGGCGGGTTAAGAAAACAAAGTGGTGTGCCGTTTCCTCTAAGGTAGATATACCTTGGATATGGTGATGAATGAGGAAGGGGAGATTAAAAAATCAAGTATTCTTGTCAAAATGGATGCATTCGTATTTAACTTCTGTTAATATTCCATTTTACATTGTTTGTTTAAAATAATAATAGAAATATAATTAAAAAAGCTCTTTCTAAGAAAGCTAGTTGTAATGAGAATTCGCTTTCCGGGAATACGCTCATTGATAAATCCTTTTCTGTCGTGGTAGTAAACTGCCGTAGCTTAAGAAATAAAGTAGCTGACTTCTACCATCTAATTGAAACTACTGCCGCAGACTTAATTATAGGGACGGAAAGTTGGTTGTGTAAAGAAATCGCAGATAATGAAGTATTCCCGAAGAATTACATAGTTTATAGAAAAGATAGAGTCGAAAGAACCGGGGGAGGAGTTTTTATTGCAGTGAAGGATTGTTATATTAGTAGGAGGGAGTCATTTTCCGACGATCAGGTAGAAAGTGTACGGTGCTCCATTCAAAATCCTAAAACAAAAACAATCTATGTGTGCACATATTATAGACCACCAAATGCCCATGTAAGCTCAATATTAGGCCTAGAAAGTCAACTCAGTAAATAAACCACTAGAAAAAACGACATTCATATTACAATTGGTGGGAATTTCAATCTTCCGTCCATAGACTGAGATACGTACAGTTTTATCACTGGGGGAAAAGACGAAGACCTTTGTGAGTTACTTCTGTATACATTCCCATCTCACTCACTACATCCATTATAGTCACTGCTCCAACTAGAGGGAAAAATACACTTGTTCTTTCAGCGACAATTATTCCACACATGGTTGCAAACATAGGTACGGATAAGGGAATAAGCGACCACAAGATAGTTAAAGCTAATTTTTCCGTGAGCATGATCAACAAACATATCCCGAAAGAAAAAATGTACTTGTTTACTATGGCTGGCTACGAAGGTATAAAACGGGAGTTGAAAAATTCATTTACTAATTTTCAAAAATAAGTATCAACAGTAATACTGAGGTTTTGTAGAATACTTTCCTCGATGTTACTCGATCAATAGTCAGAAAATACATATCAAGTAAATGGAAAAGAGCCAATGCAGAGCCTAGATGGTATAACGCGGAGGTTAGGAAAACATAAAAGCACCAGAGAACATGTCATGCTAGGTTCAAAAGGGCAAAAATATACAAATCCTCCGAAGAACTATACACAGTCACTGAAAATTATAAAATATCTAAAGTCTTAGCAAATAAAGCCTGCCGAAGGGTGTTAGCTGATTTCAAAAGTAAAATACTGGGAGAACACTTGAACGATAATCCCAAGGCATTTTGGTCGTATGTTAGGGACACTCAAGGAAATAAATCAACAGTACACACGCTTAAGAACATGGTGGAAAGGCGCCAGAGCCTTTTTCTCCATATTTGCGGAAAAATCTGTTTGCAAGACCCTGTTCATTCAATTCACACCAGGACTCACTATGGTCTTGTTCTTCATAACGGACATACATAAACCTCGCGCATTCTCGCAACTTTATTTGCTCATCATTGATCGATTTCGAAATATATTTTCAAGTAAGATTACTACTATAAAATGGAGTCATAATATTACCATGCCAACGGCATATACACGAAGATATAATGGTTTAAAAATTATGATTTTTACGCTGATGTGCACACTCTATAAGCTGTGCGATGGCATCCCTTCGTTTAAGTTTTTATCTCAATTTCCCCTCGGATAATATTGTTCAAAACTTTTAATTACATGCACAAAATACTAAGGCACCTTATATTTTTTTTTCAATCTGGGTCTTCAATAGTGAAAAACAAGCATTTAAGCTTTAAAAAGTGACTGTCAGTGTTCGTAGGAGCGTATAGCGGACATGTTGTTTGATTGTCATGGAAACTCTACTGCTTCCCAAATTTATTTGTCACCTACTTCATAAAGTTATGACGATATTAGGCCCTAAACATGGATTAAAATTAAAAAAATAGGAAAAATTAAAGTCACCTAGGAGCTCAGAATATATATCTAGGAATCCAAAACTTAATAGAAAACCCAGATGAATGACTTTTAATTACAAAAATGTCATTATATTTAAAACGAGTAAATGGGTGCTTGCAATTTGCAAGCAGGAGGGGAAGCTTTATATGATGGTAATATTTAAATAAGGAAAAAAAAGAAAGCTCTCAAGTGGGCGTGCTACATGCAAGCAAAGAAAAGTATAATTCCCGAAAATGAAATACAAGCCCCATGAGGTATGGATACTAGACAGTTCTAGTACAAACTTATATTGTATGCCATCCGGCTATTAACGACTTTGCAAAATACTATAATCAGTATACCGAAACGAACGTGGAACCACAGGAAGATCGTCATAACCTCATTTGACGGCATATAAGACGCTCTTCTACGTTTGATATTTCATTTCAGTACAGCATACTTAATAAGAGCTCACATGAAGAATTTTACTATATAAATTCGATCGGAATCCAGAGTTTTAATATACTAATTTTCATATTAAATTTTTCTCATCCATTCTTCTATATAGACTGCATGTTTTTTTAAAATGAAAACTACAATATCATGAAGCTTGGTTGGTTGACATTGGCCATCAAAGCTAAGGTAGAGGCCAGGAAAAAGTTGAAGAAATTATACCGAGTACTTAGCAGTGCGAAAAATGGTATAAAGAAGACTATTTAACATGCACTTAGGATACCTAACTCGTATATGTAAGGCTATCGATTGCAATATCTCGAAGCCTAAACGACTTTTTTAACTTTTCCGATTTTATCCCAAATCGACACATAAATCTAACCCTCAAATTTACTCATCACAGCAAACTTTATACATCTTATGAAAATAATAATTCCATGCGCAGATTCCTCCATTAAGCTTACAATAACCAACATATAAATTCTATTGAGAAACTAATTACATAATTTAAAAGAACGAATATGCAGAGTTGCCTGCGTCCAAAAAGTACACTTGAACCTGCCTCCTGGAGAAATATTTACTTCCTTTTCCATTTTAGGCATAGATAAAATTCAGTCCCCGAAACATGTTTCTACCTTGAAAGAAAAAAATCTATTCGGTTCGTTTTGGCTTCAGCTCCCTTCTTTTATTTTTCTTTGTGATTCAGAAATTTAACTCTCTCTTTTTCTACGGCGAGTATGTGTAAAAATAAATATTTGAGTACGTAACTGTTTATATTGTATCTTCTTATTCCGATCCCTCTAGCATTAAATTTGCTGAATAAAGAGCTATATGCACGCATGACTACCAAACCTGACAAAGAAACAAAGTTGAGGCGAAGCATCACACCTGCTCGCACCGTACGAATTTGTCATGATTTCCAGACCCAATTATTCGCTAAAATATACACAGGCAACTTGAAATATTTCAAAGCATGAATAAAAGACCTTTGTGATTGGAGACATGCATATCAAATGTGATAATTTTTTCTTAGATCATAATATTGAGTGTCTTTCCACAAAAGTTTATTGATTTATTGAAAACTCTTATGCATGGGGAGATATATCAATCCTTACATCAGAATACTAAGTAACAGCTGTCATGGTTGATAGATAAAATGTCTAATAGGTCCTTTTCGAAAAGTTCTCTGAGTGGCCTTCGACGATGATTTTTTCGGATTTCGACGCAAATAATTAAGCTTTTCCATCTACACCTCCGGGCAATGCTGCCTGTATCTACCCTCTGGAGACTTGGCAACACCTTGCCGGCATATGTCGCCTTGAGCGAGAGTTATCATGGAGTGATAAACGCGACATATCAAGACGTCAAAACGCCTTGATACGTCGCGAGCGTCACAATTTATAGAATTTTCCACGGATTGATCCGTACCAAAGAGCAAGACGCGTCCGCTGAAGCCATACAGATGTACTCAGCATAGCTTCTGGAATTAACATAATATTAAATATTTATGCAGGCAATACTCCTGATATTGGAAATTCTAAAGCGCCCTCTACGAGGTCCGCCTTTTCTCCATAATCTATTTCGAGCAATAAACGATGAAAGGGGATCGGTAGGAATTCCAAGTTTGAAAAAGGGCCGGAAAAGGAATAGGAGGAATGGAATGAAGAAGGTTTTTCGTGGGAGGCTGAGGCGTAGGAGAGGAGAGAGGATTCGATTACGACCAGTTTAGAGAGAGAGGAGGAGAGAGAGAATGTAAGGGAAATGAATTAAAAATAATGGAAAGAGAGAGAGGAAGACTTCGAGGCATACTATATACATCCTAAAGATGGCGTAAATGTATTTATGGAGCAAAACCTTCCGATATATTGATCAAAAACAAAATATACGCACTTTGACGCATTATTTTTATTTATTTATTGCCTAATTACCGATGAAATTGAAGTCAAAATATGGTAGTTCAAAGGAAATTGCGCAGCAGTCGGTGTCTATGACTACAAAAATGTTACCGCGGAAAATGTATTCGTGTGATAATTGGCATTGTTTTGTTTCTCAGTTCCGGATTTCAATACGCAATGCACTCCATCAGTGCAACTTAGATATTTAAAACCATTTGAAAGAATTTGGAATTCAAAGCTTTTTTTGACTCGCAAAGTCCTGGTGGAACTTCCTTAAAA
The DNA here is from genome assembly GCA_963169105.1 of Ceriagrion tenellum. Lineage (NCBI taxonomy): Eukaryota > Metazoa > Arthropoda > Insecta > Odonata > Coenagrionidae > Ceriagrion > Ceriagrion tenellum. Next base: position 144,674,078 of record OY720640.1, on the reverse strand, counting down.
TAATGAAAGGGATAATAATAATTCTAGATTCCGGCATTCAAGCAAAGGTAGCAGTTAACCATAGGCTTCCCGGACAATAAAGGCTGTGTCTCCGCATTTGACGCAAAGCGTCTCCGATTCTCCGAAGAAACAACTTTCTCCGTGGGGTGGGGGGAGGCTTCTCTAGCTCCAGCATTCTCTCGAAGGAATAGAGAGGATAAAAGAGATTGGCCGAACGGAACGAGGAGGAACAGGAAAAGCGGAGCGTAGATGGAGAAACGGATCGATGGGACAATGCCCCGGAAAAAGGTGAGGGCAAAGTTATGAGGCGAGAGGTCGTCGGGTGTGAAAAAAAGGGGAGGAATGGCACGGGGGGGGGGGGAGCAGGAAGGAAGGGTGAGGGTCCAAAGGGGGAGGAGGGGTGGAGAAGGAAAGGAATGCGGGTCGTTCAAGGTGTGCGAAAGCAGTGGCCTAAGGGATGAGGGCGAGAGAGATGGTATTGGGGGATGAAGGGAGGGTGGGAAAAAGTTCACATAGGGTTGGGTTTAAAGATTTCAACCCAACACTAACCCGACATACACTAACCCTAGGGTTTCTCGATAGGCCATCATTATACTAGAAGTTTATTTCATTACCACAACTCTACTTCAGATAGCTTGAGTGACATGGTTCCCTTGTCATAATGGAGACCATATACAAAGTATACATATTATTTTCAGCAGAATTAAGAAGCATTAGTTTTATATTTCATTGTAAATGGTGGAAAAAATACTTTTACATGACTTAAATGCTAAATAATAAAATAAAATAATCTAAATAAGTCCTAAACTTGACTCATTCGTATCAACATTGAGGTTAGGTACGAGGGTCAATTTTCACAAATTTAAGAAATGCCAGAAAGGTCATCATTAACTTTCGATGAGTTATTATTCTTGGGCCTTGGAATAGGCAATTGACATTACTATTTGAATAAACTGCTGTGGGAAATAATCTGGGGACATATAGAGTACCCATTCTTGCATCATAAATTATGGGTGGAAAGTCTAACGCTTAGATGATTAATGTGGCTTCTCCCAATCTTACGATATTATAATATGACCTTGAATGTTCATACGGACAAATAGGAATGACTTCAAACTAAGAATAAGAATTATGTTTGCTCTATGCACGATAAACGCTTTAATTCAATGTGTAAAGAGCAATTCTTCAGCCCTCATCCGACCTCGGATAGCTTAATTAGTTTTTGATAGAGCTTCTAAACTTATACCTTAATGTAATGCAATCAACTTAAAATCATTCGATATTACTCGCCATTTTACATGTATACTATCTCCTGAGGTAATGTTTAAACCAATTATTGGTCACTACTAATTTATTTCTTGCACAAAATTAAACTGCCTAATCACCTAGGTCAATTTTTGTACCAAACGCAATGCACTTCAGCTTCAAATATATCCCTTCCCCCACCATTGCAATTTAGTCTTCCATCGCTATCAAGTTTTTATAGCCTTAGATCTCTCTCGCTGTCTTCTCTAGTTTCTTATACACTCCATCCAACTTCTCCTTCTTTTACGGTTACGTGTAGAGAAGTAAACTTTAACCCGTACAAAATTCGCCGGGTGGGCCTTTATTACAATCCATAAAAAGTATATGGAGAGAGCACTTGCTATGCTAGCCAATGCTTGAAGCTAAAACCAGTTCCAACTTCATTAACCCTCATTGTCCTATAGCGCCTGCGGCATAACGCACTAATTTTCCAATTTTACAATGCTTTCTATCGATAATCTACTATAAATCAGCATGCACTTACTTTTTTATGTTCATCTTCCTTGCATATATATATATATATATATATATATATATATATATATATATATATATATATATATATATATATACACAATGGAAAACTTCGCCAAATGGCCACAAACACAATTAAAGAGGAAACTTACAGGGGGTAAAAAGACGAAAGTAAAGAGAGAGTCTTACTTAGAGACGTTTCGGGTGTTATCCCTTCTTCAGTCACACAGAGAATCTCTGTGTGACTGAAGAAGGGATAACACCCGAAACGTCTCTAAGTAAGACTCTCTCTTTACTTTCGTCTTTTTACCCCCTGTAAGTTTCCTCTTTATATATATATATATATATATATTGTAATGGTTCACCGTCGGTCGCCCGGATGTAGACCGCGAAAACCACCCATAAACGGTAAACCTCCCTCTTCTTCCCGTGCTGCCAGCGAGGACGGTTTACCGAAAGATTTATTTTTAAAATTGCAATAAATGCGGGGGATTCCCGTTTGTAGTTTATCTCGTAGTGAAGAAAAGCCTGTGACGACTCGGCGCAGGTGGGGTTTGGAAAAAAGGACTTCGTGGATACAACCAAAGGAATGCAAGGATCTTTCAGACAACATTCACAAATATATTTGAGATTTCAAAAAACACAATGTACAGTGGCGGAAGAAATTAATGCAAAATTTTTCGCGCGCCAGAATGCGGCATTTTTGGGAACTTCTAGGAACAGTACACACTCCAAAGACTGGCAACACTGAGGAAAATATCGTCTACCGCAAATATTTGAAATCCGCCTTGCAGCTCACATTTGTCGGAGCCTAGAACTTAGTCATCAGTCGCCTTATTTTTGAGCTTTCGTCTCATATTATTCGCACATTCAGTCGCGGTGCATCGCTGTGTTTGTTTCAGCATGGTTCTTACGTCGAATGATATTATTTATACAGAAAGACTGATTATAAAAAATATTCACTATCCCACCCAATTCAGTATACTATATGCTAAAATCTTCATCTTCTACCAACAAGGGATATTTATTGTGGTCGACTTTCCGTGGATCTTTTTGAATGACGCGTACTGCATCTGTTTCACCGAAATGATATAAATTGAGATTTATCCGCACCAAATGTCGATACAAAAAAGATTTAATTGAAATAAGTATAGCCTACGTGATGTAATTTTTCACGATTTTCCATTTGTAGACTGACGAAGTTCCTTTAACGGATATTTATTAAATTCAAAACGGATATTTATTAATGAATCGTTCTTGTCCCAATATAAATCCGTCCTTAGTTCGTTTGAATGGGATTAAACTATGAAAAAATACGTAAATGTATATAATTTCACTAAATAAAAATAAATTTGCTCGCATCGATACCGAATAATCTAGGCATATTTTCCCATTATTTCTTTCATCTTAACACAGGAAGCTTGATGACGAGCTGTCCACTGTTAAGCTTTATCTAGTAAATGCAGGATATACGAATAAACATTCAGAAAAGTTTACCCAAATTAGGTGTAGTTATGGATAACATTTGGATGATTGCATAATACCTTATATGCTTAGCTATAAATTCGTCGCACATATGAAATTAACAAAAATCCTTTTGAAAGACTTCAGTTTTGAGTAGAATATCATTAATGAAATAAATTAATAGGTAACGTTAATGTTGTAGCTGTCAGATGTATTTGGATAGCAAAAGAGTGGTCCGTGTTCGATTTTTAATGAATGCAAATGAGTTTTTATATAAACTTCCTCATATTGGCGATATGAATTAATGTAATTTATAGCTGCAATGACTGGCTGATAATATGAAATTATTTAAATGCAAAAGAGATAAAATTTGCCGAATAAAAATAATTTTACTTGGCCAGAAATTGAATAAAAAACTCAAAAATGTCTTGACCAGGGGTGGGATCACGGTTCTTTTCTTCTTATGGTAATTGCTGTCATCCAAAAGGCAAGCCGCATTGGTAGGGCAATGCGCAAGGTCCTGGGAGCGCACCACACTGCCATGTAGCACCCGATCTTTCTTGATGACGATCACGTTTTCGAGATCATGAGCGTACTCGAACAAAGTTATTATGAAGAAACAAGATTGCGATTCAGGTTTGCAACCCAGTAAAACTACTGAGCTTTCTTATGTCAAGGCGACTTGATTTTTCGTATTCTTTCGGTGAATTTTTTTGCGTCCGTATGTGTTACTGTGAACTAAGTTACTTTTAAAATGAGTGGTGGTATTGTCTACGAATGTTTAAAATAACTAAAGGATAGGAAAAAGCATACTACTCTCTCGGGAATACAAACAGAAAGAAGTAGTTCTAGGATTTCACCTCATCAGCCCAGACCATTCCAATCAAACGCCATTAGTTCCCAACATGCATGGGTTTGGAGGCCAGCTACCTTAAGTCTGAGTTAAAGCAACGAGCAATCTTGGAGGACTCTTGAGGATCCCTAGAGGTTTCCCCGTGTCGATACAAAGCTCCACCAATACTAATCCATTCAAAATCGGAATGCATGAAGGGCGCATTATATTGATTTGGGAAATAGTATGCCTTTAATAAGAGCTTACTTTCCCCTTGTGTTACGGGCGATACCTTTTCTGCCATAGATAATGTTTCGGACGCCAGGCGTTTAACTAACAGGAAAGAAGTGGTATTTGACTTCTCTTACGCCCTTAAAAGTATTCGACGGGGGCTTCCGATTTTTTCGAAGCGCGACGAGCCTTTTCTTTCTGGTGCAGCAAGTATTTGAAACCTGTGCGTTATTCACAACAACAAACCACCCCGACCATCACCACCCGGAACTTGGCCAAGGTTTACTGATGACTACTTCATTGAGACGAGCGTCGATAGACGAACAGGCAGAGCGGACAGCGCAAGCCGAGATATTGTTCAAAGTTTTAGCGGCCTCTCCCAAAATTCTAGGAGGAAAGAAAGATCTTATTAGCCTTTAAGTATGCCTCATTTTTCTACCAGGCGGAGGAATCGGATAGTAGGTTTGTAAAAAGCAAAAATATCTGTCGAAAAATTACACGAAGAGGTGTTGCGCCTTCAACTTTCACCCACTGATCTATTATTTGGTGTTTAAAAGTAAAAAAACCTATTGCTTACTTCTATCAAACTAAATTCATGTCCGCTATAATAAGAACTATGTTTAATCAAATGTATATCAATATTCATTTTTCGCCCGAAACTAGGAATACTTACGAGTTCACAAATGTCAAAAATCTAGGAGATGGTTCAAAACAAATCATGTAACATAGATGGAGCGGGCTGCTCGGAGCGCAGAGTTCATTATGAGAAAAATGCGAGAAACCCCCTCAAACGAAACAACCCCAAATTAAGATGCAATGAGGAAAATCGTGGAGGAAGAATGGAAAATGAACCCAGTAAGATGATACCAAAATGTGGACAACTCCATGTCACAGAGACTTAGTCAGGAAATCGAGAATGGATGGATTGATTATAAGGCTAATTAAATCCACATTCTTTATGTAAATACCAGCATATTTCTCGATGATCAATTGCTGTGATCATGTGCACACATAACTCAAATTGATAGAATTACGCATACATTTTAACCTTTTCCACTCGTTCTAAATAAAGCATTATAGTTTCCCTTTTCAACATCCGTTAAAATACATTTCCATTAAAAGATGAAATTTATGATCCTGTAAGGTGGCAATATTGATCTCCCTTCCCCCGGCCCCGTTAATTGAAGTGCGCCAGAAGGAGCAGGCCATAATCTGGTTGCTAAAATCGTACGCCGCGCCCGGATTAAATAAAATACATTAATGGCACGCTCCCCGTTGTTTTCCATTTACCCCCTTCCCTTCCTTCTTCCCCCCCTCCACCCTCACTGCGACCCCTTCCGCTCTCTCCGGCCAAGACACGAGCTGGTAAAAATTTCCCCTTTTCAAGAACCGTTCGTCAACCGCTGGGAAAAACCCCTTCCCCTTCCCCCATCCCCACTCCCCTAACCTACCGCCCCTCCTACCCCTATCCTCACCAGCGCACACATTTGTTCCGTGATACGCCTTGAAGACGGACTAGTTCCGAAAGCTAGCTATGTGTGATCGTCTCTTTTTTTGTGTCTATCTCCTCCATCCTATCCACATCGTGTGTTCATCGCCGCATGGCTGACTCCAATCCATCAACGTATTTATATATATATATATATATATATATATATATATATATATATATATATATATATATATATATATATATATATATATAACTGCACTTAGGATCACTTAAGTACCGAATACATAAAAGTTTGCCAGAGGAAGGCAGACGACAAACACAGAAAACAAAAAAATGATGAACACACTTACAAAGTTTCTTGATATTTCGGTGCCACTAGCACCTTGGTCGCAAGAGCGAAGACTGAGAAGGAAGGGAGGACTGAGGTGGTAGGAAGGGAGGACTGAGGCGGAAGGAAGGGAGGGAGGGGAGGGACAGGGGAAGGGGAGGAGGGGGAGGGAGAGGAAAGGTGGGGGCGGGAGGCGGGAAGTGGAAGAAATTCGAAAGGAAGAAGTAGTATGGGCAGAGGTGATAGAAGAAGTTAGTGGGATTTATTGAGTCCTGGCGGAGAGAAAGCCTGGAATAAGTAAATGCAAGAGGACTCAAGATCTTTGATTTGGAGTGGAGAGGAGGAAGGGGGAAGGGAGGCGAGAATGCCAACCTTAAAAATATTATTAAAGGTGGAGTTGTGGGAAGAAACATGGGTGGCAACAGGGAGGGAAACAGAAATAGAAGGTGGTTCATTACAACTGGAGCGGTGGCCATTCATGCGGATGTTAAGGGGAGTGGTCGTCAAACCGATGTAAAAACTAGGGCATAATTGGCAAAGAAGGATATAGACAACATTATGGGAAACGCAGGAGAGTGAGTAAAATCCATAGCACTAAGTAACCAATGCATGCTTCATCAGTTACTTCCCTTAAATTTCAAACAGATGGCGGATATTCTTGCTTTATATCCAGTAATTTGGCCATTTTGTTGCATTATCCATAGAAAAGTTAGGAATGAACTGGTACATATTAACAATATGGCTGTAATTTTGTTTCTTCTTCAGCCTTCAGTTTGATAACGTAACCTGAATCTCAGCATAGCTTCAGTTGGATGACTCATATACCTCTACTGATATTATCCAGTTGCTCGCCTGTCAACCATCCTCCCAGTTTTGCATTCAATACCAATGCCATTCCAAGTTCACACACATCTCCACCACTAGAGACTATCATGGGGATGACTACATCTCCATTGTATCCTTGCTATTCCTTTATGTTATTCCTCCATCTCACCTCACGCTTTTAAAGCTGAGTCTTACATACGTTTCAAATAGTGTTTCTTTTTCCTTTAAAGGGAATCAGAATTTTCCCGAGACCCCCAGGCGCATGATAAACACATGCATAAAACATAAAGCGAGAGGAAGGGATAGGGTGTAAAGAAACGCGCCGAGAGGCAGTTCCCCAGCGGCTTCGCACACGGCGTTCTACGCACGGCGACGCATGTCCGCCTACATTCCTTCGGATGTCTTTGATCTCTATGGAACTGGCATTGACGAGGGTACCAGGTGCCAAAGAAGCTCTTTGCTTCCAGATTTCGTTTCATTTTTTTCTGCTCCACAGAACGTGAGGCTTTCGAATCCCATCTTAGCTAACGACTCCACGGATTCCCGTCCTCCATTTCTAAATGCGTCCTCATCTGTGATACAAGAGTCAATGTACCTGAAACACATTCATAATTTACACGTATCTTTGCCTACGTATACAAATGCTGTCATTTTGATCAAATTCTGCCGTAATACGTATCTAATGCATTACATTATCAAATTAAAAACCATGAAGTTGGCTGCAGTTTGTTGACGATTTTAGCCGCATTTCCAGAAACTTAAAATATAATTATCACTAGAAGTGTGAAAACATTCGTAAGAAGCGCAGCATACTTATGATAGGAAGCTAAGACCCTTGGAAAACTTTAAGTCTTCGATTACATATAACCTCGAAGAAAGGACTAGAAGCCTTTGAAACCTGTTGCTGGAGGAGGATGCTGAAGATAAAATGGACGGACAAAATAAGAAATGATGAAGTGTACAGAAGAATAGAAGAGGAAAGGACCATATGGAACACGATAGAGAAAAGAAGAACTAGATGGATTGGACACGCCCTGAGTGACATTGAGTTAGTAAAAAACATTATTGAAGGCAATTAGAGGGAATAGTCCCAAGAGAAAGACCCAGGAATAAGTTAATGAACCGTATAGAGAGAAAAGTGCGTATGAAGAGATACCAGAAGGTAAGGGAACTACCTTTAGGAAGGGATGGGTGGAGGGCTATAGTCAACCAATCTTAGGACTGTGTAGCATTTTTTGAGCATACCCACCCCCCATTTATTTCCTCTTTGGACAATTTATCCTCTGCGGACTATTTATCCTGCGGACTTAGCCGAAGGACTTGCCCGAATCGTGCCCAGGCATCGACATCTGTCGCGCCAACGATGATCGCGAACTCCAGCCATCTCCGCGACTCAGCATCTCCTGCCAGCAATTCCTGCCTTCCAAGTCCAGCCGCCACGTCCAACCGCCACGTCCACTCTCCAGGTCCTCTCTTGTTTATATAGCAGTTGGAGACGGAAGACTACGAGGATGTGCTAAGGCAGAAGTGCCGGGCACAAAGGCAAAAAACCGGAAATCCGCGATCGAAGATGAAAAGTAGTTCATATTCTCCAATTGCAATCCTACACCGCATGTGTTCCCATTCCACAGAATTACCTCCCCTCCAAGGCTGCCAATCACCTGTTCCCACTTACTCCCCCTCGCAACTTTTACTTTTGACCTTGCCGAAAACTTCCCCTCCGAGGTAACAAATCGCCTCTTTTCCTCTGCTCACCCTTTCCACTCTCCCGCCGTCTGAACTTCCCCTCCTACGACGAAAACCGCTAATCGGTCTCTTTTGATATTGACCGTGGTCTTGAGAGGTTCTGTTCTTGCTGTCTCTTATAGTTGGTGATTGATTTTGAAACTTAGACGTCAGAACACTAGTTGGCTGACCCTTACTTTGTTTGTACGTGTTTAGTTGCTGAAATATATTATCTTTCATTTGGTGGTAATATTATATACTTGATTGTTCCCGATTCCTCCTGTTTCTCTCACTCGTATTTTGGGAAGAATTTGTTTTTAGGGCATTCTCGGAGAGAGACATCTACGACTCTCCCCTCGATTGCTTCAATTGAACAACCAATGAATAGGAATTTCACTTTAAATTCCATTTTATTTCTATTATTAATATAGCATCAATGCTAGTACTCGACGAATAAGTATTCTTTTATGCATGCATGCAAGAATGAATATACATACAAATGCCAGTTTTTCGCGGTTAGCACAGCCTGACAGTTATGGCTGTTTGCTTTAAGCCAGTTGTCTAGGCTTTCCTTAAGTCAGCGTGTAAATCTCTTCCTTAGCGTGCAACTACTTCATTTATATCTTTAATAATAGATTATACAGTATACAGTACGACAGCTCGGCATGCGTACTACTATTTACATTGTTCTTAGCAGGAACATTATGGGAATACTAAGCAAAAAATTAGCAGCCCCCAATTTTCCTGAGCCTACAGTCAAACAAAGAAGTCAGAGGAAACAAGCAGTCATCCATCCATACTCCTAAGCCTAGATTACGAACAAAGAAGACACAAGAAACAAGCCGCCATCAGTCTCTTGACTCTCACACGGTGATCTGCGTGGGGTTTTGCCGGTTTTCTTCACGCCCTCTGGCAAATGACACGCCAATAAGCGATTCCGGATAAAATCTAAATCTTAAATTGAAGATCAAGTTTGCTTAAACATGAAACTCCTGACAGACAACTTTGACACAAATGCTGAATAGCTGAAGCAGACAGCCATTGTAAATTACATGTATAGAGATAAATATTTGTATTTTGCTGTATTTAATGTATTTTAAATAATGTCAATGGCTGAAATCAACTTTTGAATTTACATTAAATTGATGAACCTGCGTCTTTATACCATATCTGATGAAGATGGCAGTAATGATAAGAAAAATGTCCCCCACAATAATCGAAATTGGTGGACGAGATTTAGACAATCCTTCACTGCCAGATTTTAGAGCCTACAGAAATTGACCGTTGCAATGAATGGGTCTAGAAATTTCTTACCGGACATGGTCTCCTAATTTTTGAAGGAAGAGAGAATTCATTATCATGGAATGATAAAGTGAGAGTTATTCCACAAAATGCTCTGCATCATTCACTGGTAGAACGTGGATGAACCACTATAAACCAATAAACAAGGATGGGCACCCAAGCAGAAAAGGCGCATTAAAACGATTTGTCATTGCCACTATTGAATGCTATTAGATTTTGAAATGTCCTCTCATCGCCATGAATCCAAGAAAAAAAGGGGAAAAAATATACATTATGTTCAGATATCTCATCTCTCAATATCAGAGATTTTTTACGGTGCATCATATGATCGCACGAAAAGTAACTAACATACTTGTAAGTCATAGAGCTATCCTCATACTTCAAAGCCACATCTCTGAATCGTGGTGAGTAGATTTTAACAGTGATTTAATCCAGATAACCTGTGAGACGATCTTTTTCTGATCTCTTTATCTGAGCGACATAATTAATGGAATCTTATAAACAGACTCCAAGTGCTGACTGCTCTGACTGAGACTGACTGAATGCTGAGACGGGAAGACTGAGTGCTCCTAGAATGATTGCATCCGTCACGTCACACATCCCGGCACTGGATTCCAGTTTCTGATTAAATACTCTAAAATCACAGAAAATTGAAACTTTTTTCTAAGCTTGTCTTCAAACTTGTCTTCAAACAAAAGTCAGCAAATGGCTATATTAATTCGGACATATCAAGTCTTCACTTCAAAAGGGTAAAATATAAAAAAAATAAAAGTTTTATGTAAATGATCGCGATGCATCTGTGAGGATAAGTAAAGCAAGTTGTGATGCTCCTCCCCTAACCTGGAACATTGTTGGTGATAGATAGAAGTAATAGATAGAAGCCAAAATATCTCTTTTTCACCTTTTTCTGTCTTATCTAATATCAACGGGGTTAGCGTTTCCTTATTTTATCTTCTATTCACTGATTTCCGTCTAAAGCCTCTTCTTTTCTCCAGCCTTTTTCCTTCTTGTCTTCTTCCATTTTGTCCTACCATATCATCTTTGCTCTTCCCTTCCTCCTCTTTCCACTAACTTCCATTTTCTCAATTCTTTTCCAAACATAGTCTTACTCAGCCTTACCCCACACGTGTCCATATTACCGTAGTCAACATTCTTGAACATTCCTGCCAATGGATCCTACTTTTACCGCTCCACCGAAAAACTCCGCTTTAATTTAAAGTTTTCTCGTTGTGAAAACGTTCGTGTGAAACGTATAACTCCACGGATTGGAAGCATGAACCATTCGAAAAGCTTGCCATAAAAGACTAGAGGCCTTCTAAACCTTGAGGGAGGATGCTGAGGATAAAATGGACGGACAAAATAAGAAATGATGTTTACAGAAGAGAAGAAGAGAAAAGGACTATGTGGAACGCCATGAAGGTAAGATGAACCAGATGGATTGGACGCACCCTGAGACACAATGGGTTTGTGAAGAACATAATTGAAGGTAAATAGAGGAAAAAGTCCCCAGAGAAAAGATTCATGAATAAATTCATCGACCAAATAAAGAGGGAAGTACGTAGGAAGAGATACCAGGAGGTAAGGAAACTAGCATTAGATAAGGATTGACGCAGGGCTACAGTCGACCAATCCTAAGATTGCACAACCAATGAATGTATTGAACGGATAGAGTAAAATTTGTATTTCCACATTGAATGCTACTTGCGACCATGGTTTCGACGATTAACGTCATCATCAGGTGAAAATACATCTTGGTGCAACAACTTATGTAGGTACTAGATAGGGTGGGGAGGGGACTGTAGAGGTGTGGGGGAGGACGAAGGAGGGTTGATGGGGGGAGTGGTTGAGTAGGGTTGGGTGGGGGAATGCTTCCCAAGAGGGTGAGCCAAGGGTGCCAAACAAAGGTTACTCTATTTGAATGATTTCAAATGAATTCAAAATGCTCAGTAAATTCCATAAAGTATCGCCGGAAACCACGAACACTAATTTTTTCGTTATTCCACATATCCAACGCAGCATCCTCATCTCATTCACTTCTAGTTTTCTTTCCGTACCTATTTATCGGCCACCCTTCCGGCCCATAGTGCAGAGCAGGCATTAACACAGATTTGAATATATTCCATTCGTCTTGCTTCTCCCCTTCCTATTTGATCGTGCTCCGCTGGTTTATCTCCAATTCAACCATCCACAGTTTACCCCCTTTGTCGTATTTCACCTATTACAATAACATGTGTACGTGCTAACAAACAATATCCTCCACCTTGGAATCCTTGGGAAACGTTTCAGTGGCTTTGACAATACCAGCCCTTCCCGTGGAGCTAGTAGCCGTAAGTGATAAGGGCATAATAGTTTAAGAGTGCACTAAGAAATCTCATTAATGGGGGAGAGGTGTCATAAATGCGCTCTAACTTTGAATGGCCCAACTCATACAGGGGTCAGCGAGTATTCCAGGGGAAAATAATCAATGAAAGGAAACGCAAGACAACCAAGGTGGAACAAGACATGGATGTTTTGTCACTTCTCGACATTTTCACCCATTTATTTGAGTCAAAAGGACTAATATGTAGGAACGAATGTGATTTCACAACTCACTGCATGTTGCCTCTGCCATGTTGCGGGAAAAAGTTATTCACGCAAAATCTCTGTTTCTTTTTCATTTTTCAAATCTCATTTACCCAATAAATTTGATTCGAGGTACTCGATTTTCCTAATCGTTCGGCGTTGTTCTTCCTTCGACTATAAGCAAATTGGCATCCTGCGTTCTTCGTGGTAATGTATAATGCTTTTAATCCGCTGATCTTCATTCCCTTATTTTTCCGAAATGCCAATATAGCCAATATCCGAAATGGATATTGGCTAGAAACTTACTGATTAACGATGAGTAATTGCAAAGGCGTTACTTTATGGGAGATTAGGCGCGTTTACTGCCTATTTCCGTTTCAGGATAAAGTTTTCATCTCCAGAGGGAGCAGATAGGGCCTTGGCATCATTGAGAATGTCGTCCCACGCGACATTCGGCTTGGCAGTGGGGGCGCGAGTGGGATTAAGATTCGTGAATGGCGGCGTACTTCTCATCTTCAGCCATCCGCTTCCGGGAAGTAAGAAAAACGCATTGAAAAAAAAACTAGATGCCCGACCCTGGTACTTCCAAGGCTTTCCGAACGACCTGGATGCGACTCGCAGTGACGCAGTGGCCTAATACCGCATCTGGTGATACACGAGGACATTTAGAACATTTTTTAAATGAGGTTAAATAAGAGTCTCCAATGATATCCACTCAAGGAGGGTAAAGCCCACTCGCTGAGTTCCATCTGGTTGGCTTTCGCAAATTACCGAACGCGCTGATGGCAAACGTAATTTCCTGTTGAGTCGAGGGTATATCTATCCTTGAATTAGCATACTACTCCGCAAGCCACCGCAGCGGCGTATGGTAGGAGGTCTCTAGGTACTTGGCAGGGAGAAATGAGTTAATAGGGAAATCAGAAGTTAGAGAGGAATAGACCTAAATGTTTGTCAGCGGAGAAACTTAGTCCCTTGCTCGATTTTTGCTGAAGTTGTAACGAAAAGCGTCAGTCGGCGGAAACACTACATCCATCAGTTCAGTCTTTTGTATTTCATAGATCTTATGAAAGTGCTACAACAACTGTGTAAGTAAAAACAAATACTTACTTACTTTTTGTGTCAAAATTTCAGCTTCAACGGATAAAATGCGTTACTTATTATAGAGTGCCATCATATGTGTAAAAATATTTCGATTATTCCAAAACCCTATTTTTAATTAATATATTTTTATAGTAAAATTAATAAAATAACCGTTGACGGGCTCAGTTGGTGGAACTTTTCCATGATAAGGAAAGAAACAAAACTTGGCTGTTTTCCACACGGTTTCCATATGGTAGTTTTCCACAAACCGTGTAGAAAACTTCCTAGTTTAATTTCTTTCCTCCACATTTTTACAGGTCCACACGTTGACTTTAGCGCCAATTCTATGGAATGACCACACCAAGGCTTAAACTGTCTCGGTAAATAACTAATGCCTACAAAATATGGCGGTAAGATGAAAATATTTAATTTTTTAATAAACTTCAAGAGTTATTTTGCTTCTAAAAAAAGGTTCCATGAAAATGTCATTCACATTAGAACAATAGGGAAAACCTGAGATTACTGGGTACACTTTTGTAAATTGAGTATTCTGTTTTTAAAGGTAACAGTTTTCACTGAAAAATCTCTAGTAGCGTATAGAAACACTATTTTACAATCGTAAATAGCAATATTTGGTGGCCATCAAAATAAATAAAGTTTTGAAAAATGTTCCTGAAACAGTACACATGCAGAAACAAGCCCCCTATGCGGGGCAAGTTGGTGAGTAAGCCGGGGCTCGTTTTTTTTCAAATATATAAAAGCGCTTAGGATCAATAAAGAAAGCCTTCTTCATGGTATGAAGATGCTTATTACTCAAACAAGTTTTGAAAGGACTAATCACTTATCATTATCTATTATCCTCTACTATTATTTCAACGAAAGAACAATTTTTTCCTTAAATGAAGTATTTGTGAGCCAATTAGTTTGCATTTCATACATATAATCCAATTATACGAATCACTACAGTTTTAAACCTCCTTAATTGAAAGCTTATTAAAAGTTTGTTGACAGGAATAGGATTTAGACAGTAGTGTATCTTACAAGTGGGCTAATAGCTAAGGAACTATCCAGGGCACGAACTAGCCCCGTCACCATATTTTTCATCTAACATGACCCAGAGCGATTCGTTTTATATTCACAATGAATTTAAACGTATCAAACTGTAGCCAATTGATATCTCTTCAAAGCTGTACTGCATTCAATACCATAGATAATTTAGTTAACTCTAGGTAAATGAGAAAATAAGATAGAAGAACATTACTATCCGGCTAAAAGAACGCATTGCTCGCCTTTTCCAAACGGAGACAAGTACCCGACTGACAGTGTTTTGCGTCGGGGAGTTGGTGGGCGCCAGACACAAACGAAGATCCAACTAATCTCGCTGTATAAGTTGTCAAGTTATCTTCAATGTACAGACATGCTAATAACTATATATTTAATCAAAGAGAAAAATATTTACGAAGAAGAAAGACTACGTCTTTAATGTTTTTAATTTTCTCTTTTAAACATTGTAATAATTTTAATTAGTTTTCAAGCTTTTTAAGGAAGTTTCAATTTTCTTACAATATTAATAATAATGTTGAATACTGTAACAATCAAGTTATGTTATTCTAAAAAAATTTGTCTTTCTCCATCAATAGTCCACGCTAGATCCTTATCTGAGTGGAACCGGACAGCGGAATACTTGAGAAAACTGCGGTCACATCGTTGAAAAACCAAAACCGGATGGAATCCGATGAAAAAAAGGATCACAATGAACCGGAGAAAAGAAACTGAAATAAACAGTCGGAGACAATCACGAAACTAAAACATGTGCATCCTACACTTTACTATGTAGAAGAGCCCTGGGGGGGGGGGGGGGGGGGGGAGGGTCAGAGGAAGAGGGGGCCTGAATGTGGCCTCATCTTCCCCAGGTTAAATAAAAGCAATCAATGCCCCTGTACCTAATAATGCTCCGGTACCCAATAATATCCCGGTCTCCATTTATTTTTCCGTGTTTTTCCCTTCCTATTGTTGATCACCATTCAATGATCAATTGCGACAAAAATAGCACCACAAGATAGTACTATGTTGATCATGTCAGCAGACATGTTTTTCTTGAAGTAGTAGAATATGAATAAATTGTCATTAACGACCTTTCTCGGTGGTATCACTTCAGAAACGAGAGTGCCAGGTTGAATTATTATCCTGCATGTCATCCTGAAACTTAGGTTGCTTGCAATTTTTCGAGTAATCTCGAGGCCTAGCGAGCAGCTACTAAGAATCTTATATCAAGAAGCTTCTAAAGGCTCTCGAAGGGCACGGTTTGAATTGAGATATTCCCTCAAACATGAAATTCTTCTGTAGATGGCCAAAAATGATTTTCCAAAATATGCATTTTATTGTGGGATGCAGAATCTCTTTTTCACTTATCACTCGAGGCCAAGCATAATACGTAGCGTTAAATGTGTCAATTGAGGATTACAGTGTAAAGATTTCAAAGTGTTGGGCCCCAACAAGTACCCTTAAGTTTACTCATGTAAATGATAAGATTCAAACGCCGCGTCCTAGTTTTACTTACATTTAATTACTTAAGGAAATCTATTGGAGGTACTAGTGCCTACAATACAGTTTTTCAAAATTCATCAAATGATTCACCAAATTTTAAATTGAGCATCACGTTATTTTACGTTTAAAATTCGATTAAAATACGATGGTAAGGTAACATTTTGTTTTCATACCCATTAAAGGGCATAGTGTTCTATAAATATCCAAAACATGAACAAAATGACATTTTTGTCTTTTCACAGTAGAACCACCTTAAGCAATTGGAGCTCTGACGAAAACTCTCCATCCCGACCCCATCCCTGGCTCCCGGGAATGAAGGAAAGGGAGGTCTCGTGATAAAAGTAAAGTTGGCAGTTGCGTCGTTTCGACGGTAGAGTGTGGGATTACTCGAGATCGGGAAACAAAGTTTCTGGTCTGTTTTGAGTCGTCATTTCTATATATCTGGAATATACTGAAAATCGCTAACACGAACATATAAAATTGGGAGCGACATTACGACTGAAAAATATTTTAGAAACACTGAGATTAGGAAATGAATGTATATCACCAACAAGCATTTTTTAATAATAGAATGAAATAATGCTAAATATTACGATAATGATTTGAATATGTTGCTGATAATAACATACAATAGTTATAAAGTGTCGCCCATATGAATTATTAAACAAGATGTACAGTGGCGGAAGAAATTAACGCAAAATTTTTCGCGCGCAAGAATGCGGCATTTTTGGGAACTTCTAGGAACAGTACACACTCCAAAGACTGGCAATACTGAGGAAAACATCGTCTACCGCAAATATTTGAAATCCGCAATGGAACTCACATTTGTCGGAGTCTAGAACTTAGTCATCAGTCGACTCATTTTTGAGCTTTCGTCTCATATTATTCGCACATTCAGTCGCGGTGCATCGATGTGTTTGTTTTAGCATGGTTCTTACGTCGAATGATATCGTTTATACAGAAAGACTGATTATAAAAAATATTCACTATCCCACCCAATTCAGTATACTATATGCTAAAATCTTCATCTTCTACCATCAAGGGATATTTATTGTGGTCGACTTTCCGTGGATCTTTTTGAATGACGCGTACTGCATCTGTTTCACCGAAATGATATAAATCGAGATTTATCCGCACCAAATGTCGATACAAAAAAGATTTAATTGAAATAAGTATAGCCTACGTGATGTAATTTTTCACGATTTTCCATTTGTAGATTGACGAAGTTCCTTTAACGGATATTTATTAAATTCAAAACGGATATTTATTAATGAATCGTTCTTGTCCCAATATAAATCCGTCCTTAGTTCGTCAGAATGGGATTAAACTATGAAAACATACGTGTATATAATTTCACTAAATAAAAATAAATGTGCTCGCATCGATACCGAATAATCTAGGAATATTTTCCCGATATTTCTTTCATCTTAACACAGGAAGCTTATTGACGAGCTGTCCACTGTTAAGCTTTATCTAGTAAATGCAGGATATACGAATAAACATTCAGAAAAGTTTACCCAAATTAGGTGTAGTTATGGATAACATATGGATGATTGCATAATATCTTATATACCTTAGCTATAAATTCGCCGCACATATGAAAACAACAACAAAAAGCCTTTTAAAAGACTTCAGTTTTGAGTAGAATATCATTAATGAAATAAATTAATAGGTAACGTTAATGTTGTAGCTGTCAGATGTATTTGGATAGCAAAAGAGTGGTCCGTGTTCGATTTTTAATGAATGCAAATGAGTTTTTACATAAACTTCCTCATATTGGCGATATGAATTAATGTAATGTGTAGCTGCAATGACTGGCTGATAATATGAAATTATTTAAATGCAAAAGAGATAAAATTTG
Source organism: Ceriagrion tenellum (assembly GCA_963169105.1). Lineage (NCBI taxonomy): Eukaryota > Metazoa > Arthropoda > Insecta > Odonata > Coenagrionidae > Ceriagrion > Ceriagrion tenellum. The sequence goes on along the minus strand of OY720640.1, from coordinate 144,656,089 downwards.
CCGAATAAAAATAATTTTACTCGACCAGAAATAGAATAAAAAACTCAAAAATGTCTCAACTAGGGGTGGGATCACGGTTCTTTTCTTCTTATGGTAATTGCTGTCATCCAAAAGGCAAGCCGCATTGGTAGGGCAATGCGCAAGGTCCTGGGAGCGCACCACACTGCCATGTAGCACCCGATCTTTCTTGATGACGATCACGTTTTCGAGATCATGAGCGTACTCGAACAAAGTTATTATGAAGAAACAAGATTGCGATTCAGGTTTGCAACCCAGTAAAACTACTGAGCTTTCTTATGTCAAGGCGACTTGATTTTTCGTATTCTTTCGGTGAATTTTTTTGCGTCCGTATGTGTTACTGTGAACTAAGTTACTTTTAAAATGAGTGGTGGTATTGTCTACGAACGTTTAAAATAACTAAAGGATAGGAAAAAGCATACTACTCTCTCGAGAATACAAACAAAAAGAAGTAGTTCTCAAATTTAACCTCATCAGCCCAGACCATTCCAATCAAACGCCATTAGTTCCCATCATGCATGTGTTTGGAGGCCAGCTACCTTAAGTCTGAGTTAAAGCAACGAGCAATCTTGGAGGACTCTTGAGGATCCCAGAGGTTTCCCCTTGTCGATACAAAGCTCCGCCAATACTAATCCATTCAAAGTCGGAATGTATGAAGGGCGCATTATATTGATTTGGAAAATAGTATGCCTTTAATAAGAGCTTACTTTTCCCTTGTGTTGCAGGCGATACCTTTTCTGCCATAGATAATGTTTCGGACGCCAGGCGTTTAGCTCACTGGAAAGAAGTGGCATTTGACTTCTCTTACGCCCTTAAAAGTATTCGACGGGGGCTTCCAATTTTTTCGAAGCGCGACGAGCCTTTTCTTTCTGGTGCAGCAAGTATTTGATACCTGTGCGTTATTTACAACAACAAACCACCCCGACCATCACCACCCGGAACTTGGCCAAGGTTAACTGATGACTACTTCATTGAGACGAGCGTCGATAGACAAACAAGCAGAGCGGACAGCGCAAGCCGAGATATTGTTCAAAGTTTTAGCGGCCTCTCCCAAAATTTTTGGAGGAAAGAAAGATCTTATTAGCCTTTAAGTATGCTTCATTTTTCTCGCAGGCGGAGGAATCGGATAGTAGGTTTGTAAAAGGCAAAAACATTAGTCGAAAAAGTACCCGAAGAGGTGTTGCGCCTTCAACTTTCACCCACTGATCTTTTATTTGGTGTTTAAAAGTAAAAAAACCTATTTCTTACTACTAACAAACGAAATTCATTAAACTCATATCCGCTATAATAAGAACTATGTTTAATCAAATGTATATCAATATTCATTTTTCGTCCGAAACTAGGAATACTTACGAGTTCACAAATGTCAAAAATCTAGGAGATGGTTCAAAACAAATCATGCAACATAGATGGAGCGGGCTGCTCGGAGCGCAGAGTTCATTATGAGAAAAATGCGAGAAACAAACGTTTTTCGACCCCCTCAAATGAAACAACCCCAAATTAAGATGCAATGAGGAAAATCGTGGAGGAAGAATGGAAAATGAACCCAGTAAGATGATACCAAAATGTGGACAACTCCATGTCACAGAGACTTAGTCAGGAAATCGAGAATGGATGGATTGATTATAAGGCTAATTAAATCCACATTCTTTATGTAAATACCAGCATATTTCTCGATGATCAATTGCTGTGATCATGTGCACACATAACTCAAATTGATAGAATTACGCATACATTTTAACCTTTTCCACTCGTTCTAAATAAAGCATTATAATGTCCCTTTTCAACATCCGTTAAAATACATTTCCACTATAAGATGAAATTTATGATCCTGTAAAAAGTCTGTTAATATCTTCATGTGGGAGCACTCATAACTTTAACTTCCATTGAAGCAATAATTTTACGACGCATTTGAAGAGGAATAGATTCTTTAGGAACGTAGCAATCGTATAATCTTTGATGGTGCACATTCCTAATTTGCACTCCATTGACTACTCTGCGGAATTATGAGGAGTATACAAATGACCATAGGGAACATATCTTATCACTGCTTATTCGCTACATGAAAAAGATGATTTATAGTATTTTATCACTTTCACAGGGGAAGATACGCGATGCATTTTTGTCGGAGTATTACTTACGCATGGGTATAAAAATGCTCCTCATAAAATTTAACTGCATAATTTTAGCCAAACATTTTTCACTGTGAATATGTCAAAAGGTATTTAAGTGATTCATTAATTTACCTTTACCTTTAAGTATTATCCTCCATCCTATAAGTTGAACTGTTGAACTACACGGTTAATGTATTGCTCATAGCAAACCTAGAAAACGATACTGGGAAAGCTTCAAATACCGTTTTAAAGATATTTTGAAGAAAATTCCACCCTTGTTTGGTCTCTCACTCAGATAAGTAATCGGTATTTACAAGTTCGGCAGATAGAACCAAACTCTAATTCTTAATAAAAATAATTGCCCTCTTTACTAAATCATTTCAAAGTAATTTAAAGGTGAGTGTAGCATCAGGTAAGTTCACTACATCGAGTAACTGACACAATCAGAGATCCGGTCTATTCCCTCCTTCATGAATAGCTTTTCATTGAGTGGTGAATTGGCGAATAAATGGATATGAGCATCATACGACAGGCAGGACGTAGAAATCAAGTGGGGCCGAATACCCGAGAATGGGAAGTAAACATCTCATTCGACGACCAAGGAGACCGCTCTGATTCTTTTGCAAAGCCCGAATATGTGTAAAACTCACACACTCATGGATGAGGTCAATGTCCATTCCCTGGGCCTTCCGCGGATTCCTGCGAAGGTTTGGCTGCAATAAAGTCACATCGCGTAGGTTAATTATAAAGGCACTAAAAGAGGCCACGCCAGGATTTGAACCCCAGGCATTCTTGGCCGCAGACAAACGCTCTCCCTCTAGGATACTTCATCGATTAAGAGGAATCCGCGTCCAGTGGTTCTTACTACAAAACGAAAAAAGGGAATTCTAATGTCTCCTGTAAAAACTGGACCAAATAAAATGTTCTGGATTTTTGAAAGTAGTTTTCATAAAGTAAATAATATTACGTTAGGAGGAATTTAGAAATTTAAGTGTTTGAGACGACCTGTATGAACGAGGGCGGAAACTTACGTAGGGTTTTAAGGTATTGGAAATACTTTAAGAGAAAAATTTTCTCCACATGGAAACCATTCTATTCAACCAGATTTCCTATACTTTAACTTGAAATTCTCAGGATATTACGCCAAAATGTTAATTGTAATCTATCATCTTTCTCGGAAGTAGTTTAAGGCCTATTAAAACGATTTTCATCCACAGCCATTCCCTTCACGCGGAAATACGTTTTATTGTAAGTGAATTTGATCTGGAGAATAAAAAAATTTTATGTCCCAACGAATAATGCTTTCATCGTAATATTTCTTAAGTTTCAATCAAGAAAATTTTTTAACGGTCCAAAGCTCTAAAAATAATATGGTAAGCATCTATACAGAATCAACTACGACTTCGGAACCTCGACTGAGTGTGGGTCGAAGCAAGCTCATCACGTTTATAACTCCTAGACGATGTCGCGAACGTAAACCTTATTAGTATGACTATTTACATGATGCGTTAAATCGATATCCATTCATAGAGAGTTTGAATATTCCCGGTTTCCATATGCTGTCTCATTGTTGTCAAGTTGTCGAAGGAAAAGCGATTTCAATTAGTTTCCGTGTACGCCGCATTCAGACGCCAATGAGTTTTGCGTTAATTTATTCCGCCACTGTACATAAGCTACTCTTTAATAAAAATTTAATAAATTTTCGGCAGTACAGTTACAAATAATACCTTGAATTCCAGTCTCAAGAAGGGCAAACGTTTCATTTAGTTGCTGGGCTTGAGGTTAATGTCACTCATCTGACGAAAGAAACGTAAAATAAACGGAAACGCTACCCGAAATATTTTCATTCCGACTTTTAAAGGCTACTAGCGAAAAGAGATTTCATCTAGTGCCCAGTTGAAAGCGCTAACTGGGAGGATACGTAGAGCAGGCTGGAAGAGGATTAAAACATTTTGCTCCCAGTAACTCCGTTCGCGACGCCATGGCTAGCGCTGAACCAGAGAGGTGAGTGGTCGTTAAATGCCCCTTGCAGTCGAGACAAACGGGACCAGTAGAAACTACCGCCACCTGTCCTGCAGCCACCCTTCGATCCTCAACGTCGTGGGCGATGGGGGACGATGGTACTCGGCTGACGAAGATGAAAATAAAGTCATCACGTACTCTTCATGAGAAAGAGTTTTGGTACCCCAAATGCAGGCCATCACATTTGGACATTGAGATGGTTCCTGCTGATGGCTGAGTGCAGATGAAAGCCCAAGGTTTTACCTCCGGTCCATATACATAATTCTCTTTATCGTAACATTTTTGACTTTGATCAGGCCTTTCCTCACATGGCCAACTCTCCGAGTTATGAAAATAGTTTCCAACTGAGCAGACGTCAGCCTACAGAGCCCTCTCAGATTGGCCGGTGAAGTTTGGAGGCATTTGACGCACCATAAAGGCAGATGGTAGCGCTATGAATAATCAGAGTTTCCCAGACCATTATGTTTTAGTACTCATGTGGCATCCTATTGTTAACGACAAGGGAATAAGGGAGGCAAGTGTCAAATTTTCTTTGATAGATAAAGTCATCATCGTTCATTCCATGCATTTATATTTTTATAAAGTGATTAACATTGGATTACTATCAATGCAGTCAGTTCCAATGCATATTCTCTGAATCATACTTGGACAACAATAATTAACAAACAAAGTTACTTAAAGAAAGTCAAAATCGCATCATCCTTCGCAGCCCATTTGAAAATAATAATTAAATTTAAAGTAAAGTATTCATCAGAGGAAGTCAAAGTATTAGGGTTATACCATCTTAGTGAAACTACACAAATAGGACTCATTTTTCCATCTTGTATCATAATTCACAGTCAATGTAAACGTTGGAACATTCCACCCATGTTGCGTTACATATTACAAATTGTCTACTTTCGTTTTGCAATGGTACCTCGTGAGATTTTATGCCTTTCTCTATTCGTGGACACATATCGTAGAAATCAACAGTTGATGAGGTATGAAGCAATGTATTCAACTTTGGAAACGATTAAGGCAACTTGCAAATTCCCCGCCCTACCCATAATGCCCGCTACATGGGAAAGCCACTCTATCTTCGTTCGAAATGAAACACCTACAATGCATTGGGAGTACAGCAACTTTGCGCAAATACCCAAAACAGAGTCCGCCACGGGCGACGTATGTCACTCCTTAAAGGTTGATTTAAACGTTGCTTCACTCAGTATTGAAAATCGGACTGAATTCATCATACTTCAAATCATACCATCGAAAGGGTGTGATCGCATCGAATTAATTAGTCGAATTCAATTGCCGGAACCAGATAGAAAAATGAGTACGAAACTTATTTTCTATTCTTGGATCCAATGACCAATCACAATCGGGAGTGTCGAGTGTTTTGAAAGAATACCGATCGTGGATCTGTTTTTTTACCGTAATAATCTTCGGAGGAATTTTAGGAGCTATAATTGAGAAAATATTTTCTCTAAAATTCTAGAATTGGTTATATGACGGTTCTATAGTACACATTATAAACAAAACGGTAATTATGAAAAGACTATTTGGAGCAGTTAGTCCAAATCGTGTAGTTCAACAAATGCCCGGACACAAATGCCACTACGAACTGAAATCAAGAGGCATCTACATTGCGCAAACTACAATTTAAATTGTTAGTGTAGTTGGCGCAATTTAGAGGACTCTGATCATAACCAAAGCTTTGTTTAAAATGGCCTTCATACTTTTCGTCACAACACGCTCAACCTGACGGTCGCGAATACAGCGGAGTAGAGGTGGGGATACTAATTTCGTAAAACGATCAAACCTTTCGTCAGCCAACCACGGTTTTGCGTTGACGCGGAAAATATATTATAGCCACTATTCATGGCAAAAAACCGCATTTTCCCTCAACGCTATATGGCTGTCCCTTTTCGGAAACTGAGGGATTACAAATGTCCACAACAAATTTCGGATAAGGTGGTCATTGGCCAAATATGATGCTCAAACTAAATAGGCACAGTGAGTGGCGGAGGTATGATGATGTCCAAAACAAAAGAAAGCGAGATGGCGCAGAAGTGGAGAAAAACAATCGCTCTATTTCTATGCTCCCCTCAACGCCATCGCACAGCCAGCCCAAAACTATAGCCGTCTCGTATTTCCTCAACCACTGTGCATCTAGGGCAATCCCTCGTTCCAGAGATCAGGCAGGCAAGGCAGAGAAAGGCAAAAGCGACTCTCAAAAATAGTGTCGACCTTCTTGGGTGTGCTAGGAAAATGGTAAATCGTAAACACTGAATGTGATTCAACAGACAAGAATTGGTTTGTTTTATATTAAAATTTTATTAAATAATCCCTCCAAACAAATCTTCATCTTGTTCAATATATTTGATGCGTAACAACATATGTGATGAGTTATCGAATTAATATACACAACATGTCAATGAATCTTAATTAGGACAACGCGCCTATCGTGCCCTTTGGACCAGGATTTCCTACTCTGGAATAATAAGAATGTTTTAACAAGTGTTCGAGCACTTCTATTTTTAGGATTGTGTCCAAAAACTTGGAGGAAGTCTAGAAGAAAAGCGAAGGCAGTACGCTATCGTCTGATAAAGTGTACAAAATACGTTTTTCGTTGCTAAGCGGTAAATTACGTCTGTATGGATGATTATTAACGCTGTATTGAGTTCACGAGCTCACAATGCCAGACAGAATTGCACTTTTAGCAAATCAAGAATTCCACGTTAGGTTCTATTGATTACTTTTGTTATTTCATCTCAACAACCAAATATAATAAGTAGAAAAAGGAAATACGTATTCTACAGTGAACAAAAAATGCCTTTCTTTAAGAAAAAGCAAGTACAAATACCTTAAAGACATGGACATGAAGGTAAGGTCAAGATGAATGCACATTCTAGTTCAAATCTCTGTCTTGAACACGCAATTTCAACCGATTCCATTTTGCAATAAGATTTATTTTCTCCAAAAAGCAACGCTTCATTTCAAATTTAATCAATAGTCAATTCAACGATCGGCTAAGAAATCGGAAAAGTGATTTTATTCGGTGTTACGAGATATTTTCATGTAATGAAAACCCTAAAAGCCTTCATTGATCATTTAAAATTTACATGGTATGCCACGAAAGTTTTATTTTACAAAATTATGGCTCTGCGCTAAAGTTCCTCACGTGCAGCATATTAGCTCGAAGAGATATGTATTCCTGCATTCATTACGAGATGAAAATCCGACATTCTTAATTCAGAGCAAACTAAAGGCTGATAATTGAAAGTCGAACTGATTTCGATAAGTACAAGAAAACATTCGGAAATGAAAGAGCGAATGAATTTACGATTATTTTAATACAGTTCTTACGACATATTTCAAGGCATCTTTCCATTTCTCACTACTCGTATTAGTCTATAATTTTTACCACCACTCAAGATTTGAATTTTGAAGTAGTTAGCAGCTTAAAACAATCATACAACTCAATAAATGGACAATATACGAAAAGGTGCCTTGAAGACTTTCTGGCTCTAATAGCTTCATTTAGAGTCCGAAATTGGACCTTCTACTGAGAGAGTAACTTTCTCAAGTCAAGATAACAGACAAATTCAATATATCTACGGCAACACAAATGTTGAAAGTCATTATTAATTTGGCGAACGAACTATAAAGGTATGACTTGATTATATCATATCATATCATATTATATTATAAAGGAAGAAAATCAGATTTCCTCTAAAGGCAAAGTGTCCCTAACATCCCAATGGGTACGCAATTAAATAATTAGCTTTTCGAGTAGCAGCCTTAAAGAATGCTAATTAGGGTCTTGGGACAGACATTTTGCTAGAGATAATCAACTTGACTAATTGTTATTTTGACGGAGTGGAGGCGTAAAATTCAGAAGATAAAATGCAATATATATAATTGAAACTAGTGAAGTATTGTGCGCATAAACATGAATAATTAACCAGAAAGATTTTCCCTGAAAATCCAGGCAATCATGGGAAAAAACAGTTTTCAAAACTAAAGGCAGAAATTTCTGCTCCAATCTCGGGTGATAAGGACCCGCAGTCCTTTCGTAGCGTGCAAATAAAGCCGGATGCCTGCGATTAACTAATGCTTCGTGACTCCGCTTTATGGGCAATAAGAAGTTCTCAAAAGTGCGGACATTTACTGCCCTTGTCAACGAGCCAGCGGTATAACGAGATAACGTCTTGAAGGACAGTCTCATTCTTATTCTAGAGTAATCACAGATTTCTCTTCACCACAAATGTAGGAGATTTCATACTGTGACGTTCCATTCAAAACGGTTGTCTTTAACGCTCCAGACAATGATACACAGGTCACAGTATATCGCGTTTTCCGAGGAAAAAACTTCATAACGATCTTGTCATCCAAAAAAAATATCAAATACCACTTAAAGTCAAATTCTCCGCCGTTTATTCAAAGGCAAGCTAGCGCAAGCCATGCGTGATAGCGTCAAGCAACCGCGCGTAGCATGCAATACTGCATTGCATGTTCTTTTTATGCGTAGCTTCCGTGCCAATTACAGATGCATGTCTTGCCACATATCGTTTAAGAAAAGCCCCAACTACGACGTTAATAAGATTCTACAACGAAAAATGACTTTAGCGCGACCGGTTTTGGCTCTTTAGATGTAGAACTCCAAATTTCGAATTTCTACGCGGATTTCTCCCTTTATTCAAACTCACTGCTGAGGTAAAAGTAAAAATCATTGCCTTGCATATTATTCTGGCCCGACATAAAATGTCTCATGATATTGCCATTACCATAAAGAAATTGTAGCTTGATCCATTCGGTAATGGACCAGCTAAACATTCATAAATTACCATTTTTTCTATCTTTAAAAATATGACGAGTTTCTTTCCAAACTGCTCATCTTCTGCTCATATATACTGCTCATCTTTTGTAAAATTTTACCTTGAAAATGTTACGTAATAACGATAACATGGTTGGTAAAAATAAAACATTATGTGAAAACAGCCAAGTTGCAATTTCTTCAGACGCTCCTACTATGAAGGATTTCCACGAAGTCACGCCCGCTACCACTACTAATCTTCCCAACCTTTTACGGTTCTTCCCATAACGCTTCAGTGAATGAACTGTGTGATGCTTAAGGAAATGCAATAACTAAGACAGCAAGTAACCATATCTATAAAATTAATTGAAATTACAACGAAACGGTAAAAATGTTGGTTAACAATCCCATACCGATTGTAAAGTATTAAAAAATAAAAAAATTTCTTGAAAAATTCAGAACTTGTGTTTTTCAGAGCGTCACTCAGAATATAATCATGACGCCTCACTACATCTCTAGGTCTGACAGAAGCGATAAAATAAGAGAGATACCCTGCCGATCAGATAGGTACAAAAACGCGTTTTTTCCGCGCACAATGAGCGACCACAATAAAAACTGAGCTCCTCAAAATACACTCCAATAATACATGTCACCATTTCACCTCCCACAAACTTACACATCAACACGGCTGGTCACCTTACACCCCCTGCCACACACCCATGCGGTGGCTCGCAGGGTATTATGCAGGCGTAGATGTAGATGAAAATACCGAGGGTAGGTCAGGAAAAATGAAACTATACTTCCCCGCCGCCGTTTTGGAGTTAAATGCACCAATCATCAGGGCTATACAGAAAAGAATACATGAAGGCACAAAAAATACAAAAAAAAAATACAAGGCACAAAAACCGTCAAATCGATAAAAAATCACTTATCAATCAATTGCTACTAATATTTCAACATAAAAATAACCTGGAAATTGATAATTTCATAATTCATCATCAGTAGTTAGACTTTTTCGGACAGATTTTGTTAAGGTAATTGCCCTCAATATTTTAAAAGTGGTTCTTAAGAGGTTGATCAAACAATACTGTAAATAACCCCACAATAAAAACTTTTATAATGTTAATACATCTTAGAAATTCTCAAAACTAAACTTTAAATATATTGTGTGAACATATTTTCCATGTGTCTGTAACGGTATTGATCTTTTTAGTTCCAGCCTCCATGAGCGGGTACGTGAGAAAAATGCCAGACCTTTCATTTTTTATGACAATATACCTCTAGAGTAAACCCTATTCAAAAATTTTCAACATTTTAAGGCCTAGTTAGCAATTTTTACACCTCAGAATAACTGGGCATGTATTACAATTAAATCATGCTGCTTATTGATATTTCACAAAAAATAAGAAATAATTATACTGACATTTCTAAGAAAAAAGAAGGTAGACTCCATACAAGACTGTGACCTTTGAGGCTGCCTAACGATTATTGACATTTGTACAGTATTGTATTAAAACTATTGAGTAATAAATTATTCTTCTTCTAAATTAAGGTATCAAAAAAGCCAATTATTCCACGAAATATTTTTGACAACTATTTTAATATGGTCAAAGACACCAACCCCGGTGCCATTTCTGCGGTATTACCACATTTTGACTTCGTATTTTGCCGTAATTAGCTTAAAACTGAAAAAATAAGGCGGGGAGATGCATAGATTTTACTTATAATCAATATACCGTTTTATATTGCTTTTTAGATACAGTTTTCTGGAAATATGGGATTTAAAACAAATAAGAAAATACGTTTTCTCGCGTATGTTACCGATTCGCCCATTGAAATCGTGTCAATAAAAGTCCTATTCGCGAAAAAATTTCGCAGAAAGGGTAAAATTTGTTATTTTTTAATCGGATAGTGGAGACTTTTTATAAGTACCTATCACAAGGTTCACCAATCGATCTGACTGGATCAGTTCTAACTGGTTAACTCAATGTGCTAGTAAGATCGATCTGAGAAACAGGCCGACTCGGCCTATTAGCTTAGCCAGTCTGATATTTCAGATCGATTTTTGAACCAGCGGGTCTGTGGCGCTTCTCGTTATTCTTTTGTTTGTCACTGGGAAACAAAATATAATCGTGTTTATTCAAGACGTGTGTTATGACCAGCTTTAACAAGAATGCAGTAGTGGTGAGTGACGTGACATTGATGATATCGAGCGCGCATCGCAATTCTACTCCCAACCGGGCAATTTTTATTCCCTCGAAATGCGACGGAAAATTCTCAACTGCACTTGTTTACACACCGGGTCAATCGTGCTTCAACTGATAGATTCGATCATTCAGTATCATTATTTTCATTTCAATATGGTAAACCAGGTGATCTGTGTAAGCTTGCTAGGAATTTTCAGATCGATATGAGATCGATTGGAGAACGTGGTGTATACTACTGCCCTGCTAAGCTAAAAGACGGCAACCGATTGCACATTTTAGGGTTTGAGTTGAATTTGTTATTATCAACCGTGAGGATTTCAAAAACTAAACATAATGCCGTATCTGTAGCGGTTTTTCTGATATTTCTATGGTTCTTCTTTCACCGTGTCAGATCAGATCGATCGATCGATGACCTGGTCAGCTCTGTGTGGTAGCTCAGCCAGTCTGAGATTTCAGTTCGATCTGATCCAGCGAGTGCGTGGTGCTCCACGTTATTTCTTCGGTTGTCATCGGGAAACAAAATGTATCCGTTATTAATCAAGGCGTGTTTATAACGAGCTGTAACAAGAGGGCAGTAATGGCGCATGTCAGTTTTTAAGTCCAGATAATAGTAACCACAAGTCTTTCTCCCAGAGAATCTCATTTCCTTGTTCCCTTATGATTTATCTTCATTCCGTATTTCCCGCACTGCCACTCTAAGTAAGCTTATAATCTCTTTGATGATGGACTTGATGAAAAATGAAGGAATCGAAGATGAAAATTTTGGCAGGCGATAACTAAGAACGAAAAATGATGCAGTTACGGTATTTTAGGTAAGCAGGGCAGAATACGAATTAAATGAAATCGATGTCCGTTCTCGGTTGAACCACCCTCAGTAAGGTATATTTATTGAGGAAACAGAAGACGCCTGACAACAATTGGCCCCTTTTGACAAGAGACAGATAAAAATATATCGCAGGAAGTTATCAGAAATTAACGAAAGAAGTTGAAATTTGTGCTCCGGTGTGCCAGTACACCGCATATACCTCCTATACTAGTGGTGGCTCGTGGGCAACGGTACGGTGGCTCTCAGAGTAGTCCATTCAGAAGGGATCCTAGCTTGAGTAGAATAGTGAAAGCGGGCCTAGGGTATTACTATGCTTTGGTTTCTCTTGTGGTATACTGGCAAAAATGTGCCAAAACTGACCGGTAGAGCGCCGCAACAGTTAGCAGGGAAAGCTGTACGTGGTGCGGGTACTGCAAGGGCTGGTGACCTTGCATAATCTATTATGACCTACTCAGAACAGTCGCAGAGTAGCCTCGGACGGCCGAAGCCACGATGGGAGGCGGAAGCTGAATAAGGTTGACCCATCAAGATACGGACATAGCAATATGACCTGGACTATCGGACTCGGAATGTGAGAGGAGTAAATGGAAAGGAGCATGAGTTGTTGAATGAAATGAAAGTGAGACGAATGGATGTTTTGTGTGTATGTGAAACTAAGCGTAAGGGGCGGGATGCTGTTACATTAGATGGCGGTAGTCTGGCATTGTGGTCAGGAGTTGAAGATAATGTACACGGCAGTCAAGGTGTAGGACTCATTCTTAATGAGACAGCTAAGTTGTTAGAAAGGAAGTACGAGTTAGTATCCCCTAGATTGCTCTGGATTCGCATGAAAGTAGGTATAAGGAGAGTTGTGATTGTGGCGTGCTATGCTCCAGTGGATGGAGAGAGTGACTGTGTGAAAGATGAGTTTTGGGAAAAAGTGAGAGAGGTTTTGAATGAATGTGACCCTGTTGAGAAAATATTTGTACTAAGTGACATGAATGGCTGGGTTGGTGTGAGGCGGGATACATCTGAGAGAGTGGTTGGGCCATTTGGTAACCCTCGAGTGAATGATAATGGTGAAAACTTGGTGAGTCTGTGCTTGGAAAAAGGGTTTTCTTTGTCAAATACATGGTTTAAACGTAAGAGAATACATATGTATACTTGACAAATGGGCAATTTTAAAAGCATGATAGATTTCGTAGCGTGTGATGAGAGATTGAGGGAGTTAGTGTGGGACATGAGAGTGATGAGGGGTGCTGAATGTAGAACAGACCACTATTTGGTACTCGTCAATGTGAGTCTGGGCAGAATGTGGGTGCCAAGAAGGAATGTTGCGCGTAAGCAGTTGAGATTAAAAGTGGAGAGGTTGCTAGACAGTGAGGTAAGAATGCAGTATGGCTGCATGCTTGAGGATGGTCTATCCTAGAAGCAGAGAGAATGGGACGAGTATATCAGAAACGAGAATGTGAATTATGCGTGGGAGTGTTTAAAAGAAGTGATCGTAGAATGTGCTGAAAGTGTATGTGGAAAAGGAGTGGTAGGAAGAATGAAAGGTGATGCTTGGTGGAATGAAGAAGTGAAAAATGCATTCAGGGAAAAGAAAGAGGTGTACAAGAATATGATTGCTGCCAAATCTGAGGAAGAGCGTACTAAGGAATGAGAGACTTACAGAAAGAAAGAGTCATGCAAAATCGTTGTGAAAGAGAGCAAGGAAAGAATGCGTGCGGATGAAGCTAGCAAGATGCAGAGGGATTTCGAAGGCAATAAAAAGCTGTTTTGGAAGTGGGTAAAAAGGGCTAGGATTGGTGAAGGCAGGGGAACGAATGAACAAAAGTGGAGAGATGGTGCGGGATAAGAGCAATATCAGGGACTGCTGTAGCGAGTATTTTGAAGAAATATACAATAATGTTGCAGGCGCTGAGGATGAGCCTTGCAAAGTAGTATGCGAAAATGTGATGATGGAAAAGGAGATCAGTGAAAATGAGGTCATTACACCTTTGAGACTACTAAAAAATGGGAAAGCTGCAGGCATAGATGGGATATCCAGTGAAACGTTGAAGTTTGGGTGTAATTTACTCATTTGTAGGCTGGGTGAACTATATAGTTTATGCATACATGCTTGTTGTTCCAGTGGATTGAAAGAACGCAATCATCGTTCCATTGTACCAAGGGAAAAGAGGAAAGACAGAATATAGATAATAATTATCGGGCCATTAGTGTATTGAGCATTGCGGGAAAAGTGTTCAGAAAAATTTTAATCAACAGAATGAGGAATATTATTTCTGACAGAATATGGGGTGTCCGGTGTGGGTTTATGTCTGGGAGAGGATGTAGTGACCAGCTTTTCCCGCTTCAGCAAGAGATAGAAAAATGTATGGGTGTCCGAAAGAAATTGTGTTGTTCTTTTGTTGCTTTAGAGAAGACATATGACAGGGTAAATAGAAGTTAAGGAAGGATTTGAAGGAATAAGGAGTGAATGGGCAGCTATTGAGTGTTATGATGGCGATTTATGATAATAGTAAGGCAATTGTGAGAGTTAACAGGGTTCTGAGTGATTGGTTTGCAATACAACAGCGCGTCAAGCAAGGATGCGTGATGTCACCATGGATTGTATTTATGGATAAATGTGTTAGAGATGCATGCAGTGAAAACGACGGTGTTTCGATCAGAAATTAAATCGTGCGAGTTCTACATATATGCAGATGATGATGTCTTGATCTCAGAGAGCCAACAGGGATTACAGAAGCTCTTTGATAAGTTTTGTGAATAAACAGAAAGAATGGGATTGAGGGTAAATGCGTGCAAGACTAAAGCAGTAGTATTTGATAAGGAGAATGGGGAGAATAACTGTATGACAGGGGCGAATGGTGTAGTAATTGAAAAAGTGGATTATATTGTGTATTCAGGTAACTTTTTTTACGAAAAATAGACGGATAGATGAGGAGATCAAGAGATGTGCGAATGCTGGAAGGAAAGTGGTAGGTAGCATGTGGAGCATATCAAGGAATGAGTTTCTGTCTAAGGAATCGAAAATTGGAGCTGCAATTAAGAATCCATGGTGAATCTTAGGTAACTTTAAAGAGCCCTGCGGAGAATCACAAATCCAGTTCTATACGCCCCATTGTGGACCAAAACATTGAGAAATGTTTATCAATGACATCAAGTTTTGCTTTGTCCGTCTTATTGATGTTGACTCCTAGGCGTATTTAATTCAGAGTAGACAGATTTAGCCTCCAGGCTGTTCTCAACGGTTCATCCATTTTCTATGTCATCCGAACGTTATCAAATTATCCTCCAATCAAAATTAAGGCAAGCGGATCCTCTTTATCATAACATAACTGACAGTGCACTGTCATTTATAAGCTGCCATCCATGAGCCAAGAGCGTATACCATGAGCGTGTGAGCGTTTTATTCCACAGAGGAAGCAATTGTCAAACTGAAAATTCCTTTATTTCTAACTGAATGGTTTTGGTTAGAAAATAAATCAGCCATATTATCACTGCTTACTATTTACTATTTTTAACTCTTTCCGACCAAATACAAATGTACTCTTGTACATAAAGCAAGAACGTGACAAAATAGGTGGATTCTGGCGTGCCTTTATGCAAATTGCTATTCAGTGTGAATCAAAAAGTAATGCTTAGTTTGTCCGCAATAAATTTCAATTTCACTCCACCATGGTTTCAATGGTTAACGTCAGCATCTGGTGACTTTTATCAGGTAACTTCATCATAACGTCTTCATCAAAAGAAGGTGATTTTATTAATTGCGACCATCCATATAAGTATTTAGCTAAAAAAACTAAATACTCTTCACTTTTTTCGTTGAAATAGGTCATCTTCAATTTCTGAATAATGCAGCATCTTGATTTTTTAAATTATTTCGATTTGTCAACACAACGCATTTCTGTGATTAGACCTGATGAAGTATTGTAGCAAACGGAATGTCGGTACGGATTTCATGAATAATTTATTTTCTACCCACACTTTTCTGTAAAAAAAGATAGGTTATTTATGGTCTAAACGAAGGTAAGATAATTTTTAAAACGACCTGGCTAAAACTTGCATTCAAATAGGAAAATAACATGCATTGAATTTATTTCACTACAAAGATACTTATACCGTTCAGACCCTTCCCTCCAAAACGACAGCAGTGCCCATCCCAAATCCTAATCCTTGTCCAAAGCTGCTCAGCAACCACGTCCTCTCTAGACCTAACCATTCCTCTGTTACGATTCTTCCTTACCGCCACGTGGCAGCCAGCGCAGCGCCATCAACCCGGATTACGATCCCCTGAAAAGTCCTAATAGACCACTCGGACTCCAAACAAATGAGTTATCTTATTATTGCGTCCCGTATCTATTGTCTGCGCAGCGCATGCGCATATGGGAGGACAATAGAGAAGAGATTTGCATGAGAACCGTAGGCGAAGTTTTTAATGGAAGGCCATCACTGGAGTTTTGGAAGAGGGAATATTAAAACAAAGAAATGCCCTCTATTCTTGCGTCTGCCTTCAATGAGAGGTCAGGAATTTTGTAATGCCGCAATGAAAAACTTTTTCGCGTGGGCAGTCCACATAAAAGACGGTTGCATACCGCAAAGAATTATGGATCGTAAAACAAACGTTTGCCGCATGGGTATCGAGGAGTCATCGCAGGTCTGACAGCGAAGTACCGTGACAAAAGCATATATACGAGAAACGGATATGACTCGGGAGAGTGGTGTACTGTGCAGCGCTCTTGCATTTCGTTCATGTTCCTCTGCGATTAGGTGCACGCGATAAATATTTGCCGTGAAAAATATTCAACCTCTCCATAGTCATTTGAGAAAGCCGCTTCCTACTAACGTCTGTATTTGAATGCTAACCAGCGTTTACCTTCCTGGCTGTAGTACTACAAAGGAAAGTTTTCCTGTTACGGGCTTGGCAATGAAATATATGCATAAAAGAAAATTTCCAATATAAAATCTGTATAGTCGGCTGGGTCAAAAAATAATGACTCAGGTTTTATCGACTTTGAAAAAATTCGTTCAACTCGAGGTAAATTTTATAAAGTTCCGGGAAACTTATAAGTCATCTAGGTGAATCACAGAATGGGTTTACCATCCTGGCTCTATTGCTGCGTAAAAACAAGTATTTACCTTCCTGGCTCTTGTACTGTGATGCTTAATTACAGGAAAATTTTCTTTTTATAAGCATGACAATGTAATATATGCACAAAAGGAAATTAACAATGCAAAATCTGTATAGACTATTTAGACAAAAAGGTAATGACATAGGTTTATTTCAACTTAGTTAATATTTGTTCTACTCGAGCTAAATTTTGTAACGGTCCGAGAATTCTTATAAACTCATCTATATGAATGACCTAATGAAAATCTTAAATAAATTTAGATCTGGTTACGCAATACGAAAGAGAAAATACAGCATTACTTTGATCCAAATACCCTTGCTAAGGTATTCAAAATATTAGAAATCTGAATATTAGCACTGAATTAACGTAATTAATTTAATAGTAATGATAAAAAATACGTTCAAAAGAATATACATATGGCGTATAATTCAATAGTATTTTTTTTACTTTTAACTATGTCAAGAGCAATATTTCCTCTCGTTTATTATATGTTAGAGTTATTTTAATTTTCACTGTATCTCGGACATAACAGTGAAATGTGGAAGTGCACAAGAATCATTCACACGGACATTTACTTTCCTGCACCTAATCCAAAGAGAGAGTATAAATGCTACCGCAATTAATCTATAACTTGAAAAAACTTTTAGGTAAAATCTTCAATAGTTAAATAATATGCCACTAAATCCTGAATACAACGCAGTAAAAGTAAAAATACTCTTAATGAAAGGCCTTTAATTTTAAATTTTTCAACAATATACTAAAAATTACTATTTCTATCAAATAAAAGTTAGCAATTAAATGAAACTTGGGTTTACTAGCACTGAAAGTTGCTAGTATATAAAATAAGGTGTAATTTATTTCACTATCAAGGCATAAATAGAAACACTGACAATGTTTGAGACTCTATCCAATCATCTCAAATCATTTGTTACTTAAGTTGATTCAGGAACAACATGATGCGTCAATCATGCACTAATGCTTTCCCACAGCTGACAAGTTTTTATTCACGATATTCACATTAATAAAACTTGTTCAACTTTTGCACTATGATATGTAAAAGTCAAATGCTTGCGTAATTCTTCTGTACACATGACCCAGTATCACATAATTTACTAAGTTTCATCAAAAAAGACCAGGTGGAAGACACCTCCATGGTTCAAACCAAGTCGGTTCAAACAATGAATCTATTGGTTTTTGACGAGAGAATCCATCACTACAGTTTATTGTTTCTTTTTTAATTAATATTCTCATTTATATCTAAATGTGTTAGGGATACATTTGATGCAATTGAAGGGTTAACGGAGCATAGTTACAGGTTAATTCAAGAGCTGTCAAATGATTTTTCACTAATTCAAACGGTTAAAAACTTAACACCCTCAATCACACTGAAGTACCTAGAGGTAACATATAGAGGAGTTCCTTTTGTCTCTGATTAGGTTTCTTTACGGAATTAGGTCCATATGTCTTTGATACATCTTCCCCCACGAGTGGGGTAACTGTGAAATGACTGCAATGGTGGACGAAAAATCGGTGTATAAAAATGGTTAATACAGATAGGTTTTACAATATTTTCTTACTTTATCGTTTAAGAATAATCATAAATGACGTCAAACTGTTTAACAACCAGAGCATACGATGGTCTAGTATAAAGTTGCGGGCTGGAAGCAGAGGGAGATATCTGAAGCCATAGTGAATTGAAGTATTCCGAAAACATAAAAAACACTGGTTTAAGAGAGAGCACTACAATTTTAAAAGGGTAAATGCAAACGTTGTGACTCTCATAGTATTGTGATATACATTTGCCTTTAAATTAAGCGCAGCGATCCATTTTACAACAAGATCACTCCTGATTACCTTATGGTCTTATAGTGCCTTAGATAGACTAAGTAGACAAAGGTCTGAATTCACGAACCCTCAACAGAGAATCATAAGTCATTCCAGGATGGTTATGCCTCACTAAAATAGCTGGTCATCCCATCAAACGCTTTATTGGCAAATAGGTAGAGTCATATCATAAAATATCTCGTATAACTACGCTAACAGGTCATATACGTAGGCTATCTAAGCTCATTATGCGTAGGTAATACGTTGACATGACGAGACTGACTCTCTTGAGTTTTAAATTGTTAGGGAGGTGACATAAGAGCGTTACTGTGAAAAGTATCTCTCAGTATAAGAGTGAATATTTTAGTATTAGTCTAAATTCCCAGATTACGTAACTTTAACGGATAGATGTGGAGCATATCAAGAAATGAGTGCCTGTCTAAGGAAGCGAAAATCGCCGTGTACAGATTAAAAGTGTACCTTGATATGAATGAGAGAGACATTCTATCATTTTACGGTGAATCTACCTTCAGTTATTGAGAATTTACAGCGAGTTGCATTATCAGAGACCATTACCCAGAATATGTTTTTTTCAATTTCAATATTTAAATTTACTTTTGTGACTTCTTCCCACTTCATTGTATGGTAGTGAAACATGGGAATGTCAGGATAGACATCAAAGTAGACTAAACGCCATGGGTATGAGTTATCTGAGGAGTATTTGCGGCAAAATTAGGATGGGTAGGGTCAGGAATGAGAGGGTAATAAATGGACGTAGGTTAGATGGTCCAGTAATGGACATATATGAAATGTGTGTGCTTTGTTCGTTTGACCATATTGAGAGAATGGATGAGAGTTGAATAACGAAACAGATATATAAGAGTGAAATGAATGGTGCGAGAGGTAGAGGTAGGCCGAGTTTATGTGTTAAACTTACAATTAGTGACTCTGCCTACCCCGGATGGGAACGGCGTGATTGGTATGCATGTATGTACGTACGAAACCTTATATTGGAGTTCATGAGTCAATGCATTGACTCTTATTCCCTTAAACGGAGGGAGGGGGGTTGACGCACCCTTGGCGTCGGTACATGGAGGGGAAAGAGAGGTAAGAGTCTTGGAATAGAAGGGAATGGTGCGGGCTAATCCACAGTGGTGCAGCGGTGCTGAGTGGTACCCTTTGGGAATGACTCAAACTACGCAAGACCATATCTAATAAATGCATAAAGATACATGAAAATTAACGAAATTTTGGCCCTGATGACCATTTATAAAGCATATTACATATGAGGAGACCTTTTCCCGCCCCAAAAAACGCAATTATTTAGTGTCAAAGTATTTAAGGACCTTAAGGTATGGGTTCCCGTTAGCTAAGAGCGAGATGACTTTACGTATTGTGTCCGTCCAACCCTCCGATTAATCACTCGAAATCGATCATTTTTAAAGGTGAAAAACGTTATACCTCTCAGTTATGAAAAATAAGAGCCATCCAACGGCAAATACTTAAGAATGCACCTCCGATTCGAGGTAAAAGATGGAGTTGCAGTCCAATATTGTCTCCACCTTATTCATTTCCGTGATTCCTACAGTGCCTACTCGCTCCACCACCTGCTTCTCCTCGGGAAGTCCTTTCCTAATTTTGTGCCAATTACCGCTTCAATAATTTGTCTATCATTCCAATTTTAACTTTCCACAATTGTTGCACACCATCAGGCAACAATTGCCTTTAGCACCTTCTCTATGAACTCATATTAAGGCCCTGCTTTTTCAGCTTCCAACACTTTATTTTCTTAAGTAATTTCATCACTAGTAATTAAGTAATGGTGCTTGTATAATTTCTCATCGAATAAAGATGTATTAACGACAATCATGTTCAGCAGAGTATGGGAAAGTCAAGCGTATAAAATAATCTGTTCACTGCCTACGATATTGTATTAAAAAAAAAACTTTTTAGTACTTCACGATATTTCAATTGGTCAGCCAAAACTTCGACACCTTAGCGTCACGTACAGGACTTCTTTCTTTTCTGAGCAATGAATTCCTTTTCCATGCAGCGTATTACATATTTTTTTCAAAGGTATTAAAACTCCGTTTAATTCAGCCTAAAACGATTCGATATATATACCTAAGGCATTTTCAGATACAGTAAAATATCTTAGAATTACCTTAACTTCTGATATATCGTAGGGATTATACATACAGAACATATGTGGCGCAGCATTAAAGAAACTAGGTTTTGTTAAACGTAAAATAGGAAGGTCCTCGGATGAAAAAGTCAAAGAGATATGCTACTTCGCTCTGGTTAGGGCACACCTCGAATAAGACTTAAGCATTTGGGACCCTGGTGATGAATATTTAACCAAAGAAATTAATAAAATACTAAGGAAGGCAGCGCGCTTCGTTAAAAACTGCTACGAGCATACATATAGTGTCTCACAACTTATATAGGGGCTAAAGTGGGAGCCCCTAGAGACTCGGAGGTTACACGCTAGGCTTGGGTCGCTTGAGAAATTCAGAACTGATACTTTTCAGATCGACACAGAGAATATTATCTTAACTCCTCACTACATCTCCAGGTCTGACCGATGCGATAAAATAAGAGAGATACACTGCCGAATAGATAGATACAAAAACACGTTACTTCATCGTACAATCGGCGACCACAATAAAAATTGAACTCCACTAAATACACTCTTATAATACATGTCACCATTGCATCTCCCAAGAACTTACATCTTTACTTGGCTGGTGATCTGACACCCGCTGCCACACGACCATGCGGCGGCTCGCAGGGTATTTTGTAGATGTACGTATAAGGCATCAGTTCACGATTTAGTTCACCGAGTGAAACATTTAAATATCCTCACGACATGCACTTAAACCAAAGAGTACTTACAGACTCTAGTGAATCATTGAGCGACCCACTTTATGATCACAGCAAATTACAATTAAGTATCTCCAATGTACACGCCGCTCCGTAGCACGTCTCCTGTATCCAAGGTAACTCAGTTATGAAGCGCCATCTAACACGTCGCCAGCATAATGCAGCCGAAATATTCACGTTCCCAAACATCGTCGGCGTCTAGCAAGGATTACAAGGATGCATCCTTGTAATGCCACTTTAGTCTTCCATATATGAGACACTCCCGAGAGAGAACTCCCATCTATCTGCGGCTAGCGTAAGTAAAACACACGAATTAGGTGAACTGTTTACACGGTGACGACGGAGATTCAGGGGCTCATAATTGGGAGGATTTCGTCGTATTGTTTGAAGAGGTCGGTAGGTCGGTCCTCAAATATCCTTCCGTTCCGTATCGGATAAGTCCACGAGGCGAGGATGCGAAAACACAGTGGCGCATTAGTAGGGAGCCATTTAAACCTAATCTTTTCCATCGCATATACCTATCTATCTCAACTTCCCATCGAAACCCAAGGCAAGGGAATTAGGATCCAAAACGACTCGTAAAATTTGAGGTCCGGATGGTGTTAAGGCCAATTATACGCGATGCTTATATCATCACTGAAAATCGAACTGTACTCTGCATGCTTAAGATCTTCGCGTGTAAAGGCGGGTTTGCACATGGAATACGACTTCTATCGAAGTAGCGAGTGTAGCGATATCTCGAATCGTATTGCTTCTCACAGGGAATCGTTCTGCTTACATATTACTTCCTTCTTTTTCCAAATGAATGGATGACGGAAGTAAACAATGAATATAGGGATTATGGAAATCACTAAAATTTGAAAATAAAGGCGTTCGTACACAGCTGTTTGAGCTTCATAGACATTCGTATATTTAATAAATTGAAATAAATTACATAAAATGTGCATTATTT
This sequence comes from Ceriagrion tenellum, assembly GCA_963169105.1. NCBI lineage: Eukaryota > Metazoa > Arthropoda > Insecta > Odonata > Coenagrionidae > Ceriagrion > Ceriagrion tenellum. The sequence continues at coordinate 144,633,331 of OY720640.1, read as the reverse complement.
CATCGTATCAAGAATGAGAATTGGGACAATGATTATCATTGAGTATTTGCACACTTTTTGGAAACAGCGACAAACGCTACTTAGTGCATTAAAACCCAAAATATAACATTTGAGAATTGTACATATCTTACAGTTTAAATTATTAGCTATTAAAAATCGTAATTTAGGCCTTGCGCGCAAACGGGCGTCGAGACGTCAATCGCCTTAAGCAGCCGTCGCTATTGTGTTTACGTTGGCACTCAGTGTTATTTTCTGTGTTAGGTGGAAAAATATTAAGTACAATTCACCATGTGTTTCCGATTAACGCGAAGCAGGAGTCCTTCTCCAACATAGTTCATTGTTGTTTACAGTTTAAATCTCCCTTAGATGTCACATGACCAAGATTTCACCGGATGCGATGCGATTTTATCGCAGAATCGACATGTTAATTGCAGACAACGGGTGCTTTCGATTAGCGGCTGTAGCCGGCAAAAGACGGCGATCATCACGCCGCAGTGCTTTCGATTTAGCGGAATAGCCGTCTATCGCCAGCTATCCGTGGCTCTCCGCTATCAGGAGAGCCGAACAAAGCAAGATCGATTTGCGCAACTGTCATCTATCGCCGGCGATCGTCGTTCTAAATCGAAAGCACCCAATATAGATACCAGTCTATTTTCCTTGAAAGTAGCAGCCGCGATCGATATAAACCACTATCGACCAATACTGCCATGGAAGTGTGAGCTTACAAATCGAAGTGTCGCTTGCAAGCGACTTTCACAGCTACTGTCACGTACTGTCACAGAAGTGACTTCCATGTGTAAACCCGGCTTAAAGGGTGTGATCACATGCGATTACGGAATCGAATTTGACTATCAGTGCTTTAAAGAGAAATAAGTACAATAATTATTTTCCATGAGATTCTAGGATTCACTGACCAATCGCAGGCGAACAAGCGAGTCGATCGCTTTGAAAGAATACCGGTGGTGGAGATTTAGTCTACCAAAATTATCTACAAGGAAGCTGAAAGAATTATAAGCGTAAAAATGTTTTCACTAGACATCTAGAACTGGTTTTCCGACGATTAGTTACAATTCTTTATCACCAGCATAATAACTATGCAAAGACTTAATGGCGAAGTTTATTTACATTCCGTAGTCCAGCGAATGCCCGGACAACGCCACTGCACAACGAAATCAGCGTCGCGTATAAACATGCTCCTAGGCATCTAATTCCACTTTAATCCAGATATTGGTTCCAAGTTTTCCGTACTAATTTCGGTACTGAATTGGGTGCAGACATAAGCATAGTGTAATACGGCCTATACCCTGAAATTTTCTTAATTGTACCACCGATGTAGTTATGAAAAGTTTTCATGCACTCAAGTCTATTTTGTTCACTGAGTCATTATGTTGACACACAGAGGTAACACATAAACATATGACAAAATAATACATGTTATCTTAGAGATACAATAATACTTATTCTCAGAGCACGGTATAAACCATTGAACAAATGATCTTCTGAGCTCGGCGAATTTTATTGGCCATGAACAATTGAGGCTGTTATATCGTAGTAGCATTAAGAAACCAGACCCTCAAATGTTCACGTTTTATGTATTAACAACTCAAATAAACATTGCGCCAACACAAGAAGATTGGAACACTTTCATTAAAAGCACACAAAAAATGTTCACTCTAACTCGTTAACTGAACTACTAATAACATCGCACACATTTTTAGTGAAAATGTTTAGGCAAAGAGAGGTTATTTTAATTGATGCTTTACCACAAGCTATGTATGAAACGAAAACGATGTTAAACAAGTCATTGACTTGTTTAGGACTTAGATATATGATCTACATCATAAAATGTAATTGAAAACCACTTACTCTCGCTGCCATAAAAAGTCAGTGGGAACAGAGACGTACTTCAAGTTCTGGGTACTCACCTGTAAGGAAAGATAAGAACATTCATGAATCATCCGCAAAGCTTGATGTATTGAATTAAGATTAAAAATACATTTAATCGCCGTCTTCTATTTTAATTAATACAAATTACCCAACACGTAGCCGACAAAAATGACCGGTGTTCACCACAAAAAATAAGTAATATTAACAATGTAATGTGACGGTAACTTAATCCAATATATTACTATCGACTAACTGTCCATCTCATAATCTGTTATCTGTGATGAGGAAGTTTCCTTTAATGCCTAAAAATGGGATTAATTAGTTCTCTTGCTAGTTAGGAGCTTTCCCATTGAATGATCATATGCCATTTTTTACTCTGGGCCGTTAAAGAACACCCCGCAACGCGCTGTGGAAACCTAATCTCCTCTCCTAATGGAGACGATTATGAGATTGGCTCTCTTGCGATAAAAGCTAAACAGAGCAGTGATACCCAATTCTCATTACTTGAGCTCAATAAGCCGATCGGTAACCCAGCGACGAAGATTAAGAGCAGAAATCCGCGGAGGGAATGTAATCAAAGCATTTTTCATCCGCGGGCAATTTTACTGGGATAAAAATAAACGGCCCATGGACGTGAATGACCAACGGCCATGAATGGACGTTTCTCAAAAATTTCTCATTTCAGAGCGAAACACTGATACATAATTACGTCCTTGAAATTCTCCCTCCGATGGGAATGCAATTACCTTCTTAAAGTTACTCATAAATGGAATGAGTATACGGCCTGCCTCCGATGCAATTAGAATCAAATATTGTTCGTTATGCAATCAGAGGGCGCCATTAACACAAGTGCATCGGTGGCATTGATGTAAAATGTCTCCCCATGAAAAAGTATGAGATTATATTTCCGACCAAAAAAAAAACAAAAATGAAGCAAAGAGACATAAATAGATTTAATACAGCTGACGGCTAAAATGCGAGTGCAACAATACCTGTATCTAACGTATTCCATGAATAACAAAGTTGAACGGCAAAACTCAAATAGACGAAAGAGTTGAGGATTGCTTAAGAAATAAACACAAGATAAAATGAATCTTATAAGAATGAAATGGAAATTAAGATGTTTTCAAGAGAATAAAATGGAGGAAAGAAATAACACCAGAATGAAGGACAGTTGCAGAAAGCGGAGTGAAATGATGAATTATTATTCAAGAGCAAGAAAAGAAGTGGAAAATAAATGACTGATTTGAATGCAGTACGCTGTCATTAGGCGGTCAATGGCGAGAAACACACAAGAAAAGAACCCCAGGAATGCGAAACATTTAAGAGTTAAAAGTGAAAATATTCTCTCTCAAGTAAGACTTTGAATCCAGCAAATGGCTAAATACATAAATCATTATTTTAAGTACGATTAAAATGAGAGAAAAAATTAAATTCTTCCCCGCCCGAAGAGACAACATTGAGACACTCAAAGTGAAGCCTTCAAAGCTTTAGTAAATCTATTTTCCTCTTTGTTTCAATTGGAGTTATAAATTATAGCGTTTAATCAAAAGCAAATGATATTGATGAGAAACAAGCAAACCAAATACAGAAAGTAACGCAGAGAATAATTGAATGGAAAGAAATTTATCAGTGGACAAGAGGAAGAGGTAAGTAATATAAGAGATTAAAAAGAAACAAAACTATATTATTTTTAACCCGCGTTCTGTTATAAGATAGATATATTGTACAAAGTTTTATGGGAAACACATTAATTAAAATTGCATATTATGAACTACTTTGGTCAAACTGTGAAAATGTGCGAACTGGATTGATTTATAAATGTCTTAGTAAGAAACTCCTATATTTCCGCACAAAAGGCCGCGCAAATCTAAATAAAGATCCGGATGGCCATAGATGATAAAAAACACCTACTTACGGCTAAAAATGGCAAGAATGTACACCAAAAAATGACGCAGTGAAAAAATCATTTGACTTGACCGGAATTTGAATGTAAGATCAAGTTGTAGTCAGCTCCCATGGAACAGTTTAGTTTAAATATATACGGTTGAAAGTAAGTTGAACTGTTGAGAAATTAAAATGGAAGGTTTGATGGATATATGATGGTTTCTTGTACACTAACTTGATCTAATTCTCCGCAAACAACTTCGCTTCAACGTGCCTTCACGCGAATTCACAACAAAACCACGTTTTCAATCTGGCTACTTGGGGAGATATCGAATGCAGCAATCGATTGCTGCCTGAAAATCGATATCGCGGAAAGCTACGCTATTGGTTGAAATTAAGAGAACACCCATCTCTACTTCACGATCATCCGAATCACGTAACGTCGCTTTAAATTGTTATGAACTAGCAGGTGCTATTCTTAAGGGCTCAACTCCAGCGTTGCACCGAATCAAGCTACCCTGAGTTAATTTGAACTCTGGGGATTTAGGCTTTCAGTTTCTGCGCACATACCCTCCAACAGGCGATCACTTTGAATAAAATGATTTTCTTATTTAAACGAGATAAATAGGTATGAGTTTATATGAAATGGAATATATATTTCATAGACGTAATTCTGGAGTAGTAAGGGGTGGTAATTGTCCCTCGCCCCAATATTTGAAGGAGAATGGATATCTGTTATATGAAAATCGTAAACACAAGTGTTACACGTTTTTTGTTGCAAAGTTTTATTTTGCCTATTGAAACAATTAGGTTATATAATGATTACCGTAGAAATGTATACGGAAAAAAGAAATATTTGACTTGATTCTGTGGTCGCAAGTTACACTCAATAGGCAACATAATTCAACGATTGTAACCGTAATTTTTTTAAGTTTCCGGGGAACACCTCTGTCTACCTCTCCCCTTACTATTTGCCTCGGGGGTGGTACAGGTGTGGCATTATAACTTCCTTTTTTCAAAACGCAATAAAAACCATTTTATGAATGATAATTTTTTCATTTTTTTAATGATATTGTAGGTACATATCGAGAGTTTTGCGTTACACAGTTTTGAAAATCATATCAGGTAGGTGACGTCCCCCACTGAACACACACTGAATGAGCCGATGTCCGGAGTTTTTCATGAACATTACCGGCATAGCAGCGGGTATGTTAGCAATTTCTGCCCGAATGTTGGCCTTCAGGTCTTGTAGGGTCCTTGGATGGTTGGCATAAACACGGGATTCCAAAAGAACCCACACATGGTTTTTTTTTGGGAGGGTTAACACAAATGGAGGCAGAAATTGCCAACATGCACGCTGCTATGCTGTTAAGGGTCATGACAAACGCCAGAAACCGGCTTATCCAGTGTATGGACAGTGGGTGGACCTACCTGATATAATTTTTAAAACAGAGTAACAAAAAACTTTATATATATATACCTACAACATCAAACAAAAATAAAAAACAATCATTCCAAAAATGAGTTTCATTGTGTTTTGAAAAAAGGAAGTTATTACTAATGTCGCACCCTCTAGAATACCCCCCAGTAAAACCTACCACGCTCCACAATCAAAATACTCAAATTTTGCCAATAATAGCTTCATGGAATGTTTTCCTGGAAAATGAATTGTCACCGAAACTCTTACACTTTGCACGCGATACCTCATTTGGCAGGTACAAAATATCGTCATCGACAGCCAACTACGTCATCCGGCGTCGCTATTGGCTCCCACGGAGACGGCGTAGGTGGGATAAAGCATGTCCTTCCCTGATTTCGCCTCGGAGGGAACACCGCCCCCTTTTCCGCCCGTTCTTTTTCCGTTTCTGCCGTCTTTTTCCTCCCGACACGACAAACACACATTCCGGAGCGCTCACTCAGTCGTTCTTCCGTGGATGAAATATGAATGTCTTTCAGTCAAGCATTCCTTTTCCTCCGCGAGACGAAGTAAATGCAGCCGAGCAAATCAAGTGAGTGAGTTTGCGCGGCACAAGGAGGGAGAAACATCTTAGAGCTTTCGGAGAAAGACAGCGCTGGAAGAAAGAGAATTGGGCGGGGCTAAGGGATGACCCATACTTTTCAGCTCTAATTTTCATGCAATGAATTAAGCTGGTCGTTGCTAGATGGCATGCCACAAATCGTGATGATATGAATATGGAACACTTTTCATGACTAAGCCATTTTTGTGGTACTCAATTTATCTTATAAATGATGCCAATCATGAGGGATGAAGATGAACTCCATGTATGTCCATATATTCAAGTCTCCGAGGAGCAACATTTACATTGGAATGACAAACCATTAATTGATATTGAAAAAGTAAGCAAATACAAAATCCCAAATTTTTTATCACGAAAATACATACATACACACATACATACATACCAATCACGCCGTTTCCTTCCGGGGCAGGAAAAGTCACAAAGTTTCACTCATAAATACATATTTGTACACCTAACTCTGCTTCAATAATTTCCTCCATACTGACCTATCCGTACAAACCTCTTTTGCTTCATTTACCCCCATACATGCCCTCCTATTTTTAAGACTCCTAATATTCCTCCTCCCAAGAATTTTCTCGACCACACTCAACAACAACTTTCTAAGCCAAACTATATCTCTCGTACCATTCATTTCTCGATTATTCATCTGTTTCGTTATTCGACTCTCATCCATTCTCTCGACATGGCCAAACCAACGATGCACACATTTTTCTTATATGTCCATTACTGGATCATTTAGCCCACATTCATTTATTACCCACTCATTCCTGGCCCTATCTATCCTACTTTTGCCACAAACACTCCTGAGATAACTCAAACCCATGACATTTAGTCCACTCTTATGTTTTTCCTGACATACATATGTTTGGAATTATATAACAACACAGTACAAAAAATAAAAATATAATCCGTATTATTCTACACAGCTGAAGCATTGTGAAACCATCGAGCGCTCTTGCTCAATGAACCGATGAATACTTCATGCCACAAATGGGCAACTTTCTTTTCATAACTCCTCTAACGGAGTTATCAAGATAGTCTCAGAGACGAGTGTATGAAACAAGAGTGAAACTGACCATCACTTTTCCATTTAAAATATCAGCATCGCATGATCGTTAAGGTTGTGCAAGTAAAAGCAACCTTACTCCATCGATTATCTAAGGACAAGGTTTAACGTTTTTAGTTTAGTAAAGTTAAATAATATATTTAAACTGAATACGTCATCATTTCACCTCTAGGTCCCTGCCATTGGAGGTCGTAAATGACGTTTTTTAACCTTGTTATTGCCTCTTGAGGAAGATCGAACCAAACAACTGCGCCATTGATTGACGAATTCATTCTTATTCAAAAGCAAATGTAACAATCTGAGCTTTTTGTAGGAACTACTTACAACAAAGGTTCTATTGATACTCATAAAACTCAAATAAATCAGTTTAACAACGAAAAAAATATAATTTTCGGCACAATGCCAAATTCTCATTCATTACCTGTGGTTTAGAGATATTTTCCCATAAATAGAAGCCGTAATTCACGGCTTAGCTCACAAAAGATGTTTTTATTGCGTGCTTCTCAAACTGTTATTTATAAAACTAACGTAATGCTTATTGTGTAGCCTCCTTATAAAATTGCAAAAAGAACCTTCGTTTTAAAGATTCTTCTAGCCCATGGCCTGAAATTAATGAGTAATATTTAGCTCTCAGGCTATGTAACAAAATACATATCTTTTATTAAGAGTGAAATCATTAATTGCCACCAGGTGAAGCCGGAAACTATGTCTTATACTATGTAACGGATTTTCATTTAGCCATTGTGGTTCCAATTCTACTGTTTATACATAATACTTCTCTTTTATACAGTACATATTTTAAAAGAATATTACATTGTCTATGGGTCATTATGAATAATTAGCAGAAATGTCCCCAGAAAGACTCTAAAAGATTGGTCAAATTACCAAAAAGTAATGAATGGGATAATTAACTGTTTAAAAATAAACACGTGTTCTTTCATATTTAATGGAAACGACATGTGTAGCTATGGTTATCTACATAATAGAGGAGAACGAATTTCATTGGATAACGATTGTTTCCTACCTACGAGACAGGTCTTAGCAACGTAAAGAAGTCCATCATTAATACACCTATTTTTCTGTACAATCCCATAAGGATAGCATAAGCTGCTCAACGTTTTTCTTAATCAGGCAGTGATTTTTTACTCGAAATGACGACTTTCGCCGCATATATGATGATTTTCTTGAGAGTGCTATGGCAAAAAGTGATCAGTTATCACAATATTGCGGTTTTAAATGGCTACTAAGATACATATCGATAGAGGTACGGATTAGAGATGGGCGCCGTCTTGATCTTGGTCGGCGGCGGCGGGGAGGGTTTGGGGGGGGGGGGAAGGAATTAAGCCGGCGGCGCAGCGTGTTACCGTCTGTTCGTACACTTCGAGGAAAAAAGTGAAGAACTGAAAAATCTCATATTACAACCGTCAAAAATGTAAATGGCTATCTTGAATACTGCGTCGTCAATGGGTTAATTTGGCAGATCAAAATATGATAGTATTTTACTTTTTACTCAGTCACAAAGGCACGCCACAGGCTATACTTATATATATATTAGGGTGCTAAAAAAAATTATTTTTTTAACATCCGCTCCGCATGTTTGCCCCTGTTCCAATTGGTGTTAGAAAGCAAGGAAAATATTCAGGCAAATTGGCAAATATTCAGAGGTCCCTATGATTGAGCACTTCTTGGGTGAATGCGCATTTTTCACTAAAACAATAGTGTTTTAATGGAAAAAATTTAATGATGACATAACTGAATACATAAATAATGCTAAATGAGCATGAAGCGTTACTGTGACCATAAATAAGTCTCTGAAAAGGTAAAAGGTACGTTAAATACAAGATTATAATATGTTTTCTTCACTAAGCGCCATTACCATAATCATAATCAGGCATGAGTAATGCCTTCTTACAAGTTGGATACTTGGTTCGGTGTGATAGAACAATCCGAAGAAGATACTGAAACTGGTCTTCATTCTTGGTTATACACATATTGAATGTTTGTATCAGGGCAATGCCCCTTTCAGCACAGTCATTAACTACTTTCATCTTGCGAGCAGCCTGTTTGAGTTCTATGTATCGGGATCCGAATCCCACAAATTAGGTTCTTTGCGAAGAAATGAAGCAGCCTTTTCACTCCCATCTTTATGAAGATTGTCAAAGAGTTCTGCAGTGTCACATATGTTTCCAGAGGAGTGTCATGTTGAAATGTTTTACTCTCAACTCTCTTAAGAGCCTTTGCTTTTGGTGGGCGTTGTAGGTTAGTAACCATTTCAACTTTGGTAGAGTCACAGACACGGGAATCAAAGAGGAAAGTCCAAACAAATGCTCTGAAAAGAACCACAGATGGATGGTGAATAGCACAACTGTAAAAGTTCGAGGTAATAATCTCGAAGCTGCTATGACTTAATTGGGTCTTCTAAAATAGCAGCATAATATCCCATCATTTCTCCTCTTAACACTTTGATTTCATTGGAATCATACAGATCATCACGGCCATGAGAATATATTTCCTAGTCGATACGAGGCCAGTGTTGCTGGAAACGCTTAAATAATGCGACATCTGGACCCCTACTAACTCCAAATGCTGTGGTAGAAACAGAAGACAACACGATTTCAAGTACATGATGCCTACATGGAATCCACACTAACACTAGTTCCTCAACTATGCTCCACTCTTCAGGCCTATATTGGCAGCGGTTGTGTCAAATGCTAGAGCCCGCACATTTTGTCTGAGATTCCAATCATCCAGGGTATTAAGGCAAGCAGTAGCTTGTTCCTGGCCAGTTCCACAGATAATCTTAGGGACCCCCCGCAGCTTTTCTTTTCCTCCTCCAGAGTAAAGTATTGCCACTCTGTCAATCTTTTCCGTGCCCCCTACAATATCAGTGGGCAACTTTCCATCCCAGTGAAGAAATCTTCAGGTTGGAACGTCGATTTGTCAATATCTGATGCAGACTCACGTGCCTTCATGCGGTTACGCCTAATTGTGCTGAGAGACGCTGATACCTTGCCTAACTTCACACCACATGCCTGCGCTGACGACAAACATAGCTTTACGGTCCGATAAATTTAATCGGTCAAGTGATACTGCGACTTTGGTTGTGAGGATCTTTTTCTTTTTCACGGATCGTTATGGAGTAGCAGGAGTAGTGCTCGTCGAAGGTAGGTAATGACAATCAGATTCATCAGAAGCACTACTTGCGGTCTCTTCATGTACTGTTGATGTACTTGAGGTGATTGAGGTGATGAGGTACTCACTAATTTTTTGCATTTCATTAATAGAACGTTCTCGTCTAATCTCTTCTTGACTTTTTCGTACGCGCTTTCTAGAATCTTGAGCTGCTACATTCTTGTCTACTCTTGACATGCTGCAGCTCTTTGTATCTTGCCGCTACATAATTAAAAACTGCTTGTCTTCGTCAATTTTCATTATTTACAAAGCATCTTTGTGTGCTATGTCAAAAAGATCTTAGAGATTTGCTTTGAATATTTCTTCTTTCATACGACAGCTTTCGAGAGGTGTCTTCATGTTCTTTTTTCAGATTGAGATAATCATTATACAATTTATTAAGTTTTCTTTCAATCGCATCTATTCTTTGAGTAGGAATTCTTGCCATACCACAAATTTCCAGTGCATCCTCAACAGTGGCTCCTATTCCTTTTTTTAAGCCCAAATTTTGATTAATGTGGTGGAAAACAAGTCGTTGTAACATGTCTCGATTTGACGGAAGTCTATATTTAGGCAGCGACTCGGTAGGCTTTCCAATGAGCCATACTTCAGCGATAGATCTAGTAGTTAAGGTAGCCATGGCCATGACCAATCATGTATCTACCTGCGCCCTGCAACCAAGAGATTGGTATAAGATCTATCATATTAACCTTAGCAAACATGCGCTCCAGGAAGGTAGGTAGGTTAGGTAGTTCTGGTAGGTACTCGATATGTATGTCAATTTGAATATTTATTACTCTACCTTTATATTGTGTGATTCATTCTAAAATCTAGGTATTATTAACTATATATAGTATATAGTATATACATTGTGTTGTGTATATGCAATGCATTTCAGATTAGTTAGAACAAATTTTTAGGTTATGTTTCCAAGGTGAACAAACATGAGTAACAACGTACAACATGTTAAACAAAATAACCTAAATCTAGTATTATTCAGTTGTGAGCTATCTAGATGTACTTTAATATTTACTTGCCAAGTGTAACAAGTTGAAATGCAATTAATTACGATTCAATATTCAGAAGAGAAATAAACAACACACAGCTTTTGCTGAAATCAACATATCACTGTTACTGGTTACTGCCACTAAGGCTCTGCATAGAAGGGGAGCATTCTCAGTGATCACGTGACCGCCGCCATTTTGAGCCAGAGACAATAAACTGACTATAGACTAGAGATTTACAAAGTATGACAATGACACTGACAGCTGGCACAAAATGGCCGCTTGTCAGTTTGATGAGAATACCTAGGTAATACTATAGGTACTCTACTGCTACTACTTTCTAGTGTTGTTCTACGGAAATATTTTCTCAGTAAACACTGGTACGTGCTGCTATCTATTGAGAACGGATGTAACTAAGTAAAACTTCTTGTCCATTTACAGTACATTGTAATATCCCAGTGATTTTCTAACAGGAACCTGTAAATGGCAAACTTTTAGAAGCGATTACTAAAAAAATGCTAATTTCTTCAAAACGTTCAAATCATAGGGGCCCCTAAACATCATTCTATTGATCCCAATTCCAGCATGGTATTTCAGTTTACCCAGTGGAACAAGGGCAGCAATGTGGAGATGAACATTTTTAACTTTTATTTTTTTCTTGCGATTTTTCCCTAATACATACAGAAAAATAATTGTGTCACTGCACTGTATGCACAAACTCTACACAAGTCATAGTTTTCATGAATTAAAACTGTTTTATCTAGGCGCTGCGGCACAAGTCTACTTTTCTTGGCTGTAAGGGCGAGCCCACATATATTGAAACTCCGTTCAATAGGTGTGCTGGTGATGTACACAAGGTCATTGATAATAAGGTTCCGACAACTCGCGGTGGCGGCCATTTTGGGGCATGGAGCAGCCAGCTGTTCTGATAAACAACTACACTTGATACATTATAACAAACTTCCTTACTTCCTAATGAGCAAGTTTACATAAAAAAATGCATCGGTAAGCCATAGAGATTGAACATTTCAATGTTTTGGGCAAGAAAAATGTACGAATGAGGACATAACCTTGCTGGTTGCAAACAAAACTACGAGGAACAGTCTTCCCATGTTAAGCGAATTTGATCATAAAAATACCGATAAAATACGAGTGGTATAATAAAAATGGTACTAATGACTTTAATTTGAATTTTAAAATCAAACTGTCACCAGCAGTATTAGCTGTTAAATTGAAGTTATTTTCTTTGTGCCGACAATATAGACTACATATACTGCTAGCGACGACAGTAAGATGCGATGGAATATCACATCTTTTAAAATTGCAATTATAATATATAGGTTGATTTTAGGAAAAAATATGAACGTCCATAAACCGACCTTTTTCCATTGATTATCATAATTATCAACGACCAGAAATAAAATCTAAACTTGTTGAAATTAATAAAATCGACAAAATACGGCTCTGAAAATTGATGATAAAGGACAAATACCAGGTTTCCATGGGAACTAAAGGAAATGTAAAGGATAACTTAGCAATTAGTGGCCAAATAGTAATCCTATGAAGACTGAAGCCTGATTGTAGAGGAAAGAGCGATTTTTCAAATTATGATTTCCAATTGAAGATAAAAATCACCTTGCGTTAACTAACTTGGTTGATGTACTGAGCCCGATTGCAGAAATTTCACCGAGCACAGGCATCTGACTATCCATGGTCTTGGGATGTTCAGGAACTTGCGCGCCGCAGTCGCCAGCCATGGGAATTGACAACGGCGGTCTTTCCAGAACCTCATTTAATATAATATATGTGACGTCGAGTCCCTTTCCATGGACAGCTTCCCAAAGTAACGCCATGCGAAGCTTGTTTTATGTTAGCCGTACAACGTTTCGACCATATACTTTGAAATATGTTCTTTGACATCTTCCACAGGCGCACTCAAAGCCATGCCGCAGGCGCGCTCAAAGCCGTAACAAGTATACACGAAAAACGGATGCTTACACCAGACAGTGCTCTCAGAGCTTCTGTGCGGAACTCGAGTCGTCAATTCCTATGGTGTCTCAAATCGCTGAGACAATGGTATATTCTCAAGCACAAATGTCTCACATACGAAAGGTATCGTGCGAGTGAGTAGACGGAACTGAGGCAACATTAACGTGGCATAGCGTTCTTGAGCGACTCACAGTTAATCTTCAAAGAGTTAATTTGTAGGACGTATCCACACGCTTATCCACTGCGTTGCCAGGCCCCAACTGGGCCCGAAAATATCAGCTCATTTTCCCAATTGAAGCCACATTGTAATAGTTATATGTTTACTAAATGGCATCTGCATTTCTGCGACCTCACGGCGATTGTCTGGCCCATCTCGATGTCTGTGCTTGGACGATAATAGATACTCTGGTGATATGCCTATGGGGCCATTCAAGGGGCCAATTCGTATTTATTATTTTTATCTCTCGCAAATATTGAGATAACATAAATAATTAATTTACTAATTTTAATATATACTTTGTAGGATTTCATACATGTTCTACGTGGTAACTCAATGTACAAATGTCAAAATGTTAATTTCTCTCGTAATTTATGGAACCATCTCGTAAAAATGCATTCATCTTTCCCGCATCGGAAGGCGTTTTAATTGTATTTGTTAATAGCCAATTTTCCTATTGATTGACGCTACACTGACTATTAGTGTTTTGCCGACAGCAAATATGATACGTGACGAAACTGCCTAAGAGAGTGACTGGCAATGGGGAGCTCAGTGTATTACACCGGGAAGACACAGAGGGGGAAATGGGCCCAGAAAGATGTGTGCTTTGCTAATGAGAAAGAATGGGAAAAGCAGAACACTCAATGAAATATTTTCTAATGTATTTGCAGAGAGCACTCCGTCACAACTTTTATTGGTTTCGCCGAAGCTGGAGATAGTGAAAAGGACGATGAGGAAGAACAACAAGGTTGGGAGGATGATGAATTATTTCTTAAGCCAGTGTCCTACGGTAAATTTGTTCGTAAATTTATTCATGAATAATTCATTAATACTCTCAGAGTTACACTGTGTATGCGCACGCCAATTTTCGATAAATTTCTGTAAATACGAAACTCTGTAAATTCTTCATGAAACTCAGTCATTGTTTGGACTTTCAGCGCGCATGTGCTTCGACCACTATCATCACGTCCTCGCAGTATCTCGCACCTCGAATATCATACTAATATTTAGTAAATAGGTAATTGTTTGATGCTTGGAACTGCGCTTGTGATGATGTTAGGAACTGCGCTTCTCGACGTAATCTTGCCGTTATGCTTTAAATAAGAAAGGGATTTGTAGACTATGCAAGATTTATTATGGTCAAAATTAACGAGAAAATATTTTGTGTCGACGAGAAGGAAATTCCTCCCTTCGAATTTTCTAAATAACTACATTTGAGGTTACTTTGGCATAGATTGACGATTTATGTATTAATATAATTAATTGGTACCGTACTTGATATTTAGAAAGCCTCAATTGTTCGCTCAGTACATTCATTGCTGCACTCAGAGACTTTCAGAGTGAGAGGATTACACCTGATTTCTTTATAATTTACGATATCTGCACGAACTACCTCCAAAAATATGAAGCTCGACCGGATACAAGTAAATTATAATAGTTTTATCGTATTACTAAGACCATTAGGAGTAATATAAAGAATAATACGCGTAAAATTAACTTGAATCTGAGGAAAGTATCAGTAATCCACACCATTTGTTGAGAACCTCACGCCATGTTTCGCCATATCTCACTTAAAGAGCGGTAGTCTGGTGAGGAGCGCGCTTGCCTTGCGTGTGAAGGATCGTGGTATTGATTCTCCATCGGAGAACTTTTTGGTGAACGAATTTTTTTAAGTCACATTTTTTTAAAACTAAGTAATTTTAATATTTTCTTTCACAGTGATGGATAGTCTTATCAGATTGTTATTTTTATCTTTAGTTTCGAACTTTGTCTACGGGGAAGACAGTTTCGGCGACTCTGGGCTGGGGAACTGCTACATATGGATTCTGTCGTGTTCCATCGTGAGCAAGAATGCTTGCTCTTGCAATTCCTTTAGTTTATACGTACGGCTAAAGTAATTCCCGGAAAACTGCAGCCATAGGCGTGTGCTATTCCATACCCTAGCTTGTAGGTACCGCAAAAATATCTCCTCTACGTGTTCTTTTCGTACCGAGAATACACTATTGATGACAACACAAAAAATTCTCCTCTCGGCCATCAGCCGAACAGTGCCCAATTGATGAAGTTTTCTTGCTCGTGTGACATTGGGTCCAACAGTTCATGAAACTCAATTCACGAATATGGAATTCATGAATTGAAGACAAAATTACCGTGGGACACCGGCTTAATGCGTTTCACATTGTGAAAAACTTGCGCTTTCTACTTGTAATTTTCCACTATTAAATATTGCGCAAAGTTCAATATACTTCTACCTAAACTTTACCGTCAAGCAAATATATAACCTCTAGGTATATGTATAAAAACTAAGTAACAAAAAAGTAATAATGTACTATAAAGATAATTTATGTGGATGAAATGTAAAATTTCACAAAAAATATTTAAAAAAATAATTTTTTACAAATTTTCGTCAATACAGTTTTTTAGACCGCGCGCAACCACTGACATGCAAGTAGCCCTCTCGACTTATTAAGGTTTAAATACTCGTGAAGGATAATATTTTATTTGGGCAAAAAATAAACGAATGCAACCGTCCTAATTTCACATTTTTAGCTGAAAAATTAATTTTGTTTCTTTATGCTTTCTAACATACCCTCAGTTTAAAACAACCTGACCGAAGTATATCATCCTGAGGATCAAACGCACGTCAGTAGACATAAAACCGCTCTAGTCCCAAGAAATCGAGCGAAATGTAATGTATATGGAAATATACCCATCCACTCGGCTCCATTCTTTTTGAGTTCGCACCTATTTCTTCCTGCGCACTCTGTGACTCTACGCTATGCCTCACCTATGGCCTGTTGGGCCAAACTCTGGGGCAAAATAAAACATATCGAAACCTCGTATGTCCGCTCAGCCAGGCAGCTGAGCGGATATACAAGATTTGCAGTGAGAAGGAAGAGGAAAGGTTGACAAGACGACCTAGCGTCACTGCGGAAATCAATCCAAAACGGATATTCTCGAGCAATTTGTCAGTATTTTGTCGACTTTAGGACTTGGTATTAAATAAGTCACGCCGCGCCGCCGCCGCCGTTAAATTGACCGGCGGCGGCGGCGGCGCGCCGTAGCTTTTTCCTCGGCGGCGTGCCTTGCATGGCCGGCGGCGCGCCGCCCATCCCTTGTACGTATATATCGAAAAGAATAACCCTTGTGGAGAACAAATATATATCAAGGTCGGTGATAATGATTGTATTCTTCCTTCAATATAGGTCTTTGCAACCATTTCCACCACATGTCCGCCATTAATGTTCAATTGATAATTTACTGCCAAAACACACCCAAGGAAATCTGCAAATATGCGGGATCATTTGACATTTTGAATACCAATGCACTGACAAATCAACAAGAACGTCGAACAACCTATACTACGCATCTGAAGAATACAGAAAAATAAGCATATTGATGGCGGAATTATTTACGTTGCAGAGACCTATATTGAAGGAATAACACAATCGACACTGAACGGTGTTGATGTATGGGATCTTTTTGCTATCTGTTGGCATATATATGAATCACTACTCCTAGCAACTGAATCATACGTAAGTGCGCGCAACTTTTTAAGTGTTAAAAGATCATTTCTGTACATTGAGCCTAAGGCATTGAATGTTTTGCCAGAAAATATAAAAATAGAGAGTAATTCCAGAAAATTTCTGTGTTCTGTGAAATCATGGCAATTCACTCAGCACAATA
This sequence comes from Ceriagrion tenellum, assembly GCA_963169105.1. Lineage (NCBI taxonomy): Eukaryota > Metazoa > Arthropoda > Insecta > Odonata > Coenagrionidae > Ceriagrion > Ceriagrion tenellum. Next base: position 144,616,381 of record OY720640.1, on the reverse strand, counting down.
TTGAAAACCTCTTAAAACAATGTGTGAAAGGTTGCCGTATTTGTATTAATATTTTATTGCACTGATTGTTTTGTATATCCTTAAATAACACTTCCAACATGATTGTTAACTTCACTAGTTTGTTAGCCGGGGTTTCAAGGTTAATTTCTTTGACCAATGTATATTTTTGGTTTTGCTTTTTTCGAGAGCAATGTGTTTTTGTTCGTTTAAAAAGGTAATCCTTAAACAGATAATAACCTTTTAAGGTTACCAAACCATCCCAATTCATGTTTTGTCAATAACTCTGTACCATTGGTGGATGCAATAAATATCTATCTGCTAGCAAAAGGTACCCGTTGAAACTAAAAGGATGTGAAAAATTCTGAATTTATTACATGTACGAAAGCCACAAATTCTTAAGAATACTGAGCGGTCTTCTTTGAGTCGTCTTCTGAGTGAATGAGCTTAATCGCTTCCCTTGTATACATACATATATTTGCATTCAATGACTTTTTTCAGTTGCGATATTAATTTTTGATATGGGCGTTGAGTATCTTCAAACAGGAATGGAGATTAGGGGTTACAATCCAGCGGTTGAAAATGTCAAACGGATCATTTGCAGCAGCAGCAGCAGCCATGTTGATTTGACCAATTAATCCTCCGTTTCCTGGACTGCGTCTTAGGCGTAAAGGGTAGCCATAATCATTGGTTTCGTTTTTTAAATTAAAAATCTATGTTAATTCTTAGGGCAAATGTCGATATTCATGCATGGATGGCGTTCATTGAGCAGAAAAGCCCGTTCTTCTTTCGGGGAAGATGAATGTGGTGACGGTATTATAGTTTCCGCCAAATTATAACAGATTGTTTCGAAACAGTCAGGTCAATATTTGTACCAGATTTATAGCTGGGTACCCTTCCATGGTTGGCTTAGGATGAGATGTTATTAGTCGGGGTTTTAAGGTTAATTTTTTTGGCCAATATATATTTTTATTTTTATTCTTTTCGAGAGTGTGTTTTTGTTTGTTTAAGAAGGTAATCTTGAAACAGGTAATAACCTTATCAAGTTACCTAATCACCCCAATTCATGTTGCTGTCAATAACTCTGTACCATTGTTGGATGAAATAAATATCTATCTAGCTATATCCATCTATCTGTTAGATGAAGAACAAAAAAGAGATTTTGATGAGGGATTGGGAGTAGTGTAGTAGGAGATGTATGTAAGAGAACGTCATCGTTTGAACAGAGGCGAGGGAATGAGAGAGCGAATTCCCGATAAGCCAAGATGATGAGCCAAGAAACTCCCACGACTTGTCGAATGGAAGACAAGGAGAGGACTTTCGCCACTAGGAGACCTTTCTCTAGCATCTACTATTCCTAACCACTCCCATTTGTTACTTTTCTCGTTGGCTCTCCGATTGCCCACGCAGCGACGAAAGGAGAACATCCATTCCGAGACGAAGAGCACTTCTCCAACTCCCACCCGTCCGTCATCGTCTGCGGACAATATCTCTCAACTATTTTCGTTACTTCTGTCGCTTGACGGCGATCATTTGGGTTGCTTTGGTTACGGTATCATAGGTGACTTGGAAAGTTGGCTGCAGCCTTACCGTATCCATGAAACCCATGGAGACAAATTCTCATAGAGCACAGTAGCAGAAGAGATCTCTCTTACCTTTATTTATGCTCCTAAAATAAAAAAAATTGCTATTTCAGCAAGATCTCCTATGCGTATATTGGCCTTAAGGGTAGTCCGAGCGAGATAGTTCCCTAGTCATAATAGATACCATATTCGAAATATACATTTTAATTTCACCATCTGTAGGACACATGAGTTAAGTATTGCATCATTAATGGAGCAATAATATAGTTTTATATGACAGAAATGGAGAGTAATTAAATGATAATATCTAAATAAGTCTTTAACTTGACTCATTTTTTTCGCTCTATGCGTTTGAAACTCCTTCAAAACGGAAGGTTTTTTGTGATACCCAAGAACCTATTGCGGTGACAATATGATTAATTTTCAAAAATAGCTGAGAAAACATACTAACTACGCGCTATTAGTTTTCTTACGACATCTAAGTGCTAGAAATTCCTTATTTTGTAAATAATATCTCTCTAGAGTGCATACACGTACCATTGACCATTTAAAGGGCTGGTATTTTTGGCGAACATCTCCGCAAGTAATGTGGTTCGGGGTTGAATTTTTGGTGTCAGTAGAAGGGTGAGATATTTTTTTAATGAGGCCAAATTAATTGATTTCTAGGTAAAATGATATTTCGCTCAAATTACCTTAATAATGCATTTGAAAATAAAATTCTACATCTCTTCACTTTTCGCTGGTAGCTTGTGAATTGGCTTCGCAAACTTAAGGCTCCTGTTTAAACTGCTGGTCTTGGCGTTTTATTTTTCTACTGGCTTGATAATTCAAGATGCAAAGTAACGAATGATATAAAATTTACATCAAAGTTGTAGAAGAATCGCAAACATTTATACAGTTAAATACTGACGCAAATAGGTACTACATTTGTCTGTATTCTCTAGGAAAATTATGTTATTTTCAATTTTTGACCGATATGTCCCCACCAATGGCGATGAAAATCATCTAGATATATTTTTCTTTCTGCGATAATCTTGATTCAACGTATTTTATCGTAGCCGAAATAAAAAAATTTGAGCTTCTGCCCCCTTATTGATTGTCCTTTGATAAAAAACGTTAGGAGAAACATTGCTTATAAAAATTCGGTGTTGAAAAGAGAGTTTTCCCGTTATTGAAGCCCCAACGTACAGGTCGGAGAAACCATTTACCCTTGTGATGCCAGCTCAACAAAATCTGTATTTACTTCAACCAAGGTGAACACCTATCCTCAGTGCACATTTTTGTCAGAAAACTAGAGCTGCGGGTGGATGACTTTCATTAAATGAAAGAGATTCATACCACGCGGTTTGAGTGGAGAGTTAACTCTGATGGTTTGTCGACCAGATTCAAAGCTGGCTACTACATCAAGTACACCAATGGTTGCTCATCTTGACGCGCTATGGTGAGTTTTAATTAACTCAGGGCGGGTATATGTATTGCGAAGTGAAATTTCATAAAAGGTGGAATAATTCCTCGATAGCAAACTAATTGCTAAGTTAGCGCATAATTAGCTATCCAGGAGGATTGAAAGTATTTTTTTCCACTTTCCTGCGATTGTTTCGTGGGTAAAAAGTACAAATTTACGTCATAGTTGAGGCCGGAATTGCTATGCTTTGTAGCTTCCATCCGATTTAGTTCCGATTTTTCCACCCAAATTAAATAAATTTAGTCCATCCACACCACATTTCTTTTTTAATTGACACTCGAAAAGGTACGAAAAAAACCTTCCTTGGGAATACCTTCATCATTGGTCGTTCGATTCTGAGGTTGGTTGACTACAGTCCTCTACCATTCCCTATCTAATGCTAGTTTCCTTACATCCTGGTATCTCTTCCTATGGACTTTCCTCATTATTTAGTCCATGAATTTATGCCAGGGTCTTTCTTTACATTTTACCTTCAACTAATCATCTAATGTTTCATCCCCCTATCGTATATCTGTCCTTCCTGACGGATGTACCCATCCCAGTAGTCCCAATCCGGAGATGTGATTGTGGAACTATTTTACCTCCGATATATTATATCGAGAGAGAAGAAAAGTACTTGGAAAGCTTTGAGATGTGGAGGTGGCGACGAATGGAGAGAATTTGGTGGGAAGATAGAGTTGGGAATAATGAGGTGCTGAGGAGGATTGGAGAATAAAGGAGTATTTTTAGAGAAATTAATAAGAGGAAGACTAATTGGAATGGGCAAATTTTAAGGAGTAATAATGTTTAGAAATTAATTATAGAAGGGAAGAGAGGAAGAGGAAGGAGGAGGCACGGAATGCTGACAGCCATCAAAAAAGGAAGGAGCTATGAAGAGATGCAGAGAGGGAGGCCCAGGACGGACAGAATGCCGTGGAGGCAGTTGAAACCTGTCCAAGGACAGATCACGATGATGATGATGTTCAATCGGGAGAAATTTCATCATGTCATGTATAGTTTGAATGCAGGGCAGCATTTTCTAGGGAATGTTACTATAGTGCTTTCCCCGTTGCCTTCCATATCGCAGAACCCTGACCGATTCCATGAACTTTACTCTCACCCGAAGCTGTGGCTGTTGATACCGTCCCGATATTCTTGACCTGCGCCATCAACACCTTCTGCTGAGACTCCTGCCTCTCAATAGCTTATTGTGTCTCGTTTCAAGATGTAGAATCCATTGCTAATGGATAACAATTGGAAATTTCGGGCGGAAAGGATGGAAGTTTTGTTGGAAGAAGTCCACCAAACGGCCGAATATTATCGAATATATTCCTAATAGCATTTTTAAATCGACTTCCTAGATTAAACCAGTTTTGACGTCTCGAGGTTCGGTCATGTGGAAATAAAACTATATCTGCTTGCCTACGTTTCGGTGTATAATGTACACCATCATCAAGGCTATACAAAAGAATACAATAATCATGCGCAACAGCATTACATAAAAATAAAAGGGGATCACCGTACGAAAATTGTAAGATAAATATCAATATAACGTTATCTCGGAATTATTGGTTAATTGAACATCATCAGCTATTACATATTATTGCACATACAGCCTTTTGATACTTGTAGAAAAACATTGGATAATACCCCATTCTCGGAACGACAGCAATATAACGAAACTATATTCAATCATATATATTATTTTACAAAGGTATTTTTTTGTCACAACGCCATAACTCCCATAATTCTTTTTAAAATCAATTATTCAAACATCGTTTTAAAACTCATGTTCCCCGCTATTGATGAAAAATAGACAAATGGTTTGAAATTAAAGTTTTGGCTCAAAAATTTACAATTAAAGTTTTTGTTCAAAAATGTACAATTTAAGTTTTTGTTAAAAAATTTACAATTAAAGTTTTTGTTAAAAAATGATACCGTGCCATCTGTTGACAATATAATCAACTAATATGTTGGCTATGGTTACGTGCTTAAAAGACTAGGAGGCGCCATCTATTAACACATCGTTTAGTTAGATTGTTAACATTCAACATGCATTCAGTGTGATCGTTTACCGTTTACGTTGACGTCATGTATCTATAACACAAACATAAAGAGCATATAATTGTCCATGGGAAGAAACAGGTAGAAGAACAGGAAAAAAGAAGGAAGAAACAGGAAGAAGCTGCATGCTGTGCGAAATATTCGACAGGTAGAAGAAAAGGAAGAAAGAAGGAAGAAACAGGAAGAACGTGCATGCTGTGCGAAATATTCGCACGGGTCAGCTAGTTAACCAATAATTCAAAGGTAACTATACATTAATATTTATCTTATAATTGTTGTATGGTGATCCTCCTTTTATTTTTATGTAATGTTGTTGCACATGGTTATTATATTCTTTTGTATAGCCCTGATGATGGTGTACGATACACGCCGAAACGTAGGCAAGGAGATATAGTTTTGTTTCCAGATGACCTAACCTCGAGACGTCAAAACTGGTATGTACCTAATAACTATGGCTCTAATCTCTACTCTTCCCTGACAAAGGGATAAGTAAACAAATGGGCCCTTCCCATAGGGGTAGTTAGCTCGGCCATGATATTCATTGATTCCCAACAGACTTCTCTTTCCCGAGTCCTTCGCTCTCCTAATCCACCCTTCAGCCCTCTGCACCACCTTTACCCTTCCTCATCCCCAAGGCGTCAATGGAATTCCCCCCCCCATTGCAGTTCTGCTTTCCCACGCCTCAACCTTTTCCACCCGGTTGGCGCGGCGGCGTCCCACGAAGCGAACTTGCAGTCAGGATCGGTTGAGCGGATGGAGAGTGGGTGAAGAGGGGAGGAGATGAGGAGAGGTTGGTAAAGGAGGGGGAGGGGAGATGGTGGGTGAAGGAGAAACGGAGAGATAGGGCGGAGGGGAGGGGTGAAGATTTGCTGTGACGTCACATTTGCGAAGATACAGCATGAGGGATAGGGTAATCAAATAAAATAGGACTACTAAGGAGAAAACAGAGTGTGAAAACATTCGCATGGCGAAAGATCAAAGGCGGGGGTGGCGAACCTGTGGCACGCGTGCCCAAAGTGGCATGCGGAGCAATTATTTCGGCATGCGGAACAGGGAGGGCGCCAAGGGATACCTCTATTATCTCACTCGATGGGTTGGCACGCGAGTCGAGCGAGTGTACTCTTATTTCGTAAACTTTGGCACTCAACCGCCAAAAAAGTTAGCCACCCCTGATCTTTCCCGGAAGGCTTTCCCGGCGTATGTAGTCGTCGAAGGTTATCCGGGCTTTCCACCGCGTCAAACTCTCCATCTCAGCCGATATTTCGATGAACGATTCGTCCATCGTCATGCCCTGATGAAGATGGACGACTCGTTCATCGAAACGTAGGCCGAGATGGCGAGTTTAACCCAGTGGGAAGGCCGAATAACCTTCAACAATTCGCATGGAGCGTGGAATTCTATGGATCGGAAGCGTGGACTATTAGAAAAAACAGACATGAACAGACTTGAAGCTTTCGAAACCTTGTGCTTAAAGAGGATGTTGAAGATAAAATGGACGAACAGAATAAAAAACTAAGAAGTTAACCCAAGAGTAGAAGAGGAAAGGACCACACGAACTGATATACAGAGGAGATGAACCAGATGGATTGGACGCACCCAGGACGCAATGGGTATGTAAAGAACATAGTTGAAGTAAAACAGTAGGGAAAAGTCCCCGCAGAAAGACCCAAGAATAAGTTCATGGACCAAACAAAGACAAAAATACATAGAAAAAACTACAAGGAGCTGTACGACCTAGCATTAGATAGGGAAGGGTGGATGGCAGCATGCAACCAATCTAAGGAACGAACGACCAATGAATGAGGGTGAGGGAATCCCAACTTTCATTGACTATCCCGCGAGAAAAATTTTCTCACTTATCAGCATGACTCAAATACCCCCGAAATCACTGCCACCCTCATCCCCTCTTATTCTCACCTTCCGTCAACTCCCACAAAATTTGCGCTCGGTACCGGCAATTTTCTTCGATTCTCGACCTCGTTTTGCTCCTCAATTGCGGTCCGGAAAAAATCGTGACGTTAGAAAATTATGCGTAATTCAGTGAAGATTATTATGGATCTCTTCCGCACAGTTTCATTTTCGTAGAAAGAAGTCAGTTTTGGTAATTCTTTAGGTGGGGAGTGAAGATTTTGCCCTTCATGTTCGCCTTATAAAGGGACTGATTTTCCCGCCAATTCAGTCGGGTACGCTTTAGCTGGTTGTTCTTTCTTTCTTTGTAAAAACCTTCTTTTGAGCATAGGAGTAAAAATCTCCTCTTTTTACGTTTTCCGTCGCCTTCTTAATTTTCTCGGACTCTCTGATAATTCTGGGGAAGAAGTAATTTTCTCTAGAGATTAATTTGCAGGTTTCTGTCGTTCATGAAAATGAAACTACGCGGAAGAGATCCCGAAAGACATTCACTGCCGTTTCAACGACTCCGCGAAAGCCTTGGAATCTAAAACTGTAAATTCAGACAATCGTCTACGCTTGTTGTGTTATACGTCCACTATTTCAACAGGCGATTGTTTTACTAAGATATATCCTCAACATTGGTTAAACTATTGTTGAAGTCGGTTTGTAATACATCAATAAGGTTTCTGTTTGACAAAGGGGCTGGAAATTTCCGCGTGAGCGTGAGAGTTCTATTTTCCAGAGCGACACAGAGAATATTGTCATGACTACTCCTCACTACGTCTCTAGGTCTGACAAATGCGATAAAATAAAAAAGATACACTGCCAAACAGATTGGTACATAAACTCGTTCTTTCCGCACACGATAAGCAATCACAATAAGAATTGACTTCCACTAAATACACTCCTATAATTCACGTCACCATTTCATCTCCGAAAAAGTTATGTCTTTACACGCTAGGTGACCTAACACCCCCTGCCATACCCCCACGCGCCGGCTCGCAGGGTATTATGTATATGTAGAGAGCGTGAGAAGTATCCTGAAACTTCCATAGTGAGATAAATGGATCAAGACACGTGCCAGCAATAAAAACGACACTTCTATCCTTGCAAAACTAAAAAACTAGCAGTGACTTTGGGCCATATTCTGAAATATCACTGTAGCAGAAGCTTCGCTGGATACGTCATAAGTGACTGTAAACAGCGCACGGTACGGTCATTCAGATACTACTAATATTAAGCGGCGAAGGTTTGCTTCATCCACACAGTTGGTTTAGTTTTTTGTTTTTGAAAAATCATCTTCTCCTTCACAGAAGGAAACGTATCAATTACATTTTAATTGGTAAATGAACGGGGAAGGGAGAGGTTGGTAAGCAGTATAATGGACTTCTGAAGACGATACAAGGGGAAGTAGTTCATCATCTAGACAGTACACTCATTTTTTTTAGTATTATTTTAATTAAATTGGATATTTGGAGAGGCGATCGATAGCTAAGGTTATTTGTGCCATAGGGGTGAATAGAAACCCGGCGTTAGCATTAGCCATGTCTTGGCAAAATGCACCAAGGGGACCACTGTTTAGTGTCTCATCTGACAGACGGAGTACTGCACTTGAAGTGCCTATTCTCAAAAAAACATCCTCTGCAGGGACTTGAACCCTGGCCGTTCGTATGGTTATCCAGTACTGTAACCACCACACCAACACCATCTGATCATAACTGATATTTTTCAGAGCGGCATAGAGAATACTATCATGACGCCTCACTACATCAGTAGGTCTGACAGATTTGATAAAATAAGAGATATACACTACCAAACAGAGAGGTACAAAAACTCGTTTCTTCCGCGAACAATAAGCGACCACATTAAAAATTGAGCTGCACTAAATACACTCCTATAAAGCATGTCACCATTCCATCTCCAAAAACTTACACTTTTACACGGCTGGTGACCTAACACCCCCTGCCACATGCCCATGCGGCAGCTCGCAGGATATTATGTAGATATCCCGTATGACTGTAATTCCTAAAATAAGATGCATATTTGAAGCCCCATGCGATTCCTTTTAAGAAATACATATTTTCTATTACGTGCTTGTGTTTGATAGAGTTCCATGTAATACAACGAGCGAAGGGTATGGTGAGCATATATTCAACTCAACTTACAATATCACCACAGCAGACGTTGGCCCGCATCGGCAGGGAAGACCAGTGATCAGGCACGTTTGCTGTATTCTGCTAAACACACAAGTTTCTCTAAATGGCTGAGTTCTCTCTTCATTATGCTTCGAGAAATACTCAGTCTCTAACACGCACGGGGCGTCGTGGATGTTACGTTTTAAATTTGCCGAGTGATTTTGGCTCCAACGTGACCACTTCCCGGGTATTTCCTCTAAGAAGAGCGGTGGGAAGAAGGAATATCCCCTTCCATAAGTTTCAGGCCGGTGAGGAAGTGAAACAGATCTCATTGGTCCGGTCATGAGAGCAAACAAGAGTTAGGAAGTTTTCGACCACGAGCAAGTCCGGAATAGATTACGAGAGCGTAATCCGATGGGAGTGCCTCATCATTTTAATAGGTCGTCCCAAGCGATGCAATATCGAGTTACGGTCGAGGAAGGTCATTTCTTCATTCAGGAGGACTGAAAGCTTCCAGACAGGAGATGGGATTTTGCCCATCCCGTCATTGAATTAACTCCTCGGGAAAACGTAATGCCGCGTCCTCTACGCCAAACTTGACGGTTCTCGCTGTCAATTATTTCAATTTTGTAAGTTCCAAGTGATGTCTTCAAATCAAAATACTGTCACGATTAATGACAGGGAAAGATATTCTGATAAATCCCATCGGAAGGATAAGGGATATATGGATTACCACCAAAATAATCACTTAAATCCCAAGTTCAGCACAAAAAGTACATCACGCTCCATTTTCAGAGGTCAAAGTTCCTCTTTTTCATCAAATAAGGACAGATACTTATGAATACATGGTCCACAAAAACTCAAATATGTAGATATTTTCCTTTAATCACTCGCAGAGAGAGCCTGCTAAATCCTAGACAACGTTAGGGAAAAAATAAAGGATACCTTTTCATGATTAAAATATAATTTTAAGCGAAAAAGAAACTCAATACCACTCGTTAAGATGTTGCCACTGACTGCCACCGATGAGTAATCTTCAAATTCTAGAAATTGGCTTTTTGATTCTTTGGTGTACAAAGGGTTAAACAACGATACTTAAACGATATCGTTTGAGTATCATTGTTCAATATGCTGTTCTACAACATCTCGCCGGAGAAAGTGGGGTTAAAGAAGGGTTATTATTAAATTTCTACTTTGATTATTCGCAGAATAATATATAGCAACTTAATGAAAATTTTCACCACATTTTTCACATATAGCAACCTCTACCATTTTCTAATCAATCCACTCTTCTGAAAAAAAATTTTTTCTTCTTGAATATGTCATGGGAATAATAACTCTTCTCTAATTATTCACAGCAAAGAATGTTGAGAATTGAGCATATAAGTTTAAATAAATAAGATACGCGTTACGATTCTGCAAAATATAAACTTTTGCGCATCAAGTCGAACAAAAACGTAGTGACATAACTATAAAATTTTAATATTTTACACTACAATTAATTAATTTTTCTGGGAGAAAAATAAAAAAACATTTTTAAAAACTTCTACTCAGCAGTTGCGCTCCTGATGGAGGAAACAAGCGTTCAATGTTACTATTGCTTCACTTTAGATCCCCTGGAAAGTAGTTCTTCTTTATGGTGCCAAAAGACAAGCTTACAAAAAGTTAAGATATCAGGCAAATGCCGAGTATAAACGTAAGAAATGTTTTGGTACATACATAGTCAATGCCGTATGTGTGTGTGGAATCGAGCCTTAAATTCAAATGGGGGTGTACACTGTGCATGGGTGACGCAAGCAAACAATGATTAGACCTTGTGAGACTCAAATGTATCTTTTATCACAACAAAATTTCTCGCTTAATTTATCAGTTGTAAAAGACATGGTAAATGAAAATGAAAATTTTCTAATTAGGATGCTAATTGTTAAAGATAACGTTATAAAAGTGTAACAAAGTCATCAGGGTATTTGGGAAATGATTTTCAACTAAAAATAAACCCAGGATAATAGGGCTCTAATGGGATCACTATCGTTCTCTCTCGGAGCACAAGTGGCTGAGACACGGTCAATATGACGATGACTAAAAATAGCCACTCTTTCCCCGGGCAGGTACCTCCTTGGGTTCCGCAGGAAAAGAACATAAAATAAAACAAGCGACGAGCACAATCCATCCATCCTTCCGTTTTGATTTCGTTACGGTCACTTCATATTCGCTGGCATCCGAGTTAGAGACTTCCACTCGCATGTATCGATTCTTCTCGCCAACCTTGCTTCGCCTTCCACTTCAAAGCCTCAAGCAAAGAGTTTTCTCATTTGTTCTTTTTTCCATACCTTTAAAAGTGAGGTCGGTGACCTTCCCCAGGGGTTCTGACCCACTTCTTCCCAGCTCTCAGCCAAGGGTGTGGAACAAAGCCAAGCCGCTTTCCTAACAGTTTCCGAGAGGGGTTCGCGCTAAGTGCCAACATAAGAATCTCAGAAGTAGAAGAAAATTGGTCAATTATATTATTTTCGGTGATCTCTGGAATATGGGGCAATTTGCAAAGCAAACTAAAAGGAATGAAGTAAGGAAAAAAGACTATCGAAAAGAAGACATGTCTTCATAGGTCTCTGTTTTTTTTCTCAGTGTAGAACAAGGTACTACGAAGTCTGTAAAACACCATCCAATCATCAGAAATAAGCAAGTCTCTTCAAACACGTAAATTTTGAATTCTTTTGCGGGTTTTATTCTCAAGAAATTATTAACCTGTCACGGATATTTTTTGGACGTTTTTAATGGACATATATTGATTGCTTTTCCTACGAAATTCGATTTGGTTTAACTTTGGCAACATTATTTTCTTAACAAAATACGAACAAAATCTATTTCAATGGCAATGAATTTAGATTAGAGCCATAAATGATAGTATGGTGCACCTTTTTTTTCACTGACAATACACGGAAATTTTTGAGTTTGAAGTGGAATAAAATCATAAATTCTTAAATCAATGTAACTTAAATAATTTAAAAAAACTCAATTACAATATTTTTTGACTATTGAAAAATGAAAGTAAAGAGACTCGCATCAAAATCATTTTGAACGTCGAGTAAAAAATTGCAACATGTAGTTGTGTAGTTATTGGCTAGCTCATCCTGGTAATTACGAGGTGACTGATAGTGGTTTATTTATTATTCGTATTTCGTCAACCAGTTTTTTATTGCAAGCATGAAGCATTTGATATCATTTATCTCTTCATCAACCTGCTCCTCTGATATATCCCTATATTATTTTCCAAAGACATTCTTCTTCAATGATATCATCTGGATTTTTTAGTAAATGTTGTAACAAGGGAAGATATCACAGTCTTCAATATTTTTTTCATTTTTACTGTCATTTTTTGGCGCGCGTAATTTATAAAAATGCTTCTGAAATTAAAAAGATCTACGCACTGAGTCTGGTGCGGTTAGCTCACGGAAAATGGAACACCATGATTCAACCACACTATCATTTTACACATGTTCGTCTGTTTGGGCTACTTGATATGGCAAGTTGCATTAATCGCAATTAGCTACGAAGGAAGTGCCATGAACTAAGCCCTCAAAGTGATATAAAAGTGGTTTTGTGCACGAGAAAGCCGCAGTTATGCCTTAATGTCTCTTCTTTTTGTAAGAAAATGAGGAGAAACTTCTCCGTACAAGCACCTGCTACGAGAAATCTTGTTTCAGTGAGTTATGAGACATGTCATGACCAATCTAACGCATGTAGCATGCGTTTTGAAATTTGGTTCAACTGTGGTCTTATTATACTCACCAAAATGTCATATGGTCAATGAATATTGGGAGCCAATAACTATATGCTTTACCGTAGCATTATCATGGCATATATTGTTGTGAGATGTGGAAGTCATTCATCCCTTACCTTACCTTCTTCATGCTCCATTCCACTATTTTCACGATTACCAATTAGCTTTGATTTGCGCTCTCCTCAGTAATGAAAATTGCAATATATACCTCCAGAAAGAATATATTCACCATTTTAAGCAAAAAGTACTTTAGGTGCCCAAGAAGTATATTGGTCTGAGTATACGGTACGTTTTATTAAATGTAATGGATTGCTAAGCTACGACTGTTTTTTTATGTATCAGTAAAGAAGCTAATGAGAGATATATCAATTATGGGAAAATTAAACAAAGTAGGGAAAGATATAGTTTACTTGGTCAGTATCTGAGGGAAAAATATTAAATCTGGTACACAAAGAGACATTTTTCAAATATTTTTCTTTGAAAAATAATAACTTTTCATGAAAGCATATTAAAGAAATTCATCTTCTTACATCCTTACCACTATATGGAAGCGGATCAAGCAAAATTTAGTCCCATTTTTATGAAAGCTTTGTGTGGCTAGTCGAATTGATTCAAAGCATGTGCACGCAATGATATCCCTCGCGAATGACCGATTTACGAGAGGTAAAAGCTTTCCGTGAACCATCACGTCTTATATATGTAGTACATATTCCTCAGTGGGAGTGTCTAACGCGTACTTAAGAGTTTGAAATAATATTCACATGGATTCATATGAAGAGTCATACGTTTCAAAAAATTGTACCCACTAGTTTATAGAAATATTTGTCATTTTGCTGCGATGATACTCGAATGTCACCGTGTAATCCGCCACAATTATTGAGTGCTTGTTTGAGCATCCAGGAAAATCGACAAGCGCTCGTTCAAAGCTTGAAAATCGCTGCACTAGACCATACTCATTGTTGAAGGCTCTTTATCTACATGCCACCAGCATCCGCGAGACTCGAGAATTCCGAGAATTGTTTCGGTTTTCTACTGTCATTTGTTCTTAGCTCACTCCATTATTTTCCATTCGTTGGTTTGGGGGAACCTTGTGCCCCAGTTTATTGGCAGAGGAATGAACCTCCTAAAACATAAATATATGTACCGATGCCTTGGTATTTGGTACCGTAGTTATACCTTTTCAATATTTTTGAAGTTCCAACCGAACGAAAGGTCATTAAAGGGTGGTCGTGGTATAAGTTCCGTGATCTCTTGAATCCCAGGAAATTTTGAATGTAAAAAAAATTCGGGGACTCTATGTCCGCAACCAACTTGATTTATGCTTTATTCCATCGCGTGTGGGAGGTAATTAGAAGCTAATAGCATCACCGGATGTGCACCTAATAGTCGCATTGCGTCGTTGATTTAACAGTAACTGAGGGACCACAAAGCATAAAGGCAGCAGATGTTTCCGGTTTTTCTGCTTCGTTTGACCCCACATTCCCTGCATTAATTTCATGAAAGGAAGACATTTCGTATCGCAATAAAAATGTTGTCCAAATAAAACGGCACTGAGCCATTTTTTAAAATTTAGACTGCTTTAGAATAACATCAATAAACACACAGAGTGCTCAATGTTGTTAGCGGGGTGGATACATAATAAAGGATTATTATTAGTGAGTACAGTTTAGACCGTATTCGCGTGATCCAATGAAGGAGAATGTTAACAAGAAGTGGGCGGAGATGGGATGAATGGGACACACCCACGAGTTTTCATGTTTAAAACGAGTCATTATGAGAAGATAATTGAGTAAATATTGAATTGAAATATTACATACACACATACATGCATACCAATCACGCCGTTTCCTTCCGGGGCAGGAAAAGTCACAAAGTTTCACTCATAAATACATATTTTTACACCTAACTCTGCTTCAATAATTTCCTCCATACTGACACATCCTTAGAAACCTCTTCTGCCTCATTTACCCCTCGCCCTCCTGTTTTTTAAAACTCCTAATATTCCTCCTCCTAAGAATTTCCTCAGCCACATTCAACCACAACTTTCTCGGCCTACCTCTACCTCTCACACCATTCATTTCACTCTTATATATGTTTCGTTATTCGACTCTCATCCATTCTCTCAATATGGTCAAACGAACAAAGCACACACATTTCATATATGTCCATTACTGGACCATCTAACCTACGTCCATTTATTACCCTCTCATTCCTGACCCTACCCATCCTAATTTTGCCGCAAACACTCCTCAGATAACTCATACCCATGGCGTTTAGTCTACTTTGATGTCTATCCTGACATTCCCATGTTTCACTACCATACAATGAAGTGGGAAGAAGTCACAAAAGTAAATTTAAATATTGAAATTGAAAAAAACATATTCTGGGTAATGGTCTCTGATAATGCAACTCGCTGTAAATTCTCAATAACTGAAGGTAGATTCACCGTAAAATGATAGAATGTCTCTCTCATTCATATCAAGGGGAAAATGTTTTCTATAATTGAAAGATGGAGAGTTTTGCACGATATTTCTTGAGGCATATTCAACTTAACTTTAAATAGTAAATAATGCAATACTGCGTGAATGGTGTTCAAAAATAAGCAAATTACTCAAATTAATGGACATTGTGTAAAATACACGCACATTTTCATACTATTTCTTAAGCTTTATCAAATTAATACATAAAGGATCCTAAATTATTTAGGTCAATGGAATTGTTGCTTTAAAAGCTGTCGTAATTAATGTCACCACCAACGATGCAATAGACACCTTCAGCATGAAAAGCGATGTTTTATACTAATATGATCTAAGGAATAAATTGCATACCTTAGAAAAGAGTTGTGTCTATCATTTCCTTGTAACACCCCCAATTGCAATTGTTTTTGTATGTTTCGAACTGGAATATAAATGAAATACGAGCCAGGGAGCATTTTAATTTCTCCTTGAACTGTGACAATAAAACTGCGATTGCTAAGTGTTTATTTTTCTGCCCCACGAGGCAGATTTTGACCCCGATATCTGAGACAAGGTCTATAAACTAGATTTTATTGAAAATTTCGTAATCGTGTATTTTTCAAAGTCATCCAGTTAACAACTGAGGAATGAAATGTTATCCACTCATTTTTCAACCCTCCCCTCCTCTCTCTTCCCCTTCTCCATCATAGACTTTCTTGAATAATTACCTTCACGTTATTCTCTTCTTCACTTTTCCCAGCCCTATCTTCCTATTTCCACTTTTACACCCTTTCTCCGCTTCCTCGTGAACTATATTACCCGGCCCAACCTTCACCTGAATTATCTAGTCTAATTGAAAATGACGTGAACACACGTCGAAACCGGTCCTTGCTAATACAAAAAGTGTGGTAAAGAATAGTTTATTATCCAACAATACTGAAATATTGCGTTGCGCAATCCACAATGGCCCAACAGTCAGAAAGTCAAATCCCAACGAGGAAATATATTTGTATCATGGCGAACAGAGAGAGAAGACGGCTTTTTTAGCAGCGAGACAAAATCCCACCCGAACGTTTCCCTCCCCTGAAGGCTAAAGTCCTAGAAAGCGGAAGAGAGAAGCTGAATGTAGAAGTCACCCTGAGAGGAGAGAAATGAGAACAATTGGATTCCTTCACTTATCTCGGAAGCACCATCACGTGGGACGGAAGGAGCACAAAGGGCATCGAGTGAAGAATAGCCCAAGCTAATAAGGCGTTCATATTAAAAAGATGATAGTTGTGCTCAAAGAAGATAGGACTACAAACCAGAAAACAGCATATGACAATATTCGTGTAAAGCGTGGTACTCCATGGATCGGAATCATAGACCATTCGAAAAGCTGCCTAGAACAGACTTAAAGCCTTCATAAACTGGTGATGTAGGAGAATGCTGGAGATAAAATGGATGTTAGTAAGAAATAAAATAAGAAACGATGAAGTGTACAGAAGAGTAGAAGAGGAACGAACCGTATTGTGCACTATACAGACAAGAAGAACCAGATGGATTGGACCCTCTCTGAGACACAATGGGAACTAAGAGCATTATTGAAGATAAAATCGAGAGATAATCCCCAGAAGAAGACTCAGAAATTAGTTCAAGGACCAAATAAAGAGGAGAGCACATAGGAAGAGATACGAGGAGGTGAGGGAACTAGCATTAGATAGGGAGGGATGGGAGGCTGCGGTCAACCTATCTTAGAATTGAACGACTAAAGAATGACTGAATGAATATATTTTCCCCTTCTTCCAATAAAAATATAAACCACAGCCACTTATGACGTATCCTAAACGTATATGAGTGAAATTAAATGGAAATTCTAACAAAATAAGAGGAGTAAATGAAAAATATATTTCTTACACAGCTGGTGCGAAGAGTTTCAATACCATACATTTACTATGTGATACGCTGAGTATGAATACACATAAATTGACTATTCAGTTGATTGGCTTCATGAACATTTGGTCTAACGCGTATCAGCTTCTAGATTAATCAATAAGATTGAATCGTTGGAGCATCAAATCGAAGCAAAAAAAAGTTATTTTCAACTTTAGAGGACTCATATTGCTCCGTGATATGACATATATCTGAATTACTGTTCCCGGCTCCGACGCCAGCCTCCTGCTTTGGCCTCCTAGCTCAAGGCCATTATCGGAAGCTGGATTTTGTTTCGTCCCAAAATGATAGACGATCGTGCCGAAAGTTTTTTTTAGGAATTAAATCGTGATACGAAAGTCACTAAATCGCATTTCATCCATTTAATTTGGCGATACATCGAGATTTTAATGACTTGTTTTGGACATAAATTCCACTTTAATAATTGGGAAATGGAAATTGATAGTCGTACGTTATAATTAAGCCCCAATGGTGGCGTGTATAAGGTCTTCTCTTTCGAATTAACAAAGTCCTAAAAACGAGAAATATATATCAACATTTATGCGCGCACAACCACGTTTAATTGAGACCAATGCGTTTTGATTCGCAATATAAATTTACAAACGCTTCAATTCATTTCATTCCAGGATCCAATATCAATTTTATGAGCACTATAGTTGTCCTGACCCAGTCAGTATAAACTGTTTGTCTTGTTTTTCATTAACATCCAATTCCATACATGAGCCGTAATTTCATGCGCAATTCTGGATAATGTGCTTTGAAACGTGATTAGACCGTTCATTAGATTTCTTTGCCCGCTCCGATTTAATTCCAGAAAAAAACGTACAACTGTGAAATTTACATCGTGGAGAGGAATACCATTTCTTTTGACTGAGTGAAGGAATTATTTAACCGACTAAACATGGCTTTTATGAGTAAAAATATTAAGTTCGGCTATTTTAGCAATATTGAACTCCCGATAGCTAAAATGCTCTGAATATACATATTTAGATGACTGTTAATAAATGCTAACGTTATGTAGAGTTTATCTTCAATATTTACGGTTGAAAATGCTGTTGCTTTTAACGATTGCCAAAGGAAGGGCATCGGAGGGTTTCAAATTTAACTGTTTAATGCTATAAATCATGGCAAATTGACATATTTTTTATTAATGAGTTAAAGTATATTCCACATGTTCAGGAAAAATTTACATTTTTATCAAAGATCAATCGGTTATCAGATGTGTCAATTCTCTTCACTCGCTCAAGGATTTTATCACAAACTAGTGAAAGGGAATTCAACGGGCGTGTGTAAAAAACATTGGACTTATTTTATTAAAAAAACCACTAAGCCTGAAGAATACTGTCAGCGTGTTGATTTGAGGACCTACCTTGTTCGTAGTGTTTTTTCTTAACCTATCTTGTTCGTAGCGTTCGTTGTAGTAGACACGCTGACCGCTTTCCAGGTGCACGTAGAGATGAGTGACTGTGTGTCCTCTTTTCATGCACAGGAAACCCAAAAATGGGCCACGCAGACTCACTTCTACCTACTTAAGGCCAATGGTGGGGGTGCCCCCTAAAACTAGACCTCTTCTAATGGGATCAATATTACAGATAGAAAGTTCCGGTTTGCTTTATTATTAAAAAAATTATGCTAGCTACATTTCTACTGAAGCAAAATACTCTTAAATAATTTATCAACTAAATTTAATGTTAAATTATCTACGGCGAAATAAAATATTTAATTTCTGGAATCATCAATCACTGATCACATCTTCAATGCCGCATTTCCTATTCAATTTTAAGAGTAGATTAAAAAACAACCAGAAAAATACAATCGCGGCTTACTGCTTCCCGTTCGGCAGCGCCATTAGCGGCCATTTACCGGAACTATTTCGACTTGGCGCATTCCTGGGCTTGGCAGTGGAGGGGAGGTGGAGGAGGGAGTGTTAGCCGACGAGTTGGCGGAAGGAGGGGAAGGGAATCCGGGAAGGCTGCTCTTGGGAAAGGGGAGATATGGATATCATTTTCACTAAGGCAAAAATCGAGACAGCGAGAGACTAAAGAAACCTTGAGGAAAGTCCAGCTAGCAAGAGAAGAACGTTACCTCTCGGACCTTGGTATAAATTTCCGCACACCATAGACGTTGGAGCATCAACTTCTATAACAATATTATGTCTTCGTCACGGGCAGTGAAAATACTTCTACAACATCCTAGCGCACGCTTGCTGTATCATTGAGTAGCAGCATGCGATAGTGCGATATTAGCGTAATTGGCCCAAATACGTAATAATGGGACGTATTTGAGTTTGGCTATGGCATTGATTCAAGGAGAGAATGGATGAAATAATTCAGCGCGATGGGTAAGAATAATAAGGGTATATAATTGAGATGCATAGTCGGTCAGAATCAATGTATCATATGTCCAGTGAAAGAGCAAAAAGGATAGTCATTGGCTACGGAATCATAGCAGTACCGTGAATAAATATCTCGTGCAAATCGAAGTTAGTGTACACGAAAAACGGAAGTTAACATGACTCTGGACAAAGTTCACGTGATGGCCATATTTCTAGAATCATTTTTCCTACTTATAGGTCATTGCTCGTTAGTAAGAGCTGTTTTCACCTGGAAGCCATCCATTGAAATCATCTATTGAATGTGTGAGTTTATTACGTAATTCAGGAGAGTATCTGCATTGACCGTGATTCAATAGAACACCTTCCAATGCACATTCTGGTCAATAATAGCTAGTAATGGTCAATAATAACAAACAGGGTCAAATTAATCTCGATAAATTGGCTCACATTTCATGAATTTGATTTTAGCTGATCCATAATAGCTAAAGGTAAAAAAACTCCCATCGCCGATGACACGTTTTTAAGTACGTAACCATAAACTTTGCGCCATCAATGCTAGGATTGGGCACTGATAAACAAGCAGTAGATATCTGGCAAGGCATTCACATTTGCTAATGTAGTTTTTCATGCTGATTTCAAATCAGAAAATCGTTTTTTCTATCTATCTTGTCAGGTTTTGAATATTTCGTCAAAAAATTATTTTGAATGGAACACCGATCGTCAATAATTATTCTATGCGTAGTTTGTCATTGTATTATATACCACGCTCAAATGTTTTTCATCGTTTTGGAAAAGAGTTATATTTTATGTTAAATCGTCTTGTCTTGAATTGTCCTGGCTGGAATTTTGTGATCTTGCATTTTGGGGAATAATTTCGTAATTGTATACTGTTAAGCAGTTTCTTTTGATGTATATTAGATTTTTAGGAAAGGCGTCCAGTTTTATCAAAATGTAAGTTTCAAACAATAGTTTTGTTCTTCAAATAAATAATTTAAATATAACAGAACTCACTGACACGTTAGGGCGTCTACAGGACTAACTGGAATGGCTTCAACTTAAGATTTGGAAAAAAAATTTACAAGACATTTGATACGAGTCTTTCGCTGGGACCACAGAGGACCATTGGGCACGGTTAGCTGATGCTGCTAACCTTGCCCTCTCTTTGTTGTAATGAAAGTTGAATTCGTGCTAATTGGGCTTTCATTGAACAGTGCGCAGGGTCCTTAAAATGAAAAATAGTCATAACAAAATAACTCAAGGGAGCATCATCGGTTGATAAAGTCGTGCCTCTAAATAATGTGATATAGCATTTTCATATCATAAAAATGATATTGCTTACTTTTTTGAAACTTTGAAATTAATGCTGTTTATTCGGATTGCCGACTATTCTAGGCTTCGATTCCCACTGAGATTAACGTCATCTTTCGAGTATTTTCAGTCAATGTCTGTAGAGGATGTACAATAGTAAAGAGCCCAGAGATCCATTGGGGAAAATATTCCTTCGGAAACAACCTGCCGCGCGCCAGTTTCTCATGCATCCCTCCTCCCGTGAAAACCCGAAGGAGAGGGTATGACTCGCATATGGTACATTGTAACATCCAACTCCTAAAATGCAGATGACGTCTCCTCTAAAAGTTGGCAAAGAGTTACATTCGTCGTAGTGAAACGATGAGTGCGTGGTAAATGTCATCGTTCTTTACCCACGTGTAACGTACCCAATGTAACGTTCTTTACCCACAATGTGACTTGACTCGACAGGTTTACCACTTCAAACACTCCTCCTATTCTTTAAAACGATGAAGAGAATGATGATTGGGCGTGACTCCAAAGTGCGTTCTGATGGAACATCAGAATCGGCGTCTCATCGAGAAGAACGATCGCGTCTTGTAACAACAGTTATATAAATATAACCGCGTCTTAATGAAATCTCGTTTTGTGACACTGTGTATTCTATGGGTTTACTCTACTTTCATTTATTTCTTGTTTACTTCCTGTGACATTGGAAATAACGGCGTCCAGAGGTTGCAGTAATTCACCAGATCTGCTTAACTACGCGTATATGTAACAGACAAATCCCATCGGAAGACTTTTACACCATTTCTGAAGAAAGCGTATGAATTACACTTTGATTCGAAGGTGGATAATGGTAAATCGTGGGCACCACAGTTCATCTGTTTGACATACGCTTGCAACTTGCGCGGTTAGAAGGAAGGAATAGAAAAACAACCATCTGGCATTCGGAGTGCCAATGGTATGGAGTGAGTCAAGCAACCACATCACAGGCAAACCACCGATGAATCAGATTCTATTACCAACCTGGAGAAGATATTCATTTGATGAATAATGCTGAACTTTGCGACCTCGCACGGGACCTGGAACTAACAAAAGGCCAAGCTGAATTGCTTGGTTCACGTCTTAAAGAATTTCATTTGCTTGCACAGGATACAACGACTTCACACTTTCGGCAGAGATATAAAGGGCTTGAGAAGCTCTTTGCAATGAGAGACACTTTTTGCTTTTGCACAGACGTTCTAGGCCTTGAGTCTAGCCTTGAGGTACACAGCACTGAAGCGTGGCGACTGCCTTTAGATTCATCTAATTGTAAGACAAGTTTGAAGGCAGTATTGTTGCACAACGGAAACTGGTATGCGTCAGTACCAATTGTATATTCTGGCCATCTGAACGAGACTTACGAAAACACGTCGCTGCTCCTTGAAAAAATACGCTATCGCGAGTACAATTGGCGTATCTGTGGTGATCTAAAAGTAATCGCTATCCTCATAGGAATGCAGAAAGGGTACACTAAGTATGTACTGCTGCTTTATCTGTAGGCGGGACAGCAAAGACAGGAAGCACCACTACATAAAGAGGATTTGGCCAATCAGAGAGGGAATGTAGCCAGAAAGTAAAAACGTTGTTCGTGTGCCGTTGGTAGACCGTGACAACGTTATCATTCCACCTCTTCATATTAAGCGGGGGTTAATGAAAAATTTCATGAAGACTCTGGATAGTGACTCAGATGCTTTTCTGTACCTGCGCAACAAGTTTCCGGAGTTAAGCTATGCGAAAGAGAAAGGAGTGTTCATAGGTCCACAAATAAGAAAGATTATTACTGACAGCCAATTCCAAGACATACTAGGTGGTACTGAAAGAGATGTATCGGTGGCATTCAAGTCAGTTGATGTCAATTTCCATGGAAATTAGAAATCTGATGACTATGTGAATGCTGTGCATTAGTGCGTACAGACTGCTGGGTTGCGACATGTCACTCAAAATTCATCTCCTAGACTCGCATCTTGACTCCTTCCCAGAAAACCAGGGTTCAGTCAGCGATGAGCAGGGTGAGCGATGTCATCAGGATATCTCAGTCATGGAGTCACGCTGTCGGGGTCGATGGAGTGCAGCCATGTTGGCTGACTACTGCTGGTCGCTTCAGTGTGACATTCCAAATGCTTGGCACAAACGCAAGACGAATGCCAAAAAATAAAACCAAACAATCCTTAAATTAAGAAGTACATTGTTAATATATGTATTTAACTGCATACAATAAATAAGTAATCCAGTGAAACTTTGGTTAGCGAGTTGTTTGCCTCGATTCAATGCTAAACATAGATAAAAGGATATTTAGAGAACGGTGAGTGATAGAGACAAATGGTTTGCAAATTATGAGTCAGCAAGAATCAAATGTCTTAGTAAGCTTGTTGGATACCTAGATATCTACCAAAAGTTTATTTTTGTTTATCAGTGTTATTAGTCTTTCCACCGTTGGATTCAGTATCAAGCCGCTTATGGACACTTTCTATCACATTTCAAACCAATACCTATAGCATTTTGCTGTCCTGTAAAGACCGGGGTGGAGCTATTTTTCTATGGTTTTATCTCAAGAACAACCGGAACTGACTCATGAGGTACACTTCTACTCCAACGGATTGACTCCGATGGGGGTGATGTGCTTGAAATGTGGCGTTACTTCCTCTGCTATGATCACATTTGTCACATAATGGAACCTTTCTTAAGTTAACTTGGTTAAAGATATTGTTGCCAGAGGAGAAATATTGTTGAGGGAATATTTGAAGGCAGTGTACATGATATCAACATACACAATGAGCGATTTAGAGTTTATTTACCATCGCTGCTTGGACTTCTCCATGGACCGTATGTTCGCTCATGTAACTCCTCTGGCTCCGGCATAGCCTCCCCTTCTCTGAGATGGACTAGACCCATCTGCGCAATAGATTACTGCGCAGTATATCATTGCCGGCCACTCAGTCGCGAGCGTTCAGATGTTCGCTAAGTGTCGGGGTGTGAAGTATTCGAGTCAGACTTAGCTGAGACTGGACGTGCCAGAACCAGATTCACGAAGAAAAAGGAAGTTATTTCCTTCTACAAGAAGGAAGAAACGCGCAAAGAATCAGGGGCTTCTTGCGTGGGAGTCGCAGTGGGTATTTATTTGATATTTATTGCCTTTAAATTTCAACATCAGTATTTCTTATATTATGGAGACCAAAAATAATGCTTTCAGCAACAGAAAAGCAAGATAAACAACGGTTTCTCCGTCCATTGCCAAGGGATCGAGTGTCTTGGATCCAAGCATCACCTCTAGGTATTTAGCGACGCACATCTTACCATAATTTTACCAGGAAATTAATTCCTATGATATTCGGCATTTGTGATTAAGGCTATTGACGTAAATTAATAGAGATTGTTTTTGTATTGATTTCCGATATTTATCAAGTTTATTTCAGTAAAAAACCGGATATGGCAACAGAATCTGTTGATGTTCCGGGAAATGAACCAGCCATGGAAAGTGTCAACGGTCGTTATCTAGTAGACCGTAGACATTTCTTGAAAGAAATAAGGTCCCTCGAGTACCATCGCCACACGTGCTTGAAAAGTGCGCATGGGACATTTCGGCTGAATTCTAGATCAGTAAAAGCTCTGGCGTGGCATTTATTGTTTCAGTGCCCTCACTGCAAAACGGTGAAACAAGTCACCAGTGAACCGAAAACACAAAAAATGACTACGTCAGAAGTAGAAGAAAAAATTGGTTACCAAGGAGCCCTAAACATTGTCGACAGTGCCATATGGGGGTTTATGTCTATCGAAGGGGGCAATTCTAATTTCGAAGAGGTTTTCTAGATCCTTGGGATACAAGGAATAGACAAATCAACCTTTCAAAGTCACGAAAATCGCCTTGGAAAAGTAAGTTCTGCAATAAATCCCAGTTATTGGAATTTTAAAAATCGGTTTACATAAATAATTCGCTTATATTATTTGCCTTTCTAAAATTTTTCCCTGGCATAGAAAAATGTACTTTTGGAGTTGATGCTTCAAGCTGGTGTAGAAGAAAGGACATTGGCGATTAATAACGGGGACATCACTGCATCTGGGGTCCAATTCATCTCGGTAACAGCGGACGGTGGATGGGGTCACATCGAAGCCATAGCCACAGCTACGTGGAAAATTCAGGAGTGGTTTGCATTATCGGAAACAGCACTAAGAAACTACTCTATCTGGACGTTAGGACCAAATATTGCAGTATATGCCAGTACCTATGCCAGCGTGGAAAATCAATGACGCACGAAAATTGCTTCCGGAACTGGACTGGATCATCTGGTGGCATGGAAGCTGACATGGTTGTCCAGGCGTTTAAATGTAGTGAGGAAATGCATGGTGTAGTTTATAATTTCCTGATAGGTGATGGTGATTCCAGTGTCTTTAAGAAGGTGCGTGAATCCGTCCCATATGAAAGAGAGGTGAAGAAAATAGAGTGCGCTAATCATGTGGTAAAATTTTATACAAAATCTCTTTTGAAAATTCTTGATAGACACCCTGAATTGAAACCAGTTCTAACCAAAAACCACATTATGAGGCTGAAAAGATCAGCCCGCGGTGCAATTCGCCATAATGCTAAAGAAAGTCATTCCTATGACGTACTAGTTGAGGATCTGAAAAACGGACCGCGACACGTCTTCAACAATCACTCACATTGCAAGGCATTTTACTGTAACGATGAGGACCGGAGGGGAAAGATTTTTAGTCCAAAAGAAATGGAAGCTATGGAATGAATCAATGATTCAATAAAGCCTTTGATTAATCACTAATGAAACCAGTAACCTTGAGGAGAATTTTATGTCATTGGTGGCTAAATTTGTGGGAGGAAAGCAAGTAAACCGCGGTGAAAGGGGGTCATATTCTCATCGAGTCCAGGGCGCTGGGCTTGATTTCCAGCTGGGACCAATGTGGCATTATTCGGCATGGAAAATGATATGCGGAAGAAGTCCTTTCAAAAGTATGCGCCGATTGGGCCAGCGAAGGCTGAAACGATTACAGTCAGCTAGGAGATGCCTTGTTAAAAGACCTCAAAAAAACTTTATGGAAAGTTGAAAAAGAAATGAATCTGAGGATTATGGAGAATACTGTCAGAAATTGGACATAGACGAAGAGGAAATGCAAAAAGAAGTGAAAGCGCTGCTGGATAAATTGAAGGTCAATGATCTGCATCTACGTCATACCCTGCAAGCCATCCAAAGGGTGTGTGGCAGGGGGTACTTCCACACCAGGCATGCATGAATTATACGGCAGAACGCCGAAATTACATTGAAACCAGCGTACCACACATGCAAAGCACCAATTAAAAATCTACTAACCAAGAAAGATTCTATCGTCAATCGTTCCAACATGCAAGGGATACAAAGACTACTATTCAAAATATCACGCATAAATAAGAACATCAATATTTACTACATGCATAAATAAGAAAGTAGAGAACATAATGAGAAAGATTTACTGTCTGCCTATTGTCACAATTCGAACTATTCATGACGACGATCACAGCTGTTATGGTCCCGAATGGTAAGCGGAAAAAATGACATTTTATACCTATCGGTTCTACAATCTAGCTCTCTAATTTTATTGGCGCGATGTAATCTGCCGTAGTACTAGGGGGTTAAGTATGTTTTTTACGTCGTCAGAGATGTGATTGTCCTGAAATTTAGTTAGGAGGTTAAGCCTATAATTTAATCTACGCTGTGATAGCGAATCCCATCCGAATTCTTCTAACAGTCTAACAAACACTAGCCAACTTATCGTAGCATCGTTCCACAAACCTAGCTCCTCTTCGCTGTACGCGATCTAACTCTGATATGAACTCCGCTTCGTATGGATCCCATACACAAACAGCATATTCCAGATGAGACCTAACGATTGAAAAATAGGAACGTTCTTTCACTTTCTCATCACATTTTCCGAGTACTCCCTTGATAAAGCCTAGCTTCCTGTGCTTGAACTTCCTGTGCTTGACCGCATATTTCCCGAATATGTTTTCCCCAAGATATGTCGTGAGTAATTGTGACCTACCTGGCCTATTTTTCTTTTTCCAAAAGCTGACTGCTACGCACTTTTTTATGTTTAGTTCCATCTGCCACTTTTCGCACCAAGCATGAATAGCAAGTAGGTCGATTGTTAGCGAGTCGCTATCTTCGGAATTGTTAATATCCCTATACACAACGGTATCGTCTGCGAAGAGTCTAAGCTTACTTTTAACGACTTTGCTAATATCATTTATGTACAAGAGAAATAAAAGTGGACCAATGACACTTCCCTGAGGAACACCCGATGTAACGCTGTGTTTGACATTATTACCATCTATGACAACCCTTTGTTCCCGCCCATGTAAGAACTGATTAATCCAGCTAATAATGTTTTTATCTATTCCATATGCCTCTAGTTTTGAGAGTAACTTAATGTGCGGTACCTTATCGAAAGCTTTCTTAAAATCTAGGAATATCGCGTCAACTTGAACATTAATTTAACCCGTGAGTGAGATATCATAAACGAAGAAAGCCAATTGGGTTTCACAAGATCTACCCTTTTGAAATCCGTATTGGTTATTTATTAATAATTCCTCCCTATCTAAATGACTGATAATGGAGCTTACGATTATGAACCCAATACCATTAAAAAATACGAAGAGTTGACGGGAAGTAAAGTTTCTCGTAGTGGCCTCTTTATTGATCCTGAGCACTATTTCCTAGCTTCCTCACCTGACGGAAAAACGATAGACGGGGGTTGACATCATTGAAGTCAAGCGCCCAAAATCATCGCCAAATATGACTTTGAAAAAAGCAGCCGAGGAAATAAAATGCTTTTGCTTGGATAAAAACCTTGAACTGAAGAAAAACCATAACTACTATTATAAAATTCAGGGGCAATTGCATGTTTTTCGCCATCCCTTTTGCGATTTGATAGTTTGGACTCCGACAGATTGCAAAATTTAGAGAATTTTAAAAGATGATGATTTCTGGAAGAATCGCGTGGAGAGGAAACGAATTTTCTTCAATTAACAATGTTATGCTTCCAGAAATAATTGACCCAAGAGTATGTAGATCAATGGAAATCAGGGAACCTTATATGTCAGTATGAATGGTACGTGATTACCTTGGTTGCACTAAAGAAATAAAAATCTCAACACAATTCCAAAAAATAGTTTCGTTTGTGGGAACTGTGATGCGTAGTATAAATTAATACAACATAAAGGAAATAGTTCAACGCTTTGCGGTGTATGTGTTTTAGGATATAAAAATAATATTGACTGACTTCTATTTCCGACCATGATTCCGGACTCTGCTTTCAGAGGTAGATTCACCAAAAATGATACTTTATTCCAGTGATGAACGAGACATATCAACCGCTGGAAAATGGAACCTATTCATAATTCGAACACAATCAGTTAACATTTCCAGGAAAAAAAATTTCTATCTAAGAATATTTCAGGAGGAAAAATACATACAACCCAACGGCGACCGTTATACAGTTTAAACTACATACTTCATCTGTGAAAAGAAGAATGAAACAAAAGAGTGAGGCAAAAAAAAACTTCAGCCAGAGTCCTACTGACGACTATTTGCAAAATCCTTATTGGGCTCGCTTAGAATTCTCTCCGCAATAAAGTATCTGGTTACACTCGTTAACCCCCTTTCCCTAATAGCTTCTGTTGGTTTCGCAGTTTCATGTTACTCCCACTGGGAGGGGGGGGACCAGAGTGTCTTGCAGGGGAAAGACCCAGGAGGAGGGGTGATGGGAATTTGTTCGGATACGTACTTCGGCATAGGGGCTGATCGTCATCTACCCTGTGCCATCTCGCGTGAGAGATTCGCACTACTTGGCACCCACCATTGGCCTTAAATACCACCCAGGTTCATAGATGGTCACCTCGTCCCTCCGGCTCTGTTGAGCCGTCTTCTGAGTGAATAAACAGCTGAATTGCTTCCCTCATGTACAATCATATATCTGCATTCAATGACCTTATTGAGTTGCGATATTCAACGTTGACATGTGTGTTGAGTATCTTAGTCAGGATCGGAGAGTAAGGTACAATACAGCGGTTGACAGCGTCAGGAGGAGCTTTTGCAGCAGCATTCATGGCCCTTTGACCTGTGAATCCTCCGTAACCCGGACTGCACCCTCGGCGCGTAATGGGTAGCCATAACCATAGATTTTGGTTAACAAATCAAAAAATATAAGGTGATTCGTAGTGAAACTGCCGATTTTCATGCACGAATGTCGTTCATTGAGCAGAATTGCCCGTTTTTCTTTCGAGTAAGTAGCATTTGGTGACATAATAGCTTGCGCCATCTTTAAACAAATTGAAGTTTTGAAGCAAATAGTTATATCTTTGAACTAGATTTATAGCTGGTTGCCCGTCCGTGGTGACCGCCTAATATTTCCATTTTTCTTGTTATATCCCATTCTTGTTTTTCTGTTTATCATGTTTTAAAATTATATTTTTTGTTTAATGTTCGTAAACACTGATCATCATTAAATCACCTGTATCAACTCGGAATTCAATTTTCTAATACACTACATCTACAGCTTTTCCCTCAGTAGTGCTGATAAAAGTTTGTTGCCGCTTTAATCGCGGGAGCAGGACACGTAAAGTTGCCCACGCGTGAAGCAGTGACAGTGACCAAGTGAAGGCCAGCCACTTGAAAAGTCGGCCCTCGTGACTTGAATTTATTGTCATAGAAATCAGATATGTCAAGCCCGGAAACCGGGGAAATGACGCTGGGAAGCGTGCCTTGAAGCATCCTGCTCCCTTCGCTTCGTGCCGCTCGTAAGGAGTTTCATTAGATCGCTGGTTGGCATGCATTTTACCATCTTAGCAAGTCTAATCTTAGTCGTTTTTATTGTGATGTATCATTTTCTCGCAAATAATACATTCCTCTTGCTCGAGAAGATTTTGTCTAAAATTTATTCTTTTTTCTATTATATTTTTAAGACCAAGGAGGGAAAACACAGCGGAGGGTGAAGGTCTTAAATAAGCACCTTGATGACTGAGTGAATGTAAGTAAACTGCATTTTAACACTTTTAAACATGTATAAATAAATCGTAACGTTAATGATGTGGGAATGCGTCTAATAAACAGTTGGAAATCGTAATGAGAGGCAGACGGTTCCACTACGCGTAATCTATCTTAGTATTAAACGATAATAAAAAACGCCGTTTGTTGTAGCACCAGAGGCAATGTGACCATTACTATTAGCTGCACGGAAGTACCTTGCACATTTTATTGCGTGTGTAGTCTATTTTATTCCTTTATGTGTATTGCTTACTGCGTAAAAGTTCTCTCATATATATGCAGTGCTCCTATAAGAGCTACTCTGAGAATAGACATTTAAGAATATACTTGTTGTAAATATGCATTGATATTATCGATTACGCCGCGAAGATATGTCACGCGAGCCTTTCAACTCTGGGCCCTTCTCGTACAGATTTTTTTCCTCGTGCTATGATGGGCCAACAGAAAAAGTGATATTTAAATGCTAGAGGCGTGAATTTCCTTTTAAAATCAAATCTCTGGTCGTCAAGGAAATATGCTATTGTTGATTTCAAAGAAAAATGTTAGATAATTTAGATAAAAACATGATTTTCAGACAAATACGAATCGTAAAAGGAAATCGATTGAAATAATTAAAAACTTCATTTATTCATCCATACGATAAAAAAATTCCCGCCCTCTATCTTGAGTGAAAGTACTTTTCAAAAGCAAAGCATGAAACCACTGCACCGAACCCAACGTTTAGCACGGCCCACCAGAGGGGATCTTCGGGGGCCATGATAGCTTTTATAAATAGTCTATTTTACGACCAAATATATTTCATGTAGCCATGCCAAATTTCAGCTCAATTGGTTCCGTAGTTTTTGCGTGATGAAGCAACAGACAGACAAACAGACACCATTACATTTTTATATATTAGTAAGGATAATTTCAGGCGGCTAATTTGCGCGCTTCTAGTGACATTCAAAATGGCGCTTTTCCGTTTATCATTCCGTTTGGGTAATTCTATTTAAAATGAGCCAATGATGGTTGCATGACCACATTTCAAAAATCCATTTTTTCATACATATGCCTACATGAAATGACAGTTCAATGAGACGGTTTTGAATATTTTTCCCCGCGTTTTCTAACGGCAACCTTTTTTCTAAGATGGCAAATAAAATGGAAAACTTTGGCCTTCACTGGTTTGAGTAGATTTTGCACTTGTGCTTAATGCCTGAACATCATTATTAGCTACTAACCCCGTATGGAATATCCGGCAATGCACGACTTTAGGTATGATCTTATAAGTCACTGAGATTACCAGCGATCAACATTTAATATAAAGTCAGAGAGGGTAACTAGCGTAAGTGATCCAAATAACAAAAGAAAATTTTTCATTTGGACTTATAGAGGAAGGAAAATGCTAAGATACAGGAGTCGGATAATATTAAAATTTTTTGCTTCACCGCAGTAGCTAGCTAAAAACGCGATAGAACTAGCAATCCAAGAAAAATTCCACTTTTTTTTGGTACCGACCTCTGTTACTCCAAATAATTGATCAATAAGACGCTTAGAAACCGTCACACACGATAGTTCTGGTGAGAAATAAAATCAGTTTATTTCGCTTGTAACTTGAACGCACGTCTCAGTCGTATACTTCTTGACGTGAGTCAAGGAACGTAATAAACGGGTCACAGACAAAATAAAAACTTTTTCAACTCAAGTGCCCTCACTCACCATCTAAGTTTCGGGAAGTGCTGAGGTCACTAAGTGAGTGCTTGACTCACATCCAAAAATTGTGTACGCAGGCCACGGCTTGTCCGCTGCATCATCTCGAAGATACCAAGCGACCTTGGAGGTGTCTCAAGCTTCTCGTTCAAGGGATTCCTGTCGAATTAAGGAGAAGGCCGTCATCCTGGCGTAGGATTTGCTGCAATAACTTTTTCTTCCTTCTTATATGCTTTGGAGCAGATGGTTTTAAATCATCTTTTAAAGCGATGAGTACAGTGCTTCTCGGAATTCCAGCGGTCTCTAAGTGAGCATCGCCGTAACCAGGCTCGGAGAAAATCCTTTTCTGAGAGCCCGCAAAAGTAATTAACAGCATTAAAACTGGCTGGAAGTTTAACACTGAGCATATTAAATAATCGATATTTTTATCCTAAATGTATCAATCAAACTAGGAATTCAATTTCGATATTTTCTCCGGTATTGCTTGATATTGCGGCGGAAAAAAATGATTCTCTGAGTGCAGAGAAATTAAAGGGATTATGAAACCGTCAAAGTGCGCAAAATAAAGTAAATTTTTCCATTTTAACTTTGAGTTGAAAGGTCAATGCAGAGAAACTTATTAAATACCCCACAGAGCAGTAGAGAAAACTAGGTAATAAAGAATGGATTAAGAAACAAATCTATCAAACTCATATTCCGATATTGAGTCAGTACAGGTGATATGAGAAACTGCAAGAGAATGCACGAATGAAATTCACCATTAATAAATAGGTCGACCTGTCTTTTCTGCATACATTTCTCACAATTTCTCTGGATTTTTAGCTGGTGACAACCGTTGATTTTATAATACTACAAATATAAAGATTTAGGAGTAAGACAGTCGAATCATTGAGATAGTCATATATCACCTGCTCCATATTACGCTCTGCAGTTTTTCAATGTCCACCTGAGACTGCTGCCAAATGTCAACACTCTTCTTGGTAGTTAGTTGTTGGGATAGTCGATCGACAACATTGGTGAATTGAGACGTTGGAAAAAATTTACTAGGGATGATGAGCCGAAGTCAAAATAAAGAGCGGATGAAGTAAGGAGTGGTAAAGGGACCCGTAAATCAGTATTAGCTTATTCATTTCGACAAGCCCCAAGAGATTCACAGATCACCGTCGGCCCTGATGAGTGGAACGATTTATTTGAATTACCATCCACATACCAGCACTGAATGTTTTCACTCGCTGTCATCTAGTTTGTAGTTCTTTCTTCTTTGAACACTCCGGTTGTCTATTTATCATGGATGCTTTCTTAGCATATGCTATTCTTAGCTTGATATCGCTCTCCTTCTTCCGTTCAACGACTATCATGTAATTACATCAATATGAATTTCTGCGAAATAAAATTGCCAAATGTACTTAAAAGCGGAAGTGTTTCATAGCCATCGTTGGTATATATTTCCAGATACTTAGTCTCCAAGTAATGTTTTCAATATTAACAGCATACCCAGCACCAAAACTTTAATATAGGTAACTAATGAATGTACACTAGAATTCTTACCATCCTTGAGTTTTAACAATGTTGCTGGACTGAAGATTATATGTCACCAAGCGACCTTTCATAGATCACATTAAGAACTGAGAATACATTGTGCTTTAAATTTCCCCATTATGTTTAATGCATCCTGATTTTCGTTATTTTAAACACAGCAGTTGTCAGTTTACTAATGACCCTAAGCTTGGGCTACTTTTTGCTTGATGCTTTCGCTTGATGAATAAATAGCTACTTTTTAATTTCCTGTTGACCTTTCACGCCCTGTGCCTAAGTAATTGCAAATGCATGTGACCTCGGAAGATCCTTAAAAACCCATGACCTCTGGTATTACTTTCATACAAGTCTCTCCTTTGATCTCATGCCAGACACACACACACACACACCGCAGGGAAACCACTCTACTCCAGGCCAACCACAAACGCACCCTTTCCATTATTCACTCTCTTGCTCTCGTCGACCACATAATTTCCACATAGACTAAGCCTCCTCCGGTCAGCTCTATCCTGCACCTTCTTTTACCAATAGGGCTTCTTAATAATAAAAAAAATAAGTTTTAAATTATTCCAATACATTCTTCTTTACAAAAATAGGGTAAAATTACATACAAAAAGAAGCAATTAAGTGGCCCCTATCAAGCAACTGTTTTGGGTCTATTGTCAGTTTAAACTTGTATTATGTGCATATAGTCTCAACATGCATTGTCTAATGCGCATATGTGGGTCTTACAAAATTTTTTCATGCATAAATAAATGTATGTACAGGAAAAGATAAATTTTTCGTGGACGTAAAGTCGACGTACATCAACACTGAACATTTTAATGCAAAATCATTATTAAAACATACAAATAGATTTCAGCTTAACATATGAAATATTACATGGATATTAATAAATTTAAATTTCAACGTCACATATATAATAATCCTTTTTTACCACCCGGTACATTTTCTGGTGCTTATTTTCTTTCATGATATCTTCGTGGATAAAAATTGAATATTTTTTGTGCATGTAGATAAAACACCTATGAAAAAGCGTTGTTTGGCTTTGGTGGTAAATGTTCATGTTTTCCTCTTAAATCAAGGAAATACGTCTTTGTGAGTAAACTTGCAATGTTGCCAATTCTTAGGTAAAAGTTTTTCAAAATTTTGTATAAGCAAAGAAAATGGATTGGTAGTCCGTCAAACTCAATAAAAAATGGAAAGTATGACAGAATCTGATTTTTTATATGACAGCTCGCAAAATTATTTTTTGGGGGTACAGTAAGGGGTTAATTGCATTTTTTATTCGCTCCTCCCCAGCACTGTATTCCGTAAGCTGATTTTGACTCCACAAAAGCTGAATAAACAACCGTAAGAGAAGGAGATTTATTGATCATAAAACACGATTTTGAAAGACAGTTGTCGGCAAATGACAATTTCGTAAGACAAATTACATCCGTTGAGTTCAAAACTCGGACGTAAGGTGCCGTTAGTTCATAGTGCCATCGTCCGACTTCTCAAAAATGGCCGAATGGAAATGTCTCTAGTTTAACTGAGAGCTCGCAATACGTTTTCTAAGATATTGCAAGCTGATTTATAGTGATTTATCGATGAAGAATATGGTAAAAGGGCAAAATTAGTGTGTCAGTCCAGCCCATGGGTGCTGAAGGAAAATAATTAAGGGTAAAATATGGCAAAGAGGCCACGCCCACTTAACAGCTTCCAGCATCGGCCGCAATAACAAGCGCCATCTCAGTCTACCCCAACGGTTTCTTCTGTTGCCCACGACATCCTGCGCTGGCTGACTTGCTGGGACGAATCGAACCAGATCGATATTAACTCGGACCGATCTGAACATTCTAATCCAGAGCTGACTCGGATCATCTGGTTTACCAATGCAAAATCGATTAAAATATCAATTCGATTTAAAATCTCAGACTGGCAGAGAAAGCGGGCCGAGTTAGCCCGCTTCTCATATTGATCCCACTAACCCGTTGCGTTTACCATAACGAGCTGAACCGGTTAAATCGATTAGAGTTCGATTGGTAAATTAGTAGTGAATGACGGGTTAGAGAGGTATTTCACCTAAGGAAATTACGTATTTCTACGTTGCATGACTTTCAGAAGACCAGTCCGGTTATTGAAGTAGTGGTGCTTCGTCAAACGATGATATCGAAGTTAACGAGACTGGCTCTGGCGTTGGTCGTCTTATGATTCGGCCCTGCTTTCTCGAAATCAACCTACCAGACAGCACATTGGCTACGACAATTATTTTTATCACGCAATCATGTTAGGGAAATGATTATGTTTGTATTTGGGGTTCGTTCGAGATAGCAATTTGTCACAAATTCACCGCACATATTTTCAATGTCCAAACATTCATGTAGAAGTTCATACTCTGATTTGTCTCCAGTTTGTCTGATATGGAACGATGTTAAAATGAGATCTATTGTCATGCTGGATTTATTTTTTCAGAAATGAGTCTAATGAACTCTTCGAAGAAAGAGCGAAAAACTCACTGTACAAATTTACAAAGATCACATGTACAATGAAGAAATAAATTGGAAAATTATTGAGTAATACCATAAACGGAATTAATAGAGAAAATCATATTCATTATCATATCATAAAGGTAGTACACGAGTTCAATTATATACGAATGGAGCAGTTGGCAGAGACAAGAGTGGAATTAGGAATGAACGAAAAAAGGAAAATTGCACGGTAGCTGCAAACCAATCTTTCGACAGATGACCTCTGACGTTAATGTAGCTTAGTAAAAGGAATAGCGTTTCAAGTTATCTCACTCGTCTTTACATGCAGCAATATACAACAACCGATAGCCCATTTTCATCTTATGTTAGATATAAGCTTACTTACTTTTGAATTACGTTCTAAAAATCTGGACCAAATGCAACAAAAAAACCCGTATGAGCATTTACGTGTTTGTTGAAATAATGGTCATTCCCAGCAACCAATTATAATTGTATAATCTATCCATATTTCCTAATTTTTACTTATATCTATACTCATTTCAGGCTACTTTTTCCACCAGAAAATGATTTTAAACTCGCCATTACAATTACATCACGAAAAAATATGACCTTAAAGTTTCACTCCGTTTATTTTACTCTCTTCAGCTTTCAGATTTTTTTACTGTCTCATAATCGAGAGAATTTTAGTAAC
This sequence comes from Ceriagrion tenellum, assembly GCA_963169105.1. NCBI lineage: Eukaryota > Metazoa > Arthropoda > Insecta > Odonata > Coenagrionidae > Ceriagrion > Ceriagrion tenellum. The sequence continues at coordinate 144,580,016 of OY720640.1, read as the reverse complement.
TCTCTCTTCCCAATACCGTCCCAAAGAGGGAATGCGAGTTGGCTGGGCGTACGACGGAGCGTTGAAAGCGTTCGTTTTCCTCCCTTCGACTCTTCCAAAAGTTACGTGTCTGTCATTCTCCCCTCGAGGTGTTTTCTTCTTCATTCATGGATCCTTAAAACTCTTCCTCTCCTTCGCATTTCCTCCTCTCTCAGTCATTCAAAACTAAACATGATAACCCTTCCCTCCACTCTTCAATGGCGACTCTCTCTCTTTCGGCGACAAGCGCCTGCGGACCCTGTCAGCACAGAGTCGCAGCGACCCAAGGTGCGTAGCTGGCGTTCACTTGCTCTCACCTTTCCGGTCCACGTGAATTGGAGTTTACGATTTTTATGAATTATTCGATGGTAGTTAGTATAAAAGGTATGCAAGCTGATCAAAACTATTTAAGAAAATGGTTTATTTCAAACAAGCTCATTATGAGTGTGCATAAAACGAAATATGTATGTTTTAATGTTTGTAATCGTTTCACATTTGATTGGGACCTAATATATCATGATGTAAACTGCAATCCTGATTCATGTTGAGCTCCTGTTGAACGTGTCAGCAGCATGCTGTGCTCCTGTTAAACGTGTCAGCAGCCTAAATTATCTCGGTATAACTGTAGACCAAGGTTTAAAGTGGACGCAACACAGCCTCAGTGACAATAGTGTTACGGTATACGTTAACAAAATTTTATCTGCTTCGTATCAAATGTCCATTAGAAAATTTGAGGTTATATTACAATGCATTAATAGACTGTAAATTAACTTATGGCTTGATTGCATGGGGAGGAGCTTATTTGAACTCTATTAAGCCAGCTATTATCTTGCAAAAGAGGCTTATCTGGATAATGCTCAATAAGAATCGTCATAAGTCATCCTGCCGCTATTTCAACATTTGAAATTCCTCCCACTTAGGCATTTGTACGTGTACAAAGTACTTAGTATATGTATAGTCGTGTAACAAATTGATGGTAACCTAAACATAAGTTCGCCTTATAGGTTACCTAAAGCTCCACTAAATATCTTAATATTGTATTCTTTGTATATTTTATCTGTATTTCATATTTTGGAGCAATAAACATTATTATTTTTTTTTGTTACTTCTGTAACTTTCCCGTTCCAAGTCCTCGTCAAGCATCGGGTTTCACTGCCGTCATAAGGGCCGAGAACTCGAGAGGGGCGGTGCAGAGTTCGTAGCCACTTCCGATTAACCCATCGGATCAGTGGCTACGCTGCGTTCAGGTCGTGCGCACGAAGCAGACGGAGCGACCCCAAGAGGACGGCCTTCAGCATGCGGGCTGCAAGTGATTCCGCCTGTGCCACGCAAGCAGGAATACACTTGATGCTCTGTATCAGCGAGCCCTACCGAGCACACCTATGACTAGGACTACTAGTTTTACAGAGTGTCCCGGGTACATCTGCCGAAGTTCGAACAGCAGGTCTTGATATTTCGTCTGTTTTTCCGCCTCTTTCGCGTCCAAGTTCGTTTCGGCCGGAGCCGAAAACTCAATTACGAACATAGAACGCGATAGGCAGTCAAGGAGAACGATGTCACGCCTTGTTCGCCTGGTGGTGGGGAATCAGTAATTCCACCAATTTTTATTTTGTCATTCTCCACGACGGACTCAATATCTCCAGTGGCATAGGGCAGCACATGTACTTCGTCGATGCTGTAATGATGTCGGAGGTGGAAATATGTACAACACCCGCAGAGCTGCGTTCTGCCGAGCTAAATACGCTGACTGCGCGTAATAACTGCAGCCGGAGAGAAGGTGACTCAAAGTCTCTGGCTTGGCTCGGCACGCTCTGCATCTCGTGTCCGCCACCTCCGCCTTGAATAGAATTCGGCGGTACACGAGACTGTTGATGACACCATCCTGGCACGCGAAAACGAAACCCTCTGTTTCGGACCTGAGACCCGCGGAACGAAGGAAGGCAAACGTCAGCTCCTTCGATAGCCCATGTTTTCCCATGTTTCGGAAGAAACAACCATGCATGGGCTTATCGGTATGTGTCTCAAGCAAGGTCTTCTGCTCAGCCTTTTTGACCTCGAGTTTTACAACGTCTGCCCTCGGTGACACGATTGACGTGCCACTGTCGTTACCGTCTGATGACAGGTCAAAGTCTAGACCGGTTTCGTCCGCTGCCCTCTTCGCCGCCTGGAAGAGGAACACCCCCACCCCGGCACCTTCGTGCTCACTTACGAGAGTGAGCAGGGGGTTCGTGCTGTTGAACACACGGCAAACTGTGCCCAAGACCACTCCAGGCTCAATAGCCCTCTACCGCCTACACTGCGAGGGAGATACAATCTGGCGACGGAAGATTTCGGATGAAGACTTCCTTAGATGGTCAGCATCTTCCTCGTTCCCCGGTCGAGATTTTGCAACTCGTTGACATTCCATTTCATGCATCCGAAGGTGTACAGCAGTGCCGAAACCGCGAACATGTTTGTGGCAAGAATCTTGTTCTTACCAGACAGCTCAGAACTCCAGATTTTTCTGAGAGTCGGTCTGTACTTGGCGGTGAGTCTTTCCTTCACTGCTGCTACCTCCTGCATTCGACGCTGCAACGACGTCCCCGTCAACGAGTTGCGAGTCTTCCTTGTCCTCCGATATTCTTCCTTTCGCCAGGTGGATGGATCCACACTTTTCCAATCCAAATTCCATCCCTATAGCCTCACAGTATTGATGTACGATGTTCAGTGCAACGCGCAGGTCTTTGGCGTTGGAAGCATAGTGTTTAAGGTCATCCATGTAAAACAAATGGGAGACCTTGTGCTTCCTGTCACCAGGAACACCGAACATGTATCCTCGGTCCCGTCTCAGCTTGTAGGAGAGGGGGAGGAGGAAAATACAGAACAGGAGGGGGCTCAAGCTGTCACCTTGACAAACGCCACGGTGGTATGTTACCAACTCAGTTGAGACGGTCCGCTTGCCCGATGTCAAGATGAAACGCGTTCTCCAGAGTGGTAACAGGCGTTGAATGCAGGACACAACCTCTGGGTGGACTTTCATCACTTCAGCATGGCGATGAGAAGCTCATGCGAAGTGGCGTCGAAAGCCTAGGGATAGTCCACCCAGGCCATTGATAGGTTTCGATTATGTCGGGTGGCATCCTGACATATGCACCTGTCAATGAGCAGGTTGCCCTTGCATCCCGCGATTCCTCGTTTGCACCCCCTTTGCTCGTACACCTCCTCCCACACAAGCTGGATCTACCGGAGGATTATGTCGCTCAAGATTGAGGTGAACGCCTTGTATACAGTGTTTAGACAGGTTATAGGGCGATAGTTCTTCGGATTGGACAAGTCCCCCTTTTTCGAAATGAGAACCGTACGTCCCTCAGTCAGCCAAGGTGGAAATGGTTCTCTACCTGTGATGCGGGACGTGAAGATTCTGGCCAGATGTTTATGGGTAGAAGTGAACTTCTTCCACCAGAAGCTATTCACGCCATCCATACCTGGAGCAGCGAAATTCTTCTTGCCAGAAAAAGCGTGCTTCACGTCGCTTTCCGTGACTGAAAGGGGTCCATCCACATTGTGTACGTGGCGGTCGCAGAACTCTTTAAAGAGTGCGATGGCCGGACTGTCTCCATTGAATGGCTTCGACGTCTCGTAGATATCCTTCCAGAAACGCTCGACCTCATAAACGGGTGGCGGGGATTCAACAACAGGCGGAGGAGGCCGAAAGAGACGGGACGGCTGAACGAGAAAGGTGGAATTCTCCCTTACGCCTCTGCTCCTTTTCAGGAGTTTTTTCTTGGCCGTGGTAAGCGCCCGTACCCTATCGACCTCGTGCTGCTTAATAGTAATCAGCACGTTTTTGTTCAGTGTAAGATGGTTGAACGTGAGGCTGCGCGCATAGCGCCCAACTTTAGATGTAAAGGTTCGCCCGGTAGTGATGTACTCAATCACACACTGAATCCTCGACGCCTGCTGTCACGCCAGCGTGATCTTGGCATCCAGCTTTTCAGCCTTGTTGCTGCCTTATCTTCCCGATAGGACTCCTCTCGGAGTCCTATCGGGAAGATAAGGCAGCAACTCCGATAGGACTCAGAGAGGTACCACTTTCCGACCACGAGATACCACTTTCTTGTATTTAAGGAATAGAATGAGTGGCACTCATTTCAAGTGGGCAACTATAAACTTTGGATACCTATTTTCGATGTTAAATTGAGCTGATTTTGATGGCAAATGACTTGACAAGAGGCTTACCCGGTTAAACTAATAGTGACTGGGTTTTGAATCTACCTACCCGTTACTCTATCCCTTTCTTTTACCTAATGATTTGGAGCCACTCCTTCTTGCCGTTGAGCATAGGTGGTGCGTATTCCAAGGGTGCCCGGGGATTTGTCCGGCAAATTAGTTCTTTCCCCCGTTGACATATGATGGATTGATTTCTCTGTCTAAAGTAGGATTCCTCGCAGGTACAGTGAAGTGAAGTTGGTACACTTCCTCAAAAAGGTGCGTGGGAGCCTCTCCTTGGGCTTGGGCTGTAGGTCGGCTGTCCTTTTGCAGCACGTGTATCTAGATTTTAGGTTCACTTTTGATAGAATCCTTGCAATTCTTTCGGTAGTGCAGGACAGATACTGTAGAATTGAAATTACGAATGGCTTTCCTCTCTCAGATACTTCCTTTGAAGCGTCCTCCTTTTCCAAAAGGCCAACATTTTCATCACGCCCCGTTCAAGTTCTCCGTCGTTGGGAGATCTCCTAATTATGAGCGCTTCCTTTGCTATCTCCATTACCCCTCTTATATCTTCACCGTTATGAAGCACGTGCAGTGGACTAATGAACCTGGGCCGTGGGAGTTGAGGAGAAACGGGAGATGTTGGGGACGTAAGAGTTTTCTGAATGAGGAGGCTGAAGAGGAGTGCAGATGAATTCTTCTTCCGAGGAAGGAGAAGCGGGGAGTTGGCGCGGTCAAAGAGCGAGCGATGTTTACCCAGACTCTGGGATATCGGATCGGGACAAAGGCGGAGAAGGTCCGCTGCCGAGAATGGGTAAAGCACGAGGTGGATCTCAAACAATGGGCTTGTTTCTTTCTCCCTTTCTAAAAATGGGTACAGGGGCAGGGGAACAAGGGGTTGAAAGAAGAAATGGAAACAAAAGGAGCAAATCCTTAGCGAAGACCTCGCGGCTTTAACCTGCGATATTACACAAAAAAAATCCCTTTTTAAACAAAAATGAAAAAAAACTTTTCCCCGCATCTTCACCGACGTATACACACAGAAAACCTTAATAATGGAATCGAACTTTACTCCTTTTTTCGTAACTTTGGCCTCCTTGTCTTCACGCAGTTCCGTGAATAATGTATGGCCCCCGGGTAACAGCCAGCGCAGAAAGCCGGCGTTCCGATTGGGGGGGGGGGGGTGGGAGGGCAAAGGGTAGAAAGGGGAGGTAGAAGGGGATAGGAATTTAATTCGAAAAGTAATGAGGTTGGTCGCTATTTAGGCTTTCGAATGCTTCTTTTCTACTCAATCGTCCACTTGCCCTTTGTTCCCAAACAGTTCCTTAAGTCTCTTTAGCCCCTGTTGAATAAAGAATTGCGCCTTCCAATGTTTGATAGAATATATTGACACCTTTCCAAATGCGAAGAAGCTAATCCAGTCTTCCTCAGGGATTTTCTTTGTGACGCTGCAATGACGCAAGGTCGAATTACTCTGTATTCACTCTGGCCGAAAATCTAAATACATTTAAGCTTGTATCATTGAAATTATTTATATATGAGTATTAATCTCCACAAATGATAGAGTTTTAAAAAAATAGTATTAAGCGACCATATGCTGAACATCTATTAGCAAGGATAGTTAGGATATTTTGCATGGGTGCCCACGATTATGACAAGCATGCCACAAAATATCCGAAATATGAAGTTATTACAACTATAATTGCTATCTCAACGATAATTGTACATAAATATATAACATTTATAATATTTCCAAAGAGTAACACTATCAATATCTTCGGCTTTTCAGACAATCAGTTTCAAAGTTAATTCAGGTAAAAAGATAAAAAAACACTATTAAATATTAAAAAATTATTAAGATCTGGTTGTTTATAGTTTAATAATGAAATTATCATTACAGAGATAAAAATTTGGTATTCTTGGCTCGACTATGATTTATTAACTACGGTACTTCCTGCAATTCATAATTAAGATGGCTAAGTGGGCAAAATAATTAATGAAGAGCCAGGAAGTAGATAAAACGTCTGCGTAACCTTTTCGGAACAGAACGCATGTTACGTGTATTAATTCTAATGTCTAAATTAATTAATGTCTAAATTCTAACTAATTAATTCTAAAAATTAATTCTAATAATAAAAAATAAAAATAATAAATGGAATACTTTGAGTAAATGAATAAAATAAAATACCGATTGAAAATTGTAATAAATAATTTACATCGCTAAATATAAAGGATAAAAGTTCTGTGACATTTCTCGTTACAAAATCCGTGTAACATCCTTTACTCAGCTGAATCAATTTTTCAGGAACACTTTTTATAAAATCAATTCAAATTCTTCACTAAAAATAAGAATAATTTTCTGAGTAGCAGCAACAATATTTGCTTTTATTAAAAGTGACCTTGGGCAGCAGAGTTATTAATGATTGCTTGGTAGTCACTATAACATGATAAAAATATGCAACATCCGTCTTATATCATAATAATTTACTGTAATTTTTATAAATTCCAATGTGACCCCAAGAGTTGCCATGCTCACTGAGACAATCTCTTTAATTCTATTTCTGGTTTTAAAAAGGGATGTATATAAAGTTTGAAAGAAATAAAAAATTTATGAAGTATTGATGCGTCATCCATAACTAAGTATTGCCTGTCCTCTGTTTTACCTTTCCAATGTTTTTCAACGTTTTGCGTGCACCGCAGGGTGCCTCTTTATCTCTTAATGGCGCAGCGAGTGAGCTTCCCTCTCGAGAAGTACTATTAATAAGAATGAGCCAGGGATCAATCCGAGGAATAGAGGGGTTGACCGGATCTATTACACTGGAACGTCGTGTCGTGGCCATCTTAAGAGTAAATCCGAGGGAGGCGGCCAATATACTGTACACCAAAGGAAGATTAACAGGTAAACTTACCCTCATATAAAAATATTCGGTCCGTACAGTTACTTAATAAAGTGAAACCTGTACCACGGCAACCTTTTTTATGCAGTCACCTGTCTAAGTAGTCCATTTTTTTGGGAACGGAATGAATTTTACATACGTATAACCAATGTGAATTTTCCCTCCCTTTAGCGGTCACCTCATCGAGCGGCTATTATTTCATGGTGGTGACCTTTGATACAGGTTCCACTCTATATCATGATAATTTCAAACTTTTCGTACTTTTCCCGCATTGCATCATATTAGTGAACAAATCTATCGCCGGAATTTAAGGTAGTCCGAGCGAGATAGTCCCCTAGTCATAACAGAGACCATATTCTAATTATACGTTTCAAGTTCACCAACTGCGAGACACAACAATTAAATTTTGCATTATTAATGGTGCAATGATATAGTATTATACGACAGAAAAGGTGAGTAATTAACTAAAAATATCTAAATAAGTCTTTAACTTGACTCATTTTTTCGCGCGGTGCGTTTGAAACTCCTTCAAAATGAAAGGTGGAAACCCAAGAACCTATTGACAATATGATTAATTTTCAAAAAAAGTTGACAAAATATACAAACTGCAGGCTGTTAGTTTTTTACGACATCTCAGTGTTAGAAATTCCTCATTTTGTAAATAATGGATCTCTGGAGTGCATACACACGTACCACTTCCCATGTAAAAGGGTTGGTATTATTTTGACCAATTACTCCGAAGATAATGTAATAAAGGGTTAAATTTTTGGTGTCATTAGAATGGTGAGGTATTTTTCTTTAAAATGAGACCAAATTCATTGGTTTCTAGGTACAAGGATATTTTGGTCAAACTACCTGAAGTCGGCGTCATCAGTCGGATCTGATGATCCCGACTGGAATGCCAGCAAAACGGTCCTTTGCTATGCTGTAAAGGTGGAGGAAAACGAAACATTCTAAAATGCAAGACAGTCGTGGAAGCATTCATACATCGCGGCATTCCATTTTGCTTATAAAGGTCAAAATAAAATGATAAACACATGGGAACCGAAAACATTTCCACAAAACATAATATGTACAATATTGTTTATGCCTTGAGCAACATAGATATAGCCAAGAAAATGAGAGATCATGATTTCGCTTAATGGCGCTAATCACAGTGGATTGTGTATCTATGTGTCAATGTTTTGCCCACACAAGAGCCGTTTCCTTATCTTACGCCAACACTGTAGAGAGAGATGGTCATCACTGAAACATTTAGGGGATCCCAACGGATTTGGAAGCTTCCCCTTAGAAGCGCTTGGAGCCAATTTGAGCTCATTTCCAGTGTCCAAGTTGTGACGTTAATGATGTGGGTGTTTGTGAAGGGTACAGTATTTTCTCAAAGGCGTATTACAACTCAAAAACCTAAAGAGTTTCTAACACCGTAAAAGTTTGAACTACGGTCACGATAACTTTTTGTAGTTTCTGATGACATGCGAGAAAAATATTTTATATTTTCAGCTTTTGTCAGCAAAAATCCCGTGGCATGGTAATGATTGTCTTGTATGCTCATTTAGATTATAACAGAAATATTTATGTTTCATTTTTTTTATGTGTTAACGTTATTTGCGGATATTTATCCTCTCTTAAAATGTTTCATGCAATATCGGAGAATACCTCTATCGTCTCAGGCTTAACTTTGTGGAAGTTCATTTTATCGTAAATGAAAAATGAAAAACTTTGTAATATTCCACCAATTTAAATTGGTGGAATATTACAAAGTTTTTCATTTTTCATTTACGATCGGAGAATACATTAGAGGAAAGCTCTAAGAAGTAGAGCACGCACATTTAGTACGGAAAAGATTTTGAGATATAAGGGCCTTATTAAAGCCGTTTATGAAAGTAAAAAAAAAACAAAATAGAAGCGCTGCCAAGGCACATATATGGAGGTATATATCAAGAAAAATAAAATCTATAGTCAGAAAGAGTTATTATGATGGAAAAAGCGGGTCAGGCGAGCATGAAAAGGTACGGAAAACGCATATTCAGACGACCAAGTTAATGCCGTCCATTCAACGATATGATAATATGATGAAATTAAGCAATTTCAGTCATTATAGATGTTCTTATCACAGCAGCAAATTTCTCAGCTATACATGTTCAAATGATAAGGTACGAAGTCACTCACATGTGTACATGTTCGCAATGACGGAATGTTGGGTTTAAACCCCGCGACAGTATCTTAGTAAGCAAGACTAGGGCCTCACGTAGCATATTGGGGACTTATGACGAAGATCTGACGAAAAAGAAAAATCACTTACAATTTCCTCTTAGAATTTTTACTACTGACCTAGATTTCGATTGCCTTGCAATCATTTTTGAAAGGTCTTTCATTGATTGCAAGGCAATCGAAACCTTGGTAGGTAACAAAAATGTTGTGTGTGGAATATACTACCATATTTTTCTTTTTCGTCATGTCTGCGGTAACCTTCCACTAAGTTACGCCTTCAACCATTAGTTTTAGACTTATGATGCGTTCATCTAGTACACATATAGCCCCGTCAAAATTCACGTTTAAGAAAGATGACATTGTGGTGTACCTAACAAACTTGACCTGCAATTGAGAGATAAAGAAAACAAATTTAACGCTCATTTTCAATACAAAAGATAGTTCATTTTTTTCCAGGACATGCATGTATATAACCGTTCTGTAAGGATTTTACCTAGACAGCCACTCTGCCACTCCCCTTAAGGTGGTCCCAACGAGAAGGGTATAAATATCAATTTACTCAAATCCTGAATACTAAAGAAAACATCTTTTCTCTAATAAAAAAACAAGTTTATTAACTTTCCGCTCAATTTTGATCGAAAATTGAACTTGTTATGGCAAAGCATTCAATGGGAGAAATAATAGGAAAAATTGTATTTTACTGTCACACATAAGTGCCTTATATTTAAGTAACCACCTAATTATACAGCAAAAATTGAAGTCAAAAAGTGATAATTCCGTGCAAATGGCGATTAAGTTGGCGTCTGTGTATGCAAATAAAGATTCTTCATGAAATATATTCGTGAAATAATTGGCAGTTTTGAGTCTTTCATTTGATTTTCAATATCTAACGCATTTCATCAGTAAAAGCAAGATTTCAAAATCATCTGAAAAATGTTTGAAGTTAGCATTTGCTTCGATTCACTAAGTCGCGAAAGAACCTCCTTAATGTGGCTTTGGCATGACTGTGAGAGTCAAGAAAAATACTAGTTAACACATTTATATTTATCCAGTTTGAAAAATCCTGCTTTCGCCGATAAAATGGGTTACTTGTTCCAAACCATAGTTAAAGTATAAAACATACAGATCGTTTCAAGAATATATATTGAAGAGCAACATTTTTCTCGCCATCAGCCGACTGCAGCGCCATAAAACTCAAGAATTTCGACTTCAATTACGAGAGTAATTCACTTATAATTATAAAATGTAGTTAGAAAATACCTATCTGTTACTTTTATTCAATTTATTAGAACGTTTTGCTTCTAAAAAATAGTTATTAGCCATAGTTTACACGTGTTATCTCGTTCAGAGAGACATTTTACTGTTGTAATCTGAGCAATCTCCATAAGATCCAATGCTTAAATCTCCACTTTCAAGGCTGAGTTAAAGTAAATACCCCGGAAACGCTATTTTATTTTCATCTCTGTTAAAATATAACCCACTTTCAAAGACATTATATTCAAGTTTACAGAAAATCTGGAATAAGTGATCCAGGGACTAGGGCCACCTAAATTAAAGCAACAGTCTCTTGGGAGCGGTATCTTTCACTTTGAAACCACTGAGTTATAACTGCTGGAAACCCGAAACTTCTCCTTAGGTCGTTACAATGCGTCTGAAGAGTTAGCTTTTATGCCTCGACTATTGAAGCGATATCTATAAATCTATTTTATTTCGTCCCCGCAGATTTCATTTGATATCGCTCTGGTCTACTCATTCTCTCCCGCAACCTAAAACACCCCGTTTCCAAACGAGGAAGATCCTTCGGAAAAATGTCCTGGCCTGGGAGGTTCGTCGAGGAAGCCTCACGGAATTCCAGTCCGCTCAAACCCTCTGTACAACAGCGGGAAGTAGGGGCGGAAATATAAAGCCTCAAGGCCTCCTGCCAAACCAATGCACTCACAACCGACGGACGAAAGGGGGGGGGAATACCACAAATTGAATTTCGCGCCGTAAGAAAGGAATGGTGGGCGTATTCGTAAATGGGGTTTGGTTCGCGGGAATTGGAACTGTCGAAAATGATCACAGGTCTTTCTTCTTTATCTGTTTTTATGACGAGAAAATCTCAATTTGCGCTACAACCAGAGAGCGATTACTCTAAATGGCGGATTCGATTGCTTCGGCCGAGAATAAAGTACGGTGGCTGAATTAATCGTTTTAGATCAAGTTCTGACCGCACATCATTAAGATATGGGAAGGAAATCTTTTAAAACGACGCAGTAAATTTTTAACTAACTTTCGGACGGTACTCGCTAATCCAAACAGATATAACTAACGAGAGAAACGAAAACGATGCGGTTTTCAGAAACGGAGAAATTGAATACCAATTTGATTCTCTCAGCCATGATTAAATTGGGGTACACTCAATTAACAGCGGAATCCTGTTAATTCAAAACTGCATAATGCAGAGCACACGTCTTTCCGGCAATAAATGGGAGTTTAAGGCATAAAACTTTACGTTCAAAATACAAGAAATAAACATTTTCAGAGCAGCGAGCCACTTTGGATAGCTCATTCGACATGCAGTTTATTGGGCGGGGAAGAAAAACTAGAGCCCACAGTTTTCATTGAATATCTATTACTCCATTGTTTAAATTTTATCATTACTGCTGTATGTAATTGCATATAACAAGGTGAAAAATAATCTGTCAAAGAATCCTAAAATGTTACGACACACCTAACTTTAATTACCCATATATAGCCTGACATCATTCTTCTTACTAATTCAGTATTACCGCCTACTTCAACATACTGATTTAATTTGGCACAGTATACTACTCATAAAACATTTTACATGCCGAAAATGTCTTCTGCCGTGGTAAAAAGAACCAAAAACAAAGCCTTATTACAAGTACTAAATCATCCCATTTTTCAACACATTTTAGCTTCTTCGTTTCCAATAGATCGCAGTATAATAAGGGAAAACTCTGCAAGCACATAGAAAATATTTTAATTTCAATTAATCTACACGTAAGTAGTAGTAGAACACCACATATCCTCTTTATCAAAATGATTCTAGCGAATAAAAATAGCTTCCAGAAAAAATAAATTCTCCCCAGAAGACAGAAATAACTGTATTCAAATATTATACTTTAGACCACAGTGCAGTTTTGATCGAAAAAAAGTGTTTTGCATATTTTTTTCATATTCAATTTTATTTTCATATGCTATGCCTTCATCAAGCAAAAAGACATCGGGTACGTCTGCACTTATCCTTCCTGATTGATGTAATCCTACCAGTAGTCCCTACCCGGAGATCCGATTGGGGGACTATTTTACCACCAGAATATTACACTAGGAGGAGCCCCATCATGTCATATAGAGTTAAGATTCAGGGTTGCACCTTCTAGTACCCCAGCAAATTCTATGAAATTTACTTTAGCCCGAATCTGTGGCTGTTGATACTGGTCTGCGATTCTTGATCCGCTCCATCAAAGCCTACGGCTGAGACTGCTGCCTCTCAGTAGAGTCGGTCGGGTAGCGTGTGAAATTTGGTTTCCGCAGCGAACAATTCTTTATTTCGTCACTTGGTCTCGAAACTACAACCCTCGGAACGGAACTTGAACACGCTACTATTGGTCTAAAGCGAAATATATTGGATATATCACCAGGCACGAATAATTTCCCCAATACCGTAGTAATAGACGACACAGATTTGCGGGAAACAGATCGAAGGGAAAATAGAAGTTGTGTTATCTACTGATAACTCTAAAAATAGGGACCAGAGACAAAAGACGCGTGGACAATATTAACGTAATGCCTTATTTCAACTTCCCACGTTGAAGAGAAGCATTGCACATCCAATTACAGGAAAATCATTGAGAAGGTAATCGCAAGAATCAAATTGCCTACATCAGGCCAGAAAAAAGTTACAACATGCAATATATAATAAGGCATTGTACTTTTATCATGTTGAAAGAATGGAATTGTTAGATTATCGTCATGTACGGACATATCAGATTGATGTAAGCTTAGTCGCCAACATGTTCTGCGGTTCTTTTCTAAGCAGGAACTTAACTAGTCCTGAACTTGTCTAGTACGTGCACCAATGGATGGCAGCGCACAGAACAAGCATAGCAACTGTTCTCTGCTGATAAAATGGCGGAATTATATAAAGTTCTTTTAAAGTGACTATGCATGTGGAATGCGGGAAAAGGCTATTTGGGGGAGATTGAACCATGTCATGTTGTCCTGAGGTAACCAATGGGAGCGTGAGTGGTGGATTATCTTCTTTCGGGAGCTATCATACTCTGGATTTTGACAGGTAAAGATCTCCTCTCAGCATGCTATGTTGTTAAGCGTTCAGCGTATTCAACATCTATATTTGAAGTGTGGGTGTGCAACTAGTGCAGCTATTGGTGTACCTATCGTGTCAAGAGCGCTTATCATACCATTGACACGCTTCGTATCAGAGGCACTTATAACATATTTAATTCCAAGTACTCTCGTGGTTTTCTGTTGTCCCGATTCTCAGCATAAAAAGTAAGAATTCGCTTTACTTTCATCTTGTTTTAATAAGAATAATAAATATAATATTTTATTTGGTGTTCCTAAACGTGGCACGTGATAAATGGTACTCCCTGACTGATAAATGAGCAGTAGAGTAATAAAAATTTCGATGTTAAGAATTCGATATTCAGCTAAATTCGCCAACTCCAAAGCTTCCATAAATCAATGTTCTCTATTTTTGTCTAGTATGGATGTATGGTTTTAATGAACTCTGATGTTACAGTGGTGAGGCTCAGATGTTTATACATACAAAATATAAGGACAAAACGTGTCCACAAAAAGTTAATACCGTCTTGGAATGATATCTAAAACTGCGCTTTCCCCTCATGCAGCTGAACAAAATTTTTTTTAGACTACTGTGCGACAAAATATAAAAAATTAACACCGGTTAAATATCATATTCAGTCTTGTTCAGTCTTTTACATTCAAATATATATAAATGGTGACTCATTATTTTCCGTAAATAGGCACTTGTTTTGGTTCTATGATGGTTTCTTTGTCAGAATTTAAGTAAAAGGTTTGAAAATAGATAGAAGAGAATTCCTTATGAATTGCATTCACTATCAGAAGTCATCCGCATTTTTTACAATCGCTCCAAACACTGAGAATATGCCACAAAAGCTGAAAAGACCACTTCGAATTTTTGTTTCAAACTTATAAGAGAGTTTGACTAGATAAGCCTTTCAAAAAATCTCAATTTAAAGTTTTTCAATACAATTCCGAGCATGTATGAAAGTTAGCCAACTGTAACAAGAAACCATAACGTCAGAAATCAGTCCTCTGAGAAAAAAAACAAATCGTGGGCATGGTCTTCCAAATAAATTACTGTATAATGGGCCATGGTCCATTTAAAAGGCTGATTATGTCAAAACAGAATTAGTATGAGTACGTAATGAAGCTGGCAACGAAACACATTGCTTCAGTAAACATGGGGTTCTACCAGAAATTGTTATCTCCTCAACAAAAAATCGATAGTCTGTAAACAGTGCTAAAATATTATAAATATAAAGATAGATAATTTAATTGATACTTTATGGCATTGATAATTTATTTATATTGATACTTTATTGAATTACGTTCTCATTGCACTATTTATTTCTTTTTGACCGCAAAATCTAATTACTCCGAAGAATTTACTGTGAATGCCAAAATTTGTTTATTGGAACATACTAAAATTTTCATGTAATGAATTAAAACCATGATTAATTGAATTTTTAACACAAAATAATTAAAAAATCAATACAATTATTTTGTTTTTCGTGATAATTTCAATAAAAATAATTATTATTTCCAATTCAAATGCCAGCTTTCAAATATTGAGCGCATGTACCAGATGAGCATAAATGAAAATATAATTAACTCAAAAATTTGCATGAATATTTTTGGGATACACTTTCATTAACAATTGACACAATACGCAGTAGCCACTCAATTGCATTTTGTATCAGATTTTGAGCTATCCGGGACCAGCCACGGAGTTCCACTTACACGGAATCACCCGCAATGCACATGTAAATTTTATAAAAATAATCATTAGTGAATGTAAAAAACTGCCTTGTATTTGCTCAAAAATTGTCAGCCAACAGGCTCTTGCATCTAATCCCTCTATTGAAGAGAGTATCACAGTTTCCCACAGCCTTTAATCAGGTCACCTATGATTAAAATACACCAGTTGAAAATTGTAGCAAACAGTCCGTTAATAACACTTTCATTCCAATTAGTCTCTCTCAAAGTTATTTAGCATTCGTTACAACTTTAAGCAACTACAGTTGCCATATTTCATGATAACTTTTACTTAACCACAAAAAACACATAAAATAGGCCCGGGGTTCAATGCATAAGTATCATCTTCAGGTTAACCTGAAGATGATACTTCTGCATTGAAACCCGGGCCGTGTTTTTCAGTATGTTTTCTGTGGTTAAGTGAACGTTATCACTAAATATGTCTATTGAAACATACCTCCAAGTAAACAAGGATACCTACTAAGTTATTTAACTCCAGTTGCGATGCCACAGTGAGTGTGTGAAATAACACGTAAAACTATGACTTAAAAAATGTCCTAATACAAAAGACAGACTCTTTTGAACTGAAAAAAGAGCAGTTAGGTTTTACAACACTTAGACTACATTTTTATAAAATTCTTTTATGTTTCCTAAAATTCAAATCAAAATATTACCACATTACTGAAAGCTTTTCACATTTCACATTCACATTCACATTCACATTACAATCTTTTCAACATTGACATTTCTAGAATAATACGCAATCACTCTTTACATAAGCCAAGAATATCGAATTTTCAATTATTTTGGTGCTATTCTCGTCACTAACAGAGACTAATTTCTCAAATTATTTACTCTGAGATAATTGATGAAAAATTTTAATTATTTTGCAGTCTCGCGGTGTGGGAACCAGTGTTTTTTGTGCTCCATAGGTGCGTCCGGAATTTTAGGTAGAACCAGTGGGAGTGAAACAACAATGAGTTAAGAGTAGTCTGGAATTCACACTCCGCCATTAATCCAAATATAATATGAGTGCGTCGCGTTGTGATCATACAACTAAATTGAAGCCACCTGTTGTCTTAAATTACTAACCCAGTCTAATATGGTCCTGTGGTTTGCGTTCCATTACGCTTGGCTAATGAACTGCACCTGTGGAATTTCAATTCACTCTAAAGCGAGAGCAGGTGAGCTTAATCCAGAACTTTTGTACTCATTATAATTAATGAAGTAACTTTGTGAACTCAAAATTTTGGGTAAGGAGTCGTGGTTTCTTTCCGTTTCTGCTTCATAAACATATCTTACAGCTGCAGAAGAAGGCTGATCTACATAATAGGGATCCTTTATTTAACCTCCACCTCAACTCTATCAACGCCAAAAAATAATTATTGATCAGGATCAAATATTCAAATGTTGACTTCGATTCGGCAAATAACAAAAATTTATAGGCAGACGACTTAATTTATGAAAAGGAAAATGCACGAGCAACCTAAAAGAAAACGCAGGAAACTGAACGTTTAAGGTTGTTTGAGCAAAATATTATTTTACTTAGACATCAATGCATTTGGTCTCATTTTAAAGAAAACTATCTCACTCTTCTAATGACACCAAAAATTACACCCCTTACCACAAAACTTTCGGAGATATTTTCCAAAAAAATACTAGCCCTTTTACATGAGAAATGGTACGAGTTGCACTCCAATTAGACATTATTTACAGAATGAGGTATTTATATCACTTAGATGTCGTAAAAAAACTAACAGCGAGTAGTTTGTATGTTTTCTCCACTGTATTTGAAAATAAGTCATATCGTCACCGCAATAGGTCCTTGGTTTATCACAAAAAGACCTTCTGTTTTGAAGGAGTTTCAAACGCACCGCGCAATAAAATGATTTAAGTTAAAGACTTATTTAGATATTTTCATTTAATAACTTACCGTTTCTGTCATATAAAACTATATAATTGCACCTTTAATAACGCAATATTTTATCCATGTGTCCCACAGCTGGTGAACTTAAGACATATAATTCGAATATTGTCTCTATTATTACTAGGGAACTATCTCGCTCGGACTACCTTAAGTGATCGGGGTGGAGAGTTACATAAAAATCTTGGATGTAGAAGGAATGGGAATTCTGAAGCAATCTAGCGCACTAAATGGAGGCCACTTCCAGGTGTAATACTTTGCCCGTCTGATGAGAGATTTAACCGAGGACCCACTGACGCCTATCTGTTAGTTCAGAACAACGTCCAGCCACAATTCCCATATTTTCATAGCCATTCCTCGATTATCGATGGAATTAAAGCTAAAACAATAACAATAGACCTATCTAACATAAGAACTATCCACCTACCAAATAGGCACTAAAGTGCACAGTTATGGCCGCATTCTCCCTAAACTGATAATTATAGAGACTAAATTTATGTAAATATTACTCAGGAATTTAAGTTTATGCACAAACAACCACATGACGAGTTATCTTAAAACTTATTGGTGAATGCACCAATAACTTTTAACACATCATCACTACAGAACTCTTGAAATAATTTCACTCCAGAGGATTGCCCTGAATAAGATTTTGCTGCGTCAAAAAGTGATTAGAATAACTAGGATGCTTTTTTCGCTTTTTCCTATTTGGAGTGAGCATAGCATTTCTCTAAGCTCACACCAAACAGGTTAAAACTAGAGAGTTTGGACTATGAATCACATAGCTAGTTTTTATCGTAGCGATATGTTTACTTTTAATTTATTAGGTACAATAAAATTGCACAGAGACTTATCTTATCTCATGCTTATCAATACTTAGAGAGGGATAATGCCAGAGATGCTGTCAACAGCTAACTTATCTCAATCATTATAAGTAAAAATAATTTTTTATTGGCAAAGACGGTATTGAAACTTATGTTTAAATGGAAAGAAGGCCTAGAATAGGTAACAACCAACATTATACGAATTCAACACCCACGGTATCAGAATTACCCTTCTTTTGCACTGCTATTGATATTGCATGGCTGACCTGATAGGTAAAGTAAAATCTTCCTCACAATGAAATTATTTAGAGTAATTAGCTTCCATCGCAAAAAATTGATCATTTAACGAAAATTATAACTTAATTAATCAACATATTTGAAAGTTTTTATAAGATGGTTTTTGCGAGATAAGTCACTAGTCATTCGAATCTTACGCTTTAATTTCAGCAGCCCAGAAGAATAAAGCTTCAAGAAACTTAAAGTATATATTGTGATGCTAATGGAAAGATGATAAAATTTTATGTAACTGAAATTATAAGTAATTACATACATGCGTACCAATCACTTTGTTCCCTTCCGGGGTAGTAACAGTCACTAAGTTTCACTCATAAATACACATACATTTGTACACCTTACTCTGCTTCAATAATTTCCTCCATATGGACCTATACTTGCAAACCTCTTTTGCCTCATTTACCCCCACACACTGCTTCATACACGCCCTCCTGTATTTATTACTCCTAATATTCCTCCTCCTAAGAATTTCCTCAACCGCATTCAACCACAACTTTTTCGGCCTATCTCTTCCTCTCGCACCATTCATTTCACTCTTATATATCCGTTTCGTTATTCGACTCTCATCCATTCTCTCAAACACCGCCACACCAACGAAGCACACTCCTTTCATATATGTCCATTACTGTCCATCTTACCCACACTCATTTATTACCATTTCATTCCTGACCTCATCCATCCTATTTTTGCCGCAAACATTCCTCAAATAACTCATACCCACGGCGTTTAGTCTATTCTTCTTTCTTAGTGTAGCCTAGTCTAGTTAAGTTTAGTTTATTATAGTTTAGTTTACGGTAGTCTAGTCTAGTCTATGTCTTTCCTGACATACCCATTTTTCACGACCATACAACAAAGTGGGGAGAAGTACACATAGTCTCAGTAATTAATGTAACATATATAATTTATTCGATATGTTAAAAACTCCTTTAAAAATGAATGTTTGTTGTAATTCAGATTACGATGCTGCGGTTGCAATTTTTTTTCAAGTGTTCTACCGGTTAAGGTAGGTGTAATGTTGCGTGTCAGAAATCTCCTCTCTGATTTTCAACACTTTCAGGGGTTCATCCGCCTTCAGTATATCATTTTTCGCCTCAGTATACGATCTACCCTTTTACATCCTGTCCATGAAACGTATTGTCTTCCTTCTGCTTCCTCGCATTCCCAACACTCTTTCCTCCATCACACTCTAGAGCAATTCCACTACATTCCCCGGCTACCTACTCTGCTAATTTTGAATTTTATTAAGAAGTCTCCTTTCCTCACCCACCATCAATATAAGAGTTATTAAAAAAATAGTTGTGAAAACTTATAAACTGAACACTTCAAATTTTTTTGCGAGATCTATGTGCTCCAAATTCCTCATTTTTTAAATAAAGTTACTCTGGAGTGCTTTTGCATATTCCATTTCCCATGTACTTTGGATGGTATTCGTAGGCAAATATATCAAAAAATATTGCAGTAAAGAACCAATATTTTGGTGTTATTGGAAGGGTACGACTTTTCGTTATAACGAGTTCATATGCATTCATTTCTAGCCGAAATAATATCTCGCTCACACCACCTTAAATAATATTTTTGGGCCAAATGAATTACGAGTTAATTACCTTCCTAAAAGCATTTGATGGCATAATTAATATGCTCTTCACCACTGCCGAGTTACTTAAGGTTTTCCCCAGAGTCAAATGAATATCCTGCATATTTAAGCATTCCCAACGAAGCCTTGCCGCTTCCACTCAGTAATTAATTCACGCAGCTCAAAGCCAACTGTCCGTATTGAATCTCACTCGTGATATGCGACTGAAGGTAATCAAAGCGGCTCTAGCGTTGCACAATCCATACATTCCTCCCGCTCCCCCCCCTCGCCACCTGCCTGGCAGGAAACGAAGTTTCATGAGCTCCTTCCATGCATGTCTGACCATGACTGAGCAACATATTCGTGAAATTCTGTGAATATGGGTCATACGCGTGGAGTATCTCATCTGTGTTACGCAACATGACTCAGTCATACCAAATCCTATCAATAAATGAGTAGGCCCACCAATTATTTTATCAGCTAATTTATAGGACTACAATACGGCATAATATAATTAGATAAATAACCATGGACATGAGAAAGAGTCAGATTTAAAATGTCCAAAGAGAACTATGATCTCAAATGAAATCAAACTTTAATAATTGCCAGATTTTTCAAATAGATAGCTTTTCAGATATCTCAGTACAAAATTGCTTGTTGAGTTCGATCTAATAGTGCAGCACAGGAGCGGAGAACAACGTTAAGTTGATGAATAGTTGCTCACATTGCTTGTTGATTGAACCCTCCACTAAACCGAGATAACTCCATTATTTCATCATGATTTCTCCTCTCTTTCATTTCCCGTTTCCACCAGCCTACGAATTGCTCTTGATTCTTTCTCGTAGGGCTTTATATTTTGATTTTTCATGCAAAAAACTACGCTAGTATAAATGGAGAAATAATTAATTGAATCAAATGTCGTATCACTGTACTTTAATTTAAACATAAGACAAACGTAGAAGGAATGGATATGAAATGGTCCTTGTAGTTCAAGGTTTCTCCGTAAATTATAAAACTATTTTTTTTAATTTTGGCGATTTTTAGGGCCAGCTTGATGAATATTGAATTAAAACCCTAAATATGGATCCTCTACATTGTGTTGCAAGGCACTCACAAGTGACCACATGTTACTGATTACGTGGCCTTAATGCAAGAGCCCTGAAAATAGATCTCCATATACCTTCATCATCATAGGTCGTTCATTCCTAAGATTGATTGACTACACCCTTCCTTCTCTCAGAACTCATCCCTCCAAATACCAAATATAAACATCCCTCCAAATACCAAATACAAATTTTATATCACTGGTTAAAACTATTTATAACCCATACACCAAAATGAAGAGAATCCAGCGAAAGAATATAGCATAATGAATAAAATAAATGGTTGAAGGCGTAACTTTGTGGAAAAAAAGACATGACAAGAAACACTATACAGAGTAGAAAAATCACATACATTTGGACATACCCTGAGATGCTATGGAGAATATAGTTTTAGGAAATTCAGAGGGAAAAGGGAAGGAATTTAGAGGAACCTAGGAATCAATTTATGGTCCAAAGAAAGAAGGAAGTACGTGGAAAAGAGCTATTGGTAAGTAAGGGAACTAGCATTAGATAGGGTTGGTTGGAGGGATGCAGTCAACCAATCTTAGCATTGAACGCCAAATGATGACCATGATAAAGGTAATCTCAGATAGGGAATTAATGATCCCACGTCCATAATGGATGACTGACTTTATCTTACGTGGAGTGTTCAGATAACAATCAAGCTAATGATACTGCATTTAGTAAATGACACCCTGACCAAGATAATAGTGCAAGTTGACAGAAATGTAGCGAATAAGTAAACACTTCTGATACCGTTGGAGAAAATAAATCGCGAGGCTGATATATCCATGATGGCAATCTTTGTTCAAACCATACTATCATGAAAACATTATTCACAATTTCTTTCCTTCAAAGCCAAATCAAAATATACCAACCGCGCTATAGCCTGGGCCGGCAAAGGGTAGTTGTAGGTGGAAGTGTGAAAAACTGATATTTGGTGGTACTCTCAGAAAGGTGAACACTCAAGGCGAAGAGCTTCTCCGTCGATATGAGACATTTTTTTAAAAACTATGTGGCAGCCATATTTATCATTATTCCGATCTAACAAAAAATGCACCCTGCTTCGGGGACCGATAAGACAGAAGTATTTGATGGTTTTATAAACTCAAGAGAGGTAATTAGGTTATGTCAATATTCAGTAAACAGGGTAAACTCTCCAGTCAACTAGGTAAATACTTCAGCATAAATAAATGATATGATTGCCAAAGAAGCAAAATTTACATCCAGTATAGGGGAACTGCTAAAAAAAAGGAGTATGTTATCACTAAACGCCATTCGCAACAGTTAAATAAGGACTTAGATTCCGATAAGAAATATTTTCGCTGCCATGAAGCGCACCCGCGTCCTTCACAGAAAATAGGAAAGTTGGGGTATGCCTTTAGGTGGCTTTGTTCTCAGGAACACTTACGCTAGATTTTCCGTAAACTTGGGTTCATTACCTTCGAAGCATTTTTTTTAAATTGAGATGAAAATAAAATAGAGTTTCTAGGCTGTTTTTTATGTGCATCAGACTTGATAGTGGAAATATTGACACAAACACTCATGGAAATTGCTCAAATTACAGAGGAAAAATACCAATTATCAGAGATCATTGGGAAATAGAGAAATCATAGTTATGCTTCAAAACTTGCCTTTCGATCTATTTATTATAAGTCTATTTATAAGAGGTGGGAAATTGAATAGAAATACAATGGAGACATACCACCGCCTAGTTTTGTAATTCGTGTATGACTGTCGAAATTGAAGTCAAAATGCGGCGGTTACATGCAAATGGCGCCATAGTCGGCTCCTATTGCCGGACTATTGTGGTCATTAAAAATATATTTGTAGAATAAAGTGCATATTTAGGGCCTTGATTTTGGATTGCAATTGGTAATCAATATCATCATGATCAAAGGGGGATTTTTTAAACTGAATACATAAAAATATATGTAACATTAAAAATATAGTAAAATGACCTAAGTATTTCCTTGATTCACTTAGTCACCCTATAGTCACCTAAACTTAAAAGAAAGGCGATCTCACTCTTTGCAAGAAACTTACATTCAAACACTGCAGTCATCGCCCCCTTATCTGAGATATTAGGATTTATATTTGTCCTGACGGTTTGACAAATTTTTGGCATTTTCCAACCAATACTGGACAAAACCATCCCTATCCTGTGAGTATAATGGACTGAGATTTTTTCTGAGGATCTCCAACCCCTGCGTTTGGGACTTATCCTTTCGTTGACGGCAGTGGCGGCGTCGGAAACTGCGCCTAATGCCGGTGGTATGACTGGAAGATTTGCGCGCCAGCACATTTCACCCCCAAGCCCATGCGGGCGGTGCCTCGCGACAGAAATTCGGGTGAAACGATGTCGGACCTTTACACAAGCAAGACTAGGAATTCTGTGGTCCGGAATCATTGGAAGAGGGTGAGACTCTTATTTCACCAGGGTCATGGAGTACCCTTTGAAATTGGGATTCACTCGGAGATCCTTAATTTGGTCCCCGGCTAACTGTTTTCCGCACAAGAAGATCAAAAGGAGGGTTTTTGGCGCGAAATAAAAATTGCTGGGCCGCTGTCTACATTCATCAAACAAGCATTTTAAATTTTTCTTAGAAGCTCACAGCTTGCCGTTATAAATTGTCAGAAGGATTTCGGAGCAGAGTAAAGGACTAACTGATATGAATGTAATATACAGTTGGACAAGACTTTTCGCAAAAATTAGATTTTTCATGTCCGAACGGTCTTAAAATCTTACGTGCTTCGCATACTAAGAGAAAAAAAAAGAGAGAATCAGCAGCTGAAAGTGAGCTATATCCGAATAAAACCTTGCTCAGATCAGAGAAACCTTTTTTTCTTGAAGTCATCGGCTTTGATCCCTACTGTTGACCCCTCACAATTTTATATTCTGATTTTGTTCTAAGCTAAGCTAAGAAATTTTATGTATGAGACAAATTTTTTCTTTCAAATTTTTCAGACTAACTTTAGACTGCCCATACCACTTATGTCGCTGCAACCTCCACGCGTCATTTCACACACGCTCTTCTTTTTCTAAAGCCTGTCATAATCCTCCTTTTCAGGGTCTCATCCATCAATTTAACCCCTAATCTCTTGTGTACCCTGTTACCCTTAAAATATTTACTCTACCGCCATTATTCGTTTGATGGAATATTTTTTCTGGTTTTCCCCGGTTTAAAGCATTTTTGTAGACAAGCGTTTCGCCTGCATTCCAATTGGCTTCATCAGATCCTTATGACCACAACGCGATGAGAGTCCAAACAATTGCAGTGCACAAGAAAACAGCAAAATCCTTCCAAACTATTCTGATGGAGCTTTGGATGAGCCCCGCAGATCCTACCAGTTGCTAGAAGAATACTTTTTCCGGTAAATTCAGACGGCACTTACTCCCAGGCTTCGAAACAGCTGCACTTTCGTAGCAATTGCGTTTCAAGACTGTACATTCTTGATATTGCAGCTTTTAATTTGCATTAAAGCAAGTCAAAGGCAGAGGAAGAACTGTTTTATAACCCTCATTATGTTTAGCACTGGTCTAATAACTCTAACTTCACGGGTAAGTTACAGATACTACTTCTCTACCTGCTTGGGAATACAAAAGCGTTACGCAAGGCGTATTAGAGTGACATGTGGTTTGAGCTTTTTTTATATTCTTATATTTTCATATTCTATATTTGGACACCTCTTAATCATTTGATCATTCCTTTTACCTCTATAAATGATTCTAACAAAACGAACAGAGTTATCTCATAGTCTCGTTACTTTTACTCTCATCATCATCATCATCATCATCATCATCCTCATCATTGGTCGTTTAATCCTAAGATTTAAGATTTAATACTTTCCTGGTGAATACTTTTAATGTACAGCTCTCGGGTTTCCACCCGGGCGATGGTGGTTTTCGGCACCGACGTTTCGAAGGCGTAGTCTGCCCTCGTCCTCAGGGTGATAATTTTGGCCAGGAGGGTGTCACTTTTTTATATGCTCTGTGGATTGTCTTAGCTTGCTTTTGATTGGCCCCTTTTTCCCGCTCTTTTTCTTATTTATCTTCACTATCCCGAATACAGCACAATGGACCAATTTACGTCGGATGGATAACAGTAACAACAGACGAGACACGAACACCCATGTCCTGGGCAGATAATATTCTATCCAGGCGGGACTCGAACCCGCGACCCTAGGGTTTGCAGGCAAGGACTTTACCCCGCCGCCACCGGGCACGTCAATGACCGAAAGAATTATGAGACTCGTGATTGGTTTCCACGCATTGCGGATCTGAAAACCTCTGTCTCTGTTGATGCTTCTCTGTGGTTGTTGATTTCCACAGCCTCCTTCACAATCCGGTCTCAATATGTCGCGGTGAAGGATCTAGGTCCTTTTGAAATTGATCCTGTGTCCATTCTCGAGGCTATGTTCCGCTACTGCACATTTTTCGGGTTGGAAGAGCCTGATGCACCTTTCATGTTCTTTAAAGCGTTTTTCTATAGTGCGGCCAGTTTCACCGATGTACACCTTGATGGAGTCTCATACGAAAAAGAGCAGGAAAAGGGGGCCAATCAGAAGCAAGCTAGCCCATCCACAGAGCATATACAGAGTGACACCCTCCTGGCCAAAATTATCACCCTGAGGACGATGGCAGACCACGCCTTCGAAGCGTCTGTGCCGAAAACCACCATCACCCCCGGTTGGAAACCCGAGATCTATACATTCTAATCCTAAGATTGGTTTACCACAGCCCTCCACCCTTCCCCACACAATGCTATTTCTCTTACTCCCTGGTGGCTAATCATATGTAATTTCCTCTTCATTTGGTCCATGAACTTATTCCTTGGCCTGCCTCTGATGGGACTTTATCCCTCTATTTTACCCTCAATTGTGTCTCATCAACCCATTGTGTCTCAGAGTGTATCCAATCCATCTGGTTTTTCTTTTCTGCATGGCATTCCATGAGGTCCTTTTCTCTTCTAATTTTACTTCACGTCAACGGAAAATGAATTTTTAGATCTCCTTGGAGCAAACCTTTACCTACCAGGACGGCTGAGATTGATACTGCTATTGGAACTTCTTTCAGGAATTTTTTTTAGCATTTCTCATTTTTGCTGATGAGGTCATTTGCACAGAATACTAAATTACATAGTGCTGCAATCTCCATTAGTATCGAAAATACAATTAAAAACTAATCGGGGATCGATGAACCTCGAGAGATATGGTCACTAACTTTGGACGAGGAGGTATCACATTTACGCATGCCCACTGCCCCTCGAGTACCAAGTGAACGTGAAACAGAGGGATATTGAAATAAAACGGCTTGTGGTTGAAAAAGAGGACATGGTCTTTATCTCTCATGAATGACGCATAAGTATTTTTTAAATTTTGATATCCTATCAAGTTATAGGTAGGTTACACTGTTCTGCAAAAAAAAAGTTCAAAAAATACTCGGCTACAATTTAGGGTGTTTCTGGCTAATTTTGGGTCGCTGAATCCGAAAATGACCTCCGTTTTTTTCTATCACCCTCCATTTTTACGAGCAACCCCTAAATTGGGGAAACCAACCCCGTATCTAAACTTATCGCTTTTCAAGGGACTTTTACTAATGTTATCTGCTTCTGATTCAAAAAACTGACGTTTTGAGGCTATCAGGGTCGTGAAAGAGACAAACTTGACTGGGGTTGAAAATATTTAGGGGGTGAAAATCGAAAAAAACCTTAAAAAAACCATTGAAATAGCCATTTTTCTTCGCTTTTTATTGCATATGATATGGTAGCTAATAGAAAAGTTTTTAAGGGATGAATACACTGTTCACCACCCCCCCTTTTGTAAAGGATTAATATTACATAAAATATAAGGTGGAAGAGGGGGTATAGGAGATGGTATAAAGAGCTGCCACAAAAATCTGGATACAAAAATTAAATTTGTTTATAGATTACGTACTTGTGAAGTAAGAAAACAATTCAGTGATTTTTTCCAAGTAAAAATCCTTAAAGCAATGTAAAAAAATAGTGAAGCTGTATAATTTTACCTAATGGGTTGTTCGTTTCCTGTTGTACTGCTCCTCTGGAACTTCTCTGATGATGCGTGCCCAACAGAAATCTCCCAACATACTCGGTGTCCATTTGCCAGCGTACCTTTTTTCCATGTTCGCGATTTCATGATGGAAGCGTTCCCCCTGCTCGTCTGACACTTTGCCACAGTTTGCTGGAAAGTAGTCTAAATGAGAGTGCAAGAAGTGGACCTTCAGTGACATATTACATCCAAGTGACTCATATGAAGACAGAAGTTTTTGAACTTGTTTTCGATATTGGGCTGATCTGTTGTTACCCAAAAAATTGTGACAGACGTTGGAGAATGCCAGACATGCTCTTTTTCCTTTTCTACCTAAACTTTGAACAAAGGTTTCGTCGTTAAAGAGTTTTTTGATTTTAGGTCCCACGAATACACCTTCTTTCAATTTCGCGTCACTGATCATCGGAAATTTCGTTTTCAAGTATTCAAATCCTTTCCCTTCTTTATTCATAACTTTCACAAATTGCTTAAAGAGGCCTAATTTTAGAAGGAGGGGAGGATTTTTACTTTTACTTTTTTTAATTTTACTTGGATCCACTAAAGCCTTGTTAGAGATATTTTTTCCCCGATCACATGACTGAATCACATGAAATTAGAAATGAAGAGGACAGACAGTGTTTAGCTAAGGATTTAGATGCGATTGATGATTGGTGTGATAGATGGCAACTAGAATTAAATTTTAAGAAATGCGCGATTATGAATTTTTGGAAAAAGAATGGCCTTCCCCGGAATAATTATAGCATCAAAGAAAACAAAATATGTAACGTAGAATCAATTAAATACTTAGGCGTCACCATCAGTGAAGACATGTCATGGGGGAAACACATCAGGGAAATAACTAGTGTAGCAAACCGTAGATTAGGATTCGTAAAAAGGGTTCTAGGCAAATGCGATGAGAGAGTCCGAGAAAGAAGCTATTTTACACTTGTCAGGCCTCATTTAGAATATGCCGCTAGTATATGGGATCCCTACGAGGAAGGTATGATAAAAGAATTAGAGCGCGTGCAAAGGAGATCTGCTAGGTTTGTTAAATGTCGTTATGATAATTGTATTAGTGTTACGAGTTTAATAGAAGAACTAGGATGGGAATTACTATCAGAACGCAGGTTAAAATTTAGGTTAAACCTTTTAAGTAAATTCGAAACCGATTTGTTCACAGATGACGTTAGATATATATTAAGAACCCCTGCGTATTATGCTAGGTTTGACCATATGAACAAGATTAGAGAGATAGATTGTCGTACCGATAGATTTAAAATGTCATTTTTCCCGCGTACCATAAGAGAGAACAATAGGCAAGTAGCAAAAGGGATAGGTAGGTGAAACATAGTTAGAATAGTCTGTAGTGCATGATGCATGTAATAACTACCAATAATCCCTTCCTTATTATGTATATTTTAACCTGTACTATACCGTAGTAACTAATATTCTATTGTAATAACTACTGCAATTACTTGCAATAACTAATAATCTACTGTAGTAACTAATAAACTATGACCCTATTTTCTAGCATGTCTACATTATATATCCTACTTACTTGGCAATAGTGCATGTTTGGTGATCTTCACCCCCTGCCACACACCCTCGTGGTGG
Organism: Ceriagrion tenellum; assembly: GCA_963169105.1. Classification (NCBI taxonomy): domain Eukaryota; kingdom Metazoa; phylum Arthropoda; class Insecta; order Odonata; family Coenagrionidae; genus Ceriagrion; species Ceriagrion tenellum. The sequence continues at coordinate 144,551,271 of OY720640.1, read as the reverse complement.
CTCGCAGGGTATTACGTAGATGTAGATGTAGATGTAGATGACTTTGACGCAAGGGCCAGTCTTTTTGCTTGTAATGTTTCGCGTATGCTCTGCTGTCCCATTCGAAAATAAAACAGGGATGTTTTGTATAGCCTCCTTGTAATCCTGCAATAATAGCTACAACTTTCAAATCTGCACAAATATACCATTGGTGCCTTACGTAATTGATTTTTTCCAGAGCTCTTTCCAAATTTTCGTAGGTTTCCTTTAAAAGAGTGGCATATCCAACAGGAACCGAAGGTAAATCGTGGCCGTTGTTCAGTAAAACAACCTTTAAACTTTTCTTCGACGAGTCGATGAATAGCCTCCATTGGTCTGGATCATACGTAATTGCTAATTCTCTCATCTGTCCTTCAATATCAGTGCAGTAAATCATATCATCATTTTCACCATCCGTTGAAAAAAATGGAGTGAGGGTTGACTGTCTGCCTCTGTAATAAGAAACATTCACACCATCGGCCAAAAGATTCCACTGCTGTAAACGCGAGCCAAGAAGTTGTGCTTTACACTTTGGTAAATCTAAATCTCGTATTAGATCACTTAGCTCCTCTTGTGTTATTGGATGAGGTGCCCTTTTTTGACTAGTCTGGGGTTCTTCCACATCAGGGCTGTAATCTTCATCTCGGCGGCTAGGACCTGCTTCCACTTCCGGTGTAGCTTCGTTCATTAAGACATCAGAATCATCGAGGGTGTAAGTAGCTGGAGCTTTAGGGATAGGAAGAGCATCACTATGCTTCACCGGGCGAATTGCTGATGGTACATTCGGATAAATCATTTGAGCTTTGTTTTTTTTTGAAAACCCCATAGTGTCGGTTTGGCAAAAATAGCAATCCGTTAAATGGCAAGTGGGTTCACGCCAAACCATTGGCACTCCGAAATTTAGGGAACGATTTCCCCCGTTTAACCATTCACAAAGACTTCTATGACAGCCACTGCAACAGAATTTAGGGGCCCACGATTTGTCTTGGTCACCAATTTTACACCCGAAATAAAGTTCATAAGATTTCCGCACAATTGCAGTCATCGCTTTCCTTTGGTCTTTAAACGTTAAATCCCCACAGATGTAACAAAATGAATTGGGATGATTTTTGCAAGATCGCGGCATGAACGCGAGAAAACACTTTATCGCTCGCAAAATAACACGCTAAATCGAACACACCACTAGAAAAATAAAGAAAGAACTTGGAAGATTATAACCCGACACGCACGAAAGAGAGTGACGTACTGAATAGACCACTGGTTTATTTAATAGATGAACATCAGCAAGTGCGACTGCCAAGACACATGAAGACACGTTACAACGTGTCCAAGCGTGTCAAAACATGTGGTGAGTAACTTTTACAATGTATTTCCCAATGTTTCCCAATATATTTACAATGTATTTACAATGTATTTCCCAACGTTTTCCAATGTATTAAATGGAAAGGTCTCAGCTCTTACTTTAAAAGTAAGGAGGACAACGAAGTCAAATCATGAGCCCCCAAACGCTGTTACAATAATATTTTGACAAATCTGATTTGTGTCCAGATTTTTGTGGCAGCTCTTTATACCATCTCCTATACCCCCTCTTCCACCTTATATTTTATGTAATATTAATCCTTTACAAAAGGGGGGGTGGTGAACAGTGTATTCATCCCTTAAAAACTTTTCTATTAGCTACCATATCATATGCAATAAAAAGCGAAGAAAAATGGCTATTTCAATGGTTTTTTTAAGGTTTTTTTCGATTTTCACCCCCTAAATATTTTCAACCCCAGTCAAGTTTGTCTCTTTCACGACCCTGATAGCCTCAAAACGTCAGTTTTTTGAATCAGAAGCAGATAACATTAGTAAAAGTCCCTTGAAAAGCGATAAGTTTAGATACGGGGTTGGTTTCCCCAATTTAGGGGTTGCTCGTAAAAATGGAGGGTGATAGAAAAAAACGGAGGTCATTTTCGGATTCAGCGACCCAAAATTAGCCAGAAACACCCTAAATTGTAGCCGAGCATTTTTTTAACTTTTTTTTGCAGAACAGTGTTATTGGACATTTCGACCCTCCCAAAATGTGAGAAATCACTTCTTTTTCCTTTCAATTAAAGGCAGGCTATGAGATATCTCATTCATAATCCCTTTCAATACCTACTATCCTCTATTTCTTCTTTATTTGTTGAGATTTCCCATCCATTTTCTTCTTCTTACAACTCCTCCTCCAGCGTTCTCCCTTCTATTGCCCACTTCAACATGCCTTCTATTATATTATTATCCTTATATTATGTTTCTCATCCACCCCTTTTGCTTTCTCCGAGCTTCCGCTACCAGCTTGACCTCCAATTAAACTAAATCCAATATCACCTTATTTACCTTCATTGCCACCCAGGTCTACTCTCACACCTTCCCCATACTTCATCGTATTAAACACTTTAAGTGTTCAAACGCTTCAACTTCTCAAACACTCTAATATTCCAAGCGGTAAAAATTATCCTCTTACGCTCTTTTTCATACCATTTAGAAACTCAGGTTAGTTATACATTCCTACTACCTTCATCATTTCCGCGTCATGAAGTACTCTTTTGATTTCACCATCAATGATATCACTGCCGAGTAGTGCTATCACCATGTTTTGCATGTTTCCTGCATGACTTTTGTGTCACGTAAACACAGCTACATTATAGATTAGTATAGTATTTTCCGTAGCATTTATAGTAAACTCATAGTGTGGTGCATGTTGGTGAAAGTTAATCTCTTTACTCTTTTTTATGTTAGTGATGAGTCATCTCTTGCCAAACACTATTTTGGTGGCTTGCAGAGTAATTAGTGTATCGATGTCTCTTTCTCTTTCCATTCAACGTACAGGTCTACTGTCCCAACCATTCAAATCTCCAACATATTTGTCTCAGCTCTCCTGGATTTCTCTTGATTTTATGGTCAACTCACCCTATCTTACCTTTAATCATCGTTATTATTCTCCCTATTAATCCTTTTGTCAGTTCCCTTACTTTCCTTTCCGATGCATCATCATTTAACGTTGTCTGCTTTCGCAAGTCCTTGGTGCCTCAATCTCTCTCTTTCTTTCTACTCTCTTCTTCAACTCTCTGTAACTCTCTCCATCCTTCAGGTCATCAAGCATCTTTCTTTTCTTTCTTCCTCTCTTGCGGTTTCCGTCCACCATTCCTTACAGTACATCTCGTTACAAACATTTCTTTCTCAGTACATGTCCCATTCAGCTCTTCTTCCTATCTTCAATGGTCTTTAAGAGCTTTCTTCCTTCTTTTATTCTCTCCAACACCTCTTCATTCCTAACCCTATCAGGCCACTTGATGTTAAGCACTTTCTTCCAAATCCACATTTCTAAACACTCTAACCTTTTCTGTTATCGTCCATGTTTCCCCACCATACAAAATACACTCCAAACAAAACACTTTACGATTCTCTTCTTCAGTTCCAGCTCCATTTTACTAGTAAGTATAGCCTACCGATGCATTATCCCTCGTTTTTGAAGTGTATACGAAGCCACCTTTAACTTAAGCTACAGGTGCAACCTCGCAAAACTATAAACATTCATTGTTCTAGCACAGACCTACTTTTATGAACACGAATCAAGAATTAGGTAGTCTTTGCTTACGCTCTTGCCTTTATCTGGAGATGTGAATACCATGAAACGAATCCTGCTTCAAACAGCAGTGCTGGTGGTTTGATCGTAGTCTTATTAAGACTTTTCGTTAACGAGTTGTAAACATGGCTTTGTAAAAAATGCCGCGGAAGCCATAGACTTGATCCCATTTTGTTCATTTAAAATTCAATAAGGTCTCACAAAAGTGTCTACAAGGTCATTTGTGAATGATTCATTAGAGAGTTCATAATGTAGATAACTGGCTGGTAAAGAGATTTTTCAGCTTCATACCCTAGCAAAGTAATATAAAGTTGCGACAAAACTGATATAAACTTACAACTGGAAGCTCATTGGCACCGTGCGATGGCGAGCAAAAACAAGCTTTATTCATGTAGTTACAAAAATACTACTACTAAGCAGTCTCTCCGAGAATCATACGGGGAATAATATTTCCTCCCCTTTCCCTTTGCAAGATATGAGAGTTTCTGGAGGATGATATTGCAGTGCTATGTAAAACCATATCCTATACTGAGTACATTTGAAGAAAAATACCAATATATTGGAAATATTGAACAATTTACAGCGGAATAACTCTATAAGAGGTAGCCTTATAGAACTGTTTTGAAAAATTGCAGTTTTCGCTCAACTAAAATGAATAATCTCGGACAAATACTTCATTAAATCCAATGTATTTTCATTGCATTCCCAAATGGGCTAGTTTTACTAGCTGGCAATAATAGTCGCTACCAGCGTCAGCTGCAATTTAGTGCAGGGAAATTAACAATGGGTGTCGCGACGGTATTTACCAGACTGTGGTCATATCACTTAAAATCAGGATCTATAACCGACGCTGAAACGAGAATTTGTTCCAACAGTCAAAGATTAATCCGATAAAGCCTTTCACCAAGAGTTAGAAAATACTGGTTTCGATAGACTGTCTAACATTTTTGCCATGTATATTAGAATTTATTCCAGCCACGATAGGCGCTATACCGACGCATAAAAAAGAGGGTTTGGACAGAAGGTAAGAAAATCTAAAATAATATAAAGAGAAGAAGATATGAGTTGGCCTGGAGAGCTTTTACCATTAGAAGAGATTGATTACCAACTGAATTGAACTATTATGCGGAAATTGATTTTTTCATTGGTTAAAAACAAATTGAAAAGGTAAGGCATGCACATTTTATGTCAAAAGGGTTTCCTTTTGTGTTCAGTTCGTTCGTGATTTAAGATAGGTCGAATTTCGCAACCAAATATGTGCGTATCACTTATCGTCACCTTACGTACACGTAAAAGTTGAAAACAAACACGATTGACAACTTTACTAACCAAAAGCCTCCATTGCAATAAAAAAACGTAATCTTCCCTTGAACACAGAATAAGTAAATAAATTTCGTTTGGTAGTATAAGTATTTTAGAAAAATTTGTAGACTTCGTTTTCGGTTGGCTGAAATGTATTCAAATCCACCTACAAAGTACCATGCAAATACAAGAGTTTTGGGGTAGGGGCGTAAGTAAGAAATGATAGAACACCAAAATTTTATACGGGAGTAAATATAGAGAGAGAGAATAGGCGGAGGAGGAGGAAAGATAATTTCCCGTTAATGGAGGGTTTCGAGTTGAGAAGAGAGAAATTAGAGCAGGCAACCTTCACATATTCACGTAGTACCTTCACGTGGGACGAAAGAACTACAACAAAAATCAAGGGGAAAATAGCGCAAGCAATGAAGGCATTCATCGTGCAAAGACAACTGCAGTGCTCAAGGAAGATAGGACTACGAAGAGTATGTGAAAACATTAGTGTGGAGCGAAGCACTCTATGGATCGTAAGCATGGCAATTGAAAAAGCTGACCAGAAAAGATTAGAAGCATTCTAAGTCTGGTGTGGGAGGAGAATAAAATAAAATGGATGGAAAAATAAGAAATGATGAAGTTTACATAACAGCAGAACAGGTAAAACAACCCAGATGGAACACAATACAGAAAAAATGAACCAAACGAATCGGACATATCCTGAGTCATAATAGGTTTGTGAATAACATAATTGAAGGTAAAATAGAGGGAAAGGTTCCCAAAGGAAGACCCAGAAATACGTTTATGGACCAAAGTCAGAGGAATGTACATAGAAAGAGCTGCCAGAAATAAGATAGTTAGCTTTAGAGAGGGCAGGATGTTTGGCTGCAGTCAATCATTCTCAGGATTGAAATGGACTGAACTTGTAAATCCGTTTACGACCTCGGCGCCCCACCACGTGTTATTAATTGTTGAGAAAAACATCTAAATTTCCGGACAATTTTCAGTTTTTTCTATTCATCTCAAAAACTGCGACAGAAACACTGAACAGTTACCTCACACACGTTAGAAACTGGGGTCTCCGAGCATCATTCTCACACTCTTCCTTCTCGCGTATCACCCTTTTATTGATTTTTATTTATAGCATCCTCTTTTTACCACCAATAAAAGAGAAATACTCAGTCAAATATACTAGCCAAAACACCCAGCATGGAGAAGCATATGTGTATACCGCTACTGCAAAGCACAGGATTATTCACCTTCGATTACCAGTAAGACGCGTTTGCTGGCTACGCCAAAAAGACCTCTATGACTCTATCATGAACTCCGAAGAAATTTGTTTCTTCACGCTAATTTATCTTCGCTAAAAGATTTTTGTTTAAGCATGTCAACGATACTTTCAGCATTTGGCCACTTGGAAAGGAGACACTTGACCAGTTTCTCCGCCACATGAATAGCTGCTATTAAGACAGTCTTCACTCTTAAAGAAGAGAAAATCCACCAGGTCCCCTGCTAGGACATCCTGGTTCAACTGAAGGCCAACATAAAGCGACAGTGTGCTTCAGAAACCCAACACACTGAAGTGTATATCTACACGACCGGAGCCATTACCGTCCCTCAAAACACTGGGCTGTTATGTAACCCCTCTTTGATCGTGCTGAGAGGATACTGCGCAAAGAAAAATCTGCCTTCGGAATAAAGTCAGCAGAAGAACTTCCATCACAATAGGTACGACGACGAAGTCATCTCGTAGGTCCTCAAAAGGATCTTTCATACCCGTGAACGCAGGAAAACAGGAGAACCGCTAGACAGGGCTCGTCTACCTAACGTTTCCAAAATCTTCGGCAGGATCTTCAGAGTGCTGAAGAGACACAATATTACGACCATACACAAACCCTTGCCCAATATCAGGGACTTGGTCGTACGGGAGAAAGACACGATTCGGCTAAAGACGCTTGGAGTCTACCACGTTTCCGGTGGGTGCGGCAAGGCCCACATTGAGGGGACAGGATGAACAACATAGACGCCCCTGAATGAGCACGAGAATGGCCCTGCAGAGGGCTGTATACCGTGGCTGAAAACCCTTCCGAAGACGTTTGCGCACTTCTGTTTTGCAGCTCCGTTTTGTTATTTAAATAAATCTATTAGCACAGGCCTCAAGTAAAAAGATAAATATTTACAGTGAGTGTCGTAACGTTTTCATATTTCCTGTGTGCAAAACTATGTTGACCACGGAAGGAACGTGAATTTGTCGAAAATCCGGTGATTGTCAGGACACATACGATATATATCTCAAAAACTCTGCATTTATTGTAAGTTTAACTCCTTCATCTCTTAAGGGAATCATCAAAATGTTGAAAATTGTTTTTTATAGCGTATCAGTGAACTTTCTCGAGAACCTTTGCAGTGCATTTTCTACTGTGCCATCAGTTGTCCTGGGCTAGTAACTGAGGGGAAGGCGAAGATCTCTCCAGAGCTGCGGCAGTAGCCAGAACAAATGGGGCGTTTTCGGCCGAGATATAGAGCCCCATTAAGGCTTGGACAAGTGGAGAAATCGGCCGTAGCTTAGTATCACATGTAGACATGAAATTAACTTCGATGATATGAGGTTGCTGAACCTTTCCTCCAGCTAATAGGATACAGTGACAAACATAAATAATTGAATAGGGAGCAAAACATTTTAATAGTGAAACGGGCTTTTCTCATCGAAGATGTGGCAACCAATCATAAAAGAAGTGCGACATACGAGGAAATTTGGCACCAAAACTCATACTTATCGCAGGAATGGCACCGCTGCAATATGTAGCGGACCTATTGAGGCATTAGCATCAGCATCAACTGTCCTGTTGACGAGGGCCGTTGAGGGCTTCGAAACTTTACCCGGACGGAAACCCGAGATCACTTCATTCAACTGATTCACCGACAAAGCAACAGATCTTTCAATCTAAAAACGAACAGGAAACAAATACTTCCTTGAATAATGATTGAATTCTTTGTCACCTTGCGTAAAAGTGCCTGGTCAAAGTTACAGGATGACTCTTCAATATAGTTTCCTATTATATGATTTACGTTAACACATTCAACATATCATTTCCTTTTCTTGGCGACTCAAGCCCTCCGCTCACCTCAGAATGTATACGCAGTTCAAGATAACAATTTCTTCACACGTTACGTCTTCAGATTCTTCTTTGAGTGGGAAAAACATTTCCTCAAAATACTGACGCCCGAAGAACACACCTTATTTAATCCAGTCATATGACAAAAAACACCAAAACTAAAAACAGCAAGATTCTCCAAAAACCAACAGCAGCGCAGACAATGATTACGTCATCTTTACTAGGAAAATATTCATAATATTCACGGCTAAATTTCTGCTAAAAATTTTCCGGTAAATTTCAGGCGCGAAAAATCCAAATGCATGTGTCTCAAAGAACTGAAGATTCCAACAATTTCCTTTCTTCTGTCCAACTGCGATGAGAGTATCCAATCCGTGGGACTCACCCTTCATCATCTCCCATGACTCAATCCAGAAGAATCTGCAAAACTGGAAGAAGAGTCTCGACCACGGCGACTGAAAACCAACGTGCAGGATGCGTGCACTCAGCTCAGACTTCCGGGACGCCTTCTAAGATTAAAACACTCCACCAATCGAAGGAGATCACTCTTCGCCGACTCCAGTGCTAGGAAATCGTCACGATTTTGAGGAGGTGATTTCGTAAACGACGTCTCGCGAGCACGAAACGGTTAATTGAAGGGAATCGGACGTATCGATAAGGCACAGCACTCAATAATATGATACTCAAGAAAAACAGAGGGACGCGTCCCAGACGAGCAAGCCAACACCACAATACCTCCGCCGCCTCAAAGAGGAGTAACTCTAAGAGTGAATGGCACGGCGTGAGGGGAGACAGGGTGGAGAAGCAAAGAAGGAGAAAAATATCAGGGTCTCTGAGTGGTGTTAGGGACATGAGGGGTTAGTTGGAGTGTGGTTACTCAAACCATACTCTCCCCTAGTGTTCCCTGGCGACCCACTCCCCAACATAGCAGAACCCCACGACTTCGCGGGAGGTGTAAAGAGGAGGCGGGAGATTTTGCCACCCCACTCGGCATTCGAGGTTTAAGGTCCCCCCAAAGGGGGTCGGGTAGGGTGCAAAGAGGATTCGGGGGAGTCCCGGGCAGGGGTGGATATGGATGGGCACATATGCGGCTTCCTCGCCTGCGAGGACTCCCACACCCCGGTCCCTGGATACAAGGAAGTCACTCCTGCAGTGGCGGAATGAGTGGTCAAGAATGGTGGAGTGGGGGGAACGGGGCGTTAAGAACGAACCCTTACTATCTACCTGTTCGAGAAAGCACATTGACTAATTACGAGCCCGTTCCCCCCGTCACGAAAACTCACCACCCTCCACGACCCAAATTCCTGCGTTGCTCCTTCTTTCGGTCAACCCTTCCACATTTTGTCTGCTTTAAGATCTCATTCCCACACCATCTGCGAGGCTCTACACGGTCCGGTCCCCACCCCCTTTTACCCCATCAGCAAACGGTATGGGTCGTGAAATGGGGGTGAAACTCCACCGCGCCTCCCCTTATTATGGCGGCGGGGGGGTGGGTCTGCGATTTTGGGTCTCTGGCTGCCCTCCGATTGGGTGACCAGTCGGAGCCTAGCTCGCGGCGACACACACTTCATGGGTTTCTTCTCATCGTCGCGTCAATCTCTCAGGCCTTCAGTAGGACTTGGTGGAATAGCAGACACATTGACATGCAGCCAATAATTTTTCTTATAACGATCAGGTCAATACAGTAAATTAAGGAGGTTAAATAAATAATTGGGACGAGATAAGAAATCTGATCGACAAATATCCGCAGACACTTCAGAGTAACAAGGACTGATACGAAAAGTTCATTTGTAAACTGTTTTCTATGTATTTACTTTAATATTTACAAAATAGAAGATTTAAAAAATTGTTTTAAATACCAGTTTAAATGGATAGAGAATTATTTTAATTAATACTGACTTGAATAATATTAAATGTTATAATGTGTATAAGCAATGTTTTGAATTCTTTTATTGAAAAAACTTATAAAGTTCTCTCACACAAGAAATTGGTAGAAATTTTCTTTTTTTTCAATGTCCGCTGCATTGACCCTGGATATTAAATAATTATTAGTTTAGATATAGAATTGGGATCATGTTGATAACTAACACTTGTATTTTAGGCTTAATTCTCTACAAAAACTAAAAATTTAACCTTTTGTACATAATATGTAATTCAAATAGAATATAATGAAATAAAACTATGCTTCAAAACGGCAAACGAAATATGTACGAAATAAAATGTAGAAAATGAATATTGTAACCCACCAAAAATATATAATCAGACACATAAAACGGGTGCTTTTTGCTTTAGAGAGTCTTTATTTCCATAGGGAGGAAGAGCTCATAAAATTTCTGGAACTTCTAGCCCCGAAACACTCTGAACTAAGCAGGGTTAGCTTAGGTAGAGGCGTACCTTCTCTTCAGTTTCGCACTCCGCAATGTATGCCCCTAATGAGACTCGGATTTACAACATGAACGTGGCATGGAACGTGGAATGCAGTTATTTATTAACTCAAAGCAACTTATGTCATCGCTGTCCCAACTGCTCTAAGCTAAGCGGGCTAAGTTTAGGGATAAGCAGACAGAATTTTAAGGATGAAACTTAGCCTACTTGCTAGACGCTAGAAGACGATCACAAGCTGAAAGCAGCTCCTCCGGAAGTCTTATGCAATCCTTGATAACAACACGAATAATTGATTCTCCAACCGCCACCTGCGCTACTGGATTATTAATGCTAAGCCATGGTAACCATGTCGAGAGAAACATTCGTGATGTTTGAGAGCTGCTTACCGTGAATAACAGGTGAGCTTTCTGCGATGAACAAGATCTAGGGATGAGCGCAAAAATTAAAAGAAAAGCACAAAGTTGACCAAGATTAAGTCTATATTCTTATTTTTAAGGAATCATTTATGTTAACACAAGGCTATTTCTTAAGCTCTCTAAACTATTAATGTTTCTAGTAATTTGTTTTAAATTTAGAATGCGTTATTTTGACAAAATACTTGCTGACAGAGCTCTTATTCTTTAGGTAATATGAGCACTACCTCCCCAGTCATAATGGAGACTAAATGTGAAACCTGTGTTTTTATGTCAGCAGCTGTTTCATTACTTAAGTAGCATTTTTGTGTGACTGATTTCCTTAATAATTACATAAATATACCAATATATGTTTATAACTTGACTCATTTTTGACGCGACATGTTCATATCTTCATCACGGCAAAGGTTTATATGTGATTCTGAAAATATTACCCCGGAATTAATTGAATTATTGTAAGACATACTTTAGAGAACATAAAAACTACATGCTGTTAAGTTTTGACAAGATCTAGGGGCTGAAAAAGTTCCTCATTTTTTTTGCTAAATCTCTCGAGGGGGAATGCTTGTACCGTTTTCTATGCAACATGGCTCGTATTCTTTGGAAAATACATCGAGTAGTAGGGCGGTCAGGGGTTGATACATTAGTATATTTCTGAAGGATGAGATACCTACTCTTTCTTAAAAGGAAACCAACCAAATCAATTGATTTATAGACACCATGATATATCGATCAAACTATCTTACGCATACAATCCAAGGATTTTAGTAGACGTAACTTGGTTAAATTAATATTTTATAAGTTAAAAATTAAGCTCGATAGATAACTTAAAATTACTGCATAATTGAGAGTGCAGCTGACGTCTCAGAATTTCATAGCTTCCATTAATATTAAAACGAATAAAGAGGCTGATTTTGGAAGGTTATATACTGAATTGAACAATGCCATACATTTTCTTTCCATTTAAGTAAGACTCTGCCGCGAAGTGACGTTAAGCCATTAATATGCCGCCGCATTGGATCACATGCATTTAAAGAAGAAACGCGGACAACTATTTTGAAATTATTTTGTCAATTGTAATTGATCACGATTGACGCATGCACTTGTAAATTTATTTGTCGATAAACCTTTAAAATTATGCTGTCATTTAGATAACTTAAACCGGAAAATTACATTTTTTGCGTGCCATCTCCATTAGATGTATTTTCTGGGATGTTGATGTGAGCAAGGAAAAAAATAATACAGGCTTTATATTATAGGAGCCAGTGAAAATTAATTTAGAACACTAATTGAGCACGATAATTGAACATACTTCCAATCATGTTGGCAAACAAAGGACTTAATATAGAATGTAAAATAAAAAGAATGAAGACGGAAGGTATGTTCAAACTATGATTCAAAGTATACGATTATTTTTGCTCATGTGAAACCGGAAAAATAAAACGCAATGAGGATGGAAATCATAAAGCAGAAATTTGGCTGGGCTACCACGATAAATCATCAGTAGATGAACATGCTGGCCTAGGTCATAATATTGACGTAAAATATCCTGCAATACTCGCAAGAGATGGACGCTTCAAGACAAATGCTTCTATTGGGAGAGTTTGGAAAAGAAATAGAAAAACAAGAACTCCAATAGAAGCAAAGGACAAAAGATAAGCGAGTAATGGCTACTTGTGCTTTTTGAGGAATATAACCAGAAGGTTCTGCAGTGTCATTCTTTTCTCCAGTCTTTATCCCCCCTCCATATCACCTCCATGGCAACGTATCTTTTGACGTGCAAAGTTTATTAGCCTTCATGAGATCTCCGGCGAAGGAGAAGAAAGAATGACTTCTAACTCTCTTTCATGCTACCATCTTCTCACGGTATTAAGTAAAAATGCAAATAGTATTTTAATAAAATATATCATTTATGGAAAAATGTTATGAATTTATGGTTATAGATATCTATTTACAGTTTTTTAATCATATATAATTATAATCTGCTTTGTGGTACTTATTTTTTTCCATTTATTTTCACGCCCAATATTATTCGCTGTACAGAAGCCTTGGTAAAAACAGAGGTATAAGTAAGTCAACTTATCGCGTAGTGTTAGATAACTTAGAAATAGGCAAAAACATTGGTAAAAATGAAAAATAGAGGCAATGCTGAGAGATGCCAGCATATTTTTATCCATTCATGATGGTTTTTGGTCAAAATAGTCTCAATGTGTTCATGTTCTACTTACTATGCATGCAATGATATAATATCTCGCGATTTAATAGAATCAAGTGCGGCAGGGGTGCTGGTAACCCTCAAGCCGTTTCATGTGAGAATACAGACAAGGGTATTGCAAGAAAGAAAGGACAAATTCAAAGATTAGTGCCTCACTCAGGGCTTTATTAGAGTCTGTTTTACATTCAATCTGTTATGGTACCAGGAATAAATAATTCTTTAATCTTTTCCCACCGATAATTGACAAAAGTCGTTCTACAATTATTAGGTATCCCCGCGATGATCGACGTTTGTTTACGCCCCTAAAATTAAGTTTTCTTGAGCCACCATGGTCAACTAAAGTCTGCATGAATTTAGCAAAATATTAATTTAAAAAGTCTGATGCAGCTACTACATCACGGTATAACATTAAAAGTACTAATAAAACCATAAAAATGACCACTGCTTTTTCCATAATAAAAATGACATATTTTTGGAAATCTGGTTGAAAATCAAAAACGCTGCAAAAGAGTCAACTTCCGTGTTTCAAAAAAGAACACCTATTATTTCAATGAACTTTGTCTATCTCACAGTAGTGGTTTATTAGGAAGACTAATAACTTCTGTGCTTACGTGAAAACGAAAAGGTCTACTTTTCCTGGATCCCAAATAAGTCCCTCCAAGGGATTAGTAAAAGTCCCAGTTTACTGAAGGTAGATTTGGGAAAAAAACACGGATTTTCTTCTCATTCAAATAATATCTTGGGTTAAATGCATGTCTTGGGATTCTAATGTCTAAACATCCTTGCAATTTATCAAAATAGGCGCACAAAAAAGTCACAGACGCTATGCAAGAATATGCTGGCGTAAAATGGTCTAAATTCATTGCGATGCGGATAAAGTTCTGCGGAAAATAAGTACAGAAGATACGTGTTGTAAACTTTTTTGTTTCTCAGAAAAATATTTAAAAAATCGCAGTACGAGATTTTTTATCAGCATTGATTACAGTCATGCTATTTCCAAGTGATTCTTAGGACGGTGTCCACCCACCTTACGCCAAAACCACGTTCCACTATAATAGTACATATACCGATACCAGGGTCCAAATTCATCATTAGCCTTTGTAGATAATTCATTGTTGTCCATTGTCAATTTAGAATGAGGTACTTATGTGTTACTACGTGATATGACGGCGCATTTCACATTTGACCCTTGAAAACTAACATAATTTCGCTGAAAATTTTCTTATAAAATTTAGTGATGATGACCAATGCTCATTGAGAATTATAAAAAGGAAATAATTTTATTCCAGTAAGGATAGGTGTGTATTAACATGCATTTTATTAACAGAATTCATAATTGTTACCACAGAATTTAGTAAATATCTTCAACATTCAAATACAAGCCAGCCTTAATTATTTAAATTGTAGTCCCGAAAAAGTCATAACGTTATTGATAAAAAAACCTGGCTCAAGTAGAACATTAAAGATGCTATTTTTCGCAGTCATATCGACGTAAAATTACTTATTTGACATAGTAATTTTATGAAAAATATAATGAATTATACATCGAATTTAAATGTACCACATTATCAGGCCCAGAACGTGAGCATGTTTACGAGTAACAATAATTACACTTCTGATTGTACGTTAAAGTTTACGCGCGTAAGTTGACACGACGGCGGTAAAGGCGCGTACGAATAATAATACGCATTACATGCGTAAGTAACCGCTCAAAGTTTACGCCTGTGAGAACACAGCGTAATTATTATGATAGTTAAAATAATACATTCGAAGAAATGATTAAGACATAAAGGAAATATTTTCTTCCAATTTATATTTACGTTCAAAAAAAGAATCATAAGAAAGCATTTGTAAACACAGATTTTCTATTGAAAGGAGACCAGCCATTCCCATGCTTAGAAGTTACTCACCAAATACGCAAGGGCTCGGCCGATTGGGATATTTTTTTCGGGCCTCGTCATCAGAAATCGAGTTCCTCACCTGCAATTAACAAGAGAATGAAAGTTTGGATGAATTGTGAATTACAAAGGATTCTAGAAGAACAAAAAACATGTCTTTAAAAAAATTGATCACGTACAGCAGTGCAGCAGAACAAAATATTAGCTCTCATCAATTGGATGAATTGGCTCACATGTCGATAAAATTGATTGAAACCGATCGTTCTTACAAAGAGCGTGGCACTTGAAATATATCGGAGAGAAAAAATGATGATTACCGAATTTTATGCGCGCTATTATTCATCGATAACGACCGATTTTTACGATGAGGGATGTTTCCACCTGTCCACGCAATGCGCAACGGAAATTCTTTTCACTACAGCGCCAGTGTATTGACAGCCATCACGGACCACTATTCTCGACCCATCAACGAAATCTTTTCCGTCCGTCAATGCGAAACCATTTCACGGGAAAAAAACAACCATCGGTCTGAACACTCGATTTTTGTGGTCGGATATTGAAGAGCTCTCGATTAATACATCGCGTGACCCTTAATTTGAATTCCCATAATGTGATTGGCATTATTCGGCCACTTACTTTGAAGATAACAGAAAATGATAGAATGTTTACTCTCCACATTGACCATGCATTTTTATCTCTTTCAGACTACCTGTTTATTGACAGATCAAAATGGAATTGTCTCCTGACATTTCTGTTTTGGACATGATTCTTCATAGCCTTGTGTACTTCCTCCCATCATTAAAAATGCCATCTTTAGTAGTAAGTAGTACAGTAAGTAAGTAATTTGCCGGTCCCGGTGGAGGCGGGGTAAAGTCCTCGCCAGCTAAACAGGGTCGCGGGTTGGAGTCCCGCCTGGGTTGGTTTTTCACCACCCAAGACATGGATGTATATCAAGTTCTGTTGGTCCGGTCCCAGGAAAACCTGGTTACAGGCTTAGCAGCCTATCGCGATTCCAGGGACATACAGGCCAACAGAATCATCCGAAAAACAAACAAACGTATCTGTCCTCACACAAAATCTATTCCTTACTCTATCTCTCCTTCCGTTAATATTTCATCTATTTATGACCTTCTGAAAGCAATATCTACGTAATATATGGCCTATGAATACCAAATTGAAATGCTGGTATAGATATCTCCGGACCACTGCAACCACACTCTTCACTGAAATACTACCCATGATGATGAATATCCATGAAATTCTAAAAAAAATAAGCACTATTAACTCAAAGTATTAATCAAGTTACAAGAACGATGAAGGAAAGGATATTCTTATTAAAAAATAACGGTTCTAGCTTATACCTTAACATTTTATAACCAGTATCACTTTAGGAACATAAGCGAGAGTAAGAAACTAGCTCGTTTAATAATTGTTATTTATGTGAGTGAATAGATTTGCAAAGTAAATGCATTTTCTGTTCATCAAAAATATTTGTTATCAGATGAGTAAACTGCATGTATCTTCTTTCATAAAAATAGAGAAAATAAAAGGTACCTAACAGCAACATTTGTTCATAAACTTCGCAGCAAGAGTCTCCACTGATTGCACTGATTCATAGAATTTATTGTTTTCAATTATTCATTTTAAATTGCACGGTCACATTTTATCATTGCACTTGAATATTCACTAATTCAACTATTATGTACCTTGAATTAATTGGACAAACACACATAGCGTATTCAAAAAATTTATCGTAATACTTTATGATCTACATTATAGCCTTCTAAAATGAATTTTAGAATTGAAAAACAATGGACTTCAGGCCTTCAAGATATTTTAATAGCACCGGGCTGGTGAAGAAATACTTGGAAAAATCGAACACAATTTATATGAAATGGAAATATCCGAGAGAAGACAACATATGCTGAGCCATCGGCACTAGAGCAAACAATTTTTTCGTATATTTAAGGTACCAACCTTTTAAAAGTTATTTTCAAAATTACGAACAATGCAAAACCAAGTATTATTATTTCAGTGTATGAAAATTGCTTTCCATCCGTTTACTTACTCGTTGATAATGTAAATTCAATTAGTTTCATTATAAAGTTTTTTCAGACTACTAAATAGGTAAATTTTATGCATATTTTATATATTGAAACAACTGTGCTATAGTTTATATCATCCGAATGAAGAGAAAAAAATTTGGGCAAATGTTCGTAAAAAGTTTTAGTTGAATATTTTAGTAGTATAACATTCAAATTAATACAGTCCTATAAGTTTTGTTAATACAAAAATAAAAGAAATTAATCCGATTTCGTAGAAATATTTGACATAATGAACTCGTCTGATGAGTCTCACATGTATGAAGGTCAGTCTCCTATGACGCCATTCATTCTCCTAACGAGAGTGAGGAAATTATTTGACCACAGCCGCTAAGGACACATTCTCATTCTCCTTATCCTTTCATCACACTAACCTTCTCCCTATGCTTCTTTGCAAAGAAGACCTATCCAAACACGCGTCCACTCGATACTTTAACTTGGATTTAGCGAATGGCATGAACTGAACCACTGCTGAAAATAAAGTATAACAACAAATATGGAGTATATCTATGAATAAGTATAATAATTTATTTTTTAACACATATCGGGAGTCTATTTTCGACCAAGCATTTCTTGAAAATGATTTATTCTTCTGCCAAGTCATTATTACCAAATTTAGTTCGCAGACGTAATATACACAGTATACCCATTAGCTAACCGCTTTATCTCTGCGTCTCATTTATAAAATAACCCTTAAAATTTGTCCTTTGCATTCCAACCATTAATTGTATTTTTTAGTGATTTGGTCAACTTATACTTTTATCTTCGATTACTAAAAACAATGCAGCAAACGATAAACGGATTATTAGGAAAAAATATCGCAAAAAAAAATGGAAAAAAATCAAAGGTTTCTACAACATTCTTAGAAGTGGAATTGCGGGTATTCTTAAAATTTTTGGATGAAATGTAGATGGAAAATGTACCAAGAATTTACAGAGAACTACTATTTAACTATAGGCGGTAACAAGAGAGAGAGTGAGAAACAGTTACATGAAATGGTGGATACAATTAAAAGGGTAGGAATACATTTTTAAAATAAAGATGCACATCAGGAAAACTAAAGTAATGAAGGAAGAAAAATAGGAAGGAACTCTAAATGTGACCATTGATGGAAAAAGCTATAAAAAATACCATCCTTGGAATTGGATGTTTTGGAAGATTTGTTCCATGGAATAGAAGTTGTACGGAGGAAATCAGAAGTACCCGTAGAATATCACAGGGAAAGGCAGCCTTCAGTAAAGTCAACCAACTACTTTTAACCAAATCAATCAACATAGGCTTGAGGAAAAAAGTTCACAATATTTTATATGGAGTGTTGTGCCTTATGGAGCAGAAACATGGACAGTCAGGAGGAAAGAGGAAAAATGACTAAAGGGATTTGAAACGTGGCAATGGAGAAGATTGGAAAGATAAAAATGGAGTAATAAAGTGATAAACAAGGAAGTGCTGGCAAGGATGAATGAGAAAAGGAATATTCTCAGATAAATAAGAAAGAGGAAGGCGAACTGGATGGGATAAGTCCTGAGGAAAGATTGCTCACTGAATCGATTATTATAAGGATAGATCGATGAAAAGAGAGGGAGAGGAAGATAAATAAATAATTTGTTGACGGATATTATGAATGAAAGGAGTGACGAAGAGCTGAGGGAGGCAGCACAGGATAGACGAGCATGGAGGGAGCAGTACATTTGTTCATCCAGGACAGATTCATCTTAGGAGAAGAAAACGATTCAACAAAAAATACGAAAAGATTCGTTTATTTTTACGGATTCAGACGACGCACTGAGAAAGATCTGGAAAAGATTATTTCCGAGTGCAACTGTTGTTAGCGGATCTCCAGAATCAATAAAAAATACATTTTTGCTCGTGTTCTCAAATTTCTATATTATGCGACAAAGAGCAGTTACATAATTACAATTTACTAGGTTACAGTTTGAGGTCTGTATTAAAACTAACTTTTTTCTACTTCTGCGAGTTTGTGTTATTTTATGCGTATGTTATGAATCCATTATATGTGTTTGCACCAGCATAGGAAACCGCTTCTGGACATGTTCCCACTGACATCCGGCAATCTCTTTCAATTCGTTGCTTTCGATGCATTGAAGCGTTAAGTCGACTCTTTTTGCTATTATTTCCACGGTCGATACAAAGTGACATAAAAAGTAGATCATTTTATTTTTTTAGCAGTATGCCGTAAAAGAATTAGTGCCTATACCGAAATGGAAAAATAACAAATATTTCCGATTGAGAGCATAACGTTTCCGTATTTTTGTCTAAAGATATTGCGGTACACTAAAACCAATGTGATAGCATGTTGCTTTAAAAACTAGGCGCTTCGGATACAAACAGATTTTAGCCGAGGGAAAAACTGCTGGGGACACGTATCCATTTTGCGAAAAAGTACGTTTTATACGACAAAATATTATATTACAATGGCGACCTATTTTTCAACTTCTTAGCCACGTCCCTGCACTTCAAGTCACCTTGGATACGATTGTTTAGCCGAAATCTGGGTCGGCTTGGTCGGCATAAGCCGAGTGGTGAAGAAATAACGACATATTTCCTTCCTCACCAAAGTAGGTAATTTCTGATTTTATTGGAGTAAAAAATATTTTGTAACTTTGCGGATTTGATAGCTTTAAATATTTAATTCTAAAATATTGACATCAATATTAAATAATGCAACATACAATGCAATCAATATATTTTTTTCATCAGGACTTCGTTATGGAATATCTGAGAATGCTCAAAAAGGCCTTTATCTTGACTTTTTAATGGATAAAAACTTTTGAAAATTTTTAAGAACACTTTTTTCCAATTTTCTTCAGGAAATACACTTAGTGTAGAGTTTGTAATGGGAAATCGGTTTTTACTACCCAGACCTCAAAGGAAACAAATTTTTTATACAGTTAATAAAATTAAAAGTGGATAAGTCGGATCAACAAACATCATTAATATGTAAAAATCTGTATTAGATTAGAAGATTATTAATTGAGAGGTGTAATTTAAATATGAATATACCTAGAACTGGAAATAACTGGATTTTTTAATGTAGAAGAAGACGTCAGACAGAGGACTTCTAGAGAAACCATAATCTCTGAAGGAATTACGATGTAGAAAGGAACAATCAACTCAAGAGAAGAGAATAAATTAAAGATGATTAAGATAAATATAAGGTCACTAGTAACATCTACCACTAATAAATGCCCATATTCTATAAAGGAAAATAAGGTCGTTAGAAAGGCTGAATATAATTAATCCACAGGACAATATGTTTGCGATAATGTCTAATCTCCACAAATCTTTTTCCAGTTCATAAAATTGTCACCATTTGTTACCATACAACTGTTGCCGATACAAAAGGTTATCTTTTTCAATTAGAGAACTATATATATATCTTTAAAAATCCAAAGTGACCTCTTCGGTAACTGCCCAATAATGCGAAAAGTTTTAATAAATCATCGCGATGTACAGCAAGTGGCTATTTGGGCCTTGATTTGTAACCTCATTGAAATTTAAATCGTAAATACACATTTTAGAAGCTATACACAATTTATATACGTTTTAGAGGTTACATAACACACGGTCCTG
The DNA here is from genome assembly GCA_963169105.1 of Ceriagrion tenellum. Lineage (NCBI taxonomy): Eukaryota > Metazoa > Arthropoda > Insecta > Odonata > Coenagrionidae > Ceriagrion > Ceriagrion tenellum. Next base: position 144,530,630 of record OY720640.1, on the reverse strand, counting down.
CTAAGTGATGTACCTTACGCTTTATTTTGGGCAGGAAAACTTTGCAGTATCTGGCTTGTCTCATGCATTTTAACTTACACTTCAGTGAATAACTTTAAACCATATTTAATTTAGTCTTTGAATTAACCATTTCCATGAATATACCAGCACCATAGTTTCCTTTTTTCAAGTCTAACTCACGACGTAGGTCGATGTTTTTCATGTTAATTTTTTTAATACATTCAACTTTGGTGGGTTAGGCGTTAGTAGGAAGGGTAGAATGAGGAAATAGAGGTACCCTTACAGTTTTGTTGGCTCTGTGTCTTAATTATGGCATATGATGGGTAATAAACTTTCTGGTAGGCACCTAACCTTGCGTAAAGAATAAACATACATCGGATAAAACATGGATTAGAGGGATCGCGTAAATCCGAGGTATCCTCAATCCTCATTCTGAGTGTTCCACTGTATTCTCACCCTCCTCAACTATCAAACAATGTGGCTTTTCTTATCCTTTATAACCTCACAGTATCACACAAATATATCCATCCCTTCGGATTATTTGAAATAAAACGACCTTCATAACCAAGAAAAATCCTGTTTCCTCACTTTTTACCAGGTCATAACTGCTGCTAAAAACGTATAGACATAAAAATGCACTTTTTATGCCAGTCACAAATGAAACGTTCCGCACTACATTTTCATTACTCGGCGATAATAAAATACACCGTTTGAATATCTCAAAGCCTAGGGATAAAACCATTATTTCAGTTTATTATTCAAACCACATATAACATATACCATTCAAACCATAAATAGTTGAACCATTTACTTGCATAAAAATTTGCTTTTCCTTAATGCTTAACTTATCCGCACGCGTAAAATCTGTACCCCAATTAAATATTAGCACATGTTGGAAGAGTAAGAGTTATTTCAAGTTTCAACAAAGCATTACTTGCTACAAAGCAAAAAACAAACCTGGGTGACATCTGGTGAAATATTTTAATACCTATGCATCTCTTTTGAGTAAAGATATTTCGTTTGGAGCGCCTCCTCCGGCGGTAATGAAACTTTTTGTGGTACCTATTTGGTGTTACACTGTATTTGGGACTCATGTACATTTCAATCACACAATTAGAACTCGACATTTTGACTTGAATTTATTTTCAAACTCCATGGGTATGGATTAGACACACGTCAAATGATATTCCATAAAAACATTTGTTACGAAATAAGGCGAATGTAAATCTCGAATAAATTCTTATATAACGAATTTTGAGGCCTGTTCCACACTCGCACCGTATAGAGGCGATAAATCACCTTCATAAACATTCACGATCCTTCATCGAAACGACGAAGTCAGCACTGACTAACGTGAATATTACGAGCGCTTTCTTTTCGAGGCTTCCGCTCGTACCTCGTCACTTGTTTGCATGATAGGGAAAAAATAATAAATGCATTCCTTTCCCGGGTAAAAATAAGGAAAAACAAACTTCAACAGTTGGATTTATTCCCTTCTCACGGCCGAAGGAAGGAGAACAATACGTTTCGAATATTTCCACCCACATAAAGAGGTGACACGTTGCCTTCCCTTTATCTCCGGCGCTTCCACATGAAAACGCAGTGGAGCCGTCGCCAAAAACGATTTCTTAAATATTTTTCCCCAGATATGCTTTGCCACATTTATGCGAGAGGGAGGCACATTCTCTCTTTCCGAAGATTAGATCCGCGAATGTGTTTTTTTTCATGCTTAACGGTTCGGATGGCAATGGTATATTTTTCATAGGTGGTAACACTGTTAAGAAAAAGGCTTGGTGAGCCGTATTTTTGCTCATATGAAACAAAGTCGACGCGAATCCACGAAAATAACAAATAATATTTTTTACGGGTGATGGCGTTACTTTTCACCCTCGTATGTCATTGCATGAAGAAGCCGCAGAAATCGAAGAGTGCCCATGACAAACACCATCAAGTATAGAGAGTGGATGTGCACAGATTGATGTGACTAAAACTTGAGTCGGATAGGGAAAACATTTTAATTCTTGATTTCTAAAAAAGTCCATTCATATGAAACTTTGAAGTCGACTAGTCGTCAATTTTGTTCTGGTAAGTTGATTATCTCCATATTTCTTGTTTATTAATCTGTATTGCAGTACAAATATCACGTTTCGCATTATCCCGGCATAATTATTATATATCGTTCACATAGTTACAATTTATACCAATACAAATAGTTTCGGTAGTATCGGAAGCATTTCTAAAATTTGTTGCAAGTTGGTGAATGTTACTGGTAGTCACAGAGCCAGTTGGTGATAACTCGCCCTATGCCATACACCCTTGAGGTGGTTCGCAGGGTAACGCGTCGATGTAGAACACTTTAAAGTCAATCATAGACTGCTGAGAACTACTTTCTTTCATTAATTTCAGAATTTCTACTCGACTTACCATTACATATTGATTGCATATTCTTTAGCTATCACTCACCAAACGCCTGATTTATTTCCCTTAGTACTCTATATAGAATCTCCTTTCCAACTACATTGATCCTATAGCGGTCATATAATTAGATAAAGAATAGAACAATTTTGAATCGAGTTGCAGAATATAAAGGACGTAGATAAATGAAATAAGTGAATCAGTATAGAGGAAATATTAACGAAGAACAGTGGAGAAATAAATGAGCAATTTTCAACAAATATAAAATTTACTACGACCCAGGTTCAATGTTAATACATTATCATGAGGTAACAAATGATGCTAAGGGCGCACAATATACCTATATGAAATTCCGCGATTTCGCGACGAAACTAAAGGATACCTCAGCACCACTTAACGTCAAGTTAGTGTCCTTTGACGTTAGCAACCTGTTTACAAGAATCCCTAAACAAGAGGCGTTGGACCTCACAATAGAATTAATCAGAAATAAGAACATAAATCCAGTGATCCTTGACGAAATCCAGTCGCTTGCGGAATTGTGTCTCTCGCAGAACTACTTCCTATTCAACGACAAATACTACAACGAAAAGGAAGGACTAGCTATGGGCTCACCCCTCTCATCATGGATGGCCGAGATTTTCATGAGCCACTTCGAGGAGAAAATCTTCAATACAGGGAACAAATTGGCGAAATTCGTACATTATTGGTACAGATATGTAGATGACGTGTTGTGCTGTTGGACGGGAAAAAACAGGCAAATGGAATCCTACAGTCCTAAATTTAACTCATGAAAACATAAAGTTTGCCATGGAAACCAGCATAAACCAATCAATCAGCTATCTCGACTTTACTATCAAGCTGTCAAAAGGCAAACACAGCTTCGCAATTTACCGAAAACCCACCACAACCGACGAAGTTATCCCAGCGGATTCATGCCATCCATCCCAACATAAGGCAGCTGCACTCCATGCGTTGATAAACAGATTGATAAAAGTGCCATTAGAAATAACAGACTTTGAGAAAGAAGTAGACGTCATAAAATACATCGCAGAAAAAAAACGGCTACCAAACCGAGCTAGTCAATAGACTGCTGCAAAAATCCCAAAGTAAACTAGCTGCTTCAATGGTGTCATCACCTCGCCAAGAAGAACCCTCAAGAAAGCGGTGTAAAATTGCATTTTTAGGGAAAATCTCTTATTTAGTGACATCCTCCTTCCCAAACAACAAATACACGCCAGCCTACTACGCCCCGACAACAATTAAAAAACTTCTGTTTAATGCCAAAGACAACTTCCCCGGGACTAGAAGAAGCGGAGTGTATGCCTTACAATGTGACAGCTGCCCGACCAAATACATCGGCAAGACAGGGAGAAGTGTGGAAACTAGAGTGAGTGAACACAAAAAGTGCCATGAGAAATCAAAACAGGATTCCATGTTCGCAAACCATCTCAGTGTCAACAACCACCAAAGCAGTTTTGCGCCAAAAATCCACCACTTTGAAAAAGACGGAAGAAGATTAGACGCCCTAGAGTCGCTAGAAATTGTCCAACATTCGTTAAATAACTTCCCCCTAGCTAACGAACAAGTGCTCCCCTCCCACTCTCCCACATTCTCCATCCCCCTGGAAACCCGGACTCAAGGGCAAGTGAACAAAAGAATTCTATGTACTTTGTAAGGGTGAAGTGACTCCTCACCATATACCCAAGCCAGACCTCCCGCTGTGAACATTGTGGCATTATTTCCCAAAACACAAACCATCCCCCAGCTAACGAACAAGTGCTCCCCTCCCACTCTCCCATATTCTCCACCCCCCTAAAAACCCGGATAACTCAAGTGAACTGATGAAGTTTGTCTACTTTGTAAATGTGATCATGGCTCCTCACCATATATCCAAACCATACCTTCCACAGTGTAAATTGTAGTTGACTTTCCCAAAACACAAACTATGACTTTTTTCCCCTCTCCACCCCCTAACCCTTTCCCACCTCCAAACATCCCCCCTCCCCACGCCCGCCTCCCACACCCCTTCACCCCCCCTCTCCCAGATTCCTTCCCCTCCCCAACCACGAACCCGTATTTTTATATATATATATATATATATATAGTGACAGATGTTGCATTTGCGCCTGAAGATGACACCAAGTGTCGAAACCCGGGTCGTGTTATTAAACCTATAGTGGAGTATACAAAGTTTTATTTAAGTTACTATGAATTACTTCCACAAAGTCAAGCCTGGAACAATTTCCTTTGTCAAATTTACATTATTAGATATCGTGGTTCTAGTATTATTACATTTATGATGGGATATGTGACGGAGGTGTTCAGATTTTATACATGAAAATAGTTTTCCAATGGAGAGTGGGTCACCGTCCAATAAGCTTGGGGAATAAACGAACTTTTACTAGCAAGGTGCAAAGAGAAAAATAAATACATGGGACTGTAATGGTGCACAAAACCTGACTTGCATTCCCACACTCGAAAGATGCGCGAGCATTAAGATAACCAACGACTTATTGCTGACCCAAATTCCTACTATCGGAAGCAGGGAGAAATCCAACGCTTCTCCTTTCTCCCGTCCTCTGCATCTGGTGAGGCTCCGAGAGGACTGCGGGCAGTTTATTGTTGGACGGTGTGTGAGATGGCTTAAGGATCGGTATGTAGAAAGTTTGAATAAAATAAGATTATAGAAACGGGAAGTTTGTTAATTCCTTAATCTTCTTCCTCGCGTTCCCTCTGCTTTCTCCGGCGAACCCGTGATGATTCTTATAGGACATACATTTACAAAAAAGACCCTTGCATAAGGAAAATGAGCAGGAACAACATTTTTACGAGAAAATTCGAATATATACCTATCTTATATTAACAAACGAGCAATATTTGTGGGTACGTAAAAATTTTCTCGAAAGCTACCGAACCTTTTATCTGATAGTGGGAATTTATGGGTATTAGGGCAGGAGAATTCCATTACACTAATGGTAACAGGGCTTCAAGAACTTTAGAAGAGTGAATATAGGCCCCATTTCACAATCACTGGAATCACTCCATTTGAATTATTTTACTTCCCTCAATAAGATCATTAGAATCAGATCTGGCGTTCCTTTTATGCATTTTAAATAACCTGCAACCTTGATCGGGTTTATTATTTCACTATTGGATGGCAAAAATAATGAATTCTTGCAATATAACTTGTTATAGTCTTCGTTCCTGCTTAAATGTTTCATATTCGATTACAAAACATCAAGTTACGGCTGAATGGATATGCAAATATATTTTCGAAAATTACCGAACGTATTCCCTAGGGAGTGGGTAGTTAAGCGATGTTAGGTACAAGGAATCCATTTAGCTAAGTTAAAATACCGCCATTAATATAGTTGACTTAGAAATTCCCACATACGTAGGGATTCATTAGTAAAGAACATTAGCTAATGCTAAAGATTATGAGGCCCAGACATCATCTTCCTCATGATGACGGAGGAGTATTTCGACAGAAGGTTGGCAGCAGTCTAATATTCAACCCTATGTGTACCCGAGTAAATTTTACGCGTATTAGCAACTGTTTTCAAAAAAGAGGCTATTTTCACAACGTGACTATTATGAAAGCGACTCTGATAATGAAACCGATGTTATCACGAAAGTATCTTACTAGCGTAAAGATTTTTTCTCGTAAGTTTTTCATAAGGTATGAGCAATAACTCTACCGATATAACTCTCTTATAAGGAAAAAGTACCTCATATATAAATAACAACACAAATATGCACCTTTAATCACCTAATATCGAACTAATATACATAGAAGTACACCCAGGGATATGAACTGAACTAGAGCGAACGTAAAAAAAACGATTCTAGGTGTCTTTTTTTTTACAAGAACACTGTCCAAATAGGAGAAAATAAATTTAACTTAACCCTATTGTGGGTGCGTAAAATTTTGTTACACGAGAAGGTGCGCGGGCCACACAACAGGACGCCCATATTATTTTTGTATTGCCTTAAATATTCAATTTTTTGTTAAAATATTTTTACAAGCAATAAATTTAGACTAATATCTATCGTTTATTTTGTTTTTTTACAATGGAACATATTAATAGTCATGAGTGGAACAAAACCCAATCCCATTGAAAAATGGTGAAATATTTTGAGCATCGAACATCCATTGTGACAAAATTTATATAAAATATCCAACAATTTTAATATAACATAATATAATAATGAATGAATACTATATAAATAATATACATTATAATAATGCTAACAGAAAAAGGTTTCATAGTCGCGTGGTCCCACATTTGTGGCCCAGTCACGCTGGCTTCCTTTCGAACGCTATTTAATACTATTCCTGCAACAATATGTCACAAACGACCATGTGAAGCTTATGAGGACGTAATAATGTATAACTACTAAAACTTACAAGTATATTATGCCATCCTATGAAAAACAGCACACAAATGACACTCTATGGGCCACCATCAGGCCCACAGAGTTTCATATGTGTGAACTGAAGGGTTAAGTATATATTTGGCTCCTCACTAGAGCGACAAAAAAAGAAGGCAAATTAATGGAACGGTGATCCTAATAAATGTTATATTTTCGAGAAAACCAATATCAGCCACTTATTACAGATATTATATTTATTTATTACCAATAATTGCATTTACAAATGAAATTGCACGAATCTCTCGCAAGGGTGCATGTACACCATAGAATGAAATTCAAGAAAAAATTATTTGACTTGACCGATATTCTGACCAGGATCTTACAATCGCCGGTCAGGTGTGTCAATATTATATAGTATATGCCTCAAAATTCATCAATTTTCGTCGTGACGTAAACGACAATTTGTTGGGTTTATCCATCGCGACAGTAGCTTTGTAAGAAAGACTATCTTCTCATGTGCTACAGTGTAGACTTGAGACATGAACATCTATTTCGCATAAACCCGCCCTCGAAATTCTTCTTGAAGGAAAATGGCTTGGTGGTGTAACTGGCTACCTCACCTTGATTCGGGTTTGAATTCCGATCAAGTCAAATGATGTTTTCAGTGGTGAATTTTAACCCTCGGTGTATGTATTTATTTATAATAAAATTGAAGAAAGTTTTAGCGTGGAATAAAATAACATAAATTTTCATTTGAGCTTCAAAAATATCATTGCACATATTGCATTTATATTAGCATAAATAATATATTACGGAGAAAATTCACAGGTGGTGAAATTCAACAGCTTCACCATTTCGGGCGCAGTAACTTTTCATTTTGTAGCGCGTTGCGAAGATCAAGAAATTTTCTGTGTAAAAATTGAATCATTACAAGGTTAGATTTATTCTGCCAGAATATGGCTTGACTATGCATGGTTTATTTAGCTTCCATTACGATTTTCTATCAGCGACCATCTCTACCAACTTGTGGCACATACATATTTTCACGTACGTACTTGAAAGTTTATGGAGGAGAAGAAAACCAATAATACCACCTTATTTCGACGCCAAAAAACTGATAGTGTTCATAGAATTTCCACTGAAGAATAATCGCGGATGGATAGCCCAGTAATGCATCCGACTTCATTTTTTTTCGCGAGCGTTTTTCTCGAGGATTTTGCTTCTCACGTTCCATCTCATGTACCTACGCCTGTGTTATTTTTTTCTTTATGTTTTTTTAAAGAGAGTGCCCGGGCTAAGACGAGATTCCAGCACTCTTCGTCACCGTCTCATCATGAATGTTGAAATACGATCCGAACCGCGTGCGTTTAATTGCGGCGTGCTAATTCGTGACCGACGCAGAGAAATGCGAAGTTGGAGAGAAGGGCGAAGTAGAAGTGCAAGAGAGGGAGGAGTGATGAAGATGGACGGCGATGAGAGGAAGGAGGGATGTTAAAAGAGAAAAGACACGGAGGGACGGAAAGAGGATGACTTGAACTAAAAAGAAAGAGACAGGGATATGACTAAGATGTTTGATGAGATGGTCCAAGGAGATGGAGTTTAGGAGACGGTAAGGAATGAGGTTATGGGGTAGACCACGAAATTCCGAAGAAGTAAGTAAGATCCAAAAGATTTAGCACCAGAATAGTGGAAAAGGAAACATCAGTTATGGAATCCGATGAGGCCTTATGTACATCTTAGGTTACAATTTTGCGGCAAATGACTTTTTTACTTTTTTATAGAGTTCCAAATTCGACGATATAATCTGAAATGAAAACTGAGAAATGTATTTGATGACAACTACTGCAAAATGGTATAACCTTGACGACAATAAATACAAAAGTCAGTAAAATCTTCTCGGATTTGGCACCGGGTAAGGCTAATAAAGGCCTTACCCAATCTTTAATAGCCTTACCCGGTGCCAAACCCGAGAAGATTTTATTAATATTATTCGCCGGGAAGCCTACGATCTTTTAATACAAAAGTCTTCCACAAACTTTGGGCTTTTTCATCGCAAAACAAGGACAGAAAAACTGTATAATAAGCCTAAGAATAAGCCACAAGGACTAACTCTATAATAAGCAAACGAAATATGGTGCATAAGCAAGATCATATCAGAAAAAAATGTGTTGCATTTACAGGGAGAAAAACTTATTCGCCTGGACTGGGATTCAAACCCCATCTCATCAAGGTATCACGCCGAGTGCTCTGCCCGGCTAAGTTATCCCGGTGTGCCCATTCATTGCACTCGGTGAGATACCGAGGACTCTAGCTTAACATGGCAGCACAATCGTATGATATTTTTCACTTTGAATTTCTTATAATTGCGTTATCACTAGAGGGCGACTCCATATTTTGAAGGCTAATGCGCATTCAACTGTGCATTTTTTAAATTTTCTTTATCAAGAAGTTGAATTGAGTGGTAAAATTTAATGAACTGACTAAAAATCAACTTATGGAATACAAAAGTGGTCACAGGTAATTTTACTGCTAAAATACCAAGTTATTTCTCTTGGCAGCTTTCATTAAACAGTTAAAGTGAAGTCTTTATAAAATATCAACGTGAGACACCACACTTAATAACCTCTCGCTATCTCCTCTGCACTTGACTTTTCCCCCCGTATATCAACCACTGTCCATAAAAATTCGACCTTATACTCTCCTTTGTCAGTAGAACGACATCAAAGAACGAAGTTGAGCCATTTCCACTATTTATTTGAGTGATGTGCTTATATTGTTAACCTCAGCGGTACAGAAAGAGTTGACGACCTTAGAACCCAAGGAGTCAGGGTGGGTGAGGAAATGATTATGTCTCAGGAGGACAAGGTGAAGATGAATGAGATTGATAGAGTTGGAAGATGGTCAGAAAAAGACGAAAAGAAGGAAAATTTCGTTCCGTTCCTTCTCAAGTAAAATTAGTGGAAGCTAAAACTCTGTGTAAAATAAATGTGAAGCAATATAGACATAGAATAATCAATAGAATGAAGCACAGCTTGGAAAAAAATTCATGGGTAGCCTCTTGATCTTTACCATTATTAATATTCGTGAAACTGCGACTAAAACGTATAAATGGGTATTATATTAGTAAAATTACCTTGCGTTACAATTCTCATTACAAAAAATAAGCCGGTAAAACACGTAAGATCCACCCCTTCTGGATTTATTTTATCGGTATTGGACTCACTCTGTTAATTCTTAGCATTGAATATGTCCTCTTTTCCTCGACGTGGACATCCATTCAATGTTATCCTGTCAAAAGCTATTTAGGAAGTAAGCAGGAAAAATTTAGCAAAGTTGGCCGTCTGTTTGAGATTGCGACGGACAACTGAGGTAGTTTAGGCAAGCGCTGGTTAGGCAAGGAGCTCAGTACGGGTGAGGATACAAGGAAATACGAGGATACACAGCAACCAAATTAGCCTACTCTTGACAAAAGGCATCACGGTTTTACGTTCCATCCGACAGAGGGAGTAATACACTTAAGGATCCCTCCACATGGCACCATGAAAATTCTAAGCTAACGGTTAAACTTGACCCCGGATCATTGAGTTGGGTTGAGAAGCCTCTAACGCCAACTCATTGCCTTCATTTATAACGCCAAAATAATTTTCTTTCAAGTGATGGAAATTTCTTTCTTCGTTAATAAATTTTACTTCAGGAGAGAGAAAATTTACAAAGCAACTAGTTACACATGAAAAATAGTTACAGTTGGATCTTGTCACTGAATAATAGTATAGGTTAATGCGTGGGAGATACAGAATTCAGCGTGTGAGTAACAGTCGATGGATAAAGACACGGTGAAGATGGATCACGGAAGGACACTGGTCCCAAGAAAAGGTTGAAGACGAATGACATATTTATTATTCATCAGTGAGGCATGAAAACTGATCCAAGGAATTTTCAAAAACTATCATCCATACATTTTAATTAAACCCAAGAAACTTCTTTAAGAAATACCAATGCCATTGATCCAAGGACACGTGTCCTTGGATCGTAAAGAGAAACAATATTACTACCCTTATGGGTCTTGATTTCTAAAGATAAACATGGATACAAATCAGATATAATAAACTACCTATTGGTGAAAATGTAATTATTATTAAATAAATCTCTTCCAAGAAAGTGGCGACGCTCAAACCAAAAACCACATTGATAATAATTAAAAAAAAAGGTCTGCTCTTGCAATTTAAGCAAGATGATTATTATTTGGAATGCTTATACGAAAACACACTCATACCAATGTGCCTTAATTATCAATTCCTTATGAATTGATGCCATTCTCACAAATCCAAGGCTGGATAAATAGATAGAGAGATGGTAACAAAATAAAAATGTGATGACCAATGAAGAAAGAAAGAATGATGTGAGGCTGAGCACCCATTAAGGAAATTTTAGGGGAGTGAATTTTAGGAAAGAGAAGATGAAATGCGCTGTTGAGACCGAATGAAGACCAGATGAAGTGTGCGTGAAATATTAATTTCTCTTTATCATTCCATGTAATCCAATGCTTTGAATAAAAACCATCATTACATCCACATTTCTAAAATTATAAAGCCGAATTTTTGTCAAGAATATCAACATTCATAAACAAAGAGAGAAGGAAATCGCCTAAGCAAAGTGCAGTAAATTAATCTGGAAACACACAGACAGAATCCAGATTGTTACATTTTCAACCAAAAGCCAGCTCTCATGGCTGAGTCATAGGCTGAATACAATATTGAATTGAATTGTTTGATATTCTCCCGGCGAATAAAAATGTGTGAAATTCTCTCGGGTTTATCACTGGGCAGCAGCAAAATACTGAACCCAGAGTGGAACGCGAGAAAATTTCAAACGAAATTTATTGATTTATTAAGAAAGCGTCTCGGTTTAAGTAAAATATTCGGTGGTAGGTAATTGATATTGTATGTGCAAAATTTGAGTGAGGAAGATTCTTCCGCCAGGACCAGGACTCAAAACTAGATTCATCGATATCACTTTGACTCCTTAGCCATCTTTGCCACCGATGCGTTCTCCTCGCTTCGGATATTTTGTGAACTTTCAAGAAAAAAGATAACCAATAAATGGTAAAGTATACAAATTAATTAAAACCAAAAGTAATGCCAATGCAGAAGCATTCATATTTTTTCACTTCAGTTTTCCTCTCGCTACATCTCTATCCATTGGCTTTAACTTTTGCTTTTAACTCCACCGAGAAAAAAAAATTGAAAATGGAAGAAAATGCCAACTCCGTTACGACAGTATTATCATTCATTTACTTGAGTATTCTAAGAGCTGATTGATAGATTTTTTGACACTTATTATCCAGCTGACACATCGTTCCCTCTTGGCTCCTATGGATGGCCCGCCATTACATCCCGCTGGAATTCTTCACATCGTCACCCGCTTCGATTTTGACCAGAATTCCTATCTCCTCTACCGCGCTTCCTGAGTGATCTCTCCTCCCTTTTCAGCATCCCCTCTCCTTTCAATGTCCTCCATCCATCTCTTTTGCCTCCGACGAACCTTCACTACAAGGTTTCTCTCTTCTATAACCATTCTCCTCATTTGTCCCTCTCCCTACCCAGCTCACCATCTCCAAGTTTCTCCACACCCACATCTCTACATCAAAGTACTACCCCGCGAACCGCCATATGGGCGTGTGGCAGGGGGTGGTAGGTCACCAGCCACATAAACATGTAAGTTTTTCGGAGGTGAAATGGTGACATGTATTATGGGAGTGTATTTAGAGGAGCTTAGTTTTTATTGTGGTCACTTATTGCGCGCGGAAAGAACGAGTTTTGTGCCTATCTGTTCGCCAGTGTATCTCTCTTATTTTATTGCAACAGTAAGACCTAGAGATGTAGTGGGGTAGTCATGATAATATTCACTGTGTCGCACTAAAACACACCAATTCTGAATATCTCAAGCAGTCTAAGCCTAGCGTGCAGCCTCCGAGTATCTAGGGGCTCCCACCTTAATCCCTATAACAGTTGTGAAACACTCTTTTATGTTTGTTCGTAGCAGCCTTAAACGAAGCGTACCGCCTTTCCTTGAACCTGAATGATTTTTTCGGTTAATTCTTTATGACCAAGATCCCAAACGCTCGCGGCGTATTCGAGGAGTGGCCTAACCAGAGCGAAGTAGCATCTCTCTTTTACTTTTCATCCGAACCTCAAACGCCTCGAGCCTGCGAACGTCCTCCCTTCGCAATGACCAGACCTCCGACCCATACAGTGACAAGTTTCATATCAGAGTCGTCAATATGTAGGAGAATAAAAGCATTCGAGTATTTCTAGGAAAAAAAATAATTTAAGAATCATAGCTGAGGAGGAAAATGTATTGCTAAGGCAAGTGTCAATGGAATGGTTTGAAATAAAGTGAGGAGTAATAGAATAGGATAGAATGGAATAGAATTTATTTCAAGAACCTAGTTCTTCGGACTCAAGGTTCAACAAAATTACATTTTTAGAAATAAACACACTCTCCCAGTTACTTTTGCATTAGTTACAGACAAATAATAACAAAAATTCAAGAACACTAACACTTTGGATAATCTACCGAATAAAATAACAACAGAATGGCAAAAAATAAAGGAAAAAATAAACAATAATAGTTTCACTCACTCAGGTGCTGCATTACATAGCAACAAATAATGATGATAATAATAATATTGGGAAATATACATAACAGTAGGCATATATGCCGATACACTTGCAAGTCGCTTGAGGTGGACGGTTGGCCGGGGCACCAAAAATGACAACCCTCGGAATGAGGAAGAGGGTGAAGAGAGGGAGGGCAGTGTGTATGTGTTCTGGAAGACAAACTGTCCCCCACCCCCGCCCCATCGCAAGATACGAGTTGGGAGAAGTTTTTCCCCCAAAAATGGAGTTAAGATTGAGAGACGCACATACGCGATTCCGAGTCTCCTTGAGGTCGTTGAGCCCACCACTCACTCATTCGGACGGCAAAAAGGGATGGACAGTGGAGGGGTGGGGTATGGGATGGATTCTTTTTCTGCAACCCTTTCTCCTTCTCCCGACCATTGCGCTTGCCTCATTTCTTTTTTTCCCGCGTAGATGGAAGCACTTTCGTCATTCCCTCACTCACTCTCCGCGTCAGCCAATCCTCCCAACCGCCGAGCCTGTCGACGTATCACACCGCAGGAATCTGTCAAGATTCCTCCTGGATGGTAATGCGACCGCGTTCGTTTGCGACTAATTGGGACGGCGACGCGAGAATGAATCGCGCTCAGCCACAAGTTATTATTACTTTTTCCCTTGGAACCCATCCTTCTCCCTAAATTTAGTCCGCAGAATTAATGTCTCTTTTTTTAATTCCTCTCCGCAGTTGACAAGGAAAGAAGAGCTTGGTAAGTTATGGGGGAGAGGGAATGGGTAGAAAAATAAGGAAGATATGGCTAAGCTTACATGTATGGACCATAAATGAAGCGGCAGCTAAGTATTGAATCCTGATATGTCATTTACTTCCATTAGAAAAACTCGGATAATGAAGTTAATTAAGCATTTATAATCTTGAATTTAACGTTCACGTCAATTATTATGGCTTACATTTTAATGAAAAATACTTATAATTAGTAATGAAGCTCAAATGATTTTTTTTTTAAATTTAGTACTGTCTACAAACATTTTATTTCCACCTCTTGCTACACGTGTTTCGACTGACTAGCAGTCATCATCAGGCAAGAATGTCTTGCCTGATGTCTGCAAGTCTTGCCTGATGATGACTGCTAGTCAGTCGAAACACGTGTTGCAAGAGGTGGAAATAAAATGTTTGTAGACATTACGAAATCATTTGAGCTTCATTACTCATTATGCTGTTCTACGATATCTCACCTGAGAAAGTCGAGTTTACTTATAATTAATTAACTTCACAAAAATTCATCTGATTAATTATTAATAGCTATGGTAGCTACATATTTACGTGGGTACGGTGGTAAAATTCATTATACAGTAGCGAAATCTTCATTATATGAGCAAAAGTGTGAAAAATTGCCTCAAGCATAAACTTTCATTCATTTCAAGCATGTTAATTCGTTCTTAGAGTTACGTGCGTTTTGTGATATGATCCTTCATATTTCATTATATAACGATTGGCATGAATTCGGTTTCTGATTGTAAGAAAAAATAATGTTCTTCATTGCATTGATTATTTTTCATATCTGATTGATAGAATTAAAAAATCATGCACAGTAAAGTTGAATTTGGCCTAGAAAATTTTAATATATACTGTTTAGGAGGGTCATTTCATATTCGTGGTTTAGCGCACAAAGGCTCAAAAAATACCTGCCAAAAAAAGTTCATATCCCAATTAACCCTCATTGTAGACAAAATATTTCATGCCCCGACTTTGCAAAAATCCAATGGTACATTTATTTATGTATTTGCAAGCTCTTTGCCTCTATTTCTGCGCCCAAACTCATTCTGCAGGAGCCGCTAAAGTTCGCAATGAGTTCGGACGCAGACTGCTAATAGCAGCTGTTTTAACATCCCTACACCTTCCCTCTTCCCACTACATATCCTCTAAGATCTCAAAGAGAGAGCTCTGAATGTATTAACTCTAGCACTCACTCCCGCTACTATATTCTTGCCAGACTCAATCCCGTCCTCTTTCTTGGTATCACGACTAACCATTTTAATTCTGTCTCCTCCATTGGTGAATTTAATGAAATGCTTCTATGCTTATTCTGCGACAGCAAATAAAATTCAAATTAAAAATTCACAACAATTAATGGGCAATTGATTTTCCAAAGTTTCTAATTTTTTAATTTTTTAACTCTCCATCAGGCCCAATAAATACTGATGAAGATAAAAAACTTTAAAACAGTAGCCAATAATAGCCCTATTATGCCAGCCTCCATGAGCGGGTACGTGCCAAAAATGCCAGGCTTTTTATGACAATGTACCCCTTCTGTGTAAAATTCATTTCAAAAATTAAAAAAATTTAAACGCCTTATTATTAATGTTAATTCCTCAAACTCAAAAGGTATGTTATAAGATAAAATTATGTTGTTTCCAATGATTTTTACAGAGAAAAAATATTCATATTGACATATGTTCGTAAAAAAACGCGGCCTACATTTTAGCCTGTGGTATATTTTGCACATAAAAGGGCCAATAGACCAGCCATGTGGCACTCTAGGCGTTGAACAAAATAGGCGTCCACTTATCAAAAACTCCCTTTTCCTTGATCTGCAAGTTGCAATAACTTTTCCATACTGGCTACCCATGTAATTTTCCCAACCAATGTGTTGAATTGTTACACCATTTACGAATCTGAATATTAAAGAGAAAACAGTAGGTTCATTTGTTCATATTACATACACATATGATCTTGATTGTCATTGCAACTAAGGCCAACAATTCCTCAGTAAATTCTATTGTTTATTATTGGTATTCTGAATTTCTGATACTTTTTTGCGTTTACTTTTCATGCAATAAAAATAAGTAACTTTGCTGTTTGTTTTTGTTTCAATATTCTGACGTTTTTGTTTCGAGTATTATACATGTAATGAAATTATTCTGACAAATAGACGTCCTGAAATATAATGATGTCCCGAAAACAGGCATGTTTAAAATTGTTATTTTTGTATTTATTTTGTATTTACTTACTTATAAGAAAAAATAAAAAACAAACTTCACGTGGAAACAAACTTGGGTCAAACCAAAGTGCATTTTTTCAGGTGACATGGACCCAGGAGAGCATTTTTTTTCAGATCTTAGAGCAGCAATTTTGATTTTCCTCCCCTCCCTTACCCACAGTCCTACGACGAGTGAACTCTGAACCAGCGGAGAGAACAAATATTATTTCATTCCAATGAGTCCATTCTCGGTTTGGTACTCCACAAAAAGGGATGGTAATGCTCCCTTGTATCTTTCTCCTGTCTCTCCTAGTTCCCCTTTGGAGTAAAGCCCTTCCCTCCCACGCAACTTTGCCTTCCGCAGCGGAATCCATTAAGCTGCAGGAATACAAATTCTGCTGCAAATCCAAAACAGGAGTATAGTCCGGGTGAACAAAAATGCCTCCCTCTGTTATGTGTGTGGACATGTAACATCGTGAGAAGGTAAAGATGAACATAGTGGGTTTGATAACATTGAAGATGCCAGTTACTCACGTTCTAGCGTTAAACACAATTATAAGAGTCCTTGACAATCCTTTTTAGTCTATCAAATAAAGGACTGACTAATATGTTTTACATATACTATTGTATTTCTGAAAAACACGCTTTCATTATCACAAGTTACTACCAGCAAGTTTTCTAATTAGACCAGCACAGCACAACTTACACTCGGCACAACATTCTCAGCGCTTAATTTAAAACCAGCATGGACCAGTTTGCCACTACTGTTAATGTAAATAGAGATAAGTAGTAAGTTATATAAGCCAAGTAGACTGGCTTCAATTAAATTGTATCTCCCACACCACCAAGTACTTGCATACATATCTTTCCATGTAATGTATCATATTTCTTGCTATAGATCAGTTCTATGATACTGTGAGCCTCATTAGGTGAAACAGGTTTTACACTGATGCTAAATATCTTAACAGCATTATTTACAACTGACCCCACTTAGAAACTTCAGGCATGAATTGGCTTTTGCATGATTTTGTACCTTGTAGTACTATTTGTCAGTGACGGTAATAATACTAACTAGTAGTTGTTTCTTAATAACTGTATTGCGTGGAAGCATGTTAGTCTACGTACTCCTAGCCTCTCCAAGCACTCTCCTAGCTTCAAATCTGATTGATTTTGGCCTGCGTCTAGCGTCTGAAAGAAAATTCATAGTTCTGATTTCAACTGGGATAAAAACTGCATGCCTGATGTGGAGTCGCCCCGTGCCACACACCCTGGTGATGGCTAGTACGGTATTTCACCGATTTAGATGAATAATTAAGCTTACCCTAAAGTCAAATACCCATTCATCCAATTTTTTCGGACTTGAACACCGTATATAAATTGAAGTTGGAAGATAATAGAGAACGTCTCAAAATGATAATGATGACTATGTGAAATAAACTAAAACATTTTAGAATAGTAAAATGGCACGAGATTATTTAGCTGAATGAAGTAGCTCAGAGGTATATTATAGGGCTCTTAGACTGACGCCATACCTACAAGGACATTGTATGGATTGCTTTCGTTTACGACCAAATAGTCAAGGAATAAGACAAAGATAACTCCATCAAAATTATAATTAATGATCATACTCGCGACACTACAAACAGAAAACTGTACTAATCTGTAATGGCCAAAAGCAGCATGATACGGCGGAAAAATTGCAGTTTTGTAAAACTTTTCTAGCATTGTTGGCAATTTTTAAAGGTTTGTTTGTTGTTGAATATTTTTTACTGCTTATTAAAAATTATTTTACAAATTGGTTTACCACTAGAGGGCTCTCATGATCATCACGTGGGCAACGCGACAGTAGTGAGATATGGGAAAGTTATAGGCGAAGTGCGGAAATTTTTTTCAAAAGGAAAAAAATTGGTTATTAGGTATAGTTATTACTGAAGCTTAATTTCGTAATCTACATGTTATTCGTCTAATGTTCAGCAGAAATGGACTTTTATGCATTGAAATTGTTTAAGTTTTGATAAATTTCATGCTATTTCCTTTCTCTTTTCATGGTGATGACGTAAACTGTTTGATTGGTAAACAAAAGTCTTAATTGATATTCGTGATTTTTACCTCATCCCCTTCTCATTTCCACCCTCCTCCACCCTCCTCCATCTTGAAATCGGAATACATATGTATGCTAAACAGAAACTGATTTTTATGTATTCAAATAGTTCACATTTTAGAGGTATTTCATGCATGCCATTAAGTTTAAGTGATACAGAACCTTTTTTTTTTGCATCCTTCGCGTAACTTGACTTATATTACAGCAAACTCAATTTCTATGTTTTCAAACTGTTCAAAGTTTAGACTTTTCCACGAATGCAGTCAAATTCTCTTAAAATAGCACTTGAACTCAGCAGCCAACCATGATGAGAAATCATGACACAAATGGTAAAATGTTTATGAAATGAAAAAGTCTCGTCGATTTCATCAAACTCAACCACTACACATAAACACGTTATGGCTTCCCGAGCTGTCGTGGTTTCCCGCATTGTAAGGAATGATAACTGAATCAGCAAATGGAATATTTTGTACACAATGCATTAATTCACAAGAAAAATCGAAACATTTAACAATTAAGATTGGTCTCGTGCTGGTTTCCT
This sequence comes from Ceriagrion tenellum, assembly GCA_963169105.1. Lineage (NCBI taxonomy): Eukaryota > Metazoa > Arthropoda > Insecta > Odonata > Coenagrionidae > Ceriagrion > Ceriagrion tenellum. The sequence goes on along the minus strand of OY720640.1, from coordinate 144,511,583 downwards.
CTTCAATTTCATGAAGTCTTACTCTTTAATATCGTCTTAAGTCTTCATTTTATTATTCCATCCCGACAAGTCCATTCTCGGTTTGGTACTCCACTAAAAGGTAAGACAATGCTCCCTTGTATCGTCCTCCTGTCTCTCCCAGTTCCCCTTCGGAGTAAAGTCCTTCCCTACCACGCAACTTGATATTTTTGGAATGTTTTTAAGACAGATAGAGCCTGGAAAAAGACAATCGATTGAGTAAATAGCCGCTTAAAAGGTAATCCACGTTTTCCACATAATCCACAATTAAATTGCGTAACGTCTTGCAATAACATGCATTTATTTTTGATTAAGGAAAGAACTTTCCGATAGTTACCATCTTATGACATAAATAGCAACTGCTTGGCTCGTGCACTGGGCAGAATTTAAGTGAAAGACTTCTCGAGATATAGAGGATAAATGTTCTCTGATTGATTATTTTGGCAATTTCTTAATTCTATTATTTCGTCAGTTATTGTAGAGGCGTAATTTATAACAAATACATCCTTAAAGCGTCATGCCATAAATTGAAATGTAGTTTACACCATTGTGAGAGTAGAGGCATGTATGAATTTATGCTAAAGATATAATAGTTAAAACGCTATAACCGAGAAGAATAGGTGCAAAAATTTGTATTATAGGGAGATATACTCCTCCAAGATCTATTACTAAATTGTCAAGTGCTTCGAAAGGAACAGATGCTTACCCTTGAAGGAAGAAAGTCTAATACTGGAGAACGACATTCTCTAAATGTAAAGAGCTATTCTAATGCTGTTTAGCGCTATTTAGTTCTCAACTGCTAATTCACCCAATCCCATTAGTCAAACAGTAATGAGCCGCTCCAGCGGCCTGATCCGACCTATAATAAAGGAATATTCCAAGGAAAATTACGGTAACGAGTCCATAAAAACGATAATGAAAAATCATGTAAAACAGCTTGATCAGGCAAATGAAAAAAACAATATTGATGGATGTCATTAATTTCATCATAAAATCATATATTTTTATGATTAATATCAGATGTTTTTTTAGTTAATTCTTTCCTAAAAATTCATATAATTAAATATTTCGTTCGCTCGAGTCTGTTTCCCTACATCTCTTTCTCCTATAAAATCTTAAATCACTTCTGATCACTTAGCAGAGATTTTTCTTCTTCTAAACTAGATAAAGGGCTCTTTTTTCCTAGTCTGTTATTCCAGTGATCAATAATTTTCACGAATAGGTCACGTGCAAAAATACATGACAGTAATGCCTATAAAAACTTGTAGATCATCAATTAACAAGTTCTATGCTGCCCACTGCTGTCAACTTTCTTATCTCATTTAACCCGGGCTCAATGGGACTGTTTGGTTTACGCGGTACTAATTTGTTGTGTTGTTGGACACCAGATTGCAATTCGTGGATTTCCTTTTACGCGACATCTATCGGAAGTTTTTCTTGTGTTTTGTGCCATTTCTTTTCTGGTTTTTAAGGAATATGTCAGTCGCTCTGGTGATATGGGAGAGCGTGAGCGTCTCGCCGACTAAGAAGCCAAGTAGATACCAACAGTCATAGAAGACAACGTGCGTAAGTCACGAATTGCACAAGGCCATTTAAATAAATTTTATACAGTCCACAATTTTGTGTTCCAGTTTTCATTTATTTCTCTCACGTTTCTCCCAATTTCGAGCGGAAAGAGAGAACAGGGCCAGTCATTGTCTACTGATATTTACCACAATATTCAATACATATCGGTAACTGTCTGGTAACTGATGTGTTCCAAATGGATGTTCAACTTTAACTAGTAGAAAACTCCGGGCGTCCTCCACCACTACTTTCCCTGAACCCTCCCTCTCCCTTCGGCGATTACGGCCTCCTTCCTGTCCACATATTTCCTCCGCCCCCTTCCTCCCCCCCTCCCCGCTTGCACCCTCACCCGTGCTTTCCTCCACCGCCGCTCCCTTAATGGGATTCCGCGAGCGAAGGTTAGAAAGATGGAAGGCGGGAGGGGAATGTGCCGCAGGAAGAAAGTGGGCGCCCTTATGGGTAGAAGAAGGAGCAGCGAGACTTTTCGCTTGAGTAATGCTCCCAACGGCTGGTTTGTGCGATATGCATGCTTGCATACAAGAGTGATCATCGGGTATATTCTTCATGAAGAATGAAGATAATGCAAATTTCTACTTGGATGAATGTTATTCGACCTAGGTTTCGATGTAGTACATCATCATTAGGCACAAATAACAGAACAAGAGGAGTATATACCCTCCCCTTGTCCTCTCCTTCCCCTCTTCCCACCCCTTCTCCTCCCTATCCCAACTTCCTTCACCTTTTGTATAGATTATCTTCCTCTTTTGTATAGATTCTCTTGCTCTGTTATTTGTGTCTGATGATGATATAGTACATCGAAACCTAGGTTGATTAAAATTTATCTAACGGAAAATTTGCATTACTTCCATTTTTTATGATGGAATCCTTCCGCCACATAAAGCCTGAGACTTCTCTTTTTATCGGTACATTGTTTTATTTCATTGATCGATTGTGCTCGACGAAAAAGAGAGAAAGCCACAGTAGTACATGTCTAGTGTAGTAGGAGAGAAGCCAGTGTAGTAGGGTGTAGCCGGAGGAGTTTTTTAGGTCGGCTCTAATAGTCTTTCTTTTCCTCGATGAATTTTCTACTGAGGAAGTTCACTCAATCGATTGATTGTATCACGTTTTAATATACAATCCAGCCACCATAAGCTTAGAAAAAAGAGTAAAATTGGTAACATCTTCACCATGTGGAGTTGGGTGAAGATGTTACTTGTCGTTCTAGTCACTATATCTCTAGATGCCACGGACATACCAGGAGACTGTAGTCATAGGCGCCCGTGATTCTGGGCTGGTAACGGTTGGCCGTTGACTCTTCACAATACTTTGAAGGGAAAAATCTTTACGTAGAGTAACAAGCTCGGAAATGTTTCCATTGAAATTTCAGCCAGAAGGAACGGCAAAAACCTACCATTAAGCCAAAACAATAAATAGACAGATTTTGAAACACCTCCATGTTGTATCACTGAGACTGGAAAAGAATAGTCGAACGTTTTTTGTTGAAAATTCATAGGCACTGGCTTCTGTTTCAACTTACTCTATTGGTTTCATGCTAGGACAAATAACCTCCTCGGATCTTCAACAGATCCTGTGTTATAGGAAAACGCCTTGCCAATACTGTGAGAGAATTGGATATTTTCACAACAAAACGTTGGACATTAAAAAAAATGAAACGTCTATTGAATCCTACTCAAGATATTTTTTAGAGGATAATGCTTTACCTTACAGTCATGGGCGTAATTTGATCATTTCGGTGGAAAGGATGAGACAGTCGGGGGGTTCAGGTTATCAGGTAGATTTCAAAGCATTTTAAGAGAAATTAGCGAAAGAAATTATTGCTCTTTTCTCTTATTGTTTTATTTAATCACTTTAACTTAACGATTTACCCGATATAAATTAAGCAGAGTAACGAAAAATGACCAATCTTTACATTTCCTTTAAATAATGGACCGGAGGGGTAACTGCCACTCCCTCCCCCGCCAATTGCTTCCCAATTCAAAAATTCGTATTTTTACCATCTTCATCCCACTAACTGCCTTCAATCTGGTTTACATGTCCTCGATATTTTGGCGGGATGTAAACATCGTCAATAAGGAGACAAAGAGGACTCATTTACATGAATGTAATTTTACATATGGTTATTCTTTACACTAGATCATAGCATATAATATGATTGTATGTCATATACTGAGATATGCTAAGAAAGACAAAAAAATTTGACCGTGAAGCAGCTATAATGGCGCATCTATATTTTTCCATGGAGCTCGTTTGGAAAACTAACCGTTTTTCGTCGTCGTTTTCAGAAATAACTGTCGTCACAGTAATTTATACACTCTAACTATTATAAAAGGAAAATTATGTGTTAAAGTGCCATTTTTAAGTGCAGTCGTTTGAATTGATGGCTATATCATGATAATAATTTTAAGTTTTTTTTCTGTAGTTTAATCCAATGCGCCTTGAATTAAGAGTGTATTTCTTTGATGTGTAAATTTACGCTTTGCGCACAATTTATAGTAATGCCATATTTAAAATACTTAGTTGTATCCCTCTCTGCGAAACTCAAACGAATACACTCGTCCACCTTTACGTGCAGAATAATACGTGAGCTCAGTCATCCCAACAACAGATACGCTGAAACGTGTTTTGTATGGTAACATTGTATAAACAGCAGCGACTTTCCAATTTTACAGCATTTGAAAAAAATGGTATTTTTCGGGAAATTGGTTCCAACATATTTTAACGAGCGACTTGTATACTGCATCGAATTTATCAGCCGAATGAAGGAGTATAAACTGCTGAATGAACCACCGTTTTAAGCGTCGGATAATGCAGTGCATGAAAGAGATGGTATTCTTTCCCTTTAGCGGTAAAACCCGCGGTTTAAAGCCGCAAGGCTGCCTCCTTAATACGACAAAGAGATCGTGCTCTATCGCCCCAAACCCTCTGGGTGTAACGATTCTTTCTTCCTTCTTTCAATGTTTATGAGGTCGAGTAGCTGAGAGCGGGTTCAAGGGTCGGATTTTGTGCGCGGGGAGGGAGAAGTGGGGGTGGAACAGGGGTAGGGGAAAGTATTAAAGTCGGAGTGCGACCCATCCCCCCCATTCTCCCCGCTTTACTGCGTGTTTCTCTCCTCGACCGATTACACGGAGAAGGGGAATGGATGGAAAGATAATGGGGTGGCCCCGAGAGAGAGAGAGGAGAGATATAGAGGGCGGATGGGTTTCACGCGGCTCGGGGATTAAAGCCATAAAGACGCCGCACGATGGAATGCGCTTCGCTTGAGGGCGGTATGGACCTTCTTAAAAGTGAAGGGATTCGTAAGGGTGACGAGAAAAGAACATACTCACCGTCTTGAGATGTTCAGTGCTCAGTTACAAGGCATATAGTTAATCTTCAGACACCGGAGTATTTCAAAATATAGCGCATCAATTTAATATTTATAGCATTCAAGCATAATGAGGACACGCTGAGTAGGCGTTGTAAAAACAGTGAATCTACAAAAAAAAGTCGGTAGAAAAGGCCAAATCAATCAATGCAAACGAAAATCAAAAGATTGTTGATCATTTTTTTCTACTGTGACATCTAGCATGAAAGTTTTACAGACATTGATTTGAAACAATCGAATGTAATTAACTTGACAAATGGTGCAGCAAACAGGTGAATAAATAAAAGACACATTATAGATACTGTAATGTCTCTACATTTCCAGATTTTTTTAAAGATTTAACTGGTAGATTGGCTCTATATGGAGGAATCAGCCTAAGTCTATATCGCCAAAGTAGACCGGTGGGCAAGAGATAGAAGAAAGATGGAGAGAAACATGATGCCTGCATTGGCCAGTTCTTCGGGAAAGACAGAACAAGACAACCAACGGCACAGCAAAGTAACGTCTAGATCTGTATCTACATAATACCCCACGAGCCGCCAAATGGGCTTGTGGCAAGAGGTGTTTGGTCACTAGCCGTGTAAAGATGTAAGTTTTTGGTAGGTGAAATGGTGACACGTATTATAGGGGTGTATTTAGTGAAGTTCTATTTTTATTTTGGTCGCTTATTGTTCGCGGAAAGAACAAGTTTTTGCATCTTTCTGTTCGGCAGTGTACCTCTCTTATCTTATCGTATCTGTCAGACCTAGATATTAGTGAGGAGTCATGATAATATTCTCAGAAACACACCAGTTCTGAATTTCTCAAGCAACCTAAGCCTAGCGTGTAACCTCGGAGTCGCTAGGCGTTCCCATCTCAATCCCTATAAAAGTTGTGAGACACTATGTGTACGCTCGTACCAGTTTTTAGGGAAGCGCTCTGCTTTCTTTAGTATTTTTTTTTTGTTAATTCTTTATGACCAGGGTCCCTAATGCTCGCGGTGTATTCGAGGTGTGGCCAAATCAGAGCGAAGTAGCATCTCTCTTTTACTTTTTCACCCGAGGACCATCCTGTTAAGCGTTTAACTTCTTTAATGCTGTGCCACATATGTTTTGTATGTGTAATCCCCACGGTATAACAGAGGTTAAGGTAATTTCAAAATATTTTACTTCATCTGAAGATGTTATGCTTACTCCATCCACAGAATAGGTATAATATTTGTGTGATGACTTTTACAGGAAGTGAACTGCTGTGAATTTCCTAATATTTAATTCTAACCCTCTCTCCTGGCACCAAGAATGAACGTTGTTAAGATCACATGACAGAACATCAAAGCCCGCGGCTTCATTCATTTCACGACATGACTATATCGTGTGTAATAAATCTTAATTTTTCTGCTAACTCGAGAACCTAGGTAATTTATATAAATAATGAATGAAAGAGGGCTGGTCACGCTTCCTTGAGTAACACCGGATGTGACTTCGGCCATATAAGAGCCAAAACCATCAATAACTACTTTTTGTTTTCGATCACTGAGAAATTCCCTTATCAAATTCACTATTTTTCTATTAACTCCGAATGATTGCAATATGTATACGAGTTTTTTGTGAGGAACCTCGTCGAATGGCTTCTTGAAAACAAGGACTATCGCGTCAACAAGGACTATTGCGTCAACTTGCTTTTTCGGATCACCTGATTTTAGGATATCATGAAGGAAGAGGGCAAGATATGTTTCACAGGACCTGCCCTTACAAAAGCCGTGCTGAATGCGGTTTTAGAAGTTAAGATTGTCCAGGAATGTCATAATATTGCTAACGACAATGTGTTCGAGGATCTTGTATAAAAGTGTTGTTAACAATATACGCCGGAAATTTTCTGGGTCAATTCTCTCTCCATTTTTAAATATCGGAGTTACGTTGGCTATTTTCTAGTCTTGAGGCACCCTGCCTTCGGATAATGATTCGCTAAATAATATTTCTAAGAATGGGGCACATTTCCAACGAACGGAGAAGTAAATTCTTCGTATAATTCAGTAGGCAGCGAGATTTCACTGAGAATCTCGGCCGCAGCCAGGACTTGAACCGTCGACCGCAGGGTTGAATGCCGGTACTGTACCCACTACACAAACCCGTCTTCCAGGCAATAGACTACATTAAGGGGCAAGTTACGCAAAATCTCACTTAGCTACGGATTTTTATAGATATGAAAAATGTTTGGATTGGTTATTGAGGTCAAGACTAGAATACAGATAAATGCAGCGTTTATATTTTTTACATTATTATTACATTTACATTACAAAGATTATATACAGATGAATGCAGGGTGTTATATATAGGTTGCAAAATATTTCAATTAGATAAAGAGTGTTGCATTTGGTTATAATTAGTAATTACAATATTTTTTTCATAGACGTTTCCCCTTTTCCCATTTAAACTGGTACACTTTTTTGTAACGTTAACATCTCTTTTAGTAAAAAGAGATGTATTTCCATCTTCGAAAAAAAAGAATCGAGAAGAATATGAAAGACCATCGAGTCTGAACATGGCTTTAAAAAGTGCTGCCTGGTCAGCGGGGAAAGGAAATAGAACGAAACGGCCATTTTACGAAAGGTCATCGTAAACACTGACCACATATTTTGTTAAAGGAAGCGAATAGACCAATAAAATAAAAAATCAGATCACATATCTCTTCATGTTTACGAGGTCTTAGTAACATATTTATGACGTCACATTAGGATCTCAATTTTATGGAAATTGGACCCTAGAAATCTTTAGAACCTTCAAACTTAAAAACAAAAGTTTATGCTGAGGAAAGTTGAGATTATATTCGCAATAATTCACAAGATAAAGTTTTACAGGAGTCCTCACCGGGTATTCTCACATTTATGGAGTTTGAAACTCCATCCTGATATGTTATAAGCGTTTATATCCAGACATTACGGAGAATCACATTAATAATGAACAGAAAGTACAGGGTGTCCCTTTCAAACCTCCAACATTTCAAAGGCCCAGGGAAAAAAGACTACAGTAGATATTGTAATGAAATTGCACATTATGCTAGAGCATCTCAAATAATTTACATTTCCGCGTCAGACATGCCAACTTTTGCCACAAGAGTGCAGCATGATCACATGAAGTGAAAATGGAGACTCCACAGCGTAAGTCAACTCGGCAGGCATGTAGGCAACTTAATGTACCCCGAGCAACATTGCATCGTGTAGTACACCTTACATCCTTGTTTGTATGCTTAAAAATTGTAAATTCTGCAACATCTGATGCCGAACGACAAACCATGCCGACGAAAATTTTCTGAGGATATGCTGCAGCGTATTGACATGAATGCCAGCTTCCTGGAAAGATGTTTATTCTCAGATGAGGCAACCTTTCATGTATCAGAAACGGTTAATCGGCATAATGTTTGGATTTGGGGCCCGCAACATCGGCACGCTATCATTGAACATGTTCGTGATAGCCCTAAACTGAACGTCTGGTGTGGGCTAATGCACGATAGGGTTGTTGAACCGTTCTTCTTTGCAGAAAACACAGCGAATGGGTCCGTGTATCTGGACTTGTTGGAGCAGTTTGTATACCCTCAGATACAAGACTTGCAACCAAACTGCTGTTCACAAGTTCCTGGATACGATATTTTCTAATCGCTGGATCGGACGCGGGAGATCTGACACTACTGCTTGCGCGCGCTGCTATAGAGTCACCATTTTCACTTAATGCAATCATGCTGCACTCTGGCGACAATAGCTGGCACGTCTGACGCGGGAATATAAATTCTTTGATATGCTCTAGCATATGGTGCAACTTAATTATCATACCTACTGTAGTTTTTTTCCCTAGGCCTTTGAAATGTGGGAGGTTTGAAAGGGACACCCTGTATAACGACGGCTGGGGATGAGGTCAGTATTTTAAGAAATATTTTCCAAAAATGAGTAGCCTTTCATAACTGATTGTCGTATGAGGTCAAACTTTATTTTCTCTCTTGAAAATACAGAACTGGTTTGGGTTACCTAAGTTAGTTTCAACGTGCTTTCATTTCAACTACATATAAATGATATCAATGACCTTAAGATAAAATATCTCACCCTTCCAAAGTTCCCAAAATATTAACCGAACTTCTTTCCGAGATATTTACCAAAAAATAATAAAAAGTAACAAAAAACACCAAAAATACCATTTTTCATAGGAAATGATACGTTTGTGTTCTCCAGAGAGAGATTATTGAAAATATTTAGGTATTTCTAAAACCTAGATCGAGTCACAAAATGTACTATGTGTAGTTTGAATTTTTGAAGAAATTGCCACGAGAAAAATTCAGCCTGGACCAAACACGGACCTTTGGCTTACCGGGCCATTGCGAAGACCACTACGATAACGAGGCTTCCTTATTCCCATGGCAATTTTGGTGAATACAAGGCAACTAGATCTTAGGCCCTTGCGGTCCATCGAAGATGGTTACGCACGGGAGTGCCAGTGGCAAACCAAAGATCCGGGGTTCGATTCCCGGTCAAGGCTGAATTTTTCTCATTTCTTCAAAAAATTCACCCACCATGGTTGAATGTTCTTAAATTCTAATCGCGTGGTCACCCCACTAATTTCTCCAGAAACGCGGACAAAGATTTCCAACGTGAAGGAGTTTTAGACGTACCGCGTGAAAAAAATTAGTCAAGTGTACTTAATACTATAATTACTTATGTACTTATAGTATAACTTATGCATGACTTATGTACTGTATGAACTCTATGTATCACTTATATAGATATTTTTATGTAATTGCTGAGGAGTTCAGTAATGTAAAAGTAATTTATTGCATTATCAATGTACATACCAAAATAAGCTCCAGGCTTTCTCCAGCTGATGGAATCAAAACGCAAAATTCGTATGTGTTCTCCACTATGACTTGGGAACTATCTCTCTCAAACTACCTCAAGACCTCCTACGACATAAAGATAATTATTTGAGGAAAGTTATTGTGCCTTACCAAATCAATTTCCCAAGTCTTCCAAACTTCTAAAAAATAATTTAATTATCACTGACTTTTTGCATTATTTCCACGATTTAAAAAAAATGGTTAACAACTAAAATGCTGAGTACATCTACAAGCCATTTCCAGACTTTAAACAACGTGGGAACGGATTTTAGAGGCACCTGAACTGACTTCGAAAGCTGAGGTCCTAGATATAGACCAAGGGATGAGGGAAAAAGTTTCACTGGAGAATCCAGATTATTAATTTGGTGAAGTGCAAAAATTATATCAATTCAAGACTCCACCCACCATGAGGGAGAAGAGTTTCGGATCTAAACACTGTTTATCCACTCGTTGAATAATAACAAAGTAATTTTTGTAGAATATATTGTGTGATGCATGATGTATCCTAGAGATATTAAGATGACAATCTGTTGATTAGTTACTTGTTACAGAAGAGAATAATAAGTACTAGCTGTGATAATTAAGCAAGACAAATAAAGAATTTCCAACAGGTTATGGGCCCAGTGGTGAATAGTACGTCACTTTCTATTACAGCCAACTGCATCTAGCGTTGATCCGTCTCCTATTTTTATTTTCTTGGGTTCGCTGATCTCTTGGTAGCCCTCCAATATGCCGATTTCATTGCACATATGTTCACTGGCTCCGCTGTCTAGGTACCAAACTTCTTAGTTAAATCGGTCATTAAATAATGCAGTAGAACTGATACATACATTTTAGCTTGTTTTATCTTTCTTTTCTTCTTCTTTCAGGATACGACATTGCTTAACAAAATGTCCCGGTATTTTACAGTGATGACATAATTTTTTATATCTTGATTTATCTCGGAAATAACGAATCTTTTCTTCGCGATTGTTTTTCTTACATTTACTGCAAACCACTCGTTTGCGATAATATTCATTTTGGTTTCTCGAATATTTCGTTTCTGCCTTGAATGCTGAGTTCTGTATGACTTCTTCGGCACAACTTTTAAATTTATGTTCCTCCGCCGCCAATCTTGCTAATAAGTTTTCAATTGTTTTATCGTCTTTCGCGGTAGACTCCCACGCAGTGCTGAAGTTTTGATAATCAGCTGGCTGCACACTAAGTATCTTCGTTATTAACATTGTTTCATCAATGTTTTGCTGTAGAATTTTGAGTTTGTGAATTATTGATTGAATTTTAGATATATTCGTCATCATATCGGCACTCTTGTCGAAACGGAAGTTGTAGAACTTTTGCAGTAGGTTACATTTTTGTTGCTCTGTATCGCGTTCGTATATTTTCCTTAGGGTTTTAAACATATCGTTGGTAGTAATACAAGACATGATATTGCACCATTATCTTTTTGTCAATTGTCGTTACGATGTACTTCTGTGACTTGGTGTCCATCATCTTCCAGAGAAGTGCGTCTTTTTCGTCTTTCAAATCAGCCAGTCTTTGAATTCCGTCAACCACGTCCAGTAGACCACTTGCACGGAAGAATATTCTTATTTGGAGCTTCCATAATTCAAAAGTATCGGCTCCTTTTAATATTTCAATGCTCGTTAGATCTTCTGTCATTGTTGCCGAGTATGTTATTTCTTTTCTTCTTTTGTTTCTCTTTCGAGCAAAATGGGAAAGCTGAACGAGAGATGAGAACTGGTGGAATCTGCAAGAACAATGTTGTTGGATAAGAAACTGAGCAAAGAACTTTGGGCAGAAGCAGTTAATACTGCAGTGTATGTCATCAATAGAACTGGAGCTGGATGGTTTAGTAGAACATTTGGCAAATTTGACCAGTTCAGAGTCTTTGAATCGGATGTCTATGTTCATGTGCCATCTCAGAAGAGACGAAAGTGGGTTGCCAAAGGCAAAAAAGAGATGTTTGTGGGATATGGAGATTGTTCAAAAGGAGTAAGAGTATGTTGTATGGATAAAAGAACAGTTGAGGTAGTTAGAGATGTAATCTTCATTCCTGAGCTTCAAAATAACTAAAAGGAAGAGAAACAAATTAAAAAGACCATAAAAAGAGCAAATGTGAAAAATCAAGATGAAGAAGACATAGTGCCAGAAACAGAACGTTTTAACAGCTGAAAGAGAAGAACAAGAAGCAGAAGATGAAGTATTAGGCTACAACCTTAGAGACAGTAATCAACTTAAACCTCTAGTAAAATTGAAGGACTATCAATATTAATTGGCTTCAATTTTATATCATGAAGCTGTAACCGGACAGGAAAAAGAGGAGTGGAAAGAAGCGATTGAAGATGAAAAATCATCACTAATGAAAAATGAAATATGGAAATATGTCAGTCCTCAAGATGCTGAGGGGAACAAAATTCTAACCAGTGAATGAGTATTCAAAGTCAAAGAAGATGGGAGATTCAAGGCCAGACTAGTAGTTAGAGGCTGCGAACAAGAGAGAGGAATGGACGATAGGGAAACCTTCAGCCCGGTGGTGAATAGTACGTCACTGAGGATACTGTTTGCCATTAGAGCCAAGAATAATTACAAAATGAAGGCATTTGATATTAAAACAGCTTTTCTCCATGGAGAACTAGAAGAAGAAATTTACAAGCATGTGCCAGAGAGTTTTAATGTCAAAAACAAAATTTACCGTCAAGACAAATCCTTGTATGGATTAAAACAAGCACCCTTGAAATGGAATCAAAGATTGAAGAAGTTTTTACTAAGTAGAGGGCTTTTTCAATCGAAATCAGGGCAGTGTGTATTCAGAAATGAGATCAGAACTCTGTACTTAGCTGTGTATGTAGATGATGGGATCATGATAGTAAAAAATGAATCTGAATTAGAAAATTTATTAGAAAGTTTGGGAAAGGAGTTTGAAACATAGACAAGAAATGATCCAAAGGTTTTGATTGGCATAGAGGTAACAAGAACTAAGGACTCTATTTTTCTATCTCATAAGGGGTATACCAGTCATATATTAGATAAATTTGAGATGAAAAATACCAAGGGAGCTGATACACCACTACAAATCGGAAAAAGAATTGACGAGCAGGAAGAAAGGGATACAAGTGCTCTCAAGTTTCCTTACCGAGAAGTGTCTGGGAGTCTTTTATATTTGACAAATAAAACAAGACCTGACATGGCTTTTGCAGTCAACTATGAAAGTAGAATTCGTTGTCTCGGGCGTGACTTCATGGAATCGACTTAACATAATAAAAAGTAAAGAAAACTTTGTAATTCCACATAAATATTTATTGTACGACCTAGGTCATCATCTGGTGACCAGATGATGACGTGCCACGTCGAAACCTAGGTCGTACAATAAATATTTATGTGGAATTACAAAGTTTTCTTTACTTTTCATTATGAAAGTAGAAGCCTGGAAAATCGAACAATAACTGACATTCAAAACGTAAAAAGGACATTAAAGTATTTAAAGAACACAAAGAACCTGAGTATTTGGAACAAAAGAAAATCAAACTTGACTACGACTGCATATACTGACTCTGACTATGCAGGCGATGTGAAGACCAGGAAGAGCACAAGTGGATATGTTCTGGTGTTCTGTGGATGTCCAGTAGCTTGGTGGTCTCGTAAACAACCCACTGTGGCTCTCTCCACTACAGAGGTAGAATACATCGCAGCAGCTGAGTGTGTGAAGGTGAAGTTATGTTTGCAAGGACATTTATTGAAGAATCGGTGGGTGAAGAATTGTGCGTAACTTAACATCTGGACAATCAAAGTGCTATTAGATTAATCGAGACTGGTCAACTAAATAGACATAGTAAGCACATTGATGTTAGGTATCATTTTATTTCTGAAAAGGCGGCAGAAAAAAACAGTGTCTTTAAATTACTGCCCCACACAATTTCAGTTGGCTGATATATTTACAAAGCCACTCGATGGTAACAAGTTTAATGCACATAAAAATATATTAATGTCAAGCGATTGAAGGAATTTAATTTTGCTAAAATGTATGTCATTAATGTTGTGTATTATGTATGTATTAATTCTATGATGTGAACTCCGATTCCAAGAAAGGTTTTTTTATTGTTGAAAAATGTAATTTGTTTTGTGTTCTGTTCTGTTCTACTAATTAGTTACTTGTTACAGAAGAGAATAATAAGTCTTAGCTGTGATGATTAAGCAAGAAAAATATAGAATTTCCAACAATTTTCCATAGTTTTACTGCAAAACGACGAGAATGTTTAGATGTTCTAACATTGCCATCATTGTGCCATAGAATTTACGACTCTGATGATGATGCTAGACCATCGATTTCATCATCATTTCATCGAGTAATTGCAATAAAATTTGTAAAATTGCATAGTTATCATTACATTATTGTATTATTTTTGTGGGTTAGATGCTCCAGTTATGGACATATATGAAAGGAGTGTGTGCCGTTGGCTTGCCCATGTTGAGAGAATGGATTAAAGCCGAATAATAAAACGGATATATAAGAGTGAAATAAATGGTGCGCGAGGTAGAAGTATACTTAAGAAGTTGAGGTTGAATGTGGCTGAAGAAATTTATAGGAGGAGGAATATTAGGAGTCTTCAAAACAGGAGGGCGTTTATGAAGCAGTGTATGGGGTAAATGAGGCTAAAGAGGTTTGCAAGGATATGCCAGGATGGAGGAGATTGTTGAAGCAGAGTTAGGTGTACAAATATTTATTTAAGAGTGAAACATTGTGACTGTGCCTACCCCGGAAGAAAACTGCGTCATTGGTATGTATTGGTTTCATTATACTAGTTTAAAATCTCGCCACTTCACGCGCTTAATTTACCAACTACCTCGCTTATAAAACACTCGGCTGTATTAATAGATTCCTTAGTAAGATACAATCCGATAAGTAGCGCACTAACTGGATGCCAAATCAAAAAATAGGATTCATAGACCACTACTAAGTTTTAAGCAAGACTAATCAGGTCCAAGTGTTCTTTTGTTTTAGAAGCTGAAAGACTCTCCCGCCTGATTTAGAAACACCACTTAATAAGGTGGTCTGTCACAAGCGGTCCAACTCGGATGATTAACTGAGGCCATAACGGCGGTTTTGGGTAAAAACACCCAAGATACTGGTGTAATTGTTTACGTCAAGTATGACAGGTGTGGCTTGTAGTACCTATTGCTGCTGAATCAAAGTCAACATTTTAATGATTTTCACCGAATCTGCAACACCTTGTTGTGGTACACAGATATATTTCACGAGTGGTATATTTAACGAAATAATAAAAGTTTGTGAGGTTATTTCTGATGTTTCGAGTGTCGGAAGGTGCTTACCTTCACACTCTCATCTCGTTAAATCAGTGCAACATAGCACAGCATAATGAAGTGTATAAATCCATATTCGTGTGATGAATATGCCTCAGGATGTCAGTTTCATTTTTAAATTCCTTGGGTCATAGTGCCATTCATTAAAAATTACTGAGTCAAATCTACGAGTATATAGCGCCATTTTATGGAAAGTGTCGAGGAGGACAAGGGATGAGAAGGTCGTTAAAAATTTACGAGTAATTCATACTAGTCGTCGGGACCATTGCATCAAGTGCAGTGCTTGAGATTAATTAACTCGAGCATTTCAATCTTGTAGTGCCAAATAAAAAAGGTGTCTTTTAGTGATGTGAATACGTTAAATTGTTTTCTTATCGAATTTTAAGAATTCGTATAGCTGATAATTATAAAGAAAAGTTTGTTTACATCAGAGCGCTGGTCTGTTTACATTCAGTCGTAAATGCAGATTTTCTTTCGTTTTTGTTTTGGTTACAGAGCGTTTTTGTAGTTCATACAATAATAAATTGTGTTATTTTTATTGCTACAACATTTTTTAGCTTCTTATTTGGTGTTTTATCTCCCTAATGCATGCGTGAAATCAGTTTCGTTTTCATGAATGCTCAAAAAGCATTCTTGAAGGCACAGATATCCAGATAAAATTGTGACATTGACCGCTGCACCGTTTTCATGTTAATTATATGGTTTTCAAAGTCAATCATAAGTTTGAGAATGTGCGAAATATTACATTGTTTGCTTAAATTGCAGATATAAGGAATCAACTTATGGCTAATATTTTCCTTTTAGTGTTTTCTAATTGATTGAACAGAAAATAGCTTCGAGCAAGACAAGTGAATGTTTGAATATCACTGATCCCATAATTTTGTGGCGACTTGGTGGAGTCAGTTATAGCTTGATTCGGTGAAGCTGCTATGTAGCCAAATGATTTTATGCAGTATTTCTGCAATTTTAAGGTGCAGTGCTATGTACGGCTAAAATGAAGTTTATGACTGGTATGATTTTCCGGATTTTTTTTATCAATTAGCACCAACGTTTATAGAAGATAAGCGATATTATAACGGCAACAATATCAAGTGCAAATTAGAATATTTTCCTATAACACCATTGTAGAATAGTTATTACCTAAAACTCCAACACTGGTGCTTTTTTCTAGTCCATCCGTTGTCAATTATATTGTTCCATATTCATTTATGAAACGAATGAAGAGGATTACATCCAATTTCTTTCAACCAAAAAGAAATATTTTTCGAGACATCGTAGAAAATAGGATAGACAAAGAAACAAAATATTTCACGGATGTTCCTGCAGTACATAAATTTCATTTTTATTCCAAGTGTGGAGATGTGAACTTACACTCGCCTGTGATTTACACACTAAAAGAGATAACGTGAAAAATAGTTAATTCTTGGAATTGTCCATTTAAAAAGATCAGAAATATCTTTGGGTAAAATATCAACGAAGATTTTTTTAGGCTATGAATTTGTATAAATTGATTGTTCATCTAATATAATACAATAGGTTTTTATTTACAGCTATAATGGCATTTATTTAATAAGCATAATTAATGCATGGCATACAAATTCACGCGCAGAGAAACAGTAGCAGACTTTCCAAGCGTTCTTTCGTTGTTTTAAGGGCAGTTACGGCCCAAAATGTTATATCCGCCACGATAGAATTGATAGTAGTACACTAAGTTAGTAACTCCTAGTAGCTCACTGAAAAAGATTTCTGAATTTGATTTTTAGTAAACGATTTAGTGCCGACAAAGTTCGTCGCCTTACTAGCGCATGAAATCTATGAACATGGTCAATTATGTTAGCACTAGAAATGGCCATACCAATCCAAATAAATAAAGTTTATACCCTAATAATGAGTGAGAATACACATGTTCAAATAAATCTTGAAAATGAATATTTTGCATGAACTTTTTTTCTACGGGCACTTTGAATGCATTTAAGAGGTTGGTAAAAAACTATTAATACATATTTAAGTATATTTCGAGTACTTTTTCTATTATTCAATTTCCCAAATTTTTGAGTCTTTTGTTACTAATATTTTAGGACGACACTAACAGTTGGCAGTAAGCACTAATGGGAGGGGCTAGAAAGATTGGGTATGGGGAAATGTCTCTCAATATCGCCCATGGCCAAAAGCTTGGGTTACATCTCCCTCTTTTTTCAAATGCGACCCTCGGAGGAAATATTGGCAAGAGACCTTCAAAAGGGATAAAATTAGAGCTCCAACAATAGAGATTACTCGGAAAAATCATGGCTTTGACCACTATAGACTTCCAAGATCTTGTCCCCGGGGTCTAAGTTGGCTGAGGTTTTGCCTTATTTCTCCCACCTCTGCTGTCTTCAAGATTTTGAATTTATTAAAAGTAAAGTTCCCTTCAAGATGTAAGGCGTAAAAGTCATTTCTCGCTAGGGGTTGGGCATCTAAGGGGATAAACTGTCGTCACAGGAGCTCAAAAGAGAATGATTTTCATGGTTTTGGATATAATATATATATTTATTGTGTTATCCAAAAACTCGTCGGGTTAGAAACTTTTCCAGTGACTCCGTGGCCTTTGAGTCTCTAGCAGCCTTAGCCTTACAGCATTAAGAAGGCAGAGGACTTTCAAGCAAGTCTCCCATTAGCGCTGTTAAATACAAAGCCAAACACTTGCTTCATGAGAGGGATGAATATTTTGACTACAAACGAAACCCTGCCAAAAACATGAGTAGGGGTTACCCAGATAAAACCATCGCCAACAAAATGCCCATTTACTCCATATTTAGAAATATTTGGACTCATATTATATCAATTATTTCAGCTATAATCCCTTATATAGGACATATGGATGAATTTTCATCCTCTGATAAAAAAAATACTCTCATAAATGAATTTTTTCATCGTGTTTAATAATTACCTAACGTGAAAATAAATAGTAGTGAATTTTAAAAAAACTAAAAATATCACATAAAACAGTGAAAATCGGCCAAAATACAAAGTATTAGTTTACCTTAATAATTAAAAGTTCCAAAATATCATGCAATGAATTTCATTGCCGTTTGGGGAATAAATTCTATAAATACACAAATCTTATTCCGATTCATGAAAAAAAAAACAAATGATAAAAATATTATTCAGATCAATACCAATTCTGGGTAAGAGAATATATGCGCATTAATCACTTTAATTAATCTCTTCCTATGACTTCCGCCAATACATTTCTCTATTTTCTGGATCGAAGAAAGCCAATCAACTGTTGATATATTCGATAATATTGTTATTTTCCTCTCAAATGATGATTTACAGTAGATATATTACGTTGTTCAATACTATCCCGTCAATAAATTTTCAAAAATTAAACTTTGAAACCATGTGCTCATATTCTACAGCATTTTAGATGTTAAGGTAACATATCTTATTAAGCGCGTAACATTTGAATATAAATATGTAACAATTTTCTCAAAAACTACACAAACATTTCTCCTAAAATTGTATTAATGGATCATAGGTAACGAGGAATCCATAGAACGTACACCTCAAGGTTCTAAGTGCCTCCGAAATGAACCCCTATTATATTCCCAGATTAAAAGCATTGGAACCAGTGCTGAGGTTTTTTTCTTTTAAAAATTACTTGCATCAAAGGCTCTTGGTTAAATTTTTCAATATCGGATGTCAGGAAGAGTGACGTATTAATTGAAATCGAATTAATTTTACATTATTTTGTGTAAAAATAACGTTATCAATAGAAAAATTACCATTTTGTCTGCAATTTATACCATAGGATATTTCCTCAATCCAAAATTGTTCGGGCGCCTCCCACGTTTCAGCGTTTTGGTGAACTATCGTTTCACCGGCATTTCGGTCTGCATTATCAGGCTGCTGAAACACAGGAATAACCCGAAAAATATAAATTTAAATCGAAGCGGCGGAAGCCTTCGTAGCAGTATACATATTTCCTTGGAAAACAAAGCTAAAGCTATGAACGGGAAATGTTGCCCGGGTGAGTTTTACTCCTCAACACACATTACGAAATGAGCAATATTTGTACACACGATACGTGCATAACTATAACTGTATGGGTATGCAAACAGTTTATCTCCAGAGCGCGAGATATCCATTGGGCTAACAATGTGTCTCATTACTGTAATAAGGCCTCATCTTGCTTAAATATTACGAATTACGTAGGAATTCAATAGCGATGAACATGTAAGCTACTATGTACTAAGAAGGCGAGGCTAATACCACGACAATACAATTATGACTACGGGCTGTTATATAAACAACTCTAATTATGAAACCGGCGTATGAGATCAAATTATCTTACTGATGTGGAGGTTTTTCTCGTCAGGTCTTCATAACGTATGTACTATATTTATATGTATATACATATACTTATATGGCAATACTTATATCTCAAATATGAATAACGATAGTTGTTTAATTCCAGTTTAACGCCGAAAACGGTATATTACGCACACGGCCATAAATATATCAGGGATATGAAAAAAACTATTAAAGATTAAAAGAGGAGGTTCACAGTGGCTTTTATTTCATGAGCAACTTCCACGCAATAGAAGATGCTCCGAGGACAAACGTCCAGATTCTGATAATCGTCCAGGTATCCAGATATTTAATCGGGTACGCTATTACTAGTAAATGAATACATTTGGCACATCCCTAGACCCAGGTTTGCTTCAGTGCAGTATCCTCAGGAATTGTGTAAAAACTTAAAATTCAGAGCAATATATTAAAAAATAAAAAGGAGCTGAGTATATGACCACTCTTAATCAAATTCACAAAGATCAAGATTATTTAATTTAGATATCTTGTATACACTTCAAATACATTGGCATATAGCAAATATTAAATAAGCATACGAGGGAAAGGGAAGTAGAAAAGTTGAATGGATGAGAGGAAGGAATAGAACAATATATTTTGTAGGAGACACGACTTACCTGATTCGTGAAACAAATCATTTTCATATGGAATATGGAGGTTTTTTACCTCTTTCTTCGATGGTAAGATTCCGATAAGTCAAGCATTAAACTGTCTCCTCCTCAGAATTATCTCATATGTTTCTCATAAATGGCTAGCGAAGATTCTTTCTTGAACTATGTACCTCAACAAGTTCTGATGTTCTAACCATTTGACTAGCTAGCACGGAGGTTAGGGGTGAAAGAAGGCGTTTCGATGTGATTTTCATGCCAGATCCAAAATTCTTTTTACAATGCTAAGTTAGCTGCACAATATTTATTCCTATTTTTTGTATAATATACTAAATTGCATATATATATATAATATAATTATCCAGCACCCACAAGCATTTACAACGGAGGTATTTCTGCGGCCTGCCAAATCGGTTTCTTTACTTAAACATTATCAAACATTTTACGTGTAAAGTCGTGTTTGGTGAGCATTGGGTGGAAAATATTGTTAATTATCAGTTATCAGAAGTGGTTCTGGCCAAGGACGTTTCTATATAAAAGTGAAAAGTTGGCATTGCGTTATTTCATGGGGCAGTCCTGTTTTGCCTCTCATTATTGACTGGTGTATCTTACCCGTACCGATTTCAATTTGGTCCGACTAGACATTTAAAATAAGTTTTTTTTCGCGAGAAATATGAAGTAAAAGAGAAATGGGCATAAATAAGGTTTTCTCCGGAAAGATATAATCTCATTGGAGTGAGTTCCATCACCTCACTGATGACTCAAACCTCAAACACCCCTTCGATCACAAAGTCCATTAAGACCTTGGTGCCGTAAAAAAATACTTGGAGGCACCAAAAACTCAATAAATGATGTTGATGGACATTTTTAGATGGTGACAACCTCAGTGTCAACCGAAAGAAAGCTAATCAATGTCTGATTACGGCTTGAACACTTGCTTAGTACGCTAAAATAACACTGAGAGTGCTCTATCTTCCACGAGTTTCAACAAACATATTTCTTTTCCAGATGGTTCTGATTTCATACAAGATAGTGCGCGCCACTCGAACAATACGACGCCAAGAGACTACCTGCGGTGGTGGGGGGGAGACAGCTCACAGTTGTCAGAATTCGAAAAAAAGCCATAACCCAAAGAGGATTTTTTAATTAAAAACTTAAATTTGGCACGTATACTCACAAATGATTGTTAATTATGGAATTTTAAGTCATATGCTTCAGATTAAGGTGGAAGCCCCTAGAGACTCTGAGGCTACACGCAAGGCTTCGTCTGCTTGAGAAATTCAGAAGTCATTTTTCAGAGCGACACAGGCAGTATAATAATGACTCCTCACTACATCTCTATAGGATGGCATGATATACTTATAAGTTTCAGTAGCTGCACATTATTATGTACTCAAAAGTCTCACATAGTCGTTTGTAACAAATTATTGCAGGACTAGTATTAATTGGCGTGCGAAAGGAAGCCAGCGTGACTGGGCCACCAATGTGGCCCACATGACTAACTGTTTTCCCTCTCTCTGTCGGAATTATTATATTATACATTATTTACATTGTATTTGTACATTATTATATTATATTCAGTTATATTAAAATTGCTGGATATTTTATATAAACTGTGTCACAGTAGATGTTCGGTACTCAAAATATTTCACAACTTTTCAATGACTTTGGGTTTTGTTCCACTAATGACTATAAATATATTCCATAGTGAAAAAAACCTAAATAAATGATAGATATTAGTCTAAATTTGTTGTTTGCAAAACTATTTTACAAAAAACTTGAAAATTTTAGGCAATACAAAAAATTAAATTTTGGCCAGTTAGGCCCGCGCGTCTAATCGCGTAAAAAATTTCACTCGCTCACTGAAGGGTTAAGCGATGTCTCCATCTGATTGGACGATTATCTTGGGAACGGAATTAATTTCCCATAAGAAAATAAGCAATGGAAAATTTTCCTCCCTTCAGAAGTCACCTCCTTAAGTGGCTATCATCTCATTGACGCGATCTCGGTGACCGCTAAATACAGGTGTCACAGTAATACCATTTATAAATTTATAAACAAGAGAATCCGATACTTTGAAGACATTTTCGATCTTTTGACTACACTAAGTCTTTTGAGGTCAAGTCTTCACCCAAAACATGATTTTTCGAACCTCTACAATATGTATGGATAGTGACAGCATATCCACGAGAATCACTCACATTTTTCACGCACAATAATAGAATTTTTTCGAGGTTACGATGTCAACATTTCGTGATCGTCGCGGCTTAACTATCATGATTCCTTCCAGAATGAGGCTCCTAAATGAGGACTTTGTACTCTGAGCCCATAAAGGAGGCCGTGCGGCAGTGAAGAGAGAGAGGTGGGGAGGCGAAGGCTGGGAGGGCGACGGGGGGAGCAGGGCTGTAGGCAAAAGGGAGGTGGACAAGTGGGAGGTGGGGGTAGATGGAAGAGCGTAGAGAGGCGGGGCGGGGCTTCGCCCTCAATCCCAGGGCTTTAATTGGATCGACGGTTTCGATGGAGAGCGAGCTACGAGGCACTCGATGACGTTGGCGGACTTCATCAGGAGACGTGGAATGCAGACGAATACGTGACTGTGTGTGTGTGTGTGTGTGTGTGTGAGTGAGCGAGTGCGATTTTTCTTAAGCTTATAATCTGGGTTTATTATAGATTTATGCGGTCCTTAATATGTGACGTTGCCCTCGATGCAAAATACGAAGATAAAATTAGGATAAAACTGTGCTATCATATTTGTGTAATCCGTGTATATGGTGTGATGCTCAATGTGGACTAAAATGAGTTATCATCTTTGGCAGGTTAGAAAAATGAAAAACTCGTCATTTTTCTAACATATGGTAACTATGTACTTTCCAGTAGCCTATCAGCTAGCCAGATATCCTAATAGTTAGCCTAACAGAAGCCTAATAGCTTGCCAGAAATGATAATTCATTCTTGCCCAAACTGGACATAACTCCCTATACAAAGATGATACGAATATAATGAGCAGTAAAAGTTTGAGAAAGCATGAATAACTATTGGGAAAATATGAGCGGCTTCCTGCTGAAAACTTAGAAGAATAGAACAGAAAAGAATAGTAAATAAGATCCTCACTTCCTAGGTTGACACAAGGAAGACATTAGTCGCATGAGCGCAAATTTTTAATGAAGATCTATGAAAAAGTGAGATCATATAGAGAAGATCAAGGAAACAGGGCAATCTTCAGCAAGAACATTGCAGAGGTGAAAAATAACCGAAAAGGTTTCTATGAAAGAAGAAAGAGTAAGAGTAAACCAGATAATGAAATAACACGGGTGGAAGAGGAAGGAAGAGAAATTGATAAAGTGAAGAAAGCTATGTAATCGCAGCCCGGAGATGGCTGAAACGAAAATTTTTAAAAAATTAGTAACATCATGCGCGATGAAAATGTGCAGTAACAGGGTAGACCCATGAAAGTAATTTACTGGAAACTGAAATTAAGTATCAGATCACATAAGCCTGGTTTTAAACGTGTGAAAAATATCTTTCTCCAAAAAATAGCAGAACATTCCAAAAAGTTTTAGCCCTAGAAAAATAGATTGACGACATCACTGTGCAGATATGCGTGTTATTGTACAACAATAACGATGGAAATTCCTGTAATTGTAGGCTTCTGTAATGTAATGGCTCCTAGAAAATTAATTTAGGTTGTGAAAAGATAAACTCTTGTAATGCTAATTTTGAAATTTGACATATGACGACGGGAGTTCCCAGACTAGAATATGTTGAACGTTTAAACGCTGTCGAGACAAATGGTGTGAAAGAAAAATTTTAAGGAATAGATAGTTTACAGTTTATTTAAACATAATGTTCAATAAGAGAATGTTTAATATTTTAAATGAAAAGGTACCATACATATAGTCAAGTAATGCTAAATTCAAGACTAGTACAGTGGCATATCTTTCTCGGTGCTGCGTTGACAAAATATCTATTCGAAAGTGTTCCTTGACCAAAGTAATCAATTAAAAATGTCGATGAATATTACTTGCGCTTCATTTTTGATGCAAGCTTTTGGCGGAGTAGATTTTATAAGGATCTGTTCCTAATACCGCAAAACGTCTCTATGATAAGAATGGGAGTTTTCACTAGAAATACAAGATAAGTGAGGTATGCAGTTTTGATTAGGTAGCAAATAGGTGGTTCGAGCATGAGATTTAATCGATACGAAAAATAAGGCACCCACTTCAGTTTTTCACATTATTCCAAAATATGTTCCCCACATTAAGCCCCAGATTTTTCCACAAAAGAGAGACGCCTACCGCCAGTGAGTTAGATTAGACAGTCACATCATTTGACAGCCGAGACCTTAACTTGGAGATAAAGATCTGTAACCTTCATAAGGAGGGCCTTCCTCGAACGCCTACAGTTAATTTAGATCAGTAGCCATTGATCCACTTTTAAATAGAATTTTTCCCAAGGGTGGGGATAACGTAGCGGATCAAAATGGGTAAAATTTGATTATCGATTGGCTATTGGCAATGTCTGAAATTGAAGTCATCTTCTACACTTCTTAAACTATTAAAGAATTAAATACCGGTTTTTTCGCGAAGATTTTTTTTTAAATGCAAAAACATTTATACGGTGTAAAAGTGTTCATTTCTGGAGAGAAAAGTAAAATTGTTCCCAATGAAGTTGGAAAAGGCATCCGATGAAAAGGTATACAAAACTTACCCTATTTATCGGATGGCTTCCCTCACTGTTTTAATTTACATATAAAATTTTTGTTTTTACAAATAATTGTGATATTCCGTCGTCAAAACTTTCTGTCAGCGCATAATTAACAAAAGTGAGTTGAAGTTGGCCACTCTTGGATAAATTTCCGTATTTAATTTCTCCTGTTGACCATTATGAACAACAAATTTCAAGAGCTTTGCTCTAAGAAGTATTTGGCCGAAGGCGTTGGATAGATATCTCAATATCTTCTAGTAACAAGACCATGAAAATCAGATATTTGATGCATTTTTTGGTGGAACTTTTTGGGCGTCAAAATTTCTGAATGACTAAGAAACGATATTTACATTGCTCTAGCCAAAACATTGTTTAACGTAAGAGCAAGACCGGAAGATAGACGGAAGGAAAAAAAACAGATACGGCAGCGCTGAATCATGATCATCATTATCATTGTGATTCTGCCCTTGGACAGGTTTCAATGCCACTGCCTTTACAGCATTCTGTCCAGGGCATCTCTCTTCATTTCTTCATAGCTCCTTCCTTTTTTAATGTCTGTCAGCATTCCGTGCCTCCTCTTTCCTCTTCCTCTCTACCCTTCTATTTTTCCTTCAATAATTAATTTCTGAACACTATTTCTCCTTAAAATATGCCCAATCCAATTAGTCTTCCTCTTTTTTATTTCTCTTAAATTCTCCTTTCTTCACCAAACCTCCTCAGCACCACATCATTCCCAACTCTATCTTTCCACCCAATTCTCTCCATTCGTCGCCACAGCCACGTCTCAAAGCTTTCCAAGTAATTTCCTTCTCTCTTCTTCAAGGTCCATGTTTCGCATCGCAACTTTTTCATTGCTGCGCTGAATATACTGCAATAAAAAAGTTGGATTTTTACAACCAATGACAAGAATTGAAAAGTTGGCCGGAAGATAACCTGTATGCTCTACTACATTCATGGGCGTGCTAGGATGGAACAACTTCCAACAGTCAAATATACTAAAAATTCACAAAATTGTCTTTATCATAATAAAATTTGTCTTTAAAACACTCCCTAAAAGCCAATATTCTGAATTAGAAATCCAATTCTTCTAAAAATCGCAGAGTCAGGAAGACTGCGATTGGGATGAGAACCTCCTCGGAGGATAGTCATTTTTTTACGCAGCAAGTATGAGACTTTTCAAATAGTTTTTCATCCAAAAGATTGGTATTGCTTCTCAAAACAATCTGAAAGTACTTAAAATGTGATAGTTTAAAAAAGAGTGATAACTAAAAAAATTAGACTTTCCTAATTCTCTCCATTAGTCGCCAGAGCCACATCTCAACGTTTTCCAAGTACTTTTCTTCTCTCTTCTTCAAGGTCCATGTTTCGCATCCGTATAGTACTCCGTATGAAGCATTTTGCAAATCTTTTTCTTATATCTGTCCTGACATTTCTCGATGTCACTATTTCTCGATGTCCTCAATCTTGCTAAATGCTACTCGGACTGGATTGAATATTTGGGGGGGGCGACAGACGGCTAAGGTCATTTGCGCCATAGGGGATAGGTAAGGGAGGAAGGGTGGATAGAAATCCGGCGTCGGCATTAGTCTGCTCTTAACGAAAGGCCCCAAGGGGACCACGGCTTAACGTCTCACCCGACAGACAGAGTACTGCACTTAAAGTGCCATCCACAAGACACTCAAGTAGGGATTGGGTTCCTCTGAAAAACATCCGCCTCTGCCGGGATTTAAACCCTGGCCGCCCGTGTGGTAGGCTAGTACTCTAGCCACCACACCAACCCGATCCCCTAAATGCTACTTTTCCTTGTATGTTTCTACTTTTAATTTCCTCTGTACAATTGCCGTTCTGATTAACTATACTTCCCAGGAACTTGAAGGAACTTACTTGTTTCGATTTTTCTTTTTCCAGCCGCCATATATATATATATATATATATATATATATATATATATATATATATATATATATATATATATATATATATATATATATATATATATATATATATATATATTTAATGGTCTTCCTTCTTCCTTCCCTACCCTGATAACCATAGTTTTCTTTCTATTTATCCTCATTCCATACTCTTCACTTTTCTTCTAAATTCTTTCCATCATCTGCTGGAGTTTTCTTGATTTTCTCCTATCATAGCCTGGTCATCCGCATATTTTATGGCTTTTATTCTCTCACCTCCCACTTTTATGCCCCCAATATTTCCTATAGCTTCCTCCAGCAGTTTTTCTGCATATAAGTTGAAGACACACGGTGACAGTATGCGTGATTACATGTTCGCATGTGCATACGTAATACATATAATTTTCTCTTTTAAGAAATATCTTACCTAGTTTTTGGGTGGAAATCTTGTAAGAACAGAGAGTTGATTATAAAAGAGAGTGAAAGCATATGGTGCAATATGGACGAAAGAAGGAAGAGGAAGGACGGAGAAATAATGGGAAAAGAGCAGCAAGAACAAAAATTTTGGAAGAGAGTATAAAACATTTAAGGTATTCCCGGATAACGACTTGAGTTTTCTCACATTTCAAATACTACAAACTTTCCACGGCAGAGTCAGTTATCAACATCAAGACTACGCTTGCTAGTTTTCGCAGATCATTCCTAGTCTGCTCTTCATCATAAGATTTTTCTGTTAACGTCCTTAATTACCTCTATTTTCTCATATCTGAATGTCAATGAATTGTTTAGAAGAAGCGAATGAAGTTGTGTTGGTAATTGCTGAGGAGGGAAGAAATGAGAAGAGGATGCTGGAGATTAAAATACTTTAAAAACCAGTAATACAATGGTGAACTTTTCTAGCTTCACGTGATATATGGGCGAGCCAATTCATTTTTTTTTAATGACATTTCTCTTGAGAGGAGATTTGAGTTCGAGAAAAGCCTGGAATTTTAACGTCTCAGAATTTTGGAATTCGTATTGTAGGGTAAAAGAATGAGACATGATCCTAGAAGATTTTGACAATTCGAAGATAATTTCGAGTGACAGGCTGTCAACTTCGGAGAAGAATTGGCCCCACGTCCAAATATCCGTGCCTCTCATTCCAACAAAATGTATCAAAACGAATGATTTATTGACACATTATTGATTAATGGAATAGAATTTTTTTCTCAAATTCGCTGATTAACATAAGACATATTTTTCCATTGAGAATATTTCATAGATAAACACCTCAAAATATTAGCAGGAAAATCATCTTAAAACCGCAGACACAGGAGCCTAAGAATAATTGGCGATATTTTTAAGAATGTTTTGTTTAATTTCGGGTTAGAGAAAGATGCAAAAACAACATGCATAGAGAAATAAACCAATAATTTATTGGAAACCGGGGCATAATTTAAAAAAGATTCAGTACAAATATCCATCTTTTGAAATATTTACTGGAAAAAGTGCGTGGAAAATTGAATGAAAATAAGGAAGAAAGATTCCCCAAAAAATTAAAAAGTAGGGTTAGTAATACAAAATTAATGCGTAAACAGGAGCAGAAAAAAATACTGGGATTATTTTTTGGTAGTATCACAAGCTGCGGTCTTTGGCAGTGTAACGCTGAAACATAATAATTATACTTTTGACAAAAACCACCTAAAAATCACAATCAAAAGGTCCCCATGAGTATATCACTTATAAAACGGTATCCGACGTTCCTCTACTGAGATAGAAAGAAGAATAGCTCTATAATTCTCAGCGATCCCACAATGCTGTAAACGGTTTTGACATTCTCTAGCAGTAAACCGTTATTCATTGTGAACGTAAAAAGATTGAGCAAAAGCGGCAGAAGATTGCATGAGGAAGATAGAATTGCATGATAAAGAAGAAAATCAACGGCAGCGACAGACGTGCAGAAAGTATAAAATACTCTTGAAATGGGAAAATAAATGATAACGTGAAAACAGCATCAGTCACGCAAGGAAGAAAATTGCGCCATAGTTGTTTCAAAAGGCTAGCTTGAATTTTGCCTAGGATTTATGCATAAAAGACGAAGTAAGATATTCAACTGCCGCGGCATAAAGATTTAAACATGCCATATTTCAAAAACTTAAGTATCAGGTACAATTTAATTGACCCCTGAAAGATTTAAATCATTAACAAGAACGAAAATTTTGCCGTACAACGTAAAATTGATACGCATCTACAATAAATCCTATATCTATCTGTTATCCTCAACTGGGGGAGGAAGTATAAAGTATTGTACTTTGTTATCTCACTAGGCTGTATTGAGTTCAAATATAGAAGAAAATCTTCAGAAGTGAAACACTAGACCATCAGCTTTTTGGAAAAATCGGGAAAGTAGCTAGTCTAATCTGGTTTTCAAAGATTATTGCTTGTCCGTTCTTATCCTTAGCAGATTTTCCTGTAAACTTCCCCCTTTCCCTTAATAACCTGTGTAAATTCCAGTCGCATCGCGTTCAACATTTGGACTCACGAACTCACTGAACTGAAAGTAACGGCATGGATTTCCCCCCCCAAAATGGCTTGGTCGTGTTTACTGATTGGCTGGATTCCTAGCTAACAATTACGGTATAATCCAGGACGGACCCCCTAATTTCCCCTAATTTGTTTTCAACGAGTTATATACGCCATTTAAATCGATTGTGGCAATTCATCATCTCCTTATGAATACCCGCATGTAGCCTAGGGGACTTAATAATGTATTCAAACTTGGAAGTTCGCACATGGGGTAGGTTGAAACTGTATAAACAAGTATTTTACTTCCACAATTTATTACAGATTGTACCACCAGTTTTAAATGTTATATTATCATCAGGTTCATCTGGCCATAGCATAACAGCCGAAGCCGGTAATGAGTTAAACGATTAATTTTGGAAATAATCAAGTGTGTATTTTTGCAATTACTTAAGGTGGGTAGGTGGTCATGTTACACGGCTACATGATTGGTTTTGCAAAACAGTGCATTTCTCCTGTTCTCATTTACATCTACACAATGCATAGCTAGCCGCCGCGTGGGCGTGTGGACAGGGGATGTTAGGTCACCAGCCGTGTAAAGATGCAAGTTTTTTAGAGATAAAATGATGACATGTGTTATAGGAGTGTATTTAAAGGAACTCAATTTGCATTGTGGTCGCTTATTGTGCGCGGAAAGAACGAGTTTTTGTACCTATCTGTTCAGTAGTGTATCTTTTTTATTTTCTCGCATCTGTCAGACCTAAAGATGTATTGAGGAGTCTTGATAATATTCTCTGTATCGTTCTGAAACACAGCAGTTCTGTATTTCTCAAGCAACCTAAGCCCAGTGAGTACCCTTCAAGTCTCTAGGGGCTCCCACTTTAATCCCTCTTCAAGTTGCGAGACACTACATGTACGCTCGTAGCAGTTTTAAACGAAGCGCGCTGCTTTCCTTAGTATTTTATTAATTTTTTTGGTTAAATCTATTTGACCAGGGTCCCAAATGCTCGCGGCGTATTCGACGCGTGGCCTAACCAGAGCGAAGTAGCATCTCTCTTTGACTTTTTCATCCGAGGAAGTTCTTATTATACGTTTAACAAAAACTAG
Organism: Ceriagrion tenellum; assembly: GCA_963169105.1. NCBI lineage: Eukaryota > Metazoa > Arthropoda > Insecta > Odonata > Coenagrionidae > Ceriagrion > Ceriagrion tenellum. Next base: position 144,481,254 of record OY720640.1, on the reverse strand, counting down.
TTTCTTTAATGCTGCGCTACGTATGTTCTGTATGTGTAATCCCCATGAGATGTCAAAGGTACGGAAATTCCAAGATATTTTACTCCATCTGAAGATTTTCTATTAACTCCACCCACAGTTTAGGTATGGTATATGTGTAATGACTTTCGCAGGAAGTGAACTGCGGTGCATTTACTGATATTTAATTCTACCACGAATGAACCCCCACTTCTGGCACCACGAATGAACGTTGTTATGGTCCCATGACAGAGCGTCAAAGTCCGCGTCTTCGCCAATTTCACGGTAGATAACTGTATTGTCTGTAAATAATCTTATTAGATTGTGCAAAACCAAATCAATTATAGTAGATATTTGGTAGCGCATCGGAAGGACTCTTGCTGGCCATATGGAGTTCCTTCTCCACGTTTGAATCTCACCCCTGAACGTCCCTCCTTCGTTTCATTTATTCGAGCTTGATTGCGATCTTAAACGGCGGAAGAGCTGATCGAGCGGGGGAGCAGAGGGATGAAGAGCGTATGCGAGGAGAGCCCCCGATCACTCGGGGATCGCATTCCGTCAACGTCCGCCGTACGCGATCAGTCAGTCGAACTCGGGCGTAAGAATTGCAGAGCGACCGACGCAGCCGCCCTCCGGTGATGGGGAGGAGTTGGAAGCGAACGAGAGCGCCTCCAGTCTCCGCGCCCCGTCAATTACGTATGCGGGGATCGCGTAACCGACTCCTCTACTCGGCCCCCCATGTCCCCCTATACCCATCCCATCCCCCGCTCCACACACTCCATCCCTCTCTCTGCCCGTCTGAACGATGACGCAGGAGATGGATAAAGGGGGCGGAGGTTGATGGAGAATCCCCCCCCCCAACCCCCTGTCGTCCCTCGTTCAAAGGCTAAAGAGCCTAGGAGAGGCTTCGGTGGGATAATTGAGGTCTCTCATCCCTGAGGTAGGCAGGCAGGAACCAGAATTCGATTCCCCGTGCGCTCTTTGTGAGAGGATATTATACTCTCCATGCCGGAAACTAAAGGCTTACTCTCGTACGAGGAGCTTATTCTGAAATAGCTGGCCTCGAACGAAATGCATTAAATTTCACAACGTTACCCACATACTGACGCTAATAATACAGATTCTACAGCGGAGAGTTATTGGCCTTAACTTCGCTGAACAATATTTCCATAAAAATGTATCAAAACTAATTTGAAATTACCCAGTTGAAAATTATCCAGCGTAAAATAGTAGTTAACACTAGAACCACCACTGGATCTGGCCAGACCCAGCTGGATTTCCGCACCGCTGGAAGTAAGGAGATAGTTTTTCCTGACTTTTCATGAATAGTAACTAGAAACATATGCCGAAAAAGTTTTCGTCGGGGGGTGGAGCCTTCCTTGAGAGAAATCCGGTTTTACTCCTTTAACCGCCGTCGGGTCTGGCCAGACCCAGGAGAGAAATGCTGCTTTTTCGGCAATATGCGGATCGTAATGTTAAATACCACAACAGGACTAGTTATAATATAGTACGTCAACTCTTTTGACAAGGAAAAAAAATATCAGTCACAAGCGGGTCCCGATTAAACTCCAGCAGCCCCGTCTTTGCAATAGGTGAGAGAGCCGTGTTTTCTGAGCGTTAAACTGTATCTCAAAAGCAGTGTCGAGCTGCCCAAATGAGACCAAGTCTTTTTTGACGTGTCTCATCCTTTGGTGCCACTCAGAAGGGTGAAGATACAAGGCCCAGCGTAGATTGTCTCTTTCAGCTTCGTGAATTCGGGCGCATTTGCATTTGCAATCGCCGCGTCCGGCTGCATTGGCTCAGTTCACAACGTCATGGCATGGATTGACGCCGGACAACATTATGGCTATCCTGAATGAATTACCTGAAAGTTGTGCTGAAGGATACGATGTAGAAATTACATCCTAACATATTCATAACCTGATGTGTGAGGTAGATCAGATACAGGTGCAAGTTGACGGAGAAGAGGAAGATGAAATGTCCTAGCACAGCAAAATAGGTTTGTATTAGGAAAAGATAGCCAAACGTTATTTTGGTGCGAAAACAGTTATTCATAGTCCTGTGTTTTTACATTTCTAGTTCAGAACAATGCTCAGCATATCTCGGAAAGAACTAGTAGCCGAAGTTAATTTAAGACACGGAGTTGGAGAAGGATGGAGAGCATGAGCTTGGTAGCAAGAAACACCAACAAGGACCAATGGGAATTGGTCAGAGGAGAGAAAACTAGTGATGGAGGCTTGCAGGAGGCACAAGAGTTGGATGGCGGATGTATCGAAAGGTTGGGGAATGTTGGAAAGGGTAATAAGAGAGGAGAACACTTGGGACCAGAGGAAGAAGGAGGATTGAAATTCTGGATGAAACAAGAAGAGGAAGACAATGTGAGGAATTCAAGGGGGATCTGATAGCGGTTCATTCATAGAGCCAAAACGAATCGATTTTCCAGTAGTAATATAAAAATCGTCCAAAAATCTATCAATTAACTGGAAGAATAATCAAATGAGACAAAAAACATACTACCAGACCAGCGTTAGAATTTTTTTTCTTCTTTCAACTTTTTTCTCGGTGGAGTTGCAAGCAAAATTTTAAAACAACTGAAAACGATGTAGCTAGTTAAAGACTGGGGTGAAAAAATACGACGGCTTCGTAATAAGCTTCATTATTGATTTTCGTTAATTTGTTTTTTTATCATTTATACGCTATGATTAATTTGATATCTTGGCAATGACTTCTCCTCGACTAAAGAATGACTTTCGATCCTCTCATTTAGGTGTCAGCTACTACGGCATCGGTCGGGGGGAAAAAAGTAGACCATCCTTTCACTCACATATTTTTAGTCGATTTTGTTTCTAAGGTGTTGAGATTCGATTGCGGAAGACTCACAAGACCTTCTGTCGGGGCGAGCATCGACGATTGTATAACAGTCCGGCAGACTTCAGCCGGCCCGTGAAATTATTGGGTTTCCCCACTCGGTCCATCATTTCTCTCTATCTTCCTGCTCTTTGGCAATGCTACGCTCACCTCCAATATTTCACCCTCAGTGATCACGGAGAAAGCAGAGGAGTTATATTTGTACCCAGCCCTGATAAAAAACTCAGATACCTGCTGTTTTGCGCAAAGCAATACGCCATGAGAATACGTGATGGTAAACTCGGTGAGTTCAGGGGTGACTTCGTGGAAATTAGTCATACAAAGAAAACTTGGTATTTTTATCACAATTTATTTTCAAAGGTAAAACTAGTTTCTACGCAAAGGCGTCATCCTCAGGTACATAAGAATTTGTACCTTAAAAACAAAATTGTGGAAAGAAAGTGTTTTTTTCATCATAAATGATATCCTTAAAGGACTCATCAAAAATCTGATAGCAAAGCATTCAGACAAATGCTTAATTTGACCTTGCATGCGACTTTTATTGAAGGTAATTGAAGCATTTTGAAGATTTTTATTTTTATAATGAATCTTGGGTAGTATAGGAGTAGTATATTTTAATATTATTTCGGATATTTTCCACGCATATTATGTCAGTTATTGAATTCGTTCATCAATTTTAATCAGACACGCTTCTAAATGTCTTGAAATTAATCTCATATTTTTTGTCACAATTCATTTGAAAAACAATCAGAATCAGGAGTCGCAAAGAAATTATTAAATTACGCCTCTTTGAATAATAAAATGCTGTACTCGTGGAATATTGTAAAACAATGCATAGTACCAATAGTATCAAAGACGTTACGAAAAATATTACGATACGTCATCACACAATACGATACGAGCGATAAAATAAGAGATATATATTGCCAAACAGATAGCTACAAAAACTCGTTCTTTCCCCGCACAATAGGCAACCACAATAAAATCTGAGCTCCATTAAATACACTCCCATAGTACACGTTACCATTTTACCTCCCAACACCTTACATTTTTGCACGGCTGGTGACCTAACACCACCTGCCACACGTTATGCGGCGGTTCTAGGGGTAGTATGTAGATGTAGAATACTTTGAGCTGTTGGTATGATTTATCTACAGCCATTATACGACGAGTGGATAGGGTGAGGGCATAGGAGAACATCAAATGGTAGCTTTTTGTCTAGGTGCCATAAAATATACTATAATTGTTCTTCCTTCCCAGAGGATTTGAGATCCTCGGGACGTTTTTCATATTATTTTCAAATCAAGAGTATGATAGTCCTCAGTTGCCTCTGGCGTGACTTCGTGGAATTTACTCAGCACTGTAAATAAAAAAATCTTTGATATCTTACGTAAGTTTTATTTAACACGACTCGGATTTCAACGTGGCACGTCATCATCAGATCCAAATAGCACACAAGACAAAGAATATATTGGCACGTGATATTGGGGACAAGGAGATGAGAGATAAAAGAAGTACCCTTCTTTCCCCATTCTCCTTCTTTCCTCTGTCACTTCTTCGTCCCCATATATTATGTTCCCATATATTCTTCGTCTTCTGTGTTATTTGCACCTGATGATGACATATCACGTCAAAACCCAGGTCGTCTTAAAATGTACGCGGAATAACAAAGTTACTTTAATTTACAATATCATGGTCTAAGCCATACAAAGTGAATTTATATTCAATTAAATGAACAACGATTAGTATTCTTAGGCGTAACACGAATGGCTGTCCTTGGGAACAAGCCATTCTGAAAATTACCACGGTAATTTACGAGAGACATCGAGGTAATTCTTGTAATTTACAATAATCCCTAGAAAGTACCGTAATATTACAGAAAAGCCACCTGCGATTATGATATTTATCATACTCATACATCCCAGGCAAATTCTTTTAAACCAAGTCTATGTACTATATTTCACACAGGCATCTTATTTGTTGAATATGTTTACTTAAGGAATATTTGTGGAGCTAACGTTTGAACTGTTTGAACGCAAATTTCTCATACTATGACAAAGTAAAGCCAAACTGCTTGCGTGCTGCAGTGTTTCATTTAATATTTTCATTTATTTTCCCGCACATAATAGTATCAGTAGTGATAATTTAGATGCCGTGAATCCCTTGCTAGTGATACTTCCATAGACATAATCCTTCATTTGTTATATAGTGCTGATTACTTAAAATTAAAGCAAATTACGATGATTTATCCAACATTAAGCTTTTTCACATCACATTCTTGATATAACTAAATTTAATTTAATGATAGTTCTCTTTGTTTTGACTTCATCTCTCCCGTACATGAATTTAAATGTACATTTCAATTCGGGAATAGCCAGTTTCTTTTCAATAAGATTATTTATTTTGTTTAAAAATAGCCTTAAGTTCTTACGGCAGAGATGAGGGGAATGGTATAACAAAACTTGATGCAAGAGCGGCTTGTTACTCTCAAATCTACACCAAAAAAAAATTTAAACAAAAATTTGTCAAAAAAATACCCGGTGATAGTAAAACATTCACGGCATACTGCAGTCGAGTGAACATATGCGGCAGCTCTAAGGAAAAAGTCAATACAATTGATTTACTAATAGATACTTGGTTCGTAAGAAACATCCAACTTTGAGTTCGTATTTCAGACGGCAAACCAGAATACTTCCATCGTTCGAATGAAATGGAGATGTACACAAACTTCCTGCAGGAAGTCCAAGTTGAGGAAGTACATGTCCTTCTGATGACAAAAAAATCTTTTCACTGGGCCTTTTTCTCTTTCGTCTTTGAAAAAGACGTCCCTATCAAAGTATCCTAAAGTTTTTTGCAATAACAGTTGGAAAGAGACCACCTTATGCTGTAATGGAGATCTATGTAGCAAGAATTGAATCTGTACTCGATGAATGTTGAGTAAATCTCCACCACAGTGACTAATTTACTTAACATTTAAATTTTAACGCTAATAAAACCCGCACACGGAAACATAACATTGATACGATGTACCTAAGATAGTATTTAAGTTAGTTGTAAAGTTGACAGAAGAGTATTCTATGTTAAAACTTTGTCAATGTCTTCTGGAGAAGCGAATCATGCCGAGGAGAAAATATCATAAAGACGCCATTTGTTTACCTCATGCGACTATGAAAACATTATTAAGATTCAATCACCTTAAGTTAAAGTTTTATGCTTAACTATGTGGTAAATTGATACATTCAATTAAATGTTGCTTTGTACTTTCCATACAGTTTGGTTTCTACCGACCATGGTTTCGACAAAATGATCTCATTATCAAGGCATTATTCCAGTTATATCGAAAATGGGAGCAGTCACTTGGTGGAAAGACGTCATAATGAACAAGATAAAATGTGTGACTTCCACAATTTATTTAAAAGTTACGACCGGTTTCGGCTGTCAAAACCATCTTCAGTTGTCTGGTAAGTTGAAATTCAGTTGAATGATGGTTTTGACAGCCGAAACCGGTCGTAACTTTTAAATAAATTGTGGAAGTCACACATTTGATCTTGTTCATTATTATTCCTCCCTTTCATTGTCAATATGTGCATACATAAGGTGGGTTGGGGGAGGATGCGAGCGAGCGAGAGTGGGGAGGAAATGAACAAGAGGGTTGGTTGGAAGGAATGGGAAGAAGGGTGGGAGGAGTGTCATTTCTATATTTGGGAAGGTTAGAATTTCGAGGAAAAAAGGCGGAAGAGGGGAGAGGAAGGAGAGAGAGGAAAAAGCAATGGTTAGGCTAAGATGTAAGCCAAACATAGTGCATACACAATATGACGGTAATAACATCAAGAGGTTGTTGACATCAGCGCCTAATGTGAGTTAAATGCGAAGTCATTAAAAAGGTTACAACTTTTTTTTCCGGTTTTGAGATCTCAAAAAATTTTAGAAAACCTTGTTTTTTTCCACATATTAACTACGTAAAATGTCTGGTTTAAAATCACGTACGCGGTTCCAGTCCAATAAATGTTTCGCAAACATTAAAGAAACGTTAATTGGTTTCTAAACATTATGTGCTCCTTATTTCTAGTTTCATTCCAGTATCACATTCTGTGCCAAATAATCGTATTTATTTGAATGATTGTATTTAAAACATAGATTTGTTAAAGGAACACAAGAGGCACATAAGATTTTTTCAACCCAAAAAATCGGCCTTGGCGGAGCATAGTCTCGATCATGCGCACTCCATTAATTTTAACGGCGCCAAAATCCTCTGCCGGTCATATGGATACTTGGGATCGATTAATGAAAGAGGCAATCGAAATCAGTCTGGAGGAGAAAGAGCTTAATGGAGACTCGGGGCAGAACATCAGCCAAATATGGAGATCGTTACTCGATAAAATACAACGGTCGCGGAGACAATTCAAATTCCAACCGCCGTGAGCGAATTTTGAATTGGCCGGTCAACAACGGGTCTCAAGCATAAAAACCCGGCATGGACCTAACTCTGCGGCAATCAGTCTTAGCCCTGATGACGATGACAGAGTTTCTCGTCGAAAAGTTGGCCTTTAATAGCCTAAACCGGTGCCAAACCCAAGAAGATTTTACTAATAGATTTGTTGTATGTAGTTGCCCTGAGTTTAGTTAAATTGAAGACAACTTTGTAAATAAAAACCACAACGCTTGTATTTATGGTTAATATACCACGGAAGTATCGCATTTTCAAAATTAGTTTCGCAAATAATCATTCCAAACTTGGGTTGAAAACATATCGATTGTCCTCAAAATGACATAGATTTTGAGGCAAAATTTTTGCGCATCGATTTCGCTACCTAAAGCTTTTATTGACGCTGTTACTGGGTACAATTTCCCAAAATACCTAAAAAAAAACAAAGATTGTAAACATTTGACATTTTGCACAAATTTACCATTGTTATTATGAACAAAATTGGAACAACGTAGGTCAAATGGAAATGGCACATGATCTGTGGACACAACCGTAATCTGTAGTTTCAAAATAATCACAATGATTGTCAATCAACTTTTCCAAAAACTCGTTATTGCGTCTTCATAAAATAGACTATTATTCCTAATGCAGAACTTGATGCGGATAAATTTTGCTTTTTCATCCAATCCGTACCAAACGAGAGGTTCTTAACAATATGCATAGAAAAATAAATTCATTTTTCGGGCCATATCAACTCATGAACTCATTGCTTAAGAGAGGTAATTTACGATGCGGGAAATGACGCCACTTGAATAAAAATTATTACGCAAGAATAGCATAAAACCAAACGATGAAGTGGAAATGATCCGGCATATTTTCGAGCAAAATACAGATGGAATTTCCATAAAAGACCTACATAATTCGACCGTTGGCATTCATATGAATACATCTTTGACATTTTTTAAATTTTCTATCCATTTTCGGACTCTACATTCTATATTCACATTTTTAACTGTAGATTTAGCTACTTCTCTTCCGGTAGGAATTGGCTGAAAAATGATAATCATTCCGCTACAAATAATATTCCGCGAACCGCCGAAAAGACACCTGCCGGGGGGTATCACTACGGCCGTGGCCCATCATAACAGGGAAGGAAAGAGGGAAAATGGAATATTATTAGGGCGAAGACAGGCGTAGAGTGTATTTTCCCCTATGCTCCATTCAAACAGGGATTTCCCGGGGCGCCGGCCGACTTCGGTTCCCTCCGTTTCAGTCGGCTCCAACCGCTACACTAGGTTATGTTAAACATACAATTGGCAGGTCCTCGGATGAAAAAGTAACAGAGGGATGCTACTTTGCTGTGGTTAGGCCACGCCTCGAATACGCGGTGAACATTTGGGACCCTGGTCATAAAGAATTAGAAGAAATAAACAAAAATATTAATAAAATACAAAGGAAAGCAGCGCGATTCGTTAAAAACTGCTACGAGCGTACAGATAGTGTTTCACAACTTTGAGAGGGATTAAAGTAGAGGCCCTTAGAGACTCGGAGGCTGCTCGCTAGGCTTAGGTTGGTTGATAAATTCAGAACTGATATTTTTCAGAGCGACATAGGGAATATTATCATGACTCCACACTACACCTCCAGATCTGACAGATGCGATAAAATAAGAGAGATACACTGCCGAACAGATCGGTGCAAAAACTTGTTCTTTCCGCGCACGATAAGCCATCACAATAAAAATTGAGCCCCACTAAATACACTACTATAATACGTGTCATCATTTCATCTTTTTAAAACTTGCACCTTTACACGGCTGGTGACCTAACAACTCCTGCCACTTGCCCACACGGTGGCTCGCAGGGTATTATGTAGACGTAGATGTAGATATGAATATATTGTGGACGTAAATTTATTTTTATGTATATCTGCGAACTCTAAAGTCTATACCATACACCAAAGATATTTTTGCGCTGCGGGGGCAAGGTTATGGAACAGTATTCTTTAGGACATAATAGACTCCACATCACTTTTTTAGTAAGGATGTTAAAGGAAAAACTTTTTCACCATCTTTATGTCCTAGAAAAGCAACAGTAGTAAATATTCACTCCATGAATTATTGTGTGAGAATTCATTACCCATGTAATACGTTTCCACTTTTTCAAAATAATCAAATATGTAATGTATGAGCTTAATTACTGTATAGTACTTTTTGTACATTCTTAGTGTACGGCGAATGCCCAAGACCAGTAAATATGTACTATACTGTTTATGTGGCCGTGCCCTATTCTAGTCAAGACAAAACACGACACAGTCAGTTTAAAATACCCCTTTCGCGATTGAAACATTCTATCGAATGGAAACAAAAGTTAAGATCAAAATACTCATTTTAATCGACGAATATATTTTTAATTATCATATTGTTCTAGCCATAGGAACCAACTGCAGCACCATTTGTGTGGAACTACCGCATTTTGATTTCCATTTCGGCAGTAACTCCTTTATTACTTAAAAAACTAGGAGGCAAGAGGCCTATATTTAATTTTTATCTTCATCAAAATGTATATATTTTAATTTCATGTAGTATTTCCCAGGACTTCCTCTTCTTATGCACAGTTTTCTGCAAAAGCGTCAATTTACCTCCTTCAAATTGACTACTTTCTGCATTATCTGAGATATATCCATAAGAGCCTATGTTAAAATTTCCACTTAAAAGATGAATTACATTAGAACTCGCAAAAAAACCCTATTTCATCTAAGTTAATAAAACTCACTTCAAAATGCTCTATTCTAGTTTTCAGAATATCTGGAATAAGTGACCCTGAGATCAGACCCAACATAAAACCTTACTTTAAATCCACAGTAGTTCTCTCACCTCAGCTGTTTCCATTGGCCGTTCCTTTCATGAGGTTTCTTGTCTTGTTTTGGAAGTAGGTGTATGTTGCTATAAACTTTTAGATAAGGTAGATTATTAAAATAAGGTTTTTGTTTCCATTTCAAAGTGTTTGTTTTCCCATACTATGTCGTCCAGATAACATTGTTTGCTTCACTGTCTCTTGGTAAAGTATTGCTTTTTAAAATTACTAAGACTTTGCATTGTCTCTAAATATTAATGGGAATAAATTGCTCAATAATAATGCTACTTCCAGTTAGAATCTTTAAATTGAGTTGCTGTTAAGCTTTTGGGCTTTTTTGGCTGAAGTTGCCATATGTTGCATTTTAGCGGATTAGTATTGGAGGAGAATATTATATTTTATAATGAACAGAATAATAGAGAGGCGTGATGGCATAAAAACGCTATTAGAATGGGCGTTTTGAAACAACTAATACAGAAAACTGTATCTCGAGCCTTTTTACAAAAAGAAGCGTATGGACGATAAAAAAGGAGGAGCTTATACAACTGGAGGCAATGCAAATTCAGTGAAACCAAAGATTAAGTAATATAAAACGGACCGAAATTTATAAAAAATGAGCCAGTCGTTAAAAAAAATTGGAAAAAAGAGGCGTTTCATAAAAACTCTACCGTTAATATGAGACGAGCTCATTGGACACACTCTGCTGCACAGTGTTATTTTGTGATGGATTTGTATCAAACACAAAAAGTAAATGAGAAGAAGTGAGAGATATAAAGCACTGAATACGTTAGGCATATAATCAGGTATTCTAAGATCACCACTTATAAAAGAATTAAAAGATTATAAGAGATACATATTAATGAAGATATGCAAAAGACAAATCTTTGGATAGATACCCCCTGATGGCAATATTGACAGTTAAATTCAATTGTTGTAATCCAGGGAAATATACTAGTTTACTTGAAAGATACAATCGGGCAAAGAGGAGAGGAGACATGATCAGATAAAAGAGGGCATTAAAACACTAAGTGGCAAAAGAAGCTGGACCCCTCCATCAGCATACTAGCCTGATAATCACCGCTTGGCCCAATAGAAATTATAGGTTGTAAAACAATATTATTAGAAGACGTATGATACATTTTGTGGTTGATAGAAGAACTGGAAAACGTGGGGGTATAAAAAGAGACTATGATGAAGGGTATTTTGAAATCACAAATTCAGAGTACTTAGGTTTTGAGCATTTTTATAAAAAGCAGCATGTAATCTAAATTTTAAGAGATTGTCGCTCCTCCACTGGCTTTGAGAGGTTTTGAACAAAGCGTGCGGTCTTACATAATATATTGCTTTATACTCGAGTTGCCTTGGTATTCGCCATCCGCATATCTCAAAGAATGTCCAGTGGCTGCCAAAGTGAAGGATATGGGAAAAAAGATTGTATGGGTATGGGAAATGGAGGTTAGGACCCGAATCGTAAAAATGGAGAGGGCATATTGAAACGAAAATTGGAAACAAGAAAGAGCAGAAACGAATTGAAACTTAACGGAGAGTCTATGTTACGTCTGATCATGCTGTAGTAACTAACGGGGCAGAGGCAGTAAAGGATTATTTTATTACAAATAGTTCGTTGGTGCACTTTTATTTATGTGTTTGAATTCAACCAAAATGTGCGAGAAATGAATAGTATACATCATCGTGTCTTCAAGAAAAACCTCTGATTTACTCAAGTGGTTTAGGTTTCAGAAAACTAGTCACCTGGGGTCCTCAATGAAATTTTTCCTTCATTTGCTTTATACCCTCCACCCACTTGTATCACTTTACTACGGAGCGAGCACACTTATTTTATATGATGCTAATATTAATTGATTAATTAATTAATTAATAATTACTCGAATTGCTTTGCTGGCTTTTCGTTAGAACTAAAGAAGATTCATGACGAAATCAGAGGTCGAACGGAAGCAAAAGGCGACTGAGTAAGCCAAGCGCATGCCGTCCGTTCAAACCACCCATCTCCCGAGTTATTCCTCAGCTGCGGCTCATAGCACCTCGGAGCAGCACAATTTTTAGGAGATTTTTCTGGATTATCCAAGAAATATAGCCGGCAAAGGTAAAAATATACATACTTCATATAGATTCTTTAGTCATGCTGAATGAAGATACACGATTTAGGTACAAGATCATTAGAAGAAAACTATGAGAATAAATTGCAAAACAGACAGATTTATAAGCCGTATTCCCGCTAAATATAAGAGACCATAACGGTTGACGATTAAACTTGAAAATAGGTTAGTCGACAGGTAAAGTAGAAGAATAGTCTTGCTACCTTTTACGTGTTCCTTTATTTTCCACACATTACTAGGATCATGTTTTTCATGTTCTCTGAATGACTCTTGTGTCTCGTTTGTGTAGTTTATTGTAGATTTATTCAATAGTTAATGTAGTATCGGTAGCACACTTATGGTGCAGTGCATGTTTGTGATAGTTAAAACTTAAATAAAAAAATATCGGTAGCATACCTATGATAAATCATCACCTGCCAAACACCCTTGTGGTAACTTGCAGTGTAATATAACGCTCGAGATTTTTCTTTGAGTTAGTTCACCGTTTGAACTCCACAAACATTAAAATTTTATAGGAAGCTTAAAGAGACCATGAAAACTAACGCTACAATGCTAAAATTCAAAATTTAATTTTTCTACAACTTCGGGATAAAATGTATTCTCAATTGGGAGCTTGATGGGAAATATATTTATCCTCCTTTTTATGTAAACAAAACGGTCTGTTCACTGTTTTTCGAATCGCGGCCGAACTAGCTTAATTGAAGCAAAATAGGCATGTAAGCATGACGCGTCATCGGAAATAAATATTAAAATTGACTAGTATTATAACAACAAAAATTAAAACACAAGTACAATAATTGATCTCGTTTTGAAACGCCTGCCTCGAAGGGAAAATAAGCTAATGGTGAGTTTAAACCCAAATTGTCTCAAATTTGTGATTGAGTAAAAATCATTGCTCAAGCCATTTTAAGTAACAAAAAAATCCATACATGAGTCATGACTTATTTATTCATTTCCGATATCAATGTTTTCTAAAGGAAACACCAGGCTTCTGCTACAAATCTCTCCATTTGTGCACCTTTCTTTAGCAGTATTCCTGTAAAGAAATCAGAGAAGCATCCTTGTCACGCCGAACTAAGATCTTTTTTGTAGTTTTCATACAACCTCAGATCCCCCAAAGATATTAAGAAAAAATATGATCACAGAAGTTGTGAAAATCCCACAAAATGACCTAGAGAATATGTTAGTTCTTCTAAAAATTTAAAAATTATTTTTAAAGAAGTCCAAAATATTTAGTCAGCGAAATCACGTGTTTGGTGATAATTTTAAAAAGTAAATATTATCAGTCGTATTCTCCTATAATGCGAATTAAAATAAAGATTTGATATTCGTATATGCTTTACTATACTACATAATGTTTCCTGACAACCATGTAAGAAATGCAGTTTCAAAGTTGAAATAGGAGAAGCTCCAGAGAGAGTACATTTTCTGAGGATACCGTTCGTGATTCATGAAATTCCAATTGCCTATAGCGTCCGGTCAGCAAAAAACCATACCTCCACGCTGCGTGTATTCATCACAAAAACTCAGCATAACATCTCATACTCCTAACATCTTCTCTGTCCACTGGTACCAACCAAAATCCCTTGTATGTTTCTCCTTTCGCTTGCAGATTCCATCCTCATCGAGGTCTTTCTTAATTCAACCAACATCTATTCATATTTTTTCCTTAAATATTCTATAATTATTTAAGACATTTTCGGAAAGAATTAACTCAAACTATATTAATCCAAACAATGTAACACGCTGACGTAGTATGCCGTCCTGTGAATAAGTCTTGAAAAATATCAAATTTCGATATTTTCCGGTGCAGATGACTGCCTCTCGAATGGGCAAAATACAAAATTAACAACTGCTTGCCAAGAATACAATTCATTTAAAAGCAAATTCCACAGTTTTAAAGCGCATGACATTGCATGCTTCAACCATGTTAATGCTGTTTCATGCCGCCCTGCCATGCTTACCTTCTGAAGTTGCTCATGAATTCTCACTCATATAGCCATAGAAATCAATTGGATTGCAGTTCAATTGCTAATTATTCTCTCTTTTCGATGAGATGAATTCCATTCCAAAGGCATTCCGGGTGAGATAAAGCCGAATTTTGTCAATCACGTAGCGCCGGCTCAAGACCATTCTCTTTTTTTTATTAGAAAAAAGTAACGATAAAAAGAGGCTAAATTCATTTCAATCGCCTCATTAATCCCCCAGTTTAAGACACGGAATGGATAACTCGAAAAAAAGGCAAATTACCCTTTACAAGCAGACATACCGATTTAAAAAAAAGTTTCCATGGCACAAAAAATCTTAGGAGTCACTTGCGTTCAAAACAGATATGCAGGAGCTGCGAGAAATCGTAGCCGCTGCGAGGCATCCCAATGTTATCCGTCTCCACACTCCTCCATTACGTGCATACTTCGGCTCTGCTATCGTAATGGACAAAAAAACAACAGAAAATCGCTCCGTTAAAAATAAAATAAAATAAATGAAACAGACAAAGATAGGAAAGCATTTGGCTTTCGTCCCTCATGTCTTTCCTCCGTTCTTCGGCCTTTTAACCGTCGTTCGGACGCGAAGCGACGGACTCTGCTTTATTTATATCTTTTTATTTTATTTCGCAAGGGTGATCCAGACGTGACCGGAATCACAGGGATACACGAATAATCCGACGCAAGTGCGTCCTTTTCTTTTCCTTACAGCAGGGGAATCTCAATTCCCATGGCCCACCTACCATTCCCATAAGGAATATAAAGCGAGGAAAAAATCCTTGGGAGTCCGAAACAACGGAATGAGAGCTATTTGTAATCCACTCCAGCAAAAACCTGCTATCGTTTAAAGTAAAATCTCAACTATATAAAAGCACCTGCAGGCATGTCCTTATCACTGTGATTGTGTTTGTCCATTGCCATTCACTGCATTTACTGAAGAAAAATAATTCCAACAATGTGGGTGACCACGTCAGACAATACCGATGCTGAAATAGTTCGCGTGCAAGGAAGTAATGCATAGTTAAGATTCAATATTCTTTAAAATACCAAACTGAAAACGTATATGAATTTATAAACTGAGACCTCAGTTTACTCTCAACTACCAACTTGTACAACCAAGGGTACAGATTCATCTCAAAAACTGAAGCAAAAACCCCCATAATGCCAAATTTCCCCCTTAAAATTCTGTTATTCCTTTCGGCTACCTTGTTTTAAACTTGAATACCTAACAAATTTAAATACTCGTATCGTTAAAAGGTAATATTTGAAAAAAGAAAATATTATGCGCTGGAACAAATTATTTACTTTAATCCTAAAATTCGTATCCTATATCATTTTATGTTTAAAATTTTCTTTAGTTCCTTCTTTCATGAAAAAACTTTTACAAATTTAAAAAATCCCCTCCCCCGCTTCCAAAAACCATATTTACCATGCTTGAGATTACATTTGTTGCTCCCGTTGCCCAGATTTTAAATTTTATTCATTTTTTTCCACCTTTGTTAATAAAATATTTTTTTAATCCACCTCCCCCCAAAAATTCAGGGGCGTTATGTAACCGCCGTATAGGCACCCCTCTGAACAATCGAGATAGAATTATTAATATCAAGCCAATAAACACAAAATGTAGGAATTATAAATGAAAAATATTTAAAGGTACTGAATCAATACCTGGCTTTAAATGTACCATAATAATAGTGTTTCAAGTTTTTTCAAACTCTACGTTTTATTCTATCTTAATTTTTATTATTATATTTACTTTTAGAAACCTTTATAACACTTGAAATTACCAATAGCGATACGAAGCATTCCATGTTATGAAAATTAACGTAATTATGACGAATTGTACTGAATTACAATGCATATTAAAATTAAAAGTGATGCATTGTGAAACAAAGCACCTCATTCATCACCGCTGAAACCTTAACTATCACAGCTCTATGACCTCCAACAAGGGCTGAGGCCAAGGTTGGCTGTTATTAAAAGATGTCAGTCTCCATTTACGAATAGGTAAAACCAATTGGCAATATATGTTATACTTGAACAAAAAAGCATGTTCGATTTAGTGCAAAAACGAAAATAATAAAACTCGCGGATTTAACAATTTTGTGTGAAGAATTTTATTTTTAAACGAGTTTTTTCGCCATTTTTACGTTTCTTCACACTCAAGGCCTTCATATATTTACATTGCTGAGTTATTTACCTTAATTTACATGAAAAAGTTTATTTTTCAACACTGAAGTTTCTCAAGTCGTTGTATTATCTCAGTCTTTTTTCGATCTCGACAAAAATATTTCTTGAACCAGCCATACTAATTGACACAAAAAACACATCAAATGAGTGTCGTTACTCGCTAGCAGAGAGCAAGCATCCTTTGGCAACTAAGCATTCATAAAATATATTATTTTTCACTGTAAATAATGCTATTCTCCCATGGAAGTCAAAATACTTCCATCTTTGATACTTACAATGGCTTCGAAAGTAAAGCCAGAGAGACTTGAAGCTGGGTAGCAGATAGAGGAAAATGAAGGAAGGCAGGTGGGAATTTCATCGGAGAATATGAAAGCAACCCTGGGGAAAGCTTCGCTGCGTAAGACGTGGCTAGCAGGGATATTTAAAGGCAAAATTATACCATACTATATTATTGGAGCCTCATATGATTTTAGCGACCAATGGTAAAGTCTAATTTAGGGTGCCGTTTCTGCGCAGTATTTTTAGGAAATGTTCCGAAGTATACACAGACGGCACGAAGTGTATAAGAACAGATGACGTCCCTTTCCCTCTACATTTAGGATACAAACAATACGCATCCTTGGAATATCACTGAGGAAGTCCTATGGTGGTGTGGGTGGAATTTAAAATACTATCTGAGAACAAAAAGGACAGCAGCCGGTCCTTATTTTTGAAATAAATTTTCATCATCTCTGATTCATAAGGATATGAAATGAAACGAATAACGAATTCCTTAAGTCGATAGCTTTTACGCACACATTAATTTCTCCTCGCGATTCTCTGACTCATCTTTTAGATATGTGCTAGGCCTGAATCATCCGTACTAGACAGATGTAATCGACAATCGATGTATTAGCTATGGGGTTTTCTTGTCTCCATATGGTCCTATCACAGATTTCATATATCTAGTTCATTGACGCATCTCAAAATGTCTTTTATCAGTCGAATGACTTTTTGGATACTTTGAGGATTAATCTTACGCCATAGTTACCAAAACATTTCTTAGGATTCAGAAAAACTGACGGTCTGGCGCATTGGCCCGGTAAGCAAAGGACCGTAGTTCGATTCCCAGCTCAGGCCATTTTTTTCACGTGGCGAAAACAACTCACGAAATTAAAATTTACAAATTTGTGCAACTAATACTAGGGAAAAAGGGAAACTTCAACTCTATTTTTTCGCGTGCATTTACACTTTTTTGAGTCACATTGACTAAAAATGGCATCAAACATACCGAACATGCCTCATACATATCAAAACTGAGGAGAACTATGTGTTTATAATGAAACATTCGGTACAAACTAAGGAACTTTTATTAGGAAGCATCCACATGAAAAACACATGTGCTGATTTTTTAATCAAAATATGGCAGAGGAAGTAATAATATTCTATTACTTCCTAGTTTTGTTTTCTAATATCAATATAAAAAATCTTTTTATTACTTAAAAACAGTGTTTCTTCAATTGCCCTTTTAAATTTTTAGCTCCAAAAAGGACAAGGGAAGGAATTTTATCCTTTAACGATTTTAAAATAATACTATTTGATAACAAATGTTGGTAGAGTCGCTTCCTTGAGTGGATAAATTTATTTAGTAAATTGACTGGCATTAGTGCAGCACCGTCTCTGTTGACTTGACTATTTATAATAAATAACAAATTCGTCGTAAACTTTTTACACTACTGTGCATCGTTTACTTAACATTGGGGCGGTACAAATTTTCTCTTTAAATCTAAAACGGGAAGAAATGTAAGTGAATGCAGCTTTTACAAGGCTTTTAAACCGACTCCATCTGTCACAGTGGAGGATAGCCGAGTAAAAAAAAATCGCCTAACATCCCTCTCATCTCTTGACAGTTGGGTTTGTTTCCCGTTTCGTTGACTCCCGCGTGGCGAATGCAGCCGAATGCAGCTAAAGGGTTCGATCGCAAGGGGGCGGAGGGGAATGGGGGACAGGGGGGGGGGAGGAACGACTCTCTGTAAAGCGCACCTAAGCACCACAGCTACTCTCCTCCCCGCCCCGTTTCCTCCGCCTCTCCGGTTGTTTCGTTGCCCTCGGGAGGGCATCAATCGATAGAGAGACCGAGGGGTGGGAGGGGTGAAGAGAGCGGGGATGGGGACACACGCTCTACGCTGTTGCCTTCTCTCTCCCCTCCCCTCTCCGCTGACATGTTGACCCAGACTCCAGTGCAGGAGGGGTGTGGGAGGTTGAGGCCATTTGAGGGCCGCGGAAAGAGACGGGGGTGGGGAGGAGTAAGGAGCTAGGGATGAGGGAGGTTAAGGGGTTAGGTGAGAGAGTCTCGGGAAAAGGTCACGCCGAGTGGCCAAGAAGGGGGCACTCCACGAGAGCCAACCGTCAAAAGGCCCCCATTTTTTTTAACTGCTGCTGCCGAAACACAATAAAGTTTCGTCGAGACAGAATAAAAACATTTTCCAAGGCTGACCGAGGACTCTTTTGTCCAGCAATCACAATTTACGTTCGTGTATTTTCATGGTTTTAATTTGATATAAGGCCATGACCACCGATGGATTGTGTTTACACGAGCAAACTGATGGCCTATGATACTAGTTATACAAATTCTCAGCTTACGTAGAATAATATAATGGCTACGTCTTTGGGATGTGAAACTAAAGCAAAATTTACTTTTGAGCGAAGCATCGCTTTTTGTCTCATTGTGAATAGGATAACTTCATATTTTCAATAATACTAATCTGCCGGACACTTACTACAGGGATTTTCCACATAATTGCCTAATCAAATGAACTCTTTTTAATAGAGCATGGAACAGCTGTCCACTGCGGACATACAGTTAAAAAGAGTATTTTTGACGGATTGATGGCGTCCAAAATGACTCAGTTTGCATAGTTCATATTTTCTTCAATTATTAAAAAAATGAATGCATCATCCATCTGGATACTTTATAAAATCGCCAAAAACCATCGCTTGTTATGGAATTTTCAGGACCTTATAGATAACAGTAAGTAAAACTAAGCCTGAAATGTAAATACATAAAGAATTCAAAGGAGTTTAGAAAAACTAGTAAACTGGAAAATTGCGTCCATCGATAAACTTTTAAGAATATGCCTAATTTACAAAACATTTAAAAAGTATATATTCCAAAGCTTTATTGAAAGTTAATGATATGAAAAATCATTCAAGTTTATACGCCTTTTATGCTATATCGTAATTCAACCAGATGTATTAACTTCATGAAGAATGTGTAATTGTTTTCATGTACTAGACTTATCGTTTTAGATATTTACGCGAGAACAATGCGAAAGATGCTTACTTATGCGTATGAAAACACTTATTTCCGTTTTATAAGAGATTTGAGGAGTAAAAAAATGGATCTTTATGTGACTGTAGAGTGGCTCGTAAAATAGAAGGTGCAGTCAAATTTCGTTTTTCTTACTACAATTCGTCGAGTAAAAACGTTTTCACGAATTATTGTTAATACTTTAGATATGTCAAGAATCTTCAGATGAAGAGAATACAACTGATTAAAACTTGGCAATGTCCACTAGATTTATTGTAGGTACGACGCGTTTCGACGCTTATGCACCATCATAAGGTACGTCTTCTTCTACGAATCGTCAGGTGATAAACTTTGCCAATAGTATTAGTCTTTTCATAGTTTTGACATGACTCAAGGCATTCAACCATGCTGGAACGTAGTTAAGAACCACAGAGTTTACAGATGAATCCAAATTCGCCTAGAACATTGTCATGGGATTAGTTATCAGATCTGCGTCTCCAATTTGGCACTTAAGGTTTAAAAATAATCCAATTCTCTGTATGCCTACAGTTAGGGCAAGTGTAATATGAGAATCAAGGAAAAAATCATCACTTCAAGAATTCTATTCGGTAGTTTCATGACATTGACTCAAAATAATAGCTTATTACTCAAGTATGGAGAAAGGCTCATTGCCTTCATTACTCGGTGCACACACTCCAATGGGTGTTTAGGACTTCTGAAGGGGGAACATGATTGCGGAGGCGAGCCAAGTAATTTACTGGCCTAACTCATAGGAAGCAGCAGGTGGTGTCAAAGAATATGCTCGGCTAATTTCAGATCGAGGGCAGGAAATGAATTCGGGTGGAGCAGGGAGGATTTGAGGGGGCTGGAGTAGAATGGTATTGGATCGCATTTGCCGAATATCGACCACTACGACTCGAATCACAGCGAATACATGTTTGCACATAAATATAGTTCGCTGTAATTACCGTCGCGGCGCCACTTCCCACATTAGGCATAGCGTTATCTGACTCAGAGTGGATAGCAAGGGGAAACTCGCATAATATTGGGGTAAACGCTGTCTTTCGATTGATAAAAATGAACGATAATAGAACTGTAGACTGGGATTACGAATTGCAACAGATTTTTCCCATAGATTCAGCATTTCATCTGTTTAACAAAACGAAAGAGGATTGAGCTTTGGTGGTGCCCTAAATACTTGAATGAAATCACGATGCTTGAGGTCAGATAACCATCAGTCTACATCTGTAGTCATTCAACATCAAGATTGGTTGCAGCACGTTAATATCTTCTCCCATTGCATTAATTCCTTCAATTCTCCTTCCTTGGGGAACTTTTAATACTTCTCCCAGGAATAACGGGGATCGAGTTGGTGACGGGTGGCTCTAAGAGTACTCGCCTACCACTCGGACGGCCAGGGTTCAATTCCCTGCAGTGGAGGATGTTTTTCAGAGGAATCCGATCCCTACTTGAGTGCCTTGTGGATGACACTTCAAGTACAGTACTCCGTCTGTCGGATGAGACGTTAAGCCGTGGTTATCCTGGCGCCTTTCGTTTAGAGCAGGCTGATTCCGACGCCGGGTTTCTATCCACCCTTCCTCCCTTACCTATCCCTAACGGCGCAAAAGACCTTAGATGTTGGTCGCCTCCCAAATAACCTATTCTATTCCAGGAATAACGGCTGTAGAGAAGATTTTAAGACGAATTCAGTCACTCCTCAGTGTGCCGAATTGGGTACACTTTTCTTTCTCTAAGTCACGGGGCACAAAAGTATTTGAGCTAAAATGGAAACTTGAACATGGTGGAAGGACGTCATAATAAATAAGTTAAATATTTGTGACTTCCACAATTTATTTAATATTAGCGACCGGTTTCGGCTATTCAACAAATTGTGGAAGTCACAAATTTTTATCTTATTTATTAGTATTTGGGCGAATCACGAGGCTTTTCTTAAATCCAAGGATTGCACCAACCGAGGATATTTTTACCGCCCCTTCATTTGTAAAATAATGTAACCATCAGTAACCTATTCTTTCACCATTCAATTTACAATTTACTTTTAATCGTTCGTAATGACTATTCAGTCTCTCAACCGGGTAAAACCCTGCATTTATGCCAACGTTTTGATTTACGAGTCATGCATCATCATCAGGCATTTTGCGAGTCTTTGTCATGTGGGCAAACTCTGGGAGAGAGTGGCGAAGGAAGCAATCGAAATCCAGCTGAAAAAGAATGCCGACAACAGTCACGACGGACTTTCCCTGAGTAATTCTTGTAAACCCTTTTTAAAGAGTATCCAAGGAGACAAAGAAGTAGACAAACAGCCTCTACCCCCGGCCAAGAGTATAAAATCCGGCCCATTTGAAAATCACGACAAGCCCTGATTTTGACTTGATGCCCTATACACTTTGTACAACGAAATGCAGGTAAAGATGGAGAGTTTGACCGGTTGATAACCCAAAGAGTCTTCACAAAACCGTTTACATCGGGGAAGTGTCAGATTTTTATCTTATTTGATCACTTTCTCTCACAACCATCATGTCACCACAAGTGCCAACCCATTTCTGTTTACCAGTGAAAATATACCTTGGGCCAGCTGATTAAAAGCAGTTGGAAAATAAACTAGATAACAAAGAAATTATTGTATGTGATAAGGAGCGACAAGCAAAGGCGCAGGTTTTGGTCGATAATAAGCGTATTGATCAAGCTGATTCCTTTGGGTACTTATGAGGTAAAATAACGAGAGATGGGCGAAGTAGGGATGAAATAAAGAATAGAATAAGTCAAGCCAAAAGTGCTTCCAACAAAAAAATTTAACTATTTACGTCCCGATGTAACAGCTTGTAAATAAGGAAGACGCTCCTTAAAACATATGTATGGAGTGTAATGCTCTGCGGGTGTAAGACATGGACTCAAGGCGTAGAAGAGAACAGAAGAATTAACTCGTTTGAATACTGGTGCTAAAGGCGCATGCTAAGAATTGGATGGGCTGAGAAGGTGACAAATGAAGAAGTTCTGCAAAGAGTAGATGAAAAACGCGGCCTGGAGAAAACCTGTGTTCAGAGACAAATAGAGCTTATTGGACACCTACTGAGACATTTAATTGAGGGTAAAGTTAAATGAAAGCGATGAAAGAAAAAGGAAGACCTCGTCTGCAATATTTGGGACGGATAATGAAGATAGTGGGATGCGAAACCTATGCGAAAATTTGAAGAGGAAGGCAGGTGCACGTGAGTGTGCTGCAAATTAATCGACAAATTAAAGATCAAAGAAGAAGGGCAAAGAAAATGGTTGAGCACTTTATCTGGTGAACTTTAACCAACACGGAAGAAAAAACTAACTTTTTTAACTAAATTTGTGATATTTTACTGTCTTAGTTTTGTTTTCGACATTGCTTAGTCTTCAGGTGACTACGTCCTTGCTTGAAGATGACACAAAGTGTGGAAACCAAGGACGTAACAATACCATATCAACAGTGGATTTAACAAAACTATTTTAATTCCTCCGCAACTGGATTAGTGAGAAAAACTTTAAATCATATTCCCCACCACTGAAGTGCTGCGTCAATAAGTTACAAAAGGAGAAAACGTTTAAAGATACCAAAAAATGTTTCATTGATCACATTATTCTGACTGTATGTCAATCCTGTACGAGAGTTTTCACAGTGTACAATGAGTTTAAACCATCGGACAAAAAAACCAATCGGAGTCTTAGGTATCCACGTGTTTGCCATTTAAAAAAAATGTAGTGCGTAGTTTTTCATCACAGATATCAATCTCGTTGCTGTTGCCAACACCTAACTGGGTGAAATTTTCTTTACCAAAAAGTAATTTCTCTTGGCTAACTATTATGTTTCTTGAGGTAAATAATTTAAATATTTTTAAATTTATTACTGGTTATAAAAAGTAACAATTCATCAAAAATTGGGGGAAATTTCAATTGACATATGATAAATAATGTGAATAACGTACATTTCCTTTATCAAATCCAATATTTTGATTGTGTTTACAGTTGAATGTAATTACTTTCATTTATCGTTTACAGAAAGTGGAAAATATGTATCGATTCCTTAGGTGGTTAACTGAAGTCTTGTAAGTGTACATATACAGCTATTGAGTTTTATTCCAAAAAAGGGCGTGAGCACAAGTCGGATTCTTAGAATAAGTAACATCCTGATGGAATAATATTCTTATTATAACACAGTTTGTACAATTGCTCCATTCCACTAAATACTTATTAGGAGGAATAAATTATATATAGCAAAGTTACATATGTATCATGTGTATAAGTTAATCATAAAAAGGTTTACTTACAGAATGACATCAATGCTAATTTAGGGCTTTCACTCACCTGAAAGGAGAGAAAAAGAGAATGAATAAAAATTTAGGAATATTTAAAAATGTTCGAGAACTGGCTTATCGTATTATAGGTTTTATAGATCTTATCATCATTCATGATTACAACAGAAATTAATATCATGGAAATTGCGGAACTATTTCATAAAAATTTCGAAGATAGCAAAATGCTACATGTATATATAATAAATTCCCTCTCTAATAAATTAAGTAATTTCTCCTGTTCCTTGTATCCTTAGATGAGATAGAATTTTGTATGGTGACGGTAAAGGGTGCCGTGCCTCACTCTACGGCCAAAGACGACACTTAACATTACAAGTGAGGGCCTGTAGCTGCCAGAATTGAATTCTATCTTTTATTGACGTAATTAATCACCGTTTTATAGAGTTGAGTGGTCTACCCCTCTCCATATTACCAGCGGAACTTTAACATGACACCATTTCGTGAGCTTTCATTCATCAGTCTCCTACCCATCAAATTATCTTGCATGGAGCAACAATAATGGATCCCACCAGTCTATATCGAGGAGTCATTTGATCGCGCAAGCCCTTCCACCACGCAACGTTATAGTTGACACACTGAATCAATAACGCAATATACTATAAAGCTAATTTTGTAGCCTTATATAACAGTACAATATATTTTTTCTAAAAATATCAAAATGTAGATGTCATAATGTGTAGAATCACGTAGAAAACACGTGCGTAATGTGTATTAAATTTCTCTAAGTGGCATTTAATTAGTTTTTCTTTTCCAACAAAAAGTAAATGATAAGCAATGGTTTGGCAGGGTCGTTGAATAATTTTTCTCCAGCTCCAGAGGTCATTGGACCGCGCAAGCCCTTTTGAAACGACAAGGTTTCCTCCCAAACTGTTTATAAGTGACGTAGAACATAAAAAAAGCTTTTTTTTTCCTTTAAAGCCATCATAAAAATACTCGGAAAGAGATCAATACAATTAACGAAATAGCGGCAATTATATGCTTATTTAATAAAAACAGCAATTGCAACCATGAACAATAGCTTTCTGAATATTTTAATTGAGAAAAACATAACAAAACTAACGCATTGGTATTTGTTCATAAAAAGCTTTTTTTTAATCTCCAGATATATTTATTTTGCATACGCTCTGGTTTTTGTCCACCATTTCTCCACCAGGAGATGTGATGATTCTTGAACCTCTCTTAGGCACGTGCCAGCCAGTCAGTCTTTTTACAGCATCGTCAGAAAAAAGACTTTAAACTGATCCAGTGCGTTAGTGTAGTGGTCTTGGTTTAATTGACCTGACCCATCAAACGTGGTAGACATAATGCAAGTTATTTGTGCCCAAGTGCCCACTTTGCCCGTAATTATCATTTTTCTGAGTACAAAAAAGCTTATGTCCAATCAACAGATCTGCAAAAACAATCCTGGAAGTTGCTCGGGTAGAACTGTCATGATAACAAAGTGCGCATTCCAACAACGGTTATCGAGTTTTTCAACGAAAAATGTGTATCATTGAGATTTATATGATATTGATTGTGAATAATTGGTTGATAATAGCATGTAAGAGCTATTAATTTGCTGATAGTATCATTCCGTGAACGGTCGAAACAAGAAGCAACGCTTAAGGAACGGAGTTCAAAAGTGAGCAGGATGGAATGGGCAGGTTAAAAACAAAATATATGACGACAAAGTAAGTAGAAGGTCTATCTAATAAGCTTAGGAAGAAGCAAGGCCTACCGTTTCGGAATTTCAAATACCTCGGGATAAATTTT
Organism: Ceriagrion tenellum; assembly: GCA_963169105.1. Taxonomy (NCBI): domain Eukaryota; kingdom Metazoa; phylum Arthropoda; class Insecta; order Odonata; family Coenagrionidae; genus Ceriagrion; species Ceriagrion tenellum. Next base: position 144,455,417 of record OY720640.1, on the reverse strand, counting down.
CAGAATTTTGGAAAATTGGAAACTTAAATAAAGCACAAGATAAATTGTAGGTGGCTGAACTAGATAAAAACCAGTGGAGTACTAAGTGATTGGAAGGTGAGCAGCTAGATGAAAGGAAAGCTGTTATCTGCAGGAAAGCAGGTTCCTGGCAATCCCTGCTATACTTAACGGGGCGGAAACATGGCCAATTACAGATTTCCAGGAAAGAAAGCCCAAAATCGCTGAAACGAGGATGGTTTGCGGAACAGGTTGTAATCTACTCATTCTGGTTCCGGAATTGTTGAACTGCATGTTCGACGCGTTCCCGGCGGTTGGGTGCATTTGTTTTACTACAATATGGCATGTTTTCGTTTGGCGGATGTTTTATTCCTGTCATGGTATTTTAATATTTTCATGCTATATTCACAGTAAATTTTGATATATTAAATAGGGCGCATTCCCCCACGTTTGTTGGAGTGCGCTGAGAAATTCCGACCGCGTATACATTCGCATGATTTATTTATATTATGTAAGTTTAACAATACGTAGAAATCTCGAAAACAAAAAATTTCCAGAAGGATAACAATTGGTCGCAGTGTGTAATTTTAAAAGGAGGGGTGGACGAGCCGATGGGTTTTTCATTGTTTAGATGGCTTGCAACGAGTTACCACGCTGAGCTAGGAATTGGACGGGGGGCATTGTGTCGACCGCCTGCCACAAATAACCACGATAATCCGAATATTGGAGGACGATTATCGACGGAAGGTTTTTTTACTGAGTTTTTTGTGGGAGTTAGTACTGAGGGGGAAACAGCATCGACAGGTCAACGGTCGCGAGAGTAAGCAGGGACTAAGGGGTGTCACCACGACGCACGAAGTGCCGTTTAGTACAGCAAAGAAGGTCCGGACGCGTCAGAGGAGAGGAGGCGCATGCATGGAGCCTTGCACTTTGTTTTCACCACAAGCAGGTTTGCTGGTTGTAAAGATGTTTGGTGGACTGATTTTTACGGTAACTTATTTTAACCTGAAAGGCTGGGGTTTGTGGTTGTTCACATTTTTTGAGGGGTGTTAAATTATATGAATTTATGTGTTGTGTGGAGGTGATGGGCATAGTGTGTCACAGGGTTGTTTATAAATGTTGATATATGATGCAAAGGGTGTTTATTTATGTTCTGTTTACGTAATATAGTGATTTTTTGTGGTGTGTGGTAAAATAATGCGAAGTAAAACAGGGAGCAGGTTTCATCGTTCATTGTACTTTGGTATTTACCGAGTAACGCAATAAATTGATACCTGTGAGATAGTGCCCAGCAAAAGAGTACGTGTCATTCCATTTTCTTTCATTACAAGGTGGTGACAAAAAAGATTAAATTAAAAATGAGTGTATTTGAGGAACGATTAAAGTTGGACGCATTGGCAAGCAGATAGAGGGATAGACACGTAGGTGGCATAGACACGCGCAGAGCTGGGCAGAGGACTCTGTTAAGAAACGAGTTGAGAACACGGCAGTTGGTGGGCAAGGGAAGAATGTAAGACCAAAGATGAAATATAAAGACAAAGTGGTGGATGACATAAAGGAGAAAGGCTGATGAATAGTTGAACCTAAAGGCAGAAATTTATGAAAGATAAGGATTAAAGAAAGGAAACCAACCCCGTTGATATTGGATAAGGAAGGGGGAATAAAGGAGAAGACTAGTCGTGCATTACGTTTTTGTACAACAAAAAAACATGTACTGAATTTGAAGTATAATGAGCTAGAACTTGATTTTCTAAAAGCATTTTAGCGACATTATTATCCATGTTGACGTCAATCATAGTAATATTGTTCTGTTAAACAAACGAGAAATATTATCTACCCTCCTATGTTACTTCTTAATTGATCGGCCAGTATGCTCCTGTTCCCGTATTTCTCTCTCTCCGTATCCCGTATTGATATAATTCTGCATTCACGTCTTTGAGTCATTTAAGGCATCTCACGGGAGACATCACATCTGTCGTGACCATCCGTATAGTCCCCTTAGGGCTTCTAGGGACTCAGGATAACACGGGACGCATGCTGCACGCATCGGTAACGTGCGATGGATGCGATTGACTTAAAACGACGGATTATGCGAGTGCCCGTGGCGTCTGCCATTGGCATCATCATATATCTAGTAAATAGAATAAGAATTTCCAACTTCTCACAAAACAGCCATATATAATCAAAAGTCACTCTACGATGGAACCAATGAAAATACAAATTAAATACTGAAACACTAAAAATATAAAACAGTGAGCTTTTGGTCATAATAAAATTTGAAAATTCAGACAGCTCACCAAATTCAATTACCTCTATTTGTTTCTCGAGTCCTTTATACTTAATAATGATTGATAATAAAAAAAGTATTTTTACAGCAATTATAAATGCGTTCTGGAAAATATTATAAACACGTCTCTATCAGTCTTGGAATAAATGAAACAAAAGTGAATCTTACTATAAAAAATGCCATTTTTCATTACCGTTAGTTAACTCTATGTTATAGGTTGAGTATATACAAGAGTCGAATAATTGGTTTTCACACACGGTCATTATGAACAAAGCTGCAGCTTAATTTAAGGAAAAGCATTTTTACCCAAGCTTTTTTCAATAATTACGTGGGGATGTAAAACTTTCTGAAGATGCCTTTATTCATTGACTTTGCTAACTTGCTACAATTATATCGTTCTAAGGCTAAAAATATACATTTCAATTGCTATACCAATAATGGACGTTATAAAAAATGCGCAACTTTTGATGGTGACATAGTGGACTAAATTGAAATCCAATATAGATATTCAACAATTTAAGCATACATTTCTGTATGTGTATGTTATGCTATCCTGGAACATAATGGAGTCCCTTCTCGGTATATCAATATGGAATTGTATAAGTAAAGTTTTGCTGAGGTTTATTCGGTGCAACGAGTTTCGATGCGAGCTAGCATCATCGAGCAACAAGATCAAACCTTGAATCGAAATCGGTCGCACCAAATAAAATTCAGCGGAACTTTTCTAGTTCATTTCCTTATTGGTCCATTATAAACACTTGTTTTGTTTCTTTTGAAGCTTACGTAAGCTTTGGAACTGGATCAGATAGTATTTCATAAAAGAAATGAAAGATTCACAACTCGTCAAAAAATGTTCCGTGTTAGCGTGTGTTTGCTTCTTAGAAAAATCTGCATTGCAAAATTGTTGAGGGCTGAAATGTAAAAACCAACGTCAGAACAAATAGAAAAAGGTAAAAAATACTTCTAGATCTGCGAACCATATTTACATAATTTTTCTTACAATTAGGAATATCAACAGAGGCAAAAACGATGCCAAAATCATATGCCCATAACGTTTTTCCTCTCGTCAAACAGGAAACGAATTAATCGGTAGACATGTTAAGCCAAATCCAATGACTTTCTTTTCCATTTTAACACTCGTAATGAAAAGCAAAGAAATTTAGGAAGTAGAACAGGATCAAGCTTTTTTAAATAACTGTTGAGAAGCACTTCTGGCCGCGTTTTCTGCAGGAATGGCGTGCAGAAAAACCCCTTTTATTAACTCTTCTCCCTCCTTTTACTCCCCGCTCTCCTACTTTTTCCCCTATATAACATCCATCTAACTATGAAATCCATATGGTAAATGCTTGGTAAAAAATATTTTAACCCAAGATAGATAAATTTCCAAATTCACCATATAAGATAACCATTCGACTTTTTTACGATCAATCTTTAAATGTAAATTTTAATGAAGTTTTATGATTTTTGGATCAGGTTTATTATATTAACAGGAAACATAGGATATAAATAGAAGATAATATATATATAGTAAGATAATCGAAAAAAATATTTATTTGAGTTTTTATTACTAAATTACAAATCATAAATGGCACATGTTTCTTTGAAAAAAATAAGGCACCTGGATTTACAATATCTATATTAGCAATTATTATCTAGAGAATTGTTTTTATTTTCTTCAGTATTATAAAAAGAAGTTATAAAATCTATGAAAACTATAAAATGACTGCAAAAGTCAACTGTATATTCGCCACAAATGGGAACTTAGCAACTATTGCAGTTATTATTTGTCATGCACCTTTTTTTGTAGGAACACAAACTACAGCTTTTTATTTTCCTTGTTGGGGCATTCTCAGGTATCGGAGGAGTTTCAGAACCGGATGATCCAGGTATTTGACCTTGACCTTTAGCCCTCTCTTCTGGGTTCAAACCCAACACCTCTCTTATTTTGTCTTTAGTTCTTCGACGCATTGTTGGTATTTCATTTCGATGTTTTTGCCATGGTTTAACTAGTTTTTCATGTAATTGTTTCATATAATCTTTTCGAGTTAAAGTTCAAAATTTGGAGACCAAGACGTCGTGACAATAGAGGATGTAGGAGTTCATACCCGACATACTGAGCATATTATAGAGCATGCACATGGGCCATCGGTTGGTTTTACGATTGCATGACATGCTTGAACACATCTGATCAAATGCATCCACGCCATCTTTTGTATCCTTGTAAATTTCTAATTAGTTAACATGAGTAATACCAATTTCTTGGTTAAGCGTCATGCAAAAGTAAACGGTTGGTAGGTTTTGCAATTGGGGAAGTGAAGAGAAAACGATAAAGTTCACCTGTCACAAGAGCCGTGAATTTAGGCTACACGTTGCACACTATGTGATGCGAGGTTGCGCACACTTCGGGAAACAACCTAAACAGTTCCCTCCAACTTAATGCTTGGCTTATAGAGACTAATTGTGAGGTGCGGTTCTAGGGTCAATTTTTTTCAATCCTGAGAATTTCCAATCCAATCGCAATGTTTGGAAATTGTTTGTTTGTTTATGGGAGTGTTGATAACGCTTTTGCCTTCAACCTTATTTCAGATGAGCGGTGGAATGAGAGTAACCTTCTTCGAGAACGACTCTTCCTTGGAGAAAATGATCGCCGTGATCGACGGGTTATCTCAAGAGTATAAATAAATAGTTTATCCATTAGTGCCAACATTGATTGATTACTGTAATGCCACCGGAAGTTGGTTTATAAACAAAATGTCAGAACTCGAAATCATCGGAAAATTCGTTGAATTTTTATGAAAAAATTGGATTCCCACAAAATACTCGTACTCAAGTATACCTTAATACAGAGTAGCTAATAAATGGTTACCATTATTTAAATTAATGGCAGTATTGTCTCTAAATGTGGGCGTATGGGCAAAATTTTGGATCTCTTAAGTCCCTGGGAAGGAGTTTGAATTTCAATAACTCTATTTGACCAAGACAATCAATGGAAACTCATAGCCTTATTAATTAATAATAATAATGAAAACCTTTGAGAAAGTTGCCACTGATATGGCCTAAGATTATAATATGTACTTATTTGTTTGATTTAAATCCAAAGGAAGCAAAAGAAGAACCTGCTAAAAGCATTGAACATTGACTATCCAAAATAATGTAAAAAATGAATAAGTAGTTAAATAGGCTCGCAATTTGTTACGGACACACTACCACGAAGAAACGAAGTTCCAATTTATTGTATATTTTTTGTGAGACGATATTTCAAGGCTACTTTATAATAGATATCAAAGCATTCAAGCTATATCGGGTGGAGTATAAACTAAAATGTTGTATTTCATAGTAAATTAATATTATAATTGTAAAGTAGCAATTCTGAGAGTACCAAGGATGTTAAACGCATCATTTTTCTATTGTGTGTTCTGAGTAACTACGTCATCTATCACTTGCTGAGAATGGAAAAGAAATTTTACCGTTCTACTTTGAAAAAGACGAAACAAGTGGGGTTCTCTTTTATAATTAACGCTATTAAGGATGAAAAAAGTCACTCGAGGGGAAAAAGCAGAAAAGAGGAGCAAATTACATTATGACCAAGCAACACAATTCGAGTCCAGCTATACTCACAATTTCCGCGCTGGATTCCACAAAGGAAATAAAAAAAGATGACGAGGAAGGTACAAAGATCCCGGAGCAAGGATCCCATGCATCAAATCATATTCAAGCAAAAAGTTACTTAATGAAATTGAATTTCCAAGAAAGAGGAAAAAACATGAGAGAAATCACTCGAAACAATTCTCCACCCGAGTCGAGAGAAAATTTGCGTCGCCATCTCGCAATGACCCAGGCGCTGTGATAAAAAAGGATGCTTGCTTATTGCAATTAACCTTTAGAAGTTAAATTTACGGCACATGTCATTACTTGAGTCTACCTATTTTTACACCAAACTGCCTCAAATTTCAGCTTTTCGTAGAATAACAGCATGGCTTAGTACAACATGGCGCAACCAAGAGCTAAGATGGACTGAAGCCGTGTAGTTAAAGAGGAAAAAAACTCCTCTCGTTTCACTGAATTCATATCGTACGTAAACTCCTAGAGACCATTATAACGGTTCGTAAAAATCAATTTTCCAATTTTTAGAAGTGTATTGTCATCACAAAACCACATATATAAACCTTTGCTCTCGACGTTTTTACAAAAATAAGGATCTGTGAAGGCTTCCACGAAGATATGTTATAAGGAGGATAGTTTTTTGGGTCTCCTTCCGCGTTTATCCATTTTACCTAAAAAATGGATAGACGCGAAAGGAGACCCGAAATATCATTCTCGTCATCAAAAGTAAGGATCATTATAACCTTAAAAATGCAGTCATTTTGTCATGCTCCATCGTCCTCAAGAAAAAACAAAGAAATAATATTGTTAATATTTTTTGTCCCACAAAATCTCGCATTGTAGTTAATTGAGGGATTCTTCTTAGTAAGGGTCAAAAGTGTGGTCTTGAAAATTTGTGCTTCCTCATATACCTAAATTGGGATGGTTAAAAAAATAAAGCGTCAAATATCCACGAATTTTTGCCAATTTTATTGCATCTTATGTCAGAATGATTCAAGTAAGAATTCATTATTTTTTCCTTTCCATTCCAGAGAAAGTCTTTCATCACGGCGAGCAGCTTAATTCTGGATTTAAAATCACCATTTGAGTGCCTGTAGCCTATGAAGGAAGTTTTTCTTGATGGAACATACGAATGAAAGAGTGCCAATCCACTTATATTAGCTGTTTTGTTTTTTTTTTAATATTTCTTTCCAGTATAATTACGTTTGCAAAAACCCCATCTTTATGTCTACCGCTATTTATCCAATTAATAAACTTCTCCCAGCATACGCCACACTCTCGGTCCTCCTACTTCACCCTTAATATACTGGGTAATAATCACGTGAATCACCAGAGAGTAAGGCAACCTTTGCAACAGATTTCTTTTTACGCCCCCCTCCCACACTTCTTTCCGAATAAATTTCCCCTTTTTACAAGCCTATGTTCCCCTGCCTATCCACCCAAAAATTGGTTTGTTCTCCAAACCCCCCAGCCTAATGGCGTTGGTTGCTATCGTAGCTATCAATAAATATCATGTAAACAATTGTACCTGAGAATGCAGCAAGCTGCAAGTTGCGTAATAAATTAATAAGTAATGATGGAAAAGTACAAAGCATGTTTTAATATGGATTCAAGTACATTCACCGCCCTGATATATACATTTCAGAGAGAGTTCAAAGCGCACCAATATTTTTGAATTCATGAATACCTATTTATATACATTCACAAATCACGAATTATATATACAAATTCACGAATGTGACAATGAAATAAAACAAGTATTAGGGAGTAATATATAACAACGAGCGTGATGCGCCCGCTCCCAGCGGGCTTCCCCCGCTCTTTTCAATGCAGGTCCACAGAGGGATAGGCGCGTTTCTAATTTTAAAATGTAGAAAAAAAAGGCAGGGTCTTATGTACAAATTTAATTGGAATGTTCATGTACAAATTGAGGTCAGAGGACCTCTTTAAACAGAACATTGGAAGTCATTACACTATCCTCTGTTAATACTTGTAAACACCAAGGTTAGATGCACATGTTGACTCATACTTACGTATCAACAGGAGACTTGAATGTGGAATCAGCCGCATTTTGATAAAAGTTATTTAAAGAATGCGAGATATTGTTGCAAATGAACAAATGTATCAGTTTGTGCGCCGTTAACGTCAGGAATATTTACCGGTTTACCTCTCGAACATTCCACCATAACCAAGACACGAAAACAAAGAAAAGAGGGTGCCAGAGAAAGAGAGACAGAAAATGGTTCGCCAAAGACTGAGTACGTGTTGAGTCCAAGACCTTTCTGTGTTAACTTGAAATAATATGTTGAAAGCGCGTTATATTGCAAAAAATATAATGTTGAAAGCGCGTTAGATTGCAAAAAATATAATAATATGTATCTGAAACTAAATTGGTATCAATTAAATATCCTGAAATAAAGGTTTGCTCTGCACCATGGAGCAAGTGCGTGACGTCAAGATGGCGGATCGCCTCATCCCCTAAGAGAAATATCAAGGGCCATTTTTTAAAACCAATTTTAGGAAACAATAGCAATATTTAGGAAGTAAGATATGCCGTCGCATGTTCTCTGATAAATTCTGTGCATTTTGGTACCTCATTTGTAGAGTTTGGTTGCGTATAAGTTGAGAAAAAGGTATCTATACAGTAGAAATAATATAGGAGATTATGAAGATTAGGCTACTTAAGAACAATTAACAATATTTAAGACATTGCAAACACCATCGGAAAGAGCCATCTACACTATAGCTTAATAAAATCGATATTTACGTTTGATTAATCGCTGTTTGATTCTTATGTAAGATTGGCCCATTTTACAAGCAATACTTAGAATACAATGAAGCATTAAAGCGTTTAAGTCATTACTTTGTGGAAATATGGCATATAATAGATGGTGTGAATGAAAAACTCCATTGAAATTGAAACAATGTCATTACTCTTCCACAGCCGGCTGAGTAAGCTTGTTCCATCTCTATCGGCTCTTCTTTCGCCCACTCCTTGTTATTTAGTTGTTTCTAGTTATTTTAAATTAATTTTATGGATACTATATTACTATACAGTCATATCATGTAAACTATGAATTACGACGCATTATTCCCTTTCGCGAACTTTCATAGTTTTCCGCATGGCATTGCATTTTCGTTTCAACTACATTGGACAACAAAGCCTCTAACTAACTAAAGACTAACAGCACCTTCCACAGCTTCTAGAATAACCAAAAATCGTTCATTGGGGCAAAAGTTTTGTACCTGAAGACGATATAGGAACATATAAAAGTTAGTAGTCAGAAACTCGAACCGATAGAGTGAAACTAGAAATGAGAATATTGGGTTGAACATACTAAATTCTATTTCGCATCTTTTATGAGATTAATCCAAATAAAAATCAGGGATGAAAAATATATTTTTTTAATTTTATAATATTTTTTCAATTTGTCACAAGAAAATATGCAAAGTTCATTAAAACACCGACAATTTTGTTTTTATCAAAGTAAATAACAGACATACGATAATCGAAATGCAAATGTATTTTAACAAAATTTGTCTCCGTCATATTGCCTACCATCCCACTCATTTTATTCTTTGTTCAAAGTCAAATAATTCAATTTTTAATAACAGGTATGGATTGAATTTATGTATCACAATCAACCACGTATTGGAAATATTTTATATCCAACTGAAATACGGCACTCTCATGATTACAAAGGAACCCTCGAGGGTTTTGGGTGAGGGGTTGAAAGTTCGTGCGAGGGATTAAAACGAAAAAGCGTGGGAGAGTTGAGGGCGATGATGAAAAAAGGGAAAGGAAAAACAATAGAAACGAGATAGAAAGAGAGAGGACGAAGGGGATAAAGCAGAACGAAGGGAAGAGCGCGGATTTTTTTTAACGGAAATCGCGCTTGTAAAAAGGGAAAAGGGGGGAAGGTGGTGAATGAGAATGTTTGAATGGGTTCGGGTGAAAGCGAGTGGTGCAGGAATGCGAAGAGGAAGTATAGAGTTAAATGGGGAGAAGAAAAGAAGGTAAAATGGGGCGAGCGTGGAGAAAAAAAACCAGTTAATACGGGGGGGGGGGGGGGGAAGGTGGGTAGTTGGACCTTGGGGGGGGGGGGAAAGGAGGCTGGAGAAAAAAGGGTTAAGTGGTGGTAAGATGGAAAAATGAGGCGGAGGGGAAAAAAGAATAGATGCGACCCGGAAAAAGGAAAAACAAATGAATGTTTCAAAGCGCCGCGGAGTGGAAATGAATGTTTAAAAGGAAAATAATACGGATTAAAATGAGAAAGGATGACGACGGAGCAGAAGAGATAAGAGAAAAAGAAGATACAACCGCCATGCTTTTGAGATCCTTGGCGGAGATAAAGGAAAAGAGATGCGAATAAACTGATTTATAAACGTATTCATTATTTAGTATGACTAGCCAGATGTACTAAAAGATAATTAGCGAACACAATGAGCACACTTTTTCCGGAAAAAGTCACATGTAAAGAGTACACTCTACCATTGGGGTATATTAGAATCTTCGAGGCACGTCTGAAATCATAGAGTCAACCTTCCCTCAAATATGTACAAACTTAGAGAAATGGCTAAGTAATGTAAAAGAGTTCTTTCTTCTGATTCATGAGTAACGCAATAACATATATACATCAGTATACATCGAAGTGAATTTCTTTTTTTTTGCCATTATCAACAATTATAAATCATAAAAATTGTTTTTCGGCACTCTCTAAGCCTAAGATTGGTTGAGAGCAGCCATCCACCCTTTCCTTTGTAATACTAGTTCACTCATCTTCTGGTATCTCCTCCTATGTACTTTTCTCCTTATTTTGCCCATAACCTTATTCCTGCGTCTTTCTCTGGGGACATAATCCTCTCTTTTGCCTACAAATACGTTCTTCACAAAACCATTGTGTCTCGTGGTTGTCCACTACATCAGGTACTTTATTTCTGCTTGGTATTCCATTTGGTCCTTTCCTCTTCTACTCTTCTGTCCACTTCATCATTTCCCATTTTATCCTCGCATTTTATCTTCAATCTTCTCCTCTAGCGCCAGGTTTTGAAGGCTTATAGTCTATTCTGGTCAACTTTTCCAATGGTCCACGCTTCTGATCCATATAGTGCCACGCTCCACATAAAGGTTTTTGCACGATGTTTCATGGTTTGTAGTCCTATCTTCAGTCCTATCTTTGAGCACAACAATTGTCTCTTTCTCGTCCGTCGGTTGTTCCTTCAATTGATTCCTCCCTCTATTGTACGGTTTTACAATAAGTGCTGTGTTAATAATGCGTCTAACGGACAGGTTTCACTGGTGCGTCTCACGCCTAAGTTCGGGTGATGCGGGCAGGACGCTGCCAAGGGGTGAGGGGGCAGACTCTTGCAGACACTCTTGCGTCCCACCGCACGACAAACCGAAACATCACTTCCCTTTCGACTGTCCTGTAACTGACTCGGTTCTTCACCTCGCCGTTGTGAATTCGACCTAAATAAAGGACTGCGACTGATGTTGAATTGGATTGGATATTTGGGAGGCGACCAACATCTAAGGTCTTTCGCGCCATTTGGGATAGGTAAGGGAGGAAGGGTGGATAGAAACCCGGCGTCGGCATTATCCTGCTCTAAACGAAAGGCGCCAAGATAACCACGGCTTAACGTAGGACGGAGTACTCTACTTTAAATGCCATCAACAAGACACTCAAGTAGGGATCGGGTTTCCTCTGAATAACATCCTCCTCTGCAAGGATTTGAACCCTGGCCGCCCGTGTGGTAGGCAAGTATTCTAGCCACCACACCAACATAATCCCCTATGAGACTGATGTTCTTGATGTTGTTGAAGGAAGAGGTTGAATATAAAGGAAAAAAGAATATCGAGCACAACCAAAAAACATGTACTTTTCATCATATGCTGCACAGTAGTCTCTATGCCATCTTTGTCTATTAAGTCTTCAATCAGAACATCATCCTCCATGTTGAAAATCAGGAAATCATACTGTGAAGCAGTGCACACATTAATGTTGGAGAAAACAACTATTAGCACTGCATCCAGAAGCAGTGTCGCAGCTGCAGTACACTCATCTGGGAGATGCAGCGTCCGGAGAGCGCCAGAGAAACCGCATCAATGAGAACACATGATGCCAGAGCGCCCAGCCGCTGCATCTGGACGCAGTTGCGAGACTCACCGGGGACATCCCATCTTGATACAGGTTCAATTTTCTCCATGCATGATTTCACCCGGGCTTCTCGCTGGAAATTTTATTGCGAGATTCTCTTCTCCCACGCGATGAACATTGTTCCTCAATATCATCATAATTCCAACTGCTCACAATTTTCTTTGCTCGGAAGCTCTATTTTTCATTGCTCCACTGTTATATATGATATTAACTGCGAGGTTAGTGGGCTTTATAAGAGTTTCTCTGGCTATACCAGTCTAATTTGTACATCTTTTTGATTTGTTTCTTTAGTTAAATGTAGTTTCCATTCATTTGTATTGAATTAACCTTATCATTATCTCAATCGCTCTTCAGTACACAATTTTCTTTCAACTTATGTCTTGCTTTCTTACTTTACCGACTTTATGATTTCCGCCGCAGCTTCATTTTGCACGTCATGGCTCATCAAAAATAATTATTTCGATTCCCTTGTGTCAGATTCGGTAGTGTAAGATATGGCTCTCTCAAAAGACTTAATTCGAAGTTCAATCCTAAGACTGGTTGACTGGAGTCCTCCATCCTTCCTTATATAATGTTAGATCCCTTACCTCCTGGTGTCCTATGTACTTGCCTATTCATTTAACCAATAAACTTATTCTTTGGTCTTCCTTAGGAGACTTTTCCCTCTATTTTTACCTTCAATTATGTTATTTATATATCCACTTTGTCTCAGGGTGTGTCCAATCCATCTGGTTATTATTTTATGTAAAATGACCCATATGGTCCTATCCATCGTCTTAGTTTGTTTTATCAATTTATCTTCAGCATATTCCTCCAGCACCAGGTTTTGATGGATTCTAGTCTTTTCTGGTCAGCTTTTCAAATGGTCCATTTTTTCAGTTCCTATTGAGTTCCACGCTCCACACGAGTGTCGAGTGTGGCACTCATTAGCAAAGGTCACATTTTAGGAGAAACAAAATAATAACAAATGCGTGACTGTACACTCGGGATCGCAAACTTGATATCTAGTTATAACTGGCACTTTGAACTAGCACGTTGTTTTGGTTGCGTTCCCTAGAAGCTTTATTGAGCATTTTGGATCGCTCGAATGAAATCTGAGAATGTAATTTAGACAACCAAGGAAGACATTGGGTTTTGCAACTCCGTGAAAATTTCTCAAGGAACTTCTAAATTATGTAGAAAAGTTCTCGCTAAGTTTCTCTGCGAATATTTTGAAAGTTTCCTTCATTTCAATTACACTGGATTCCGGAAATTTCAACTTGTCTTGACTCAACCCCGACCGTACCCCGTAACAGTTACAAGGGAACTAATAAATTTCTCCAACTGAACCAAAATCAAAAGCAAAAAGTGTGCAAGAATACGCCGAAAAGTGCTACACTCCAAGAAGGCAGTACAATAATGAATGTTAAACCTATTCCACTTAGTAAAAATAACTTTTATAGAATGTAATTTAAATATCAATCCTTCCCTCAAAATTTATTTCTACAGTTCTCAATACAATATAGCCGACTGATGAATCGTTTACCTTCAGGTTCTTCACTAAGTCTTCATGCTGAATCGTTACATAAAATTATGACACGAGAGTCTCTTTTTTGGTGGTAACCTTGATTGAATGATATAAGTTAGAGCATTATAAAACCAAAAATTTCAGGGATAAGCTACAAGCATAGAAGAGATAGTTACTCGATAAATCATCACCGATGAATAAAAGAGCTCGCAAACATGAAAATTAACTGAGGCTAGTCATAATGAATGATTTAGACACCTTAGAAATGGTACGATTAAAAATATGGTACGAAAATGATGATCGGTGGAAACAAAAAACGCTCACACAATGAATTAAGGGAAATGAGACTTGGTTGAAGTTTGCATTGACAAAAGAAAATGATACAATCACAAAAATTTACTTATAATTGGAAATTTTGTTCAATTTTGAATTCTCAGTGATTTTAGTTAAATCTATAGAGGTAAAAAGACATGTCACCTGTTACAAAGAAGAGCATATTAAATAATTCATAACATTTCATGTCTCTGCTACGCATTTTAGTCTTTCATCAGTATCCTTGTGAGTCACTGATGGACTGCAAAACTCGGGTTATCATCTGCTTTAAAGCCATGTTATTGGGCTTCAGCCAAAATACATAATTTTAATAATATGAGATAAATAACTATAATATATTATGTGAACTTATTCATTTCAAATTGGAAGTGCAAAGCAAATAAATATTTGGAGAGTGGATTAAAATCACATTGTTTCATGTCCATCCAGGACCCATCACTCAGATCCTTCATATAGTCCAAAAGTTGTTCTCTTGAGTATGTTCCCTCGTATTTTAAACCCAACTTCAAACATGAATGTCTTGTGGAACAGAATTAAAGCGAATAGTCGTCCTTTCCATGCATGAGGTTATTGTTATCATTTGAGGCTACAGCAATCAGGACTTCGGTTCAGATTAAGCAGCCGCTATTACCTCTAATTCTTAACTAAATGGGTTGCAATTATTATGGTTGTGGGAATACGAATTCATTTCTTTGGCATTAGAAAAGGAAGAAGTTTTACCTAAACCGAGGTTTTTGTAAGAATCACTGTAAAACTGACTGTTATCTGTATTATTTTTTATTTATAAGAATATGAAATCTGAGTAGAGCTATTGAACAAACATTCCGTGACAAAAAATATTATATGTCATATCCGCATGCCTCCAAATGCAGTCATAAAATATATTTTTTTGAAGGAGTGAATTTCTCTCGCCTGCTTCTTTGTTCCCTGCGTACGCTTATCGTCGTTTAAGCTTCGCCGCATCTGTAAATTAATCAGTAGGATTCGCAAGGGAAACAGGATGAAGTTCATGAAAAACAAGCCTGACACTATTTGCGTAACTTTGCAGAATTTCCTCACATATCCATTATCGGAACGGACCTCACCTCTTCGCTTCACCACAGAAAAAATAAGGGCTCTTCCATAGTGGGAGCAAGTCGAGAGATCTACGAACTAAAAGTTGTTGATTTCGGTAAATATTTTAGGCGTATAACATAGGAAAACATTAATGAGTGGACATTCTGCAATCTCGTAAAATTGGTGAATCTTTAAAAAAAAAAACGTAAACAAAATATTTTTTTACGCACTTACGTAATGGAGTGCTTTTTATGGCGATCGACTGATATAGGTCAAAGATATAAAATTTAAAACCTTTTTAGTTGGACCTGTGAACTTTAGATATCAGTCTTTGCATTATTTTGGAATATCAAAATTTCTTTCTGGTACATTGTAAAGGCCGCTTTACACGGTACATTTCATTGTACAAAGGAATGTATCGTAGAATGTACAAGAAAATGAATGGAATTAGAGCAGGTTCTATTTCCCGTTAAGTCATTCAGACAATCATACAAATTGCCGCTTTACAACGGTGAATGATGTCTCCACGTAGTAAAGAGCTTGATACTCCAACATTGCCAGTGACATTCGGAGCTAAATTAAATAACACTAAACGAGTAACATTACTTATGGGTTAAATTTTAAAATAAAAACAAAACGAAATATTTGTTTCTTCTCTGAATTATTCCGTAATAGGGGTTGGAAAATCTCAAAGTTTTCATGGAGCTCGTAGTTATTATCTTCAGCTTCTTATTAAGTAGAGAAACAACTGTTTCTCATACTCTTGGATAATTTAGTTCGCTATAAGTAAATTGAAATGAAAAATCGTCTTTAAAAATGTATAAAAAATTAATACAATTGAGTGATTCGGTAGCTCATTCACAAGAGAGCCGACTTTTCATCCTTCCTCTCTTGGGATAAAATTCCTGAAGAGGTGGAGATTTTTCAGTGGAATGTGTGGTTATCTTTAAATCATAATAATATGGTCGAAATATATTAAAAGAAAAGCCAAGTACAAATATTTAACACAATTATTCAAAGCTCTCCATGAATCAGAAACATCAAAATTGATCCAAAGACTAATATAGTGACTATAGGCCGTCGGAATGGATTTTCTATGATAAGCTACGAATTATCAAGGTTGGAATGGATTACAAGGATTTCCATAGGTAAGGATGAATATAGAAAAAAGTCACCAAAGAAATAGTGTAGAAGGTTAAAATTCTTTGGTCATGTACAAATAATGGAGGATAAACGATTGCCTAAAAATATACTCAACTGGAAACCACCTGTTAGAAGGAAAAGAAACCACTACCAGAAGACGGGATGATTCAGGTTACACAAGATATGGGAACAAGACATTTGGGAGCCGAAGAATGAAAAAATAGAGGCTTGGAGAAGAGAAAGCGAGAACCAACTAAATGCTGTTCAACATTCACAGCGTAATTGACTAGTTTGCTAATTTGTTGGTAGCAATTTGAGAGTTAGCACCTCTGAATGGTACGTGAAATAACTCATTGGTGCCTATCGTTCCAAATAGGCAAATGGGTGTTTCATGTCCCAGTCTTGCAGATTATTATCATGTTTAAACCAATTTTCTTTTTATATCCAGTCTGTAGGCTGATGCACGCTAATAGCCGCAACTTAATTGTGTAGCTAGTATTTCTTTGGCTTTTCCTTGATCACAAAGTCAAACACGGTAAAATATACGGCCAGTTAAAATAATTTGACGTGTTTAGGACTATTTTTTCACGTATTATGTCTCAAGTTATGTTCTAGCCGTGAAT
Organism: Ceriagrion tenellum; assembly: GCA_963169105.1. NCBI lineage: Eukaryota > Metazoa > Arthropoda > Insecta > Odonata > Coenagrionidae > Ceriagrion > Ceriagrion tenellum. The sequence goes on along the minus strand of OY720640.1, from coordinate 144,438,710 downwards.
ATAACTTGTGCCGGCATTGGTAGGCATAAAATTTTATTTTCTTATTGTGTCGTGTACTACTGAAACTAACTTGTAAATTGTCCGAAGACTATGTATTTGATTTCTCGCAAGTTGCTGCATAATGAGGTAGAGTGATGTGTCAACAAAGAAGTTTTGGATAAAGCGTGAGAGGTGGCCCTAGCATTAGTTTTTATTAAATATGTTTTTAATGCATAAATCCTCTCTCATATTGTAATGTTGCGGTGCTTATTGCTATTGGATACGTCTTCCTCGGCTAATTGGAGCAAGAAAAATTATTTTGAATTATTGACATTCTTGTTGGCATGAGGTATCCCTTCATTATAAATACCCAACAAGTTGGTAAATCGAACGAATCTGAGTTAGTATTTCTTTCGTCTTTATCTGCAATACCCGGTCATCATCTCAAATCATCTCAGTCAAGTCAAATGATGCTTTTCATGGCGAATGTCAACCATTGATAGCTTACTAATTAATCAGCATGCACTTTCTCCTTTATATGCATTTCCATGATATTTTTTTACTTAAATTAAGAATAATACGCATTAACGATGAAACGGTGATAAAATAGAACTAAGATGTATGCCAATGTATGTTTCCTGAGTTTCTTGCCTGTAAGTTCAAACAGATGGTGAGTGCTCTTGCCAAACATCCACTAATTGTTATACGCCGTGGTGATATTCAAAGAAAAGTAAGGAAAGAACAGAAATAACCAATACAGTTGTTATTTCGGATGTTAGGATTCAGTCTGACGACGTAATGCCCTCTCCATCTACCTCTATGGTATGATCTGAATTTTCATTTACTGTATACGAGTGTTCATTTCAGCGGAATGAATTGAAGGCGCCTAGGTACTATTGTGAATAGACTACTGACCTCCCAAGCTAAGGGCACAAGTCCCAATTCATAAAGCAATTGTGATTTTTACCACGTATTCCCGACTCCTAATTGGGTGCTTAGTACTCGAAGCGAGTACTCGAAGATTTAACAATATGTCCGTCAGATTCCACGCTAAACTGTGAGAATCTAAGGTCGTTCAATATAGATTGTGTTCCTTCCTCTGTATAGGTTTTCGCAACGTATATAAATTCGCCATTAATAAGCTTATGTTTCTGTATTCTCCATAACCATAGTATGCTTTTTGCGACGTTTTTTTTGACTTGGTACTAGTGCATTTTTATTCGAAATGACACCTTTTGCTGCATACTCGCAGATATCCTAGGGTTTGCTATGGCAGTTAATGTTCAAATAGCAACCCACCGCCGACCCCAACATCTGTCTGTACAGCATTAAAGAAACTAGGTTTTGTTGAACGTATAATAGGAAGGTTCTTGGATGAAAAAGTAAAAGAGAGATGCTACTTCGCACTGACTAGACCACACCTCGAATACGCCGCGAGCATCTGGGACCACAGTCATAAAGATTCAACCAAAAATTTAAAAAAATACTAAGGAAAGCAGCGCGCTTCGTTAAATACTGGTACAAGCGTACATGTAGTGTCGCACAACTTTTAGAGGGATTAAGGTGGGAGCCCCTAAAGACTCGGAGGCTACACGCTAGGCTGAGTTTGATTAATAAATTCAGAACTGATATTTTTCCGGGCGGCATAGAGAATTTTATCATGACTCCTCACTACATCTCTAGGTCTGACAGCAGGGATAAAATAAGAGAGATACACTACCGAACATAAAGGTACAAAAACTCGTTCTTTCCGCGCACAATAAGTGACCACAACAAAAATTGAGCTCCACTAAATACACACCTATGATACATGTCACCATTACTTACTTTTTGTCCCAAATACTTACATTTTTACACAGCTGGTGACCTGACACCCCCTGCCACACGCTTATGTGGCGGCTCGCAGAGTATTATACAGATGTAGATATTCACAGTCTTCCTCTTTTCTCAGTTGATCACGTTCCTTTGCTAAACTTCCCTCCATTCCTCGACGGTGTAATTGACAGTGGTTAGTCGCCTCCAATAATATCCAAACAACCAAACCAGACGTGGTTGCATTCACTCGCAATTAGCTTGAAGAAATCAAACTTTTTTGTGGACGTGCATAAATTATACATATTTTTTCTGAATTATTGGGTCAAAATCCACGATACGTATGTACGACGCCACTCACACAATGTGTCACTGGTCAAAATTTCCCTATAATTTCAACCATGAATTTAAGTAGGATTTTAAATCAGTTGGGGGTCCTTAATAAGCGTCGTATAATCCATGATTTATTGTCATAGGCATGTATTTACTGAGACTAATTCGGACTCACCAAAATGACTACGCTAAAAATATCACCCAAACATTTATCATTAACATTGAGAGATTTTTAATTGTGAACATTTGTTTCCATTCAACGTCCTTAGTAGAGACCACCTCATTTAACTCGTACGCACGGTCAATTTAGTGATTCAAAGTAGCCACAGTTGGTTTTAAAATTTGCGTGTCGTATGTATTTTTATAAAATACGGAATTTTAGACTTGCTCTTAACAGTAACTACAACGTTTTGAGATGTAAATTAATATAGTTAGGTGAGTAAATTCAACGCTAAGATGAGAAACATATCCCGAAAAAAAACTTCCATGGCATGTAAAAAGTCTTTTATGATACGTGAAAAATACACACCTCCACATTGTGAGTCGATTTAAGATTTTTTTCCCCCTCATGAAACCACCCACTGGTTCCGGAGTCATGCCCAGAGATGTAGCCATCATATTGTCCACGGCAAGAAATGGCGGCGTGGAGATGAACTCATAAACTGTGGTCCACTCTTTTATTCCTCGCGGTCCAGTTGCACTCTGTTTACGGCGGTCGCACCAAAATTGCTTCCCGTACAGAAAATGCAAAAACAAGGTCTTCTCCGACTCCGGAAAATGCGGACAAGATTGTGTCACACTGCATGGCGTGTATTTCGGCAAGTCAACGTGAGCGTGAGGCTTTTCACTTGAGCAACGTACCTCATGCGAATAAGGCGGTAACGTGGGTGAACCAAAGGCACTTCTCTGAATATTGACAAGTGGAAATAAGAGAGGTAACAAGAAAATCCAATTTATCTGCTGAAAAAAGAACAAAGACTGCAGTTCGTTTGATTTTTTCATGTCTGTAGAGTTTTAGCGATGTAAAGCCAATCATTGCAAATCATGGCAACAGTAATACAGCAGAAATTATCAAAATACCACTTCAGTTTATGCTAACCTTGTTCCTCAATTAAGCTATAAGTACCATTCTTTGCTACCTTTCTAATTGGTTTCTGAGTAGAAAAAATGGACGGAATCAAAGAAAATGTGTAAAAGACATACTGATAACGTACTTGGAACGGGATGAGCGTAACTTCTTTTGCATTGCCGTTCGTATATTAAAAATGAAAACCACGCTAGAAGGCTCAGTCTCAGGGTTGATACAGGGCGAACGCATTTCATCAATAAGAATAAGTCGTTTACAGCATATAATAAAATTTGAAGAGGAATACCCTCAAATTTCACCATGTGGAGACCGTAAACAAAGAAAGTGGAAGAAACTGAATGTAGAAGTTACACTGACAGGAGAGAAATTAGAGCAATTGGATTCCTTCACCTATCTTAGAAGTATCAGCACGTGGGGGGGTAGAAGTACTACGGACACCAAATGGAGAATAGCCCATGCGAAAAAGGCGTTAATGGGATAAAGACAACTGCTCTGCTCAAAGAAGATATGACGACAAACCAGGAAACAGTATGTAAAAACATTCATGTAGAGCGTAGCACTCTATGATTCGGAAGCGTGGCCCATTGGAAAAGCTGGCCAGGAAAAACTGGAAACCTTTGAAACCTTCTACAGGATGGTGGATGAGAAATATGCTGAAAATAAAATGGACGGACAAAATAACCAATCATAAGGTGTACAGAAGAGTAGAAGAGGAAAGGACGATATGGAACACCATACAGAAAAAAAGATGGATTGGACACACCCATTGGCATAATGGGATTGTGAAAAACATAATTGAAGGTAAAATTGAGAGAAAAGTCGCCAGAATAAGACCCAGGAATAAGTTTATGGTAAATGTTACCTGGAGGTAGTGGAAATATCATTAGAGAGGGAAGGATGCAGGGCTGCAGTCAACAAATCTTAGAACTGAACAACCAATGAATGAACCGTCAAATTACGCACTATTCTCAGATTTACAATGAACAGGTTCTTGGCCAGACGATTTCATTCAATTAGACCCAGGACGTGAATCAAGGGACCTTATCAAGAGAGTACCCCACCTACTTATCCCTATTACAACTCAATAAAGTAGTAATAAAGTATTAAACGTTGAATATTGGTTTATCATTTTCCCATTTAAAGTTTGTTCAAAATAAAACCGCAGTTAATTACTATAGGTGCAACCAATTAGGAAATACGTCCAATGCCGTTTAGAAAATACAATAATGTGACCGAATGATACATGATGGCGACCTTTAATTAATTAGTGCGATCGTGAAAAATGGTTACAATTTCGCTCATCAATTAGCCAAAGCTGTAATTTTAAGCCAATCAACTAAAACGTGATATAATTACTTTTATGTAACCTATTACATTTGGAATATATATTGATGGCCAACTTTCCCTTAAACATCCGGCTACCCACAGTGCCGCTTCGACGCACCTATTGAGGTAGATGAAGAGGGCGCTTGCTATGCTAGCTAATGCTATAAGTTGAAACCACTCCGCCATACTCATGAACGTTCATCTTCTTGTAGGGCCTGCGGGCTAATGGATTTATTTTGCAATGTTTCCTATCGATAACTTTCATGAAATTAGCATGCACTTATTCATTAACATGGATTCTCCGTTCATATTTTGCTTACATATTAAAATTAAGTGTCATCCGAATGACTATCGAATGAAAACTATCAAAAAATCGAGTAGAACCCATAGCACTAACCAGCAAATACATGTGTTTTAAGAGTTATTTTCCTTAACTTTCAAACAGATGGTGGGTACTCTAGTAGTACTTTCACTAATTCATCCCTTTCGTTGCAATATACAAAGGAAAGTAAGGAAAATCCAGGGTTAAACAATAGCAGTTCTAATTTTGATTGTTTGACTTCAGTTTCTTGAAACAATGTCCTATGCATTTACATCACTGTACACACCAAAGACTGCAACGTCGCCGGGGAAACTCTGGTCACCAACAATCTACTATGCCCACTATCAGTTGTCTCAGATATTTCTCTTGGATCATCGCCTCCTATTTGTCCCCAACCACCCAATTTGCAAAACCCCTAAACAAAATTATCTGGGGGAGATTAATTTTTTCCTCACGAGATAGTCATTTTCATTCGATAGTCATTCGGATGACACTTAATTAAAATACGTAAAGTTTTTGTCCAGCTACCTAGAGAAATGTATTCTGTTAGGAGTAAGGTAAAATTTCTAGCCTTGTTAAGAAAATGGTTGTTTGCTCGAAAGGACATTGAAAATATCTTGTACAATGATGTACCATCCACCCAATTATGAGTACCTTCTCACTGTTTTTTAAATTTAAATATCAAATTTCATATATTCTTTACTTGCTTGTTCTTGCCATGTCATTTTATTATAATATTCAATGTGCCTTGTTTCTGCATAGTTTTTGCCATGTTGCTTCTTCTGTAAAGTGCACCATAAAAATGTATTTGTTTTTGTTACACTGAACACTCATGTCTTGTTAATTTGTTATCTATACTTAAACTTTTTGTATGCAAAAATATAATACTGCCGAGCACAAATTCTTCATTTGATGGAAACCCCAACACAAGGATTCTTTTGGGGTGCCTAATTTCACGAAATTTATGTATTAATTAATTGTATATTCAAATGTATTTTTGTGAAATAATAAATATTATAATTATTATTATCAACCCGGCATGACTATCGCGAACAAGTTGTACAGATAAATGATTAGTGTAGATTATAATTCTTGATTTACTTAAATACTTTCTTATTTATGAGATGTAAAATGATACAATTTTAACTAGAATGAAAATGTTTCTTTCATTTTTCAGCGCTTTACAAAATAGATCGTCTTCCTATGGCCTGCATTCGTCTTGTCTTAACAAATATTGCGCTATAATATGTAATTCATTTGGCCTATCTTTAAGATACAATTGAAAACAAGTATTTAATGATACTTGTTAGATATCCGATATTACCTTAAGCGTTACTGTTATGATTTTCCTCTAGAATTTCGCGCAAATTCAATTGACGAAATCCACAAGAAAATTATCATGCCGGAATGGAAAAGATTGCTGGACAATGGATGTAGCTGGCAATTGCCTCCACTGCTGCCCACCTCCCCCACTCTTGGTGCCGCCAATGCTCCGAGCAATGCGTCGCAGACTCTCTGGTCCTTATCCTCCTCCTCCGGTCTCCTCCCTCTCCATCAACTTCACATCCCCCTTCCTTCGCTTCCCTCGTAACCCATCCTCTGTTGCGCGAGCAACGCGACGGGAAAGCGAAGTTAGAGGCAGGCGCGGCCTTCTCCCCCTTCCTCTCCTTCTTCCCCTCCCTCCCCTTCCTCCCAACCACCCCCTTCCTCTCCCCCGCCCCTGTCCCTCGCAAAACTCTGCGACGTCACTCCATTCACAGCGGGAAAACCGACCTCCCTCCTCCATTCCAGCACATTTATCCAGCGATCTGCGCAAGCGCACATCCAGCCACAGCGGTGCGCCAACAGCGGTACATTATTCCAATAATTGAAATAAACCTTATAGATAGAGCTGTGCGAATGCTGAGAAATCGATTCGAATCGACTCGAATCAGGCTTAATTCGATTCCATTCGCCTCCGAATCGAATCGAATCGGATGCTTCGAAACCGAATGATTCGAAATATTTTAATCTGATAGATTCGTCTTCGAATCGTCGCATGCATTAAAACATGGCGCTCATTCCAAAAGTGGTGCGCCGTCCGTTTAGATGATGTTTTCCTCACGCGAAACGAAAATTTAAACAATCACATGTTATTCTGCGCAATTCTTTGTGCCACTAAAGATATCTACGTGAATGTAAGGCCCTGAAATATTGTGAAAACCTTTATTATTTTCCTGCGCACAAGCTTTTGCATTTAATTTAGATTCGAATTCGATTCGCAAGCGAATGTTTTTAGGATGATTTGATTCGCTACCAAAATTTAAAAAACCGTTTCGATTCGATTCGAAATATCAATTGGGAGATTCAATTCGATTCGAAATAAAATCCCTGATTCGTACATCTCCACTTATAGGCATAAGTGAAAATATACAAATTAATAAAGAGTGTCGGATGACAAATTGTCGGGAGATTTAGTTTTTGCTCACGTAATACTAAAAACCCAGCATGGCTGTCGCGAGCGAATTTTACAGGTAAGTGATAACTGTAGATTAGTATCCTTGATTTATTTTGATGCTTTCATATTTTTCAGATGCAATGATGACGTAATTATAACAGGAATAAAAATGCTAATTAGTTAGTTTAATTTGGGAGGCGACCGATAACTGAGGTCATCTGCACCATTGCGGTCAGATGGGTGGGTATATAAGGTAATGATGTTTAGGCAATGGTGGACGCGTGGAGAGAAACCCGGCGTCAATAGCCTGCTCTTAACGAAAGGCGCCAATGGGGATTGCGGTTTAACGTCTCAACTGACAGACGGAGTACTGGACTTAGAGTGTCCTCCACTAGACATCTAAATATGGATCGAGTTTCCTCTGAAAAATATCCAACTCTGGCGGGATTTGATCCGTGGCTATCCATATGGTAGGCCAGTACTTTAACCACCAAACCAGCCCGATTCCAAATGAAAATGTGTGTTCTATTTTCAACTTATGCACAGAATAGATTGTCTTCACATGGCCTACTATGCCTTCTTCCTGACTTAGCCCATATTGCGCTATAATGTTGAAATCCATCTGACCCATAGTTGACATGCAAATAACAATTAATATTGAACAATATCCATCTGATATTATACAAAGCGTCCCTCTCATGCATTTTCTCTAGGATATTACGAAAATTCAAATAATGAAATCCATCAGATAACTATAACGGTGGAATGGAGAGGATTGTTGCACAATGGAAGTTGCAACAATATCATGCATTTATTTTCGAATATCGATGTCGTTTGCTATAAAAGCAAAAACAAAAATTACACCATGCTATATTCAAAGCAATGTGACAAAACTTGTTGGGCATCAATAAAAGAAACTAATCAGGTTCACTAATGAAATAAGAAATTTTTTTCTAGATAATGCAACAACCTACAAAGCTTCATGAGTATATAATAAATTCTCAGGCTTCATTTGGTGGAATAAAAATGCGATGGTGTGTAAATAAATTCACTTTGTAATATTCCAAGGTTTTTATTATTCCGAACTAGGTTTTGACTCAAGTTCCCTGATAATGACTTGAGTTGAAACCTAGGTCGGAATAAAAGCCTTCAAGGAATATTAAAAAGTGAATTTATTTACACACCATCGCGCAGTGGGCGGAATGCCCAATCTAGGAGGAAGAAAGTCGAAAAACTGATTTTACAATTGAGACAATTTTTGGCGTCAGTCTTATTCTTGGAAAGTGGGGGCTCCCTTTTTCGCTCCTCAGGTTCAGTTTCAGGCTCAGGCTATTCAAAGATACTTTTTCTGCGGAGACGAATTTTAGACTGGGCTCAGTCGCATTTTGACAGTGAAGTGAAGAGCATGCAGTTTGGTAACCAGTGCACAAGGCACTATTGTATTTTAGGGACTTGTATAATAATTTTTAAGGTATGTTATACGATTTATTATGGTTTATATTATTATTGGCTCATTTTTAATTTTTAATGGTTTTTTGAAGTAACCATTGCAAAAACACGTGAATATTTTAGATATCTCATGTTTGGTTAGACTTATAAAAAAAGCTCTAGAGATCTCTAGCTCATTTAAGTGAGGATGTCGACAGAATATATTGTAAAATGAGGCTGTGAAAGGATTCGGTGCGGAAACGTGCGGAACTAAAGTTATCGTGCTTTTTCAGGCGTCATGCAGAACGCGGTCGTGACGCACGGAGAGCTCCTTGGCCTTCTTCACGACAACAGGGAGACCAAACACTCATTAACGGGCTACTTGATCAAGAAATTCGAGTTAAATGAGAGTGGCAAAGATGTTGTGAAGTGTATTAGTGTTGCTATTAAGAAGTTTTTATACAATTATTCCAGGTGTTTGAAGAAAAGTGGAAGAAGATATGATTATTTTTTGACAAAATATCGTTCGTGGCTTCAAAACCCATTGCTCCTGCCTAAAGATGTGACAGACAAATTTTCCCCTATTAGCTGTAGTTTAGATTCAGGGCCATCAAATTCAAAGGGAAGACCCAAGAAGGTGTTTGAGCACTGTACTGATAGAGGTAAACGGACCAAAGTACAGCCTTTGATGAAGTCGCACACAGAAGAGGTAATCATGTTCGCGGCGCAGCTAACCCTTCATTCTTCTGGGAAACGGGACACTGCAGCTGTGGTAAAAGAAGTGACCCAAACCACTCCCCGTCGGGCTACCAAAGTAAAAAGAGCCTACAAATCACCTCCATTACCTCCAATACCATATACTGGGGAGGAAGCGTTAGCGCTCCTTATCGAGATCGGGTTGACAAAGTCGCAGTACATGAGGATCAGGACAAGAGCAAGAATAGATTAAGCAACATTTATCCATCTTATGATGTGCTACAAGTGTTAAAATTGGAGTGCTATCCCTCTAAAGAAGATATGAAAGTGACGGAAAGGTATGCTGAATTGAAATTGCAAGCTCTTGTGGACCACACAATCAAACGCATTGCGCTAGTTCAGAATGATGTTATCCTACAGTGCGCAATTAAGAGAGAAAATATGCATATGGTATTTAAATGGGGGTGTGATGGTAGCAGTGGTCAGAGTGAATGTAAGCAGCGCTATGAAACTTCTGAGAGTGCTCATAGCGATTCCTCCGTGTTTGTCATTTCCCTTGTGCCCCTATAACTATACCAAACACGGCGAGGAGTGAACAAAACGGTGTTCAGGCAAAATCCACAGCCGTCGTCCACAAAATTCTGCAGGCCATTCAAAATAATCTTCCAAAAGGAAACAAAAACGTTGATAAATAAGGAAATTGACCGCGTGGAAAGTCAAATAAAATTATTTAAGCCAACGATCATTACCGTTAATGGAGCAGCACATTCGGTGATGTCACATTTAGTAAAATTTTCCGAGTTTAAGATCGTATAATTCTTGAGCTGGCCATAAATCGCCTAAATTTTAACATTTCAGTTCGCATCCTCATATTCATTTCAATTTATATATTACCAAATAACAAATTGCAACCTTATTTTGCAATAATCAGTCATTTTTGGCCAACCAGAAGTTTGGTATCAGCAGTATTGGCATATTCTGCCATTTCAGGAAGAAATAAGTGTGCTGTCCGTCTTTGTAATCTTGTTTTTCCCTCTCAAATGATCTTTCGGAGTAAAACTTCAATTGATTGACACAGAAAATCATTCAACATCAAGGCTAGCATACAAAATTCAAATCCTTTTGCAGTTTGGGCCGATGAATGAGACTAGAAATAAGGAGAAAATAACTAGGCGACGAGCTCTGATGTCAAGAATGAAGCTATTTCTGGAAAACCCTTTTCTTTCGCTTCTCTGAGTACTGAGCCTTCTCCGTCCTCTATCACCCTGAGGGCCCTTTTGGCATGCAAACATCGGGTCGACCCTTAGCCGACCGGATGAGGGAAGTTGAACTGAAGGAAAACATTAGATGGAGGGGTAGAGATGAGGAAGAGAGGGGGGAATGGAAGCAGTTGAGGGGAGGGGAGGCCTCTTCAGTTCAGCGCACGACAACGGCGTTTGGTTACGGCGTTGCCGCTGCGCGTCGCAAATTACAATGGAGCGGCGTGCGAGCAGCGAACCGTTGCGCTGGATCCCGGAACGGTCGCTGGCTGGGCGTCGACAGCGCCAAGGATTCGAAGGTGGTGGGAACTAAAGAAGGGGTGAAAGAAAGAGGACATACAGGAACCATTGGGACGTGGTGTTCATTCATAACGACGGAAGGTCTGAAAATGAGAGAGTGATGTTACTTCGCTACAGCATACAGCAAGGAAACTTGATGGGCCCTCTGTAATTCCTAATACGAACCCAGAAGTTGAAGCTGTGGCGAACCCTCGCCCGCGCGTCGGCACGGCGTCAGACAGCCCGGCGTCAAGCAGCCCGGCGCGCGACTATTTGCGACAATGTTTTTGACTCTTATAGAAAGAGTACTTTGTGCCACCAGCGCTCGCAGCGCGAGAGCTCAGTCGTGCTTTGACTCTCGGACTGTGCGGTGGTCTTGTGAACGTGCACTTATTACATGTGAGGTGATTGGAAATAAAACACGTGCACCACACTCCAGAATTATCATTTCTCCGTCACCTCCTATAAAGCAAAATAACATTGCTCGCTTAGGATGGGGTAATCTACCGAGAGATGGAGTAGTGGAAAATACGTTAGACTGAATGTGGTTCAGTCAATGACTAAGAATCTTCTCTTAGAATCGTGAGATCATGTGACCCTTCACGTCATTGTTTAAATTGTCCTTTGCCAAAAATGCAGAATAGCAATTTGAGTTTCTCCACTAAAAATGTATCATTGCAAACTCGTGGTGGAAAAAACGTGAGATAAGGGTCTAATTTAAAGGTTAAGTGTACCCTGAAATACTTTTGTAAGATCTTACACAGCATTCCTACTGAGACATTGACTGACTCACTCGAAATTTTGAGTGATCGTGTGTTCTTTGATTAATGACCGGAAGGACTTAAGGAACAATCCACTCTATAAAATGGTGGATCTCACATCATTTGACAGCCTCAAATACATGTGGTTTTACATTTCTAAATTATGAAATAACATGGCATGAACTTCAGGAGTTGTGAATGAATGACAATGATAACATCAGACATAACTAGAGAAAACTTAACGAACGTATATCGAATGAAGTAATAGAGAGGTCATCAGATGAAAAGGTGAATGAGGGATATATTAATTCGTCCCCTTCAGATTAAGTATCTCTTGTGCACCGAGACAGTTTGGCACCCTGGATAGAAATATTTATCGGCATAAATAAACGTAATGCGAAGGAAAGCCGCGAACTTCGTTGAAGACTGAAATTATTGAGAATCTAACTGTAACTCAGCTGATGGGTGGACTAGTTTACAAGACGCAGGAGAGAGGAAAACTTTTAGAAAAAGGAAAGTAAAAAACATATACATTCTACAAAAACCCTCATAATAACCTTATAATTATTATAAAATAACTGCAGTCAATAAATAGAGTACCTATTGAGATCAAAATAAGATAGATCCTCGGTTGTCCTGATTGACCAAGAGGTACCATACTCCTACGTACACTCAGTAACGACGACTAGTACATGAATATCTGAGACATTCGATAACCAAGCAATTTCCTCTCATCCTTTCCTTCACCAACTTCTTCAATTTTGCTATTTACTGGCAACTTCGTCACTAGTGTCCATAGGAGGTTCTTTGGAGAATTATCAATGGTTGTTCAATCCTAAGATTGGTTGACTACAGCCCTCCACACTTCCCTGTCTAATGCAAGTTCCCTTTACCTCCTGGTATCTCTTCCTATTTACTTTCCACTTCATGAACTTATTCCTGGATTTCCTGTTTGGTCTTTTCCCTCTAATTTCCCTTCAATTATATTTCTCACAAACCTGTTGCGTCTCTGGGTGTATCCCATTTATCTTGTTCTCCTTTTCTTTACGGTATTCCTGATGGTCCTTACCTCTTCCACTCTTCTGCCAACTTCATCATCTATTATTTTGTTCGTTCATTTCATCTTCAGCAATATCCTCCAGCACCAGGTTTTGAAGGCTTTAAGTGTTTTATGATCAGCTTTTCCAATGGTCCATGCTTCCGATCCATAGAGTGCTACGATCCCCTTGAATTTTTTCACATACTGTTTCCTGGTTTGTAGTCTTATCATCTGTGAGTGTAGCAGTTTTCATTTTCACACGAACGCCTTCTTACCTTGAGCTAATTTCCGTTTGATGACTTGTACTTCTTCTTTTCCTCGTGACTTCTTAGATAGTTGAAGGAATCACTTGCTCTCATTTCTCTCCTGTCAGGGTAATTTTTACATTCAGTTTCTCTCTTCTGCATACTAGGATTTTAGTCATCATCATACCTATTTTCATGTTGTATTCGTGGAGAATTTGGTCTATTACACTTATGCCCGGTTTCACCAACGACGATCAGCCCTTGACTGAGGATCATTCTTGAGTTGACCGCTGATTGCGTTTCACCAACGACAATCAGCGATGATCGCAGATCAAAATCGTCGGTCCAGTTGATCGTAGATTTTGGCCGATCAAATCCACAATCAACCAACATGGCGGAAATATTGTCTTCACCTCAGGAAAAAAGAGAAGTCATACTTAATTATTTGAAATGTTGAGGAAACCACAAGCTAGTCGAATCAAACCCGCACGATGTGTACGAAAATAATGAAGTTTTATGTCTTATATTATCCTGCAATTGATTCCAACTCACTTCAGGGTTGTAGACTGGTTACTTAAACCGAACAATAGAAATTTTACGATTTACACTGAACTAGCATTTAATATGATTGATGCATTGTGCAATGAGAATTTTTCAGGTAAATTGTACTACGTTCTTGCAAGATTCCTTTAAATTTAGCGGGTTCTCAACATGAGAATCACGAAAATCGCAACCTTCGCAAAGGAGTGGTGACCGCTGTGGTCGAGATAGTGGCTTATTGTGGAGGTTTTTCACTTGTTGGTGGGTTTTATCACATTATTATAGTTGCATACGAGTGGAGAAGTAATCTTTGATACAATATTGACGTTTTTCTCATTGTTATTGTGTACCAAGTTACCGTTATATTAGTTTTTCCCTGTTAATGACGTCAATAATCCAATGACCTATCCTGTTATTTATTACACATGTTCATCTATACTTTCTCTATCCATTCTCAACATGCACTTGGAGGAGGCCAGAGGAGAAGTACAAGAAATTGGACTGAGAGGAATAAAGATATACGGAGAAGAAATAAAACATGCTTCGCTTCGCAGATGATGTCGCAATCGAAATTGATGGAAATCACGATGATCTACAAAAGTCACTAATGCCCGGTTTCACCACGCTCTCCTTAATCGACGATCATCGGTCATCGTCACGTGACCTGTTTACTATATTTCCTGAGGACCGCGATATTTTTAAAATGTCTTTTGCATGCAATGTTTCATTTCGGTATTGGAAAATTATCTGTCGCTCTATTTAAAGGGCTATTATATAAATATGTTGGAAAATAAAAAAGCTCGATATGTAACATATTAGGAAGAGCGAAATGATTGTGAGGAATTAGTAGGGTCATTTACTACCTCCCAAAAAACTCATCAAGAACATACAAGCAGTTGAAAAACTATTATGAACAAAGGATTTCGACTGGATGAGAAGAGTGTCAATCGTAAATATATATTCTCAAAAATTGTTCTCCCGATAATTGATGAACAGTAATTAATAAAAATAGAAATATTAAATAAAAACTTACAAGCGATGTAGTGCATTGGATTCAAGAACTTGAAATTTAATTGAAAAGGTTAATATGGCAAAACTCAGGGAATTTGTGCCTTGTAATTCAACTATTTTTTAGTAATCCCAATCTTACTTGTCAAGACCAGCCATTTAAAAATGGTCATGTTTGTAGATCATGTCCAATCTTGCATGGAAAATTTACAACTATGTATCCAATTATATATATATATATATATATATATATATATATATATATATATATATATATATATATATATATATATATATATAAAGGAACTCAGTGCTCTCAAAGAAACTCTACCTACTACTCGGTATGAACATTTCTGCAGCTAGTGAATGCTTGAATATCTAAACACTGTCCTTCATTGCTGTCATTTAAAACTTGACCTGGTTTACTACCAATATCTCATTTCTTTTGCAGTCATATTGAGCATTTGAACAAACATATTTGGGTATTATAATTGGTTGTTTTGAAGGATGAACTACATCAAGGCATCAATCACTTCCTAAAGCTAAATACTAAAGTGTCAATCAATATACATTGTATCACAATCATTTTCAGCTTCACTTATCATTCTTGGCGTGTTTATCAATATCTTAAAGAGAAACGTTAATATCGTATCAAAGATAACTTCTCCACTTACTCTTCACATAACCATTCAGCCATTCATTTTGAAAATTAATATTAAAAATATCCAAGGAAGTCTCTACCTTATATTCGACCTTTATTGAAGCTTTTATTCTACAGTGTTTCTGTGCTAAAAATGAAGGAGAAGAAACTTGAAATTATGTCACCAGCACTGTTTTGCTGTACGAATGATGATTCTGTTTCGCTAATTAAATGTACACACACAAACATCGGTAGCAATCACTGGATAGAATTAGGCTAGATCATTTAATGCTTGCAACATATAAGTAAACATTTTCACATCAGACTCTCGTTCAAAAGGAGGAATAGTTCATCCCGTAAATCTAAAAACATATGTATAGGTGGAAATAGAAACAGTTGTCCACATGGCAGATGCATTAAAGATGCAAAAAATAGCATGAACTGTATGCAAAAGCTACATTGGACGAAGGCTCATCATTAGGGTAGAGCAATTCACTCCAAGGCGGAACCTAATACACAAAAATTAAATCGGTAAACCATTTATAAATCTCGAAACTACGTTTCACAAGTCTTGGTACACGCACAGTGGTGTAAAAATCGCAGTTAATGCAAAGGCCAATAGGGTTTGGGATGAACCTCTGTACTTTTTACTATTATCATCAAAGTCTGATTTGGAAAGCCTTTTAAATCCAGCGTTAACTTCAAAATCTCAACATCGCTATAACATGCGTGCAGGAAAAATTTCTCCGGTAAGCTGAAAAAGGCTGCCTCCTGAATGATGCTAATGAATGGAGGCGTTAGGGCTGCTCTCTAACTGTGAATTGAAAGTAGTACAAATTAGAACTACCACCCCGATCATTTACAGCGCTGATGAGACTTAGACGATGGTGGAGGTATTCGTCATTAGGTATTTACGTATAATTACGTAAATACGATAGGTTTGGAATGTATAACGCAACGATTTGCAATGATTTTGCCTGGCATGGATAATACTTCAAGGATTTTTAATGTACACCTGAGATTTTAGTCTAACGATCGGAGTTGGATATGTGTAGGGTAGGGGTAACATGCATGGGATTTTCCCTACCCTATGAAGAATCATTATTCTCGTCGTGGGCTTGAGCGACGCATGACTCTTGAAAATTTTATGATATGCATATGTGGCCAAGTGGCAAGACAATGCCCTAGTCTACGGATTTAACAAGTATTCTGGAGAAATTACAAAGAAACAGGGTTCCACATCCAAACGTCTTCGGTCCTAATGTCTTCTTATGTGGACATCCAGTTTTAGGGTTCCAGTGTACTTAGCTTTCTGTAATCAAATATTTTCCTGGTGACCTCATCTTTAGACTGATTTCTTTTTAATATTTTCGCTAAGATAGTAGCACTCTCGGTGGAACGAAGCTCATAATACACAGCCACCTTTGGTTTTCAAAAATCAACATGGCGACCAAAAATAGTTACGCACGAATTCAAATCTGTATTTTGACAAATTATCTCCTAAATACGGTGAAGTTCTTCTATGAGCAACGCTTCTATGGTTCTTCTATGAATGTTCATTTTAATTACCATTTATCATATATAACTTGTGATTTGTAAAAAACTTGAAAAAAAGGAATGTAAAAATTATAGGGGCATTAGTGTGACGGCCACTTGTGGAAGACTGTATGGACGAATTATTAAAGAGCGGTTAGAGCATGAAATAACTAACGGGGAAGAGCAAAGTGGATTCACAGCAGGACGATCCTATGTAGATAACATATTTACATTAAAACAACTAACGGAAAAAATAAGAATAAGAAACGGGGAAACGCATCTGGTATTCATAGATTTAGAAAAGGCCTACGACACAGTTCCTATCAAAAATCTTTACCGCATTCTAGATGAAAGTAATATAAACGGAAAATACATTATAGCAATAAAAAGCTTTATAAAAACCTAGAAACAAAAGTAAAAATAGGAGGTCAATTATCTCCGTCAATTGAACCCAATAAAGGACTAAGACAAGGGTGTTGCCTATCACCCACTCTTTTTAAAATTTATATTAACGAAGCTCTGAAGGATTGGAAGAAGAAATGTGCTGAAATGGGAATAAAAATAGACGGAGAATCACTATATACACAACTTTTTGCTGACGATCAAATAGTAATTGCAGGAGATAAGTACGATGCGGAATATATGATGAGGAAATTGATAGAAACATACAATAAGGCGGGCCTGAAAGTAAATTCCAACAAAACAAAATATATGGTAATTAATGAGAAGGCAAAGAATCTGGAAATAGAAGGAAATGCCATCGAAGTCTGTAGTGAGTATAAATACTTAGGTGTAACGATTGGAAAAGAAGGAATCAGTAAAAAAGAGATAACAAATAGAATACATCAGTCAAAACTCGCAATAAATAAAATGAATAGCATATTATGGTCAAAAGACATAAGTAGGAAAACAAAACTGCAAATATATAAAACAATTATTCAGAGTATAGTCCTTTACGGAGCAGAGACA
The DNA here is from genome assembly GCA_963169105.1 of Ceriagrion tenellum. Classification (NCBI taxonomy): domain Eukaryota; kingdom Metazoa; phylum Arthropoda; class Insecta; order Odonata; family Coenagrionidae; genus Ceriagrion; species Ceriagrion tenellum. The sequence goes on along the minus strand of OY720640.1, from coordinate 144,421,014 downwards.
TGGGAAATGACCAAAAGGGATAGGCAGAGACTGGAGGTCGTAGAAATGGATTTTCTAAGAAGAAGCAGCAGAAAATCTAAACTACAAAGAATTAGAAATGAAAATATAAGAAAAATTATGCAAGTAGAAGAAAACATCATACAAGCAATAGAGAAAAGACGGCTAAAATGGTATGGACACGTAAAAAGAATGGAGGAGAAACGTTGGCCAAAAAAGATTGGCAACCACCCGGGAGGAGGAAGAGAGGACGACCACCAGAAGACTGGACAAAGCAAGTCACCCAAGATATGAAAAGGAGACAATTAGAGAATGAAGACTGGAGAGACAAGGAGACTTGGAGAAGAGGATGCGAGAGACGGCCGACGGCTGTATAGAACTCGCTTTTATATATATATATATATATATATATATATATATATATATATATATATATATATATAAAACTTGTGATTTGTTGTCTTCCTTACGTCTTATCTTAGAATATATGAGTGAAATCATACGTGGACATCAGATATTCCTTTCTAGTGAATGTTTTGTTCTATAACCGTGTGCTGATGAAATTTTAGACCTACTAGACAGAAAAATATGGATATAACATATTGTAAAAATATGATATAACAAATTATTGAGTATCGAGGAGTATGAGGGAAACTGTGACAAAGTTATTGGTCAAAAGATAAGTTGATGTACCATTTGCTGAATTGATTCATAAAAATTCAAAAAGGATGCTTTTGAAGAATAGAACATGGTTTCAGATTTTCCGATCCAGACTCTCAGAATCAGCAAGAAAATGGCATTCAAACATTTGAATTTGATAATATTTACTATTAATTTATCTCTATTATAATGAACTCGTGGAAAGCCAGTAGTTTTCATTAAATATGCGTGCATAAAATTTCAGTGAAGAAGAGCATATCAGACCTATATGTTTACCAACGGAAATACTAATTAATTCAAATACTCCTGTGGGCCACTTTTTTGAATATTAAATATTTCAAAAATTACAATTAAAAATTACTATGAATTATCTATGGATGACTTCATTAGAACCATATTTTTTCCAAAAAATCAAGAAAAAAATTATTTCGAGCCAGGTAATTATCAGGACCAAAGTGGTAAAGATAATCTATTACTATACCAAGGGTATTACAAAAGCTAAATTAAAATAAAAAATGTAATAGTGTGATGACCACGGCGTGAATACCCAGTCATGTCTACGCTATGAAGGATTTTGTGCTTTCGTGGCGTCCAAGACTGATAAAATTTTATCCAGTTTCCCACTGGGTGAGGACGGCTGTGGCTGCCAACGTTTAGACCACTACATTCACCGTCGTCTCTAAGTCTCATCAGCGCTGTAGATTATTGGAGCGATAGTTCTTTTTTGTACTTTCGATTCATAGTTAGAGAGCAGCACTTAACACCACGAACCGTTCCAAAATGATCCATTAGCATCGTTGAGAAAGTAAATGGTAATCACTTGCGCTATAGTTTTGACATTTATATATAAGAAGTCTCAAGTGTAGGAGAGACACGTACATTCATCGAGTGAACATGTAACATCTGGAGCTTGTCCATTGCAGAAGATGCAGAAAGTCTTCGCGGGTTCACCAACGGGTTTCCACATAATTGAAACTCGCGCACACATTTCGACCACTGTGCAATGAAAAAAATTAGAGAAGTCAATTAACATTTCAATATATAGTACGGTGATTCTTGACTATACATTAGGCAGAGAACAGGAGTAATGATATTTAAAATGAGGAAATCATTCAAGAACTTAGCGGTAACATGATTCAAGTTCCCTATAGTAATGCCTTCAATATTTACAAAATTATAAATAATTCACCATCCAATTTCATGCTATAGCAATTATGACATATTATGACGCAAAAAAATTAAGGATGAATTTCAATATTTTGATTTCGTAATACAATTTATCAATTAAATTATGAAAGCAAATTCATAATTTTGGAATGCATGATTTGATGATGATAATGATTTAATGTTTTGCAACTCAAATTCCGGAAATTATCCGAGAATTACGAACAAAATAACGCCACTGACGATTAATACTCAATTTTTTATGAAACGTTTTTAATTTAATGAATTCATAACAACAAAGTAAATGGTTTTCATTATCCACCAATGAAATAAATCTGAACAATGAAACGGTACGATAATAATTTAATTTTGAACAAATATTGCCTAGTAAAGCCGATTGGAACATTCTTCGGCAATGAAAATAAATTGTCTTTAAAAAAATACTACCAGCCAATGAGATATGTTCATCATTCGCGGAGATGAAAATTTTGCGTAGCAATACGTAATACTTTTAATCCGAAGGAATCGTTTGTAAATTTTTTTGTCACTAAGTGGAATGTCGCCTGCTCAGAAAAACCAAATTCATCAAACGACCGCATTTTTACCGCATCAGGAATATCTTCAGATGAATATGTCAAACCCATTATGATGAAACGGGTCTTTTTAAATAAAACTGATGGAAAAATAATGCAACGTCAATTGGATTTTTCATAATGAATTACAAAAGTAAAGCCCAAATACAATTAAATGTACCACTGATTCAATTTATTCTGCTTCACCATTTTTAACGATTGTTTACTGATCACATTATTTAATGTTTACATTTTAAACGTTATATTGTCGCCATAAGCCGAGTAACGAACTTCACGGCAATGGCAATCAACTCTCCTCTCATAATTCACGCCTTTTATGATGCTCAAGGTATATATGCAGAAATATATTACCCCGTGAGCTATAGCAAGACTGGGGATGGCGAGCGGAGTTATTATGCCAACCATGCAAAGAGAAGGAAATAGTGGAAGAGGGAGAGAATGGAGAAACAAGATGAGAGGGAAACTGTAGGTTACCTTTTGGGAGCCTTCATTTTTCGGTCAGCCTTTAGGCTTCATACATGCTCCTTTTGCTGTATTAACAAATAGTGCGTGGAAAAGACAAATTGTGTGCAAATCTCTTCGACAACCCAACAATTCTTCTTTTGCCGCTTCTATCATTTCCAATGATAAAGTGCCAGGTAAAACAATAACCTACTGTCATCTTGAAACTTTTCAAATCTGAACTGTACATGTGATTTAAGCCCAACTGGTAGCCGCAAGGATATATCAAGATAGCAAGCTGTATGTTTAAGAAAATACCAAGTTAGAGAGTTATTGAAGTTTAAATCAGTAAACTTTTATTTCTGATCCATGAAGTGAGAGTATCGCATTGTTTACTGGCCTATCCCAAATTTACCCGTAACCTTTTCCATCCCCAGTGTTTAACTTTGCTGAGGTGGCAATAAAAGTAGGGAAGGAAAAAAAGACTCCTGAACACCAGAGAACGACGCCGCTGTCGTACGCTATCTAAGGAAAACGGAGACATTCATTTCACCAAGAGCATGGCTTAGGCTGGCTTCATAAGTAAGTGGCCGTGACGATCACTATGGATCTTGCCGGGGACGGCGGCGGTGGGTTCTACGAAGGTCGGCGGCGAGAACACATGAAAGGTGCCAGGCGTTACAATAACATTGTCATTCTGATGACTTAACAGGCCATCGGAAAAAGCAACATGTTTGTAAACTCTTGAATTTAATTCGCGTGATCAAATGAACGAATTTGTTAAAAATAGTTGGTAATTATTTATCAATGCATGTTTGTTGGCTGTAGTTACAAATATGTTAAGTTGTAATGTCTCAATAATTATCATAAGTTAACTGAATTACGACGAAAAAATACTTGCCATCCGATTTAAGAGGATTATTGTGTTTCAATCCTAAAAATTTGTGCAAATGAAATTATTTAGTTGTTGTTTAACTCGTCACACAAGGCTATATCGGTACATATACTTGATCATTCGAACGTGTCACAAACAATAGCCACTATCTAAAACTTTCCTCCCAATTGTCGTGATATCAAAAATGAACAACTAATATTTTGCATTTGTTTTAGTCAAATGATTTAAGTCAATCTCATGTTAACGCTAGAAGATTACTAATGCAATGAAACCTTAAGGAAGACTATTTTCATTGGATTACACTTCAGATATTCTCCGACCATTATAAATTAGAGTCTAATGGATTTTTTTTGGGGAGGCAACCGAATACTAAGGTCATTTTCGCCGTAGGAGATAGGTAAGGGAGGATTAGCCTGCTCTTAACGAAAGGTGCCAAGGGGACCACGGTTTAACGTCTCATCCGACAGACGGGAGTACTGTAATGGAGGTGCCCTCGACAAGACTCTCAAGTGGGGATCGGGTTTCCTCAGAAAAACATACGCGTCTAATTAGAGTCTAAAAACCGAAATATACCGTAGAAATAATACGTTTCGGCAAAAACAAGATTTAACGGGACAGACGGCCTCGCTAAAATCTCGAAGGGGGTTTCGCTTTTGTAGGCAGCGTGGCTTTCCCGATACTTGGCCAGCTTCCAACGCAAAAGGCAGGGTGAATATTTACAGCCACCTCTAGCCAACATAGCACTGCTTATCGGTTTGACGTCATGATTTCGAAAAGCGAGTTCTCACCTGCGGATCACCACCATTTCCGCCGCCGCCGCCGCCAATAACCTTATGAATTACGAACTTACTCGTACACCTCGACCGTCCAAATAGTTTACACTGAGGGATGACATGCGAGTGAAGTTAGAAACGTGACGCGATGCCACCAGTACCATGACGACAACTAAATATTAACCTAGCACAAAATAATTAATAATAAGACCACGAATATACATAATGGATTCAAATATTTTGAATCGTTGCCTAAGCTACGTGTTGCCTAAATTTGGCGCTTCTTAGAAAAAAGTCTTCTCAGTCGACTCGTAAATGGCCGTTGTTGATTGTTGCTAACGTGAGACTGTGGTAAATATTCAATAACAATTGAAGACATATGAACTGCTTCGTGCTGTGAATTATAGCTGGCTATTTTTGAGACCTAACAGTTACTTTGTACATGCTAGAGAGGAGATATCTACAACAGGAAATGCATGTAAGAGGCATATGAAACTTCCATCGTGAGCCTTTTCTCTGCTTTATGAATCTTTTATGTTAATTTACAGCTACATTTTTTTAGTTTATTATCTGCTGAGAGAGAGAGAATTCAGAAGGTATAATTTAGATAGATTGATGTGGATGTTAATGTGTAACCTTCTATTCATGAGTGGCCTCGGAGTAGGTTCAACAATCTCTCCTTTATTTGCTATTGCTATTTGATTCTTCAACTCTTAAGAGTAGGATGTGACTTACAACAAAGACTAAAATGATAGTTATTGGGGCAATCCCTTATTCATAGATGATATTTTCGGATCTTAATTTTAAAATCCTTATATGTGTACTTGTATCCGTCTTCTAATTCATTCCACTTTTTTCACCCTTGTATTATTATTAAATAGCCTTGGAACGATATTCACGAAGTCTTAGAAGTTATTTGTGCATTCGTGTAATTAAATTTGGAGAGGAATCAAATTCATCTGTGAAACGGACGATATAAAAAAAAAGTGTGTAATTACGTCCCGCGTGCAGCGCTATATTTTTCATCCTCCGCATTATGATTACTGGTAAGAGAAATCGGTAAGACGTGATTATTTACGATCAGTAGACTGTATTTACATTTGAACTGCCGTCTTACATCACTAGACGGTGACTCATTCGAAAAAGTTGTATGTTTACAGAATTCAAGGCAACAGTTTTTGGCAACGATTCAACAATCCATATGCATATTCATGAATAAGACTTATTCGTATTAGATTTATGGTTGAAACCCGGATAATGGATTCCCGTAGTTTAATGATAAGTTTACTTTATTTACAACAGAGATGGTTCCCAAGATCTTTGTCAGGAGAATAATTTCGCTGACTTTCTGTCATCTCCGCCATCTGATGCACCATAACCTTTCTCACTCTTCTTTCTGCACAGGGAGGAGCTATAGTAAAAACTCATTCAAATAATTGAAGACCAGTCGTTTTCACGACATGTATTCTTCAGAGAAAATCACCGAAGAGTGAATAGAAATACAAAGGAATAAATGATTTGCGTTTACTACTGAAATACTGCAACGGAAAAGATGGCTTTGACTGACTAAAAACGGTTACTTTGATCTCAATGTGAAGCCATTTGTTTATAATTCAATCAAAGTCCTTAAACCTATACAGCCAAGTTGAAGATACGTACTCAGCAAATACACGTAACACAGCCGTTTTTTTCAGAGGCCTCCGGAAAGAAAATGTCAGTTGAAGATGAGCAGCAAATGGAATAAGGAGGCTGCTTTCCCGCATGGGTTTCACTAAGAAAACACAAAATACGTGAGGCATAGGTGAGTACCCAGGCGTAAAATGAGATAAACCGCAGAGCACCCGAGCTGCAGAGCCCTTCATAATGTAACTGCGACTTTGTTTCAGGCTTTGAAAGGAAATAGAATACAATAAGTTTTATTAGGCTCTTGATTTCCCCATAAGAGCAAAAAATACTTATCAAATTCATCTTGGAACAAAAAAATATCAAAAATATATATATACTTGGCCAAAATCTCACAGTGATGAAAAACAAAAAAATCTCACATTCACAGATAATTAACACTAAATACAATGAAAAATATAATATTTTAAAATGGAATATGTATTATCAATCACAGAGAGATAACAAACAAACAATAATTTCTCAGATCATTTTGCAAATATAGGATTCTATAACAGGATACAAATTTCAATTATTAGCATATGTGCTGCTTATAGTAATAATCAAGTAGTTTTTCCTTAAAAACAGAGAGAGAGGAACAATTTTTAAAATAGATAATGGCAAGGAACTCCAGAGATTTAAGGCGAAATACGATTGCGTAGAAAACGGCTTTACTCCCTGTAGATTGAGGAATTATCTTAATGAAAAACGAAATTCACATTCTAATTAAGTTAACTGCTAGCCATGTTTCCCAGAGCGTACATTTTGAAATTTTTTAAATTAAGACCTCAAAATTGTAAAATTTGGCTTCATTTTTTACTTTTTACAAAAAATTGTCTCTGGCAGACGTAAACAATATATTCAATATTAAATTAAAATTAATAAAATGGAAATACTTTGAGTACTATATAAGTTATTAGGAAAGTTAAAACCAGCTGAAAACGCGCCGATCAAGAGCGGCTCTAGCGGCGAAATAGGCAAGCAGGTGAAGGCGCCAACGGAGGTGAATCGAGGGGAGGTAATGAGTGGCTACTGGAGGGGAATGAGGGGAAGGCCCCGAGGGGAGGGGAAGGGTACGAAGTTGGAGGGACCTGGTAGGATTGAGCTAGAACGGTGTTGGCTGGTAAAATCACAGGCTGACGGTTTCTTATCCAAGCCATACCTACGTGCTTTGGCATTGCTTTGCTGAGCTAGGTCATTACCATGTAGATATGCACTACCTTGTGGGCTTTCTATCAGTTTTGCATTGGCGAGTCCTAAGTACTAAGTCGGAAAATCAGTCATTTTAGTTGTTAAAAAATTACTATTCCTATAGGTCACTGGATTTTCTTACTTGAAGTTAGCGCTAACTTTAGCGGAAGCAGTTTCATAATGTTAGATAATTCAATAATAACGTACATGTTTGGTACTGCTAGCTCTGTTGGAAATGGAGACTCAAGCGCGATGAAAAACGTACAGGAACTAGTGCCGTATGGTAGGTACATTTAAAAAAATGAATACGCGAATCACGCAGTGAAGCGCTTCACCAAAGCATTGTTCAAGATTGCGGAGGCGAGGCCCATTGTGAAAATGATTCTGACAAAAGTAAAAATGATAAGATTTGAAAAGCAGCTCGCGGCGCTGTTACGTATAATTGTACAGAAGGGAATATCGTTGAGTCCCTGGTCGAGGCTTTAAAAAAAATGGTCCTAAGCACGTATTTGAATGTCACGTGTCATGCCGAGACTAATTCTGTCAAGCTGTCGATCGGAAGTTGAAAGTTATCACCGAGGAAGAAATAGCATACCTCGAAAAAATTGAAGTGGCTATTCAGCCACTTATCCGAAATTCTGGGCAGTTGACTTCTCACGACAGCATTAACAGTGCAGAAAAAATTATGTCTTTGGCCAAATTTTCGGGCAGAAAACAAGTGAATAGGGGCAAAAGAGGATCATATCAACACAGAACTTACGGCTCTGGTCTTGATTTCCAACTGGGACCTGTGTGGAGATATTCAACTTGGGAAACGCTCATAGGCAGAAGTCCCCACAAGCCTGTCGAATTCACTTGTCACAGAAGACTGAAACGTATAAATGCAAGAAAGTAGTTGCTCACCAGACAACACATAAAACAACAAAAGAAGAAGACAAAAACAAGTGATGGGGAAGGTTTAGGTGTAATGTGCCAAAAATTAGACATGGATGGCGAAGAATATGATAACGTAGTAGAAGAAAAATTATGGAAAAATTAAAAGTGACTACAGCTTCTAGAGATCGATTTGAGAAGGACACTAAGGGCCAATGTGAGAAGGAAAGGTGGTGGGGGAACGAATTAATCGAATGACTTTATCCAACTTTGGAATAATCTCCAAAAGGCGGAGACGGCTTCTGTATGACCGCAAGTTTCAGAATGAAGCAACGTAATGCCGGCAGCTTAACGAAAACAAAGCGATGAGGCAGTACGAGGAAATCTCCGGACGTAAGGTGACTCCTTCAGGGCTGTTCATTAACCTCAAGCAATGTTTCTTTGCCGATTCTTCAGATGGCATCACTGATGATGGGGGCATTATTGAGGTAAAATGCCCTAATTATCCAGAACAGTTGACGTTCGAAGAAGCAGCGAAAAATATTTAGTACACTTGTCTCGACGAAAGTCTACAATTAAAAACAAACCTCAATTATTACTACCAAATTGATGGCCAGCTACATGTAACCGACGCCCCATTCTGGGACTTAGTAGTATGGACTAAGAATTATTGCAGAATTAACAGGATTTTAGGGGATGGTGACTTTTGGACAAGAAAATAGTGCATAAGGTAAGTGTTTTTATAAGGAAATTCTCCTGCCGGAAATAATAGATCCTAGATAAAGTAGATCAATGAATTTACGTGAGCCGGAGTTTCCTTCAAAATGATGCATTTTTTTCCGTTTTTGTATGTAAAAAAAGCTACGGAAAATAACCTACTTTCAGCTATAGAAATTGTTAGTCAATCACTTTATATATTCTATAGTCTATAATTGGTCAATTTTATCAGCAGTTACGAAGATTGATTCCTAACACAAGTTTTCTGCAGCACCCCACACTCAATTCTCATGTCCGCCTTCTGTCTTCTTCTGAAAGACTATATCATATGCCAAATAATTTCTCTAATGTATTCCATTACTTCCCGACTTCCTCCTTTCTTTCCACTGTGCGGCCATTTCTATTTTGAATAGATATTTGCTCCCCAGTTTGAGCTGAATAACATTGCCTTTTCAGATACGAACAGTTTTTATTAACCACGGCATCCGCCCCTGGTAGCTGTTAGTGCAACATTGATTTCAGTTCATTATACCTACGCCGGTTATGTAATTACTATGATAAATGATCATGTAAGGCTTTTTCTTTCATTAACTTTTGCAGAAGTATTCGAGTGAATTTAGATTATAAACTTGAGTGCTGCTAGAATAGTTTCCATTCCACGGGTTGAAGATAATGCACATCGGAACTTATCGGCATACTTAAGCGCTGATGAATGGAGCAATGTGTACTGACGAATTGTTTGATAGCCTCTCGATAGAATTGTGATATAGAAAGAGCCACGGCCGAGTTTTGTGAACGAATTAATTCAATATATCCACGTTTGTAAAAGTGCATGATATTTACCACCGAGAAATTTTAAATGCCCATCACAGTTTGGCGCCTTAACAGAATATCAACACAAAAACAACAATCGCCGGTGCCACTGACGAAATTCTTTTGCCGGGAAGACATCACAAGTGATGCTGTTAAATTTGGATTAAAGGCCACCAACAATGCATCTGAGCCGTATTAAGCCTAATCCAAAATATCCATGACATTCCATATGATTTGAGGAAAGTACATACTATTCCCGTCCTCTAAGGTGGGAATAAATCACTTGTTGAGAACTAGCGATCTATCAGCAAACATCCGTAACCTGTAAATTCATGGAAAAAATTATTGCTAATTATTTGCGTGGGACGATATTGGAACGATAATAATGGGCTGTTTAAAACCACATGCCTTACTCAAGGGGTAATACTACAAAACTCAGCGATTTGGGATCTGTCAGGAAATATAAAAATGGTTAGTTAGGGTTCAGGAAGTAGATGCGGTTATGCTAGCTAGCTTCAAATTAGGGACGAGCGTACGCGAAACTTTCAAAGCTTGATATTGGAGTTGGCTGCTAAAGAACTCGTGTATTTAGAAAAAGAATTAGGGTGACTATGCATAATAGAGAAAATGAATTCCAATCTGAAATGAAGAACTAAATGGGTATAACCATACACCTAGAGGCATCGAGAATTTGTAAAAAAATATGATATCTGGGCATCGAAAAGGTAAAAGGCCCGCGTGAAAAACCAAAATACAGATACTTGTAACGAGTCAAGAATAAGATAGGAAGACAAAAATGCTAGCTTTTAGAGGATTGCATGGAATAGGATTAGCCAAAGTGTCTAAAGGACTGGTAAAAGTAATATTCGAGGTTGGAATGAAGAGCAAGATCCGATGGATTGTACAATCTTCGCTGAGCGTAGTTAACGGTTGACGTCCGTTTGAAACATTAACCATGAATTTGAGTCACTTTTATGATTTAAGTTTACGACACAGTCGACTGAGACCTGAGTCGGTAACCGCCGTCTCTCCTCAATTTTCAGCATTAGAGTTTCACGGAAACACCCACCGCTCTGAAGCAAAATATAAATAAATACGATAATAATTTTTTGGTATCACGACATGCATGCATATTATTGGACGTAAATGAATGTACAGTTTTATTACCATTGTATCAACCTTTGCTGCTTATCATTGGCGTACTAGTAACGCAAAAAATTCAAGAAGACATAGTATTGAATTTAATCAAGCCAAGCGCTTCAGATGGGCATGCGTCAAGGTTAGCCATGAATTGAAAGTTGAATTAAGTTGAACTATGAAGAATTCTGTGGATGCTCCCACTTCACTTGCACTTTCACGTGACCGTTGAAGCCAATCGTATGGTAACCTTAATATTGAAATACCAGCAATTTTTTCAAAGGCTCGATAGTGCATACCTATTAGGATACCTGGTTCTCATTTAGGAACATCAGATAATCTATGTTGAGGAGTAATTGAGGAAAAAGGCCGAAAATCTTCAAAGGTTACTGTAAGCAACTGAAGCTTTTCTGTTACTCTCTAACCCCTTCAACATGTCAAACATTGACATACTCCAACCAGGTGCCATACACTGCGCTTATGCAAATTTACATTAAACAATATAAGATAATTGATATCTCGTTTATATAGAGTTTCACAACAAAAACTTCAATACAAAAATATATTTATGTCTATAAATGACTTAACCACGATTATATTGACCATTTTTCTATGTGAAACCCACAATTTTAGTGTCTTAATAGGCAGGATAAGTACTTAAAAACCGGAAGAGAAAGAAAAAAATTAGAAGATTTTTTTCTGAGCAGCACATATATCGTGTGCATTTAACGGAATGAATTAATTTTAGAACGCAAATGAAACATAGCATAAGTAATTTAATAGCGCAATAAATAACTTGCTTCATAAAAAAATTAAAATTTTGTAAAATTCGTCAAAAAATCAGTGTAAAATCCATAAAAAAGCTAAATAAATTTTCAATAGATCTGTATATAATATCAAGTCAAGTTATTGACAAAACCTAAAATAAATATAATTTGTGGCAAAAAAAGCCTTTAATTAGTTGACAGGTATCTTTAAGGAACAGATTTTATAGCATTTTTTATGACCACAATATAATGCCCAGATGCTCGTAACATACACATACACATAGTAACTGTTGGATGGATGATTACAAATTTTAACATAGCCACCAAACTTAAAATTCTCCCTGAGACAGTTCCTTTCGGTCTATCTCTGGTCTTAAATGGACGAAAAATTTGAAGGATAATTTGAATTTCATAAAGTATAAATGTTACATCCGTTAATTATGGATTGACTGAGATGCAGAAACATTCAAGCAGAAAATCAGTTCCTTCTTGGGCTGAAGTGATTCTTCGCGGATCAGCGGCAGTATTGGCAGAGCTAGCGATGCAGGAAGATAGATGTCAGCGAAGCAAATGCGCGATGATTAATGCGACCGTGATGAGCTTGCGCTTTAATTTTGGTTCCAATGGAAAATATCTCGTCAATACCAGCTAAGCAGCCTTATGAAAGAAGAGAACAAGGAGAACAAAAGTGACCGCGACCCAGGCACACGCTCTCAAGTGAAATGAAAAGAGAAGTGAAAGGCTTTCAGAACAGCGAAGTACCTGGAGCAGATAGCATCAACGGAAACGGTGCTTGCCAATGAATCCATGGATAACATAGAGATATGAAATTACAAAATATAGCTGCCAAAGTGGAAGACTTATTGAGGACTCTCAAACGGATGTAATGATTGCAATACCGAAGATGAAAAGGACTGAGAAATGTGAGGATCACAAAATCATGAGTTCATCGTACATGAATCCTAAACACTAACGCCGATAAAACGCCGAATGTTTGAAATGAAAAATCGAAGACAGCAAATTATCTTGGCTTCGCGAAGAACAGAGGAGCCAGGTAAGCCATACTTTGCCAGAAAGTAATGGCAGAGAAAACGATTAATGTGAACTAAACACTGTATACACCATTCAGGAACTTGGAGAAAACCTAAGAGTAGGTTGAAAGGGACGAGATATTTTGATAGTTGAAAAATTGGGAAAGGATTAAATCATAGCAAAATAATCTAAAAAAAATATTCAGGGTTAGTCGTCGTTACTATATGTGAATAAGAGATGAAGGATAAATATAATTGAAAATTAGCACAGGTGACATTGATATAAACTCTCACCGGCACTACTCAATAAATACCTGGAGGAGGTAATAAGATAAGCCCTAGAAATAGCGAATAAAGATTAATGGAGAAGAAGTAAACATGTTCCGTTTTTCGGACGATGTCGAAGTCATAGCTGGGAATCGTTATGACCTCCGAAGTTAACTTGGACCAAGTTCTCCAAGAATATCATATAAAAATAAATAAGACAAAGACAAAAATACCAGGGGAAGAGAGTAGATAAATTTTAAAATCGCACTTGAGTGGAGAGAAGCTGAAGCAAGTGGATTTCGTCACTTACCTCTTAAGTACTGTTGCGTGGGAAGGAAAAAGTACGACAGACATCAAGGGAAAATATACCCAAAGCTATAAAAGGGCTTCTGTAAAAACGGCGACGACTGCGCTCCAAAAAGATTGAATTACAAACGAGGAAACAATATGAGAAAGCATTCCAGGAGAGCGAGGATTGGCACTATAAGAATTTAAGAAGGGACTATGTATTTGAAAATTAGTCCAAAAAAGGCTATACGCTTTCTAAATCTGGTGTCGGAGGAAGATGTAGACGATCAAATGGACGGATAAAATTGGAAATGAAGAAATTTACTGAAGAGTTGAAGACGAAATGGCCCAATGGATCAGTACACAGGAGAGAATAATTGGACTCACACTGAGGTGCAATGTGTTTGTGAAGAAATCAAAAGAAGTTAAAACAGAGGGAAGATGGATAATTTCATTGGGCAAATAAAGATGAAATTACTTAGGGTGAAGTAGCAGGTGGGAACTAGCATTAGATAGGAAAGAATGGCGGACTGCACTCCACACACCGCATGATTGAACGACCAATGAATAAGCAATTTACATAGCTTCTAAAGAAATATTTGTTACTTAAAAATGTGTCTATATATTCAATGTCATTGATTATCGTATCAATTCACCTGAATTGAATATTGTAAGTTAAGCCAAAAATGCAACCATTCCTTCTTCGCAGGGGACAAACCAAAGCGAAGACATTCACCCTGAAATTGGAACGCCATACCCATACTCTCACAAAGACGCAGTGAAAATACAAGAAAATGCAACTCATTTGGAAAGAGATCTAATAAGCCATCGATTAATTTAGTGCTATGCTGTCAGAAGCGGAGTGAGTAAGGCGGGTTTGGGAAGTTCTAAGTGGAGCCACTGAATTCACCTCGGCTATCGCCATGTAAGTGTTACCCACGCATCTATGCATCCATATTCGTTCAAATTCACCGCTGGATTCTCAATTCAGCGCAAAACGATGTTTTTCTACGAAAACTTCATCGAAATCTGTCCGAAGGTATTTGCCGACAAGCCGACAGTTTTTTTTTCGGAGCAGTCTTTGATGTCAAAGCTCTTCATTCGAAAGAAGACCCTTTCAATTTAATTTCTCCCTTTGTCCAGTCGGCAAATCCTCCGCCCCCTTCCTTCATGAAATGGTAATTTTCCTTCCCGAAGAGGATTTCATTCGCATACTTTTCGCTCTGTTTACCTGTTCCCAGAACTTGCAGAAATCTTGACGAGTCCGAGCGTACTCAACAATCTATAAGGAAGCAAAAGAATAAATCCCCGTTCCCGGAAAATCAACATAAATAGAAATGAACCCGGGGCTATTCATCATACATGGTTGTGACCGGCTAATTCTTCTACTACCCACGCTACAAGCGAAGCCAAAGTTCTCGTTACGTACGGCTGAGAACAGGAGATGTCCTAATTTACTACAGAGCTGAGCGCTTTACACAATGTCAAGCACGGCTCTTTAATTGTATGGTATCAGTAAAAGACTGAAATAAGAGAAATTATCAAAATCGATAACTGGGAGAAAAGTAGGAGAATGTGAGATGCCCCGTAATGGGTTCGTTATTTCTTTATTTCTCTGCTGTAGTTGGTATTCTAAATGGTCTGTGGAATGGATTAATTTTCAAATCCATTTTCAATAAGACATATATTTTTATTTTGGAGTTGTTTCTGTTATTAAGATATGATGACGGCCCAAACTAGGATCATTTGCGTACCATGCAAAACTTGCGTAATTAAACTCCGACTATTAAACGTTGACTGGCGTGAATCCTCCCTATTATTCATAGCTCATAATCCAGTTTATATGGATATAATACGAAAAAGTATTGTTTTAAAGTGTTTTTCTTACAATTTTTCTTAAATAATACAGCTTGTCGTTCGAATTGAAAAATGTGACGAAGAGAGACCGAAGAAGATGCACTTCTATTAATACATGTTATCCTTTAAGTTACACGCTTTTCTTGACAAAAAAGTTGCCAATTTATTCCTTTCAACGTGGAAACGACTTAAGTTGCGTATTTGTCACCTGAATCACTACAAAAACTATGATAAAAATCTGAGGCTCACCTTGGTCAGTAGCCCTTCTTGGCAACTCCACATGCTAGCCGTATACGACAAGGTTAATGTAACCCAGAACCAGCTCAAAATTCAGAAAAACCTCTTACCACGTCACACTCGTAAGCAATTCCCATCTACACTTAATACTAATTCCCCATATTGGTAATTACTGCCTTGTGTACCACGACCTCACTGAAGAGCTAAATGCTAAGCTTCGGCAGCTATTAAATATGCGTATAAGATTAATCTTGAACATACAAAAATATTATCATATTTCACTTATTTTACTAAGTGATCATGGCTGAAGGTCGAAACTGGAAGATAATATATGCTTGGGACGTTTATGTGTTGATTTTTCAAACGTGAACAACCTGGGTATTTGCTGCAATTTTTTTTTCATCAGGGAGAAGAAGCCAAATGTAACAACTGTTACGGCTCCCGACTCATTAATCACCCCTCATCATAGAAAGACCATTTACCAAAGATCTATTCATGTTGCTAGGGCAAAGGCATGGTACAGTATTGTTAAGGACATGAAATATTCCACCTTACTGTGTATTTTTAGGGAAAGAATTTTCACGCAATCTTTTTCCTAGAAAAGCAACAATAAGAAATATACACCCAAGAGAGAGAATTGTGTGAGAATTGATTGTACCTCTATTTAATATGTTCCCATTTTCAAAATAATACAATATGTAATGAATGAGTTTGACTATTATATTGTATCTTTTACATGTTCTTAGCGGACGACGAATGCCCAAGAACGATAAATATCTCTTTACTTTACTCACTCATAATCACACTAGAGTGTGCATTAAATTTTGATCATAAGAGCTAATAAATGCACGATTACTCACACCAGGTAGCAATAAGAAAAAGACGATACGGTTCCAAAATAATTTACCTCGAAGCCCGCATATTTCAGCGGACATGGATTTTGCAGTTCATTTGATTGAGTTTCTGAGATACCACCTCGTCAGGCTCCGTTGCGTCCACCAGATGGCAATCACAATGCCATGGAGGAAACGAGAAGAGAATAACACACGTGATCTCATGTACTCACATATACATATATCGAGGCAATGGAATTGGAGAATGGCCGAAACCATGCCCAGAATCCGAAAGCAGATCCAACCACTCAGGACCGCGCCTTTGCAATATTGCGAGCGGGTGCTCTGGATTACATTATCCAGCAGATGAAACCACCATGCAGCGAAGACGGCTTATCCATGAAACTTTTTCGTTGATATGAAAAGTACTGATTACTGAAATTTCATAAAACAACTCGTGACTTGTAAATAAATAACTCACGCACCACTTTGAATAAGACTCACTTGATATTTCCAGCTCTCCTACGATCTTGATATTTAGTAAGTTGAATATTTTGTCTAACAATCTGGTCAAACCAAGAATCAACAAAAGCAGATTTTGTTTTTAAAATTTTTTTGCCTTCGTAGTAAAGGAAGAACTGTGGTAACCAGTCCTCGCTTTGATTATGGAGCTAGGTTTCACGACCCATAACCCCTCTGTGTCGTTCAAAGTAGTGGTGTGGAAAAATACTTAGTAGCAACACTCAAAATGGATAAAAAAAGAAGAGAAATCATGAAGCAATATACATTTTTTTTATTCCATATCTGGAGCCGAACTGGTATTTCCAAGCAAAAATTTCAGTCTGTTATCTGCAAAGTCCACAAAACTATCCAGATCACTTAGATATATGACACTCTAGCGTCGCAACTAGCTGGCCTTTGCGATTAATGGAGATACATCTTTTGGCCACAGTATCAACGAACTGATTTCCCTTATATGGGAGCAGGAAAAAATGAGGAAAATTACTTTTTGGGTAACCCTCGTAAATCAAATGGATAGGATTTCGATGAAAATAAAGACGTACTAATGAGTGAAAATCAACCAAGTCATTTATATAGAAGCAAAAAAATGCTACATTATTCAAGCTCTATAAATAAATCTTGGTGGATGAGGCTTGTTGAAGATATTATCTCTGAAATCTTTTACAACCCCTACAAAATAAATAGTATAAAAGTAAATACTACTTCATATAATGACGCACAAGGTGTAGCTATGTAGTAAGCATGGGTCACGAAATAGACCAGGTCATTTAAGTCGATTATGAGGCTAACTATTTGCATACTTGGGGTATTGTATATTATCTTCATAAGCGCGGCTTTGATATGCTTTGACGAGTTATGCCAAAGGGAGAAATAACGCCCACCTTAAAAAAAAAACAATTCTCTACCCAATTTCTAGAGGAATTTTAGATAACCATAATACGATTTCCTCTCCGTGCAGCTAATGTCAAAGTGCTTAGTTATTGTTGTTAGAAACAGGAAACTTGTACTCTTCAATTATTTGTTCCATGACATCCTATTCTTGAATGCCCCTTCCGTTTACGCCTTAGCCTGAGAGGATATTGGATTTGAAAGCAGGTGTAAATCAATCTCCGGGATGGTGACTCCTGTTGTTAATATTCAGAGGCTGAAACGAGAAAATATTTAATGAAGCTACAAAGCACTTCCTTTGAGGATTTTACGTACAGCCATCCATTGTGAGCATGATAATTACATTTATTTTTATTTGAACGAGTTCTATCTTGTGGGTTTGCATTTTCATGATAATCCGGACAGCATTTTTAAATTGAAAAATGCAATGGATCGTTGCTATCCCTTCCTCTTTCGCAGACAAAAACTTATTTAAGTATTGATCGAAATGATAACACACGAAGAAAACTAAATAAATATTTATTTTTAGGATATCAACATATCTGAAGTAATTTATGCTTATGATGTTACTCAATGCAAAGCTTCTTCCTATATTATTTATATTTAAAGCTTGTTCATTCAAATTATAAATTTCATGTTCGCAACTAGTTTAAATAATTTTCGTTTCAGATTTAAAAGTTTAAAAATAAAACACATTTTATATAATTGATAACATTTAGAGAATAATTGAAGTGGTGATTACCATATATTTTTTAGTATGATAGTAGAGACCCAGCAGCTTGTCATTTTTAGAGGTCAATTTACAATTTTATCAGCATTATTATTATTCGTTTGAGAATTCAATTGTAAATTTGCTAAACGAGTTAAAACCGTCAAATTGGCTCATTAATGATGATACTAGAAAATGTACAAGCATTTCTTGAGGTATGGTATATTAATTATATAACTTCAGAAACCTCAGTTCAGCTTCAGTAATTTGTGCTGATAGAAGAAACCTAGAGTGAAATGGAATGAAATACCTGTCTTATGAATGAACAATACAAATTATAATAATTTTCCAATTTGATTACTAATTGGATGAAGAGAAAGGATTTAGTCACTAGTAAATATGAGTGTGTGATGAGTCCCCATGGATTGAGCATGGGGCTTTCATCAACGTGTTTACTAGAGGGAGTCGGAAATGAGTCCAGACAGCGCTATGATTTCAAACCCCAGACTTAAAATGCGGGAAGAACAAGTTTATATAAAATAACACAACCCTTTTAATTGGCGCTGCCACCAGAGGGGTCCAGCCCAACCATTTTCCGTGATTGCTAATTACTTATTGCCTTTTCCATTCATAGTGACTTCAGTGACATGTCAATCATCATCGCTTATTATGTACACAATAGCAGGGTCAGTGATTCTGCCATCAGTCACAGGTCCACAGAGGTCACCACCCTCAGCTTTCACTACCATGGGACAACCAATCACGTCACTTTCACCATACCAAATAACGGTTATCCAAACACAGCACTAGGTCCCGACGTGGCACCATCACGTCAAAGCCTGAGATTGCGCTAGCCCGGTTGCTTTTAACACGCATGATGAACTCAGTGAATCGTCATCAATGACTGATATAAACTTAGCAGCACTTAAGGAGGCATTCATGTGATCTAGCCACAACAAATACCCCAAATCTAAGTAGCTGATATGTGGCGCGTAATCATCACCAGATGACATTCCATGTCAAAACCTATATCGTCTTTTTTATGAGTTTATGAAGAAAAACTCAGTAAATATTTTCATTTACAGCCGTAGAAGGAATATTAGAGTATCAGTTCACAATAAACTCCAAATTACACATTAAAATGTTTGTACTAAGTGCACTACAAAATAATTTAGGAAGCAATATTTTATTTTCGCTTGAGAATATGAAAAAGTCAAGAAATAACCACAAAAAAACTACGTATACGGCGAAACGAACCGAGGACCTACGACGTCTTAGACCAATAATCAGACCACTTAGCTACTCAGGTTTCTAGTTTGTGAGGCAATTCTAGGAAGAAATGTACATGCTAAGTTTAATTTTATACAAATAAATGCATGGCAGTATTACGAATACTGATTGGACCTTATATGCTTCGCGGCCAAATTTGGATTTTCTAAAGTTCTTTCAATCATGACTGTGTGGCTAAATGTGTCGCTAAAAGGTCATATTGAGTTATCATACAAGCACGCAATAACGTTGGACATATATTTTACTCGTAAATCTCCCTCTACTGAATTAAACTTAGTGATTCTTAAAGAGATGTTACTGTGCTCTAGCCATAACAAATTCTTGAAACCCAGTATGGAACATTTTCAGTTTTATTAGGGCACATTTGGATTGGATGATTGGGGAAGCAACCGACAGCTAATATCATTTGTGCCATAGGGGATAGGTAAGGGAGGTTGGGCGGATAGAAACCCGGCGTCGGCATTAGCCTGCTCTTAACGAAAGACGCCAAGGGGACCACGGCTTAACGTCTCATCCGACAGACGAAGTACTGTACTTGAAGTGCCTTCCACAAGACACACAAGTAGGGATCGGGTTAGGGCACATTTCCTCCAATAAGCTGACTGGTAAAATATTGAGCTATTCGATAATCTCGAGAGCCCAGAGTGAGTATTATGAAAGTACGAGAATATTATGTAACCCGAGTTTTGCGCACCATGTTGCCATGCTTGCACAGTAATCAATGGCACAGTTCTCTAGTCAATGACGACAAAACGTGTATGTGGAAACATTGGAGCTCACAGCATTTGATTAAAAATGATCGATTAAAACCGTAGACGAGGTAACATTCTTCGGCTAGCACAAAATTCGTCATCTTTCCATTCAAAGTTCACTTTCTTTACACTTCATTTCTTCTTCACCCTAAATTTGTATCGATCCTTGGGAATGCAACGCAAAATCCGTCTTTTTCCGAACACCCTTTCGCTCCGTCGATTCCCTTCCATCGATCATGGCAGTTTTTTTCGATTTGAAAGTTCTCCCTCCAGGAGATAGTGAGTGTTGCCATTCAAACTGTTTGGCGTCGTCGACGAAGCGGGATTAATGACGGGGAAGGCGGATTCTTAATGATCTCCTCCACACCGGAGCCGAAACCAGAGCCATCTCTCCCCCGTGCCCGGTACTACTGCTCCCTATTCACCGTTTTATTTCCCACAGCAATTAATTACCGGCGTCGAGTGATGCGGAGAGTTAAAATCGAAATCCAATTTAGACGCGAGACTATTTACGAAGTTGAGGGGTACAGTGCATTAGGGGGATCAACAAAAAAAAGGAACATAACTCAATGACTCAGCCATATTTCATCCGACGAATGCAGCTGCTAACATTCACTGGACGAGAAGTATTGTATCGGCTTCAGAGAAGCAAATCAGTTGGTAATCGTTACACGGAGAGAAATCGTAATTTTTTTATTTCCATCGTGGAACTAGTTGAAACTTGTTGAAAATTCAGCACCGATAATGAGATAGAACATTATAGACCAAATGGGTATTTTGTACCTTGTGTTTTTGAATCCAAAAATACCCAGGCGATAATTAATCACATAAAAATTGAAACATGCAACTTATATTCTCTGATGGTAGCTAAAAATATGACTAGAAAAACGTCGGTAGGACTTATGAGACCGAGACGGACTCTTTTACAGTAAGTTAAATAATGCATATCGTTTTTGGATTGGATATTTGGGGGGGAGGGGGAGACCGACGGCTAAGGTCATTTGCGCCATTGGGGATTGGTAAGGGAGGAAGGGTTGATAGAAACCCGGCGTCGGCATTAGCCTGCTCTTAACGAAAGGCGCCAAGGGGACCACGGTTTAACGTCTCATCCAAGAGACGGAGTACTGTACTTGAAGTGCCCTCCACAAGACACTCAAGTAGGGATCGGAATCCCTCTGAAAAACATCAAGGATTTGAACCCTGGCCGCCCGTGTGGTAGGCGAGTACTCTAGCCACCACACCAACCCGATCCCCATGCGTATCGTTCCGAGAGAAAGAACACCCAAGGACTGATACAAAACATGATAATTCCGATATGACGTTGAGGTAATAAATCTCTTCATTTACACGGATATTTTAATACAAGCGCCATTAACTTGCCTCAGACCAATCTTGTGAGAAAAAATGTAAAACTAGTCTAATACCATACGGTACTTCTAATGATAATAATAAGAGATAAATAACTATTGTTTGTAAAGCCAAAATGGGATGATCTAATGCTCTTTTCCATGAATATGGCTTAACATGTTCATGCTAAGAAATTGCTGAAAAGGCTGAGCTTTAGTGGTCGTAGCCTTTTGAATTAAAGTTCAACCATTTTGTAACATAGCTCTGGTGTCGAAAGTATGACGCATAATGGCATGGACACAACTGATAGGAGTGAAAACAATTATTAATTTAGAATTTTCCAAAAAGTAAAAATATTTGAACGCATGTGGATAAAATTTCACAACGGATATGATAGTTGTGCTAATAATGATGGGAATTATAACCTCGCTCTGACACTGAAAAATATATTCGGGACAACGGTGGCACAGGAATTTATCGTTCAATTTTTTCCATGCAAGCACTTCAGGAGGAATTTCAAAGCTGTGTTTTAAAGTAAAATGCATGTTTAAGCTTCTTAAGCTTTTGAGATTTTTAGAGTGGAAAATTGTAAAAGTTATCATTTAAAATATTTATTTAAATTTTAAATTATAAAAAAACATTTTTAAAAATATTTTCCCCTCCAATTTGAGTTAAAACAGCTTTTGAGATTTTTCGAGTGGAACATTGTAAAAATTTATCAATTAAAATATTAATTTGAAATTTTAAATAAAAAATAAACATTATTAAAATATTTTCCCTCCAATATGAACGAAAACAGGTTTTGACATTGATTTGCAGAAACTTAGAGAGAACCTGTCTAACCGCACAGTTTAGTTGCAGCCAAGACCTCTCAACTGCGCATCACGCATAGTACATAGGTTAAATTCCCAAGTCACATCGATCAGCGGCGATAACCCCGAAACTTAGATTGACGGTCATTGAGTTCGGTGGTGCGTTGATCACGAGTCTTTAGGTGCACGTTTAAATAACTATTCAAGTACGTCGAAAACATTCTTGGGCCGCATTTTACCTAAGTAAATATGTCTATACGATTATTACCACCATACTTGCATCAATAAAAATGAAGCAGGGATTATATTTTTTAAATATCCCAAATTGGGACACTGTTGTGATTTGGGTTTACAGCGTGGACTCGAATCCAATCAAATATCATATGTAAATAGGTTTTTTTTAACTTGACACAGCTCTTTTAAATGTGTTAGAAAACATTATTATACAACTTTAATAACGCTTTGTGTGGAATCATTCCATGCCACACATCCCAATGGAGACTTGCATGCTACTTTGCAGATGTAGATGTAGAATTGTTTATCATCCACAATCATCATAAAATCACTTTTCCGGTTCTTCTTGATAATAAAATCTTGTGTTTTGGTGATTTACTCATTATTCCAAACTCTTGCTTACTACACAAAATCTATGTCCAGTATCTATCGATGTCCCCCAGTAACAAAACAGGGGCTTTCCCTACATACTCACTTAGTACCTCATACCACGATAAAACTTTTGAGGACAAGCTTTCCTTCTTGCACTCAATTACCAAACGCAAATAGATGGGCGATCTCACAGGTGAAGACATCTGTTACATTCCTACCGGATGTCAAGAATGAAGTCTTCTAGGGTCTTCGGTTGGGTGAGAAGTCCAATTTCCACCAATCTGCATTCCTTTTGACTAAGAGCGTGTCGGCCTCAAAAGTTCAGACTGAAAAGGTATAAAATTTTACCCAGATAAAGACCTTAGAAATAAAATGAAAACAAAAGTGCTCCTCCACACAAAAAAAGATTTTATTTCACTACCCATGTTTTGCCCTGGCTTAATGGGCTTTCGCATAGGTTTTGCCAGGGTGATTAAAAGGTTCCACCAAATTAAGACTGTGACGATTTTCCAGATGAAGACCATAAAATACTAGTGTACTTTGCACTTCCTGTCATTTTGAATACAACGATTGTCTAAATAAAAAATCCCCTTCAAATCAATAGATCTGGAGATTGTTGACGGTGAGCTCCTAACGGGGCGATTATCCTCCAATACCCAAGCTTCTTATCTAGCCAGCCACGGTTCCTCAATCACTTTAAGAGATTGTTTAAGTTCTAAAGACGAAAAGATACACATTAGAAGCGCCAAACAGAGAGAAAGAGAGAGAGAGGAATGATGGAGAATGGAGTCTAGAAAGGGAGACGTGGTAGTAAAAAGATTTCTCCAGGGAAGGTAGGGTGAGATAAAAGCCTCTTGGGGCGCACCGCGTGGACGCGTAAAACGTCCTTGAGCGAGGAAAGAAATATGGACCGCGAGAGCCGAAAGGAACACTGAATGACGAAGCAAACAAGTGCGCAAATTAGAGAGGACATGTCTGCAGCGGCAATAAATCAGAGCAAAGCGACGTGAAAGCTTTCCCAAGGAGAAGATAGGAAGTAGGCTAAACTGATCACATAAAAATTTCAACACGAGAAAACGATAGTAATAACAAATTTATTTACAAAACTTTTACTGTAATAACGATAAAGCATTCATTTACAGTAATAAATGATAAAACAAAATTTTAAACATTATAGTATTTGAACTTTTTAGAAATAAAATTTTAAATACTTTCATAGCAATAACTTCAACGTAAAAGCGATAGTAACAAATTCAGTTCTAGGGTTTTTTGACGAAAAATAAAACAAGCAGAACTTATGCGAAGTAAAAAATTCCTAAATATCTTTTTTGAAATGACGAAGTCAAATTTTCAATTAGAAACATTTAAAAAATTATTACAACATAAGAGTGCTATGTAGCCTCAGCGCAGCTGTTTTTAAGAAGCTACCATTATTTGATAGGAGTTAAATTCCGTGGGTTAAAGCTTATTAGCATTCAAAACAACAAAATCTATGAAGAATTTAGAAAAAGGATTTAAATGAATGAATTATGTGCACTATAAGGTGTATTTATCATAAGGAAAGAGGGCTGTGGACAATAAGGTATTACATCATTATTGCAGTCTTGAAAATAATTACATTTGAGGCTTTACAATTTTATTTTGTGGCGTAACAACGCTACTTTACCAATTAGCAGAAAAGAGTCATACAAATTACCTTAAGTATTGCAGTAATGATCCATAAATTCAAATAAATGAAATGAAACCTCAAGTATTTTCTCGTTATCAAATAAATCTGCTGTGTCAAAGAACTATGGTGATCAACATTTAAATAAGTACTTGTAGAAAAAACATTCTCCTATTTAAATCTCTTCTGTGGTCGGTTGACATTTTAATTGTGCAATAAAATTAATTATTATAAAAGCATATTGAATATTTTATAAAATGTGCATTGAAAAGGAAAACTATAGCATAAAATTTCTGATGATTAGTGGCTAATGAGCGCCACATCATGAGCCTCTGAGGGCGATAGGAATGGCTATCCTCTTCAATATCTTCCTTGGAAAAAATATAAAGCTAAAGACTGCATACAAATCATAGCAGAAATTTGATAGTAAAAAACATCAAGCAAATTCTGAGGGTTTCAGTTATAAAACGTTTAAAATAGACCGTACTTTTTATTAGGTTGATGGTGACATAAATAATAAACAAGTATGACAATGGAGGGTTGGCGCAGACTTGAAAGAAATCTAGCGTCAGCATTTGCTTGCTTGTTAAGCGTTACGGATTTGGAAATTAACAATTTTACGTTTTACCTGGCAGACGAAAAAACTTATATGTATAAGGTATTCCCTGCGCTTTCCTAGAGAGATACCTAATCGAGATTATTGATTTAAAAAACGCCAATTTCTCAGAAAAACTAATTGATAATAATCATTGACTTGATTTTAATACTAAGGTTCTGCGCAACCAATGTAAAGGGAAAAAACTGGATTATTTGGAGCAGTATGAAATTTTTGGTAAAACATTCTGTGAAAACCTTCAGGTGGAGCGTGGATGGACTCTATGGATTAGAAGAATGATCCATTGAAAAATCAGACTAGAGCAGGCTTGAAGCCTTCAAAACCTGGTGTTGGTGGAGAATGCTGAAGATATAATGGACGGATAAATTAAGAAATGATGAAGTGTGTAGAAGAATAGAAGAGGGAAGGACCATATGGAATACATGCAAAGAAGAGGAGCAAGATAAATTGGAAACACCCCGAGACACAATGGATTTGTGAAGAACATAAATGAAGGCAAAATAGAGGGAAAAACCCCCAAAAGAAGACCCAGGAATATGGTCATGGACCATATAAAGAGGAGAATACATAGGAAGAGATACCTGGAGGTAAGGGAACTAGCAATAGATAGGGAAGGGTGGAGGGCTGCAGTCAACCAATCTTAGCATTGAACAACCAAAGAAAGAATGAAATTTCTTTGTCCTGTAAAAACAAATATGTGTACATTGTTAATGATTATTTGCATCTTGGCTCCCCATCGCTATGGTTATCTATGTTACTCTATGGCTAATGGATTGCGTCTAAACCGTCCTCGAAGACAAACCTCCCTCTCCACTTCCCTTCCCTCCTGTTACATCTTTACTCCTAACTTTCCCTTCCTTTAAGCCAGTCTATCCCCACCCGCCCCACACTCATCTTTCCCCCTTCATTCCTGTTTGGTAAAAAATAAATAAGCTCGCAATAACTTTATGTGTGTACTTTGAAAATAGCATAGTATTGTCGGAAACCATCTCAGTGTGTGATAGTAAAAATTGTGTGGAAACAGGAAAAATTGAGATCAAGGATTCACAAAACCCTAATAGAAATCGATAACTTTGAGACAATCACGCGGAATATAAGTTACAAATATGCTCCCTCAGAGAAGCTAAGGATAAATGTCTTAGTGGTATAATTCAAGATGCAGGAGATCGGAAAGTAACTGTATCAAAGAAGTATCCAAATTGTCAATATAAGCATAGAGAAACTAGACTCCTACGCATGCACTTCTGTTTTTTGGAGCTTGAAAACTCGTAGACTCGCAGACAATTAGCCTCAGGCAGCATTCACGCGTCCAGTGGTTACTAAGCTCCCAAAATATTATCTCTTGGGTGTCAGAACTGCAGACACTTATAAGTCTAATTCACATAAATAATTAAAAATTATAAGTCTGTTCACTTGCATTGAAGTAGCAGGTGCAGCAAAAGCTCGATTTTCATCGATACTTGCCACTCTGCTTAAATCGTCAATATTAACTGAGCGAAGTAACAGTGCACTGCTTAATGAGCGAATAGTGCGCGCGGGCGGCTTTAGGATATACATTTTTTTCGGTGAGGTAAAAATACATGTATGCAGGCTCCCAACTACAAATTATATCAATGTGGAGTATCGATGTAATTGTACTATTGAATAAACATGATGAATGTAACAAACTGCCCTCAAATTCTGGAAAATAGCCATTTTTTGCGATTCCAACTCCGTATTTTGGTAGTGACATTAATAATGAGATAATTGAAACTCTAGTGCCAAACTTAAATAGCATAAAAAAGTTGTCCCTCATTGTCCTAAAATTGACTACAGCTGTGAAGAAGTTTCTTCCAGAGCATGCAATCACAGAAAATACTCTGCACCAAGGTTGAAAAATGGCCACCAAATCGTAACCAGAAAATTGAAATAAAAGATTCTCTCTGTAAAATTCTCTCAGGATTCACACAATATTCGCCGGGGAAGTACTAAATCATTTATTTAAAAAATTCTCTCGAACCGTCAAATAAAAGGCTCTCACGGGGTGATTCCGACTTCAGGCTCTAAGAATAAGAAACGTTTTCTAAATTGGTTGATCTACCAACCTGGAACTCTAGGCACTGACTAACCCGAGATCATTGTTATGACTTACGCTTATGGCGAGGAGCGCAAATTTAAGCGAAAATCATATTTTCATATGTTTTACACATAACATTGCTTTTGCCATCGTGCCTCGAAATTTGCATGCCACATTTAAAGTGATATCAAACTTATTGTTTCGTGTTTTATAAGTTTTCTGTGCATATACAATTGAAGTATTTCAGAGGACAAGTCAAGTCTCATTAGGATACGAGTTAAAAGAGCATTCATTTGTCAATAAACTAAATCGGCAACACATATTATTTCACATCATCCTATTCATATTTCTAATTTCTAATATGTAAGCAACCATTCTCAAAAACCTGTGCAAAAATCGCACAACTGCCTTAAGCTTGCCTTACAGTGAGCTCAGAGTTAAATTATGTCCCGAATCGGTCAAAATTTTTATTTCAATTCGCTGGAAATAGCAAAACTGATTATACCTGGACTGACAAAACTACATACGGGAATGTGGATTCAACATTTAGTGCTTGGCATTTGATCCCTCCATGAAGCATATGTCGTTTAATACTTTCTTATTTTATTTGTATTAATGTCTTATTTGACAATACCTGACGATTTGACGATTATGATACGGTGGATATTTTTTGTTATTTTTTATTTAAAATAAAGAGGTGTAAAGGCGATTGCTCTGAAAGAACTTGTGTCATAAAAAATAGCATCATTGGAAAAGAAAGAAATGATTGAGTAAACAAAGGTCCGACGTTACAAACTGAAAATTTTCCAGTATAGTATCTAAGACCCAAACACGGTATTTTGGTGAGAGGAAGAGGTGAGAGGGAGAGAGAGAAAAAGGGAGACAACGAACGATACGAATAGAGAAAGATAGAGAAAGATAAAGCAGAGATTGCCTACACAGCCAGATCATAGAAAAATATAAGATCCATGCCTCCGTTAATGAGTGCGCTCATCGATCATCTGCTCTCGTGTTCCCTAACAATCGTAATTCATTGCTTTCCGATCGCTTCTTTCCCATCATTTTTCTTTCCCTCTGCTTTTCGAGCCCCTTCGGGATTTGGAAATGGAGAAGGCCGTAGTGTGACGGGTTATGCAGGCAAGACCCACTCTTTGGCTGAATCGGGGAGATGAAAAAAGGCGACCTTGAACAGATACATCACTTCGCTTATTTTTTGTCGGAAGATCGAGTCTGATGAGAGTGTTGGAGATTAAAGGCAAGAGTTTATCCCGATGTCAGAAGTGCTTCCCATTTTGCTTGGCAAGGAAAGCATAAACGTATCCCTTCCAATTGGAAGTTCATAACCATTCGCTCGTTTTGATTCTAGAATTGTCAAGAGATGATGTCCAACGTGCAATCGCCAACATAGACAATAGTGATTTTCCAATTTAGTGACGTGAGGTCTCACAGACCGCTCATTAAATCCAAATGCCATTTTACAAATGTACAGGATAAATTTATAAATTTGAGGATGCTACACCCTTATTAGACAAAAATAAAGGGAGAAAGAATTTCAGACGTTTTGGAAATAACTGTTTGAAAATATTCATAATTTAAAAATTGCGCGGTCAGACCGCATGTCACCTGTTAAATATGAATTGATTAGGAATCTTGGGCTGGATAAAGGAGAATTTTCCCAGGGTATTCCATTACACTTGTATTATAAATTGATAATTGAATTAAAAAATCACACTTAAAGCTTTAATATTTAAAGTATATCAGGTTTAAAAAGTGAGAAAAAGTTATAAACTCGTTATTTTGTGATATTTTTGCCTCCTCGGATACTTTTATTCAATCGACATTATTTTTAAGTTGAACTGTGAATTACACAATATTTTGATTGCCGTGTCATTATCACAAATAGCGTGTAATTCCTCAACGTCAATATAAAATCGGAATTATGTGACAAGGAAAATTGTTCATTCTCAACTACGCACGACATCGAAACATTTAGCTGCTTCCAATTGTCAATTTTTATATTTAATCACCTTACATGTGACTTTGAAAAGCACATAACATTGAATTTCAAATTATTACAGAGAGCGTTTCAAAAGTCATCTTCACATATAAGTAGAAGTAAAGTAATTCTTAGCTTTATAAGCTCTTCCATTTGCCTTAAGGGTAATCTAATCTGATAACTTTCAATATCATTTTTCTCGACCGCTGTATAAAATATTCCTGGAACTTTTTATTGAGATATTTAGTCAAATAATTTATTTGACCAAAGACCTCAATAAAAATATCCGAGAAAAGGAAGAATGCTGTTTTCTTCATACGATTTTTAAGACTCAAGTTCATTCCAGCATATACATTTAAAAAAAACAACCTACTATTGTCCCATTGCAAGTATTTTTGTTTCACAACTTATCATACCGTTTCGTCAATCAAGTTAATGTAATTTTCCGTAAAATGGCTATTTTGGTTAGACGTAGATTTTGAATGATCTGGTGTGAACTATCTTCGGCCCGATGAAGGAGGAAGGATAGGAGAGTACGTGATTGCTGGGGATGTTTTGATCCGAGGGAGAGATGGGCGGATATCGGTCGCTGCGTGTCTGCTTTTGATTAACACCGTTCGTTTCCAAGAACATTTACACGACTTATTTTTTCATAAATTATTTTGAAGGAGCATATTTAGCGAATCCAGCTTTTTCTCATTAGTTTTTTGAGTGCTTCCTTATGCTGAACAATAAGATTAGATTATATCCTAGCTAAACCAAAATTGGACTGCTAATGTAGGTAATTGTATAAAGCCACAATTTTAGCCACGTATCCAAATAATAAGTGTTTTTATCAGAATAATGAATGAATGAAAATTTAACCTAATTAGCCGAATCAGACCACAATTTTGGACAAGTATCAGTTAAACAAGAGGAAACCAAATTCACAGATAAAAACAAAAAATATTATAACCTGTTTTAATGAAATGCGTATTCATTATTTAAAATGATTTTTATGGTGTGACACTTTCCTGCTCGTTGTGGTCGAACTGTTCCATATTAACTGATGAAATGAGATTTCCCCATGCTTTTTTACGCTTTGTATATACAGCTTTATTAATTTGAAAACGTGACTTCACCAATAAATTTAATATTTCTGCTCTAACCAAGTGAATTCATTTAGTTGCGTTTTATCCAAACATTCGTTATGGTATCAAAAAGCGAAAAAATGTAAGCCCTTTTGAGCAGAGGAAAGCTTTAGCAGGAGAGAGGAATTATGAAAAGTAATAGAGGAAATAAACTACCTGATGGCTGATGGGATTGAAAGAGTATAATCATTTTTCCACTGCCCACTTAACCATCTATTTTACAACTTTTTTCCGATTTTCAACGCCTCTTCGTCATAAATGGGGGAAGCGGTTGTACATGCCTATTAAGGACAGGATAAATTGAACGAAAAACCTCCCTGTGGAAAGTTCTAGGCTTTGATTTTATTCACGTTTCTATGAGCTTTCCGACCGCTTCTAGCTAGATACGCTTTATACATTTTTAGAGTGGACGTAACCAAATTCCAGAGAAAAAGAATATTTGGTGGCTAACAATTTACCTCCCCTCACCATATGATCTCTACAATGCTATCTTAACCCTTGAGTACTGCCGCCTGGGTGTTCGACACCAGAGAGATTTAAAATGTCATATTGTTCATTTTTTTTCAAATTAAGAAATCCATATCTATAGAAGGTGAGTTATAAGTCATTTTATTTCATTTAACATAATATTAGGTTGATTTCGATTAGGTCGATAGTTTTCTCTCTCTCTCGAATGGATCCTTCATATTCTTTGGTAGTTTGGAATGAAATAACTCGGCACTTTTCCACGGTTGGTTTCCACCCGTGTGGAAAATTACAAATTTATTTCATTCCGAGCAATGGAAAAATTGCACAAAGTAAGCCCGTCGACGATTAATTTCATTCTTTGGTATCGTTACATTCCATGGCTATTAACCCTCCTGACCCTGCATCAACTATTCTCCAGGCGTCATGCCATATAAGATATTAAAATATATTTTTGATGATGGATATTATTATATCAACGATTGTTTTATGTTTTAATGGTTGTCAGTAGGTTTTCTCTTGTATAATGCCGGTTTATCCGTAACCGTAGGCTTAAAACAGAGCTAGAGTGTGAGAGGAGAAGATTGTCAAGATACGTGAAAAACCGTCCAGATAGTCTCATTAGTGTTACTGACATCTCACAACAACTAGGATGGAAATCGCTCTCCGACCGTTGATTACAAATTATACTTAATCATTTATATAAATTCAAAACTAATTTATTTTCCGACAAAGTTATTAACATCTTACAAACTCCCAACATACTACGGTAGGTAAGATCATGTGAATTTTTTTCCTCGATCGATATGAGACAAAAATGGCTGCTTTTAGGCATTAAAGTTGGTTAGTTGACAGTTAGTGGGGCTGATAAATTTATGCCTTACCTAATGTATACTTCTAAATCTTCCACGTAGAGCTAACACTATGTTTTGCATTTTCCCTTCATGACTCTTCATCGCGTTTACGTAGTCAAATCATTGATTACTTTAATCCATTTCAAAATGGAAAACAATAGTAACTTTCCCTACAGAATTTTTAATCTTTGCCGACCATGGTTTCAGGACCTAGTTCCATTATCACTAGGTGCTGAAACCATGGTCGGCAAAGATTAAAAATTCTGTAGGGAAAGTTAAAACTGTTTTCCATTTTGAAATGGATATATATCGCTTCCACAAAGTTGAGCCTGATACGCTTTTATAGATTACTTTAATACTTTTAGTAGCATAATAGCATACCTATATTGTAATGCTGGTTAGTGAAAGTCATTTGTGCATTAAGCTCTGGTTACACGATACATTAACCCGTACGTGTTAATGTAAGAATGCATGAACGCGTGAATGAACGCGAAAATTCATCATGTAACCACGCCAACTTGTACGAATGCATGAACGCATGAACAGGAAAAAAAAACCTGCTCTATTTAGTTCATGCACTCGTTCATGAACTTGTACATGGACAAGTACTGGTTAATGTATCCTGTAACCAGGCATAAAATCATGGATTACTTTAATACTTTCTGTAGTATAATAGCATACTTATAGTCAAAAGCTGGTTGGTGAAAGTCATTTGTGCATTACAGCGGATGGTAACTCTCTCCTCAAATCTCCTGAGTTGCCTTGCTGAATAATATGTAGACGTAGAGTGATTGACGTACGAAAGCGTTTTATGAAAGCATCAACAGTCCTGAATATTGATTTTCTGCAACCGACTCTTCCATTCCATTCCAAATATATCCACTCACTAACAGGAATAGGTTACGTGTACAACGCAGAGATGTGAGTGGGACGTTCGCGTATTCCCCTCGCAATTGATTTCGCCCGCATTCATTCGTCCCCACTCCACCCCATGACCACTTCCCATCGTGCCCCGCGCCACCTGCCCGGAGACACAGTCACCATTCCCCGTCCCGCGAACGCTTGATGTCCGAAGCGCCGCGCCGGGGATATACTCGGCGCTGAGCTGCAGTGTTTGTCGCTGCGGCATGACCGACCACGAGCGGACAGGGCGGAGCAGAGCGGCGTGTGGAGGAAGGGGGGGGGGGTTTGAAGTAGGGTTAGAAGGCAGTTCATTGGCCCCTTATTGCAAAGGGTCAGGGGTGGCGAATGGAATTGAGGTCGAGGGTAACGGGGGTCGACTGGGATGGAAATGACACTAGTTCGTCTGGTTGCTTGGGAAGAGGACCCGCAAATGATGCCATTTATGACAATTGGCTGGGCTGGAGAGGGAATTACCTGTAATTACCAGGAAAATGAAGAAATAGTGTAGAAAAATCCTGCGTTGGCAACAGCATGCTCTTGACGGAAAGTTTAGTTTCCTGGTACATTAGGGTGCATGCTGGTGATAATTCACCTCCCGCCCAACGCCATGGAGGTGGCTAGTAAGGTAATCTAGATCTAAATCTACGTCATACCCTGCAAGCCACCCAAAGTGTGTGTGGCAGGGGGTGCTTCCACACCAGGCATGTATGAATTATACGGCAGAACACCGAAACTACATTGGAACCAGCGTACCACACATGCAATGCGCCCATTATAAATCTACTAACCAAGAAACATTCCATCTTCAATCGTTCAAACATGTAAGGGGTACAAAGATTACTACCACAGATTCAAAATATCATATAGTAATAAGAACATCAATATTTAACTCATGCATGAATAAGAACGTAGAGAATATAAAGAAAAAGATCTACAGTCTAGGTTATGTCACTATTCGCACAATTCATGACGACGATCACAGCTGTTATGGTCCCGTATGATACGCGGAAAAAATGACATTTTATACCTATCGATCTCTCTAATTTTATTGGCGCGATCTATTCTGCCGTAGTACGAGTGGGTTAATAGTATGTTTTTTAAGTCGTCAGAGAAATGTTATTCCTGAAATTTAGTTAAGAAGCGTATTCCCCTCCCAATTGAGTTCGCCTGCATTCATTCGTCCCCACCCCACCCCATCGCCCCTTCCCATCGTGTCCCGCGCCACCTGCCCGGAGAGACAGTCACCGTTCCCCGTCCCGCGACCACTTAATATCCGAAGCGCCGCGCCGGGGATATACTCGGCGCTGAGCTGCAGTGTTTGTCGCTGCGGCATGACCGACCACGAGCGGACAGGGCGGAGCAGAGCGGTGTGTGGAGGAGGGGGAGGGACCTATAATTTAATCTACGCTGTGGCAGCGATTCCCAACCCAATTCATCCAACAATCCAGACACACTAGCAAACTTATCGTAGCATCGTTTTACAAACCTAGCTACTCTTTTCTGCACGCGATCTAATTCCGATATTAACCCCGCTTCATATGGATCCCATACACTGGCATCATATTCCAGATGAGGCCTAACGATTGAAAAATAACAACGTTCTTTCACATTCTCATAAAATTTTCCGAGTATTCTCTTGATTTAATACGTGCATCCAAATCTACATCAACATACTACTCTTCGAGACGCCGCATAGGTGTACGATAAGGAGTGTTAGGACACCAGCCTCGTAAAGATGTAATGTTTGAAGTTTTAAGAGGTCAAATGAAGCGAGTTATGTGTCATTTGAGTAGATCTCAGTTTTTATTGTGGTCATTCATTGTACATGGAAAGAACGAATGTTTGTGCTTATATGTTTGGTAAGGTATTACTCTTATTTAATCGCTTCTGTCAGACCTAGAGATGCAGTGAGGTGTCATGATAATATTCTCTGTGTCGCTTTGAAGAACTCCTGTTATGAATTTTTTAAGCATACATGGACTTGCGAGTAGAATCTGAGTCTTTATCAGCTTCCATACTGTTCCCTCTAAAAGTTGATAAATACTATATGATTGCTCGTAGCAGTTGCTAACGAAGAGTGCCACTTGTCTTTGTATTTTTATTACTTTTTATGTTAAAGTGCGTTTTAATTTAAAGTTTAATGAAGATAGCACTCAAGGTTTATAGGCACAATTTCTATCCGGATAGTGGATACAAGATCTTGAAGTTTCCCTCACAGCACCCTGGTAAAATAAAGAGATTACACTGTTAACATTTTATCTCATCCGGGATTTGACACCGGGACCTTGGGATCTTAAGCATTACTCTAGCCACTGCAACAGCCCGGATCCGAATATAGACCTAGCATTTCTTCCTGAGGGTCCAGGCTCTATTCCCGATGTATTCGGATGTATATTAATCGATTAAATATCTTGCATCCCGTGTTCGTCGTTGAAATATACACAAGTACAAATAGTATCTGCAGCATTGGAAGCATACCACAAGTATTGTGCATTTAGGTGGTAGTTACAGGTTAATTAAGGGGCATTTTGAAAGCGCACGCCCAAGCGCACACCCTGGAGGTGGCTTGCCGGGTATATATTCAAATGCAGTTGAAATCCTTGCGGAGAGTTCGTCGAGCAGCAGTGTAGCTCAATGATTGCAGGGATGCTCTTTTGCCACACATCTACAGCTACGAAATACCGTGAAAGCTACCACAAGGGTGTGTGGCACGGGGTGATTCCACACCAGGCATGAAGCCCTCATCCCAGCTGAAATCAGAACCGCACACGTTCTCCCCGATGCCAGGCGCAGGTCAATAGCAGTCAGGAGAACAGTGCGCGGTCAGACCAGTAGTTAGACGTAGGCAAACATGCTACCATGCAGTACACTACTCAAGATACGACTACTGGTTATAAATACTGCGGCAGATAAATAGGACATGCTACTAAAAGGTACTAAATCATACAAGGGCTACATCACTCCAAAATTTTAATGCGAGTTTAGTAGTATGCGAGTATAATGACGTTAAGATATTCAGTACAAGTTCAGAACGTATTTTGCCTAGTCAGGGTCAAAGTGTCCCAGGAATGATCTATCCTAGAATAGATAGCCATAGCCAAAAAAAAGCTTGGCGTAATATTTTCACTGATTTACTGTGTTCGAAGATGGATTTCTACGCTCCCCATCCACCAAAAATAATCCTCTTCAAACCACCTGAATCGATCCTCTCATATTTCATGTGAAACCTGCACATTTTTATTCCTTTGCGCCATTCAAAGACCCTAGGTTTCAGTCATCACAGGTTCAGGGTCAAAACGGAGGCGGCAGGATGGAATAAAAATGTCTGCTGATTATACATATCTTAACTTTATTTCAGGGCTTGCTTGAAAACAGCCAAAAAATAATTTTATAAACCCTTTGATGCACCATTGTTTTGAGATGACAGATGGTTTCATAAAAAACAAGTTATCATTAACTTTAGTAATATTTTATCGATATCAACCCGTCAAAGATAAATAACCAATGTATCCTCCAATTTCTTTGCGATATTCTCTTTGTTCTCGATTTTAATAGTAATTATCAAAGCTAAAGCCTCATTTATCTTACAAAAATGCAGGGATCAATACTTTACGTGTCACAAAGTGGAGAGTAATGCCAATATGTAGATAAGAAATTAAATAAAAATACAATGCGGCAAAGACAGCTGATATCAAAAACATATACGTTAAAATACTTCTTACTTATGCCGTTCAAGGAGGGTTTAAGGTATTAACCTAAATTCAACAGCAGGAAGCCTTATGCACAGAAAGTATGGATTTTAAATCAGTGTGAAATCCAGTCTCTAAGGTTATTGAACTCAATTCAAAACTTTTACGTGACAGAGATTACAACTTTATGAATGCAATTTGAGGTCAGAAAAGTGAGCTTGCGTTATCAGATATTTCACCATTAATAATGCAATATTTAATTCATGTCTCACAGCTGGTGAAATTAAAACGTTTATATCGAATATGGTTTCTATTATTAGGGAACTATCAAGCTCGCACTAGCTGAAGCTACCCAGGCGTCCTCTTCCACAGTGAATCTTATAATTTGAGCACTCGGCGAGAAATTGAGGGATCTGGATTCGATTCCCAATCCAGGCGAATGATTTTTCTACGGTGAATTTCACACAATTGTGTGATCACTAAGTGTCCTCTACTTCTACCCCAATGGTTCGAAGTAACAATCCGTGAGTGATTAGCGGTATACATTTAACGTGTGAGCCACAACGCGATAGGAGACACGATAAACAGCAGGAGAGTGACAGAGAGAGGGGAATGAGCACTGCGTGGAATGAGAGAGGCGATATTTATGATTCAGGAGGGAAATTGGGGCCAAAGTTTTGGGGAAAGCACACGACGCGACGCGACGGTCCGTCCACATTCGCCCAAAACTCGCAAAACACATACACTCACCCGATCACGCACATACGCGGCGCTCAAACTGTGACAAAAGACAGTCGGGCGGCGGACCATTGTATTTCCGGAGCAAATACGACGTCGCTGCCTCTGACGGAGCGGATACGTAGCGTGGAAACCGAGGCGGAGAAAGGGGGAAACCAGCGCCCCTGGCGGTCAATAATTGATTCATATGATCTACGACCGCCCTTTTCTCGCCTCCCTAAATCCTATAAATTCTTAGAAACACAATCATTGAAAAACCGGAGGCCAAAGTGAAACATACATGGCTTTCCACGCCTAATTACTGTAGGTAGTAGTACTCATTACATTAGGCGACCGATAATTCAAAAAGTGATTCGCAGCTTCTAGAATAACTGAAAA
Organism: Ceriagrion tenellum; assembly: GCA_963169105.1. Classification (NCBI taxonomy): domain Eukaryota; kingdom Metazoa; phylum Arthropoda; class Insecta; order Odonata; family Coenagrionidae; genus Ceriagrion; species Ceriagrion tenellum. The sequence continues at coordinate 144,383,401 of OY720640.1, read as the reverse complement.
CTATTCCAAACGTGGAAAATTATGGAGATTACCCGTTTCAAATTTTGTAATTTAATTATCATGAATTATCAGAAGTGGAAAAAAGAGAACATTGATTTATGGCCAAGTCATTTTGAGTAGTATAAGGCAGTCGACTAGAACTTGCGTATTGTTGGAAAGTTCGATTGTGTTGAAGGAGGACGGAACACGGTAAGACGAAGTCGGAAGTTATATTATAGGGGAGTACCGAAATTTTATGTCAAGTTCATATCTTTGCCCGGATATTAAGCGGAGTCTTAGATAATAATAAACAATACCATTTAGGCGTGGATTCTTAAATGCATTTGAAAATTATGTATTTTAAAGTTCCAACAACATCATTACTTTGAAGGAATAAAAGTACGTAATTAATATCTCGAACAACACAATACTTAAGTAAATCATACTTTTGGAGCCAATAATATCTAGAGAACCAGAAATGGTGAATATTCACCAGAAGTGATACCTTATTCAGATATGTCTCAAAGTTTCCTCTATGTATTGACAATAATGGAAATTTGACACCAACAAAAACATCAAAAATCAACATTAGTCATTCAATCAATCATACACGCCCATTATATCTGTTATATTACCCATTTTCCAAGTTCTATCACCAAATTAGGGTTTTAAATATTGCCATATTTGATAAAACCATCACTCGAAGTGCTAAATTTTTCTTGGTCATTAACGAGAAATTCGTTTTCCATTCTGACTGAATATATCTCGCATTCCAATGTACGCGCAGCCATTTGCAAACTCTAATTACGCAAACAACTGCAGAACACAGTCTGAGGGCAGTTCGACTCCTTTCAGGGTATAATTAACGTTAAATGATACATGCAAGCTTAGTTATTTGCAGTGACTTCTTGTATGAATAGATTTGCGCGAAACTTTTCATATTCGTACATTCAACTTTAAGTCTATAATGAAGAGTGAACAAAAAGGAATGTCACCGGTTTTAATTCTTGGCAATTAAGCGCTATTTTTACGCTTAGCCTAACGCCACTTGAAATGTATTCCCAAATAATGTAATCATATGAGCACAGATTTTCCCTCAAACACGAAATAATCGTTTTAGATTATTGTATTGTTCGTCAACAGCTATCAAAATTGTATATAAAAAAGTTTGATATACAATTTTCACTGAAATTTCATATTTCGCGCCGAAAAAACAAGTCGCATAACTGCGTTAAATAAGACCCAATTTTAATCCTTAACTACTATCGCGGTTTTTGGCCTCGGACACACACACTATCCTCAGCTCTTTTTTGACCCGATTTTTCGATTTGCTCGTAAACAACAACCGTCACCCGCACTGTCAAAAGTTCAACTGACTCGCTCCCCCCCCTTCTCCGCTAGGATTACATTGTAGCCAAAATGGCTGCGAGCGGCCGTTTTACGACTATAAAATAAAGAACAAATAAAAAAAAGATGGGTTGTAAACAACAACCATCTCCCGCACTGTCTCAAGACTCAAGGTCTATCCGACCATTTGCCTTATCATCGGGTCAAAAATGACCCGACGATAGCAGTTAGGGGTTTAAAATATAATTCTTTCATCATTCATATCACTACATACTGTAACGTCTGAGTATATTTTTATTATTGTTTATGTTTTGATTTTGTTTTAACTTGCAGTATTTTGTTTATTTGTTTTAATTTACTTTAGTATGGAAATGTATGCTTAATTGTTGAAATGCTTTCGGTTGTGAAGAGGTTTGTTTATATTAGGAAGAGAGGGGTTGGTTGGATTTGAGGAATGAGATGGAAGGGAAGCGGAAAGGAGCTGCTCTGTAAAAGATTGAAATTGGAAAACATGTGTCGTTTTGTCGAGTAGACATAGTCCGACACTACAATAAATCGTTATTTCCTCAGTAAAAACAAATACAATTAGGGTGAGGTCCAAGAATATTTTTCGTCATTCTTCAAAATTCGTCAATATGTGCATTCAGTGCCTCCCTATCAGCGCTCGAACCGCCATTAAAGAAACGGAAAAGCAAGATAGATGAGGGTGAGGGGTGAAGCTAAGGGTCCACTTTCGTCGTCCTCTACGACTAATGCGGCTCACAGACGGGAGGCGCGGAGGGTAGATCCCTAAATGTAAGGAGCGGGATAGTGAGGGAATGTTTGATCGAGGTTTTGATCCGTAACGATTGACCGAGGTTGATTGCCCCACATTTCCTTCCATCGGCAACTATACTCCAAATAGTTTTCCCTCATCCGCAGTTCAACCCACAACAATGTTTGACAATACCGAGGTTATCCACGGTTTTACCTACATGGAGGAGTAAAAGTAATTCAGCGGTTGGTCCTGATATCCTCAAAATTTGTCAAAAAGAGCGAATACCTTTAAGCCCAGTGCAGACCTATCCTACCGCCTCCGTCTGCTTCCTCCCTCCCAAAATATATGGCTAATTGAAATACGGGTTATTCCACGAGTTGGCGCATACTATTCCTCCCGGCTTCCGTCCACCACCGTCCGCTCCGCACGGAATCCTCGGTCTAGAATATTTGGCGGATGCGGACAGGCGGTCGGAGGCCGGGAGGAATAGCATGCGCTGGCTTCCGTCAGTCTCCTCCCGGAGACTGCGGGCCCAAGTCCATTGTCGTTCGGTTATGGCGGACGGAGACGGACGGCGTAGTATGCGCACCACTCAGAAAAAAACCGGTAGGAAGCGGACGGAAACTGGACGGAGGCAGGAGGGTAGATGTGCGCTGGCCTTTAGTGTTCAACTATGGCCTTTAACCTCGCAGACTGCGGCATTTAGCTCATGAATTGGAGGACTAGGAACATAATAGTCTTGAACGCCTTGTATAAAGCCCATAAAAATCCACAAGGGGAAGAGAATGCCTCGATGACTTATTCGCAAAACAAACTCGGCCGGAAATCAAGGGATCCGCGTTCCGGTCAAGGCGAATAATATTTCGCCTGTGGACTTTTGCACTCAGTCCACTGCACTACCCTCACACTACAGCGATAAGAATCCCTTGTTTTCCATTGATACCACTCCATGCTGCAGTGTTTTATCCAAAATCCAAAGAGGTTAACTGGAAAAAGGGTATATTTGAAACCTTAAGTACCTGAGAAATTGATTTAATTGATCCGTTAGTTTACGTGGAAGAAGAAAGAAGCTTCTTTAATTTGCGCTGTAATGATATACGAGAAGCTTGGCTTAGAAAGCCTCACTCAGTTTGTGCTTGACATGATAATTACGCAAATCGATACCCAGAACATACAATTTGAACTGTCGTCAAATAAATATACTCAGGGGGGTTAAATGTTAAAAAATGATACTTCTATCTGAAATGTCATAAAAGAAGTCATTATAATGATGACATAGGGAAGATGTAATACGGAACCTCTCAATATAAACGTTGAGCATTAAGTAAATTTCCTCCTCTAAAAAATCTACAAAATGTTCAACCTATATTTGTATCTCTCACGTGTAGCATGTCACTAGAAATATTACCAATTTATTCATCAAGGGCAGCAAGAAAGAAAACATCAAAACCGTAGCTACTATTTACAAAAATGTTACATTCTGCAAATGTTAAGTGATGGGATGGTGAATTTTATAGCGATAGATCTATACCAAGACAAATGGTATAATTTATATTTTATGACTTTAATTGAATCTATATTTAGCTCTATGAAAGCTCAAAAATTATATTTTAAGTAATGATGCATACTTTTTTCTTTGCTATATTTGTTAGAGCTCTATGTTATTTGTAGAAGTGTGTAAATTTTTTCCATATTTTTAGGGAGGAAGGAGGAGAGAGGAGTTCAATTATAATTTTGTATGAAAGAAAAGTACATTGGAAGAGCAACCAGGAAGTAAGGGGCCTAGTATTATTAGGGAGGGGTCGAGGGCTGCAGTCAACCAATCCTAGGATTGAAAAACCAATAATGATTTAAATATGTTTGATTAATCTCTCATAATTCCATCTGCAGTGTCAGTGAAGTACTCAAAATGAGGCCCAACCAGATTTAGCAATAAATTCTTTCATGAGAAGTGACACCGAGTTGGTAGAAAGAGAGAAGAATTTCGCAACGGAGAAATAAACGCACTTGCTTGAAAATGAATAATCATCCCATTCACGTATCGTCAGTTAGAAGGAGAAATTGGTTCCCAATCCTTCACATATCACCTACTTTCTCTTTTGGAGGTAATAATACACCGGTATGACAGAGATTAGTGATTAGGATTAGTTGACATTGGACTTGAGGACGTAATTTCTGAAAAAAACTTTTAACGTTCGAACATAGTCTCGTAAGTTAAGTTGGAGGAGTTAACGTCGCGCCTTAGTAGTCGCTTAGGAAATTGCAGTCATTCACATATTTTTTCTATTGTAAAAAAAGCTAGTCGCAAAAAGAATATTATTTTCTAAAGGGCACATAGAAAAATATCCACGGGTACACATTCTCCCACCAGCGATGACAAAATGACGTGCAGATGTAAACTGTTCTGGTTAATGCTTAAGTTGCTTCTCTCGGATGTGTGGTAACATTTGGGCGATAAATAGAATCAGAGTTTAGGAAAGAGAGTCATTTTCGGAGAGTATGGCAGATAAAATTCCAAAAGATCTGCATCTACATGTACATAATACCCTGCGAGCCGCCGCGTGGGCGTGTGGCAGGGGGTGTTAGATCACCAGCCGTGTTAAGGTGCACGTTTTTGGAGATAAAATGGTGACGTGAATTATAGGAGTGTATTTAGTGAGCTTAATTTTTATTGTGATCGCTAATTGTTCACGGAAAGAACGAATTTTTGTACCTATCTGTTCGGCAGTAAATCTCTCTTATTTTATTGCATCTGTCAGACCTAGAGATGTAGTGAGGAGTCATGATTATATTCTCTGAGTGGCTCCGAAAAATATCAGTTCTGAATTTACCAAGCAACCTAAGAATAGCGGGTAGCCTCCGAGTCTCTATGGGCTCCCACTTAGTTACTCTTACAGTTGTGAGACACTATATGTACGTGTGTAGCAGTTTTTATCGAAGCGCGCTGTTTTCATTTGTATTTTATTAATTTTTTTGGTTAAATCTTTATAGCCAGGGTCCCAAATGCTCGCGGCGTATTCGAGGTGTGGCCTAACCAGAGCGAAGTAGCATTTCTGTTTCATCCATCTCTTTTTCATCCATATATGAACAATCTTGGCACATTCCTGGTGGCCTCAGCGAAGAAAAACGCGAAACTCAATTGGCCGAGGAGAGACTTCTGAAGGTAATTACTACATGGTCCATTGCTGATGGCCTACTGTTAAAGGAAAATAAAACAATTTTTGTATCTATTGAAAGGGCTGTGATATCAAAGACATAAAACTATTGAGTAAATGCTTTTATTCCAAGCTTACTTGAAATACGCGTGTATTCAGTATTTTTTGAAAGAATTCAAGAAAGGTAAATATGCTTCTTTTTCATCCGAGGACCTTTCTATTATACGTTTAATAAAACCTACATTCTTTAATGTAAGTTTACCATAAGATAAGTCAGATTGATAAAGATAGTCAAATTGGCTGAGTTGACGTCACGGAAAATTGCAGAACCAGCTTACTTTACTTAATATTTTTGTTCTGAGCGTGACATCAACGGTCCCAAAGCTGCGTCAATAAATGTGTGTCCGTTTTCTCACGCCTTCAACTTCCACTTTCAAAAGGAGCCAAGAGGAATGTGGTGGACACGGTAGAGTGTGGGTAAAAGTCTGTGGCAATGTAATGGCTGCTCACGGAGGGCTGGCAAAGTCGAGAAAAGGCCAACACGCACAAAAACGTGTTCGGAATGATTAATGGCTGAGTAACACAAGGCTTCTTTGTTATGACCTCTTATTTCAACGCCTTACAGTTTGACTTCACTCGACCCGAACTTGACTTCTATTCGACCCCTTCGGCTCGGTAAATTTGGGTGAGAGATAATCAGTCACTCATGAAAAAAAAGATTTTTAAAATATTTATGCGATACGCTTGCATGACTTGGATGCGTATTGAAAACTCAGAAAGAAAACTCGTTTTCCATGTAAAGGTTTAAAACACAAAACACAATCAAATGGAGATGATTAAAAGCAGATTAATTTATTCATTATCGATTAACTAATAAACTCGTAATCGATTCAGCAGGTTAAAACCACCTCAAATGCTCTACGTCACACACACACAATTAACAAAAAATCGGAAAATGACAATGTACTTTGTTCATATATTATTTTTATTAAAGAAAAAATTAAATAAATCGTAATAAAATTCAGTCATTCGCTCTATGCAAGACTTATTAAGGCTCTCCGAGTGGTATACCTGGTAACAGGCAGGTATAAACATACCTTTAAATATGAGCTGAAAAAGTTTCATCTCACCCTGGGCATAAATTGATGTCGCATACTCACTCATATGGGTATGCTATTTGCATATTTATCGCTATCCATCTATGTTCCATAAGATGTAAAACAAACCTCAATGAAGATGGATTAATACAAGGCGGAAAAATGAGGGTAGTGAATGCAAATCGGTGTGTATTTCCCGACAATGGGTGTCTTAAGGTTTTGCAGCGTTTACGAAAGAGTATTAAAGAATAAAATAGTTACAAGCGCAACTAGTGGAGACTAATTATACTAGAACTTACACCACTCCACAAAATTCCTCTCAACCACTCTAACTAGTAAATAATACTGGTAGCAGTTTCAAGTTACGATCAATTTCAAGCAGCCATTAGTAGAAGCGCACCATAGACGATGATTAAACGGGTGGTATTCTATCAAAAGCGATATCGGTTAACGAATTTCCAATCAAACGAATGAACAATAAGACAATGCCGTAGACCCTCAAGTACGTTGAAGAGTGGAGATTGGGAAACAAGTATTCAATATGGGCAGGAATGACGGAGGCTGAAAATACAAGATTATTTGCTGGTAACTCGCGTTATTTTTCTCATTGAGTGTTGATTTTTGAACAATTTGAGCCGCAGCTATACTTACGAGATCAAACAATATTTCAACAAATTCGGTGAACATTGCAAATTACATTATATAATATTATGGTACAACTATGATAATCATAAAAAACATCATATAAGCCATGTTGGAGCCAAACTACAGCTGGGCTTCTCACAAATATACTTTATCTAATATAACGTTTCAGAAAAAAATATACTTTGCGCCAATAATTCTACATTAAATTACAGCATTGGCTGTTTGGGAGGCGCACATAAAATACAAGGAACACACTGTTAATTTTACAGATGAGAAAAGTCTGCATTCTCATGACTCATTATAGTCGCTTCCATTCCTCCATTTCCATCACTCGTTAATCTGAACATATTACATTTTTACCACTGGCACTATTTATACAAAATATATAAGAATTTTTACTTGAGAGGTGTTAACGAAGCACATCTACTGCCTTGGACTCATGAATTAAATTTACATAGCAAAATTAATTCTAGGTTACCGAAGCCAAATATAGTATTATTACGACGAAGATTTCTTTATTTGCCGAAAACAATTTTGTTTCCTTCCAGATTATTTAAAATAAAAAAATCCAGGTAAATACTAGAAACAAATAAAGCTACGATCATTTAGTGCAATAGATGTAGAAGTTTTTTCTCCGAATGATTCATAATATCAAAATAATGATGAACTTAAGCAAAATAATCTCAGATACCATGAATTGAATCCAGCTTTCTTCGGTGTTTCTTCGGCTACTTTAACGGCTTCGGAAATTGGAATGTTGGTGAAAAGGTCTTTCACGTCAAAGGACACTAGGGAATGATTGGATGACGGGGCTCTCTATGGGTATGGCACAATTCCGTTGAGTTCTTTACTCCGTATCTAGGCTTGAAACATTTGAACTCCCTGAAGAGTGAATTTAGAAGGGAGGCTAGTCCTCTTGATGGTGCAGCGACACTAGAGACAACGGGTCTGATTGGCACATTTATTTTGTGTATCTTTGGGAGACCAAAGAAACGTGGAGCCTGCGAGTTCATCACTGTCACCGTGTACGTATCACCAAGTTTAATGATACTGGGGTAAGAAGGGCTTTTTTCACTAAGTAAGTAAGAACAGAAGTAAGGGCTTTTTTCACTAAGCCGTGCACGGACTTACCAGCCAACAGTTTTTACAATAGAGTAGTTAACTTATCCAACGTTTAATTGAAAGAACAAGAGATCCAACTCTTGGAAAAAGGCTTAAAATACGTCCCAAACTATCCCATAGGCACAAAAGAGCTGGAAAATTTAATCGTAGACAGTGACGCAGCCCTGTTTAATAGTGATAGAAGACTAAAAACAGTGTTATCTCAAAAAATTTCCAATGTAATTAAGCATAGAAACCCCAAAGAAAAACATTTTTCAAATGATTGAAAATCCTTGAAATTCGTTCAAAAACTGAAAGGAAGAAAATTTAATTCTAGAAAAAGCGGACAAAGGCAACGCAGTGGTTGTGATGGAAAAGGCCGAGTATGTGAAAAAGTGTAACGAATTCATTGTAAAAAACCCACTATTGGAACTATCCAGTGATCTAACAAACAAATTTCAGAAATTAGTGAAAAAAGCCCTTACTTCTGCCCCGAGTATCTATGGGAAAATTACCATATGAGTGACTTTGTCCCTGAGATTCTCCACCTGGAGAGAAAGGGAAGAAGGATGGACTGTTTGGAGGCGCTGGAGATAAGAAGGCAATTAAAGGAAGGAAAAATTGCTAACGAGAATATTTTTGTCAGCCATTCCGCCCTCTTGGATATTCCCCTGAGTCACAATACCTTTTGAGGATGACGCGCCCCAACCCCCGCCGTTACGCCGCACTCATCGTTCAACCGTTTCCCCCCCCCCCTCCTCCGCTCACGCCTTCCAAAAATTTTTGTATAAATTCTGCAACATACTAGACTTGTGTACCTGATGATGAAGCCTTCTTCCCCCCCCCCCCCCCCCCCACAGTCGCCGCCACTGGCAACCCACTGGCGCCGCCGACCACGCCACGACTTCCCACCCCTTCCCAACGCGTCCTCACACATACCTTCTTCCCCCCCCCCTACACCCCTCCCCTTTTTCCTGCCTCTTCCCCCCCCTCCAAAATTTTGCATAAATTCTGCAGCATTCTAAACTTATGTACCTGATGATGTCGCCTATGCGACGAAACCAGTCGACTTGAAATAAAAACTGTGAAAAAGTACCATATCTCTTTTGAATTCTTTAGAATCGATTTTCACCAACACCAACAATCGAGTTTATCAAATACCATGCTTGAAAATGCTGTAATAGTTATTGCAACATTTGCAGTTGGCTTAGAAATCACGTAGAGTTTCAATGGTGACGAACATTTCCGGTATTATTATGAAAACGAAACTATCATTATAGCGAGAATATGATGACCACCGGCTGTTATGAAAACAACTCTGAAAATGAAACCAGCGCCTAGCACGACTGGCGTCCTAACAGCTCTACCTTACCCCCAAGTGGCGTCTCTGGATATCTGAATTACCCGAATTTTGGCATTTAATGGTTTAGCGGTACGAGATATCGATAGGGATTGGTTACAAAACCCAAAAAATCTGTTTTATGCACAAGTGAGAGCGCAACTTTACATAAGAAGAGTATAGATGGAGAGTTCGATTACTTTTGTTGGCTCCGCATTTATTTATTCATTTATTCGCTAATTTTCCCTCTTCAAATGCTCCGTAGAAAACCTCTGAATGGACGCGATCATTATTTCAGCAAACGTTCACAATAAAATAATCGTTCTTTTACTTTTTTATGGTAACGATATTTTGTAAATTTATGTAAAAAATACATAAAATTATATTGCAAAATATAAAATTTCATAATATTCAAAAGTAAATGATACATATTGTCCACCGAGAAAAGCTCGGTCCCCGGGTACTGTAACAATAATATAATATATATAAATCTATTTTTGTTGATAGATGCCGCCTTAGCAATATAAACATCGCACTTTGTGCCTGAGAACTATGGCGCTCATAAATATGAGAAGAATTGTCCAAAGGAGAAGACAAGAGGAGCCAGGGGGGATATGTGGAAAGGGATTCTGGAAGAGAGACGCGGAGAAGATTAGAGGAAGATGAAGACCTTTTGGGAAGAACAAGTAAGGAAGATTGAGATCGCTGGATTAAGTGACTCGGGAGGAGTAGGGTTTGTAGGACGAGCCTTAAGTCCTTTCTTCCTTCCTCTCCCTCAGGAGAAGACCACCAATACTTATTTCCGCCATGAAGACCCCAAGGGCACGCGTTTCCTTCCCCTCTCGCCACTCCAGCGTGTGTCGTGGACCCGGAAAGATCGAGGCGATTAAGGACGCGACGTATCCTTGAGTCATACATCACTTCACGAGCCATCCCGACTGTCCCACATGTACACGTACACCCGTTGCCAAACCAGGGGCCCCTCGAAGAGCCCTGTCGCCACTTAAGGAGGAGAGCTGACCTGCATGGCCGAACGTTATGAGAAGGGACGAGAAAGGAGAGTAATGATGGGAAGGGTGGGTGGATGGACCAGGGGTGGCGACCATTTCGGGGATTACGGCCTCTTCTCCTCGTACAGACTTTTTCGTGTTCATCGCGATGATGAAACAAGTCTCAGGCGTAAGAGGACAGAGGAGGGATGAAGAGGGTCCATGTATTAAACTTCGACCTCTCGCTAGGAGACGAGAGGAGGCCAGTCGACGTCTTCGAAAACGAGGGCAAACAGTCAACTTACAACTTGACGCACACACACACAATACCGGCCCTTTGCGATGGCAGCACTCGCCAAATAATCCTTCCTGATACCAGAGTCACTTGGCGTTTCGCAAAATGGCTCATAGCTCATGGACCACTCAAAAGCTGGAACAGAAAAGAACCGAGGTTTTCGTAACACGATGCTGGAGATATACTGCAGAGGTACTTGAGGTCATATTGACGGAAAGATTATACAGCAACGGGTACAAACACTAACTAGGGGAGATTAGAGCAATATGATTCACAATCAATAAGACATGACCCTAATAGAGAGGTCGCCGTTTGAGAGACAAATAATTAGTAACGATCGTAATAAAAATGAAAATAGAAATTATAGTCGTACGATGAAGGCCAAGGGACGAATGCAATGGCAAGATGAAGTGGTGGATGAAACAGAAGAGCTACAAGGACATTAAAGGAGTTAGCAGGAGGGCAGGGAATAATTGTGAGCGGCACATGACTTATCATAAAACTAAGGGAGTTAAAAGAAAACAACGCAAATACAAAAATATACAATGGCTGGAGTCATTGTGACATTTTGCAGTTGATCATATGATAAACGTGATACTTGGCTCAGAAATTCACTTTTTTAAGTAAATTTACAATTACCAAAAATAGCATAGTGCCTGCAATGGCCAATTGAATAAATCTAGCAAGTAAGCATTTGCATGCGTGCAACATGATGCTTACTTCAAAGATAATATCTCAGAAGAAAAAAATAAGAATATACCAGTGAATAATTAGCCCTCTGGTTCTAAGTGGCGCAGAAACATGGATATTGCACATAGAGGAAGAAAGAAAAGTTATGTTTTTTTAAAAAACAAAATCGTAAGGAAAGTCTTTGGCCTCACAAATGAAGGCACCAACATAAGATGAAGAGGCATTAAAGCGGAAATATTCAGAGGATACCTTAACAACATGAGAGGAGACGCAATCAGTTTTATTTTTGCGAGCCCTGAGCATTTAAAAGATCAAACATGAACTTTGTGTGGCAATATATAAATAAACTACGTCATCTTTCACAGAAATTCCTCAAATTTTGATGTAGTTCTCCCTTAGATAGGAAGAATGCGTGAATTATAAAACCTTAATTCTCTATAAATGGGGAAGATTGTAACATGGTGCAAACGATTCTTAGATGTACGTCATATTCACCCCAGGAGTCTATATTATTTGTAATATAAAGTTTAATTTAATAACATGCAGCAAGATCAACGTACTTCTGGAAAGTTTTAAACCGCAAAACGAATTGTGATAATTTAACACGATGAGAGATGAAATTTATCCCGCATAGTAGGGTTTTTACTCAGAGCATAAAACTCTTTGCTTCTAAAACTGGAGCGACGCTTTTGATACGTACTCGTACGTACTCGTACTCCTACGTACTCTGAGTCATTTTTAGACATTGAAGCATTCTATTGCATAGTGATGCACAAAGTACAAAGTGCTACGATTGCCACGCGTTACACGAATGCACCAAGCATCCGCTACCTGCGCAGTATGTCCTCAAAGGGGTCCCGCATGGTTACCCGGCATTCCCTCGTTGCCGTCCTCCTCTCGGTCGAGGCTGTGTTTTCATTGGCGGAAGACTTTGAGAGCCCCCCGGCGAACAAACAAAGGGCTTCACGTTTCCAGGAATTCCTGGGAACCCGCAGGTGGCTCAAGGAAATGAAACGAGATCCCTCGAAACCATAAATGATTCATTTAATGCCCTCTAGTGCGTGTCTAATATCCGAGAACATCGTTTAAAAATGGTATTCCGAATCTTCATGGGTTTTCAACCTTTTGCTATGGATGAGAATCCTCTAATATTCGAAAATTATGAAGTTTCATGAATCGCAAGTGCAAACGCCAAAGTATTTTTATCAACACGTGAAGGGTGGTGGTACTTCGCATCATTTCTTAATGCCATACTTTCTGTAATTTACCACTAACGTATTGTTTGAATGATTTTTATATAATAATATTAATAATTGAATAACCATCGTCACTGGGAATTCTGTATTTTCCAGACAAACGGTAAAAACCCGTCATAAACGAAAAAGTAACTTTTTTTCCTTCCACAGATTTATTTTTTTGGTACAATATGTTTCGACACAGCGGTATCATCATGGCACGGTGTTAATCAGCTATCTAAGACACCTTCGGTACCTGATGGTACAGTGGAGTCATCGTCAGGTACCAAATGGTATCTGATGATGACACCGCTGTGTCGAAACATGTAGTACCAAGAAAATTAGTCTGTGGAAGGAAAAAAAGTTACTTTTTCATTTGTGAAATTCAACTTCCACATAGTTGAGCCTCAAAATGTGGAGAGTAAAAACCGTATGAGCAGAGTAAATATATGCATACCAACAGAGAGAAAGAATTCAATAATTAATTTGAGTAGCGCAATTGACAGGATACAATAGTACTCAAATCGTTAATATCTTGAAGGCAGAGCCATCGGCCTTAAATAGAAGAGAAACGCCTCATTTCATGGTAACTCATGAAAAAGAAGGAATGGCACCTCGAGTCAAGATATATCTTGCCGTCATTCCTCGCTAATTTTTTGTAATCCTAGTTATTATGAAAGTGATAAATGCTTGTGGAATAGCGAGCACACTTGCCACTGAGGCTTATCTTTCAAGTTCCCATTCTTTTCCTCTAATTAATAAAACACTCTTTCAACAGTAAAAGATAACTTTTAACTTCCAACTCCATCAAAATCTCGCTAAAGAAAAAACTGATAAAGACCTTTGTGTGGAGTGTTTTGCTGTATGGCAGCGGGACATGGACTGTGGAGCAAGAGGAGAGGAAAATACTTGAGGCTTTTGAGATGTGGTGGAAAAGAAGGATGTGTAAAACAAGCTGGAAAGAGTGAGTAACGAATGAAGAGGTATTAAGAGAAGTGAAAGAAAAGCGGAACCTATGGAAAAAATGAAAAAGAAGACAGAAGGTCGTGTACTGCGACATGAGGGTTTGAAAAAGATAATTTGAGAAGGGATGATAGAGGGCAAACGGTAAAGAGGAAGACCAAGATTGGAGTATTGGAGGCAGATAACGGAGGACATGGGACCGGACGATTTTCCGAAATGAAGAGGATGACAGAGGATAGAGAGGGGTCCTGATGGATTGACAACTGCAGAAGAAAGACGAATCAAACACGGTCGTTCTATTCTAGGTTGCGGACTATTTCATATCCCCCGCCTACTCCCTATTGTGTTATTTACAATGGACTACAAAACAGGCATATTTTACCTGAAGATGACGCGTATAAACCCAGGTCGTGTGTTCTTAATAATACGCCTTACTTCAAATTTTAACTGAGTCCAGACTCATACATTTGGGCAGTTTAAGCTGGCTTTCTACAAGAGGATAGGTCTACAGATAATGAGCATGAGTAAAGATCCCTCGGGTTTCACACTGGGTGATGAGTATTACTAACGTTTCCACGGCAGTCTCATTATTCTGATGAATATGACCGCTTGTTATATCCAACAACATCACCCAGGGTGAAACCGGAGAAATTTTTACTCAAATAATTCGCCTCAAAAGCCTCAAATATTTGGTAATAATCTTGCTTTTTGGGAATTGATGACCAAGAAATATTCCAAGAACGGTTGTGGAGAAATTCAAGTAGCTCTCGCTTTAAATTTCTCACATTACTCCAAATTAGACGCCAATTTATCATCAATACGTGCAATAGTCTATCAGTGAATCTCACAGCATTTTTAATAATTCAACCAGAGATTATAATTCATTGTTTCATGAATCAGAATTGTTAGAACTTTGACTTCTGAACGAATAAGCAAATAAAACGCCAAAAGCACTGCTTCAGACCAAAATCAGGAATTTCATCATATGAATTAAGATAATGGCATAAAGTTAATTTATTTTTAATGACGTACAGTTACAGATTGTGGCAAAGGTAACTTGTCAGGGCTATGGCGTATTGAGTCCAGATGTCGCCGCAGGCTGTATGTAGCCTTCTCAGCCTCAGATAAGCATTTCCTCTGCCCCTCTACTCTTCGGGAAAAGTTGAAAGACAGCGTTGCGTTGCAGTGGGACCTCTATCACATGGATCGTTCCCTTTGACTAAGTTATAAGCACTCATTGGTCAATAATGGGCCCTTGAGCATACGTTTTTTACGGTCATATGATTTTACACAGTTTGATGATTTACACATATATCGCCACTTTTCTTTCACGCATTTCCCCGTGTTGCCGACTGACGACCTAAACCAACACATTCTTGGATATTTTAGAGGCAGTCGGTGCAAATTTATCAGCCTGGCAGAACATTGAGACGCGCCTTTCAGTTTGGGACTGGCTTAGCCAAAACGAGACGTATGTTAGCCCAAGAAGGACCAGACTTTGCGTACCGACGGGGAACCCTTAGAAATAATTTGTTTTCCAAATGAAACATGACGCTTTACATTCGCATGATAAGCCAATTGTTTGGAAAATATTTTTTATTTATTTTCATGCACGATATTTAAAAAATAAAGAATCATATCGACGTATATTAATGTGTCATTTCTTTACATAGGATTGCGGCGCATTAGAACTTGGAGCCTTGGACTTCAACCTCGGGTCCAAGTCCTCATTTTGAAGGGAGAAGGTGAGAATGAGGCACTGCCGCATATTCATGTGGCGATTCAACCTTGGGGTTATTTAATTTATTAGCGTTTAGCTGCCAATCTTTCTACAATTTTCAAAGAAAGACAATCAAACTCCATTCTATATTGACAAAACTCGATGAGCGGACAGGTCGAAATGAGCCCCCTGGTACTAATAGTTAGAAGGTAACGCACATTGAAAACTGATCTACATCTACATACTACCCCGCGAGCCGCCACATGGGCACGTGGCAGGGGGTGGCAGGTCACTAGGCGCGTAACGTTGTAAAATTATTAATAGGTGGAATGGTGACGTGTAAAATGTATGTACAATATTTAAAGAAACTCATTTTTTATAGTGGACGCTTATTGTGCGCGGAAAGAACGAATTTTTGTACCCATCTGTTCGGCAGAGTATCTCTCTTTTTTGATCGTATCCGTCAGACCTAGAAATATAGTGAGGCGTGCTATGAGGGACTTATTCTGCTATGAGGGACTTATTTTCGCATTATGCTGCCCTGCGAAAATAAATACATGGCAGGCAATTTTCTGGAGCTGGGACGATTCAGTCAGAAGTACAGGATTGTTAAAATATGAAAATGGGTCATTGTGGCTCCTTTGATGCTTTTAGTGTTAAGCCTACCCAGAACTCTCCTCTCTCCAGCAATCACGCTACTTAGGATTTCAACCTCTTACATAAATATTTGCCACCTCCTTGCCTCCTGCGTTATTCACCAGTGAGACTTTAACGCTCCCAGGGTAATTTTATTTTTGGCTCCTTGACACCCAAAAGGTGTTTCGTTTTCGGGGTGGAGGGGAAGAAGGAGGCGCACACAAGTGGAGGAAAAGAAAGATAAAGAGAGAGAGGGGGGGGTTGGGGTGGGTTTTAGACCACTCAGGTAGTCAAAGGGCATGAGGAAATATTTCCCGACCGGCGATAATGCCGTCGTAAGGCCTTAAACCTCTTCTTCCCCTCTTTTTAAGTCCCGTTCCCTCTTCGGCCTTTCCGTCTTCCGCTCCACTTACCTCATGTTTTAAATTTATTCGAAATATTTTTACGACGAAACATTCTTCCCTTCGCTTATGCCCTGCTTTTAGCTCGTCTGTTCTTTCAACGAGTAAAAACACGAACTTTAAAAGCGCAGTCTCCGTCTATTCAGGTAGTTTGAGTGGCATACTTCCTCATACATAATGGCGACCATATTCGAATTTCACGTTATAATTTTAGAGTCGGTAGGAAGCATGAAATAATATTGTGATGAAGGATTTCGTTTTTTCCCGACGAACATCACTGATGAAGTCTTTTCGGGTTATCAGCCGGGTCAGGATGGCCATTACTGCCAAAGTTTCGATGGCCTTCTCCGCCTTCGTCATCAGGACTAATTACGGAGACAACTATTTAACGCATCCGTTTTCTTCTCTCGGCTCCTTTGCCCGGTCCTCTTCCCACCGAACCACATCCTTGTACTCCCCTCTCCTCCTCCTTCCATCCCCTCCATTAGCCATGATGGCATAGAAGGCCATCGAAACGTTGGAAGTAATGGCCATCCTGACCCGGCTTATTATCCGAGAGGACTTCATCAGTAATATTGTGATATTAGTGGCGTTAAGATGACTGACTTTTATATGACTGAAATTCACTGTAATTAAATAAAAATACCAATATTTCTTTGCAGTACGGTTAAAACTTTTTCATGATTTTTTGGGAAGGTTGTTTTTTTTTGCAATCCTGAAAATTACTAAAATTACTATGTAACTTATCATTACAAATAGTTGAGGAAACAAACAAACTTAACTTTGTTGATTTTTGTACGAAATCTAATAGTTAAAAGTTCCTCATTTTCTTAAACAAACTCTCGCTGGAGTGCATACACGTACTATTTCCCATGTAAAACGGCTGGAAGTTTTGCCGAAATGTATTGAAAAAGAGAGCGGTAAAGAGGCGATTTATTTTGTCAATTATGGAAATGTGAGATATTTATCTTTAAAATCGGACCGAATTCATTGATATCTTAGTTAAATTGATACCTTATTTAGCTCAAACTACCTTGAGAGTTGATAAAGGACAACACGGCCTTTTACTGGTTTCCGTAAATGCAACCGATGTGACGAACGACTTCATTATACTCCAAAAATTCATCT
Source organism: Ceriagrion tenellum (assembly GCA_963169105.1). Lineage (NCBI taxonomy): Eukaryota > Metazoa > Arthropoda > Insecta > Odonata > Coenagrionidae > Ceriagrion > Ceriagrion tenellum. The sequence goes on along the minus strand of OY720640.1, from coordinate 144,365,924 downwards.
TATGATGCTAACGGTGTAATTAACAGTACTTTATTTCTTCATAAAAATAAAACATCTTTATCAAACCATGTGAAATGTTGGTAATATTACCTTGCATCGTTTATTTCATCCAACATTATCAAACGCCGTCATTACGGCACACTAAGTATGTCTGGGCTTCATTGACAGTCATTAAATAGCAAGGACATGTTCAAAATAGAAATGCATGACCGCCAGTGAAAAAGGAACTGTGAACGAGTAAAAAGGAACGGGTTCCTAAAAGGACTGATCTAGAGACGGAAGTTCAAATGTAAATACAGTCGATTATTATTAGTACTTCTTGAATATCGCTAAACGGAAATTTAATAATAATGCGAGGTGAATAAGGTAGAGTGAATTAGAAGGCGGATACAAGATTTCAAAACCGAAAACCGAAAATATCATTTATGGATAAGGGATTGCGCCAATAGCTATCAATTTAGCCTTTATTGTAAGTCACTTTAAAAACCAGGAACATCGTCATCGGCACACGATAGACGTTTCATAAACCTCTTACACATTTTCTACAGTAGATGTTTCCTCTTTGGTATTTACAAAGTAACTTTTACAACACAAAATAGCAATAAATTATTCAAAGTAACAAATAATTCAGATCTTCTCGATCGTTATTGAATATTCACCACAGTCTCACGTTAGCAACAATTAACTACGTCTATTTACAATGACAAATGAAAAGACTCTAATCGAAGTGGCACCAAAGACTGGGTGATCTAAAAGAGGAAATTTAGGCAACATGTAGTCTAGGCAACACTTCCTAACATCTAAATCCATAGTGCATATTCATAGGTTGTACCTTCGGTGAATTCCTGATCCTTAGACATCGAAACCCGGGTCGTGGTGGAGTGTTTTTCAAAGTCTCTGGTTTTGTAAAAGTTTCATCACCTTAATAAATATTTTTACCTTTGAGTACCTTGTCATTAAAAAAGTAAACAGTTTTTTTGCAACCCCATCTCTCCGTAGGTGAACTTTGCAGGCTCTCTTCATTAAGTGTGCGGGAGGATGTTTGAAAAGTAGACTTCGCGGTGCATTTCGCCGAGAAGAGGAAATGGGAGACCGGCTCCTCGCTCCTGAACTTTAACGCGGAATCAACTTCTTTCCCTGGCATTTAAAAGGAATTACAGCGTGCGTTTCTGCGAGGCTTTCATCCAAGGTGAACGGATCAGCTGCGGGCCGGCCCTTAACAAAAAGAAAGTCCGCGGGGAACTCGAAAAGCATTTCCTCTTTCCTTCTAATTGCACTCTGCGATAAATTCTTCAATTCTTGTTTACGAACGTCAAAATATGGCGAGGCAACAACTTTTCCTCGTGAACTTCAAAAATTTGGAGTTAAGTTTTTCATAAACATGGAAAGATGCTTAAAAATGGGGCATGGATGGAAATATTATCGTCGATGAGCTAAGGGATTGAAATGCACTGCAGAGGTTGAGTTACAGGAATATGACTGAAGAGTGGGACAGAAAGGCTACGTCTGTCTCGTTCAAAACGTTGGTATCACCATGGATTTAGATATATGTAATTGCAGCTATTCAGTTTCTTGTTACTCAACTCACAGTTTGTGGACTTATATTTGACTGTGGCTTATTATCACACAACGGAGACAAGAACTGCTGACTTTCAAGGTGATTAAGTGAAGTGACCAGCGTAACAACATACTTTGAAGGCATTTTTATTCGAACCTTTCGTTCGGTGCTGATCATCATTTTTAATTATCATAATCATGCTTGGAGATTAGAAGGAACACTCAACTGATCAAAGCTAGCAAATAATTCTGGTGGACTTTTTGACAAGCAAATTGAATGCTTAGTTCCTGAGTTGTTAACAATATTCCCGGTACGACAACCAAGTAGGTAGTGAAGGGTAAAGGATAGAAGGGTGGGAGAGATGGGGGGAGGAGGAAGGGGAAGGGGAGGAGGAAGGGGAAGGGAAGGAGATGGGGATTAGTGAAAGACATTGATGCCGGGGGGGGAGGAACGCGTGATAGAGCCACATTAGTGAGAGCTCTACGGAATTAAGATCAATAGTGGAAGCAGATGGTGGAAGGGATTACAGAACTGATACATTGTAGCAATTGTCGAAAGATTTCTCGTGATGAGAGGCGTGGATCGCCACGGGAAGGGAAGCAGATTGAGATGTTTTTTTACAATTGGCTCGGTGATTATTGATACGTATGTTAAGGGGCGTGGAGCTCTACATCCAAACTAAAGGTTGTGCCATGGGCAGTCGTTTCAGCCCCTCCTATGCTAACCTCTTCTTGGGTGCCTTTGAGCAATCTTTTCTCTCGTCTTGCTCTCCTAATCCTCTTCTCTGGCTTCGTTACATTGACAATATTTTTCTTCTGTGGCCACTAGGCCTTGATTCCCTTAACTCTTTCATCTCCTCCCTAAACTCTTCCTCCTCTGTCTCCTTCACTTCTAACATTTCTGCCTCCAACATCACCTTTCTGGATGTAGATATCTCCCACAGTAACCTTAAATTCCACACTTCTGTCCATCTCAAGCCCACTAACAAGCAACAATATCTCCATACATATGTTGTATGTTCATATTTATGAACATACAACATACCTACATATGTGCGGGTACACCGAATCTTTCTTTTTCTCACTCCCCTCCCTGCCTTCACACTCCGTCTCTCCTCCCCTTCGCATCCATTACACAGCGCTCCGAGTGATAGCTCGTTAATTTCCCCAGATGATTCCTCCTTCCTCCTACTCTGTCTCTCTCACCCGAACCCGCTCCTCTCATGCCGCTTTCACATCTCTCGTTCGATATGCACGCCAGCCAGCTCAGCCATAAGGGTTGATGTACGTAGGGCCGAAAATTGGACCAACCCCCCTCGGCCCTTCCACACCCGCACAGCACTGGGTTATTTTCTGACTTTCGTCCCGGACGTCACCCTAGCAGCAAAAAAATCGATATGCACATCATCGTCGAGAGAAATCTCCGATCCGTGCTATTTCGTAACACTTTCCGAATTCGTTTTCCTTTAGCTACGTACCCGAACACTTACCGCGGACTACAACCTTGATGTTGTGGAAGGCCTTGCGCGTTCCAATGACCCCTAGCTCTGGACTGGCGGGAGCAATTTAAATTGCTCTCGGTTGGGCCACCCATGCCGGATAGGTCGAAGGGTAGGAACCAGAAGAAAGGTATTCCCGTGATATTGTCACATGGAACACACTGCGTGGAAGCGGGGGTGGGAGTCTCTTCTCGACTTTGAATGCCGCTCATGCCGATAAATAAATCCTGGCAACTACAGGACGCCACCCAATGGGTGTCGGGCCCGGCATCGGGGAAGGCAAGGCCCCCGAGGATGTCATCACACGAAATCCTTGCACAACACAGTTATCACAGGAATCAAGGACCAAGGAAGATTAAAAGAAAAGTACCGATATAAATAGGAACTTGGAACGTTAGGACAATGTTGAGGGCTGGGAAGCTGGATAATGTAAAACTGGAAATGGATAGAGGGAAAATGGATGAAATACCACGATAACTAAATTTTGGGGAACTTCGAGATGTAGGTGTAAGGAAATTTTACCTGCTTGGCCGCAACTTTTATATTATCACATAATTTTTAAAATAAGTGGTCGGTATTATTTATAGGTTTGATAATGAAAACTAATAATGATAATTGGTGATTCAATGATTCCACACTATCTTTTTCTAAAATAGATGCTATATTTTTAGTGTCACTCACTAAGTTTACCAAATGATCTAAACGCGGGCCGATCTGAAAGTTCCGAGCGAGCCGACTCTAATAGTCTCATTTACCATCACGAACTATAAATATCGATAGTTAACAATCGAATCTATCAGTTGCAGCACAATTGACCCGGTGTGTAAACAAGTGCAGAGTTAGACATTTTCAGTCGAATTCCGAGTTTATATAACTGCCCCCCAATAATGGTGGAGGTGGAATTGCGATCTGCTGCGATATCATCAATGTTACGTAACTAGCCATTACTGTACTCGAGCTCTCACCTGGATAATACACACGCCTTGAATAATAACGATTATATTTTGTTACCCAATGAAAAACCAAAAGAATAATGAGCGCCACAGACCCGCTGGTTCAGATCGACCTGAAATCTGTAATTGACTTAGAGTACGGGATAGGAGTCGGACCGCATCTCAATTTAATCCCACAAGTAGCCCGTTGCGTTTACCATACCGAACTGATCCAGTTCCGGTCAGACTGATCTAAATAATCCTAAATAATCAATCAATCAATTGATAAACGAAGTGACCGTCTACGATCGTTATGCGTCAAACTTGAATAAAGCTGATTACAACTCTTGAGTACCATAAATTGCTACACACTGTCGAGGAGGAGTATTTCCAATGTACACTCTTTATTTTCAGGACGTCATAATGTCTCATTCTGCCCTTACTTCCTCCTCCACCCGCCTAATGACTGTCGTAAGCTGAAACACTGTACGAGGGGAAAAATTGTGGGAGGGGTGCAAATTAGATATGTAGTTGAGAGGCAAACAGTTAGCTTGTCAAGAACAGAGTAGTGCTTCTAGAGCTCCAGCAGCCAATTGCCAACCATTGGAGTCGATCAATTTTATGCACCAAAAACTTTACGAAGAAAACGGCTGGCATTCAAGGAAATGGTGTATTTCTGTTAAAGGTTACCGCGGCGAGCAGGTATTCTTTCCATTCTTCTTTCGGGATTCGGCCGCGTCGTTGTTTTTCTGACGTTTCTCCTCCTACCCTGGAGGCGTCTTCATGTCGAAGATGCAGCGCTTCTACTTGGTCCGGTTTATATAGCAGAGTCAGTCGCTTCTGATTGGCTGTCGGTTTTAGGGCCAAGACCATTTTTGGCGCCATTGGCCAGGGAAGACGGCTACCACTTAGCAACAACATGGAAAAGAGTGCTAGCACCAATCAGAGAGAGGAAGAGGAAAAAAAATGGTGCCAAAAATGGTCTTGGCCCTAAAACCGACAGCCAATCAGAAGCGACTGACTCTACTATATAAACCGGACCAAATAGAAGCGCTGCAGACCCGGGCGACACCGAGATCGGATTAGCTACACTCTCCAACGAGTTCGGAGAGGAGAAGGCAGATCGAAGAGAGAGAACAGGAAGTCTTAACGAGACTTATTCTCTCAGCAGAAGATGCCCAGCAACCAGCGGCACCTGCGGAGTCAATCTCCGGATGACAACGCAGGTGTCAGTTGGATGGTGGCCGCCAGGAAGAAGAAGGCGGTCGTGACCGGGACTCTACCACCGATTCCCGAATCAACAAGGAAACCCTCGGGGTCCACTCCATCCCCCAAACCTCCCCCTCCCACCCACGTAACCAAACCCTCCCAGCCTTCAGCTCTTACCCCCCCGTCTTCCAACCCCTCCACCTCAGCGCGCATCACCGATTACCGCTCCCTCCGTAATGACACTCCGGTGTTCATTACTTCCCTGCCAAAGGGCATCACCCAGAAATCCTTCCACTCCCACCTCCTCTGTGCCTTACCCTCCCTCCGCTGCGCTGAGGTCTCCGTCTTCACGAAGGAGAGAAGTGCAAGACTTCGCATACCTGCGATGTTCAAGCACCACCTTCTGGAGGGGAAGGAGAAACTAGATCACCGTTTGGGCGAGAAGTGCTGCGTCTCCGTTCGCAAGCCTCTCGCCCAAACGGCAACTGATGCCTCCTCATTCTCCTTTTCAGTGGTGATCCGGGGAGTGGACACTACAACTACGGAAGAGGACATCCAGGAGAGCCTTCGATTCGGCGGCTACGACACCTCTAGGCTGAAGGTGTACCGAATCAAGGCGCGGAGGACCGGACAGCCCACGACCCTGATGAGGGTCATTTCCAAGGACCGGGACACCATGCACCGGCTACTCCACGAGGGTGTCACTTCCTACTGGAAGAGATACCGCGTGGAGCCCTCCCGTCCACCGCGTGCCCAGCCAGCCCAATACCGCACGTGTCAGGGGTTCGACCACCTGACACACGAGTGCAAGCGAGATCTTCGCTGTGCGCGATGTAGGACGAGTCATCGTTCCACAGAGTGCAGAGCGGAGACACTCAAATGTGCCAACTGCGGCGGAGGGCATCACTCCGGCGAATTTCGGTGCCCTCAGCGCCCTAAGGAACCGGCAGTGCTGGGCAAGGCGAAGCCGGTAACGCCGTCTACCTTCTCCTTCCACAGAAGCAGTGGACGACTCCACGGAGGAGACGGTTTCCAAAAAGGACCTTCTCCGCCTACTCAGCCTGCTGCTGGCCAACCTCCACCCGGCGGAGCGACTTTCGGCAGCTCAGTTCCTGGACGCAGCGGCGCGCGAGGTTCTCGGGTACTCCGTCCAAGCGGTGTATTCATGGAACTCGCAGTACACAGCCGTGGAGAGAACGACAGGCTAAGATAGCGTTAAAATTTGACAAATGCCTCTCAGGCTATCTGCTGAAATATGCACCCTGAATATACCCTTGTATAAATATTAACTTCCATAATTTTGACATTGCCCTGTCCGATTGATACTTATTATATGCAATTCATTAACAATTGTTTAAAACTTTAATTCAATTATTGACTACAGCCAAATATTCCTGCCTTCATTTACTAACATAAAATTTCGACTAAATATATTCCAATTATAATACTGATAACTTAATCTTTTCTATGGACCATGGGCATACAATTATAAGTTAGATGTTGTATAAAACTTGAACCTAAACAATAATCTCTGATTGGCTTTGTAAATACAGGTGACGTGTAAATATAACAACCTTAGAATCCTCCAAAGAAATTTTGAAAATATATGTAACTTGAAAATGTAACTACTAATCTTGGATCTTTCCACAGAACAACGCAGACATCGCATCCGGAACCAGACAACAGAACCGACAGTCAACACTACGATGAAGGCATTACACACCGGGTCCACATCACAGTCTGACGCTGCCGCAACACCACATCAGAATGCCACTTTAGAAATCTCACCTGCAACACCGTCTTCTGCAAGCAAAACATTATTCAAGCAAAAAAATCATTATTACACGGCGGTCTGCGTGAGGTTTTGCCGGTTTCCCTCACGCCTCGGGCAAATGCCAGGCCATTAAACCATCCCGGAAGAAAAGAGTTCCTGCTGACTACAACCTAAAACCACCCTTACGAATCTGCTACATGCTTACATATAGTAGTTAAAATGTATAAAGTTCATATGACTAACCCTGAAGAGGAATTATTTCCTATAGCGCGGGCTATTGTGATGTATATATATTAATGTATTTATTAATGAATGTATGTATATAGTATTTTTATGCAATGGCAATAAACATTTTTGAATTGAATTGAAACGCTGCATCTTCGACCTGAAGACACCTCCAGGATAGGAGGAGAAACGTTGTCAGAAAAACAACGACGCGGACGTTACCCGAAAGAAGAATGGAAAGAAATAGTCTATTAATAATGCTTGTAATTAATGGCTGGAAAAATGTAAGATATCACAGGATGAGGATATCTTAGGAAATAAGAATGGATATCAATTAAATGCTTCAGTCAGATCAAACTACTTTTTTATCAGAAAAAATAACTTTCTATAAGATGGAATTTCTATTATATGGATAACTTTCTATAAGATGGAGTTGAAATGACGACCCACGGGCGTTCTAAGGGGGTAACCAAGGTAATCCGTTACGGCGATCTAGCGTTAAATGATGAAAAAGGAGTGCGTCAAGGCACAGCGAGTTGTCTCACTTTCCTTTATGACGACTTCCTCCTACACCGCATTTATAATCGTTCCATTTCCTCACCATCATGGCGCACTCTTATCTGTACTTCTCCCCTCAGTCACTACTTTCTACCACTTCATACCATTTTGAACATTTCTTAACTCGTTCTTCCGATTTCTTTAAGGGGTTTCCACTGCTTCTATTAGTATCAAAACCAACACTATATTCCAACTTTTTTCAAATGGCTTTACTAATCCAGCTTTCGTTGATGAAACGCACTATCAATTAAAAACCAAAATAAATGCAATTTATCCCTCGAATATATTTTTAAATGAACATTATTTTATCACCATGGAAGTCGAATTCAATTCTACATCTATTGAATCGCCAAATTTTGCCATCATTTTCCTAATTATTTGGCTAATATCTCAAAAACAAGACGGTATGATGCATTCATGATGTAATTAATAAATTTTCCAGCACTTTTTTCTCATTATTTACTGTTTTTTAATGAAAGTGGTATTTATGTTAGATAGAACAATATGATTGATTATACAGTGTGAAAAAAGCATGGAAAGGTTATATTTTGTTGTTCATTTAAGATAAATGACATATTTTTCTATAAGTAACCATGATTGGAATAACGAGAAATTTGTGGCCTTTCACTAGAGAAACCGCCTTTTGACAACATCCCCCTCCTATCCATCCAGCAGTAACGTTAGTTATATTTCCCTTCATCAAGCAAATAATTACTTGTTTCATTTACCATGATTTAATATTTAACGATATTATGAAAATGGTGGTTATTGTTCCTTTATTGTTTTCATTTAAACTTTTCTCACTATTTCTACCGATTGTTGAGTATGTTTCCTTCGTGAGGGAGTTAAGGGGTTGTTGATTTGAAGTGATTGAGGATAATTGAGAATTTGGAGAGAGAGAAGGTCGGAGGTGTAAAGGTGATTGCTCCAACAGAAGTTATGTCAAAAATATTGTATCATTGAAAAAATAAAGAATTAATTCAGTGAACAAAGTTCTGACGCTACAAAACACTTCCAATTCCTCCTATCCCATCCAGCGACCTCTATACTCAAACGTCGAAAACTTATATTTTCCCGTTATTCTTCCTCCATATCGGCCTTTTTTTGGAACATAAAATGCCACAGTCCATTGTAGGTTTCTTTTTCAAAGGGAATTTTAGTGAAGAGACTCAGTAATATGTACCATTACAATTCCTCGTAAAACTGCTCACAGCAGTGTATTATGCACCAATTCCATTTAATGCCAGTACTTTGGACTCTTATTTGAACAACGTGATGTTATTTCATGCGGCAAGTAGGAGAAAATAGATCAAAAAACTTCTAAACACAAGAAAAACGTAGTTTATTTCTTTATCTACTTTATACAAGTTTTCATTGTACATAAATCAAAAATGCTGCAGTGGAGTACACTCACTTTGCTTGATTGATTACACAATTTTGAGGACACAATTCCACCAGATCAACTTTCCCGCTACGAACATAAACTTTTACAACTTTCACCCACGGTACACCCCTTCGAAACAGTATGGAAGGCTAAATGATGCATCACAATTGAAAAATAATAAATACAAAGAAGGCATCCGCGGAGTAGCATAGATGAGACAGGTTTTCTGAGATCTCTCTCGAAAAAAACACTAGTCCGGGTGGACGACATCACGTTCACAGGCACTTCTTCTGGTCCGAAGAAACCATCCGTTTTATTCGTTTATCTAATGATGAATGGCAATCTTATTTCAAACTATTAAAATTATAATCAAATGCTATTATTGTTCAGATCTAAGTCAACCTTGCACCATAAACTTGTTTGGGATACTATTTTTACTGAGTTAAATTTCGACAAAGCCTATGATCCGCGACATACTCTGTCTGCCAACGGCACTTAGGTTTACATGAATGGAATTCAGAAAAAGAGAAGGAAGATTTTGTTAAAAGGGGTGGGGGGAGAGGTGAAAAATTTGGGGCGGGTGTAGGAGAAGGGGTGATGTGCTTGTTGGTGTCGGATAGCGGCGGCAGCGCGAGTAATTAAACCGAGGCCCGCGGCCATTTAGAATTATGACGCACGAGATGCACTTTTATTTCGCTTCATTTTCGTGTGCATGGCGGAGGGGGGGAGTTGTTTGAAGGGGCGGGGAGGGAGGAGGGGTAGGTGGGGAGGGTCATGAGGTGCAGGGTTGAAGAGGAAGAGGCAGAGGGTGCGAGAGAGAAAAATATAGAATGGGTGGATGAAGCAAAAAACATCCACTGAGCGCAACGAAATTCTCGAGTGTGATTATATTTATTTTTCTTCAGTTTTTGTATTACAGCAACATTTTAAATTATATGTAAGACAATGTTTGCAAATACGAACGGATCTTCATCTGCCATCATAAATCCTAAGATTACACAACAATGAATGTTTCATTACGCAGCATGAAAATATCTCTTGAAAATCCACGCTGTGTGTGCCGGTACGATATTGATACTAGGTTCCAACATCAGTCCTCACCTTTTAAATTGTGATCCTTAACAAATAAATGACAGTCTTTGAAGAGATACATTGCAAATATGTCAATAAATATGTCCATATGAAAAATAAAGATAGCCTACCTAGACAATACCCAGGTGAAAATACGTAAAAATATATGCATTTCAACTTTAATTTACGATTCCACACACAAATGTTGCAGACAAAAGTAGAATTTAGCCAAACGGTGATTTACGGAATTGAATATACGGCATCTAGGACTAATAATTGAAATTAGGCAATACACAACTATTATTCATAGTTTGGAATGCATAACTAAAACTTCTCTTCACATCATCACAGATAAAATGATGTATGTCAGAGCTCTTTCCGTCCTAACAGATGTGAATGCTCTAGGTATACAGCGGCACTTAATTCTCTTGGAAAGGTAGGTTTAGTCATCTTTAGAAGGTATCGGAAATCTGAGGTCGTTTATACCACTGAGGTCGGTTTGGTAGGCTCTCACATTAAGGATAACACGAAAGGAAAATTGGAACTGTGGAATGAAACTCGGCATCGGTATATGCCTTACCATAATAAAAGGTGCCAAGTGGACCAAAGCTAAAATTTTCATTTGACGCCAGAATTACTGCATTTGTAGCGACAACATCAACTTAGGATCCAAGATGAGAACGGGATTCTGCCAGAAAACCGATGCCCATGACGGGATTCATACTGGGTACTTTTGGTCAAATATATATATATTTAAAGTAGAATGTTTGTCCGTTTGTCTGTCTTTAATACAAATCTACAGTTCTAATCCTATCGTGCTGAAATTTTGCCGAGTAATAGTTCAAGGCAGGAGGAAAATTGTAGGGTACTTAAAAAAGATCTCAGGGCCCATAAAGGTCCCAAAAAGGGGCCCATAAAGGTGCCTTTGGTGGTTAACGGTACGTAATAGGTTTTGTGCAGTGGTTTCATTTTTTGCATTTTTAAATTACTTTCGCTCTAGATAGTGAGTTGAAACTTTTTATTAAATATCTGAAAGAATGAAATTAAAATTCTTTCAATCAATTATCCTTTTTACTTAGTAATTGACTGAATATTACGTTTTTAGCTGTAAAAACGCATATTTTTCTGTGAAATCAACAATAGCATATTCGCTTGACAACCAGATTTCGGTCATTGCTGTTGGAATTCATATTGCTTAGTTGAGCCGATTAGGAATGCTAAGCATTGGGATTTGTGCATCGGTTAATTATTTCGCTTTCCAAAACAACTTTAACTAAAGGTAGGGAGTTGAAATTCATTTTATCAGATACTCGAAAGCATGATACTACTAAAACTAGTAGTATCATGCTCGAAAGAATGAAGTTTCTCACTTTTTCAATCGATTTTCTTTTACGCATTTCCTTGACAACCAAATAAAGAAACAAAAATAAACCATACACACATTGTTTACACATCGTAACCATTATTGATGGCTCCTAAATGGAATAAACATAATACTTCTTGGTCATATACAAATCCACTCCGGGCTACAAATTCATTTTGATTGTGATTATCATTAAATCAAATCTTAATTAACGAAAATAAAATTCTGAATAACTACTCAACAAGTAATTACTCGAATTATGTACCAAACTGTAATATTCTTTTTGGCTTGGCTGTGCACTGGCAGTGTGCAGGTTGTATGATTACAGTAAAGTGTTTCAAAAAATTGTTTCTCTACTCTATATTAAACAAGTTTTATTAATTTCTTGGTTTTTATCTTACCATGTTATTTTTTATCATTCTGTCAATTTTTGAGTCATTTGACAAATAAATATTACTGTTCAAGGGAGATATTGTCACATTGTTTACTTACGATTGTCTCACAATTGTATAGATTCCCTGCAGAAAAAAGTATTAATTTAATAAAACACTTACTTGCACTGTAGTCTGTTATCACAACTACTTACTAACTCCTCACCTCTTATATAAAGAGTTTTGAAGGAAGTATGATCCCGAGCAACGCCGGGTAATTCAGCTAGTTATTAATATAAAATCCACCTTATCGTCTCAATCGCGGGCACTGTTGAAGCAATAACAATGCCGAGGAAGAAAAATTGCAAAACGCAGGAGGAATATCACTTGACGTCTAAATTTTATATTGTTAAACCTTAGTCCCAGATTTTTCACTGTAGCGTCACTTTTACATGTTTACGTTTCCTGAATTTGAGTAATAGAAGTGAGCACGACTTTAAAAAGTTTTAGACAAAGCTTGATAGCATTAAAAGGAGGAAAGGATGAAAATCAGAAAGAGAAAAAATTGAAAGGGAAAGAGAGACGGAAGCACAGTCGGAACAGAGGGAAAAATAAATTTTTAAAAATCGAACGGGCGATTCCGAATATTTCAGGACAGTTTATCGATCGGCGGTTTTCTTTTTGTCGATCACGTTCCCAAAAAAAAAGACTTTTGACTCGAGAGAGGAATTTATTCCGACCGACGGGTCACATTTCAACGAGGAAAATCCTGCCCTCTATCACGAAAAACTATCAGAGCTTCCCACACTACATTGAAACAAGCGTATCACACATGCAACACGCCAATTAAAAATCTAATACCCAAGAAACATTCTATCGTCAATCGTTCCGACGTGCAAGGGGCACAAGGACTACTACTACATATTCAAAATATCATGCATAAATAAGAACATCAATATTTATATCATGCAGAAATAAGAAAGCAGAGAATATAAAGAAAAAGATTTACTGTCTGCCTATTGTCACAATTCGAACTATTCATGACGACGATCGCTGTGATCGTTATGTGTGTGTTATGGTCTCGAATGGTACGGAAAAAATGACATTTTATATCTATCGGTTCTACAATCTAGCTCTCTAATTTTATTGTTGCGATCTAATCTGCCGTAGTACGAGGGAGTTAATAACACATAAGGGAGAGTGGCATATGCCTTTGGTTTCTCTCTGTTTTCTGTCGGGTCAGTGGGATTTTTATTTCGGACCCCGAGAGAATTTCTTTCTTTTTTCCGTGCAGTTTTTAAGATGTAGTCACGTCGGAAACCATTTTTCTCAAATGCCCTTAATAAGTGCTGCTTTTCGCCGGCAATGGAATCGGAGTCAGAGATCATAAAAGCTCGATGATACAGCGTTCAAATGACTGAGACTTTCTGTTGAGGGTGGTGGTGCGATGTGGCATGTAGGTAGCGATCAGTGAGGGTACTTTTCCGGTACACAGAATGACCTAATGTCCCGTCTTCTTTTTTCTGGACCATATCGTCTAAGAATGGAAGATGGTTGTTCCTTTCTATTTCCATTGAGAATTTTATAGATTTGCTTTGTCCATTTAGATGTTGCAGGAACTTTTTCAGCTCTTCTCTTCCATGAGGCCAGATAGCGAAAGTATCATCCACGTATCTTACGGATAGTTTTGGTTTTTTGTCGTAAGATTGCAGCGCTTTTTGTTCTTAAACATCCATGAATAGGTTAGATATCACGGGAGAAAGAGGTGAACCCATTGCAGCTCCTAATATCTGTTTGTAGAAGATTTTATTCCACAGGAAATAAGAGTGGTTTAGGCAAAATTCGACCATTTTTGGGACGTCTTCTGGGAGGCCGTTGGATGTAAGAGACTTGATGATTTCTACCGCTTCATCCGTTGGTATATTGGTAAAAAGGGAAACCACATCAAAGCTTACAAGAATATCTTCCTTGGTCACCTTAGCTCTTTTGATGATTTCAATGAAATGCGTGGAGTTTTGAACGTATGTTTCCGTTCTTCCCGAGTATGGAAAGAGTTCATCAGCAAGATATTTTGCTAACTTATGAGTAGGGGAATCGATGGCACTTAAGATGGGTCGCAGTGGAATGGCGTTTTTGTGTACCTTGGGTAAGCCGTATAACCTTGGAGGTTTAGATGCAGTTTGAAGAATCCAACGTCTTTTTTCTTCCGGAATGGATGACTGGGTGATGATGCGCTTAGTTTCTCGCTGTATATTAGCTGTCACCTTGCAGTTCTTCATGGGCTTCATCGTTGAGAATGCTTCAAATTTTATCGTTGTAATCCTCTCTCTTCGTCAAAACAGTTGTGTTCCCCTTGTCTGCCCGAGTAATTAGTAGATCTGCATTTTCCCGGAGTTTCTTCATCGCCTTTCTCTCTTCTATTACCCATGATTAATCAGGGAGGCGATAGAAATTGCGAAGAGACCGGAGAACGTCAACCGAGAAGACGGTTACAAGTTGAGTAGCAGTCTAAAACGATTTTTTTCAAATTTAAATTCCAGCAACAATGGCAGTCCAGACTCATATATATAAAGACGAGCGAGAATAAGAAGGCAGTTCAGTTAACCTGATGAAGCTGGCAGGAGGACCAGCGAAATATTGTAGTTTTCTTAAAACATATATCGCGGAATGAATGCCGAAAAAAGGAACAGTCAACGAAGTAGTTAATGCTTCATTATTTTTTGAGTCTCACGTGATGGGAAAATGCCACATAGCGCGGGAGTTTTTCGTATGTTAAATGGTCAGTCATGTACAGCGGGCGTTTTTTACATTGTTGCACGCGAGAGCGTTTGGTACCCACGCCTGTTCAACTGTAATCCCCATTAACTTTAAATATTGGTATTTTGCCGAAACCTCTGATCTGAAATAAACTCTCCGAAACCTCTGATCTGAAAAAAGTTTCTCTTGAAATTTGGTATTTGAGGATTTCAAGGTACTAGAAGAGTATTCTATTGGAGTAGAGAAGAAGAGTATTCCATTGCAGTAGAGGTTCCTACGGATTTAATTCACGAATAGAGCAAGAGCCTACAATAGGGGTCCAAATTTTGCTCCGATTGAGATATGGTGTGACATTAAAATAGTATTTTCAGCATCGCTCTGAAAAACACCTGTTCTGAAGTCAAGTACAAGAAATGATAGATTATTGTTGCAAGGGTCTCAGGAAACCAACGCTTTCGTAATTACATTGATACATATTGGGATGTTTCGGAGCAAAAATGCCATTGCAGGAAAATTATGCCAAATATTAATGTTCTATAACATTACAAATAAGCCTCTTAGTACCAAATGAATCAGAGGTGCAACAGAATGGCTATTCAATTATATAAAACATTCAACTGCAGTGACAGCACTTCTACAGAGCAAAATTAGTACTAAAAAAGCCGTACTTAAAAACTAATAACTCAATAAACTGTAATAATTATAACTTTCGTGCTTGAAGAATAGAATAGACAGGTAAGCCACAAAAATTCAAAATTAAGTTAGGATCATGGTATTGAAAATTTTGTGACGATTTCGTTTTCATGTCTCCAAATTACATTCAAGTTTACAAATTTTTAATATCTCATTCACCACTTTCATATCCAAGCTGTTGTTTGTACTGCTAATCTCTTTCTGGATGACACAATCTCTCGCAGGCCAAGGCCCACCCCGGGCTGTAGCGCCACCGGATGATGATGACAATCCCTCGCAGAAATATCAGGCTTGAAGATTACTCAATGTTAGATTAAGTGATTGTAAATTCATGAAAATATTATTTTCTTTTTGTACCGTTAGTAGCCAAAGTATTTATATGCCGACAGCAACACACTCCCACGCATTTAGCCAGATTAAGCACGCCCAGTCATTTCGGGAAGGAATCGATGAGGTTGAGAAGTAATTTATATTTAATCTGTAGTTATGAAGAAAAAATCCGCAGAAATAAAATCAATTTCTAATGGTCAACAATACCATAGATGGAATATTATGGTCATTTGAATCTTCTTTTGTGGCAGATCGAGCCATTTAGAGTAAGTAAGGGTATTGCCTGCCAGTAGAAGAGGCATTTTCAGAATTGGAGGAATATTTTACATGGGCCATGTGTAAGGAGACCGTGAAAATACGGAAAATAAGTTTACTTCCCCGCGCATCCTTGGAACATGCAGGAAACATGACTGAGAATAAGTGTTCGGCACGGCTGAAGAGGCAACCGTTGGAAGAGTTGGATAGGAGGTTGAGTTGATGGCTGGAACTGGTAATTATTGAGGCTACGGTAATAACTGTTCAAAGAGGAAGGCACGAGTCAAAAGGGGTGGGTTGCACGCTGTGCTGAATAAGTATGAAAATAAAAGTTTAGAAAAGCCACTGGTTACAGGTGATTACAGGTGAAAGTGCTTTTCCGGAAACCTCCACTTACAGAAGATCAGTGTTGAGATGATACTGATGAAATGTGTGAACTATTTAGTCCTTGCAAGGAGTAACAGCGAAGAGGACGAGGAAATTTCCCGCTGTCGAATTGGGCAGAGACTGCCTTACACGATTTATGTACCCGCGCGAGTTGGTACATGGCCACATTCACCATCATACGTGCATCAGTGCAAACACCCAGCATTGCGTAAATACATAAAAGAGTGAACATAAAATAGTTCCTGTTCTTAGCTGGAGTATTTATTCACCCTCATGTCCAGCCTCGTTCTTGCGCGGAAACAAACATTGAGTGAACACTCCTGTAATGCTCTTTTCTTTCCTAATCGGAAGTAAATACTGTCTTTCCTAGGACGGTATTAAAGGCAGCAATATCACTTAAAGCACTTGAAGAGAAATCACGAAATACTTATCCGTAAGTTTAGCTTCAAGTGAATAAAACTAGTAGCATAATCATCTAAAATTTTTGGAAAATACAATGACCTTGCGTTAAAACCTTCCGGTGAATTCATAAAAATTTATTTTGCAGCTATCTTTACGAAAAACGAGAATTTTTTCTGAGGCTAACAGGCTCATTATTGATGAACACCTGCTCAGTATGAAACATCGAAGACATAAGCTCAATCATACAGGATTTAATTTACCCGCGTCAAAGGTGAATGCAATCATTTACGGGGCAGTCTTCAAATAACAAATTATGTTCGGCGTAGAAATGGGCTAAAGAGAATAGTATTTTTTTTAGCTTTTTTTCTTGCACAGGGCCGAAATAACCTAGAGTAATAATTATTCCACGGATACTACTTAATATTGGTAAACTTACGGGTTTAGTTCGTCACTTAGTGACCTTGCGTCGAAACAACCTCATTAAAACAATTATACCACTACTGATATGCTAAAATGAGAAATCCGTCGACGATCCTGCATTATGGAATACCCGAGCAATAATTCGGAATCGACATAACTGGCGGACCATTCCATATCTACGCATGCGATTTAAAGTGAAACAACGCACAAATTCGGCGTTGGGAAAGATTAAAATCACTTTAAGTGAAACCGTCGTCGTAAATTACTCCGAGGTTGTTAACAAGCGTCCAAAATTTTCGTTATTGCTTCAATTTGTCCAAATTTCAAATGGTCACGTATTTTTTAGCGGTGCAAATTATGGAAAGTGCCGAAACGAATACTTATGAATGGAAAAGAGAGGTGGAATTTGCCTCTCAGGCTTGTTATCGATAAATTAACATCAACTCATCCGCCAATTTTGTATTCCAATTTCCTCGTTTGAAATACGATAATGCGCGCATGAATAATGGGGTTGAAATAATTTGCACTGATAACCACTGGCTACTTACGGAAGATCGCAATCATGAGTTCACTCGACACGAACTCGTGTTTTGGGTGAATGAAATTATTTTGGAGATAACATCAAAATGACGAATTATCGTCGACGTGGAATGCCGATTTTGAGCCAAAGAGAAAGGCAGTTTTGTTCAATGCCCATTAAACACCCAGATAGAAAAAAAGTTAAAACTCTTTTCGCTATTAATAGTGACAGATTTTTCTTTTACAATTATGATCAGATGAAGAAATTATTCAACAGTGATATGTAAATTTAAGGTCGAATAAAAGTACTGATAGGGCTTGCATCAACTTAAAGAATGCACGTCTAGTTTAAGAATCATGTTATAATAATAATTATATTTATTACTCAACACAATAAGACATGCGTTAATCTTTACAACATGAGTAGTAAAGGTAGCCTTAAAGTAGAACCTGTATGAAGACTACCGTCATTTGGACAATAGTTATGCGTTAGTCTTTTACATAATCGAACATTGAAAAAGATACACAATATTACATGAGATAATCAGTACTTTAAGCGGAATTATCAAGTATATCACATACAGTATTAACAAGGTATCCTCTATTATTTCTTGAGTAAATAACAAAGATTGTATATTTTTCAGTACCTACTGTATTAAAAGATTTGGATTAAACACATGAATTATGCAATAGATAGTACACAAGGGAGAAGGCAAATACAGTAGTAACCCAGCAATTCCATTTCTTACATAAAAACGTCGTAAAACCTTATAAATATATAAATGACTCAAAGGGAGCAACCGTAGTCGAAGAAAAAGTAGAAAGGAGCGTGTGGAAAGATAATAAAGGTAACGGATGTTTTAATGTAATGATGACCATGGAAAGAAATGATTCTACAATAATATTTAAATCTAAGGTCGAATAAACGTACCACTTCAGCTTGCATCAACCCAGATAAAGCACCTCGGATTTGAGAAGGAGGTAGTGAAGCCACTACCCGGTGGTCGTTTATCATGTTTTTGGGGTGATATTTCCATCAGACACATTTAAAGATGAATTTTTTATAAAAGCAATGTTAAAAAACGTACATTTAAAAGGATTGAATTTGACTCAACCATGAGGTTGAAGGGTTAAAATTTGTATGTGAGGCGCAATGAATATCTCACTATCTCATTGGACAAAAATACTGCATGGCAACGAGCAGCGTACATAAGAGTTAAAATGTTGCATTGCGACTGGTTTTGCTGAGAAGAGTCGGTAAGTCCTTGTAATAATTCATATCAGTCATGTTCAGCGAGTGACAGGTTTTAGAATTGCAGCTTACAACGATATCATATTACGTGTAAATTTTCACATCAGGCAAACGAATAGGCAGATGTTCATAATACTCTCCCAGTATGTCTGCCTCGAATTTAGACAAGTCGAGGTTTTTTTGAAAGGTGATATATTTGTAACATGATGCATTGTAATAGTACTTATCGTTGAAAATTATGGTAAAACACAACTCTCTCTTCGAAAAACGCTTGCATACTTTTCCTTTCAAAACTGAAGGCGTCTTTAAGGTTGCCCTACATACTACTCCAATGTATACTCCTTATGAAGGTTATAGGTCAAGCAACTTGTACATGCTCGACTATTTTCAGTGAATGAGGCATACATCAACTAATTTTCACGTAATGTGATAAAACACATGCCTTCAAACTTCCATTATAATGCACTCGATACATTATGAGTTAAGATCTATCTCATTTTCAATTCGTTATATACTCAGCCTCTCAAATATGCGGTAACTAATTTTTCCCAACTGGCCATAATTACTTACGCACCCCGAAAATATCTAGATATTAATGTTAAAGAAAATTACTTCCACACGTGGCAAATTGGATGCGACGTCACAACACCCTGCCTCAGAAAGACAATGGCCTCTTTTCTATTAGATATTGTCTACATTTACTTTCACATTAATACATTTTCCTTTCACATTTCAAACACCAAGTCTGTAAAAGATGTTAACGAAATAAAATGACGCAACTTTCACCATGTCAGGCGTCACTGAGAACACACAGTCCTGGCCATCCAAATTGCGACTGCCGAGTCATGATGGTGCCAGAAAGAGAGAAAAATTGTGTTTTAATAACTAGATCAAAGATATCTTGATTTCACATCAACATGGAAGGCAGGTACTCTGAATCCACACAAGGAACATCCAGCTAATCAATTTTGGGACAGCTAGTAAGATGTTTCTCACAAGATACATAAACTTATCCATACAAGAATAGATTTTATAACAATAGAATTGTATATTCTTTCGTCTTTTTTGTCAAATAAAGTTTCAAACATCATTCCTTATTCGCGGTATAACAGATAGTCTATGTCTATGATAGCATTGGATATTAATAATATGGCTTGTTACGCAGTATAGCTAAACAGATTATCTCGACGAGAGAAGATATAATGGGAAAAAAAAGAAATTATCAATAATGGGGAGTTGAAAACTCAAAATACCTTACTGTCGAGGAAGTTATATGGTATCATTAAGCTGTCTAATTGGTTTCAAAATTATTTTCTTAAAGTTTTCTCGCTTCAAAGTGGCAGCGCTTCTGTAATGTAATGGGATATTTGTGCCTGAAAATGCTCTCGCAATTATAACAAGCTCCCTTTCACTCTGCCTCGGGTGATCCCACTTCCCCATGCAGATTACAACTTCCTCTTTATGGGCAGATGAACTGAAATTCCCATCAACCAAGCCAATAGCTTAATGCATTATCTGAATTATTGCGCCTTAGATGGCGAAGGTGTTCTCATTAAGAGAGTCAGGGAAGTATGCTATCCTCAAGGTTAAGCCTGAATGCGACCTTTCATTTCAGCATTCTACCAGCTGATTGGTAGATTTTTGGACAGTACTTATTCTAACGCCCTAATTTTCAGGCATATCGTTCTGCTTTCATTCCTATACTTGATCCGCCATTAGTTTTTATTATAATTATTATTATTATAACTAAACAGTTACAAGTAGGCCATTGGCCTGATGGTAATAATAAAAATATTCGAGCAAAAGAATAAACCTTGAAACCTTCTACTTCTTTAACCTATTTTTTTAAATAATTAATTTTTTTGAGAAGGGCTCAAATAGTGATGCTGGTAGGTGGTTCCAGTCCAGTATGGAGCTATTCAAGAACCTTTAACTTTTTTACAGTTTTCCTTTGTGGTCGGCACTTAATCTTGAACTGGTGATCATTTTTCCCCACAAAGTTTGGCTTTACTATGTCCTTCCCAAATTCATGCCATGCTTTTTCCTCACTCACTATTTCATGTATCCCACATAGCCTGCTCATTTTCCTCCTCACCCGTTTCCTCTTAAAGTCCTCATATTGTCTCTCTCTTCATATTTCATCCAGAATTCTCATCCTCTTTCTTCCTCTTCAACGCTTCCCCAGTGTCATCCCCTCCACTACCCTCTTCAGCATTCCATCTCCTTTCAAAACCTCCTCCATTCATCTCTCCTGCCTTCTCCAAAACCTGCCAACATCTTCCCCTCCTCTCCAACCATATCATAGTCCCATAGTAGTCAGGCTTTATTTCCGTATAAGTACTGTCCATGATTTTATGGTTTTGTTCCAATTGAGTTGGTAATCTGTGGCCTTCTCAAGAGTATTTTTTATGTGACACCAGGCAACTCCCTTTGGGTAAGACGCCATTTGCAGCCGTCTCATTTAGGAACAGACGCTGCGCGGATTACCATTCGTCTGTCTCCTAACATTCGACCTATATGGCGTGAGTGACCCTACTAGGAGCATTGGTCCCACCATTCGCCTCTATAGGCCATGCTCTTCTGCTGCGACAAGGTTGCAGTCCTTGACAGGAGACAAGAATAATAAATAGAATATTAATATTCAAGGGGTAGAAAAAGTTATCATCAATGGGACGCTCAGCACATACTTTCATATATATATATATATATATATATATATATATATATATATATATATATATATATATATATATATATATAGTGATTTGTGATTTGAGGATTTAGGACATTGTTCATTGAGGATTAGGACATTTAGGACATCCAAATGAGGAATGATGTCTCTGTTTTAAGTAAAGGACTCACTTTCTCACCGACTCCCAAAGTCAATCATATACAATTACTCTCGGATGTCATCAGTTTCTGCAGAAACCTCAAATGGCGGCACTTTTGGAAACAAAACGACGGCCACACTTCAAATTTAAACCCCGCCATCAACAAATTTCGTCCTAAATCCAACTATGAACCTAAACCTTTGGCCAATAATCACCCAATCGAGGTATTCTGCAACCAACTTTTAAATCGTGTGTCAGATCCTCAGTTTTTCAATTCCCTCACTCCTGCCCCAAACCTTAACAGAGAGGAATTGTCATCTCTCAGTCGCCTCCGCCGCAATCCCAACATTACCATCAGTAAAGCGGATAAGGGATCAACCGTTGTGGTTCAAGATAGGGAGGATTATGTCGCCGAAGCAATGCGACAACTCGGTGATGTTTCTTCCTATCTCCCACTCACAGAGGATCCAACTGCGGCGTATCAAGCGGAAATACATGACTTCTTAATTTCAACAGGCCCTGATGAAGGACTCTCCAAGTCCGACATCAATATTCTCTCGCCCACTAACTTCAAAACTCCGTATTTCTATCTCCTTCCCAAAATACACAAAGAAGGCGTCCCCGGACGCCCGATCATCTCCAACTGCAATTCCCCAACGGAGCGCATATCGGCCTTCGTGGACTATCACCTGCAGCCTATAGTTGCTAAACTCCCTTCCTTCCTTCGTGATTCCTATCACTTCCTAGACATCCTGAAAGCAGTAAATATTCCCTCCTACAAAAGCGTCATCATGGCTACGGTGGATGTTACTTCATTGTACACCTCGATTCCTCACCATGAAGGTCTACAGTCCATATCCCATTTCCTTTCGAGAAGAAATCACCCTCGAATTCCCTCCACCAACTTCCTTATCAAGCTAGTTGAATTCATTCTGAAACGCAACGCCTTCACTTTTAATGGGCGTTTCTTTCTTCAAGCCAAGGGAACGGCTATGGGCACAAGAATGGCCCCTTCTTATGCCAATCTCTTCATGGGAAAGCTTGAAAGTGATTTCCTCGCCACCCAGGAATTACAACCGGAGCTCTGGGTTAGATTCATTGATGATATTTTCATCATATGGACCCACGGCGAGGATACCCTAGCGAACTTCCTCAAATCTCTAAATCAATTCTCATCCATCCGCTTCACATCGGCCACTTCTCCTTCTCAAATCACCTTTCTCGACGTCGACATTTCCATCACAAATAATAACACCTTTGAGACTTCGGTCCATATCAAGCCCTCCAACAAACAACTGTATTTGCATTACAGCAGCTGCCATCCCAAACACACTAAGCACTCAATTCCTTATTCGCTGTCGATCCGTGGCCACCATATTTGCAACTCCAAAGAAAAACTTCATGAATACCTTGATAAGCTTCACAACTCTTTATCCAATAGAAATTATCCTGAGCCACTTCTAAAAAAACGTATTTTACCCTCCTCTGTTAATTTCACCCCACGTAAAAAAGACACCCCCCTGGACGCCCTAAATCTTCACATCACATACTTTCCTGGCGTCCAAAAACTCAAGACCATCCTCAAAGACTTATTCCCAATTTTAGATACTAACAGATCGACAGCCAATCTCCTACCCAAATGACCCACAGTATGCTTCAGACGTCCACCTAACTTAGCCAATCTTCTTCGCTCCAATTCTTCGCTAGAGGGTACATCGAATGACACTCCCCGTCCCACCACACAGAGATGCAACAAACCACGGTGCAAAACGTGCAACATGTTTCGCCCCCTATCCTCGTTTCAGAGTCCCAACACAGAGACGCCGTTCGACATCAAAGCCTCCGGCTCTTGCGACTCCCACAACTTAGTTTATGTGTTACAATGTAAACTATGTCCCGGTTTTTATGTGGGGGAATGTATTACACCCCTTAATATTAGAATGAATAACCATCGGTGCACCTGTAAAGACCCATC
This sequence comes from Ceriagrion tenellum, assembly GCA_963169105.1. NCBI lineage: Eukaryota > Metazoa > Arthropoda > Insecta > Odonata > Coenagrionidae > Ceriagrion > Ceriagrion tenellum. The sequence goes on along the minus strand of OY720640.1, from coordinate 144,342,160 downwards.
TTCCACTTTCCCCGTCCCTACTCATGTGCGGAAGCATGGCTTGTCCTTTGACAAGTGCTTTGAGGTGGCAATATTGCTCTCCCTTCCCCCGGACGTTAATTGAAGTGCGCCAGAAGGAGCAAGCCATAATCTGGTTGCTAAAATCGTACGCCGCGCCCGGATTAAATAAAATACATTAATGGAACGCTTCCCGTTCTTCTCCATTTACCCGCTTCTCTCCCCCTCCCCCCCCACCCTCACTTCAACCCCTTCCGCTCTCTCCGGCCAAGACACGAGCTGGTAAAAATTTCCCCTTTTCAAGAACCGTTCGTCAACCGCTGGGAAAAACCCCTTCCCCTACCCCCTCCCCTAACCTACCGCCCCTCCTACCCCTATCCTCACCAGCGCACACGACATTTGTTCCGTGATACGCCTTGAAGACGGACTAGTTCCGAAAGCTAGCGATGTAAGTGTGATCGTCTCTTTTTTTGTGTGTCTATCTCCTCCATCCTATCCACATCGTGTGTTCATCGCCGCATGGCTGACTCCAATCCATCTACGTATTTATATATATATATATATATATATAAACATTTTTATTATTCATTTTATTTTTTACTTTTTTATGACTGAATATTGTGTTGTCTCCGGAAATGAACCTATGTGCAAAATTTCAGATCTCTAGCTATTCAGAAAGGTAGTTAAAAATTGATTACAAACTTTGACCCTGACACACAAGATCCTGACACACAAGTGAAGTTAAATAAAAGCTATTAAAAAGGATAAATTAGGAATCCCTTTTAGACATCACCTGTACTTGAGACACCTCAAAAACGATGTGCATTTCGAATACCTGAGAAATGAATAAACTGAAATCAGATAAGTAACAGAAATGTGTCCCCAAAGAAGATAACAATTTTTTATTTAATATCAACCTATCATGCCTACAGTTTATTGTGAGTAAAAACCATGCTAATGTCAAAAATACATCTACAGTTTCTACGTCAAATAACTATTTTTATACTCCGTTCTAAAATGATATAAAACTAACTGTACCTCTCATATCAATTGACAATCTAAAAAATAATTTTGTCCCTATATAGAAAATAAGCGTTTAAACAGAGATAAATTGGGCTTGGGAAAAATATACATTGTTACAGATCTTAGCATAGGATCAAAATTGGCAGGGAGGTATTAAGTTTCACGAATACCGAGACTGTCTGCAATATAACCTTCACTGAGTCATCCGAAAGTGCACAGGAGAGCGAAAACTTCGCAGCCCACAAAAATTCATTGTGGAGGACATCTCATTTACCAGAACGAGTGGACAACATTTCAATGATACTACATCCTTGTTACACAAAAAAGAAGGTAACTTAAATTACAGGTGTTTTGAAAAATTAGTGTTTGAAAATAGTCATAATTAAAAATTGGAGTGTTCTCTCAGACTGACTGTCTCTCTCAGACGTCACCGAGTTTAAGGTTAACTGGACGAAGCACTCACTGCCATATGGAGGAATAAGATTTCAAGTCCCAGTCAAGGTTTTTGATGACTTTTGCACTATGGAGAGGGAATTAATAGTAGAAATTCAGGGGAACTATATTTCCTAAATATAAAAAGCATAGTTTTCTAAAGTTTGTAAAGTATAGCACTCTTCCAGAGTCCATTCTACGTTTTGTAACAATATGACTGTTTCTGCAAGCGTTTTTGAAACCATTTTTAAGCATGATGACAGTTAGTAAATGAGGTTAAGGATATAATGATTGCTTTTTGATCAAATACACAAACACGAAGCAAAAAAATACACTTGTTCACTTTTATGAGAAATATTACATCAGTGGCAATTAATGTTTATAATTGGCACTTACAACAATAAGAAAGGTTGATATAATGATTTTAATATAGAAACAAAATATCATAAACACCGGCAGGTCTCTAGATAAAACTAACTCTTCTCTTCACCCTCGTGGAAGTATAGTTAAATTATTGCAACCATAATTTGATAAAATGGAGCTTTTCTCTCAACTTATTGCAAATAGCACATAATGGAACACTTCAGCTCATATGAATACCGGAGAACAGAACGGAGTGCGAAGGCAAAATGGTCGTTCTTCCGCCGGTAGCAGCAGGTGGAGGAAATAATTAACGAACCCGTTCAAACTTGAAGTTGAAAAACTTAAGGCTTTCAGAAGTACAATGAAAAGTGCACCTTGGAGAGAGATGGAAGAAAAGTAGGCGTAAGACCTATAAACACCGAGGAAAGAGGTACTTTCCTAAAAAAGGAGTAAATATGAACCTTTAAAAACTGTAGCTTGGATTAAAAAAACATTGAACAATTACCTGAAGTGCAGCACAGTATGGTTGTGAACTTAGACTCTGAAGTAGGATTAAGAAAATAAATATAAATTCATTAGAAATGAGATCCCGCAAGCATAAAAAAATGGGAAAAAATGGTTCTAAAAGTTTCCCAATAGCAATGGGTTTAAACGATAAAATAGGCTTTTAGGAGAGTCCACCTGATAATTATTGAGACAGCTGTTGGAGATATATTGAGTGCTCAAGAACTTCCAAAGACAATACTACAGAGACATGCATTGAAAAAACATTCCAAGAAAGAACACGAATGCTAAATCTAAGTCGGGTTACGATACAGTAAAGATAAAGAAGAATGAATGGATGAAGAATGAATGGACGAAGCCATGAATGAAGGAAGTCTCTCAACAAACCTACTGCCAGCCATCTTCGGAGAAATCACCAAAGGGAGATTGCACCGGGTATTTCCTTTGTTTATCCATGTCCATCTCCCCAAGAGGTATAATCCACATCACAGTATGGTCACCGTCGATTATTACACAGTAGCGACAACAATTACAATATAAAAGATCGTAGGCTTTCCCGGCGAATAATATTAGTAAAATCTTCTCGGGTTTGGCACCGGGTAAGGCCATTTGAAGGCCAACGTTTCGACAAGAAACTCTCTCATCATCATCAGGGCTAAGACTGTTTAAGTCTTCAGTCTCATTAGTCAGCCGTGATGACGATGAGAGAGTTTCTCGTCGAAACGTTGGCCTTCAAATGGCCTTACCCGGTGCCAAACCCGAGAAGATTTTACTAATTACATTACACTTGCAGCTGGGAGCGTAGTAGTCTATAAACCCCGATTTTTAGGCCAAAATTCGATTTTCCGACTTTGCACAAATTACTCAAATATCTAACAAAAATGAAGATAAAAGATCATTTCACAATGTTTGAGACTTTTTTCCTCTTTAACAAAGTTATTTTCTAATGCACACACCTGAATTTGAGGGAATTTAATTGCGATTTAATTATGGTCTGACTAAAATTATGCTGAATCTCCACGCGCAGTAAAAATATCCCTGAACAATTTTCTCATCTCGATGTGGTACAAGAATGCTTAATTAACCGACAAATCAGTACTTATGCTAATTGCGCGAGCGTAGATAACAAGCGTTTATTTTATTGATTTTTTTAGCCCATATTAACTATAAGGACAACTGTCTCTCCACTCATAGTGAGAAAAAATATCACAATTACTCTTTAATTAGGTACATATAGCTAAAACAACACGTGTAAAATTGAAATCGTGAAGTTTAGATGTCAGAAAAAAAGAGCTTATGGACTTTGGACTGGAAAAATGGCCTCGCCAGACCACTGTGCACCATGCGGTGGCGAGCAACTAGATGCTTTTTTCAAATAGTTAGTAAATTAAACCTACTACCCATCAGTCTTTTCGAGAATCTTAAGAGACATTATTTTACCCCTATCACCAAGGAGCTGTGAGTTTCTAGAGTTTGATATTACGGTTATGCGTAAAATTAAATTCTGTACTGAGTACTTTTGAAGGAAAATATTGAAATTTTGGAGAAATAAAATCATTACAACAGAATAACTCAAAATATATGTACCCATATTACAGTTTTGAGGAAGTGTAGCTTTGTTCAATTAAAGTGAATAACCTCCGATAGATATAGTACCAAAGCCCCAACCCATACCCCATAATTTTTTAGCATACCCCACCAACTTGCTGACGGATAGAAGCACTATTAGCGTCAGTTGTAACTTAGCTAAAGGAAATTAACTATGAGTGGGAGAATAGTGGAACTCTATAATACTAAAGTGTGGCATGGCCAGATTGAGTACGATTTAGCATTTATATGGGACATAATTAACCATGTTTTGATCATTTTTGTCATTTCAAATTTGCTTCAGAGCGCCACTCACAGTGCTTTTCTACTCCTTATTAATAAACGGAATTTTGGGTACACTAAATCTTCAAGCAACTGGGGCATTTTTTAGTCTTCAGAGTCAGACAAACAGCTAATCATGTGGGTTAAAAGTCGCAGTTAACGACCAATACGTCCCCACATACGATTGATTTCCCATTCTTAACTGAGCAACCTTGATACGTGATTCCAGTCAATATCCTACTAAATAATATTTTATAAATTGACCTTAGATTTGGCCAGATACTGCCATTTTTATATGATTTAAATGATTATATGGTGCAATATCTTATGTCCCCCTTCCTTCCCGCAAACAAGGCTTGTAAAATCAATAGTGTTTGGCTAACCAAAATCCGTGTCCGTTCGTAAATCCGAATTCTATCGATCTCGCCTAACCTGTCTTGGAAGGTTTTTCAGTGACTAGCAAGCGAAAGAGTAAATATTAAGGAAATGAGTGTGGGAGTGGGGTACTATGTGACCGATTTGAAATGAAACCAGGCATTTAACGAGTATTTGTAACACCAGTGTGGTTATTTACTGATTTTCAGAGAAATGGTGGTAAAATGTAGAGGTCCTAATTGGTGAATATACCATGCGATGTTAAATGAAACGACTGTTTCTAGGCGTAACTAGGGGGATAGTGACCTCATATTCACAATTTATAGTGACAATGACGTCCAAAAGGACAAAATTGGTAGAATAAAAAACAGATCGAAATTTTACAATAGTATTCCCATTTTCTTTCAGTTATGTTTTGTTGCCGTCAGAGTGTCTCTTATGGATCTCAGAGGCTTCTTGGTGACATCTGTGAATTGAATTACGGATAATTGCATGAGAGACAAAAGTTTTGGTTTTCGATTAGAGGAATGGAAAGATTATTTGCTTAATTGTTGAAAAAGTGGACCTTTTTATGTGCTATAGTCCACAGTTTTCAAAATATAGAGGATTTTATGATGTGAATAAAAGGCTTAAGGCTTTAAGGCTTTAAGGCTTAAGAATAAAGGTGATGCGGAAAGGAAACTTGTAGGTAGCATACAGATCAGAACAAGTACTGAACATTTTTCTAGGGAGGCTAAAACTGTAAAAATGCCAAGAGACATCTTCTCAACAAGCAACATGGACGTAAAATTTATCTATATATATTAAGATACGCATGTATCTTTATGTTACCTTGTTATGCAAAATGCATTGATATATTCCTAATTTATTAATGTAACATAACATACTTAATACAAATAAATCAGACCCCCTAAAGTGAACCTGTGCCCGGGTTTCTATCAATCATACTGAGTAAAATTCCTTTTTACGGGACAAGCCGGAATTCTAATCTAAACGTACATATATTATGCATACATATACAAACTAGTAAAGCAACAAAAAAGTACACATTTCCTGAATGAGACATCGTCACATTATTTCTCTCAAAATATTTACACTTCTATTTAGGATTCTACATATTCATCCACCAACATAAAATAATCATACATATGCATGAAAACATAACACAAACAGACATAGAGGGTTTCAAATATTCAAATACAGCGAAAGAAATAAGCACTACCTCAATGTATTTAATCAAGGCAGCTGTGTTTTCATATTTAAATGCTTAGCCCTTTTAAGTATTTTGATTGGCTAATTTACCGATACATTTCCTGTTCTAAGGATGATAGTAGGAACTGAGCGTTCACTTTTAGGAATGAAGCCGTGGTGTGCGAGGAAAAGCTTTTTTCTACGAACTTAACATCTCTAAAATTTTGGGAACCTGGTAATAAGAATTTAACTAAAAAATTAATAACATACAAAGGAAAGCAGCGCGCTTCGTTAAAAACTACTATGAACGAATATACAGTGTTTCACAACTGTTAGAGGGATTAATATGGGAGCCCCCAGAGACTCGGAGGCTGCACGCTGGGCTTAGGCTGCTTGAGATATTCAGAACTGATATTTTTAAGAGCGACACAGAGAATATTATCATGACGCCTCACTACATTTCTAGGTCTGAAAGATGCTATAAAATAAGACAGATAAACTGCGGAACAGGTAGGTACAAAAACTCGTTATTTCCGCGAACAGCAAGCGACCACAATAAAAATTGAGCTCTACTAAAAACACTCCTATAATAAATGTCACCATTTCATCTCCCAAAAACTTACATTTTTACACGGCTAGTGACCTACCACCCCCTGCCACACACCCATGCGGCAGCTCACGGGATAGTATGTAAATGTAACTGTAGATGTAGAAAACGACAAATTTAGCGCGGAATGGTTGATAATTTAGGCTATCTGTAAGAAATCTCGCAAAATATTTACTCCTGATAGCATAAGCAAACACTTTTTGTCGATTTAGAATGGAGACCAACAGATGAGGTCGTAAGCGCCCTTTTGGATAAGTTGGTTCGTTTACAAGAACAAGATTACTAAAGGAAAAGAGGAGGGGGATGGTACAAACCTGGCGCAGGAGTTGGCCAGCTATCAACAATGGGAGGCAAAGGAGATGGATAGACTCCTCATCCCACGAATACCGCTCTCAATAAGTTTCGGACACGACAATGAAGGAGGGATTCGGGTGGAAAGCATTCGCGGCTGCCGATGTTCAAACCCTGGCCCTATGGGTGGGAATCCAGCACTCCAGAAACCACACAAACCCGATCCCTCGCATTAAAGTTTTATTGATTGCAGGATGGTAGTTGTATACTGTCAATACAAGTAAGTATACCGGTTAAAATTAAAATAGCCTATTTCCCTTTGCTCCGCAAGACTTTCGATCATGGAGTAGCCCTTTATAAATGCCGTTACCTGTTGAATCACCCGCTCTGCTTGGTCGGAGTCTTGTCATTGCTTTCAATGAAAGGGATGATCTCGTTTCAGTAAATTAATTAATATATAAAGGATAAAAAGCAATGGAAATGTGTGTCTAAAGCAAACCATTAGAGGAAAAGAGGGTTCTCATTAATAGATACATATCACTGAAGCTTCATACAGACACTATACTGATAATATTAATAACAACTATAAATGATTCTTTTTCCATCCGCTGACACATTAAATTTGAAGCTAAATGTGTCTCAATTTTAAGCATGTTTCATCAAGAAATATTAAGAACAAGCACGGATTTACGTTTTCGGATTGTAAGGAATTCATCTTAGGTGCATTTATATAAAAAGTGATAGGCGTGGGCACAAATATGATCCATATATTTTTTGAGATTATTTTCGTTTATTAAGATTCGTTTTGAATTGATACCATAAAAATCTGGCTTACACCTGGCCACTTCATCCGAACTTGGGGATCGAAAGTTTCGAGAACGATTTTTAGCACAAAAAAATAATTTATTGCCACTCAATAATCAATATTGGCATTCAGAGGTATCCCAGCGTACATGATATAAAACAACATTGGTGACGAAGTTATCGCTTTTATTCTATCGAGGTAAAAATACACTTGATAGAGAGAGGCCATCAATAGGTTTTCAATATATCCGAACTCGTTTTTATTCATATCGATCCTCGATCAATGGGTTCCCCAAAAATTATTACCTCTACCACCACCCACATGCATATGCATATTTTTCCTATCGTTCCTCCGCACGGAGGTGAATAAAAAAATGATATATATCGGTTTATTCCCGACATTTCATTTAATTTTGGCATCATTTTTTTCTGCCTTACAATCATCGACTAGAGTTAATCTGGCAACGTCGCCGGAGCCTCCCACGAGAGTTCCTATTTATGGATCCGTTGCTAGGCAGTCGTCCTCTCAAGGCAGCAAAATTTCCTCCCTGCCCTCCCCCCACCCTCTCCCACCTCACTCAACCCCTCGCTCCCTCCCTCCCACTCACCCCCATCCAACCGGCCGCCCGAAATTCAATATCCGAGATAAAGCAATGCGACCGAATTCAACAGAATTCAAAATCTCTCCGTTTCGACAGACGCTCATCTTCCGTGCTGAGTGGGGAACTCCATCCGTCAAACTATCGTCGCGCAAAAGTTCACGCGTCGTGACCTACTAAACTCAAGCCGCCGCCCTTCAGCCATGACCTATTATTGCGAGCGACGCGTACTGGAGATTGCTTAAAGGAAATCATGGAATCAGAAAGATTTTTATACTCGGGTTTCCATAGCTTCGCGCAACAATTATCAAATATCATTGAGGTTACATCGACAAAATTTTTCTTCTTTTATCAGCGCCTTCTATCATAAGTATTTTCGCTCTTGTTGCGAATTCAATAGAACGTGAATCTAGCATACGAATGTATACAGTACTTAAAAATAAAATGTATCGTATGATAAAAAAATGATAGTAGATAAATATAACAGTAATAACAATAAATATAAAGTGTATTAATTCATGTATTAATATACACATTTTTGAGTCTCGTAAGTCTCGTATGACAGACAATTATTTTCTTTTATATAAATTTAAATTATTGGTAATAATCTGAAGTTAAATTTTATATTAATGTTACACATTTAATCAAATAAATGATATGATACATTTCAGAATTAGAATACTACATAACTGTACCCTACTGCCAATATTTTTTCCTCTGCAGCGGCTATTTTCACCGAAAGTTATACATATATTATATTCGAAATATCGTTCACTAATCGAAAATTAAATGTAGGTCACTCCACTTCAATTGAAAGAGAACTGGTTTTCCGAACCGGGTCTCCAGTATCGCTCAAACTTCGTGCACGGGTGGTAAGTCTTCTTGAATCATCCCAGTTACGTTAAAAGAGAGTTAATTTTTGCTCACATAACATTTTTCAGAATAATGTCAAAATGTACTCATGGAATCGTGAATCCTTATTTCTTCGCTCCTAATATTCGGCGAGCGTAGGGTATTTCTCATATAAAAGCTTATAGGATGAAGCGGAAATGTACTCAGTGCTAATGACTCTCTTTTTACATTTCGGTTGGATAAAAATGTTTTAAAAAATAATCATTAAAAATCTCTGCTTCTCAAAATACTCGGTCTCAGAATTTGTTAAATCAATTTTCATAATTCCATTAACATTTTTGAAAATAATACTTAGGTACCGTAATGGAGAACTTGCCAAATTTTGGGAAAAAAAGTTAACAGATGACGATGAATCTTGCCCAACGCAAAAAACCCTAGGCCTAAGTAATGCTTAGTTCCCGAAATATAAGTTCTCAAAGTTGTCGAAATTCCAATGGCGCGAAAAACGGGCGAAATAGCTACCGTAAAATCACTGCCGGCATCGTAAAGCTAGGTGCTGATAATCTCATAAAAATGTTGGCAGGCATTAAGATACAGGCGGTACTAAGGACATGGAATCTCACCATAAGCGGAGTGTATTCCCTAACTTTTCTTCCACAAAAACAATTGCTACCAATTTGTCTTATTTTTACCCTATAAGAACATATAAAAAGGTTGCCAGTACCAACGGCATATTACGTCAAAAAGCTGGTAATAATCGCTACAAGTTTGTGCTATCACTTATGACAGCGACGAAACGAGCCGCTGGTAACTGATAAGTACTTTGATAGATTGCCTTTAGATCTAGGTAGAGATAACCAGATGAGGATATTGGTAACAAGCATCTAGTGTCTTCAAAAGAGGCAAAGTACTTGAACAATTCCACTATTCATTCAGCAATTTATGGCATCATCGGGGTAACGTTTTCACTTCGCTTGTCCTTATATACCTACGTAACTTTAGGGGTGGAGGGAGGTTGGGTGTATAGGACGATAAGAAGGGGACGTTTTGGAGGGCAACAGCTCTTATTTTTACATAACCCATTTGAGCATTAGTGCATGACAAAAGAAGCTTAAGGTTGAGGAAGTTTAAGTCAGAGCAGAGGCGGAACTGGGTGACAATGAGATCATTGCATAGTTTGGCATTGCTATTATAAATTGCTCAAAAATGTCTAATTCCTACAACTTTTCCCGGAAATATAGTGTTGCAACAATGTAACTGAAGTAACTGGACATACGTAATGCTTAGCAAATAATGGTTTTTCATTGTTATTGATCTACAGCTACGTCTAACCCTGCAAGCCACCTTACAAGGTAGGGGCGAGATGCCACCAACATGCACTATAATGAGCCATTAACTTTCACCAACATTAAATAGGGTCACACACGGATCATACGAAACGTGATCAAATTACTATGTGGCAGATTAAGAAACCAGCATTAAGGAGCTAATCAACTAGTCAACTACAAGCCCTGTTCACCAACATACGTTTCGGTTTGGCTTAGCCAGACACAAACTGAAGGGCACGTCTCGGTGTCCCGCCAGGTTGGCAAATTTATACTGACAGCCTCCAAAATAGTGTCCAAGGATGTGTCGGATTAGGTCTTTAGTCGCCACCACGGATAAATGGCAAAGACAAATGTGACGAGATATGTAAAAATCATAGAAATGTGTAAAACTTTTATTCGTATCCCTCTCACTACAAGCACCGGAGGGGCCTGCAATGAAGTAGTTGATAATGGTCAAAGTAATAGACTTCTGACGGAATCATCCCAGATCTTGCATATTTCTGGACTTTTGTTTTTTGTTGCTGGTGATAGTAATGTGAATACGAGAACTTCATAGCAACAATGGTTCTCATTGCACATTACATTATATCTGTCAGTACCAGAGGGAACATTTTGACCCCAGGCAATCTCTCCCCTGTATTATTCGAAATTGTCATTATAGGATGAGTTGAATTTTATTTCGTAGGATTTTTTTTCTTTATAGTTTTTTGATTTTTCTTATTTAAGTGATAATAGTTTATAAACTCTCAAAATATGAATTCATATAGAAAACAATTATAGATGGAGGAAATTCAGGGTCCAAGTTCTCCCGCGAAGCGCCATATCTCATATGTTGAAATGGCAATATCAAAGTACGTTGATGTAACCCACATTTTTGAAAAATAGTGAATAAAATATATTTTTAAAACAGTGAAGCTATTATTTCAATTAAAAAGGTCAACTTATCTATGGAAAACTAATTATTTCTGAGGGGACAAATTGACCCATGTCGGTACTGATGGGTATGCCACTAAAACCGATACTTCTTGTGCCTATGTACTTCAAAGTCTCATAGGCAGCTAAAATGGTCCTTTATTGATCGTGAGGAAAACGACACTTAAAATCCATCTGTTTTGCGGTTAAATTCCCTAATTTTAATCTCATGATCTGATCTACCGTAGTATGTTGGAGTTGGTAAGACACAGATGATTTCATCAAAAATAATTTGGTTTTGACTTCATATAAAATATAATGATCTAATTTTTAATCGACGGTCTAAAAACGATTCATATAAGCACCGTCTGTGTTATTTCTTTCCATATCTGATGCTCTGTCCAGTTTGGGTGATATATGGAATACCATACATCTATCACTCAATTTTACTCAACGTTTGGAATTGCACAATATATTATTTCTTTTTTTTCTCTCCTTTTTAGATACAAATACTCACCTTTTCCAGACCTCATGCTCTTCGCAAGCAGGTGTCCCAAGTTTTGTTACTTTTATAAATTACATTTGCAAAATATCTCGCGAGGGAGCGCGTGAAAGGGTGCCGTGAAATGAGCCATGAGAAAATGGAAGAGATCGCGGAAAAGGAATTGCAAGGTAAAACTTTTTCTGAGAGAAATGGCAAGGATGGATTTTCATTCACATAGTGTGTAATCGTCTCAATCTATTCCAGTTGCAGACAAACCTAATGCGTAAGCAAATTGGGATTTAGATACCTACCATCTTGGTGTATCTTTCCCTCTTACTATTTTACTTAAAACGGTTCAAAATATTTTGTGTGGAGTGAGTACTGTATGTTCCATGTCTTATTACAACTGACAGGGTTTGAATTTTTAAGAAATTTAATAACCTAACCATCAAAGTCTGGTCAACTCTAGTTAACAGTATATTATATCACTAGGTGGGGAGGTAGGGGTTTGATATTTCCAATCTCGCCTTCGTTAGGATGGATAAGGCCAGGGGGCAAACGTTTCCATATGTACCGAGATTTCATATGTACTTGTACATGTACCATGTATTTCCATATGTACCTTTCCGTATGTAACATGTAAAGTTGGGAGTTCATATCACCAACATGATGAACTTAATAGTATACAATACACATACGGTAATAATTATTTTTTTTGCCGGTCGATTCTGTTGGCCCGTTTGTCCCTGGAATCCCAATTGGCTGCTGAGCTGTCATCAGATTTTCCAGGGACCGGACCAACAGAACTTGACTAAAATCCATGCCCTGGATGGTGGAAACCCCGCCCAGGCGGGACTCGAACCCGCGACCCTCAGTTTAGCTGGCAAGAACTTTACCCCGCCGCCACCGGGGCCGGTGTTCATTAATACAAGTTATCTCCAATCATTGTAAAAAAATTTTTTCTCTCGGTTACGCTGCATCTTTTAAATTCAAAAGTACTCCTCTTGCTATATTGAAAATCGCATCGTCCTTCTCACATAATCAATCAAGCGACGATTTTTATTCCTTCATGTTTTACCCGAGAAAAATACTCCCCGTGATTCCAAGTAATTTTTAAGGAGAAAATTCCTCGTCCGCTTGATGTGACAGATGGGATGGGAAATAAAACCCCTGAGAATTAGAGCCCCCCGTCGTCCTTACCCCCCTCTCCCTTCACCCTGTTATGCAACACAAAGACCCGTTTTCCGTGTGTCCGCGCTCTCACCCTGCCCTCATAACACAGACAGACAGGTATTCATAAATCAATGTGGACTAAAAGGAGCGATAGAGAGAGAGAAAATTAGTCTCGGGGAAAAAAGGTTTCCCCGTTTTAGTTGGGATATCGCTCGTTAGAGAGCAGTGCGAGTCAGGCGGCGGCTTGAAATGAACGAACGTTTATGCGGTGTCGATGAGAAATACGAGATGGCTGCTGGGATCCGCGCGTTGTTCGAAAGAGAAGTCGATAAATAGGGAATTGAATAGAGTCCAGGTAGCTGGAACACTAATCGTGATCCGTGGAGTACTACTTAATTTAATTACATTTCAAGCGAGTCGAAAAAAAATTCTTCGCCCACACTTCAGTTAAGTGCGTATGCTTATAAGGTGGAAATATCAACTTATGTAGTGATATAAATGATGCGGAAAATTTATTTTTAAGTTTTAGTCCTGATAAAATCAATGTTATTACTTCAGTTTACGGCGTGGAATCAGAAATAGATGCGAAAATCACACATATATACGTGTTTTATAACACACAGTTTATGTCACGAAAATCACACATAAATACGTGCAATATTTAGTGCATAAATACGTCCGGTCTATCTTTTTTCCAGAATAAAATCAAAATCAGTCTATGTTTTTAGAACCACTAGAACTGACTCCTCCTACCTCTTACGCATTATACCTTGGAGAAATACTTACCTTAAATCTTTCCTCATCTCTGGTTCTAATATCAGGAATTCCTTGCCATTATCCATAAAAATGCATCCTCTTTGTCTATTTTCAAGGAAAAACTACTGAATCATCATAACTACAATGAGCATATGTGATACAAAAATTTTAATCTCATTATAGAATAGTATACATTACATAATGATTGAGACATTATTTCTTGTTTCTTATCTCAATCTGATTGATATTATATTTTCCATTTTGTATTTAGTGTTTATTATCTGTGGCAGTGAAATTTAAGTTTTTCATCACTGCGAGATGTTTGCCAGGTACATTCTTTGTTATTTTTTCCGTTAAAAGTATAATATGTTATGTATTTTCTTTTTTGCTCTTATCTACATCAACATAATACCCTGCGAGCCGTCGCATAATCGTGTGGCAGGGGGTGTTAGGTCACTAGCCGTGTTTTTGGGAGGTGAAATGGTGACATGTATTATGGGAGTTGTTGTACCTATCTGTTCGGCAGGAACCCAGAGCTTACTTACATAGAGAACTTATAGGGAAACCCAGAGCATAATAAAACGTATTCTATTCCACGTTATTCTAAATATGTATTTGCCACTCAGTATGATACTTTGGTATTTGCCAGCCACCATTTAAACTATTTGTAATATAAAATTTAGCGTTTATGAGAAAATATGTACGTATTTAATCCAATTATTGCGAATTATGTCAAGTAGCAACAGGATAATAATTAATAATAATACGGGTACGAAAGCGGACCACCAGCCTCCTCGTGGCGTACCTGGCAACGGCTTTGCCGGCTAATGGTGGACGTCCATGTGGAGGGCTAACCACCCGCCATGTAGTATAATCTGGTTCCAAGAATGAACTCAGATAAGGCCACCCACAACCGGCCCCTCTCGGATGGGGGCCCCAGTAGAGTTGGGCGTGGCCAAGGAAAAAGAAGAATTCAGGTGGGAGCTCGCATGGAGTGGACGGAAGCCTTAAGGGGCGACCTCCTCGCCTGCTATGCTGCCAGCGAGCCCGAACGCAGGGGTTACATGGCCAGGATGCACTCTTTGTGGTGTGAGATGCATCCGGAACGCGACCACCTGTCGCAGCAGAACTTGCGCGACCAGACCTGCGAAAAAAGGAAAATATCCACCAACCGCAGATTCAGAGTAACACACCACCAGCCGAACCACCCTCTCCGTCACAGGCAGCGCCTCCACCTGCTGACGTGAGTACCTCACATTTGTCGGTATCTCCTACAAAGAGGGAGGATGTAGGTCAGACTGACTCTGAACTATTACGATCGCGGTTAAGAAGCACAATTAGCTATGACGAAGGACACACTAGGCAGAGAATCATCCATCGAAAGATCTCTCTGCGGGGTAACCATCTGCCCCAAATGAATGGACTCATCGACGAGATCCTGACAGAGATGTCAGAAGGTGAATTGCGTGGTCTACGCTGCGGCCAAGGTTTTGGCAACCTCCCGAAAGGACTCCTCTCGGGAGGATAAGGCAGCAACAAGGCTGAAAAAGCTGGATGCCAAGATCACGCTGGCGCGACAGCAGGCGTCGAGGATTCAGTGTGTGATTGAGTACATCACTACCGGGCGAACCTTTACATCCAAAGTTCGGCGCATTGCGCGCAGCCTCAGGTTCAACCATCACACTCTGAACAAAAACGTGCTGCTTACTATTAAGCAGCACGAGGTTGATCGGGTACGGGCGCTTACCACGGCCAAGAAAAAACTCCTGAAAAGGAGTAAAGGCGTAAGAGAAAATTCCACCTTTCTCCTTCAGCCGTCCCGTCTCTTTCGGCCTCCTCCGCCTGTTGTTGAATCCCCGCCACCCGTTCATGAGGTCGAGCGTTTCTGGAAGGATATCTACGAAACGTCGAATCCATTCAATGGAGACACTCCGGCCATCGCACTCTTTAAAGAGTTCTGCGACCGCCACCTACACAATGTGGATGGACCCCTTTCAGTCACGGAAAGTGACGTGAAACACGCTTTCTCTGGCAAGAAGAATTTCGCGGCTCCAGGAATGGATGCCGTGAATAGCTTCTGGTGGAAGAAGTTCACTTCTACCCACAAACATCTGGCCAGAATCTTTACGTCCGTCATCACAGGTAGAGAACCATTTCCACCTTGAGGGACTTGCTGACTGAGGGACGCACGGTTCTCATTCCGAAAAAGAAGGACTTGTCCAATCCGAAGAACTATCGCCCTATAACCTGTAAAAACACTGTATACAAGGCGTTCACCACGATCTTGAGCGACCTTATCCTCCGGCAGATCCAGCCTGTGTGGGAGAAGGTGTACGAGCAAAGAGGGTGCAAACGAGGAATCGCGGGATGCAAGGACAACCTGCTCATTGACAGGTGCATATGTCAGGATGCCGCCCGACATAAGCGAAACCTATCAATGGCCTGGGTGGACTATCGCAAGGCTTTCGACACCACTTCGCATGAGCTTCTCATCACCCTGCTGAAGTTGATGAAAGTCCACCCAGAGGTTGTGTCCTGCATCCAACGCCTGTTACCACTCTGTAGAACGCGCTTCGTCTTGACATCGGGCAAACGGACCGTCTCCACTGAGTTGGTAACATACCACCGTGGCGTTTTTCAAGGCGACAGCTTGAGCCCCCTCCTGTTCTGTATTTCCCTCCTCCCCCTCTCCTTCAAGCTGAGACGAGGCCGAGGATACATGTGCGGCGTTCCTGGTGACAGGAAGCACAAGTTCACCCATTTGTTTTACATGGATGACCTTAAACTGTATGCTTCCAACGCCAAAGAACTGCGCGTTGCATTGGACACCGTACATCAATACTGTGAGGCTATAGGGATGGAAATCGGATTGGACAAGTGTGCATCCATCCACCTGGCGAAAGGAAGAATATCGGAGGACAAGGAATACCTCGCCGTCCCCCATCGTCGAATGCAGGAGGTAGCAGCAGTGAAGGAAAGACTCACCGCCAAGTACAGACCGACTCTCAGAAAAATCTGGAGTTCTGAGCTGTCTGGTAAGAACAAGATTCTTGCCACGAACATGTTCGCGGTTTCGACACTGCTTTACACCTTCGGGTGCATGAAATAGAATGTCAACGAGTTGCAAAACCTCGACCGGGGAACGAGGAAGATGCTGACCATCTATAGAAGTCTTCATCCGAAATCTTCCGTCGCCAGATTGTATCTCCCTCGCAGTGTAGGCGGTAGAGGTCTGTTGAGCTTGGAGTGTCTACATAACAGAGTTGTCTTGGGTACAGTTTGCCGTGTGTTCAACAGCACGGACCCCCTGCTCACTCTCGTAAGTGAGCACGAAGGTGCCGGGGTGGGGGCGTTCCTCTTCCAGGCGGCGAAGAGGGCAGCGGACGAAACCGGTCTAGACTTTGACCTGTCATCAGACGGTAACGACAGTGGCACGTCAATCGTGTCACCGAGGGCAGACGTGTTAAAACTCGAGGTCAAAAAGGCTGAGCAGAAGACCTTGCTTAAGACACATACCGATAAGCCCATGCATAGATGTTTCTTCCGAAACATGGGAAAACATGGGCTATCGAAGGAGCTGACGTTTGCCTTCCTTCGTTCCGCGGGTCTCAGGTCCGAAACAGAGGGTTTCGTTTTCGCGTGCCAGGATGGTGTCATCAACAGTCTCGTGTACCGCCGAATTCTATTCAAGGCGGAGGTGGCGGACACGAGATGCAGAGCGAGCCGAGCCAAGCCAGAGACTTTGAGTCACCTTCTCTCCGGCTGCAGTTATTACGCGCAGTCAGCGTATTTAGCTCGGCAGAACGCAGCTCTGCGGGTGTTGTACATATTTCCACCTCCGACATCATTACAGCATCGACGAAGTACATGTGCTGCCCTATGCCACTGGAGATATTGAGTCCGTCGTGGAGAACGACAAAATAAAAATTGGTGGAATTACTCATTCCCCACCACCGGACATCGTTCTCCTCGACTGCCTATCGCGTTCCATGTTCGTATTTGAGTTTTCGGCTCCGGCCGAAACGAACTTGGACGCGAAAGAGGCGGAAAAACGGAAGAAATATCAAGACCTGCTGTTCGAACTTCGGCAGATGTACCCGCGACACACTGTAAAACTAGTAGTCCTAGTCATAGGTGTGCTCGGTAGGGCTCGCTGATACAGGGCATCAAGTGTATTCCTGCTTGCGTGGCACAGGCGGAATCACTTGTAGCCCGCATGCAGAAGGCCGTCCTATTGGGGTCGCTCCGTCTGCTTCGTGCGCACGACCCGAACGCAGCGTAGCCACTGATCCGATGGGTTAATCGGAAGTGGTTACGAACTCTGCACCGCCCCTCTCGAGTTCTCGGCCAATATGACGGCAACGAAACCCGATGTTAGCAGGGGACTCGGAGGGGAAAATTACAGAAGTAAAAAAATATTAATAATAATATTTAATTTTTATTATTTTGCATTTAATTAATAAAAGCAAAAATATCAGTAGCATGCAATATCTTCAATTTTCTATGCACATATTTCTAAAAAGTACACGTAACCAAATTTTCACAGAAAACTGTACAAATTCGATAATCGCTCCAACAATCTCAACGATCACGTTATGATTTGACTGCGGAATAAGCCATACTGGAGAGTATATACTGAGGATACAATATATAAACCAATTTGTAACTTCCAAATAGCATATTGGATCCAAACCTCGAGCGGCCAAAGCTCTTTTGACTAATTTTCAAAGGTTTGCAAAAATCTTTACTATGGCGAGTTCGTAGTTATTTATATCCTGTTTTGGAATGGAAAGCAAGGGAGTTTTTAAGAAGTAAAGGTTCTGATGGAAACGTTAAAAAAGAATAAATATATGCTATCGGGCTGAAAGTCGACTCAGTTGAATATTTTTCCAGGCAGGTACTAAGGTAACCCATAACCTCTCGTTTACCGTATAGAAAATTTGTACGAACTCGACGCTGAAAATATTTTAATAAACCATCAATTAGGATAAGGATATTGAATAAATTGGAAAAAGTAATAATACAAATTCAAAAAGTACTAGGGTGAACTTTCATTCACTTGAGCAAATATTATTATTTCCTTTTTAGTACGATTCTAAGATATTACTTTCCTTTTAGATTTTTAGTAACATTTTCTTTCAAACAAGCATGCTTAAAAAGTTTTTTTTTATTTTTTACTATTTAGTCCTAATTATTACTAATATTCGCCAAGATGTGGACTCAAAACAAAGTCTCTACCTCGGGACCAGAGCCCGATGCTTTACCACTACGCTAAGATGAACCACATTTAACATGGAAAGAAGTGATAACCATATAACTTAAAATGAAGTGGTAACCATGGAACCATGAACCATGGAAATGAGAGCTAAAGAAAAGCGTGTAAGAAGTAGAAAATCTCAGGGAAATGCAGCCTTGGAACAAAATGGAATGATATACGAGGAAGTACTGAATGAATAATACTTTCTGATTGATCTCATAAAGTTCCCTCAGAGAGGAAGAGAACACTAAAGAAATAGTAAGGCGAACTGGATGGGTCTCGTCATAAGGAAAGATTGCTTTCCAGAAGCGAAAGTTAAAAGGAAAGATCCAGGGAAAGAGAGGGAGAGGAAGACAAGTAATTAATATGTCGACGGACTTTAAGAATGGAGCAGAATGGAGAGAGAATATAACTAGAACCCTGTTTTTCCCTTTTTTCACAGCTTTCCCTTTCCCTTTTTCCTTTTCTTTTTCAGAACAGATTTCCCTTTCAGTGACTAGAATTTCAACACGAGAATGTTTTAACCCCTAGAAGATTCATGCAAAAATATCATATTAAAATGTCCACGTCGCTACTTGGTTTCTCTCCCTAATGTGAACTCTTACTTCCACTAATATATTTATTATACCTGTTGCTCACGCTAGAATACTCTGAAATAAAATCATATTTAAAAGTCATAAAAATTTTATGGACCGTATATAAAACGTACTTGCATTATCTTCGTTAAATTACTAATAAAATTGTAACTGTGACTCTACGGCCATGCATGGAATATTCTGCAAATGTGTGAAGGATGACCCTGTAATGGATAACTGGTTAACAATAAATGATTTTGTACTTTATATTATGTGTGAAATTATCACGGGATTCACACTGGGTTAAATTTTTGGCTGCTGCCAACGTTTCGATGGATAACACTTCCATCGTCATCAGGGTAATGATGCCCCTGAGGGCCGCCTGCGTTCTCCCTTATATAGGGTCTTGGACGGTTACATCTGACTTACCATTGTTGTTTCTTCTTTCCGTTATTATTTTTGAAATTAACGGTTTCCACCCTTGATTTATCGAGTACCCCGAGCCTCAATTCAAGTTATTGGGCTGAAAATGTATTTCTATGGCTTCTTTAAATAGCCTTTCCCAATAACCATGATACTAACAGGGAAGTTGCCTAGACGATGAACTAGCTTACAGCCATGTTTGTTTATCTTTCGCCGTGCTGGTAGATGGGGAGAGCGGTTGCTATGCTGCCCAATGCTTGAACCTGAAGCCAGTCCGCCATCTTCATTACCACTCATTTTCCTACAGCGCTTGAGGGATAACATATTAATTTTGCAATTTTACAACGTTTACCTTTGATAACTTACCAGAAATTAGCATTCACTTACTTCTATATAAAATTATTCTCCTTACATATTTTTTTAATTTATTTAAATTCATAATAATCTTCATTACCGATGAAAAATAGTGCATAATTGAATAGAATCCACTGAGCTAGGCAGCCAATATGTTTTAAGTATAATTTGCCTTAAATTTCAAATAGATGATTGTTATTCTTGCGTTACATCCGCTAATACGTCCATTCCGTAGTGATATCCGTGGAAATGTACGGAGAGAGTGTGGTTAAACAATATGGCTGTTATTTTGGTTGTCAAGCTTCAGTTTGATGACGTAGTGCCCTCTCAATCCACCACAATAATTTTCCCTTTAGTTGTTTACCATACCATGGATACGAGATTATCACAGCGGTGGGCACTCTCTTTGACTGATGCATGATACGATTTTATGAAATAGAAATAGTTCCATTACGGAATTTTTTTTATCAAGCTAACTTTTATGAAACAGTTTTAAAGTGAAGAAGCTCATTTTTGTAAAATAAATCAATTTTATACAGTGTAATTTACCAAAAATTAAAGTACAATCACTCTGCATTGTGCTTAAATAGCTCCATTGAGCCCATGCTTCAAAACAATCAACAAGAGGCCAAGTATTAATTGCGTTTTCCTCGACAAAAATCTAGTCCCCTTTAGGTCTGCCTACTTGACCACAGAAATATTCACCTCTACAGCTCCATAAAGAATTTCTCATGATCCAATTCTATCCTTTCACAGCTCTATGTCCCACATCCCCTCAAGACATCGCCGCCTCATCTAAATCAGATTTCCTTCTAAAGAGCCCCACCCTTTTCCGCAACGGATAATTACATCATATACAATCCCCATAGGCAGATCTCACGCGCTTTTTATGCTATGAAAACTACCCCGGGCGAGGAAGGGGTCGTTTAATTATATACGTATTGCGATTTTGGTCTTTTCTATAGACAATGCCTTCCACAAAGAGAGATTTAATGAACCACTAAGCCTCCATCTCTAAATCTTAGGTAAGTCGTCGTGAATTTCGGAAAACCTACGGAAGACATTGAGTAACGACGTTTTGAACAATTTCTGTTCACCATCGTCGCGTAAACATTAGGCACGAGATTTAAGGTGCCTCTGACCTACAGGATACATATTCCAGATTTTCTGAAAAGTTTAATATCGCCTGTTTGAAGTGCGTTTCATAATTTGCAATGAAAATAAATATAATCTAAATCTACAAAACACCCTCCGAGCCACCTAATGGGCGTGTGGCAGGGGGTGTTAGGTCACCAGCCATGTAAAGATGTAAATTTTGGGAGATGAAACGGTGACATGTATTATGGGAGTGTATTTAGTGAAGCTCAATTTAAATTGTGGTCACTTATTATGCGCAGAAAGATCGAGTATTTGTACCTACCTGTACGGCAGTGTCTCTCTCTTATTTTGTCGCATCTGTCTTGTCAGATCTAGAGATGTAGTGAGGAGCCATGGTAATATTATCTATGTCGCTCTGAAAAATGTCAGTTCTAAATTTCTCGAGCAACCTAAGCCTAGCGTGTAGCCTCCGTAATAATTATTCCTTGCTAATTTTACTGTAATTCAGCTCCGCATGTTAACATTTTAACTAGAGCCCTTATGGAGATTTCTCAGAATACAGCAGAATAACGTCAATTTGAACAAGAAGACCTATTCAACTTTTTCAGTAAAACTGTTCATAAAAATTAAAAATTCTTTGGAAATGAAACGAAAAATAAAGGCATCCCACTACATAATTTTTTGAGGTCATTAGCGAGTAAAACTGCGGTACTTCTATACAAATGGCGCTGCAGGCGACTCGTCTAGCAGGAAAAATGTGCCCATCAAAAATATATTCGTGGACTTATCCATTTATTTCGTGTCAATTTTTTGTCAGTCCATTACATCAGAAAAAACATTGCTTTTTTAAAAATTGAATAAGTAAAAATTTATACCGCAGTATTTATATTGACTCACGTAGTCAAGATAAAGCCACCTTAACGATTTTGTTACAGTTTTTCTGGAATAGCTGAGTCACCTACATGCCGCCACAACAATTATCAAGTACTTGATTGTTGTTGTGGCGGCATGTAGATGACTCTGTGGAATAGGACAAACGTGTGCCATCTGTTGTTCACGTCCGACCAAAGCTTTCAGCGTCTAGGTGAACGCAGATCAACGCTAATGTTGCTGAATTAAAAATGGCAATACCAACTCTGTTTTTCCATCCACAGAGTTTTTCATTGGCACAACTAGTTTTAGCGCTACTGCGACATTTTTGAGGTGTTCATTCAGGGATGCGGTAGCGTTGAAACGACTAGTACCAATAAAAAAACTCTGTGGATTGAAACATAGATGGTATTGCCATTTTTAATGCAATAATAAACTTCCACATGGTTACGCCTTAAATGATGGAATTCATCTGATGCTGCGTTACTGGTTGAGTTTGGTCTCAATGAAAGTATACAAAACTGAAAGATAATTCATTTTTTTCAAAATTTTTAAAAGTTTTTGAAATGAATTGAGTCAGAAATACGCTGAGACTAAGACAGAAATTATTGATACACATACATTTCATACATTCGTGCTCATACAAAAGAGTGTGAAATATCGCGCCTTGGGTACTTCCTCAAGAGGGAAAGTTCGCGCTATTTTCACTGGAAAGAGTATTTGGGGGTATAACGTGATGAAAAAGGGGATTTGGCAGAAGTAGTGGAGTGGGAATTTTGTACAGGTTAATTGAAAAAAGTTTCCTTAATAAAATTGCAAGAGTAACACTAAAATCCGTCGTAAGATGTTCTCGAATCCCATAGAAAATGCAAAAAATGTGGAAAAGAGCTTCAAACTCCCATCCTCAGTTAAACGTCTAACTTGGCACATGACCTCTCATTCATAAATCCATATCCCTATTCGTCGGTTCGGCGTATTGATTCCAGGAACCTTGGCTGATCTTTTTGAATACAGGAATTTTGTAGTCGCTGCAATTTCTTATCTAGATCACTTGTACTATCGGAATAGACTATTTAGCAATAGTCGAACAATTTAACTACGACTATTACTATTGAACAATTTAAGTAAGGCGGGCGTATCTTTCTAGGCGCGTCTGCGTAACGCATAATTTGTTCTTAAAACGATTTTAAAATAGTAATATTTAGTCGCTAGAAAGCGGAAATGCTAGGTTTATCGACGGCGACCGTGGCTTGGTAAGCACGACAATGTCTTGCGCGCCACAAGGAGTGCTTGAGATGAGAACATCAATTTCACATAAACTCTCGACGAACTTCGTCTTAAATTAAAGTGGTTAAGTGTAGAGTATGTTAGGATATATACGCAATTTGGATTTAAAAAATACATGTTTTTACCGCAAAAACTAAGTGATATTTGCTCATTTTCAGTAGATGGAGAATTTCCGTGACTACAGTAGACATATACTTCAGGCAGAACGCAATACTTTAGTTCTCCAGCAACACTAAAATAAAAGCGAGCAACGAAGTGAGAACAGACGCTTATTACGATGGGATTACACGTATATCCCGGCACCGGTCGGGTAACCTTTTCTCGTTTAAGACGGAAATTCACATCACATACTTGTAGTAAAAGACAAAAAAGGAGGAACGTTGCAGAGAGCCGTGACTTCCCTTCGCTCTTGTACGTAACTGCGAACGAACGAGGCGTTCCGCTTTCGTCGACCGAACAAACTGAACCCTGAAATGCGGAGGCTTTGATTTTTTTCGCGCTGTTTTTCGAGTGCGTTTGTTTTTTTCTCTGCTTTTCCTTCTCCTTCTTTATGACTTTCGGGCCGCTGCTTTC
This sequence comes from Ceriagrion tenellum, assembly GCA_963169105.1. NCBI lineage: Eukaryota > Metazoa > Arthropoda > Insecta > Odonata > Coenagrionidae > Ceriagrion > Ceriagrion tenellum. The sequence goes on along the minus strand of OY720640.1, from coordinate 144,318,163 downwards.
TCCCACAAATAATTGATGAGGGGGCGCACAGGTGCGCGGGTGGTGAGGGAGGAAACGGAGAGGGAGAGAGGGCGAATCGAGAGGTTAGCTGGCAATCGGCGGTCAGGTCCCGCTTACATCCGAGACGTGCCGCTCGGAATATTTCACGAGAGGCGGTGGCTTCGATCGAAAATCGAAAACGATGCCATTTGACCCCGTACACAACACCCTCCGCACGATTGGTCGATATAACTGCAGCGTGGAAACGACGACAGCTAAATGGAATGCTGGATGGTTTTCAAAACAGTCGGATAATCTACCTCTTTGCTCGCAGACAACCGAGCGAATCGTCGCAACTGCTTCCCTGTTTCCATGATTGCATAACATTTATTGGATTGCAACCACACGAATGAAATTAAATATGACATCATGCATGTGTGATTTAAGGGAAAAACCACTGGATTTTCAATAATAATACGAGGTTGCAAATGCTGTAAAAATATATCTGTTAATGATAATGATCTCATATTTGACTTTCATTAACTATTAAAGTCAATTTTCTTAAGTATTCTACTGGTAAAGGTAAATTTTGTTGAATTATAGAGAATCTCCTCCCAATATTGTACACTTTCAGGGTCCTATCTACATCTATTTTTTCCTTTTCTGCCTCAGCGTGCAATTTCTACCCTTCTTCATCCCGTCCATGAAACCTAATCTCTTTCTTCCCCTTCCCCGCTTGCCCAACATCCTTCCTTCTATCACGCTCTTGAGCAATCAATCGGCCTGGATTACATCCTACAGCCATCTACACTGCCTACCACGGATTTTATTCAGAAGTTTCCTATCCTTGCCCACCATCTCAAGAACTTCCTTGTTAGTCTCCCTTTCTGTCCACCTAACCTTCTCCATCCTTCTCTAAACCTGTATCTCAAATGGCTTTATCCTATTCTCGTCCTCCTTTCTGAGAGTCCAAGTTTCAGCCTCATACAGCGCTAACAACTTAAGTCAATAACCTTTTATTGTTCGATTGGTTTCCCTCAGAGCCTCACCCTGGTCATCGTTTCTCTCTCTCTTCCCCCTCTTAAGAAAATGCCAGCCAAAAGGAAGGAATGGGAAAACGAATCCGATGACACGAAAGAGAAAAGTACATTGCATGTAATCGAAGTTTCTGGCTCTGATACGGTCCAAGCTAGTAGAGAAGCTTGAGATGTCCCAAGTAGCACGTCAGCGCAACTCTCTCACGTAATGGCTGATGTTGCAAGAATACCAACCATTAAAAGGGGAGGAAAGTGGGAAACGGACATTTAAGAGGGAATGACTGAGCGTCGATTGATTCTTAAAATATTGTGTTTATGCCACAAATTTTTGCTGTTAACCAAATGGCGTATGTGAAGGAGTTTTTGTATCCGTCATTTTGATTCTGGCGATTTCAATCAATCAATCAATCCCGCGTAATATACCGTCGATGCTATCTTAAAATTTATATCTCACCACGATAGTTTTTATAGGATGGAAAATTTGAATTTAGGTTATATTGTGATATTTCCGGCTAGCGGCGAGAAGCAAATAAGACATTGTAAAACCTCCAAAACGGTCAGCTGCTGAAATGTTCGGTCAAACATGAAATATTTATTATGCGTCACTGCTGTAACAAAATGTTTACTCAACTATTTTTTAAGCTTATTACATTAAAAATAAACTAATATGATCTTATCTCTATCAGTTAATCTCTTTCTACGGTTAAAAACACGTTGATAAGAACCTTAATGGTATTTGTTAAACATCCAGAGTCTTTCGTCTCACTTCCTCTTTAATACATTTAAACAAGTTACAAGTTACAACTACCGTTCAGATCTATGAGTCATATGAAATTAACAGATACATGAACCGCCTAACTGTAAACATTGAAAATCGGCGTAGACATAAACAGCACAATCTCTAGCCCTTAATGGACCTTAAGTATAAATAATAGTTCTCATGACAATGAAATTAAATGATAAGTATGTAATCACTGACTTCAGGTGAATATATCATGATAAGAATTGTTGTGAGTGGAAAAATCTCCCCGAATTTAGAAATAAATATGCAATGAAAATGAAATAAATAATGAGTGAATGGCATTAATTTGCAGCAATTCATGCAAGGATTCAAAAGACCCCAAGGCATTGGGCCGCAAGCATTTAATAATACGCCTGTAAGCTTCAGTTGATGGAAAAACTCAGCATTGGCGGAAAAAGCGTAGTGCCATGAAGAATTCTCACCATTGCATTTAGAGTTTCTGCCCAAAAAAAATCGCGTAGTCTCAGAGCCAAAACACTATAAAAATTTAGAGAGCCGACATTACGGAACAAATATTAATAAATAACCATGATATTCGCCATAAAAACCATTTTAAATGATGGATATTTAAACCTGCACCCAGCTTACTGCCGATTATTAGCGATAGCCGGCTGTTCAGTAAGCTCTCATAACTTTGTGAATTTCAGTGGGAATCAATGCAAAATGTCGATGTAGGTGGGGAGAAAATTATACAACTTTTTTAGATTAAACGCCTACCGAAATTCAATTAAACTTAGATGACATGTTTCAGCTTACTTACATCCACAGACATCACTGACATGATAGTGTCCCCTTCTTCTTCTTAGTGGAATCTGTCTTCTGACAGGTTTCAACTGGATGCCCTCCATTGCAGTCGATCCATGCAGTCAGTCGATGCAGTTGAGCATCTTCTTTCATTTGCCTGTAACTTCGGCCATTTTTTTATATCATCGAACATTCCCATTCTTCTTCTTCTTCCCCTTCCTCGCTTTCCGTCTATTTTTCCTTCAATAATTCTTCTAAAAAGACAATTTTGGCGTAATATACGTCCCATCCAAGATGGCTCTCTCTTTTTGATTTCCCTCAGCATTTTTCTTTCTCCTCCTATTGTCATTAGTACTTCCTCAGTTCTCATCCTATCCGCCCACTTCGCAATAAGCATTTTTCTCCTCAACTACATTTCGAAACTTTCTAAGTACTCTTCATCTTTCTTTTTGACTGTCCATGTTTCACTGTCGTAAGTCACCACACTCCACACAAAACATTTGGCAAATCTCTTTCTCAGTTCTATTGGAATGTTAAATTCTGTCAGAAGTTCTTTCACCATCTCAAATGGTTTTTTATCCATAGCTATCCTCTGTCTTACTTCCTGGGCACAGCCACCATTCTCAATCTCTAAACTTCCCAAGTACAGAAATGATTTCACTTGTTCAACAATTTTTCCTTCTACGTGACCCTGTACATTTCCCTCCAGGTCCACATATCTCCGCTTTATGCGTAGCAGTTCTTTTAGTCATTGTTACGCTGCGGGCGACGTTAGTTCCTGTTGTCGGAGAATTCAAAAATTGCGCTCTCGGTTCACAGCATGCTGACTCCAATATGAAACACGGGCGCTCGCAGCAGACGCATTGTCGAGAGGAACACCCCTCTAGTGCCTCGAGCGGAAATTCTTGAAACTACGTTGAGCAACTCTCCGCATTGATTCGGGCCATCAGAGGGAAATACAAAAGGCTTACGGAAGGTCAGTATTTTTGGGCATGGCGTTTTTTCCCAATAGTAAGTTCGTCAAGGAGAAATCTCGTGAATGAAAGATTTTAAAATACAAATGTTACTGAATTAAGCATTGATACTAACGCAAAAATATTTTTAAAATGTTCAAATAATTATTGCGACTTTATAGGCTATCAATTGGTTTTATGTTTCAGTTGGCCTAACACGGCGACTCAAATCGGGATAGTTTTGACTATACAATCAATGTCAACCTTAGGGTCTGAGTCAATGCGATATGGAATAAAAAAGGTAACAAGGAGTTAAGAGCACAAAAGCATGGCATATAACAGTTGGCGATGGTTTCGCAATCCAATGCATTAATTGACTGGCTGAGACTGATGACCCAAAAGCCAGAGGCAAACCGGGTTTACATGATATCATCAATTCAACAGATAAATTTTGTCCACACATTCGTATGATATGTTTAACATACTATTTTGGATGCTTTGGAGAGGTCTGCAGATTATCGTCAGCAATTTTATGAAATTTGATGAAATATTTCATGAAAGAACACTATCTTTTATTTTGGCGAGATCTCCATTGTTTCGCCTATGCGTCAGCGTGCGTGACAATATGTCACGACATTTTTTCAATGCAATGATTGGAAAACAAAAAGTTCAAGTTTACTTTTGCGAAATAAGAAAAAATGTATTCTATAACTGTTGCATTTCTTGTTGGAGGTGAATATACCACAAATCAGGCGACAAGACCCAGTTCAAGCTACATCACAACTCACAACTGTAAGAAAAATTTCATTCCGCCGACCCCGTTAAATAATTTGTTCGCCGGCTGTGATTTAAAAAACGCATCTTCATTTGAGAGATACTTTGAGGTTTAAGATCACTCCTCCGCTGTCTCCCCATATTGTCTCCTCCTCGCATTATCTTAAGTATCTTTATCCGCGAGAAGCGCAAATATTCATCAATAAGTTGGCGTCAAGATCCAAATTTCACGAGGAAAAGTTTTTATAGGGATAATCTACACTAAATCATTAAAGGAAGTTCAAACAAATAAATTTCAAAGATGTAAAAATGTTTGATCAGTTAAAAAATATCCTTTTCACTAAAAAATGAAGTAATCACACAGTGTCCATATGAAATTATCACTCATAGACGAGTGAAACTTCAACCAGAGTTCATTTCAACGAAGGCACAGGCGGTGACAAGAGAGATGATGAAGAAAAGATGACACATGTCCGTAGGTTTCATCGAGATTTTTATCAAATCTAATCGATCTAATTAAGAGTTTCATTCACTCATTTGATATACTAAATGAGATAATTTGTTGAGGAAATACATGCAAGATGTCCTATTTTACTTGGCCATTCGACTTTCATTATTGCGTCACAGACTGACCTCACACCACATGCATAAACGTAAGCCTTATTCAGCATTTACACGCGATTTTAGTTACCTGGATATCTTGCACTGCTCATCTCAAAAGGAATTTTTCAAGTAGAAAGTTTCCTCTCACCTGCAAATGAAAATAAAAAACAATTATGAGAAATATTTGGTAAATCAGCAGTTAACAGATATAAAGATTTGCATTCAACCTATTATTTAACACCAAATTAAATATAATAGAAGAAAATGTAATACATCCATGTCATATAAAAATTATTAATAAGAGTTACCATTACTATGCCATACAAAGATAAGTTAGCCATTCACAACTCAAACGTTTAAGAAAGAGTTAATAAAGGAACTACCAAATTACAATTTTGACTTTCGTATTTAATGTCAAGGTGTTCCAATTGAAAACAAAGATAGAGGTTATGCTACACGTAATCAACAAATGTACTATTCCACAAGGTATTTTAATACGCGGCGAAACGCGGCATACGCATTAAAATACCTTGTGGAATAGTACAATTGTTGTTTCCGTTTTCATATGACGAACTTCAACGATATCTCGCCTGAATCTGATGAAATTATCCTATACGTCCTCACACGTATATCCCTCGAAAGTCATTTTTTAAAGAAGTTAGAGAAGTAATGGGTGATGCTGAAAATCTCCGAACGAAGAGGAGATATTGGAAATAATTAAAACGATTTTATAGAAATGTATCATTAACAACAAATTTTATGTAACGGTATTCAGCTTAGAAGGATCAATTGAGGCAAATTCATCTACAATTGCAACTCATTAAGGTATGTAGTAGAAAACAATCAATTTTTAATATATCATCCAAAAATTACGTAATTACACCGCATTCGCATAAAATTATCACGCGTAGATAGGCGGAACCACATTGCGTTGTGAAAATAAATTCATTTTGCAATATTAAACGAGAATTGTGATTGATTCCGGCCGAGGCTTTGACTACACATAGAAAAAAACATTGCCTCGAAAATTAATAAGTTAATGTAGTTTGAGCGAAATACGTATCATTTTACTCAGAAATCAATGGATTTGGTCTCATTTGAAAGAAAAATATTTCAGCCTTCTAATGACATCAAAAATTCAACCCCTTATCACATTACTTTCCGAGATATTTGCCAAGTAATACCAGCCCTATTACATGGTAAATGGTACGTGTATGCACTTTAGAGAGACATAATTTACAAAAGGAGGTATTTCTAAAACTTAGATGTCGGAAAAAAACTAGCAGCGTGTGGTTTGTAAGTTTCTCAACTATTTTTGAAAATAAGTCATATTGTCAGCGCACTAAATTCTTCGGAATCACACTATACTTTTCATTTTGATGGAGTTTCAAATGTACCGCGTGAAAAATATGAGTCAAGTTAATGACTTATTTAGATATTTTCATTTACATACTAACAATTTCTGTCATATAAAACTATGTTTTTGCACCTTTAATAATGCAATATTTAATTGATATGTCCCACAGCTGGTGAAATTAAAACGCATAATTCGAATATGGTCTCTATTATAACTAGGGAACTATCTCGCTTTTTTTCTTTCACCCTGAAGTCAAATCGCGGGTCGGAATGGTTCTAAAGTACTTAGGAATTTCACTAAGTGAAATAATTTTCATATGATAATATCGTTTCTTGCCACTGATTCAAGATTATTTAATTCGAAAAAATACGAAAAAATCCGGTTGGTACAACCGTTGAGGTATGAAAATGTGGAGAAGAAACAATGGATGCTGGTTGGAGTCAGGCATTCAGATCGAGAGACTTACAGGCACAGACGGACAACAAACGTTACTCCGGTGACATCCGGAATGAGATGACGGATGCGCGGGAAGAGGGTTTCTTCTTTGCGTCAATGGCTGCGCGAGACAATGGAAGATCGCGGGTGGGCTCAAGGCCGCGTGACGTCAGAGCGAAACCGATATCGTTCACGGCGCCGCCGCATCGAAATGGACTACTCCCGCCCTCGCCCACCCGCCCTCGCTCTCCGTCCCGACACACGGCTCTCCCCGCCATCTCTCGGTGAAAGGAACCAACCTCTCCCTTTCAGCCAGATGACATATACGCTCGACAGTTCGGCAGAGGGGTTGGGGAAGGGTTAGGAGGGAGTTCGAGTGGGGGGTTAAACCTTGACCTATATCATCAACCCCCGCGTGGCCGGGGGATGAGCTCGCCTGCGAGTCTGCAACCTCCCCGTTCTAAACGGAAACACTCTCCCTCCCTCTCCCGAGCGTAACGTGTACCTCATCCCGACGACGCGGAATTATTGTCTTCAGAAAAACGCAAGCCATGATAAGCGGTTAACCGGATTTAACCCTTTAATGGTCAGTTGAAGGAACGATGCATATGTATTCCATCAAGTTATGGGACCCATAAGCCATAGAAACCATTCAATAAGTGTTGCAGAAATATTCGATAAATTCTATTGGTTTCATAACTTATGGCATGGATTAATGAGTTCCATAAGTTGCCAAGATGGCGGATGCGCAATGAAACGCTTGGGGAATTAATTACTTGATAAAAGAGTTGTTTTGAGACGAATGAGCAATTTGTTTACTCTTACTGACGAATTATTTTCTGCATTAGCAATTATTCATAAGCTTAACTTTCATAAATTTTATCCGGCGGTAGAAGATTAGATCGAATACTCGAAACTATTGACTATTAATAATATAAGTTATGTAACTAATATATGTGTTCTTGCAACCCGAATATATTTATGAAATCTATAACTTAATGGATCTCATAACTATTGACTCCATATTTAATGTTCTTGCAACCGGCCATTAGTGCGGCGCACAGTAGTTGGCTGAAATCGAAAAAAGCTGGCCAAAATTCAAACAGTGGATTTTTTCAGTCTGGAAGTTGAAATTTGGCAAAGCGACTCTCCTACTAATGGTGCGTATGACGTGTGATTCATTTTGCATAACTATTCCGCTTCAACATTACACAAGAGTTTAAAGTTGAACAAATTTTGTAAAAAAATCCAGAATTTTGTCTTATTAAAAGAGGAAATATCCTTTTAAATCATTCAAAGTTTCAGCATGCCAAAGAATAAAGTTTATTCTTTAAAATAATATCACATTTTATTTCAAAAAGCTCCTACAAAAGGTTCTGTTAACTCTTCATTTAGGCTTTCAGCGAAATCTCGTTTCTGGATTTTTTTTTCGAAATTAGTTCAACTTTAAACCCTTGTATAATGTTAATGCGGAAGAGTTATGCAAAATGAATCACACATCATATGCACCAATAGTAGGAGAGTCGCTTTGCCAAATTTTAACTTCCAGACTGAAAAAAACCACTTTTTGAATTTTGGCCAGCTTTTTTCGATTTTAGACCAATGTGCGACGGTGGTGCGATATATCGGCATTTGCATCTCAGCCGAAAAGTGCAGCGGGCCAAATTATCGGCTCATGCGCAAATATTGTCCAACTCTTGTACGGTAATATTATTACAATTATTTTTAAATAGTGTAAAAGTCTTTTATAATTACTACCAAATTCAATTTATTCACAATGAAAAATATGCATACGAATATTATAAACAATAACTACATAATACTGTTTTTCCTTAGATGATATGATTCATTTAATTACTGTCCGCATTTCTCGCCAGTACCACTGGTAGGAGTAGCACTAAGAGGGTTAAGGTAGATCAGGGTCACCTCCTCCCAAAACACTCCTGAATACTTCAATAGGTATAGAATCTATGAAACACGTTTTTGTAAGTTTTGATAAAAAAATGTCAGTGGGGATACCCGACAAGTTCTACGGTAATCCAGCCATTTTTTCACGGCCTTTAATGCGATTACTCATTTTACAGCAGAAAACGTCAATACGAAAAGGAAGTATTCTTATGTTTTTAATAAGACTTCTCATTAGATGCAAAAAATCTGAGCAATTGATTCAAAATCAAATGTACGAATCTTATCTGCTATTTCTCAAGGTTTTAGCAAAAAACTATTGATACAGAAGTGATAATGCGGTAGTTCCATACAAGTGGCCCTGCAATCGGCTCCTATGGATGAACATATAAGGTCATTAACAATATATCATTGGAATAATTTGCATAGTTATTACCAAAATATCGGTTTTCATGAGGCAACTAAATTAAAAACAGAAAGCAGGATTGTACATACCCATCACGCCGTTCCCTTCCGGCGTAGGCACAGTCACGAAGTTTCACTCATATATGCATATTTGTACACCTAACTCTGCTTCAATAATTTCCTCCATACTGCCCTATCCTTTTTTGCCTCATTTACCCCCATACACTGCTTCATACACGCCCTCCTGTTTTTAAGACTCCTAATATTCCTCTTCCTAAGAATTTCCTCAACCACATTCAACCACAACTTCCTCGACCTACCTCTACTTCTCGCACCATTCATTTCACTCTTATATATCTGTTTCGTTATTCGAATCTCATCCATTCTCTCAACATGGCCAAACCAACGAAGCACACTCCTTTCATATATGTCCTTAACTCGAACATCTAACCCAAATTTATTTATTACCCACTCATTCCTGACCCTATCCACCCTACGTTTTCCGCAAACACTCCTCAGATAACTCATACTCACGGCGTTTAGTCTACTCTTATGTTTATCCTGATATACCCATGTTTAATTACCATACATTAAAGTGGGATGAAGTACACTTTTGTGCACGGGGATCTTCGCCTGCTTAGAGGGGTACTTTCATTCCTTGATATGCTCCACATGCTACCTACCACCTTCCTTCCAGCATTCACACCTCTCTTTATCTCCTCATCTATCCGCCCATCTTTCGCAAACGACTCACCTAAGAACGCAAAATCAACCACTTTTTCAATTACTTTACCATTCGCCCTCATCATACAGTTATTCTCCCCATTCTCCTTATCATACATTTCTACTTTAGTCTTTCACGTATTTACCCTCAATTTCATTCTCACTGTTGATTCACAATACTTATCTGGGAGCTTCTGTAATCCCTGTTGGCTCTCTGAGATCAAAACAGCATCATTCGCATATAGTAGCTGTATAATCCAAATAAATAAAAATTTGTAATTCACTGTTTGTGTTGACTAAATTAGCAGGCCAAAGCATTCAGCGTCACTCGACGAAATCAATTAACCCTTCCGTAGGCGAGCTTTTTTTTTGTCGCGCTAATAGGCGTATTAAGATCTGGCTCATTTTTTCCCAGTATTCTAGGGTAGATTTGGTAGATTTTTGGTAGATTTTGTAGATTGGTGGATTTTTAGACTGTACTAATCCTAACGTACTAGCTTAAGGCAAATTGTTCTGCTTTCTCTCATATACTTCCCGAGGTTAAAGGCAACGTTATTTATTTGTATTCCTCTTCTATTTATAGGTATTTATCCGAATTCCTTCCTCATTCCTAACGGTATTCCGCGGTATTCCATCATATTCCTCGTCCAGGGTGCAGTATTTATTAGAATTACTTCAGTATTCCATGGAATATGAGGAATGCGAACAACGATGCCCAGCAGTATTCCAATGGAAGAGTATCGTATTTATCAGTACTTGGGTTGGTACAGTATTCCTGGAATATTCCATCGTATTTCCTAAGAAATATGTAATTAATAACAGAGCAATCGTGTACTTGGACTTTATTGACCAACTCCAATTACTGACAACCTCTGTCGTCTTGGCGGCTTATTTATTTACTTACTTAAATACAGCCAGAGGAATATATGTAAATACGGATACAATACTAATAAATCGGAATGAATATATGGATTGAAAAAAATACCAATAAATACTTCCAGTGTAATTCTAATAAATTCGTAATGAATACCAATAAATACTCCTGGGTAGTATTCCTCCGTCTCCGTGGAAATAAATACTCTTGGAATATAAATAACACCGAATACTGATAAATACCGTAGGAATACGGTTGCCATTTTACCTCAGGTTGATCCTCCATTACATCTCTTTCAATTCCTCATATCGCCTCCCTCTTCTAATTTTGTCCGGAATTCCTGACCCTTTTCTTCATCTTCCCCATTGATCTCCCCCCTCCAATGACCTCTTCAGCGCTCCCTCTCTTTTCAAAACGTCCGCCATCCATCTCTTCTGCCTCCTCTGAACCTCCGCCTTCCTGGCTCCCTCTCCTCTCCAACCATATCCAATAACAACTCCTCGTTCGTCCTTCCCGCCACCCAGCTCTCCCTCTCTTCATCCACACCCACATCTCAAAGGCATCAAGTCCACGTCCTCCCTTCGAAATGACCAAGTTTTAGACCCACACAGCGCCACACCCTATATTGGTGCTGACGGTTTGGGAGAATCACATGTATGCATTGTAATATTTTATGATCTTTTTGCATGAGAATATTCTAGATCCATATAATTTTAAACAAATGTATCATGTATACATTAATATCGATTTATTTAACCTTCAAAGTCAAAACTATCATGTCTACCCATTTTCGTATTATTTCGCGCAGTTCTAGTAGCTCGGATCCAAAGCAAAAGATTCATGCATTCATATTTGAGCAAAAATATTAAATTGTTATATAAATCAACTATATACAGGAAGTATAGAACATGGAAAGAATAAACGACGTTATTACGCTCACAGGATGGAAGTAAAATTGAAATAATTATGTACCTGTTTTAAAAAATATTTTTTATTATCTTTCAGTTTTGTCAAATCATTGCAACCCATGATCACGTTGAAAGATCCAATATGAATTTAATAGGCTACAGGACAAATTTTGAAAATATTATTCGTTCACATAATTTTCTCGAGTCGACGACCAGTTTAATTTACGGAAAAAATGTTGATTTTCTGTTCTAATTCACGGAATTTCATTCTGAACGGAAGAAGAAATTTAAAAAAAAACATTTTCCATATGAATTAAGTAGAATAATTTCAGTATCAATCATCTGACTTCGTTAGTATTTTAGATATCATGGATATAGTTATACAACAATAATATAAAAAAATAACGTGTGGTATCTTGGAAAAATGGCTGCCGCAAAAAAACGAGGTGGGGGAATATTTTTACAATCGTTGTATGCAAAATCAAATACATGTGAGAATGTATTTGCAACAAATGGATTATTGTAAAAATGAACATTCAACCATTACTGTATTATTTTGAATGGAATAACTTAAGCTAAAAAAGTGAACATATCCCTCCGATTTCTAACTTACTTCCACAACGCTGCGGTATTACGTCGTTTATTAACCAATCGTCTACCTCTTAACCACACGATAACAATCGCTTCTAGGGAATAACCAGTGTAACGTTCATTAACAAAGAATCCAATACTGTGACCATCCTTGAACCCATTCCGACTGTGTCCATCACAAATACACACGACTTTTCTCGCGGTTTATCCACCGAAGAAGTTTAGCCAGCTTATGTCCAAGCTGTTCTATCAATGAAATGTGACCCATTTTTTAATATTCAGGAGGAAACAATGCCGGTTCTTGCGCTTCATGTGAATTTTAGGAGTAAACACAAAATGTGTTCTAGCATAGAAGGGATCTAGATATTTACAACAACGAATACAACTGGCATATAGGTAATTCTAGACATACCATATTATTGCGCCAGCCAAATTTTTATGACGAAAAGTTTCTTGTTGTTAATTGCTGATGAGGATAAAAAATGGGTTGCAATAATTTGAGAAAACTATTGAAAGTTTCTTTATTTGGTCAAAGTAAGAATTGTTCAATTGGGTCGAATTTCATTCGAGAGAGAAATTGAAATTCGAGAGAGTGCGGTTGAAAGAGAATTGAAAACATAGTGAAATGGCTATTTCTCGGTTGTTTACGACAAAATATTAAGTATAATTTGTGCTAAAAATTGATAAAAAATCAAGAGTAGATAATTGCGCAATAATAATTCTTCGTGTACATAATTGCTATGCGAGATGTAGCAGAGGTGTATGGCAGAGAGCGTTAGGACAGCAGCCAAGAAATGGAAGAGAAGAGAGAAAAAAACATGGGAAAGGACGACAGAGAGAACGTGTATGCTTACGATGTGTCTAACGGTAAAGTTACGCCGTTTCTTTATTATCAATAATTGTGCGTGGAAAAAAGAAAATAGTATATTCAGCAGTATACTTATCTTATTTTGTCACTTGAATCGGTTCCGGATTCATAGCGCACGGTCAAAATAATATTCTTCGCGCCGAACTGACACAGTCACGATCTGAACTTTTCCTGTAATCTATATGGTTAGCAAGAATCCTCCAATACTCTATTGATTACCAACCTGGACGATCAACCTGATCAAAATAAATGGAATAATACAATATCACTTTTTCCTTTGAATAAATTCAGGGCTTATTATGCACGAGGATGTCAGGTACACACATAGGATTGATGCCCCGTGTTTAGGTGGAAAATTTATTTTTTCTTTTCTCATAATAGAAATCACTCTTTGAAAAATCGAAAATTTTATTTCCCACGTCAACTAAAAATCATGCTAAAGATATTTTAATATATCTCTTTGAAGGCTTCCGCGACTCTTATAATTATTAATGTTGCTCTTTTCAGGTATTTCCGTCGCGTGTTTGGTTTTTTCGACAACAGTTTCTCCCCTCTTCCTGGGGGCGTCTTCAGGTCCGTTGGACATTTTTGTAAAACAAAATTTTTACAAAAATGTCCAACGGACCTGAAGACGCCCCCAGGAAGAGGGGAGAAACTGTTGTCGAAAAAACCAAACACGCGACGGAAATACCTGAAAAGAGCAACATTAATATTTTAATATAGTTTGAAATGTCAAACGTAACTAAAAACGTTGCTTAGAACTCAAATTATCTATTCAAAATATTTACTACGGTTGTGTACGGTGACTAATTATGCTCAACCCGCCAATCACTGGAAAAATCTTTATACTTGATTAACTTCCTGTATATGCTTTACCCCTAAGGGTCAAAACATGTAGGGATGATATGAAAAGATGATATCGTGATAATTATGAGACTGACAAATAAAAATCACCCTAACAGGACGTATTGTCAAAGCACTCTATCCCTAACAGAGCATAGATATTGTCTAAGGGAAATCTTGTAAAAAATAGTCATGTGAGCTCGATTTTTAAGGTTTTACTTCACCAAGAATACAATCCAAAATAAATATTTATCGGGGCGACCCATGGCGGAAATACTTGGAACTCATGCCAAATTTTCCGATTTTATTGTCGAGTTAATTATAATTTTTACAATGTTTCGGAGCAGAGAATTTTAAGAAGGCGTGAACACATTTCTTCTGACCCTCATTGTATGAGTTACATATTACAGTATTTAGGGTTAGCTACACCCCTTTTTCGAAAATTCTTGGCAATTTTAATTAATTTCCCCTACCCAAAAAATATATCCCAAATCATTCCATACCATCAAGTGTTTTGCGTTTCAAAATGTTGCGTCGAAACCGGGTCGAAGGCGCAAGATTTAAAACTGGGCGCCAGTTCTTCTCCTGGCGGACGCAGGAAGTAACTTCTTCCTACAAGGTACATCAACAGCGTCTTCCAACAGCGCCTCTTCCAAATAAGCGGATATACTGTAAAACACGAGTGCAACTTTTCGAATAGTTAAGGCGCGTTTTGCTCAATTTTAGTGTCCCGGAAAAACACCAGGAAAAGGAAATTCAGCATAAAAAATGATAGTAATAAGTAGTAATACATGAAAAAAGGGTAATTAAACATGATAATAATATGCAGGAATAAAAGCAAGAATACATACAAAACTATTGAGATGGAAGTTGAGACGTGAATGGGGACGATCTAATATGGTTGTTACACCATATACAGACTTCAGTATTAATTTATTAATATTCTCGCCGCGAAAAGAAAGGGTGACCTTCATTTCATATGAAGGATATACTCAAGCCTCTTCATATATTTTCGTCGATTGTATTCAATATTAATCAATGTCGGCCCCGGTGGCGGAGGGGTAAAGTCCTCGCCAGCTAACCCTAGGGTCGCGGGTTTGTGTCCCGCCTGGGTAGAATGTTATCTGCCCAGGACATGGATGTCTGTGTCTCGTCCGTTGTTACTATTATTCATCCGACGTAAATTAGCCCATTGTGCTGTATTCGGGGTAGTGAAGAAAATAAATAAATAAATAAATAATGAATTAACCAATACGAGTACAATTACATTACAAGTGAGAAATGGGAGCAATAGTATTTTACAATATATTTTATATAATGACATTATGGCAAAAACCTGAAGAACAAAGAGAAGGAAATAAAATGGTATGTTATAACCATTAGGCACTTTCATGTTTAGTTATTTCAGCGCAATGGTGCAGAACTTAAAGTTGAAATGCGTCAACGCAAAGGAAGTTGAGCTTAAGTTGGACTGAACGGCAGAAAAAATATCATTATTGAAAAATATATTCTGCAGCTAAGTTGCATCATTCTGCCATATTTTGAAACTTCAATGCCTTTGAACCCTAACAGAGAAAGCATTACAAATCGAAGCAAAACTAATTAAAATGTGTATATCAGGTATTCTTTTGACCCACATAATCGCAGTTGATTCTCCTCGTATGCATGCCAAGACATGAGAAGAGCCCACGGCAGCGGAAAGGCGAGAGAAGACGTTCGTAGAATGGGGTAACCAGGGCCATAATAAAGAATCACGTCTTATCAACAATAACAATTGAATACTGAAAAAGCGTCTCGCGCCTGACGTTGGAAAACATGGAATATTAATTACTACATGTTTAAAGCCGTAGCTGGAGGAGTCAAAAAAATAAGTCGCATTGAATCATCAAAGTAGTTTCAAAAAATTAGCCTGCGGATCCGTGTCAGTACCGTGATTCCGTTATTGTCTCTTGAAGAATAAATGAGGAACGAAATTTATTTGCTAAAGTAAACACAGGCACCAATTCACTGCACTCCTGATGGGGCACACTAGATAAAATATTTATAAAATAAATATTTTATCTAGTATTTATAAAATAAAATAAAAAAAAATATATATATTAAAAAAAATAAAATAAAAAGTCATAAAATGCTTAGATTATAGCAAACGTCGTAAGCCTCTCTAATATCACCGACTATGTAACATGGCCTTCATGATACATTTCAAAGTTATTTCCTATTTGTTAACAAAGTCTACATAAAAATTGTTCGAGAATTACAAAAATACCGAAAGGAATAATTCAGACTTCGATAAAAAGGAACAAAATGTTTGACTATTTCATATAGTTCTTCCTCAAATGATAATAAAAGTTCATTTTCGATAGCACGCAAACCCGGAAAGGAACTGGTTCCCAGGAAAATATGAACGCAATTACGTGAAAGAAACCTATAAACAGCCCCAGCACTCATGTCAGAGCCTGATATCAATTCTGGGAAAATTCGTTTTGATTAAACCGCAAATAAAATGGGTCACCCACCTAAACACCGAGGACAAAGCGTTTGGACGATATACGTGTTAAATGCACGAGTTTCCCGGCTGAAAGTGCGGGGGAAAAAACAAAACATTCGCGGCTGGCATTCGAAAAACGGCAATAAAGGTTATATGCGGGAGAAATAAAAGTAAAAGAGCCAAGCATATATTGAAAGGTCGAAAATAACGGGGGGTGATATCATTGAGGGACCTCGTTATACTGCCAGACACCCACATGCAGGCAACGGAAAATAAATTTTTCCCACCGAAATCTCACCCCATGGGAGAGTAAAACCCGATTTTTAAAAACGATATTCCTTCTGCAAGTTGGAAATAAAGTGAAGCAAAAATTCATTTTTCAAAGTATCTATTATCCCAACTCCGATACGGGTATGAAAAAATTAGAACCTATAACCCATTATATCTCCTTCCACAGTATCTTCCAAATTTCACATGCATATCACCGACGGGGTTGGTCGAATTTTTCCTTAACATATCCTTTCAGCAAGTAAAAAGTTGCTTGCAGTTAAATCAACTCCAAAAATGTTGGTCAACAAAAACACGATACGTGACTTCAAACTCCCGAAGGCTCGACGCTCTAACCTTTAAATATAAGCGCTATCAACAGACAGCCCTGAAATTTTCCATCCGCACATAATGCTACCGTAAATTATGGATGGAGAATATTAAAAAGAATTGGTAACTCACTCTATAGCGGTGAAACTTCACTTCAAATGTCATAGAAGTAATGACAAAAAATTGCTAATTTTACTAAAGAAAATTTTCTACATGATATGCCATCATCTGACGCCAGGTCGTGGCATTAGGACTAGATGAAGTATGTCAAAACGCAGGACGAAAAAATAATATTTTTTTTCGCAGTGGAATTGCGAATAGTTACTTTTCATTAATTTCTCAATGGAGAAGTAACATATAGGCCTAAGAGCAATCAATTCAGTCCAAATGAGAAAAAATTCGCAAATCGCCCGGAGCTAATTTAGGTAACTAATTCACTATCCATTTATTCATGTTTTCCTAAAACTCATATGAAAATTCGAAATAAACTGAAACATTTTCCTCCTCGCATGAATGGAATATTAACCAAACTCCAAGGTAAGCATACAAGAAAAAACGATCGGAATACTGCTTCAATTCAACATGAAAGTTTATGACTAAGCATTGACGACGTCAAAGTCCACATTTTGAATTCGAGTTGCTTTCAATAAAAAATGGAAAGTTAATTGGAAGGCAGGGGCAATATTATTTTATAGTAATTGATAACAAGGTTATGATTGAAAATTTCATTGAACTCGAAAGTAGAAAAAATACTTTTTAATATCATGGACCAAATACAATTCCTCTCTTCGTACCGTCGAAAAATATAAAATAAAATAGAATGTTTGCATTTAAAACAACCATTGGGGATATATTAGTATCTGTTAGTAGCTTTCCTAAAAATCTGCTTCTCCTATGCTTAAATCATTATAGTCACCTTAATTGCTTAGGACCTCGATCCATTGCAGCCCAGGCAATACTGACACCAGACACTAGAACCGACAAACATTTGTAGAAAGCTTAAATGCCTGAGTGGGTTTGGTTCAGGAATTGGCTCTTGTTCGGACACGCAATGCGGGCTTGTTAAAAGCCTTTGCGAGCCCTGAGTCCCTCTGCCAAGCGGCGAATTGAATTCCTTATAAAAAAAGATGCAGAGGAAGGCCTTGAAGAGGGAGATGGAGGGGTTGAATGAAGGGAAGGAATAGGAGACGGTTGGGGTGGGGAGGAACGAGTGAAAGAAATGCAGAAATAAGACAAAAGAAAGGACCCCTCCTCTTCTTTCTCCTCTCCGACTTTGATTATGACTGCAGGAAAGAGAAGGGACGAGCCAACGGAGAGAAAAGATAGCGATGGAACGATAAAGTCAGGCGATAATAAAAAGAAAGGCTATTTGATCAGAAAGTTCTAATATTGAAACATAGAAAACATCGCAATCGAAATAAATGAATTTTTAACCGATTTGTGTAAATAATAAAATAAAATGAGTTTCCAATGGCCCTAAAAATTTTACGAAAAAAATATTTAAATAAATAACTTAAATATTTAATAAAATATTTAAATAAAAATATTTGTTTTTAATGCGGCCATTGGAGACTCATTTTATTTTATTTTTCTATCTTAAGAGGGCCTAGAGCTCAATCTTCCTCGATTTGTGTACGTTTAATGAACAGAAAGTTGCGACTAGCAACTGATTGATGTGACTAGTACATATTACTTTGGAACACAGAATAATTTGAGGTTAGTGAAATAATTTCAGCCATGGTGATATCATTAGCGTGGTATTAACTCAGTAGATAAAAATCAATCAACATCACTTTCCACGATCTCTGTTTTACGAAACTCAGAGAGCACTTACTGTTTATTTATATTACCAATATAGCCGAAGTCGTCTTCCAACATCATCATAATCATCATTGGTTTTTCACTTTTAAGACTGGTCGACTGCAGCCCTGTACCCCTCTTATCTAACGCTTGTTCTCGTATCTTCTGGTACTTCTTCGCACGTACTTTCCTCGCAATTTGGTCCAAGAACTTATTCCTGGGTCTTCCTGAGGAGACTATTCCCTCTGTATCCATCTATCTGGTTCCTCTTTCCTGTATGGTGTTTCATATGGTCCTTTCCTCTTCTACTCTATATACACTTCTTTCGTATTTTGTCCGTCTATTTTAACATTTGCACCTTCCTCCGGCACAAGATTTCAAATGAATCGTCTGTTCTGATCAGTTTTTCCAATGATCCTTGCTTCCGATCCTGAGAGTGCTACGCTCCACATGAATGTTTTCGGGGATCGAGTCGGTGTTCGGGTGGCTCTAAGAGTACTAGCCGACCACACGGGCGGCCAGGGTTCAAATCCCTGCAGAGGCGGATGTTATTCAGAGGAAACCCGATCCCTACTTGAGTGTCTTGTGGAAGGCACTTCAAGTACATTACTCCGTCTGTCGGATGAGACGTTAAACCGAAGTCCCCTTGGCGCCTTTTGTTAAGAGGAGGCTAATGCAGACGCCGGGTTTCTATCCTCCTTCCTCCCTTACCTATCCCCTATGGCGCAAATGACCTTAGCTGTCGGTCGCCCCCCCAAATATCCAATCCAACGAATGTTTTCTCATACTGTTTTCCGGTTTTTAGTCCTATCTTTTTTCCTTTTTACCATAAACGCCTTCTTGGCTTAGTCTTTTTCGTCAACTGATGTCCGTTGTACTTCATCGATTCCACGCAATGGTATTTCCGAGATAGGTGAAGGAATTGACTTGCTCTCGGAGAACTAAGTCTATTACACATAGCGACTATTGAAGAACATCTCGATTGACCACAATGACTGCAATATCATCTGCGAAGCGGAGCGCGCTTATTTCTTCTCCGTTAATCTTTATTCCGCTCAGTCCAATTTCTTGTGCCTCTCTTAATGCGTCCTCCAAGTATATGTTGAACAGTGCTGGAGAGAGGGTGTTATTTATTACTCCTTGGTTGGTTTCAGCTTCTATTTGTCTTTCATTTCCCATTCTCGTTGTAACGACTTGCTCCTGTATAGCAGGTGATCATTCTTCATTCGTTGTAACTCATTACGAATTTTTCCAGTAGTTGGAACACCTTGTTCCTCACAACATTGCTGACGGCTTTTTCGGGGCCCAGAAATGTGACATACTATAGTTCATTCACATGTATTGTTTTCTCCACAATTACTCTCAGGCAGAGTATGGCCTCCCTGGTACATTGGTTTCCGAGAGGTTGTTTTCTATTTCCCTTTCCATTCTTCGGCCTATTATTCGGGTCAGTATTTTTGATGCATGTGACTCAAGACTCAATGTTTGGTCCTTCTCACATCTCTCAGTCCTTGACTTCTTCGGTATAGCTAGAGCTATTTCTGATAATCTCGTATACGCTATCCTTGGCTTTACTTCCGAGCGCTTCCATGATTTCTCCGTTGATATTGTCTGCTTCAGGTGCTCTGTTTTTTTTAGGTCTTCAACTGTTCTATCAAACTTTTTCCACAGCCTGTGAGGCCCCTGGTCTTTCTAGTCAACCTCTGTCTTATTTTAGGCTTTCTTCCAACGGCGTCGCTCCTAATCAATGTTCTTCGATGTAATATTTCCATCTACTCTTAATGTCTCTATCTTCTATTACTACATTCCGGTTTGCATCCCTGACGTTGTTGCTTCTCGTTTTTCTTCCTCCGAAGTGTTTTTTCACCAGCTTGAATGTTGTTTCGATGTTTCCCTACTTCATGTCTTCGCTGACTTCCTCGTAGCAGCATCCAATCCCCCCAGCCTTCTAGCATTCTCGATTGACTTGGTTCCTTAGCTTCTTGTAGAGGGTTTTTTTCATTTTGATTCATGGATCTCTTGTATTTTTCTCTTTCTTCCATTAGTTTCCTAATCTCAAATATTATCTATGGCGTCTTCGGGTCAGCCGTCCTCCTCACAAGTTGGTCTTTTGCTTCTTCTTCGATTGTCCTGTTCAGCTCAGTATTCTGTTTCCTATCTTGGTTCATGTTTTATATTCTTAATTATTTTTCATCAAAGGCGGTTGCTCTTCATAGGTTGTGAGATCATTGTTTATATCCTCACCGGGATAGCTGTCACATTGCATTACTTGGTTCATGTATCTAACTCTGACAGGTATGTAGTCTGTTTGGTATCTGGCCATTTCCTTTGGAAACTTCCATGTGTACGTCTTACGCCGATGGTGTGATGGGTGTGCTGTCTTTAATATGCGAAATTATTTTAATTAGTCGTAACATCGATAACATTTTCAACAGCCGAAATTCTTATTTTTTATAGTATCGTCAACATATTTCATTTAGACAAAATAAAAACATTTAAAATGTCATCCTATAGTCGTAAAAACACTACAATTATTTTTATCTTATTGATGATAGTCAATGAGGCTAAGCTCAGCGATTTATCTGCTAATATCTCATGTCGTCTATTCGGTAAAAGTTATAGAAATATGAATTGTATAGAAAGTAGGAAATTACATATGATTGACATGATGAAAAATATCGCATTAACTTCGAATGAGGACAACGCGATTACTTGCAGTTTAATTTATCAACAACAGTGTCAATAAACAAGCCAGTTTGTCTCATGAAAAAGCAGTTAACGTTTATTTCTTTTTAGTGCTTTCGATAGAGAGTTAAAGCCCGTTAGATAAGGACAGTATTGACGGCAATATAACTTCGGACTTTTGGTTACTAAATAGTGTCCAATACGTTCCAATTTATCTGTCTAAAAATAATTTTAGGAACGATATCCCAGCCATATACTAATCTCATCCCGCCAAAGAGCAGTTCATTAATTATTTTTCAGTGTTCTAATCCGCCCGTTAGATAAGGATAATATTGGTGGCGGGGTAACGTCGCACTCTTATAAAACAAAATGTCCAGTACGTTTCAATTTATCCGTCTAAAAATACAGTTTTTAAGAAGTAAAGTCCCGTCAATGTATTACCTTCACTTTTAACCCTCTTAGTGCGGCGGACCGAAATATCGGTTTTTGCATATCGGGCGTAAAAGTGCGGCGGGCCGATATATCGGATCAACCGCCAAAATTGGTCAACTTTAGTAGACCAATAAAATAACAATTACTTTTTAGACGATGATAAAGTCTTTACATTCATTATCATACATATTATTGCATACATGAATATTATAAACAATGAGCCCATAATAATAGTTTTTTTAAAATGATACATTTCATAAAATTACCCTCAGCATTTCTCGCTAGGACCACTGGGAGGAGTCTGTACTTAAAGGGGAAAACTTTTAAACATTTTCTCATTTTTTTCTTCTCTCAACAATACCAACGCAATCAGTAAATCAATAATAAAAAGCAAATTAAAAATATACAAAACCCAAGGTTGAAATTATTAGGAGAAAGTTTTTACTGCGATTATATGTTAAAGATTTGATGAGTTGTCATAATGCGCAGCAAGGAATCGCCATTATGCACGCCAAGAAATCATCATGTGATACGCGCATAATTTCGGAGCCCTGGAAGGAACGGAGTAGAGATGAAATTGTGGAAATGGGAAGAATAATGGATGAGACGGGACAAGGGACGCCAAGGGGGGAGAACTATAGGGACAAAATTTTCCAATAAAATGATCTGAATATATATGTGTTGGTATATTTTAGGGGTGAGTCGATTCAACTTTTTTTCGATTCCGATTCCTATTCTTTCGAATCGATGCCCGATTCTCGATTCTCATTCCATCGATTCTTATTCATAATAACAGTTGGGATATTGATATACCAGTAGCGTACGACTATTATTTAAATTAAAGAATTGGCTGAAATAAAATAACAAAGACAATTAAGTCGCTCAAAAAGTATATTTATTAAAAAATAGCAAATATATCCTCAGCTTATTGAGGTAGATAAAAAGTACAAATTGATAGCCTACACCCAAAATTACTGAGACAAATATGATGTGATAAATGAAATTTGAATATTTATCTATCTAGAATCGATGGAATCGGAATCGACTCTATGTGATCGATTCTCGATACAGATTCTAATCCTGAGAATCGATGGAATCGAGATTCGACATATGGATTCGGCTCATCCTTGGTATATTTCCATATTTTTTTCAAAGGAGGAAGAGTGTTCGCCTGTATTAACGATCGCATGAACCAGACGAATCACTGAAATGACAGTAAAGTTGTGGATTTGGACGGATGGGAAAAATACTTTTAAAGCACGTACATCTCAGATCAGCGTCACATAGCAGACAATAGTGGCGAGTGCATGACAGTATCGACATTTATCGCGACTTGTAAGTCCTCCACGTTTGAAACTATAGGTCTTTTGATTTACAGCGATGGTCGGCGATAGACGGCGATCACCGCTGAATCTATATAGCGCAATGGGCTGAAATCGAAAAAAGCTGGCCAGATATAAAATAATTGATATTTTCAGTCTGAACGCTGAAACTTGGCATAGTGACTCTCCTACTAATGGTGCATACTATGTGTGAATCATTTTTCATAATTCTTACGCATATTAACAATGTGCAAAGGGCTAAAATTTGGACAAAATTTACAGAAAAAGCCAGAATTGAGTTTACGATGAAATTCTTCAAAATGAAGAGCCTACAGAACTTTTTGAAGGAGCTTAATTCAGTAACAAGCGATACTTTTTCAAAGAACAATCATTAGTTTTTGATATTTTTAAATTTCAAGTGAAGCAGAGGGATATTTTCTCTTTTAGTAGGACAAAATGGCGGACAATATTTTACAATAATATACTGGTTTCAGATAGAAAAATAGTTGAGAGGAACACGGAAGATCCGTGAGTAACTCACATCACGAGACTTGCTAAGCTTCTAGAATGCGAATCCAGTGAGAAACTCTTTTGCATTTTGACCAAGTTTTTTAGATTTCTGCCCAAGGCGCGCCGTGGTGCTTTCGATTTGGTGAAACAGCCGGCGACACCCGGCTATCGGTGAACGGTTGGCGACGTGGGAAGGGCTGAGTGGTGGTGCCGCTTGGTGCTGATTGGACCGCAAGACGTGGTAATCGTATGAAATATTGAGAATCAGCCAATGAGAGCGGTCGCCTTAGCGCATGTGAAATTTTCCAACTCGTATAAATATCGGTTCTCAGGTTTCCGCGGAGATGTAATGTTGATCTCTCCATGTTTTACGGGATTTCTTCCGCGTCAGTTGTTTGTGGGACAACAGTGTCGCTGGCTGTCCTGCCAGCGAAAGAGATAATGCGTACAAAGATTTAATTTTTCTATCATTAATATTAACGTGCTTCATTTTGGCAGCTAATATTAAATGGTGATTTCATTGTTCGGTTGAGTATGCTGCTTGCTACAATCAGCTCTTAATTCTGATGATATGTTCCTTGACTCTTAAATTAATGCCCAATGTCTTTGTGATGTGGAAGTTGAGAGTCAAAACTAAGAAGTATTTGGGGTGTTGCGTAAGCTGGTTGGTTAACCCTCTATTGCAGAGTATGCCAAATTTGTTACGCTTAAACATCAGAGCATGATATGCTCTGTGAGTCGCTTTTCCACTTACTTGCCGCGCTAGACAGATTTGTAACACAACGGATTAGAAGAGTGAAAGCTTGTGTATCTTTAGTTTTGTCCTAATAATTAAATAACACCTTTAGCAACAGAAATACTTTATTTTTTTATCTTTTGCTTAAAATTACGTCCATGAAGGATTGAGTTGTTTTTTTGTGGATGAAGTTCCAGAACTAGATTCATTCACTATTATTGACGCATTCTCACACACTATCGATGCAATTCCATGAGGTTTGTATTTGCTATTTTAAATTTATTGTTGGTATTTTTGCGACAAATGGTGGCTGAAAGGAATATTGTAAGTGTATTTGTTTTCCTAATATTTACCTCAATTCTTAACAGTTACAGCAAATATCAATACCATACGTCAATTTATCTTTCTAACGTTAAAATCAGTAATCAAAAGCATTGAATAAGGGATTCATGATATAAAAATGCAATTAACAGGATTCTGAAAGGTGCTTTGGAGGTCGATTTTGATTGGCCCGTGACATGAGATCTGTGGTGCCGTCTTTAGTAAAACCCCACGCTCGTAGGCTCTGGTTTACAGGGATTAAGGTGGGAGCCCCTAGAGACTCGGAGGCTTTACGCTGGGCTTAGTTTGCTTGAGAAATTCAAAACTGGTGTGTTTCAGAGCGACACACAGAATTATATCTTGACGCCTCACTACATCTCTAGGTCTGACAGAAGCGATCAAATATGATAGATACATTGCCGATCAGATAGGCACAAAAACTCGTTCATTTCGGTTACAATAAGTGGCCACAGTAAACTATGAGCTCTGCACTCCCATAATTCACGTCACCATTTCGCCTCCCCAAACTTATCCCTTACATCTCTATACGGCAGGTGTCCAAACAACCCCTGCCACACGCCCATGCGACACCTCGCAGGGTAGTATGGAAATGTAGGTATATATCAATCAAAATATCTTCGATAAAGTATAAACGCAGAAACAAGGGGCTGAATTGATGTTAAATTAACGCACGTTATCGTTGCTACCGTTTCTATTTACCATCAACGTCCATATACTGACTACGCATGCGGCAAAATCCACTTTGGGCTTCGTTTCACTTTTTTGCCATCCTGGCGATCGCCGGCTGCTGCGTTCGATAGTTGGCTATCGCCGGCAATCGCCTAAATCGAAAGCATCCAATAAATCCTCCATCGGCATGTTAATTTATATTTGAATCCACACTCTTAGTCATGTGACCAGGGTTTTTCCGAATTTTAAGAGATACAATCGCAAATAAAACTGACGGCTGTGTACTAGACATTAAGGTGTGAACCACAGGCGATGGCTATGTATCGATTATTGATAGACGACAAATTGGTATCGATTGTAGCTTATATCGACCCCTACAGCCACAGATGTCCGTAAATGCCATCAAGATTAAAGGAGAGGACGCCAACTATTGTGGTTAATGCAGAAGCAGTAACGTGGACGAGGCATGTCCGCTATCTTCATTAACCCCCCCTCCCCCCCCAATGTTTCTTCAGCGCTCACGGGCTGAGGCACTATTTTAGCAATTTTACGATGTTGTCGATCGAAAAATTATTAATGCAGAAGCAGTAACGTGGACGAGGCATGTCCGCTATCTTCATTAACCCCCCCTCCCCCCCCAATGTTTCTTCAGCGCTCACGGGCTGAGGCACTATTTTAGCAATTTTACGATGTTGTCGATCGAAAAATTATTAGAAATCAGCATATATTGACCTATTAACTCTTAAATCCAATGCTTTATTTCTCATGCCTGTTGATTACGGTAAAATATTCTATAAAATTTATTAATAAAAATTCATAATTATTTTATCCTATAGCAATTGCGGGATAACGCTCTAATTATGCAATTTTGCTATGTTTTCCATCCATAGCTTCCTGGAAAACAGCATACACTTACTACTTTTATTTGCATTCTCTTTTACCTTTAATATTTATCCGTTTAAATTAATAATGACCCGCATCCCCGGGGGAAACTATGGTAAGATCGAGAAGAATCCCCAGCACTAAGAAGTTAGTATGTATTTCCAGAGTTCTTTGCCTTAAATTTCAAACAGATAGTTGATATTCTTGCTTAACATTCGCTAACTTCTCCTTTCCGTCGATATATCAACAGGAAAGTAAGGAGAGAGCAGGGTTAAACAATATGGTTGTTTAATTCGGTTGTCAGGCTTCAGTTTGATTACGTAATGCCATCCTTATCCACCCCAATAGCACGTTCATGCATATCGAAGCGTCAATAGCAAGAAAATCACGGTGACGATGCAGAAATATATTCTATTAGCAGAGCTCTCTTGAAATCATTCAAAGTGAAGATCGACAGGTATTTAAGGCTTGTAGTTATTGGAACATTTGAATTACAATAAATTTTGAGTACAAGAAAACTTGAAAGCAATAAAGTAAACGTATTGAGAGGGGAAATATAATGTTTAATACGTATGCAAGGTGAATATAACACAGATAAACTAAACGGTATTTTCTATTACTCATTGGGCTATCAAAGATAAACAGAAGGAAAATGTTTTTAGCAGAACAAGTCTTACAGGGAAAAATTATGCTTTTGAAATTGGACTGCACATTCAATGGATAAATATTTGTTTCTCGGGGTATCAATCGCTAACTCTGACATTCTTCCTTAGGATAATAGCCACGCGTCCAGCTGAAAAAAAATGCAAGCCAAATTTGGAAAAAAAAAATTCAATTCGGACGTGGAAGCGTTACATTAGCTCCAATGGATTCTTTATGTTTTGTTGCGCGTCTTTTCTCATTGTTCTCACTTATTCGCTACATGAATTGACTCAAAGGTGAACGCCATTAAGGGGAGACGTCCTCCTCCTTTTTCCTCTCGGATTTTTCTGAAATACCCCGGATTCAAGCAGTTGCAGTCGTTCTTGCAGTAAAATTATGGAATGAATTAATCCCTTATGCTCGATCAAGGGCCCTTTCCCTATCCAGGGGTTTGAGACTCTAAGCTTTTCCTATTCCTATCCTCTCCTCCTATCAATCTCGGCGATTCTCCGTCTGATGTCCTCCTCCATTAATATGAGGCGGGGAGGAGTGATTAGGGTTTC
The DNA here is from genome assembly GCA_963169105.1 of Ceriagrion tenellum. Classification (NCBI taxonomy): domain Eukaryota; kingdom Metazoa; phylum Arthropoda; class Insecta; order Odonata; family Coenagrionidae; genus Ceriagrion; species Ceriagrion tenellum. The sequence continues at coordinate 144,290,694 of OY720640.1, read as the reverse complement.
TATGGGATTGCCCCAGCGTGGCGTTCCAATCTCTCCGATAAACGATCGGCGGCTCAACTGCGTCCATCCATTTCGCCTTCTAAATCACGTCCATTTCACCAAACGAGCGCCAAGCACCATCACACCGACCGCGACCCGCATCAATCTTGAACTCTCATCCTATCCCGACGGTGCGCTTGAGCCCCACTGTCATATTATCAGGGGTTCGAATCCGATAAGGGACACGGATTTCATGTTTATCTTCATGTTAATATCCGAGATTCATGAGAGAGTCAAGGCAATGTTTACTCAGGAGCTAAAGATCAATATATCAATTCCGTTGAAGTAGGCGCTTGCTGTGGTGATCTAAGCTAGAAGCTGTAACGTGGGCGTGGCTGGTCCGCCATTTTTCTCCACCCCGATTTTCTCTAGCACTTACAGCCTAACGCGCTAATTATGCTATTTGTGATAATAATAAGACTGACAAAAAAATCACCCTAACAGGACGTAATGTCATATCACCCTATCCCTAACAGGACTTAGATATTGTCCTAGGGAAATCTTGTAAAAACCTAGTCTAGTAAGCTCGAATTTTAAGGCTTCACTTCACCGAGAATACAATCCAAAATAAATCCTTATCGGAACGACCCATGGCAGAATTTCTTGGGATTTATACCAAGTTTTCAGATTTCATTGCCGAGTTAATCATAAGTTTTACAATGTTTTCGAGCTTAGAATTTTAAGAACGCGTTGACACATTTCTTCTGACCCTCATTCTATGAGTTACGTACTTCAGTACTTTGGGATAGCTACACCCCTTTTTCGAAACTTCTTGGCGACCTATTTTTATTTCTCCAGCCCAGAAATACAGCCCAAATTATTCCCGAATTGTGGTAATCCCATCAAGCGTTCCCGCATCTATGAGCAGAGTCTGAGATTAGTCAAGGCGATGTTTACTCAGGAGTTAAAGAACAGCGGACAGAGGATACGGGTATCTACTCCCGCAGGGTAACTACCTCCGGCACGGCAGGGAGCTTTCGCTTACATCCGAGCGTGGGTGGTAACGGGAAAAAAGGAAAGGGAAGGGAAAGTTAGCGAGCCACAAGCCCTTCGAGGCCGACACCAATGAGGCGGATTGAGGTCAAAAGGACCTCAATTGGGCCTCCGCCTCCCCGAAGTACTCTTATTAGTTAGGTTAACCCAACAACGTTAGACGAGTTTCCGTCAGTCTCGCTTTCGCGAAAACTTACCGCACATCTTTGAGAACCGAAAGAGCCCGTTGTCCAAGGAATTGGGATTAGGTGTCCTCCTGACTCCCTTTCCGGGTAGACGCCATGCGGTCTGCCGGAGTACGTCATCAAATCAGGGACCACCGGACCCATGAAGGGTCAATTCGGACCAATTCTGGTCAAAGCGTGGGTACATCGTTCAACTCAATACTCCTCGTCCACCCATTTTACTACGTTAAAGATCAATATGTCAAATCCGTTTAAGTAGATGGAGAGGGCACTTGCTATAGTGATCTAAGCTAGAAGCTTTAAGTGGGCGTGGCCGGCCCGCCATTTCTCTTAACACCGATTTTTCTCCAGCGCTTACGTGCTGATGCGCTACTTTTGCATTTGGCAATGTTTTTTTAACACCAACTTGCTAAAAATCAGCATTGAATATGCTTTAATTAATAAATGAATGTTCAATAAAATGCTTTTATAAATCAAAAGGTCAAAAGTTCATACCTACACTGAAAGAAAAGGTCGGCTGCAGGAACCCGAGAATTGGTTGTCGTAACCAACTTTGTTGGATACTGGGGCGCCATCCAATTAGTTGGCTGTGGCAACCATTTTAAATAGATACGTCAGAAATGGCTGCACCGACCAACTTTCATGGTTCCGCTGCCTACGTAGTTAGGTCCCACATCCAACTGTAGTGGAAGTAGCAAGTGATCGCTATGCTGTCAAGACTATGCACACTCTACATTTCTTGCTTGACCAGTATTGAATATCAGGTGCTCTGATTGAGCAATAATAGACGATAAACTTTCAAAATACTTATTGGCCATTTAATGTCTGGTTAAATATTTAGTCGATTTGAAAAATTTATGGCATAAATTCTTCCACAATCTTCGTTTTCGAAGAACTTGAACTGGCCGTTGACGCTAACAATACTTTATAAAATCGGGCTTTGGGATAATAATTTAAAAAGTCAGATCTCGATACCTTTTCAACATTAAGCCTTCACTTATTTATATCATATACTAACACTAGCTGCAAAGCCAAGATTTCCTGAAAGCATAGAGCAAGGGTAAAATGAAGATGATAACCACGTCATGGTCGCATATATTGTTTATTTGTAAAACAAATTAAATTCCAACCTTTACAAAAGGGCATATACATTGAGATAGATGTCAATGCCTCTCAAAATGCATGTCTAAAAGCCACTTAAAAGTTGTTGTCCGCCATCCTTACAAAAATTAATGGCTGGAAGGACAATAAATCAAAAATGTTTACACATTTACACTTCCCCATTTTTACTACTTCATATGCTCAATAACATTCATGCAATCCTAATGTATATATTTCATCATATAAAATGCACACACAAACACTGGAAGGCTGCATTCCTCATCAAACTTTACAGCAACACACATCCCAATATGGTATCTGGTACCCTTCCACTTATCCCAAGGCAATTTAAATCATTTGAGAACATTCTTCGAATATTCTATAATGATCCCAACGTCCTGGAACCAAATAGGCATATTAAGAATCAAAATAGGAAATTCCTACAATATCCTCTGCTGTGTGGGTGGGATCCAACGCTAACGATAATCTAAGTTAGATATCAACGAGTTCTTATTCAATAATTAAAAACTGACCGATAATCGCTTCAAGAAAACAGACGATGAAACTATCCAATAGACCCAACAAAAAGCTAAACCAGAAAGACAGAAACATGAATGTTACAGCAAAATATCTGTTCTTGATTGCCATACTTACCTTTAAATTTATCAATGAGACAGTTCACGCCCAATATGCTGAGTAATTCTCTTGTCTGGTCATCCATGTAACCGTCCAACAAAGATTCAATATTCGAAAAACCTCTTCAGTATTCGATGAAGGCCGATACAATATTCCACACACACATACGCACCATCGCTCGCACGATATTCCGCGGGATAAACTTCCGCGTAAGTTAGAATGGCGAAGTATTGCGAATGGTTGCTAACAACAAACGAGTTTGAGAATTCATCACCATAGCGCTCTGAAGTGGAAGCTTAGTCCGGCTAACAATCGCATTGGTTGTCCGATCCAACTATTGGTAAAGAGGCTTCTCGAGTGAGGAGTATGAACCAACACGGCCGTCGTACGCCGTCCAAGTAACGACTATCCAATTAAATTGGTTGGTATGTCCAATTATCTTGACTATCGTGTCCATAGCAGTTGATATTCAATCCAACTTTTCCTTATCCAACTAAAATTGGATGCTTCACCCAACCTCTTTTTTGAGTGTAAGCTTTTATAAAATTGTAAACCTTAAATAGAGAGTGAAATTCTTTTAGCCTTATTGTCAGCTTATAAATTACATTTGTTGGGGTATTTGAAAATGATATAGATCATAAAAATGTTCAGTTTGTTTAAATTAATCATCACCCTTCTAGGTACTCAGGATTTTACAGCCTAATTGCAATTTTTCTGAAAATATGCATCACGAGAAGTGCCGCTGATATATCACAATATAGTGGTGATAATGGACTTTCATTGTAGAGATGAACTTGAGATAAATTTTAATTGAGTAATATGCTCTTCAAAGATAATATGCCCATTAGTACCATTATTCTCCACGTCTATAATTCGAAGTTTATTAATTGGTATCAAACTTCAGAACATTTTCTTCTCTGCAGTGGAACTCGAACTCAAATCGTTTGATTTATAGTGTTATAAAGCCTGTTATTTAATAACAAATTTTCCAGTAGTTTGATATTCTTACCAGTACTAATGGGTTAATTTTTTCCCGTCAATTTAACAATAATTTCATGCCTACTGATGCCCGAGATGGATTATCATTACATGTTTGTAACAAAAATTTGATATGATATGAAGGAAAAAATGGTACAATAAACGTTAGAGCCACGAAAAACTAGGTAGAGGAACTCTTAAACGAGGAGTTAAAAAAACAATATCAGGTTGTTTAAAGAAATTATGATGGCATCGCGTGCATATTTTCATGTTGAATCTCTTTGAGCAATCTATTCTCTTTTAAATGAATCTACCAATAAATTTCTCGCAATTGTAACATGAGTTAAAATAATTTCACGCTATTGGCGACACATTATTTTATACCCACATTTATCACTCAAATTTGTCGCATGTGTTATTTCTATAACGGTTGATACTAAGAGAGGACAGATAAAATAAGAAATACTGAAGAGTACGGAATAGGAAACAACCAAGTAGGAAATAACCAAGATGGTTTGGACACACCCTGAGATACAATGGGTTTCTGAATATCGTAATTGAAAGTAAAAATAGAGGGAAAAGTCCACAGAGGAAGACCCAGGTATACGTTCATGGACCAAATAAAGAGGAAAATCACATAAGAAGAGATAAGGAAACCAACGTTAGATAGGGAAGGGTGGAGGGCTGAAGTCAACCAATCTAAGGATTGAACGGCCAATGATGACGACCAAGAGAGTCTATTCAAATACTTTTCCAACCTTCTTTTCCCTGTGGTTTAGAGCTCTTTGATATATCACGTATTTTTGAACCATAAAAAGTGTTTTAGCGCATAAACTTACGATTCATTACGGTCATCACAGACAGGTAACACATTTATGCCGAATCACAAAATGTTTTACGTCAAAAAAGAGAGGACTCAATTTTGACAGAGAGCCTGGGGCTGCGTGGAATCGTAACGCAAACTGAGCAGATATGAAAAGGCTATACTTAAGGACTTGAGGTGTGAACACAATTAGAGTGAGAATATATTCTAATGACTTATGTGACAACGAACGAATAATTATATGGCATATCATTTGAGGAACGAAATACGTCGGAGAATATAAGTTCGGAGTTGAATCAATATCTGGAGGAAAGGACCAATGGCAGTTTTGAGGATCGTTGCTGAAAGTAGAATGTTGGCAGGCCTTGAGATATGGATGAAGAAGATAGATTCCCGACCGGAAGAAAAGCAGGAATTATTTAAAAGGAAAACGGAGAGAGGAATACGAATGTAGAGAAAAGTAGATAAGAGTCCATTACGTCCTCGCCTATATAACATATAAATGAATGAATACCAATCAGACAGCTCCCTCTTGAAGTTGGTTCAGTTAAAGAGCTTAGATGTCATGGCCAAGCAAAGGATTTTGGACATTCCTTATTAATCCCCTGCATTATGCCATCACCCTGCAAACCTCTTTTGCTTCCTTTGCATTCGTGCCTTGCCCCAAATAAGTTCTCCTTTTCTTAAAACTTCTATTATTCCTCCCTTTTAAAGTCTTTTCCATCACATTACTAGCGTCTGTAACGAAGTTTGATAACCTAGGGCTAATAAATGCGATTTATCCACCAAAGTCAAAAATTAACACAAGTCTCAAGGTGGTAAAGATGTCGTATCGTATAAAGATGGTGTTTGCTGTTCCTAAGGAATTAAAGACTTATGAAGATAGCAGAATTAATTTATTTGATATTTTCAGAAAATAATTTCAAAAAGTGTAAGTAAACTTAGAATTTAAATATGACATAAAACAGAGACGGAGTAGAGCTTAGACCATTCCATAAAAGTAAATAGTCACCTTGAAAGTGGTGCTTTCGCAGATGTCTTGTTTCAGAAAGTAGAATGTGTCTTACTCATTCCTCGGTGTAGAAATGAGTAAGACATAAAAATTCCGGACCGAAATGTCAGAAAATAAGAAATTTAAAACAACATATAGTCCATTTGTATCCTCACCTAGACTACAGAAAGCATACCGATCAAACCACATCATGTCACACTTCTTTTGCTTCTTTTTCAATCATGCATTGCTTCAAAGAAGTTCGTCTTTTCTTAAGATGCCTACAATTCCTCCAAAAAGAGTCTCTGTTCCCACGTTAATTCATATTTATATCGGTCAACCACTTCTTCTCGATCCATTCAATATCATATCATAAAATTGTTTCGCTATTCGAAAATTATCTGAAATCTTAACATAGTCAAACTAACAAAGCACACCTCCATTTACAAACGTCTATCGCTGGAGTACCCAATCATCCTCATCCTTCCGTGTCATCTCATTAGTTGATACTCCTCCCCTTTTCACTACAAGCACTTCTCCCGAAAACCATACTTAGAGAATTTAGCCTATAAGATGTATAAATAATCCTTGAAAACTATGATTAGCTGTTGTACAATTGAAACAAATTAATACTTTCTCAAAAGTTTAGGCTAGAATAGAAGGAAAATAAAATTTAATGTATCTTATATTGACCTCAGTTATTCAAGAACTATTATTTTAACTTAACAGTTTAGATCACATTTAAAAGCTAGTTTTCCCAAGTCGACGTATCAATTTATTAGTTGATTAAAGGTGTTTATGTGTTTTTTGTAATTACGTATAACCAGTACTGTTGATGTTAGTGCAATGCAAACATACGACTATAAAGTACGCGTCTGTCAAGTACGCGTGAAATGGTGGCAACTGTACTGAGTGAGGCCACAAAAACATTTGCCTATCGAAATTAATATTGCAAATATTTGTTCTCAAGGTTAATGCATTGGAGATATACGTGATGGATTAATGCTGTGTAAATCAATATTGTTGAGAATGACATTCACGTCCTGTGCGTTTATATTATAGCACTGATGATGGAATGTAGGATATTTAAAAACGCTAACAAGGGAAAACTAGCATTTTGAATTTGAACTAAACCCCTTAAACAAACTGATGATAAAAAAATTAAATTTTTATTTCCAAAAAAGCTGTGAGTTAATCTCAATTCCACATAATCATCCTCTGCAAATGTGAAAATTAAATATTCACTCCATTAATTCACAAAGACGTGCAATGCTTGTTTGCACGTACGCTTGGTACACGCATGTTAGTAATTATGCAAACACGTAGAGAGAAACACCAATCGGCAATTTCAACAATATTACACAGGATTCCACTCATTAAAAATTTCCACTTTCTAAGGCTTCATTAAATATTAGACTACGTCGAGCGTTCGACGGCGCAAGGAAGTGCCCTTTCTCTCTCTCTCTCTCTCTCTCTCTCGAGTGCCCTTCGTCCGTTTAAACCCTCGTAGCCCACGGTGCAAGAATATTCATTGAATGGGAAAGTATTAATATTGAAAATTAGAAAGAAAGTATTAATATGAAAAGCATTATTTTATACCTGAACCCTTCAGTTCAGTGCCAATCCGTTGCCGAGACGACACTCTCGTCCTCCCACCTTCCCTCTCAAGGGAGTTGTCGGAAATAGACCGAAGTGTGGGGGGGGGGGGAGGATTTCACGTGGGCGAAGGGAAGGAGGGTAGGCAGGAAGGGGAGGGGAGGAACAGGAGTGGCACAAAAAGACGAGAGACGGAGAAAGATGGGCGAGTTGGGGAAGGAAGCGGTGGTTGATCCGGCGCCACTGTCGCCTCCTCGATGGAAAGCCGCGTGGGATAGGTTGCACAGAAGCCTTTAGGATAATAGGCGCGATTTTTGGACTTACACATATGCTTGCAGCTTGCTCGCCAGTGTTCTCATTAGAGATACATATCTCTATAAAGCAAATAAAATGCACCCTCCACATCTGGCTTCATGGCTACTCAATGCCATTTGAACTCAGAGGCTTACGGAACACGGCGTATGATTCGCAATAATTCGATCTCTTATTCATTGGTCGTTTAAGCCTTCAATTATGTTCTTCACATATCCATTGCATGTCCAATCCATCTCGTTCTTCTTTTCTGTATGGTGTTCCATATTGTCCTTTCCTATTCTACTCTTCTGTGCACTTCATTATTTCTCAATTTTGTCCGTCCATTTTACCTTCAGCATTCTCCTCCAGCGCCATGTTTCGAAGGTTTCTAGTCTTTTCTGTACAGCTTTTCCGATGGTCCATGCTTCCGATCCATAGCGTGCTACGCTCCACACGAATGTTTTCACATACTCTTTCCCGGTTTGTAGTCCTATCTTCTTTGAGCACAGCAGCTGTCTTTTTCCCATGAATGCCTCCTTAGCTTGGGCTATTCTCCGCTTGATGTCCGTAGCACTTCTTCCGTCCCACGTGATGCTACTTCCGTGATAGGTTAAGAAATCTTCTTGCTCTAATTTCTCTTCTCTTGGGGTGACTTTTACTTTCAGCTTCTCTCTTCTGAATATTAGGAATTTAGTCTTCGTCTAATTTATTTTCATGTTGTATTCTGAAAAAAATTGATCCACTGCGTTCAGTGCTTTTGAAGACCTTATCGATTTCCAGCTTTGACTGCGATATTATATCGCGTTCAGTGCGAAGCGGATCATGCTTATTTCTTCTCCGTTTATCTTTCACATATGTACATAATACATTCTAAACGCGAAATAATACCAAATCAAGCGGATGAAGGGCCACCAGGGAGCAATGCGCTCCTGCTGAATATTCATGGTCATGCAAGTGTGATGGCCTCGTGAATGGAAGGAAATTAGAATGACCAAACAAAGAAACGAGAAGTTAGATTAAAATGGACCCGTGGTTCAAATCCACGGAAGTTCCTGAGAATATGTCCACCTAAATCCCTCTTCTTTCATTTTATGGACACCATTTTCGTCTTGGAAATCTCAAAATGCATTAGGGAAGGACAATCTTTTTATTTGGTAAGGAATTTCCCTACCCTGAAGTATATGCAAATGTTTACATATCTGTTACCTTGGCACGTTGAAAGCCTCGTCCGACAATCATATTATGAAACATTTTTAACAAGAAGCCACAATAAGCAAGCTGATAAGTTACCCACTGCCAAACACCCTAGAGGTGGCTTGCAGGGTTAAAAGTAAACTCGCTTCGCTCGGTAGAGGGCTCCGCCCCCTACACCTCCGGAACGGTTTCGCCGTTATTTTTGGGAATGAAAACATTTCCTGAAAAAGACTTATTTGTAAGGGTTTTAGTCGTCGAAATCCATTTTAAACAGCTTTACGTAGGTATCACGATTGGGCATCCGCCATTTTGAAAAACCTAGGCGTCATGGTTATTCAATTTAGAGTGCGGACTGTGAAAACGAACTTTCCGAATTTGACCACATGTAACTCCGAAATTATGGTGCTTAAAAAGCACCATAGTCCATCCCAGGGCAAGTTTGATTCCTTGCTTGATATCATCGGTGGTTCTAGGGTTTATATTCGTTACGTTTTCGAAAAAAAACTACATGTCTTCTTTCGACTGCGTCTTGGACCAGGGGAACTACTTACAAAAAACTCCCCAGCGTTGAACTGTGCAATTGTGAAGCGTACGAGAGTACATGGCGAGACTGGATAAAGAATATCATTTACGGCGAGCACCTCTGAAAAACATGAGTTCCATGACAGTAGGTCAAGAATTTCGATCCGATCGAAAGTCCGATTTTGGGGGATTGTAGTGAAATAAACATATGAGGGATAGGAAAAAGGTAACAACGCGTCGCCAACAAAATGATAGCCCGTTCAATTGGATCGCATGGACATTTAAGAAGACAGAACTATGTATAATTAGGAATACAGTGTATTCCAATAACGGATTTTAACGTATTCATAATTGGAAATATGACCCTTGGCTTCAATTGATACATTTATTTAGTATATTATGTGTAGCTATTGCTGAATGTCGTAGTTTACCTTGATTAAGAACAATCACTCGTTATTTTCGCGCACAATTAGCGACCACAATAAAAACTTACCTCCATTGAATACACTTCCATAATACATGTCACCTCCCAAAATCTTATCCCTTACATCTTTAGACGGCTGGTTTCCTAACACTCCCTGCCACACGCCCATGCGGCGGTTTGCAGAGTAGTATGTAGATGTACATATAGAGACTGTGAAAGCGCTTCCAGAATGTGACATTTGTCTTACGTACTGCAAGCTTAAATGGATGAACAAACCATTAGTCGTATATTTCATAAGTTTAACAAAAGAAAAAGTTTCTACCATAACTCTTAAAATCCTTTGTAGATAACGCGATTCGGAATATGGGAATTTTCTGAAGGCCAAGAGGCTTATGGATGTCCGTGGGAAGAAAAAGCTTCTTTTAACAAGTCTTGCCACAAATGACGTCATTAACACATCTCGTGCAGCATTTCCCTTTCCGATCCTTCCTGTTAGCAGTCTTCACCGACTCCCATCTCCCATAATGCCATCAGAAGTTTGCAGAATTTTTTCCTTCCACATTTCCGCAAGTCTCCCTCACCCGAGCTGCCTTTCTCCCGAAACTTATCCAGTTTCATTCTTTATTCAGCTGGGTCTGAAATTTCCATTTCTCTTAGTTTAATAGAAGGGGCTTCAACCATCATAGATGAAAAATGAGGAAAGTGTCCGATGAAAATTCAAATTAACCTTCTCCGCAAAGTTCATCGGTCAACCCATAAGGGAAGAACAGACGGAAGACTGGAGAAAGATAGCGAAGACATTCAGGGACTCCTTGTAATTAATGCAAATGATGAAAGTGACCGATGAAAAGGATGTTTCACAGAAACTGTGTCAGTCGGAACGACTAATAATATCCAATGTTTATTTCAATAGTTTTAAAACCCCTGTTTTCGCTGATCGGAATGCAGACATTGAAAGCCAAACTTAAAGCACAAACAATGGTTAACATTTCACAATTATATTCTACTGAACCCTTTCAAGGTCGTTATACACGATACATTTTAATGTACAAATGAACGCATGAACTCTTTCATGAGGAAAATTGTAACGAGCAAAGCGGTACATTGTATGATTGTCTGGATTACTGAACGGGAAATAGAATCTGCTCTAATTCCATTCATTTTCTTGTACAATCCATGACACATTCGTACGTGCAATAAAATTTACTGTTAAAAGCGATAATTATAAAGCCACAGAAATTGACAGCAGCGCCACTTCTACAGGATTAACATATATTGAATTATATTTTCACAGTATTTTTCAAAATAATAAAGATAAGATGGCACAATGCATACATTTAACTTTTTATTTATTTCTTGTAACCTTTTGCCTTCTAATAACAGCTATTCATGACAAATGCATTTTTATAAGATAGAACGATACTATTTTTCCTCAAGTTTCTTCTTTCTCCGTGGTACACCATGTAATTTAACGGTCAATTCCCAATAAAAATAGCACAGAAAGAAGACGTTTTGTTTTTATATCTAATAGAAGACATTTTTAATAAGTGTCCTTAATATGAATAAATAGTACATTACAAAACTCTTGACTCCAGTAGCTCATTATTTCCCGGCGATAAGACGCTGTGTGATAAGAGCCGCTTAAGTAACGGGTACCGCATACTAAGTTATAGCTCGTTAAATTCGCCGTCCTCTGCGGTAAAGCAATATCATGAGCATAAAAATAGTATATCAAAATTTATAATCAGCTCTGCATAATTACCGTAGTTTACATTTGCAAGTTTTTTTGAGAGCTTTATGAGTACTATTCTATAGATGAAAGAGTTTAAGCTATCAATTTGTTTTTATATAAGAAGATTGCCGTACAATGTCGTCACTGCGCCGAAATCAGTCGTGCCTTAAAAAAATTGGTGGAATCAAAAAAGTTTCATTTTTCATTATTCAATATAATCCTACCTTATGAATTTTTTCCTATCGTCTAAAGTTATTTTTAACCGTCTCATAACTCTTTATCTTTGCTGCTCCAAGAACTTTTTTTGATAAAAGTACATGTTCCTCTTCCCGCAGTTTACATTATAACTGGTCTAGTGACTTATTTAATTTATTTTCTTGGTTTGTTTAACTAAAAACACGTTCCTCTCCAGTTCATGTCATTAAGGCACCCAATCATTTTAAATATATGTCTTAATAACTCGCAGGAGTATCCGATTACTAGTAAGATTATTATCCAATTTAATATTGTTCACTGTATTTTTGTTATCTTCATAATCTTAAATTTAAAAAATGTTTAAGGTGTAGCTCATTAGAATATCTTCATATCTTGGCCGTTAGCAGAAACATTTTTATGAATATCAAGCTAAAATACATGCAGCAATCGCATGGCATATTGTAGTGTTTCCCATTCCTTTGATATTTTGGGGATGACTTTAAATCAGAGCCCAATGTGGAGGATGTTCTTAGTACCGACGACAGCTCCAGAATAACAAGCTGGGATCATTAATAAAAAATTGGAACTTCAATGCAGTAACGTAACGCAGGAACGAAAAGATCGAACAAATACTGGACACATCTCGTTCTCCTGACGACGCTCATCGCTTGAGGAGCAAGAAGTTGATTAATAAATTGAAAACACGTAGCAAACCCCAAAAACATTCGAATACAGGAATCCAAGGTGGCTTAACTGGACAATGAACTCGGTACAAAATCGAGGGATCTAGGTTCGAGTCTCCGTCAAGACGAAAGATTTTTCCGATGAGAAATTTCGCACTTACGTGCCCTTTATCTTACAACCCAATCATAGATAGTAAACCTATATTGCTTTCGGGGAAATTAAGTTGTGAATAGACATTTGATTGAATTAATAATTGTTGAAAGCTTGTATTTTTCAATTGATCTTAGGTAAGGGCTAGGGTGTTTAATCAGGGTAGTGTGGCTAAAATAATGGCTTTCCTGATATGACATGTAATAAGAAACGACTGATGAATTAAATTTTACATGTTGGTTTCTTTAGTCAGATGTATCAACAATGAATCTCAACGATAAGGAAGAAAAGCCATTTGTATTGACAGTCCCCGCCCGATGAATGTTTACAAAAGTCAATAGGAAAATGTCTAAAAAAGGCAGAAACATACATCTCTTGAAGTCATTAAGTACTTTGTAACAGAATTAATGAATTATCGATGACCAGATAGTCTTTACCTCATTGAACCCACTTTGGGCTATTGCAGGGATTAGCTATAAATTGAATACTTGCGTTGAAATACGATTGCGCCGAAAACGGTTTAACTTTGCTTCGGTTGAGGAAATGAGATATCATAAAAAATCCACTGTCTAACTTAGCCAATAGCTAGGTATTGTGCTTACTTACAATTTTGAATAATATTAACAAAGACTCATCAAAGTATTAAATTGAAGTAGTTTATTTTTTACAATGTCATAATCAATTCAAATAAGCAACAGTAAAATAGTATGATACAATTTCAATTGAAAAAATGTCATTACGTAGAGTTTTTAATAACATATTGGTAAGCCATGGACGTTGACGAAAAACCCTTTTTTTCTTTACTTGGAAAACAGAGGCCATCAACGAATGTAAATGAAGGAAACCAGCTGTAAGTATATTTCACCTGTTTGAGCATTCTGGCCATTAAAGTGCCTAAAAGCAGACAACTGCATAGTGGATAAGAGAAGATCGATAGGAAGATAAAAACTTGTTCTTTCTCATCTCAAATGCCTCCATCATCTCTCCAACACTGCCTCTCCACCTGGACAGACCTGATCTCTCCACTATGTGGAATATTTCATGGAGTCCGTTGCCTTTCTCAAACATAAGCCTTAGTACCACACATGACCAAGTTCCAGGCATTTTAGTTCTTGGACTTGACCTCCTACATTCTCAGTAGGAATGAAATTCCTGATTTGAGTTATAGTCTCTCTTTCACCCCAACTTCCATGATGAATCTTATCCAGCTACCATCGAATATCAGTAGTCAAAATAGCAATGTTTCTGGATTGAAAGTGAACAAAACTGCCAAAACTGCAACCCCTCCATTGATAAAATACAAGTCCAACCCCAAACTAAAGTATTTGCACAAAAATCACACAATTTAGGTACCCTGCAACCATTTTTTAAGTCACCTCTCCAATTATCAATTATTAAGTTCTCCCAATCCCACCAAAAACTGTAGTCGACAGAATAGTTCTTTCACTGTGGTTATTGGCGAAATGATAAAACTATGAATTAATGTTTGACAAAGTATCAGATTATTTTTAACCCTTCCACAGGGTATTCAATACTGTGCATAGTATCATGAAATTTTCTTCTGCTTGTACTCATAGTAAACATGAAAATTACGACAAACCAATATCAAACTTAAATATCATATGATACAATATAATATTGATTTTTGTTTCTTGATGCAATATGACATTGTATGTTGATTTAATTGTTATTATTGTTGATTAAGAAGTGAAAATAGAATACGAGTTTTTTAATTTCTCATTGACGTCTACCGCAAAACCAAGAGCTAGACAAGGGATTCACTGTGGTGTTCCAAGATTGGTAGGATATCATCGATTAAACCATGTGATTCGTCGTACATAACCATTGCAAGGCATCCAAACGCTGCATTTCAAGAAGAAATTAACAAATTTCCAAATTCAGCAAGCATTGACGAAGGAATCTTACTGTGAGACATAAATTAACTCTCTCCCGTCCTCTCAAAAACCCCAAACTCATATCTCCGTGTTAAAATGCTATAAGATAGCATTCCAGGAGGCCCAATCATTCCAGCTAACACATTTCTGCCATTTTAAACTTGCAGCCCCATTCTCACGCAACTTTCTTCATATGACGTCTTAAACAACTTCAATGAGATCAGAACTACTGAGGAATATGAAGAGAGGGTATTTCGTCATCAAATTATCTGACAATAGAAATATCGGCCATGTTTCTTCCCCCTGGTCTTTCCTAGCTTCGCTTTGGATAACACGAGGGGTATGGGTCGATTAGCGGAAACAGCATTAATATTTACCTTCTAATAAGAATTAAAGTAAGTCAATCTTTAAGAATATATCGTCACTTGGAAGTATTTCTTCTGCTTGATTTTACTGTGGTTTTGGGGTGGGAATACGGAACGTATTAATATAAATTAAACACAAAATGTAATAATAAGAATGCTTTTCAAAAAGTGGAATGCATGTGAATTTGAATGAGATTATCGATGGAAAACATGGTGCATTTGGAACTTTATTGTATCAGCTCATAGGTACTGAGGTGAATCGGGTGGGACAAAGATGGCGATTCGCATTACTGTATCAACGTAGCAAGGTCCCCTCTCGATTTACCCCAATGGTCAGAACTCAGACAAATTCGTGTCTAAATGGTCTCAGAAGTAGTAACGTCACTCGATCCTTATACGAGGCTAAGTAAATAAATAACTCGCAAAACTGGATAGAGGCAATAATAATCAAAGTAACCTCCTGAAATTTCTTTTGTTTTCCCCACATATTCACCCCGTACATTCTGACACATATCCCATCTATTTTCAAGTCATTGATAGCCGGCAACAAAGAAGTCTTTATGATTTGCAGTCGAAGTCAACGAGTAACCTCTTGGACAACGACATCATTATTTTCAAAAATTCGGCCACCCATATGATTTTTAAGTGGCCCGAACAACAAATGAAAACCACTGGGAGTGAGTCGGGACTGTATCATGGATATTTCAAGCGATCCCACTGAAATATTTATGACTGATGCTGATGACGAAATGCTGACATTTGAGACTTATTTATTGACTTAAACCTCGCATTTCTCACCAAAAAATCCCAAATCTCACGTCGCACAGAAACCATCCTCACAGTCTCTCCTCCAATCTTCTCATTAAAATATCAGTAATAATGAACAATGCTCTTTGGCAAATTTTTAGGAAGCTGACACTGGCTACGGTATATTCTTCAAGGATATAGGGAGTCACCTGGAAGTGCACAAGAGTGAGGAGCTTAACTGAGGAAAAACCATACGCCTTCATCTATATCCACGGAAAAAGAGGATGCCCGGTGACTTAAATACTTAAAGAACTCGGCTGGATATCGAGGGCTGTCTTGATCAAGGCGAATGATTTTTCCCTCACTGAATTTACGCCATGATTTTTTTATGACAGTTTCTTTTGCCAAGTTGAAGTGCATCTATTGAAATAGATCTTCCCATTGAGGAGATAAAAATGGGATTCCTTGCCCCCCAGGGCATTTGAGTTAGAGCAGATGGCTAAGACTGCAAAGGTTAATTTCATAATGGTCAAGGTGGTTCCACCGAGGAAGGATATTAATGTCGTTATAGCACTGTGTAACTTAAATTTGTACTTATATTACGCTTTTCTGTGACATACGTAGCCCATAACTACACTGTGTTGAACACAGATTCATTATTACACTAGAATTCACTGACGTAGCTCACGAGGAATTGACAACTGTTGAAAAGAAGAAAAATAACCTATTAATATCACAGTTAAGTGCATAGTTAACATTTAATTTATGCATATGAATATAAATTAAATAATAATGAACTTAAATTATAGCTAGTTACTGAAATTGAATCTGTTAACTGCAGATGAAGAGTTACCGCTCCGCTCACAAGCACTATCCTTGGGTGTTTTGCAACCCCCTCTCTCCTCCCACCCATCCTTACCTCTCCTCTCCACCCCAAACCCCCACTCTAGATGGAATTTATGCTTCATGATCGTGCCCTGGAACTTTGCACCTGAAGATGACGCCGCTGCGCCGAAACTAGTTGTGCCTTAAAAATAAAAATTGGTGGAATCCAAAAAGGTTTCTTTTTCACTGTTAATAATAATCAACTTCCACAAAATTGAGCCTTGAAAACATTGAGATTAGGTATGATTTTGATACGTGGATATCAGAAATAGAGAGAGAGAGAGAGGGAATTTGAACTTCATCGGAAATGACAAAGATAGGAACGGTAGGAAAGCCAGGCGATAAGTAGAGACTCTTGATTTTCTGAAAGAATTCCTGATACGCCACAGAAAGTTATCGATTGAAAACGTAAAGCAATAAGATTATATCATGAAAGTTACACAAGCAAAATATTCAAGGGAAAGAAGGGAGATGAGGAAATCTCAATGCCAGTAAAGTCTGCCGAATGTGCTGCAATAATTCTCAGATTGTGGGCCGTGGACTTTGTTTTTGTTGCAATAAAAATTTTTGGTTAACATCAGTATTTGATGGTCACAATTTTACTACGCAGCTATATTATACTCAACATATAAGGATAACACTTCAGTAAATATGGATCGCAGAAATGCGATCGTAGCTGACGTGAAATGCAAGTCTCTCTAAATTTTCCACCAGTGGTATACCCCTAAATTTATCTTTGAAGTTGTGGACTCGACCGTAAGACGAGCACGGGAAAGACACGAGTGGAAACGGATTGCGATGCCTGTGTTAGTGCAATACGGGGTCGGAGCACATTCAGAACCCTGGGAGATTCCCGGCAGATTCCATCACGAATGTCGCTTTGATGACATCTCACCGAATCTTGGTATGCGTAACCTCGTTCCGGAGCAGAGCTCATGAGTCGGAGCAGCTCATCAGTGGCACTCCAATCTCACCAGCTCCGACCCTTCACCTCAAGTATGTGCACTCGCGAATGACGTTCCAATGATTGCAGACGCGTGTAATTCCTACTGACAGACAAACTCACGTCCTGTTTCTCGAGGTTTCCAAAACTGCTCACTGATGAGCGAAGAGACAAGTCGAGGGGCTTCACTTCCTTAAGGATTACCTCAATTTCCAAACATTAATAACCGCACCAATCTTCCGAGCAAAAACTAAAGAGCCATACAAGTGTTTTGAAAATCATACTGAGATGAAATACCACATTGTGCCCAATACAGGATAAATTTCGAAGAAAATAGTTCACTGAAATAAAATCCATTAAAAAATAAACACGCCAGAGAGAAAATTGACATATTTGTGAACTACAAATTACTGTTGCGATGATATTGCTTAAATAGTTTCGTTTTTACACATTTACTTATCATTTAAAACTTCATTTTCCATGAACAGAGGAGAAGCGTCAATAAAAATTACAAGAATAATTACAGCGTGCTTTATAATACATGGAGATTTAAACTGAACTTCAGGAATATTTCTGGCGAAGAGTGAGCCATTCTCTGCATCAGAAGTTTCAGTTGAATTCGAAGAGGAAACCTGATTCTGACTCACATGAGCAAACATCTGAGAATAATTTCTTACAATTAGATTTCGTAAAAAAAACTATCAGTGTGTAGCTTGCAAGTTTTCTCAACTATATTTGAAAATTAATCATATTGTCACCGCAGTAGGTTCTTGGGTATCACAAAAAATCTTCCTTTTTGAAGGTGTTTCAAACACACCGCGCTAAAAAAATGAGTCAAGTTAAAGGCTTACTTAGACATATTCATTTAATTACTTACACACAAAACATTTCTGACACATAAAACTATATTATTGCGCCACTAATAATGCACTATTTAATTCGTTTGTCCCACATTTGGTGAAATTAAAACTTGTAATTCGAATATGGTCTTTATTATGACAAGGGAACTATCTCACTCACACTACATTATGGTAAATTTTGAACTTAAATACGGTTCATCATTCACTCATGCATTTAAATACATCAAGCAACTTGGCACTGACGCCTGAATACGGAATATGACAAGATAAACTCTCTCAATACATAGTATGCTTCAAGTAAAAGCTACAAGTGGACTAGATCACTCAACAACTAATTTAATTAACTTGCGTTAACATGCGTTGAAAATGAAGATAACCAGCGCCAACTCTAGTAACTCAAACGAGATTAAAAATATGACTACGGTTAGCGCTAACCTGCATTTACACGGCGAATTTTTACTAGGGTTAGCGTTAACCTGGTTAGAAAACTAGTAATGAAAACAGGGCATCAGAGTCAAGTCCTCCCGTGCCTCACAGCAATAGCGCGCGGAAACTAACTGGAGGAAGGGGGAAATCTCGGGACAATAATCTTTAATGGCACAGAATGAGAACGAAGGAGAAGTGAAATAAAGAAAGTGAAAAGAAGTTCATGTCGCGGAGGACAACGGAAAAATTTTTCACTGTTCTAAGGTCTCAAGAATATTAAGATGAGTAAAATGGGAAGGTAGTCTCAGGTAAGAATACAGAGTAGAAATCAAGGTTGAGCCGGGAGAAAGTGTGAGGCGTAGTGGCCTTGAAGAAGGAAATGGAAACATCTCGTTTTGCTTCCTTTTTTTAATGGCCCTACCAAGAAATGAGGAGTCAGAACAGCAATACGATCTAATCAACATGTTGGCGTTAATTATTGCAGTGGAAATTAAGCGGGTGCAAACCGAAGTAACAACATTGCCTGACCTCAAAAATTCCCTATTTTACTTTTTTCTTCTCCTCTTTCATGTTCCTGGAAAAGAATATGAAACTTTGGGGCAGTGGAAAATGACTGCAGTACAAAACGTGCCTCTTATGTAGGTTTTCTGGAAATAACAACACCAGTTTGATCACTATCCGCTTATCCTAACAGGAGAAGAGTTGCTACAACGCTCGTGGAGGGCAATAAAATCTAATTAATTTTTCGATAGGAATTAAGGAAATACTTAAACAATAGTTCAAAGTATTACTTAAGCTAAAAATGTAACGCGGAAGATCCCATCCAAAAAGTTAAATTTTAATCAATTTATGATTAAAATGATGTTAAAATTTATACTCCATATTGTTTTTACAGCATTCAGAAATTAATTAATTGTCTTTACACCGTATTTTATGAAATTTTCGCCTTGAAAATCCAACGAGGCCTCGCCATAGGCTTTTTTTATGCTTGTCCTCAACTTGGTCACGAAAAAACGATGCAAATTAGATAATAACCATTTTAAAGAACGATTCATAGAACAACCTTTCAGATCGACGTAAATTTAAGACGTGCTGAGATGATCATATTTTTGCAGCGCTTTATACGTTGTCTTCATTATGCGATAATATGGAGAATCCTCAATATGGAGAAGAGATTTAAGAGAACTGCGTAACAGAATGCGACCAAAAAACCACATTGATTTTTGTAGTTGTAATCAATAGATATAGAAGTTGTTAATGTATGTTAAAGTTTCGTCCAAAAATCACTTTTATAATATGTCAAAAAATTACTTGAAATTTTAACTTATCATATATCACACAATTAAATATCGTTAAAAAAGAAAGTTAAAGATTTTAGTAAACATAAAGTAAACACAGAGAAAGGGGTTAATGTCTGAGGTTCCCTCAAAAAAACAAAGACCAGCCGTAATGTTGACAGTATTTAGACGCGGTGTTTTTGAACGACGGATTAGTAAGTGCCCTTTCAAATAGGATCTGTTTCGGATAGGATCGTAATATGCCCTTGGGCTCTTTGGCTCTTAAATACATTTATTCCATATGGTACATTCCTTTTGTGGCTACAATGATTAAAATAGGCTTGACCTCGGAATAACATTACCACGTCGTTAACAGTGGTAAACTATTACATATAGTAGAACTTTGAAAATGGATAACTATGTTATTAAAAAAAAAGTAGTCTCATCTTCCATTATCAATCATTACTGGCATTTCATTGACTCAATCATTACTAGCAGTTCATTTTTGTTAGCGGATGAGAAAAATTTGATAAGAGTATTTTATGCTTTCACATTATGTGCTTCCAGTCGGCAGGAATCTCGTGCGGTCCATTTTTATACTACAAGTTGCCCAAAAGATTTTAATAATTGCAGTCCAAAAATATGATCAAAGCCAGTAAACTAAACATCTCACAGATAGTAAAGTTCCAAATTCTTTTATATGTCATCGTACTCTACCAAGACTGATTACAGCACTTGTTTCATTCAAAATCCGAAAGAGCTACAACTTCACTTCCAAAAGATACAAATAAAATATTCGGGGAGTAAATGTATCCTCGAAATTTTCCTCATTACTTTCCACCCCTACGGGTATTCCAGAGAGCAGATAAGCCTGTAGCTTCAAATTAGCTACACTTAAACTAGAAGGTATCAAAATATCTGGTAATTTCTTCATCGTCACAGCTATATGCTTGAGTGTCCGATTCTTCCTCTTATTCGGAGTCAGAACATAAAAGAACCCCACATTAAATTTCATATTCGGTACCAAATACCTTAGTTTTTTAAAGGTATCTGCTAGACCTAATAGGTTATAATTAGTACTCCCACAAAAATCCTTAAATTACTGGAAGATATTCTCAAACCATATCTGTTCCGGAAGAGACTTCCATAAGAATGTAAGCCACGCCAGTTTTTGGAATATAACGGAAATTGATGACACTCGCTTTAAAATCTGAAAGGCTCACTTAAAACCAACTACATCATTAAGCAGCCTCAGTATTCGGATATGCAGGCAAAATAATTCATTTTCCCATCACACAGAGGAGTTAAGTTAACACGGATGAGGGAAATACGTAATTAAGGTAATATTTGATGAAATTGAGCCAAATACCGCGAGATGACAATGGAAAACATTTCATTAAAGGAAGCAGCTTCACTGGTTGATGAATCGTAAGAAGAGAAAGATGTCCAATATTCATTATTTAAAAAAACTCAACAAATCTGATTTATTGAGAATGTAACTTAACAAAACAACCTGCATTTTTATTCAAGTGAAAGACTTTGGTTTCCTGGTCAAAACCAGAAAAACGTAAAAGAGAGAAATGGATTCTTCACACTACAGACGCAAATTTGACAACAAAAAAAAAGTTGAAGGATACGGCGCTCTGTTGTTAGCCCAATCCGATGTTGCTTGGAAATGCAAAATATTCGTTATAATTAAAAACAGTCTTCAGAATATTGGAGCCATATAAATTTGTGCATTGACCTGGAAAGCTAAATTACCCTAGCCTAATTTGAAGATTGTTAAATCTCCCTCTCGAAAAATTTACTCTTTCTTCACCATTTAACCAAGGAGTTTTGGACGGAAAGCATTATTCTCATTTGAGCCATTGAATTTCGACTATTTCCTCACGGGCCATTGAAAGCTAAAAGCAATAGGCTCATTTAATAATACTAAGTGACGTTAAAATGAATGGTTGGCGCCATAAGAGTTATGGCATAGTTACGCCATGGCAAGTTAAAAAGCAATTATGGGATGGTATTATTCATTTTCTTTGCTCCAAAGGAACTTGCGTTGCTCTGGAAACTGGGTCATGGCTTTGAATTTTCTTTCGTTTGATGGGTCCGCCTTAAAAAATTGTAAGACATACCGAGTTCCGACGAAATGAGGAGACATTAATTCTTCTCCTTTTAAGTCGTTGCGGAGGAGCTTCGATTCAGAAACGCCCAAAGCCTGAAGAGGATGATTAAATTCCCGTTAATGCTAGAATGGAAGACCAGATTTAGCCTAGAATAAAACTTACATAATACAGAGGGAAATAGGCAGAGCGGTAATTTATCAGAGAAATATTTTCACATGACTGACCAAGAATCTCATCTGCAACATTTAAAATAGCGAAACATTGCAAATTTGAGTGATTTTTCATTCAAATACGCCTTACTTTTCATGTAGGTTAAGTGTGCCAATCTGTAATACAAAAATATATATCATTTTCTGGAAAAAAATTAATAAAATAAAATAAAAAATAAATAAATAAAATGTATATATACAATACATTTTATTATAAAAAAGAGAACTGACATAAAAAGAATAATAGCAAAAAAAGATAAAATATTTAAAACAAAAAAATTATATACATGGAGAAAAAAATATATTATACTCCATACAAAAATGAACAAAAAAAATAAAATAATTGGAAAAAAAATAATAAAAAATATATATATACATAAATGCTTTGTGGTTAAAATTGTATCTATGCCCCCTATGCTTTATCTATGCTTGTTATGTATCTATGCTTTTGTAAATCCCCCCTTAGGTTCGTTTTGTTTATTCTATATACCAAAAATAATGTGTACTTTCAAATTTCACACAAACCACACATCAAACTCATGCATCATGCAAACATCAAATAAAAATCCCCCGCCATGCACCTATTTGTCACCAAACCGGTTGTGGTGAGTTCCTCTCACCGGGAGGGTAAAGCTGTCGCGCCTCCGGCGCTACCATTCCGCTTGGGACATCTGTCGGCACTCAGACCTGATCTGAAGGTGTGGCCAGCATAGGCCACGAAACGTAATTTGAATAAAACTTGACGCAGCTAACCCGAAAACAATGGAGAGAACTGCAATCCAACGCTGCGAAAGCCTCAAACGGAAACTTGACGCGGGTTATCCAAAAAAAAACCATCACAGCTTGCCAAGAAATATCTAGTTAAATAAACGTTTACTGTATTATTTTTAGCTATAATACTTTACTACTTTTTAGGCAGAATATCCTACATTGTAAATGGCATTTTTAGTTATGTAAAAAATGGGCCATTTTCGTTAAATCTCTCGCTCTACCTTGGAAACATCATTAAAAAATGGACAAAATTTAGCACAAAAAAGTGTGCCATTGATTTAATCGATTTCGACCCGACTCCCCATCCCCTTGGAAATCCCATGATGACTCTTGTCTCGAAAAGTGAGCGTCAAGTGTTTCCGGTTAAAACTCCCCCTCTGGCGAGATAACTGACATGGGAAAGACCATGGGGACTGCCGCCTCGTCAATCAGACAAGATGTCTTAAAGAGGGATATAGCGGAGACAACACGGGAAAAATGAACGGCAAGGTTCTATAAATTCGACAAGTGGAAAGAGCGGCGAGTCTGTCACACTCCATTTCCCATACAACAGTACGAAAGCCGTTAAACAACGATGGAATTTGAAGATATGGAGATACGGGTAATAGAAAGCTGGCTTAAGAACAGAAAGATTAGAGCTCTCCCGCACTTTTTTATAAGATTAGACGATTTCAATGTTGCAACATCATCATCAGATCATGACTTTGAACTTCTGTGATATTATTGTGACGTCAAAACCGGTTAACCTTATTTAAAATCTGTGGGCAAAATAATGATTTATACTTTTCAAATATGTAACGATTCAATTAAGTTACTTCTCGATTACGTCGACGGAAATTCAATTCGTAACCTTATCGCATGCCTAATGAGGATGTTGAGACAGGGGGTGATTCTTTTTCTAGATTGGTTGATTTCCGCTTATTTTATCCGTTAATACAATACGCCATTACTATCTCAATGATCTATGTCCATTGCATAATAAAAGTTATTCCACCATTTCTTCGCATAATTATTCGGTTTGGAACGTTTTGTTAATAGAAAAATCGCCGTAAATATCGAGACCGCCTTTAATTTTGAACTGATACATATGCAATGATCGTGGAAAAGAACAAAGTATTATTCTCAGTGTGGATACCCAATGAAACGCCTTCACAGATGGAAGTACGTGACCTCAAACCTCCACGTGGATTCACACGTGAATGTGTGTACCTCCAAAAATTTGTCGAGTAACCACATTAAATTGCTCGAATGCATAAACAAACCTCAGAAAAAAGCCCACGTTATTAATTCGGCACATGTGTTCATGAAATTTACTATTGTACCCGCGTGGGTTCATGCATCACGGAAACACGCCTTATAAGGTCGCTAGTAAGTAGCATTTCTAATTGTAAGTGTTAACCTCCATAATAGAAGAATCCAACAGGGGGAGTAAATTATCGAGAACATATATACTACTGTGGGTGCAGTAAACATAAAATCTTCAAATAGAGTAAAATATCTTGGAATTACCTTAACTTCAGAATTCAGATACATCGTGGGGAACTCATATACAAAACATACGCGGTGCACATCATTAAATAAACTAGGTTTTGTTAAGCGTATAATAGGACGGTCCTCGGATGAAAAAGTATAAGAGAGATGCTAACTTTACTCTGGTTAGACCACACCTCAAAAAACCCGCGAGCATTTGGGACCCTTGCCATAAAGAATAAACCAAAAAAATCAATTAACTACAAAGAAAAGCAGCACGTTAAAAACTTCTACGAACGAACATAAAGTGTTTTACAACTGTTAGAGGGATTTAGATGGGAGCCCCTAGAGACTCGGAGACTACACGCTAGGCTTAGGCTGCTTGAGCAATTCAGAACTGGTGTGTTTCAGAACAACACAGGGAATATTATCTTGACGCCTCACTACATCTCTAGGTCTGACAGAAGCGATAAAACAAGGTCCGAACAGATAGGTACAAAAACTCGTTCTTTCCACGCACAATAAGCGACCACAATAAAAAATGATCTCCTCTTAATACACTCCCATAGTACATGTCACCATTTCACCTTTATAAAATTTACATCTTTACACGGCTGGTAACCTACCACCCCCTGCCACACGCCCATGCGGCGGCTCGCGAGGTATTATGTAGATGTAGATATTGCATATATTTTTCCTATAAATAGCATTTCAATCTGAGATGAAATCGTATCATGCCTGGCGAAACCCTCATCTTAAAACAGCGAGTTTGAATAAAAATGTATAAAATACACGTTTATTTATTGGAGGACTTATTGGAAGTGTCACAAACTTCTGTGATGCGGTAAAATGACAACAAGCGGAAGTAACACAGATTACTTTATTACAATGCCGACCTTTCACCATGTAAGACCTTCTAAGTTTGAATGAAGCTTTTTGTTGTCATTATAATAAGCTGTACATAGAATTTGAATACTCAGGATAAGCTTAAACCTCTTGTAGAGTATGAAATTGAGAGATTGAGAGACAAGACAGTTTCACCAGCCATGGCAGCTGCAAGATTTTTTCGTGTTTTTAATCTGTAAACTAATGCAAGTATTTATGGCAGAGCACTTAAAAGGGGCGTAACGCCGTTTAAACAAACTGATCAACAAACTCTCTCAGATACCTCATATTGGAACCAATTGGTCGCTTCCAACTTGGGTCTGCATTATTGCTTTGTCTTCAAAGGGAAAAAATACACTTATAAAATGAAGTCGTGGCAAAAATATTTCGGGTTTATAAATTGAAGAGCCAAACTCAGCTGATCAGAGACTTCTAAAATTTCTTCTTGGATCTCGGTCAGTGTCAGACAGAAACAATAACAATATATAAGCAAAAACTTCCTCTTTCGTGAAATGATGGTCATACGATTTCTTTCCTACGTTAATTCTTTGTATTTCTATCTCTTGCTTTTTCCTCAGTGAATTTTTTCTATGTGGTTCTTAGGCAAAAGGTTCCTTACACTTTATTGCCAACTCATTCGTTTTGCTTCTGCCTTTGGGCCAACTCCACCATTCGGGAAATATAGTGCATCCCTACAAGGTAACTTGGAACATCACAGTGAGGACCAACCTACCAGAGAGTAGCGGTATGGATGTTGTCCTTTAGTGAAAGTCCGAAAAACGAAACACATTTGCACATCCTGCCATGTTGGTGTTTGTGATAAACACCATACAATGGTTTACACGAAGTGCGAAGTGTTAGGACAAGACATGACCTGGGAAGTCTTCCAGAATACTATTTCCTTTATTATCTCATCTCATTAGCTATCTTTTTATATGTAAAAGTTATTATTTCGAGCGGTATTTCTAAGAAAACGTGAATATGTGCATGGGTCAGATTTTGGCGGTGAATGAATTATTAGTGAACCCTTACATCATACATAAGCCAATACTGCAGTAAAACTTTAATGTTGTGTTTTATAAATAATATAAGCCATTAAAGTTGTTTTTTTTCGCATCGATATCCGGCGCGGCAAAACGCGCGCTGATTGGCTATCGAGTTCTCAAGTTAGCTACCTTACTTGTCTGGCTCGTGTTCACGATTATGCCACGATAGGAGGTGACAACCAGACAATACCTATTTGAAATCTAAAGGAATTGTATCGTCTTCGGACCAATTTTCGTCAAAATGAATGCATGATAATTTAAGGAGTCATCCAGCACCTGCTCGTGGTGGATACATTGATGGTGAGAGATTTTATGAAGCGAAACGCGCTCTTCGTGAGCTCCGAGCAGCGAGGTGTAAAAATGTCCCGGTGCGAATGTCTCCTTACAACTACTCATATTTATTTTACACACAACATGCAAATGAAATGAAATTCGCATTCAATTGTATTTTATCACAGTCTACAAGTGAAATTTCATTCACTGGTAGCTTAGGTGACGAGACAGCTTCCCTCTCTTCCTCAGTCACGATGTCATTGTCCATAGGGACGGTCTGACCCATGGCCAACTCCTGTGAATTGGCAGAGCCCTGCAGAATTTCAAAAATTTTTCCCTCCCTCGCCACGGGTCGGTCACAAGAGGCAGGACTATTCTTAGATAGGTATTTAAATATGTGGGGAGTAACTTTTTTTATTCTTTAAGGCCCTGTCATCACTTTTCAAAGTGTGTGATTTTCAGCACCCTCTTCTTACTACATTGAGTCGAAGGAAATGAATGCAGTATATCTATATTTCAATATTAATCATGCACTACGTTTACCAATCGAACTCGTAACTATATGAACTCCGACCGATCTAAACATTCGGAGCCGGCCTACTCGCTAGGAGTTCATCAATGCGAAGTATATTGAAATATTGATTTGAATCGGTTCATATCGATTTGAAATATAAGACTGGCAGATAAATCGGGCCGAGTTATCCCGCTTCTCATAACTATCCCACTAGCCCGTTGCATTTACCATACCGAGCTGAACCAGCTAAATCGATCTGAGTTTGATTGGTAAACGTTATGATAGACGCTACTAATGTGGTCATGTGAGCCCTGGAATTGCAATGTATAAATGAAATTAAATGAAATGAAAAATGAAATCTATTATTCCGGGACAAGTGTGTCCCTTAGGAACATACATGATTATACATATCTTAGAGTCAACAAGTAGTACATACAATAGGAAGATTTACATGATACATCAATATCACAGAATCCGACATTATATTTAACAAAATATTTAACAAGAAGGCAAATGTATGAATACACATAAAAAACATCTGATTTTGTACAGTGTAGCACAATATTTAATTCATTTACAATATTTAGTTCACTTGTAGTAATATTTCATGGTATTTCTTTTTGAATTGACTTGCATTTTCAGATTTTTTACGTCGTTTGACAATTGATACCATTCTTCGCAAGAGGTGACATAGGAAGACCTAGCGTAGACAGATGTTCGATAGTGCGGTATATAAAGTTCTTCCATGCGGCGTGTTGGACGTTTATTTGTTCTAGCCCTGTATTGTACATTTCGGTATAAGTATGTGGGAAGTTCTGTCGTTATTAGCTTGTACATGAATGCTGCCTTATAAAGTAAGCGCCTATTTTGTATTTTTAGCCATCTTAGTTTTTCAAAATATGGTGTCACATGTTCATAATATGTGATGTCAAAGATATACCTCACGCATGAGTTCTGAATCCTCTAGAGTTTTAGATTTAGTTCGTTTGTAAGGTCAGAATATACCACACAGCAATAGTCTATGTGTGGGTAAACAAGAGTATCAACTAATTTTTGGCGAAGGGGGATAGGGATAAGGTGTCTAAATTGTTTTAACTGATATAGAGTCTTAAACACCCAATGCGAAATGGATTTTATGTGTTCATTCCATGATAAGGTTTTAATTAGTGTAACTCCTAAGTTAGTTACACTATCAGAATAATCAATTACTATCAGAATAATCAATTACCATATACCAATTGTATAACAACCCGGCTCGCATTTCCACGCCCTTTTTACAAGTTGAATGCTCACATTGAATAGCGATTCCAATCATGGGGAAAACACCTATGAAATAATACAGCCTTACCAGCAATACATAATAAATCGCAATACGCAAGAAAAGGAGCGTAGGTTTGGTTGTTTTCTCTCGAGTGGTACATAATTTTCCATTTACTTACACTGAATGGTCGGCAGAGCATCATAAATGGGTTGTTGCAGCTAAAGGCATCATCTAAATGTCTCTTCAAGCTGCTATGAGCCACTTCTTCTGTAGAGTAGGATTATCCGGGACGATGATGAACACTTTATTTGGCGTAAGATCTTGTCCTTTCTCGGCGAATAATATGAATAAAAAATTCTCGGGCTTCTAGCCGAGTAAGAGTTTTTGTTGCTAACGTTTCGACGGATAACACTTCCATCGTCCTCAGAGCAGTAATGAGATGCAGGCCTTCCTTCCTGCGTATATATAGCCGCTTAATCTGGGGGGCATTGTTGTCTCCTTCTTTCCGTTATTTTTTGAATTAACGGTCTCCATTCCCTACTTAGTAAGTACCCAGAGTCGCGATTTAAGGTGTTCTTCTCCAGCCTGATCTCAATGGCCTCTTTAAGGAGACGATCCCAATACATATGTGTCTTAGAGACCACTTGAGCTTCATCAAAGGAGATGATATGATCTTCTGACAAGCTATGCTCAGCCAGGGCAGATTTCTCTGGGTGGAAAAGTCTAATGCACCTCCTGTGCTCTTTTATTCGGGTCTCTATCGTGCGTCCGGTCTCTCCAATATATACTTTCCCGCATTGACATGGGATACGGTAAACTCCAGGTGTTCTGAGTCCCAATTCGTCCTTCACATGCACTAAATCCCCACGCAGTTTTTTCGGTGGTTTGTGGATGGTTAGTATATTCCGTTTGGCGAGAATCCTAGAGATTTTCCCGGCGACGGTGGAAACATAAGGAAGACAAGCTCTTGCAACGGGTTTCTTCTCCCTTGGAGACACATCAGGATCGAGAAAACTTTCAACGCGGCTCTCCTTGCGCTCGGCCCTAGCTCTATTCAGGGCCAGCGAAATCTCTCTCTCCGTATACCCATTTCTGCGGAATGTTTCCCGTAGGTGTTCTATTTCTTGTGTGAGGCTTTCCTTGTCTGCTATAATGTTTGCACGGTGCAGGAGGGTAGAGATAACAGCTCTTTTTTGAGATGGATGGTGGTGACTTAGGCCATTAAGGTACAGGTCTGTGTGCGTTGGCTTCCGATAAACTCGGTGACCTAACGTACCGTCCTCCTTTCGTTGGATTAAAATATCAAGGAAGGGTAAACTGTTGTTTTTCTCTATCTCCATCGTGAATTGAATGTTTGGATGTTGTTCATTCATGTGTTTAAGGAAGTTCTGTAGAGCCTTGGGTCCATGTGACCAGACAATAAAGGTATCATCTACGTAGCGGAAATAGCGCTTCGGTTTAAGTGTGGCTGATGCAAGGGCTTTTTCCTCGAAGGCTTCCATGTAGAAATTTGCGATGGCAGGAGAGAGTGGTGATCCCATTGGTACTCCATCTACTTGTTCGTAAAATTTCCGATAGTAGAGGAAATATGTTGATGTTAGTACATGATGAAATAGGCTCACTGTCTTGTTGTCAAAACGAGCTTCAAGGAGTTCAAGCGTTTCCTTCAATGGAACGCGAGTGAATAGGGACACTACATCGAAGCTGACCATGATGTCCGTTTGAGCCAGGTGGAAATCTTGTAGGTTCATCACGAACTGTGCCGAATTTTTTATGTGACGCTCACATGTTCCCACGTAGGGATTTAATAATCCGGTGAGATATTTGGCCAGGTAATAAGTGGGAGAGCCAATGGCACTCACAATGGGTCTTAAGGGTATTTCTTACTTATGCACTTTCGGCAGCCCGTATAGCCTTGGTGGTACCGGAGCTTGTGGCACAAGGTTCCTTCTGGTTTCTACCGGGAAGTCTGCATTCTTAATGAGTCCAATAGTCTTTCTTACTATGGAGTCATTGGGGTCACGGTTTAGAGGACGATATGCCGCATCCTGAAGGACATGTCGAAGCTTTTCTTCGTAATCGTTGACCTTCATAACCACTGTCGCGTTTCCCTTATCTGCTGGAAGGATGACGTAGTCAGCATTTTTCCGTAGTTGAGCCAAGGCCAATCTCTCATCTCTGCTAAAATTTGGTTTTGGGATAGCAGCTTTTTTAAGTACCATCGAAATTTCTCCTCGTATCTCCTCCGCGGTGTCAGACGGAAGTTTCCGAACGGCTTGCTCTATACCTCCCATGAAATCTGTGTACGGAATAGATCTTGGGGCAGGAGCGAAGTTAAGATGAAATTGCAAGGAAGTTGATGCCGTTACACCTACACCTCGCGACCATTCTCTCTCCCTTGGACTGGGATTACATCGATGTCACCACCACTGCCCAAGCTGACATCCAATTTCGCCAAGATACTGAAAGGCTGAAAAATAAATTTCTTCGGCTTTCACCAAAAAAGGCGTCCACTCCAAAATCGGACATAAACTGCATTGTGATTAATCTAACGGATGATGCCCTTGATGGATCTACGTTAATGGTCCTTTCTAAAGGGCTTAACTTCGCTCCTTCCCCAAGATCTATTCCGTAAAATATCACAGTGTGTCAACGTAAACAAACCCAATAGTGACGACGATGACGTCACAGCAGAGCCAATGTGGCCGCGGTCCGTTTGAGCGCAAGGCCTAAATTACGATTATTGATCGCTCATTATTAAAAATGTAGGATATGTATAATTCTCAAATATTTTATTTAGGGTTTTAATGCACTAAAGTAGCATTTTGCGTTGTTTTCAAAAAGTGTGCAAATACTCGATTGAGCACATTTTATGCTATTTTAGAACCGTCGCGACGGTTCACAAGATGGTAATAGAGGAGCTGATGAATTCAAATGCTGGGAGAAGGGTCAAAAGACATCCTAGGAGGTTATCAGAGGCTCTGAAAAATGGCATTAGCAAGATAACACTTACAATATAACAAGATATGCTATTTTTAATGAATTAACGCAGTTTTTTTAGGGCGCTTAAATTAATCCCAAATTATCCTGAACACAATGAGCTCGGAATATTTGTTATCAGGGAT
The DNA here is from genome assembly GCA_963169105.1 of Ceriagrion tenellum. Classification (NCBI taxonomy): domain Eukaryota; kingdom Metazoa; phylum Arthropoda; class Insecta; order Odonata; family Coenagrionidae; genus Ceriagrion; species Ceriagrion tenellum. Next base: position 144,259,085 of record OY720640.1, on the reverse strand, counting down.
AAAAAATGCTTTAATATATAGCAATTCTAATCAATATTAAAATAGAGCTGTAGCTATCTCTAGGAGTTAGAAACTTCTTTATTGCCTTACCATGATGCAAGGGCACCATGGAGAATTCCACTGTCATTGACAGATCTCTATCTTTGACCAATCGACTTTGAAAGTCTATAGTTTTGTTCTAGGATGCACAATGTCGTTGACATATGAAATAAATCTGACAAATATTTTGCTTGAGAAGTAAGCGGCAGACGCTGGATTCCATCTTGCAATAGTCAAGAGGTGAACCACACAAAGTGTATCCCTTGATTCCCGATTGGGTGGACATATTTCCAGAATGTGATGCGTCTACCAATTTTATTCCCTGCATTGCTTTTGCTCACGTTTCCTTTAGTCCTTACGTGTCAGGGACACTTTCGAATGATCTCACATTTAATCACTATTTCTACAACTAAAATGTTCATACTAAATAGCGATTCAAATTATTGAAAGAAAAAACCTATGAAATAATACAGTCTTACCAGCAATACATAATAAATTAAAAATACGCAAGAAAAAGTGCAAAGGCTAGGTTGTTTTCTGTCGAGTGGTACACACCCCATTTCCGGTAAAATTTATTAGGCTTTCAACATCTAATATATAGTTATATTATATATAAATATCTACATTATAATAATTAACTATTAATTCCTTTCAAAATTTACTTCAATAGTTAGATAATTATGACGTAATAGATTATATTATATATTTATAGATATTAAATTCTATTATTTAGTATATAGTTATATCATGTATAAATATCTAAATTATAATGTTATGTATTAAATCCTTTCAAAATTTACTTCAATTGATAGAAAATATGTCCCTTGATTCCCGATAGGGTGGACAAATTTCCAAAATGTGATACGTCTACCAATTTTATTCCCTCCATTGCTTTTTCCTACGTTTCCTTTAGCCCTTACATGGCTGGGACACTTTCAAATGATCTCAGCTGATCGGAATAGCTCAAAATGACGACGAAACCGTATCAATAAGAAAAAAGTGACATGCGTGGTAGCGCAACGACATTACCTCGATACGTCACGCTTTAAGACCACGATAGGAAGTCAATGCTTAATTGTTTTCCACGTGGTGATTTCCACGACTTTGTTGCGCAACGTGACGCACTAACCCTTGATTAATGGCTCATTTAACAGTTTAATACCCCGCCTCGCCGAACCTATTATCGGCGGCAACCGCCGTAATATCACGGCTGCAGTGCCTGAGATAGAGAATTCCAACGCATTAGCGTTCGCTAATTACCATGAAGTTCATGGGATTACTTGCCCTGCAGCGTACGTTGGGTGCGGTGTAGAGGCTTGGGATGAGCGAATGGTTGATCACTAAAATGTTTCGAACAGTTCAATTGAGATAATGTATCATCTCGCATCTCGTGCGTGTTAATCATGTTTATTAGCTACTTTATAATTCGGTTAGGATATAGGTAGCCTGCTCATTCTTTCATCACCGCTATATTGTTAAATTCACCATTTTCATCAATTTTTCCATCAATTATTGGTACTATTTTTTATAATATCAATAGTTGAAATATTTTGGCTTCGAAAACATTTTTTTGAAAATAAGAAGGAAATGTTGGCGTCAAATCATGACCGATACGCAACAGATGACCTACTTTTGTCATGAAAACCTGATTACAGCAGTGAATGCAATTCCTTTAGCTTACAATATCTATTTTTAAAGCGTTTAGATTCCCTTCAAAACTTTTGCAAGTAGGAAGGGAAAACCTATGACCTAAATTTGAGTGAAAAAAATTTCCAACGCAATCGAGTGATGATTTGGCTTGGAAGACGTTTTTGGTCGCGGATTGGGAAAATGTGATTCGATTTCGAAGGGCCACCCTTAATTTCTAATGCTTGTCTCAGAACTATGCTTATTTTTTCTTTTTGCATTATACTGTATCTAACTGATTTTTTAAATTTTGATTTTCACCCAGTGATTAGTGGCCTCAATACAATTAATTTCATCCAACATTCAGGGCCTTTAACCATTTCTGTCTTCATGTTGTGTCATCCATTTTGTTCTTGGATACTCCGACTCCCAGTCTGTAGACATATATTCATGTTTCACGTTAAGTCATTTTATGCCATTTACTTAACACCTCAACACCATTCATAAATTACACAAGTAAGAAAATATGGCACTCTATTCCCCCCGTCCCAATCTTGCCTACTTAATTTCTCATAAATATTCGGACACACGCTAAAACCGCCACGATTCAACGAGCGAATATTTGCGCTATTTTTGGCTATCCATAACAGAAGGCACTGATTTCAAGGAAGTTAAGGAGTTTTCTTTAAGTCTAACGGCGACGGTAATATCGTCTATTTTTATTACATGTCGTTAGCACATATGAAACAATTTGACGGCCCGGAATGCACAGATCTGAGGCGAGCGGAGGGCTTAAATTTAAAATCAGGGAAATTTAACACTTTTTGCAGTAATAAGACTATTCTTCCATAGGTAAGTTAAAAAGTGGTGTAAATACGCATGACTCCAAGATCTTATGCTAGATGACCTTAGATCTCCGAGTCCCCGCTCCTTACGTAAAGCAATATAGAGCAGTTGTTTCCAAAGTGGGCGCTACCGCCCCCTGGAGGGCAGTGCTTTCATCTTAGGGGGCTGCAAGGGGACCCCCCTGGATGCTACGCCCTTACTGAGTGTACGTGTCCGGGGATGAGTAAACTACCTCTCCATTACATTTGAAACAAACAATAGTTCAGTCAAAATTGGTTTGTCTTTATTTATATAAATATCTTGCTATGTTCATGTAGTCCATGATTTTAAAGCTTCTGGTTGGGGGTGCTGGGTAAAGGTTTGTGGAAAAAAGGAGGCGGTGGCTCGAAAAAGCTTGGAAAACACTGATATAGAGGAATCAAAATTTAACCCTTAACCCTTTGAGTGCGGCATGACGTGAAATCACGACATGGTTGTCTTTACGCAGGTGCTGATGACGTGATATCACGTCAGGGGTAAAGGTGAGTGTTCCAGATCTTACATTGGGAACTTTCATTAGGCTCCCTATAGTGAAAGCTGGAATACTCACGGCCACCTATGACGTGATATCACGTCATCAGCACTCAAAGGGTTAATCCTCCTCCTAAAAATCTCTTATTTGAATCATCCCTTAATCAGTGCCCTCAAGAACCGGCAAACACTTATTTTAATCACCTTTTTTCTAGTTTTTAATCTTATATAAACTATTTTGGAGCAGTCATCTTTTTTTGCCATTCTAAATTCTAATTCTTAACTAGAGACCTCAAACATGAAGATTTTGACTTTGAATTAATTAAAGCAGTATTCTGTTTTCCGCCCATCTATTCGGGATTCGGTCGTCAGTACGCCAGCACTCTCTCTCTCTCTCTCCTCTCTGCTCCGAAAGAAAGAAAGGAAACGGATATATAAAAGTAATGAAGTGAAAAAATGGAAAGAAAAAAGTTAGGGATTCCTCCAAATGGCTTAACGAGACGAGATGAGCCCAGGGAAGGCGAGGCGAGATGAGAGGGAAAACTGGGTCGACTCCACCCTCCCCCCCCCCTTCTCCCGCTCCCCTACTCTCCTCTCTCTACACCCCCTTCACACTTTGATTTGCGATGTCTATGAGCGATCGATCCAAGGGAAAAGGGGAGGGAGAATATAAAGAGATAAAGAATGAGAGAGAGATAGAGAATGAATCTAAGAAGGATAAAAAGACGAATAGAGAGGAAAATAGGAAATGTATGTGAATGAGGCTTAAAGAGAAAGCGTTGGGGATGACGTCACATTAAAGGTGGTATTATTGATCTAACTATTTGTGGGTCCACGATTATGACTCAAGTAATACAGTTATCTCATTGCCTCCAGTTTGTTTTATTAGATTGTCATGGTATATTTTATTAATTTCTTTAAACTAGAAAATCCCATAACGATACTTCGGCTTTCCTAGGACGATCCCGCATTTTGCACTAATTTTCTGCTGCAGATTATCAACGTCTGCATTTTTCTGGTCTATTGACTAGTATAATTCGTGTTCATCAGGATATATTATAGACTTTTTCAGAAATTTCACTTTTATTCCAACCCTATGGACATTCCTCCCCTACCGTTCCCTAAGTGTCTATTCAAAATGGTAAAGGTGGTACGGGCAATCATGTCTTACAATTGGATTTAATACTCTCAACCACGATTTTTGTGAGCCATAACCACTAATGCCGCATAGGCCTCATATAAAATTAGAATGAATTATCGTCATTACTTTCCTAAACCTAGAAAATTCCATCACGATACTTAGGCTTTCCTACGATGATCCCGCATTTTTCACTAATTTTCTGCTGCGGATTATCAACGTCTGCATTTTTCTGGTCTATTGACTAGTTCAATTCGTTAATCAGGATATATCATAGAATTTTGCAGAAATTTCACTTTAATTGCAACCCTATGGACATTCCTCTGCTACCGTCCCCTCGGCGTTTATTCAAATTCATATGGGCAAACATGTCTTTCAATTGGATATAAAACTCTCTACCACAATTATTAGTGAGCCAAATTCTCTGCTGCCATATGGGCAAGACATAAAATTAGAATGAATTTATCGGCATTACTTTCTTAAAACTAGAAGGCCTTCCCAAAGGTGATCCCTCATTTCGCACTGAATTCCTGTTGCATATGACCAGCGTATTGCTTTTTCTGGGTTATTGACTAGTTCTATTTGTGTTTATCACGATATGTCATGGACTTTCTCGGTAATTTCACTTTTATTCCACTTCTATGGACATTCTTCTGCTACCACCCCCTCGGCGTAAATTCAAAACAGCAAAAATGATACGAGCAACCATGTCATACAATCGGAAGTAAAAACTCCCTTCCCCTGATTATTTGTGAGCCACAATCACTGATGCCGTCTGGGCTAGATATTAAATTCGAATCAGCATTTTTTGGATTTTGAGCGTAAAACTGAAATATAGCAGTGAATAGTCAGCGACACATCATCCTGAATATTACGCCGCTCTTGGCATGCAAGAGGTGATATTATCCACACATTCCTATCAGCATTTCTGGCTTCCCATCCCGAGATCCTAAGATAGAAACCCGATGAAAGTGGAGATTCTCATTGGAAATCAAAACCCTTTTTTCACTATCGTAAGAAGAACACATCAATGTTTGTACTCTTGACTGTCATATGGGACGTGAACCCCTCAGAGACTTTCGTTAAGAGCAGCCTAATGCTCACGCCGGGTGTCATGCCCTCATTCACCCTTCCATACCTAGCCCTTTGCTCAGTAATGATCTCTCCTGCACTAAATACCGCAAATGACTAGCCAGTAATCGCTTCGCTCGCTTCCCAAATGTAACTCGAATCGCACACAGCACTCACACAGAATGAACATGGAGTCATGAGGAAAAAGTGCTAGCCAAAGAATTTGGGAAAACACGAGAGAAAGAAATACAAGATACCCATTCCTCTGATGTGGTGCATATTGGTGATAACTCACCCCCTGTCAAACACCCTGAGGTTGCTTACGGGGTAAAACATATGTTCAACCGATGGTTGCGGGTTCGAATCCCCCTCGGGCGGAATTACCGCTACTCAGGGAATGGAAGTTTGTGCTTGTATGTTGTTGCTGTTATTCACCCGATATAAATTGGCCAAAAGTGCTGTATTCGAAGGGTTTTGAAGATAAAATAAAATAAAACAAACATGCGCGTCGTTGCAATATGCATAATTACAAATAGTTTATGTAGCATGCGTGTATTGCAATGCAAGGTGGTTAAAGTCACCGGTACATTATAGTGCGCGAAGGTGACATAGTACTCACCCCCTGCCAGAAACTCTTGGAGTGGTTGCAGGGTAATATGTAAATGCAGGAATCGGATGGAAACAGTCAATGCTATTTTTAAAAAATGTTTGAAACTGTATAAAAGTAATTTACTGAACAAGAGTTTGATCAATTTTTTCACCTGTCGATGCTTTTTGACTTTGGTCACATATTTATCTCTCTACGCCAATTACTGGCGCTTTATTGGGGGAACACCACGAACGCTTTCTCCTAAATGTTTGCTATATGGAAAGAAAATATCACGTATGTTGGGACTCTGCTATGTTGGAAGACTAAATAAATGTATAATTAGAGCGGAAGGGTCAAAAGAACATGAGCGAAATATACGCTCTTAAACATTTTTAAAGGAAATATATATATTAGTTTTAAAGGACATATATACAATTATATAGGTTAAACAGAACCAAAACATTATAGTCAGCTGTGATTATATATTTTATATTTATGTAAAACCTTTTCTACTACTTCAATGCATTCAATTTTGTATCGTACTTGAATTGATGTATATTTCTTTAATTTTTAATCTGCACTACTATCTGTGTACTACTGTGATCTATAGGTATCTTTATATAATGTTTTTATTTTTCTGTGTATTTCTGTCGTTTTTGTACCGGTTGAATTTCAATGTCAAATAAAATCTCACAGCTTTGTCTTCGTGTACTGACTGTCTATCATTATTTTAGCACTAATCCGTATCAATTATTAAAGTTTTGAATGTAAATATGCCGGTCAGTACAACCCCAGTTGCATTTAGCCTGTAACATCAGAAGCCTTCATGAAAACGGAAAAATTCATCATCAAATCCAAAATATCGCAGTGGAAAAAACTAGGTACTTATATATTTACCATCAGTATCAACAAATTAAGCAGTAAACTCTAAAATGGAAGATAAAAACTTTTTAAAAATATGTTGCATAGTATAATTGACAGCCAAGTATGAGAGTAAGGGACATATGTCCATATGCATTGTAAGCATGAGCAAAGAGATCTCTGCTTTTTGAAAATGGAAAAATGGGAAGGCCTTGCATTACCTCACATGCCTTTGACGACCGACGGGTCCGTCACCTTCATCTCTAAATAACGAAACAGGGTCTAGTCATGAAGAATAAAAAATATGAACGACGCGATCCGTACACTCACCGCATATTTTTTATATTTTCCTTTGTAGCAAGTCACCTCATCTCCACTGCTATTCTTTCAACCACCCCTCTTCCCCGTTAACCTTTCCCTATTCTCCTCCTGAGGTCCACTTCAATCAGTTTGTCGACAGTCGCCCTGTTACCAAGGTAGATGGAATGAGACGGAGGCCATTGGAGGGGCTGGCGCAGAAAAAAAATGAATGGAGAATTTCGCGATGTACAAGCGATACGATCCATAGTCCAAAATTTTGAAAGCGGGTACCTCTGAAAAGGATTTCATTAGAGCGATGCACATACAATTCGGAAACATCGAATTGCAGAAAGGTCTGAGAAGCCCTGCCAAGATTACCCATTGAGTATATTCCGGTTGCTCGAGCGAGATCATACATTCAGAAGTTATTATTTACACACGGGTCATAAAAATAAATCCCTCCTACAGTTCAGAATAAGTTAAAATGACTTCACTTTGAATGTTTAAGACCATACTCCAACTTGTTCACCTTTAAAATTAATTCTCCATTTTTAACAAAAGCTTTGCTGTATATTACATGATTAAGCATATGTTTACGAATTGGTCACTGTTGTTGCGATATGAAAGAACGATTTCTTGCAAACTATTGATTATTTAACAACAGGAAACAATCGACAAAGGAAATATATTTCCTTTTAAAGTCTAATTAGGATTTTTAACTTCAGGGAATAAAAATTGTAAGAAAAAGACGCTTATCTCATTACGAGACGGGAGGCACTGGAAATGAAACTGAAATGGGATTTTTCCTTTTCCTTTCGTGCTGATATGATTTTTTTTAAAACATTCAGTCGACTTCAAAGCACATACTCTTTGGTAAAAGATCATTTAAGGCTCTGTAGGTACTGAGCTGAGGTTTAAGTTGATGAGCGTTTGCAACCAAGAAAATTTATGTTACTCGCGTTTTATGACTTGTTGTTAGCAATTATGCTCGCAATTTTATGCTCGTAAGCTTATGACTTATGTTATTTTGAGCGTGACAGTTCCCCAATCATAATTAGGTAGATAGATAAATATATTGCTTCAATTAAAAAACAATACAGAAAAAAGTTCAGGAATACAACTATGTGGCTATAAGTAGATTCAATGGTTTACACCAGTGTAGAACCTACCGGCACTTATTTATGAGTTCAAAATATATCATTGAAAAATATAGCAAAAGCTTTTTTAACAGGACATGAGGAAACAAATGAAGAATAAACCTATAAACGAGAGCATAAAAGGATACAAATTAGCTGCCTACAATATTTTAAAATGTTAGAAATTTAAGTGGCAAAACAAATTGCATTACAATATTTTATACAATACACAACCATGAAATCATGACAAAACTTCTATATCACTATGAGATAATAGCCTATCTCTGACCTTTTTAAAAAAATTTATTTACCCTTTTCTTCCTTAATGTCACTCGGTAAATTATTAAAAGTTCGAATAGTTCGAATATTGTGACAATTTGAATGTCAGCAGCTGCAGGAAGCATGGTTTAAATTTTTCATAATCAATGACACACCAGCATATTTTTATGTGAGTGAGATCATAAGTGATTAAATAGAGCTATCAGCTTAAGTCTTTAACTTGACTCATTTCTTTCGCGCGGTACGTTCACAAATCCTTCAAAATGGTAGATTTTTTGCCATTCTAAAAACATCGCTGGAGTGACAATATGATTTATTAAATAAAATAGCCAAGAAAATGTCAAAACTACACACTTAACTTTTTAGCAAGATCTAGGAGTTATAAATTCCTCAATTTTTAAAATAGATCTCTCTGGAGTGCTTACACGTACCATTGCCCATGTAAAACGGCAGGTTAATTTTGTGAATGATCTCGGAAAGTAGACCGGTATGAGGATAATATTTTGGTATATATGGACGAGTAAGATAGTTTTCTTAAAAATGAAACCAAATCCATTGATTTTTAGGTGAAATGATATGGTAATCAATCTACCTTATGCTGGCTACCTACTGATTAAAATCTCTATCCATTCAAAGAAATTGATATGATATCCCTTAAAGTAATGTACACTAAAATGTAAATAAATATCCCAATAATGTTAGAACATATATGTAAATTACATTAGGTAACATGTAAGTGAGCATGAATACCAATAAACAAACCGCACAAAACTCATATTCCTTCATATCCTCTGATTTAATCAAATGGACTGATTTGGTCTTAAAAATTCTGTGCTAAAGAAACACCACGGTAAAATTTCAACCTAAAATACTTAATGGAACTCCAAAATTATTTTAATTTTAGTAACCAGTGAGAGTTCAAATTTCCACATTTTTGATTTAGTAATTGAAACCAATGATTATGGCTATCCTTTGCACCAAAGATGCAGTCCGGGAGACTGAGGAGGACTCATGGGTCAAATAAAAATGGCTGCTGCTGCAAAAGCTTCGAGGGAGAATGGCTTCGAGGGAACGAGCCGAAGGACGTAGACGTAGATCGTAGGATGAGGTGACCATCTATCAACCTTTGTGCTATTTAAGTAGTAATGAGTCTGCGTGGCCTATTTTTGGGTTTTCCGTGCATGAAAGAGAATCAACAGTTACTCATATCTACGCGCACCTGAAAAACGTTCAGCGTGTCTACTACAACGAACACAACGTACAAGATACGATGAGAACTCCTCAAACGATTACGCATTCTTCAGGCTTAGTGGTTTTCTGATAAATTAGTTCAATGTTTTTCACACCAGTTGAATTTCCACGGGTACCTTCCGCTAGTATTCAATAAAAATACGAGCTACAAGTAACAATCAATAATAAACGAATTTTAACATTTTTCCCAGATTTAACACATATGTTCGAGTGTGATACATAATTTTTTATGGAAGCAATTTATTAATAAGCTCGAATATTACATTCAAGATTTTATCAGATTTGTTAACATGACACTCATACTAAAAATCTTACAAGAAAACCTCGAAAGAAATTCATGCAAATTGGCGTACAAAGATCTGTAAGTCATGCGACAAATATCAAAATTATTTAGGGACATATTCCATATCGGGCCACGTGACTGCTCGACGTTTATTGGCTTTTCCTCAAACAATTCATGTAACAATCAATATTAAACGAATTTTAACGGACCAAGTATACACAACTTAGATTGAAATCTTGCATTTTAGACTACCAACGTCCAGACCAAAATAGTAAGCCGTAGAATTAATGTGAGGCAGGACACGAATCCGTGTTGAAATGAGATAGGTCAGTAACTTATGATGAGAAGCAGTAGAGATAAGGAAAAAACATTGCAACCTCACCTATCTGCTGGGCACACCTTTGGGGACTACATAAACCCCTATCTGAGCACCGAAGGTCAGGGCCGTAATAAAAAGTTAGGGGCACCGTCTGGCTCCGGTATTCATCCTTGGGGACCATTATAACCTTCCGGCTTTTCCGTTCTTGGTAGATGGATGATAGTAGTTTCTGTGCTTTAGGGTCCCCGGGTGACCCTGGCCCTAGCAAAGTTACACACGCGGACACCGTTTGAACTCGCAATACCGTGATTCACGCTTTGGATCTATGGTGTTATTGTTTTTGCGTAATTTGTTCATTTTAACTACTATACTCGTACATAAAAATACGTTTGATTAAAAGGAGAAAATAGCCGACTGCACAGCCGTTAGTAGGATTAGTAAATGGAACGCTTTAGGCCCACCAGCGATCTAATGAAACTACTTAAGAGCGGCACGCGGGAAGAGAGCAGGGTGCAGAAAGACACGCTTCCCAGCGTCATTTCCCTGGTTTCCGGGCTTGACATATCTGATTTCTATGACAGTAAATTAGTCACAAGGGCAGACTCTTCAAATGTCTGGCCTTCACTTGGAAAGATCTGTTTCAATTATGGGCAACTTTTCGTGGCTTGCTCCAAGATTCGAGGGGCAACAACCTTGTTATCAACACTCCTGAGGGAAAAGCTGTAGATATAGTGAATAAGTCTATTTTCTAATGATTTGATACTGATAATTTAATGATGATCAGTGTTTACAAACATTTTACAACTGAAGGATCGGACATGGTAAACAATTAAAGAATACCTGAGACAAAATAAATGGAAACAAGGACCTCGAGGAAACAGGAGCGGAAATGACAAGTTCCGTAGTTGTTTCCTTCGGAAGAATCACCAAAGATGACGAAAGATATAACATGTAGCAAGTTATGAACAATACCACACTATAAAATTATGAATAAATGTAACACAAGCAGGGCCGTATATAGATATGTAAGTTAATATTTTTTACTAAATGTAAAGTATAGTATTGTAACGTTGTCAATAGAATCATGAGGATGTATCGTTAGGCGGTTAAAGGAATATTTTTGACTGCATGATTTAGCTTGTAGAAAAATTAGCAAAATACAATTGACCCTGCAATTAACATCCTTGCAAAAGCAATCTACAAAACTATTAGAACGGCGAATACGATTGTCGCTTTCCTAAAAGGAAGAAATCAACTGACTCTAATGATATTCAAGGAAACATTTTATTTCCATTGACACCTAGATATCAAAAATTTCATTCGATTATAATAGTCTGCTTAAAATATCAGATTGATCAAAGATGTTTTTCAGCTAAAATAATTCCGTCTTTAACGTAATACTATACACTGTTGTAAACCTCATACAAAATAATAAGCGGTTCAAGGATACCAATAATCTCCAAAGAACATTGGAGATTTGTTCATGAATATTATTTTATCTTCACAATTTAACAATTCAAGAGCAGTGGCCTAAGAGCTAAGCAAGAACAAGTACTTACTGACAAAAAATGCGAACCAGTGATGTCAGAGGGGTTATCTCAGCCAACAGAACAGGAGCTTACCTGAAAAGAGAAAAAAATTAATATACTTTCTAATAATTAGGTAAAAATTGTGAGGACACAGAGCCTGTTGGCAAAAATTGGAAAGTAAACTTTGTATGTATATAATATTACAGCTTGCATCTTGAAATTTGTTAACCGTCCAGTAATCACCAGTTACTCGTACCCGAACAGAGTATCAGAGCATTCGTTTGATGCACAGAGAAGACAAAATTGGCTATTTTATCAAACGCATATTATAAGATTGATTGAAGATTGGGGTTTGAATAGTTGACATATATGCAGTCTATGAAAAAACTGCTTACGTTTTGAAACGCCTTAATTTTAACTCCAAGCCAAAGAGAATCGCTATAAATAGAGGATTTCAAGGACAGTCGTTCGGGTGAGTTTCCTAGGCCTGTTTCTTGATTTGCGGAGCTAGCTTATATTGGTGCCTTGTTACTCTCTTACTGCCAACCGTCTTCTGAATAATCCTACAGTCATCAAACTGTACCGCAGAACAATGTAGGTTTCCTCTCAAAATAACCTTTCTGTATTCTACCCAGCTCATGTCAATTAGGATGATAATAGATACCTTTTCATCATAGGTAATTCTTACCTCAGTTTTCCCTGAATCGGTCATCATTTTATGGCCCTCTCTTCCTCTCCTCAGATTTCTATTCGCTTCTTAGTTCGCACTGGAAGCACGAGGGTTATTCGTACTGCTTTAGCACTTAATCCGACCGCCACACGGGGACAGTCTCCAAAGACGGATTCCTTCAACATGCTTGAGGCACGAAAGTCTATCGACCGAGAACCTCTTAATCGCACTTTATCGCTGAGGTACAATAACTGGTGAATTCCAATCGTTTTTCACGCAGCAATGTCGCAAGAATATTATGTCAACGCGAAAAAAACCCTAGTGCGTCGAATATAAACCCAAATTGCAACATACGAACAATATGGTTTACCCATATTAATATTATATGGTTTACCTACATAATTACAGTTAGAATGTAATGGAATATATAAATCGTGACGTGAACTACAAAATGCGTTGAAAGCTGTGCTACAGATCTCTAAAATGATCTGCAACACTTCAGGCAGCAAGACGTTTTTCTCCTACATAGCAATGCTAATTTTAGTCGACATCCCAAAAAAACTCAGCATTTCGCATCAAATCCTGCTTCGGAGGCTTTAGTCACTTTCATCGCACAGTGCCTACAGGGAGTACCTGTCCTTTTCTTCTTCTCCTTAACCTTGTGAGTTGGTGAGCATTCAAATCTTTCTTTCCAAAGTAAGTTTACATATTTGTGCGTACCTCCTCCAATCCCATTTATTTCTATTATTGTCGGAAATTCTAAATCAATCAATAAAATCAACTTTGAAATTATTCCACGCTTGGAAATGGACAGCGTGACTGTTCAATATTCTAACGTCGTCCGAAATCTGGGGATCCTGATGAACAATACTCTAACATGGAACGATCAAACCCACCAAATTTCAAACGAGGTGAACGGCAACCTCCATAAACGTAAAATCCAGATACATATTTTGCCAACTCATACAAGGAAGCTGCTACGTACAGCTCTCTATTATTCCCTCATTTAGATTACTGTTCACTCGTTTTTGGTGATCTCTCTGTGAAACTCAACGAAAAACTTCAGAGAATTCATGTGTTAGATTTATCTACAACCTTCGATATGATGATCACGTCTATTCGTACAGGGAAAAAATTTCATGGTTAAATGTGAAAGACAGGCGTAATTACATGCTGTGTGTGTTTTCCTGTTTACCTTATTTTCTATTTCCGAGCCAAAATATTTGTTGGGCCAGTTTGCAAAAAAACCCCCGTCTCGAATTATGAACACAAGAAGTGAAGCATCCAATTTCTACTGTCCAGTCCACCGAACTACTAAATATCAGAACTCTTTTTTGGTTAGATAGAAACTTTTTTGGGTGGATGGAAACCCGGCATCGGCATTAGCCTGCTCTTGACGTATGGCGCGAAGGGGACCACGGCTTAACGTTTCATCCGACAGACGGAGTACTCTACTTGAAGTGCCCTCCACAAGACACTCAAGTAGGGATCGGATGTCCTCTGAAAAATATCCACCTCTGCAGGGATTTGAATCCTGGCCGCCCGTGTGGTAGGCGAGTACTCTTAGAGCCACCACAGCAACCCGATCCCCGGCTGTTCAGATACCAGCCGCAATAATGGAATAATGTAATAATGGTAAATGGAAAAATTGATACAGAATTGGAAGTGATAAGTGACTCATGTTAACTGTTGTAACCTAACCTCCTCCTCACCTAAACCTTATCACCCCTTCATGACGGCGCCGCTAGCCATACGTTAACACCAATGATGTAGCCCCACTTACCTCCTTCAAGAAGGGAACACCTTAATTATACAACAACACTTGCAAATAAGACATTTACCATATCAAACACATGCAAATGACACACTTAACAAATGTTCAGCTCAAAAATAGTAAATTTGTTGTAAAATCATGCTTCTTCCAATCAACAAAAGCAATCAATCAAGAGTGAAATAATGTTGGGGCCAATTTACAATGCAGTGATATAATTATTCTAATTAACAAGCAAGTTTTAGCCTTTGATTATTCCAAAAAGAGATCAATTAGTTACTGTAGAACCTTTTTTAGGAGACAGAGCACTTAGTGCGAAATTTTACTGAAATTAAACTTAAGTCTTTCCTTGTGAGCTTAGACGGTTATTTGGGCGCGAGAGTTCTTTTATTTTCAATTCATTTTGTTCTAGTATCTATATCACTAGTCAGAATTTAACAAACCCTACCGGGCTTCCTGCCTCCGTGCGTGTGGACCAGCTTTGTCCCTCCGCTGTCGGTCAGCTATATTCCTTCCATTTTCTCTCCTTCACCTGAACTTCTGCTACATCCACACTGTTTTCGCTATTTCCGTGGTCTTATTACTTCGTCTTGTATTTCTCTGTATCACCGCGCGCCGTTTATTCCCGGTTTTCGCCTCTCTATCGCCCAATGGCACGTCCGCTCCCTCACTTGACCGTTTTGTTATCTCTCGCGTTGTTCTATTATTTGGTTGGCGTCCTTAGTTTCGTATTGTTAACCGTTTAATTTTTTTTAAAGCGTTCCCAGGACCGGAGTGTAAATATTTATTTTCATGGCGCCTCTGTGGTTACTTATTGTTGGTCAATGGTTTTGAATTTTAATTTATTATTATTTCTGATTTAACTCATATCCCGGACCTCTGGATAGTCGTTTTGCTACACGGTACGTAAGTTCATGGGTCTTGGTTTATCACTTTTTTGTCGCACTCGCCAATGGTACATGAAAAAAGTTGTACTTGTGACTATCAGCCATTCTATCTTATTCTGTCACCATTATCAGTATAAGAGATCTTAGGATGGATCAAAATATTACGTTGCGTATCAAGCTTGATCTGAATTCTCAAGGTCAGGCATGTCAAACATGCGACCTTTAACAAGCACACTTGAGACACACACGAAAAGCTTAAGAAAGGTTGCAACATGAGTCATGGCTAAGTATGGCTTTACCTGTGTATGTGGGCAGTTATTTTCCGTCGTGAAGTCAACAATAACTTCTCAGACAACGTTGATGACTGATCAACATTTGTCATTACTGATTAATGTCAGAATTGTACAGACATGTTAGTCAGGCGTAGCAAAAATTGCCATAAGAAGGAGGCGTGGAGCCGTGGGAAAAATACAATATTCGTATATAAATGTCGCTTTAGATGTGTTGTAATTTTTCGACGATATATTAGTCACTGTTTAATACGAGGAATTATTCCAGTTTAAAATTTCGCTTTTTCTTTATTCAGTCATAATACTTCATTACTTTGCATTCATGAATATGGCTAGACGCTCTAGCATTTATACGCACATAAGCCTCTAGACATCCGGAACCTATGAGATACCATGCACATGCGGCCTGGTGTATGTGGGAGAGACAGGGTCACTAGGGTCAAAGAACACAAACGGCATTTCAGGCTCGGACAACCTGAGAAGTCCACCGTGGCCGACCACAGCATCTCCAAAGCCCATGTCATCTGATGGGAGAAGACGAAGGTTCTCTGCCGCATTGACAAGTTTTGGGAAAGGCTGACGAGGGAGGAGGCGATTGAAATCCGAATGAAGAAGACTACGAATCGAGACGCTGGATACTCACTCAGTAACTCGTGGAAACCAGTGTTGAGGAGCAATCGAGAAGCCTGGGAAAAAAGGCGGGAAAATTTCGACCAATCGCGTGACACCTGACCTGGTTGACTCGCCCGCCAAACAGTAAATAATGAGGACCACCTCCGAGGCACGACATGCCCTGAGGACGATGGACGACTCGTTCATCGAAACGTCGGCAGAAATGGAGACCCTGACACGGTGGAAAGCCAGAGTAACCTTCCGCGCCTTATGCGCACATTTCATTTTTCCATGTTTAAACACTAAACAAATTCTACAAAAGTGTGAACTTCATAACTTTCATCAATTGTCGTGCGTGGCCCTCGTGAAAGCAAAAAATAAATCCCTATGGCTCCCAGGGACCCTCAGATTGACATGATAAGTCTAGGTAACCAAGTGAGTAGCTTCCTAGACTTCAGCGGCTTACAATCTAGCCCTTCAATTAGCTACGTTATAAGCAGGTACCTTCTGTTTACTCACAATATCTCTCACTGAAACATGCTATTTTCTCTTATATGTATTTTGCTTATTGATTCCATCGGATTGAGTCCCTAATGCTTTCGATGTAGCCTTACTATATCGAAGTAGATATTGATTTTGGCGTAGAATAGTGGCACAGCAGAGCGCGTATGAAGCCATTAATTCGCATGAATGAAGCAGGTATATAAGGATGTAATTTTACCAATTTAGGAGGAAACCAATCGGCCGGACTTGATAAAAAAACATTGGATAACCATCTAAAAGAACGGATTTGAAAAATAAAATTTTCACATTGGCAATGCTTATTTAACAGATTAAAAGATATTATGCATAAATCAATCAGTTCTTGACTCAAGTGCTAGTTTTGAGATGAAAATTGATGGTCTCCATAAGAAACATGTGGAATTCTTTATTGATCGGCTTTTCTGCTATCAGAGAGCGGTGTTGGTTTGACGATAATAAGGATGTGATCGTAAGGAATTTGACGCACATTCACTTACCAGAAGAATAATCTTATAATCAAACGAAGATAAGGAAATCCAAACAGGACCGTCTCGCCACCTCTTCAGCAGAGCGATAATGACTGTCGGAACGTCATTCGCAGAAAATACACGTTGTCTTTATGATAAGATTAATTTATTGGAGTAGAGTGAATCAGTTAAAATAAATATTGATTCCAGAAAAAGCTTTAAAAGAAGAGTTGAAAACCTTGAGAAAGTTCAGTTTTATACAATACAAATGACTGGATAGGTATGAATAAAATGTTTACCGCGATAGGATGAGATAGGAGGAGTGGAAAGCTCCACGAAATCCAATTTTATCACCTTTTACCCAATTTTATTGCAAGTACACCTGGCGTTTTCTAGAGCGTATCCCCACTACGTAAGGATTATGCTTTAAGGTTTAAGCCGGTAGGATCCACTCAGATATATGGGGCTAAGACTCTTTGTTACACGAAGCGGAGACTCAAGAATTTACTGTCGGACTTACGTAAGATTTTACGCGGGTGAAAATTCATGTAGTGACCTGGGCTTGAAAGGCCGCTTACATAAATTTGCATGGAAAAAAATATGGCACTGTAAATATGATAATAGTAAAAGCGGTTTACTCGTCGCTTACTCGCCTGACTCTTACAAAAACCCATAATAAGTACTCCATTTAAATACTGCGAGGTTAATTTTTGCGATATTCTCTTGGGATTAGAGAAAAACATGCTGCAACATTTACTGCGGAACAATTCGGTGAATTTAAATACGAGCTGAATATTACCTTTCTGCAAAAATGGTCGATTACTATAATTAAAAGGGACCAATACATTTGTCAAACGAAAAAATATTGATCCCATTTTGTGACCCAAATGTACTATAACACACTGCAATATGGACATAAGGAAGCATCGCAGCTATTTGTTAATACTATAATTTCCTACCTATAGAGGTTGTTGTTATATTACTACTTCATTATCATCTACATTTCATATTCAACTTTTATCATACACCAAGAGTGCGTTTGTTACAGCTCTCCATTTCACTCGTCATTGTGATTATTTCTGCGATAATTCGTAAGTCTATACTTTTATTCTGACCTTAAAATATTTGCAAAATTATTCAATATACATATTTCAAAAGGACTAAAATATATTATTGAAAAAGCCAATGGTTGAGTAACAATAGCAAGTAAAGAGGGAGTCGAATGTATTTTAAAGTATATTATTGGCTGTGAAGAATCAATAAACCTTCACTTATTTACTCCGTTCGAAATTAAAATGTCATTATAACCATTTTTAACAATTTTATAGGAGATAGTCAACCTACCTAGGCTATTTACTGCTTTACTGCTCATGGTGAACGAACCGACAGTCGACAGAACCATTGTAACGACCATTACCTTAATGGTCCTGAATATCTTCCTGTTAGATCCAGACAATAAATAAAATAAAAAACAGAACCTAAAAAGCTAAATAATGTGAGCGGTACAGAGAGTATTATTATTACAATAATCGTAATCAAAATACTCAAAACCCATGATGAGTAGAAGCCAACTTATCAGCAGTCACCATAAAGTACCCATAGAATGTACTACTTATTCAATTGCAATCCATGGATAGAAGTTCTCCACGATTTGCTCCATTACATCAACGGATATCGGCTTTAGCAACTCACATTGCCTTACTTGCACATCCTTTTAACACTATTTTTATTTCTTTATAATGTAACACTTGTTTTTCTCCCTGTTTTGATATTTAGTAACAAACACCTCCTTTAACACCCTCTAACATTTAACTCACTCGCTCAACACCGTCCCTCACACTCTTCTTATTCCTTCCACACGATTTCACTGCCACTCACTTCACACCTCCTGGCTCGACACTGTCCCACTCCGCGTTCTCCCCCTTTTTAAACAAACTCCTCTTTGCCTTGGCATTGTTAATACTACAAGGGCTGCCAACCCAAGAAAGATGGATGTGATACCCATTACATCCTTCTTAATGTTATACAAGCTTGTACGTACTCCATTCCGGGCGTCAATAGCAGATCATTTCTTATAAAATTGACACATCTCTGAATAATTTTCTTAAGAATCTTCCACGTCAAAGGATATCTCAAGAATGCCTTCAATCTGAGAGAGCTTTCAACGTATATTTTTTCTCTCTTCCACTTCAAATCACTCTTTGTACTAGATATCCTCTCCATGAATCGATCTTTACCATTCTTCGACAGAACAGGATTTCATTTCTTCCTATTTCATTTGCGTTTCTGCTTTCGTTCCTCACCGGTATTATGTTTCATAGTATTAGTATGCTTCAACATGCTTTTAAGAAATAAATCCCTGCTTTCAAGTTTCAATGGCTAGTTTTAATACCCCTGCCAAAAACTTGAGGCAGACGCGTACGTGAGTGATTAAGTGTCTGGAAAATCCATCGTCATCAGGGAAAAATGCCCAATGATCAGACATCCAAAGTCATCGTCGAGTCATCTTGCCCTGATAACGAAGTATGACACTTGATAGTTAAAAAGTGAAAAGTGGGGAAAAAGGATCTTGCCCTGATGACGATGCATGACACGTGTATCGAAGCGTAGGCATAAATGTCGAGTTTATCCGATGGCTAACCCAAACAGCCTACACTATTCGATAACTGGCAGATTTTTCGGTAAAATACAATAATAAGGTACTATAACGGTTGAAATAGATCAGTTCTAGGAATATCTTAACATGATTATTAGCAAATAACCTCGCATGCGATCTCCGACATGATATACTCTTGCATGTTTTAGTACCTTGTAGTGCTATTTATCTGTCACATTAACAATACTAACCAGTAGTTGTATCTTAAATAGTGTACTTATATTATAGAGGATGCCAAATGGACCCTATTATTTTAGAGGATGCCAAATAGAATTCAACTGTTCAAATGAATTGTTACGAAAATTTATCAAGTAACTTCTTGCCCTTAACGATCTTAAGGTGAAATTCAATGCTTTTCCACCCTTGGCCTCTCCCCCGCTAGGTGGCAGTCTGCGCAGTTGCAATGACGTCTCCAGTGAAAGGAGCCATTAGGCGCACGCGGTTTTCCGGATGGCGCGATGAATGGGTGGTTAGCAGAAAGATCGCTGCTAATGCGAGAAGCGAGGATTCCCACCAAACGACCCTCAATATGCACATCTACGCCTCATCCTGCGATCCATCACGCAATAGGTCGACGAAAGGTTTTTATGGGAACAAAAGGTGTAAAAAAATTGCAGTCTAAAAGAGTTTTTCACCCATGCCGGGTATGGACGACTAATCTTAAGTACCAGGGAGACATAGACTCTAACGCGGCTCTTTGGCTCCATACTTTTGGCTGTGGAGTGAGATTCTAAAAATGATAAATTTAAGGCGATTTATTCATTTCATAAATTTATAATACGTGAAATGATGATATTACATATAATTATATTTAAAATAAGTGGAAAAATGCATTGCCATCCAGTAACGTTCCTCAGAGAAATCTCCAGTTAATTTTCTGAAAATTCATGCCAAACCTTAGTTTTGACAATAAGCAAATATGCTCAACAAAAATCATGTCCTTGCTTCTAATTCGGGAAGGACTTTGTCATGATAATTTTGCGGACGGAAAGTCACAGCGGCAAAAAAATTATCTTTTTAAATTGTTTGTTTTATATTTTTTAAATAACAAGAAATAATATATTGTCACTACCTAGATTCTTATATGCGGAGGCTTTTACGAATATAGCAAACGACATAAATGGTACGTAAGAAAATTAAAGAATTTTTTTCCTACCGAAGAACGTGAAGTGACAACACTAGTCAGTGTCGCGTCAATGTGTTAACTTGCCTTATTAGCAAAGCATACTGGATTGGGAGAAATGCGCCGAGGACATATTATTTCACGAGAATTTTGAGCAAATAATTCAAGAAAAGCGATCTGTAGACGGGAAAAGACAAGTTATAGTGATATTTCAGAAGAAACTTATATGCGCCAACAGAGTTCCCAAATGAGGGTAAAGGTTGATTGTGACCGAAATTTAAGGAGAGAAGAGAAAGTTTTAAGTAATGTGCGGAATCCTAATTGAGCCAGCGCACAGTGGGCGGAATGCCCACTCTAGGATGAAAAAAGTCGAAAAACTGACTTTACAATTGAGACAATTTTTGGCGTCAGTCTTATTCCTGGAAAGTGGGGGCACCCTTTTTCGCTCCTGAGGTCACTACCCTCAGCACAATAGCACCGTTAGGGCTATTCGAAGATACCCTTTCTGCGGAGACGAATTTCAGACTGGGCTCAGTCGCATTTTGACAGTGAAGTGAAGAGCATGCAGTTTGGTGACCAGTGCACAAGGCATATTTCAGAGACTTGGATAATAATTTTTAAGGCATGATTTACGATTTATTATGATTTTTATTCTTATTGGGCCCATTTTTTAATTTTTAATGGTTTTTTGAAGTAACCATTGCAAAAACACGTGAATATTTTAGATATCTCAAGTTTGGTTAGACTTATAAAAAAAAGCTCTAGAGATCTCTAGCTCATTTAAGTTAGAATGTCGACAGAATTTATTTTAAAATATGGCTGTGAAAGGATTTGGTGCGGAAACGTGCGGAACTAAAGTTATCGTGATTTTTCAGGCGTCATGCAGAGCGCAGTCGTGACGCACGGAGAGCTCTGTGGCCTTCTTCACGACAACAGGGAGACAAAAGACTCATTAACGGGCTACTTGATCAAGAAATTCGAGTTAAATGAGAGTGGCAAAGATGTTGTGAAGTGTATTAGTGTTGCTATTAAGAAGTTTTTATACAATTATTCCAGGCGTTTGAAGAAAAGTGGAAGAAGATATGATTATTTTTTGACAAAATATCGTTCGTGGCTTCAAAACCCATTGCTCCTGCCTAAAGAAATGACAGACAAATTTTCCCCTATTAGCTGTAGTTTAGATTCAGGGTCATAAAATTCAAAGGGAAGACCCAAGAAGGTGTTTGAGCACTGTACTGATAGAGGTAAACGGACCAAAGTACAGCCTTTGATGAAGTCGCACACAGAAGAGGAAATCATGTTCGCGGCGCAGCTAACCCTTCATTCTTCTGGGAAACGGGACGCTGCAGCTATGGTAAAAAAAGTGACCCAAACCACTCCCCGTCGGGCTACCAAAGTAAAAAGAACCTACAAATCACCTCCATTACCTCCAATACCATATACTGGGGAGGAAGCTTTAGCGCTCCTTATCGAGATCGGGTTGTCAAAGTCGCAGTACATGAGGATCAGGACAAGAGCAAGAATAGATTAAGCAACATTTATCCATCTTATGATGTGCTACAAGTGTTAAAATTGGAGTGCTATCCCCCTAAAGAAGATATAAAAGTGACGGAAAGGTATGCAGAATTGAAATTGCAAGCTCTTGTGGACCACACAATCAAACGCATTGCGCTAGTTCAGAATGATGTTCTCCTACAGTGCGCAATTAAGAGAGAAAATATGCATATGGTATTTAAATGGGGGTGTGATGGTAGCAGTGGTCAGAGTGAATATAAGGAGCGCTACGAAACTTCTGAGAGTGCTCATAGCGATTCCTCCGTGTTTGCCATTTCCCTTGTGCCCCTACAACTATACCAAACACAGCGAGGAGTAAACAAAACGGTGTTATGGCAAAACCCACAGCCGTCGTCAACAAAATTCTGCAGGCCATTCAAAATAATCTTCCAAAAGGAAACAAAAACGTTGATAAATAAGGAAATTGACCGCGTGGAAAGTGAAATAAAATTACTTAGGCCAACGATCATTACCGTTAATGGAGCGGCATATTCGGTGATGTCGCATTTAGTAATGACAATGGTGGATGGAAAAATATGTAATGCTGTGACAGGAAGTTCATCCCAAACGTGCTTCGTGTGTGGGGCTAAGCCCACCCAAATGAACCGCATTGAGTCCTACAAGGCCAAAGAATCGGGTCCAGCCGCCTATCGCTTTGGACTTTCGATATTCCACGCTTGGATTCGATTTTTTGAGTGCTTTTTGCATATTTCATATAGACATGAAATTAAGAAATGGCAGGTGAGAACGGCCGAGGAAAAAGCCTCTTTCGAAAAGAACAAAATACGAATAAAAGAACGTTTTCGCCAGGAAATGGGTCTCCTTGTGGATAGCCCTAATCCTGGAGGTAGTGGAACGACAAATGAAGGGAATACGGCGAGACGCTTCTTCAAAAATCCTCAACTTTCGTCTGAAATAACTGGCATTGATCTAAATTTAGTGCAACGGTTTGGAGTGATTTTAAAAACCATATCTACTGGATTTGCTATTCATTCGGATAAATTCAATTTGTATGAATTTGACACTGCAAAACTTTATATAAATTTGTACCCTTGGTACTTCATGCCTGCAAGTGTCCACAAAGTTCTCATTTATGGAGCTACAATAATAGAATCAGCCATTCTTCCCATCGGACAACTGTCAGAAGAGGCTCAGGAGGCAAGAAACAAGGATTTTTAAATTTTCAGGCGTAGGCATGCTAGGAAGATTTCTCGCTCCGCCAATATTGAGGATGTATTTAATATGTTGCTACTATCTTCGGATCCTGTGATTTCAACCATTCGTCAAAAAACTGTAAAAAAGAAAAACGGAATACATGCTGAAGTTTTGCAACTATTAAAAGTACCAGACGTGTTTAGCTCTGGAGAAAGTGAGGAAGTTGAAAGTGAAAGCGAAATGTCGGACTACGAATAGTGATAACATGGTCATAAACTAGTGATGATTATCATTCTGCCACACAGCAAATTACTAGTATAACACAATTTTCAAAAATTATTTTATTTTTTTTAAACTTTTGCATCCTTTTAAGTTATTTTAAATGTGTTTTTGCTATTCTTTAGCACTTGAGCGAATTGAATGCAGAACTAATCTTTTATGCCTACCTTTTTTGTTGGATTTGAATTTTCTTGCAACCTTATGCTATAGCCTATAAATGTATGATTTTCTTTAGTTTTCTCTGGCCAAGATTTCAATACCGACTGACATTAATTAAAATATTTTCAAATCTGTATTTTGCTATTTCTTCTCCACCTCAGACGAACTCAACAAACCAACTTGGCTCGAAAGGCTCGAATTCGTGACGGCCGGTGTTCAAGTTTCTTTGGTAGGCGCACGCACGCGGTCGCGCGGACCGTCATAAAACGCCTGCCTCCCGCAAACAAAAGGCCCTTCACTGTTTGGATTTTGGAAGACATATTTTTGGAGACATTGACAATGCCTGGGTAAGCAAAAGGAAGTTCCGTTTTCCAGCGGAGAAGGTAGCCATCGCCAAACTGCGAGTATTGGCCTTGTCCGTTACGACCGTAAAATATGAATAATTAGCTAAAATGTACTTTCCAATGAATGTACATTTTAAAAATTAGTTCTAGTTAATGTCTCTTACTTTTCATTTGGCATAAATGATGAAATGGGGTATATTGGGCACAAAATTAGAAAAAAATATTTTTTTCCTCCTAGATTGGGCATTCCGCCCACTGTGCAGCGCACATAATCACGCGCGATGAAAGCTTTTCATTGAAGAATTTGACGGTTTGATGCACATCAGAACATAATGCGCACTTCAAAATCGTTTGCTTTAACCCTTCACTTCTTGATGGGTCTTCAATTAATATTATTCACCGTGATATTACATTTTCAAGTCAAGATAAATATATTCAAGGAACTCTGGCACTTCAAGAAGTGCGAGCATTGGATTATCACACCCCCTCCACAGCATTAACTCATACTGTACCTACTTCCGTAGACTCGGTCGGTAATATAATTCCTTAATCCATCAATTATAATCCTATTGATAACTATTTCTGGAATACTCGAGAGACAAATTCTTGTATAATGTTTAAATTGGTCTTAACCCTCTATCTCTGTACAGTGGAGCTATTATGGTTATACTCTACATCTACATCTACGAAATACCGTAAGAGTCACTACTAGGGTGTGAGACACGGGGTTATTCCACACCATGCATGCAGCGCTCATCCCAGTTTAAATCAGAACCACGCACGTTCCCCCGGATGCCAGGCGCAGGCGAAAAACAGTCAGGACAACGGTACGCAGTCAGACCAGAAACTAGGACAGGGATGCGTAGAAGAACATGCTACTATGCAGTACACTACCTGAGATACAACTACTGGTTAGTATTATTAATGCGACAAATAAATAGCACATCAAGGTACTAAGACATGCAGGAGTATATCATGCCCGAGATTGCATGCGAGGTTAGTATCTACAATTCATGCTAAGATACCTAGCACTACTGAAAAACCTATTTTAACCTAGTCAGTATCCTAAAACTGATCTATTGTAACTGTTACGGTCCCTTATTGTACGTGGAAAAAAACGACACCTTAAATCTATCGGTGCTGCAGCCTATTTCCTTTATCTTATTCCTGTGATATTTTCTACCATAATAGTTTGGCTCTGACAACATATGCTGAACGCCCGGCAAAAAATAGTCAGCATCAAACTTTCGTAAAAGATTTAACCTGTATTTTTCCCTTCGACCGGATAGAGGTTCCCACCCAATTTCCCTAAAACATTCAGTAAAACTACTATGCTTATCATAACTATTTATATAAATCTAGCTAGCTGCTAAAATTGCTAGATACTCTCAATCCACTGGGATTAGGGCAAGTTTCAATAATTCGTCATACAATTCATCCGGTAAGATTACGAGTTACTTGCACCCTCACTTCGCATTTTACCGAATACCCCACCTACTCTCGCAATAATACTCATTCTCATCACCTGCATCAATATTGCATAAATACAATTTTTAAAATAACCCTTCCAAAAGTCTCAAGTAACTTTCATCCCACAAGATCTCTGTACTCAAGTTATTTATTACATCGATTTTTCTGCCCTTACCTTGCATGGCCCTTTTCACTCAAAATATCCTCTAGAGATCAATAGAAATAGATGATAACAGAGTGACCACTAAAATTATTGTTTCCTTTAATGTCAGGAGTTCAAATATATACCTAGCAAAGTTTAAATTCATCAGCTGATTAATGAATTCAATGGAGTGCTACAGCAAACCACTATTCGATTTGATAAAAACTAATGATGAAGGAAAAAACAACTACGAAATTACAGCCTTCTGCTCAGTGAAATTCCACATTAAAAGAAAACAAACTTCTTTAACTCGTAGATGCATCACTTCCTAAAGAAAACAACGTGAAATTTCAATGTCCACAAGTGTATTAGATTTAAGGCAATAATTTTTCTCTTGACTTGAGTCAAGTCCCTGCAAAGGAAATATTTTCAGGGCTAATAATCAACACATTCAAATTCACGAGAAATTTCTTTTTAAAAATTTATGTCGCCAAAATAGTCTACAAAAATGATCCTTCATAGGTGGGTAAGTAATGAAGCTGCCGTTTTTACTATAAATTACTCAATTAACTGGCTAAGGTGAGGTCATAGCATACATTTCCGGCCTCGTAAAATCTTACGTAAGACCAACTGTAAAATTCCTCAGACTCAACTTCCAGTTATATTAAGTCCTAGCGTCATAAAACAAAGTGGTAACTACAAGCTCAACCTCCAAGCATAAACCTTACGTATTTCGCACGGCTCAAAAGAAATGGCTCCTATTCTCGCAGTAAAATTGGATAAAAGAAGCTCCAACTGCGAACTTCGGCTATAAACACAAAGCCTTCTTACTTAAAACCTTAATGCCATGTAAAATATGACCCATACAAGATTTGAGCCCACAATTATTGGTTTACCAGGCCACCACATGGCCAATCATTTTGAACTGATCAATAAAAAATATCAAGGCCCTGCAGCCATGCCAAAAATATCAATTAAATAACAGCACAAATTAATGAGGAAATAAACAACAACATGGGCGCTCTAATATATTCATTATTTTAGATCCGCTTTTAAACAAATGCATAGAAATTATAGTAATCTTTTCCCCGCATTCTCCGCAATAATATTTATATGTTGGGAAGATAAACTAATGCACCAAAATCCGTTCGAGTAATCGTCACCTTTTGCGAGAGGCATCATCATAATCATCGGCGCAGCAGCCCATATAATAATAGGGCCCTGGCCTTCTTCACAACTTCCTTCCATTCTTCTTCTTTGTCCTCCGCTACTTCTCTCCTCCTCCGGACGCCCAGCTTCCTCAAATCCTCTTCTACATCCTCCACCCATCTTTTCCTTGGTCTTCCTCTACTTCTTCTTCCTTCTGGTTTTCCTTCTTAAACTTTTTTCACTACTCATTCCCCACCCATTCTTTGCACATGCTTAGTGCCCATCTAATTCTCGATTTCTTAATCTCTGTTAATATTCCATCTTCCCCATACACTAATGCACCAAAATCCGTTTGAGTAATCGTCACCTTTTGTGAGAGTATCCACATGAAACTCCAAAAGTCAATTGCATGTTTAAACTTCATGGTAGTGGTAAGGACATACACCATAAAATGGTATCCAAAATTATTTATTTATGTTGTATTCTTCAACCTATCGATTGATTGAATTCCAATCATTTAATTTACAAATGAAATGCGAACGAAGTCACTCGCAGGAGTGGATACGCACGAAGGGCTGAAATTTGTCATGAGATATCATTTGAACTGATCAGGATTCGAACTCGGATCTCCAATTTCCAGTCCGGTGTGTTAGCCAGTTACGCACATTTATACCACTGGATTACGGATTGTACTGATTGTGGTGTCACTGGCTAACACATTTGGCCGGCAATCAGGTGATCCGAATTCGAATTCCGATCAAGTCAAATGATTTTTTCATGACAAATTTCAACCCTTACTGTATGTTGATTGATAGCCTTATTTTGGTACAGTAATCAATCACATCTGATGCTAACCCATTGTCTCATAAGAGCCTCTCACTCTAAACGTCTCCGTATATTACTTTTTGGGCACAGTTATTGTCATTATTGACTTAAATTCCGGTAAGAAAAGGTTTAAGTGGAGTAGACGACTGGAATTCGATTACGCTTCTCAAAATCTATAAAAATAGGTAGTAAATCCGATCTTTCATTTTCAATTACAGCAATATATTTCTACAGCCAACATTTAACTTTAGTTAGCCAGTGATGTAAACGTGGTCTCGTAGCTAAACCTATGGCCTTCTTGTGGACCTCAGAAGCCTTTTTAAGCAATTAAAAACATAAGGTTAAAGAATTCTCTATACTTTTAATTATGGGATTGGTGGAATTTACTTTGCTATATATATACTCCCCAATCGCCCATTCCAAGAGTATCGTCTTCGGAATGAAGGTAAGACTCAATCTTTAATAATAGAATGACATGATCGATGGGACCCGCCGACAACTTTTTATAGACTTAATGATGGAGAGACAACATTCTTTTTCATGAGATAGCCATTTCTGGAGAAACTCCGAGGATTTATATTTTAAAGGGAAATGCCGATTACTCCGCCGGAAATTGACGTAGCTTGAGCTTTCATTAAGACGATATTTAATTTTTTCAAATAATTGGCGGCCAAATCGTTAAATTATTTCATTTATTTTATTTATTTATTAAAACGTTAAAAAACAGCAACTAGGGCCTTTACAATGGGTTTAATTGAACAAAAAACGTAAGTTAAGAAATAATACGAAATACATAGTAAAAACAATAAGAACAATAATCAACAACAAGAAAAAGAAAAAGTCAATGTTGTGGCTGGAGGGAGGGAAGGAAGAAGAGGAGGACACAAATGCGTTTCAGTTGGGAAGAAAAGATGTGTTGGTGAGGAAAAAAGGTCAAGGTCAGGGTGACTGTTGGCTATGGTATTAAAAAATGAAGGTAGGCGGTAGAATATGGAACGTTGGGAGGTGGAGAGAAGGAATTTGGGTGTGTGAAACAGGCTCACATCGCGAGTGGTGAAAAACAGGAGAGAAGATGATAAGAGCGAAGGGACCCGTTCATGATAAGAGTGTAGAAATTTAAGGTCGGAAATCAGCCAGCAATGGGGGAGATGTGAGAGACCTAGAGACAAAAGAATTTCAACTAGAGGGCTGTGTCTAAGGGAGGGCACGTGATGCCGAACTATGGCTAAAAAGAAATAAAGGGGCGGTTGAGTATTTTAAGCGTAGTGAGGGACGCAGTTTTCTCATAGATTGACAAAAAAATGGATATTCCATGATTTGTGTAAGAGTTAGGGAATACCATCACAGGCACTACTCTGCGATAGAAATTCCTCCAAATCCAACTTGCTCTCATCCATCCCAAGTATTTCGTTATTTCCTTTCTTCTTAATGCTTCCTTCAAAGAATAAAGACATAGAAATAGGAATAAAAATAATGATTGATCAAACATTACTACTTGAACCGAAACTGAGCAGGACAGCAAAAGTAGAATCAAAGCCAATGAGATGGGAAGAGATAATAATGACAAAGAGAAAAGAAACGCGGCAAAGATTTGGCACGACTGCTTGCACGGCAAAGCTGGAATCCAAATTGTTTCGCATGATTCATTCCCAAGACACAACTTATCACAACCAGAAGATTACGCCACAGGATTTACAAGTTCCCAATATTTACAATTGATTTGAATTTTCTGCGATCCACCACCCACAGGAAGGACAACTTCCATCTTTTTCTAAAACCGCTGCTGTTTCTGTTATGACATTCAATTATTGACGAAGTGATCTTCAATGCTGAGCTGTTCAAATTCTTTTTATGTCAAATATAAAATATAATTCTTTTCTTTATGCTTCAGCTGCAATGAAGTTCATATTTACCGACTGCATTCGGAGAGTTTCCGATTAAAACTTTATATTTAAACGTAGCAAACCATTCATATAAATCTATTACATCGGGAATAGCAGCCAATGAAGAAAACAAATTTAAAATATAATGGCTTATATTACCTCCTAAACTAACCACTTGAAACTTTATCATCCCGCTAGTAAGGAACAGAATAATTCACTACGGTACTTACATTGTAAAAATATTAATTAAAGTTAAGTCACATAAGTTGTATCAATTTAAATAGGGAACCATTGGCCTATTTACCTGATATCACATCGTTATGGCATCAATCTGAAAACCAACCCAATAAGTTTTTACCACTTGCAACACCTCTAACAGAGAGCAAAAGTAAAAACGATTTACTCACCATTCACTCCTCCAGATAGAAAAGACCTTGGGTATTATGTCGGTCACATCACAAAGAACTGAAATGCTTTGAGGAAACAGTAGTTTCCCTATATTGTTTAAATATATTTAACTGTATGAATATCTTCAATGGTTTCAGAGCTTACTTCGTGGAATTTTGACATCATATTGAGGAAACAGTAGTTTCCCTATATTGTTTAAATATATTTAACTGTATGAATATCTTCAATGGTTTCAGAGCTTACTTCGTGGAATTTTGACATCATATTGAGATGAAATAAAATCACATTGTAAAATCCACAATAATTTCATTTGGTATAAACCCCACCGGTTTCAACACTTCCGTGTCATTCTCAAGAGGGGAAATACAATTTGTTTTTTGGCGAGCACGTATTTATATTATGTCGGAAGAGGGTGTGGGGGAATGGGGTTGAGGAAGGTATGACTCAAGATGAAGGTTAAGGCTGAAGTTGGAGGTGGACGTAACCAAATATTTTCTGGAAGGGGGAGGGGGGACAGGAACTTGGTAGAGGGGAGATTGGTGTAATGATCATCATCATCTGGTGTTCTGTCTGCTGACAGGTCCCGTACACCACTGTCGTCTCCATCCGTTTCTGTCCCGAGCTTCCTTCTTTGCTTCATCATAGCTAATGTTCTTCACCTGATCCACCAATTTAATTCTTCTCCTTCCTCTCTTTTTCTTTCCTTCAATTGAACCCTCAAGTGCCACAGTTATTATACTTTTCCATCTCATCACATGGCCCAGCCAGTTTCCTTTCCTTTCCCTTATTTCCTTTAGGAGCGATCTTCCTTCTTTTACTTTGCTCAAAACCTCTTCATTTCTCATCTTATCTACCCATATTACTTTTCCCATCCTTCTCTACACCCACATTTCATAAGCTTCTATTCTACTCCTTTCCCTCTTACCTAATGTCCACGCTTCACATCCATACATGAAAACACTCCATGAATAACATTTAGCTAGTCTCTTTCTCAGCTCCAGATCCAGGCTTTTATTGCATAGTAAGTTTTTCTTCTGGCTGAAGGCCTCTTTTGCCATTGCTATCCTTGCTTTTATTTCTGCAATACTTCTCCAGTCGTCTGTCACCATCGTTCCTAGGTACCGGTAGCTTTTCACTTTTCCTATTACACCTTCATTTATTTTCACACTCGTATAATTTTCGCAGTTTACTGGCATCACCTTTGTCTTTCCTAGGTTTATCTTCATCCCATATTCCTTCATCCCTTCTTCCAAAACCTGAATCAACCTTTGAAGTGATTGCATATCATCTGCTAATATCACTATGTCATCTGCGAATCTTATACTTCTTATCTTCCTACCTCCAATGCTGACTCCTTCCTCTATCCCATCTAAAGATTTATGGATCATGTCCTCAACATATATATTGATACCAAGTCATTTAAAAAATCGGAACCAAACTGCTTAGCGTGCGTCATAATTTATAAATTCTCCATAAAATCCAGCTTGGCACCTTTGTCAACAACATGTAAAACATTACCTTTAAAATCAGATTCATGATTACAATTTGTTAAATGATTAGCGAAAACAGATTTGTTGTTACAATTAATAAAATAAATAAAATGTTCATTTGCTCTTGCACTGAAGCTTCGTCCCGTCTGTCCCACATAAAAACAATTGCATCCCTGTGTATCACACTTCAAAATATATACACCACTTTTTTCTTAAATACTAAATTTGTCTTTGGAATTAAAAAATAAATGACCAAGAGTCGAACAATTATAAAAGCATATATTAACAATGGTTCGTCTCAATATGTTACGGATTTTACAAGACACAGTTTTCAGGAACGGTACTTATTTCCATTTGGTTTCTGAGGGAGTAATCACGCCTTCCGTGGTAGGCAGAGTCACTACGTTTTACTCATAAATACATATTTGTACACCTAACTCTGCTTCAATAATTTCCTCCATATTGCTAAGTCCGTATCTTGATGAGTCAACCTTATTCAGCTTCCGCCGTCCATCGTGACATCGGCTGTCCGAGACTACTTCGTGATTCTGAGGAGTAAGTTGTAATAGAGCATGCAAGATTACCAGCCTTTGCAGTACCTGCACCGCGTGCAGCTTTCCCTGCTAACAGTTACAGCGCTCTACTGGTCACTTTCGGCATATTTTCGTCAGTAAGCCACAAGAGCGTAATAAGATGATATTTTCACTTTGTGTAAGGACACCACTTGTACGTTTAGTTGAATAGCCCTATATTTCATTTTATCATATTTTCATGAAACTTCCGAAAAACGCCTTATCCAAGGAATGGCAACCCCATCACAGGAACTTTCCATCGGGGATTTCTAATTTCACTCTTCTTTTTAATTTATTATTTTTGTATTTCTTGTTGGAATGGAATAAATATTAATAATAATTATTATATGCTTTCCTAGCCATCGCATCCCATCTGCGAGTTGTGGAACTTAATCTGTCCGAATAACATCTACATTTACATAATACCCCGCGAGCCTCCGCATGGGCGTGTGGCAGGGGGTGTTAGGTCACCAGCCGTGTAAAGGTGGAGGTTTTTTTGGAGATGAAATGGTGACATGAAATGTAGGAGTGTATTTAGTGAGCTTAATTTCAATTGTGATCACTTATAGGGCGCGGAATGAACGAGTTCTTGTACCTATCTGTTCGGCGGTGTACCAATCTCTCTTCTTTTATCGCGTCTGTCAGACCTAGAGATATAGTGAGGAGTCATGATAATATCACAATGAAGCAGATGTATAGGATATTGCGAACTGAATTGCCTCCTTCGGACGCCAGTGCCCGAGTGAGCCACCCCCGTCGCTTTGCTTTCGACACCAGCAACCAACGCCAAATAAAAACAACGACGAAAGAAAACCAAGAGCCTTCCCGACATTCACGCCATCTCTGATCCGCAAATCTTTATTTTTTCAGAAAAAAAGAGAAAGTTATAGAAAATGGAGAGGGAGAGAGTGAGTCGAATGAGATAGCTTTCATTTACGTTTCCTCTCGTCCTCCTCCCTCCCTCCCTCCGGCGCAGCGCCCTCCCAGACTCAATTTCCGTCGTTCTATATTTGAGTCGCGGATACCGGAGGGACGTCGTGGGGGTGTTGGGCGTGGCTTAATTTGTGGTGCGGGGTGGGGGAAGGGGTGAGAGGGGGTTAAAATGGGGTAAGAGAGAGAACGAACATTCAAAGAGGGAAAGCCGGCGGTTTTATATTTATGAGGAGGCGTGGGACGGTGGCGATGGAGGGATTGGAGAACTGGGCAGCATACGAACTGGGATCTCCCTTCGGTCCGGCGTTTGCCAAAAATTAAAAAAAAAATAAAATTCCAACCCCCCCCCCCCCCTCCAAAAGGCGACTTTAGGGCGTGCGTGTTCCAAATTTCTGAACGCGAGGACGACGGTGTGGAATTCGCGACCGCGTGTGCGACCAAATCTGCCCTTTCCTATCTCTGAAACCACTCAAACCAAGTTCCGTTTCGATTGAAGACTTCTCAGGTTTCACACCAAGTGATGGTGCCGAATACTACCACCGTACGAGTCTACGATCGAAACAGAGCGCACCAACGAGAAACGCATGGAGGAAGAAGGATAGGCCATACGAACTGTTATGGTCCCTAATTGCGAGTGCGTGGAAAAAATGACATTTTAAATTTATCGGTTCTGCAATCTATTTCCTTAATACTATTCCTGTGATCATTTCTACCATAATAGTTTGGCTCCAGCAAAATAGGTATGTTGAACGTCCGGAAAATAATAGTCGACATCAAACTTTCGTAAAAGATTTAACCTATATTTTTCCCCTCCATCGGATAAAGGTTCTCACTCTAATTCCCTCAACAATTTAGTAACATTGCTATGTTTATCACATCAGTTTTTAAAAAATCACGCACTTCTTACGGAGGAAGAAGGCAAGAACATACTTTTCCAGCGGGGAAAAGTTAGCATTAGCAGAGCAAAGCCTTGATCTGAGTCATCGTGCTGATTTCCATAATGCAACGTTACTTTTCCTTGCGTTCAGATATTGAAAAAGAATCACAATAGAAGCCATGTTAATAAAAAATGAAAAAGACAACTTAAATAGAGATAAAGGCTTTTTCTAAGATACGAACTGGTGACCGGTAATAAGCGTCATTCAAAAGATGTGTAACGGCTGACACAACAATGGGGAACTTTCTGCTATATCTTACCGCCAGCATCCCTGCTCCAGCCATCGTCATTATCCTAATGACGATGGCTGAGTCAGGACTAGGAAATAGACTAGGAAAAATAAAAATTGTGCAACTTAGGAGGGTTTCACCGGGAGAGAGCAGAATAATGGCAAAAGTAAGGTATTTCCATTACTCACGCTGGGAAAAAATGTAATATAGCGGAGGGGGGTTCCGTATGCAAAATGGTGAATTAAGTTGTTTGTGATAATTCTATTTATACTCAAGAAAGCGTGCAATACTGGAAATAAACAAAAGATCAGTTGCATTTCTCTCAACTCTGTATAAAGGTATATAATTTACCTTTTTTTCTGATTGCCGGACGATTCTGTTGGCCCTTCTGTCCCCGGAATCCTAATAGGCTGCTAAGCCTGTCATCAGGTTTTCCAGGGACCGGACCAACAGATCTTGACATACATCCATGCCCTGGGTGGTGAAAAACCCACCCAGGCGGGACTCGAACCCGCGACACTCAGTTTAACTGGCGAGGACTTTTCCCCGCCTCCACCGAGGCCGACAAATACTGTTTCTCATGAAATTTGGTATTTAAAGTTTGTAGCGTGCCAGGAATCTATTGGGCCAAATTCCTCATGCCTGCAAGGACTCTATGTCCCCAAAATGGCCCTATATTTCAAAACTATATTAAAAAAGATTGGCGAAGCTGAGGCTTCTTTCGCTTTTTTAAAATAACTACTAATCACGTTATTGGAGTCAAATTTTCACCATCAGATGGCATAAAGAATGAGGTATTTATTTGATGCAATCGGTTTTGCTATATTTTTTTGTTTGAAAATCACATTTTCCGTGATCCATTTATCAATTTTTCTCAGATATCAACAAAAGAATTTCCTCTTGTCAACCTGAGCATTTTCAAATTTGCTAATGCCCATGTTTATATATATACATATGTATAATTTCCACGAACCATTATAAAAAGAAGTGCGAGCAAGTTGTGTGGCACAGTGGCGAATAGAGCTACTTTGGCGGCTGGTTGCACTCGCATTTATCGTGCACCGAATGCCGCGCCCGCGCGCTGTTTGCTGCCATACCGCACTAGTTACACAACTGACTTGTTCATACGTAAATACCGTACATTTTTCGTAGATTCTCGCAGTTCATTTTAATTTAGATAAAAGTGCCTTTTGAATTTACTGCGTTGTAATAAACATTTCAGCATCAGTTGTGCCTGGCCATTCTGCAGGCTTCGTCAGGCTTTCTGAGAAAACAATCATAAATAAATAATTAAACAACCTTGGGTGGTTATTACGTGACAGAATTTCTTATACTTAAATTTTACAAAACTCATTTCCACGTATCGCGCTCTCAGAGTTTCGGATGCTGATTCTATCTCTGAAGAAATGAAACATTTAAGGGAGACTCTGAAGGATACTGAATATAGCTATGAATTAATTGAAAGTGTTAGAAACCAAAAACCTAAAGAGAAAGAGACATCTAAACCTTCGGGATACGTTATGCTACCTTACATCGCTGGAAAAACTGATCGCATCGGTAAAATTAAGAGGTTGCATAACATCATTACAAGATTTAGCACTACCTCCAAAGTCCATGATCATCATCGAGGAGTTCAAGATCCATTATCTCCAACAATGTTTAATGGCATAAAAGAAATTTTCTGTAGTTGCGGAAAATCTTACGTTGGCCAGACAAAGAGGGCCTTAGGATGCAGACTATAGGAACACGAACGAGCTATCGTAAAGAAATATTGGTATCACTCTGCCGTGGCTGATCACACACTTTTAAAAGAAGGTCACAGTACAGACATATCAAAAGGGCGAAAGTTATATGCAAAGAAAGCAGCTACTATCCGCGGGTCATCAGGGAAGCCATTGAAATAGAAAAAAGACCAAACAACTTTAATAGAGAGTATGGATACAAACTCCCTTATACGTGGAAAAGACTTTTGTACAGTTCAAGAATAAGAAATTCTGTTTCATAATACCCGCCTAAGATTGTTCATTGTTCATTTATTTATTAATTATTTTGGTCTCATAAAGCCTGACGAAGCCTACAGAATAGCCAGGCAAAACTGTTTCTGAAATAGTAATTATAGCGCAGAAAATCCAAAAGACACTTTTATCCAAAATAAATAGTTCAGTTGGTAACCCTCTAAGGATAAAATTGGGAAATGCATTACAGTCTACATATAGCTCAAATATAATACCATGATCTAGCGTTCGTTTGAATGACCTCTACTGGCATGGTACGACTAATGCATAGATATATTTAACTCTATAATACTGACCCTTAATGAAGCGGGACTCGAAATTTGGATGCAATACAGCACTCCGCAATTGACCGAGTTAAAAACAAGTCTATTCACGTATGAGAGGTAAATACAACTGTCCCACAGAATGATGAAGGTATTTCGTGACCTACTGATGTCATAACAACGAATTTTAATCTTTGAGCATACATTCAACAGAGACTCTGCCGGCGAGGAAAAGTTTCTCCAGAGAAACCTCCAGGCGTGAGAGGTCAGACAAGGCGAGGCTTCCGATAATGATATCAGCGCCCATGTTAATACTGAATCTATACTATATTTTAGGACTTTGGTCCTTAATAATAGCACCAACAATAAAAGAGGAAAAGTCAGTACACAAAATTACACACGGGATTCCAATTATATGAAGAGAAAAAGAAAAACCTTTTCTAGAGTTTTAAGGAAGCAACATTCATTTGCAAGCTGATGCTTTAAGATTCACAATATTTTTGAAAAGATTTTTCTATAATAATGCAAAATAAAATTAAAATCTGTCAATGAATTGAGTATTTTCTTGCAATAAACGATCTCCTGAATATTTTCGACAACATCGGTTCTTACCATGCAGTAATGTCTTAATAGCATTAAATTCTATTTAATAGAATCCATTTATGCTCCTCGGTAGTATTTATGTCCGAGAGATATTTTTTAAATGTTTTGCAAACTTTCCCTCATTTAGTATTTCGTATCCTTTTTAATTATATGACTCACATGTCTATTGGCGCCTTCCGTGTGAACTTATTTCCTTACAGCTTTGCTTTCCTGTTCTCGAAATCACCCACAATTTAACCTTTTGTCGTTCATCATAATCAGTTTCATATCCCTTGGAGAACTTCAGCCATTTGTTCATCGCCATCCTCCGCCTTTTTGGTATTCTAATCTCTATTCTTCTCCGTTTCCCTCACCCAATTTATTCGAATCCTAATTTCCTTTGCGTCCTCCAGCTATTGCTCAGGTGAACTTCTTCTTTACCTTTTTCCAACAAGTTTACGTTACCTATTTTCAATAAGTTTACCTTTATTTTTACATCAAGTTCTACCGTTCCATTTCCGATATTATTTTTCCTCCGAATAGTACCAGCTGCCTAGTCAGTCTAACTTTTTTCTGTATCTACACCCATGTCAGTGAACAAGTTTTCTATCTCGTGTTTGCTTCATTCATTCACTGGTCGTTCCATCCGAGGATTGGTTGACTGAGGCCCTCCACCCTTCCCTACCTAATGCAAGTTCCCTTACTCACTGGTTGCCCTTCCTATGTACTTTCCCCTGTACTAGGCCAAGGTGCTTATTCCTGGGTCTTCCTCTGGGGACAATGGTGTTTGTTACAAGTAAACTTTAAATTGGAAATTTTGCTGTAGGTGGACTAATCTTTCTTTAAATAAAAAATAAACAAAATAAAAATATATTACGTTCTTCACCCATTACTGTGTCTCAGGGTGTGTCCAATCCATCTTGTTCTTCTTTTCCTTTCTTTCTTTTCATATGGTCATTTCCTCTTCTACTCCTCTAAAACCTTCTTCTTTCTAACTTCGTTCGTCTGCTTTATCTTTATCATCCTCCTTCAGCACCAGGTTTATATCATTTTCTTGTTTTATATTTCCTTATTCGTCTCCAAACTCTACCAAATAAACGGTGTGAAAAGGGACATTGTGATATCGTTTTACAAGAAAAAAGTTACAGGAAAAGAAAACTACGGTTGCTGCTCAATCGACTCAAATGCATCGAGTTTGAAACTGGTATGGAGACCTCATATTTTATAAATCAGCATGAGCATTTAAATTCCAGGCTAAAATACAGCACGTAAGTGTTATCAAATAGATAATCGAACTGTTCCAACATTGAAAGATTTCAGGCTTTCCCGGTGAATGCTATGGAGGTAGATTTCTCGGTTTCCATCAAGTTTCCATCCGAATCAATAAGGTTCAACTAATTTAATTTTTTTTTCGGAGCCAAAATTGTCGCAAAGTGTTCACAGTAGGGTTATTCCAGATTACTTGAAAAGTTTGTTTCGGGTGAGTCTAAGGATGACTCATATTCTGCTGTTTTTACCATGCATACTTTTTGTAAAATTACTAAAAGTGACCAAAAACATAAAACCTATACCGAGCTGATGGGTACAACTTCGTATTCACAATTTATAAGTTTTGAAAGCATAGAAAGAGGACGAGAGGTTGCCTCATCAGGTCAAAATGCAATCCCTTTTCCGTATCCACACTCAATTCCGTGGCTGGTGTCCTAATTCTCCCTGTTTCTAGTCCCCATGGTGGCTCGCGAGTTATATCGTAGATGTACGAATAAAACCCAATAGTGCATCAAAGCGGCCAACATCCGTAAAGTGTATTACCCACCGCAAACCATTTCGACGTCGTAGCTCCATTCTTTTTCTTCTTTTCATTTTTATCGGAATTATTGCATCCCGCTCTGATGTATTAAAAAAATCACTGGTTTCGTTTGGAATGAAAAAAGTATGGCGAGGGAGGGTGGGAGAGTAAAAAGAATCGGTGCTCGTGGGATGGATGTTTTCTCGTGGGAAAAGGGATGTGGGTGGGGCGACTTGCGGTCTCTTTTGGGTCGGCCGTGGACGGCGCTAACAAATCGAATTGTGGACTCAGT
Source organism: Ceriagrion tenellum (assembly GCA_963169105.1). Taxonomy (NCBI): domain Eukaryota; kingdom Metazoa; phylum Arthropoda; class Insecta; order Odonata; family Coenagrionidae; genus Ceriagrion; species Ceriagrion tenellum. The sequence continues at coordinate 144,219,839 of OY720640.1, read as the reverse complement.
CGGCGGTGGGCCGCACTCCGAAATCTGGTCACTCTTTTTCCCAAGTCTCTTTCTTTTTTTTATTCAACCCATTCCCATAACACGCACGTTCCGTGCGAGGGAACCGGATTTCGTGGGCCCTTTTGCCGGGAAACAGCCCGAGGTTTCGTGCCCGGTCCTCCTACTGGGGATATTTTAGTCTCATGTTCCCTGGGGAAGACTTTTGGAGATATTTTGGGAAATCGGTACCAATAAGATACCGTAACTGCGGGTTACTCGGACCTGGTATTTATGTGGCCAGCGGTAAACTTGAAGTTATGTTCATTTAAAATAGAATAGACAACATTCTTGCGCTAATGAAGACATCACACGTGCATCTTTTCACAAAAAGTAAAACTTACTTCCGACTGGAGTTTAAACGTTGTTACATCATTGTCAGATCCACCGTATGACATGGAGCTGCAGATTCTTCCATACCGGTCTACAGCAACACAAATATTTTTCAAACAGATGCTAGAATTGCCATGGCTACGCTGGACACCATTGATCAAATAATATATAATACCTCAAATAATAAGCTACAGTTAGATAAATTCCATGGCTTTGGGTTTTACCTAGTAAAAATCTATTTTGAAAATTCAAAATGCACATGTAAATTTTCACAGGATATTTATTTTGCTCGACCGGCTTCGTCCCATCGGCGACATCATCACGCGAGAAAAGATATCTAACATAAAAAAGATTTTTTGGGATTCCACTCGGTACTTTATGGTGAAAGTCTTGTTTAGCCTTCATTTCCCTTATGGAATTGATGATAAATTTTCAAGCTTTGCACTGTGAAAATTCATTCTGAAAATACGAAACGCTATTGTAATATTTCACAGGATTAATATGCGTATATGCGTGCTGTAAGCTTAAGTGACAGCATTGAAACAACAATACACACCATTTTGACTCCAAATATTGAGGCTACCTGAGGTAGCCAAGGTATTACCCTTTAGGGAGCCACTCCAAAGAGTACTTATGTCCAAAATTTCTCATACGAGACATTAATCGCGTTGTCCGGGACTTGAACCCGTATTCCTCGATTTCGCGCCAAGTACTTATGACTATTAGCCTACCAAATCAGCCTCATCCCCTGCGGATTATTTTGGAATTTAAATGAACAGAAAACTCAAGAATGCCGGGCAAAAAACGTTATAAAAAAGTAAAAAGCGTGCCCTTACCACAATAGGTCGCGAGGTTTAAACCAGTGGACAAGCTGCCAAGACTATACGGTGGCCGTTCTTTTAAACAAATTTTTGGGATACCGGGACTAATTATGGCATTGCTTTAACGGAGTTACTTTTATGTGCATATTATTGTGTAATCGCCAAAGTCTTGAACCACTTGTTACTAAAGACCCACAAAATATCCACAGGGGATATTTAAGCCTCGGTATCCTAAATGGCTAAAACAACGGCGATAGATTGAGGAATCGGAGATCGAGTCTAGGTCAGGGCGAATAATTTTTTTCCTCCGTGGAATTTCGCAGATCGGTGTGGCGAGTTTCTTATCACTGCAATCGATATATGCCACTGCGAATCGGTTTTTCAAAGAAACTGAGAATTACGCCGAATAAATTTAGCAAGCCCAGCAAATGTTTCGAAAGAAAGAAGTTGGGAACTCATGTCCACTAGGCAAATTATTGTTCGAAACATTGTCAACTATCAACTTCGAAAAGCACGGTTGGTACCAATCTATTAATTAATTATTATCATTTAGTTGATTGAAAATTTTGCATTAACTACGCAAGTGGTAAAATCAGTTTGATCACGAGTCTCGAGCTAACTTGAGGATTCATTAAATTCCAGGACGCCCGGCGGCCCACGGCGTCGCTCAAACGAAATTTCCTCGAGGGAGTTTCAATAACCGTTTCCGGGATATGGTGTCTCCCCAGCCGCGCCAAAAGTTGGGCGGTTTGAGTGTAAAGTTAGCGCTGTTGGCACTTTCCAACATGCCTTAACAGCCGCTCCTTCCGTCATTTTTAAATGTGTCCGGGATGCGTCGCCCCATCGAGTTGAAACCCGCTGATCTTCGCGACCAAGTCGGACACGCCGCCGCCGACACCGCAGAAGACAACACTCTGCCAAGATGATCGTGATATAATGACGCAGGAAGCACCGACTTCATCCCATGCGCAGCATAAAAGGTTTTCACAATAATCTTAACGGGAGCAAATTGACAGAAACAGGCAATAATTTACACAGCATAAAAGTCAGTACTCGGAAAATTATGCCTGACAATTGGCAAAGGAAAAAAGATGAACTAACCTTTCGGTGATTTGGTGAAGGAGATGTATTAGTTTTGTATCATCCTGATAAATCCGCCATAGTGGAGCATAGCCTAGGACCATCTCATCTCCTTTAGTGATGCGAAAGTCATATTGCAAGGCGAATGGTTATTGGAAAAGGATATTTAAGGAAGCCTACATCTTCAGGCCAATAACTTAAATCGGGACTTTGGGTACTCGATAAATTAAGGGTGGAGACCGTTAATTTCAAAAATGATAACGGAAAGAAGAAACAACAATGGTCAGTCAGATGTAACCGTCCAAGACCCTATATAAGGGAGAACGCCCGGGAAAGCATTACCCTAGTGACGATGGAAGTGTTATCCATCGAAACGTTGGCAGCAGCCAAAAATTTAACCCAATGTGAATCCCGAGATAATTTCACACATATCCTTTGCCTCATTATACAGTTAACGCGTTTTTGACTCTTGTAGATATCAAATGATGACTTTTCAGAAAACTACGCGTCTAATTTTTGCATTAATAGTAAAATAGGCCGGAAATTTACCTTTATTTGACGAAATAAACATTAAACGGCTTTTATCACCAAAGATTGGGCCTTAATTATAATCCAGATTCAAGATCCTTGATACCTATTTCTCGAAAATGTTCTTTGCTTTGACGTTGCTGTAAGTCTACTCTGCTACCAAGTCTATGAAATTGGCGATATCCCGGCCGTAAATCACATTTCTTGGAAGTCGATGCTGTAAGTATCAAGAAATTATTTGAGCATAAGGGCGCTTAACAACCAGCAGCTCCGTGGTCAATAATATAAACAAACTCAATACACAGTATCTACTGACTTTAGATGTAGCTGAACATAATGATCCGTTTTCTGCAGGGTTTTAGATTTTTTAATTATTTTTTTCTGACTGGCAAAATATCTCACGCATTTTATGTTACCTAAGAATCTTGATTCTTAAAATTTTATTCACGACCTCGGTTTCGAAAAATTTTTGAACTACTTATAAGCGGTCAAATTCAGAAATTCCTTTGGGGGCTTTAAACAGCCTGGACGCGCATTAACTTGCAGTAAATTATCTAGTTTATAGGACGCTACTGATCTAAACAGAGCCCAATGTACTTCTCAATAAGTTCAGCTGGTCTTCAAACACTCGTGTGCCTTGTTTTAAGTCGATGCTAAATACGGTAATATCTTACCTACGATTCATCTTCTCAGATAAACAAAAATCATAGCCAAGATTTTAGGTAACATACCGTCATAACAGTTAACATTTTATTCTCTAGTCCGGCAGACACAGAGTTTTATTATATCTGGGTCGTACAGAATTAGTTGTGGCGTAACAGCTCGCCACCATTGTAATGATTTTACAGGTTCTGCCTCGCGCGGAATGTCCGAAAAGGGAGGATATTGTTGGGGAATACGATTGTTGAGGGAAATAACGAGGAGTAAGAGGAGAGTTTCGTTGGGAGGGGGTTAGAACGTATGGAGTGGGAGTGGAAAGTGCATGCGCAAGTGGTGTGTGGAGAAGGAGTGCGGTCGAAATCAAGAAAATAAGTACGAGTGTCGGGAAGTAGAGAAAGCGGACAATTCAAGGAGGACCAGGACTACACCCAGAAGGATAAAGAAGTGGGACATGATTTGGACGGAGGTGAGGAATGAGGAAGGTTGATGTGTAAAAATTTGTATTATATGTGACATGGGTAATAGAAAACGTTGTTCAATATAAACAGTAACGTGATTGATGTGTACACATTTGTATTATATGTGACTCGGGTAAAGAAAACGTTGCTCAATATATTATAAACGAGTTGCATAGTGAATTGTTAGGTCCTCAATTTCTAGGCTGCGTACAATACACAGTTAAGATTTAAAAAATTCATTAAACGAAAGTGCAGTGAGGTGATTTATGTACTTTCCAGCATTTAAAAGCGTTATCCAATTAATTGACATATTATTCACCCCACTTTAGACAAATGAAGGTGCTTGTCAACCTAAATATTTAGATAAGAATTTAATACCAAACAAAGGAAGGGAAATAGGCAGGCGTAGGAGGGTAGTCTGTCAACCTTCACGTCTTTGGAATCTCAGTGGCCGGTAGGGTAGGGAGGATTTTCTTGGTGGAGGTGATCGTCTTCGTCGGGAGAATCCACGTGAGAGGCGAGGAATCAAGAAGAGCGATGGGAGTGTCTGAACAGGATGCGCTGTCGTGTTAAGTCACCTTGACATTCGCGGTTGCATTCGAAGGGAGAGGAGTGAGCGAGGAAGGCAGAGAAGGCCGATGCGTGGTGACCTTCTGTTGTTGGGGGCTGGGACTTGCAATGAAGTGCATTCTCATTTTATCGGTTGGTCATTTCGGACGCGGTGACTGGCAAAGGTCATGCAAGCCTTTCGAAGACAGGTTAGTAAGTCATTTTGCTTAGGTATTTATTTTATGCTACAAGACACCTATGAACATGTGCAGTGTTTACATCTACATCTACATAATACGCCGCGAGCCGTCGCATGAGCGTGTAGCAGGGGGTGTTAGGTCACCCGACGTGTAAAGGTAAAGTTTTTAAACCAACGTGTAAAGGAGATGAAATGGTGACGTGTAATATAGGAGTGTATTTAGTGAGCTTAATTTTTACTGTGATCGCTTATTGTTCGAGGAAATAACGAGCTTTTTGTACCTATCTGTTCGGCGGTGTATCTCTCTTATTTTATCGCGTCGGTCAGACCTAGAGATGTAGCGAGGAGTCATGATAATATTCTTTACGTCGCTCTGAAAAACATCAGTTCTTAATTCATCAAGCAACCTAAGCCTAGCGTGTAGCCTCCGAATCTCTAGGGAATCTAATAGTAACGGAAATTATTGTTCACTTTATTGAATAGCTAATTGGACTGTAAATTATCCGATTGAACTTTTCAGTCACCTAGATTACCAATGAGCAAGAGTAAACATTTGGCGCATAGTTATGCTCTATAAATATGAATTAAGTAGCTAGTACGCTATATTCTTAACTTTTTATCTCATACTTTCATTAAGTTATTTCATTTTGATGATAAAATTTAATATCTGTCTTACAATACACCTTTTTGAATTTCTAAATAACAATGCTTCAGAGGGTGGTGATTCGGTAACTCTTTTAAAATGATAGAGACACCTTAGTCTTGAAACATGTTACACGAAAATAAGCCAAAAACTCTTTCCTCTTCCCAAAAATAAGAATTTATGGAATAAATTGAAGCAAGGAGCGAAATGGGACCCCAGTATAACGTTCCATCCGACTACCAATGTAGTGCAGTAAATCTTGTAAGACGATCATTACACTCAGAACTAAGGCACTATGGGCCGTATTACAGAACGATACTTGAGTGCGGATTTTTCCCAAACGTCACTCAAAATCCACTCGGTTGCTACTTTGGTATCACAAGACGTCATTCGAGTGACGACGCTCTCTCGGACTCCCCTCAGAAACGAATGACCCCTTTTGGATACTCGAGTGCCCACTCATTTCGAGTGAGCAATTTTCAAGATGTCTGCCGCAATCACCTGGCGTATTTAAAATGAAATTTTGGTGAATGAACTAATTTTACTTGGATAATTATTTTTCGGTAATCCTAGTTATTGGTGATGTGACTGCTTTGAGCGAAATTCGTGGCATCAATCGCCGTAATTTTTGAAATTACATGGCCGTGCAAATTCCTTATACTTCCTGGATTATAACACTTCCAATTCAAAGTTATTAGAATATTTAATGACAGAAAATATTATGGTGCTTTGCGTTAAAATGAACTTGGTGAATCAAAGTACAATTTTAAGTAGATTTAAGACGATCTAATCGGCCAAAATGCTCGCGAAACCTATGATACTATTTGGAACGTGTGATGGTCGCGGTATTTCATGTAATCATATGATTACCATAGACTTATGGTATGAATACATTTATGTTATAGTCTCCCAGAGCTTTATTTTTGTTTGTTTAGTAACAAAGAACTTAAATTAATCCGTGTAGTGCATTGAAATCGTTACGTGAAGGGATAAAACTTTCCCGCGTCATGATTCAAATGAACCAATCGCTCAACAACTGCGAATTTCGCTCATAATTGCTCAGCAGTCATTTTTGTCAACAAACAGGACGACGCGGGAAGATTGTGCGACAAATTAATCCATATTCAGACCATTTCGGACAGCGAGGCCGCCAAGAACAATATGAACGTGTACATACAATGATGCAGCTGTCTCGTGAGACCCAAGTTCTATGGGAATGTTTAAGTTTCTGGAGACCGGGTTGTAAACCTACGTATCATTCCCAATTCGAAAGGTGTACGATCCGTGTGTATAACATTTGTAACTATCCATCATCGATGTTCTAGCTGAGTTAATCAGATCTCGGATTACGCATTATTATCAATGCCATAAGTTGGCAAGATATTTAGTTTCTCGACGTTATGAAAGTTGTCTTAAGTTGTTAAAAGTTGTTAGTTGTCTTAAGTTGTGAAGTCTCGCTGATGTGTCCAATAACGTTAAACGAACGACGCTTTGAATGCAGGAAGTATTCTTTTAAGTAACCGTGTCTGTTCTATATCATTGTATCTTCTCTATACTTATATGATTTCACCTCTCCACCACTACATGTAAGCAACCTTGCTCTTAGCAATACCTCTGTGATGATGTTATACAAGCTTCCTTGCACTGTATTTACAAACGTTTGTATTTACTAACGTTCTATGATAACAGTTTTCAAATACCCATCCTTTAGAGTAGGTTGACATAGATGTTAAGTAGAGGATGCAAAGAACAGGACATTTCAAAGTCCGTTACTGTCGAACTAACCCCGACAGGTAATGTATGCATTGGTAAATATTATGTTATATTAGTGCATTAGTCAGTGTTGAAGTTTTAGTGATACATTGCAATAGTTTTATTCTGCGATCGCGGTATTTCCCTTTAAGAATGATTCTTTGTTCAGATCAGCTGATTAATGACGAGATGATGAAACTATTATCAATGTACATGCCAATTCAAATTATACTTTCCATATATTTGGAGTCCATTTCCTATGGTTCTATTACTTATATACATAGTAGTCCTGTGTCAAATTAATGTTGTTGATTACCTAGATATACCTACTATTTGTTTTATATGTGGAATATTGTATACCTCTCACAAAATATGGTATTGAATAAGGAACAATTGAAACTGATGTTGTGATAAGTGAGTGTTGTACGACAGCTACAGATCGTGCCTCATTATTTTTCATTAGAAAATACAGTATGTATTTAAGGGATGAGAGTAGAATTAAGTTGTCAACTTACGTTTATTTTTTTATAATTATTAGTGGTGAATGGTAGGAATAGTGATCAAACTTCATTTATGACCTTAATTACTGAAAACTTTTACATATCAAATGCTTATATTGATAACTTCATGGGGTCCATTTCACTTTCTAATTATATGGGAAAAAGTTCTTGCATGATATGCTCCAGTGAAGTTCAGACATTTAAAGCCACAACTCTAGCAAGGCCTTAGATGAATGATAGGTTCCACATTTGACTGAATTAAGTTCCAAATATGCATTTCACTTTGGTGATATTACTCAATATTGTGAATATTAAGGACATTTTTACCAATATGTTGAATACAAGGGATTTATAAGGATTTTTGTGCGATTTTCATTAGTTAATTATCCACGATAGATGGATATCTTTGTGTGACGGATAACCTTGCCAGATTTGTTTTATCAGTACAAGTATGCAACTGCATTCTTATTGTCAAAAAACATCTATGCAGTCCTTTTTTTGCCCTTAATTTACCCTTATTGCTAATTTTGTTACAATAACCATCTACAATTGTAGATTGAGGGATACTGCAAGGGGTATCTTGAATAAGAGAACTTAAGGCTGATGGTATCGGTAGAATGAATTATTACCATGGACGCAATAAGAACTCCTGTCATTAGCATATCAAATGGCTAGGGAATCTATATCAATATATTAATCAGATAGATGAATGCAATCATATCATCAGAAGGTCAAACTTCTTATTACAGCAGCATCTCATTATAACAAATTTGTCTAATAACGAAACTTCCGTGTATCGATAGTCATAACTCACTCTGGTCTGAGCAAAATTTACTGATAAAGAGAACAGGAAACCTTTATTTGTGCAAAATTTCACTAGTCTAGAAATGTATCATGAGTTTGTTTCTATAATATCTCAATATGCCACTCATTGTCTCAATATACCACTCAGTGATCAATGTACCACTCATTCTTTTCTGCAGAATCTAAGCGACATTCCTAATCTTAAATCTAACACAGGCAGCTGTTGACCCAGGTATCCGCCTCTGACCATAGACTTGTCTTGTATCAGTTGCTTTGGATATGAACTTAAGCTGAGAAAAATTATGAACTTAAGGATAATGAGAAAGCTATAAAAGCCTCTGAGGATTTATTATGGAAAAGAATAAATGAGAACAGTTGTGTGATAATACATTTGAGGCTGTTAGAAATTATGGAAGATCTCTGGCCTTAGTCATTAATTACAAAGGTTTAGTCAAGTAAATGATGACACCATTCATTGCAATAACACACAATGGAACTCACTTTATGACTATGTGAAGACAGAACAATAAGCAAAACAATTCTTAAAACACTGCCAATCCTACAATAAAAATGAAAACTGGCAGGGTTTAACAAATGTTACCAACTTTATCTCAACAGAGGTTAATAGCAGGTTGTCCTCTGAAATTTATTTTGCTGGTTGACACCAAGCAAAACCTTCCGTGCACCATCCAAGATTATGTTTTGCGCCGGCAAATTACCAGCTTTGAGAGGGATTTATGTGAGAGCCCCTGGAGACTCGAAGTCCATATTGTTAACCCCACCGACGAGTAGTTGTGGTCTCTGTGACTGTTAACTTTGTCATTCTCAGCAACCAGGCCATGGATTTGGTTGCATATTCCCTTCGGGTCTTTTTCTCAAAGGCAAGTTTTTATTAGTGTCACTAATTGCCGAGGTTGTCTAGGCAAATTAAAGCTCTTTTACACAAGAAGATTTGTTTCCTCGTTGTATTAATATCAGTAAAGTTACCATATCTTCCGTATTTTAAAAAAGAGAGAGGTGATATTTGCAGTAATGAATATAAAAATAAATTTACTACAACTTTTATTCCTACACATGTTTTGACATCTCTGAAATTAAGAGCGCTAATGTAGGTATATTATTTGTTTTTGAGGAACTAAATGTCGACGAATATTCTAGATCCATCTTGAAAATAAAATACTGTTAGCATTTATGGTAGCATAACAAGAAAAATACATATCTTACGCAACAGTGTGCAAAGTTTCAAATCTCCTCAATCGATGCTAGCCATTGAAATCGGGTGTTTTCATTATGATTGCAGAATAATTCTGAAAAAATGTTTACGATGCCATAGCTCGGTAACTAAGGAGTTGCGACCCCATGTTGCTATGATAAAAAATGCTTGAAATCACCTACCCTACCTCCTCCAGAAGTTTCGAACTTTCCTCCTGAAACACCCTGTATAACATCGGTTCTGATAAGGTTGTGAATTATTCTCTTACGACGTTATGCTTAACTAAAAGTGCTGCGGTGAAAGTAAACAATGCAGATCGCTAGATTTGTTGGAATACTTCACACACGGTCAAGAGTTATTTAAATATTTTGAAAATTGTTAAATTTTTTTGGATTCTATTCAATCAAAAAAATAGTTTGAAAAGATCCCGTTAGTTACGAATTTAGGAGTCTTTTTCCAGTAAGTGCTCATAATATGCAAAAATGTCATAGATATCAATAGCAGTTAACGCCTTAGGGCAATTTCTGATGATAAAAATATGTAAAATAGATAAATTTATGTGAATGTTGGAGATTCAGACGTTACGCTCTCATTTTCCATCAGACAAATTGTCTCAGTGAAGATAAAGACTTATACAACCCATAAAAACCATATAAACGAATAATGTCTTAGGAAAAATAGAGTACTGGTGGTTTCACAAAGTAAGTAATTAAGATCAGAGGGACTCTTTGCCTGTGGAAATATTTACAGTCAAAATTGACTCATTCATCTTCATACTCGGTTACCGACACTTCATCCACCCGACGGCCAATACTTCAAAGCCTGTTTTGGATATCTTACCTTAGGCATTCTTAGTAAATTTTCTTTTCAGCTAATTATTATTCTGTTAACCTATCTGTTTAGAGTGAACATCAGCTTCTTCTTCAATTCTCCTCTTCCTAATATTGTCTAACATTGTACAACTTTTCACCGGTCATTTCCTGCCGGATGACTCAATTTGCTTTGTTTCTTTTTGTTTTTCTGTTCAACATTCGGACATGTATGACACACTGTAGCCTTCACTTCATAAAATATAATATGGGTCACTTTTCAGGTATTTCCCTATAAAGTTCTTTGCACCGTCACACAAGTCCTATGGGAAATTCTAATTTTATTTGTGAAGTCTTCCTCCTTGCCACATGTTACATCGCATCCCATGTACTCGAAATGGGACACCTGCACCGGAGCTTGATCTTCTACGGCAATTCATGATCTTATCGGGTTGCTTCCTAGGAAAGCCACAGTTTTTGTCATAGCGATTCATATTTTCAGGTCGTACATATTACTCAATGAGCGCGATTTGTGAACCGCCATTTGCAATTAATATACACCGTCTTGCGTAATAACTTGGTCACAAGCGAATAACATTGCATTTAAGTACCCCGAAGATCCAAAATCCATACCTTATGCCTTTTTGTGCTAATTTCATTTCCTCAAAATTTCAGTTATGAATAGACTACACATAGTCGGTGATTCACTCCAATCCTGCATATAATACCTTGGTTAATGACAATATCTTGTGTCATCTGCTTCCAAGTAGCGATCAATAACAGACGTAATTTAGTTTTAACTGAATAATTTCAACTTTATTCACTTTGGGTATGTTTCAACGAGAATTCGTGAGCCAATGATTTAGGTTTATGTAACAATCATACAATGTGCCTACCGACTGAGTTCTGCGTACATTGCGTGTAGCTGGGGGAAACATTTTACCGGTATATAAGGCATTGTCACGTAAACAAAAGAATTACACTAAACGAGCTCTCAGAAAGGAAGACGATGACAGAATCCATTCACACGTGTCATTTTTTCCGCGTGCCATTCGGGGCCATAATAACAGCTGTGATCGTCGTCATCAACAGTGCGAATAGTTACATTACCTATATTGTAGATCTCTCGTTTCTTATTTATGTCTACGTTCTTAGATAAAAATAAAATTCTCCGATAGCCGTAAAAATGGCACCACTCGTCAAACATGTACCACAAAATTCACTTACTGTGTTGGTTTGCGGGAAAGGGGATTCCACAGCAGGGACCAACCACAGCCTCTCCACCAGAATACCCTCCTGTGATGGTTTACGGGAATGTTACTTCCTCGCCAGTGACCAACACAGACACACACACACTCAACCCAGTTTGGGATCCTTTTCGAGGGCTAATGGGACCCTGATAAGGATGCCTGGGTTATAACCTGATATCCTTCATAGGGCTAATGGGACCCTACTAAGGATGCCTGGTTATTACCACAATCACACACACACGCACTCAAATCACTCACTCACAACACACAGACGGGCCCAACTTCTGGGAGAAATCGCTCAAAAAGAGCGTGGTCAAAAGAAAAACACACAGAAACAAACGAGGGTGAGCGTCGGATACGCGTATTTCGGCCACAAGGTGGCCCTCTTCAGCGAGCTGAAGGGAAAAGCACTTGCAACACGAGGTTGTAAGTGAACGAAAGGGGAGGACAGCCAGGATTAAATACTGAAGGGACAGAAGGAGGGGGGGGGAGAAAACCAATGGCCAATGGGTGTTGAAGAGGGCAAAAGGCATTGGTGGAAAGTGGAGAAAGGGGGGAGGGTGGTGAAGAGGACGGAAAGGTGGGGGGGAGGGAAGAGAGTGGCGAGTGAACGTAAGTGGCCGTTGTAACTAGGGGGGGGGGGGGAGTCAAACTGACGGTTGAAGTAGGGGAAAGGGGTGAGGACAAACGAAAACTAAAAATCAAAACAAACCGTCCGTTGAAGTGAAGCAAGGGGATAACGACCAAATTTGAAATTTGAAACTAAGCTGACAGTTGATGTATGAGGGTAACTAGAAATTACGTGAAACATAGAGAAGGAGAAGCATCCAAGTCTATAATAAAAAATAATGAAGAGTAAGAAATCGGTTTAAATCAAAGAGGATTATTACATTAAAGTAAGTTCCTTGTTATCATCCGGCCCATACATTAATGTTAAAAAGAACCCTCTCAACAGATTGATCACTCAATTTAAGAATGTGATTAATGATTGTCCTGTCCTCATTGATAAGAAGACTAAATTCAATATTTCAGTATCCAACCCAGTTTTACCTAGATTATACTGCCTACCAAAAATTCATAAAGATGGTTGCCCCATGAGACCAATAGTTTCCGGTATAAACTGCCCTACTTATCTCTTGTCAAAATGGCTCGTAAATCAATTCTCTGAGTTACAATTGTCGCTATTTACTAGGTTTCTTCTGAGTTTGTGTATGTATAAACTTTCATAAGCGTCAAGTAAATGATTATCTGTTTGTTTAATGAGTTGTAGGTTGTGTTCCGATGTCTCGTGTTCTGTTTCGAGTAAGTGTTGTGCGATACTGGATTTTTCTGGTCGATTGTATTTGAAGTGTGCCATATGTTCTTTAAATCTGGTTTTAATGCTTCTACGTGTTTGTCCTACGTATGCCAAATCACATGATGAGCAAGATATTTTGTATATACCGGATTTATTGACTGTGTCTATTTTATCTTTGGTGTTCCCCAATAGGTGTTTTAGCTTGTTATTATTACTAAACGAAATCTTGGTGTTAACCGTCTTAAAAATCTTTTCTAGACCTTTTGTGATTTCCGGGTGGTAGGGAAGCTTAATATAGCGCAACGGTTCAACTTTTTTTAGTGTAGTGGAATTCTGTAAGAGTCTCTTAAAATTATGTTTTTTAACAATATTGTCGACTACAGATTCTTTAAAGCCGTTTGATTTTGCAATGCTCTTAATGTTACTCAGCTCTTTAGAGTAATTTTTCTTGCCAAGTGGGATGTTAACCAAGCGATTGACGAGTGCATGAAAAGAAGCGAGCTTACTGCTGTTGTGAACAAATGAATTAGAGAGAATGTAATTATTGGTATGTGTGGGCTTGCGGTAAATGTCAAATTCAACTTTTTTACCGTTTCTAGTCAGCAGAAGATCTAGAAAAGGGAGTTGGTGGTTATTTTCTGTTTCGTACGTGAATTTAATGGAGGGAAATAAACTATTTAGATCACGAACGAATTGTTTTAAATCGTACTTTTTTGTATCAAAGATAGCAAAAATGTCATCCACATATCTAAGATATACCTTTGGGAAGTAGTTAAATGTGCCTTTAAAGGTATTCTCAAAATGGGTCATAAAAATATTGGCTAAGAATGGGGATAGGGAGTTACCCATAGCTGTGCCAAATTCTTGTTTATAAAAATTTCCATGGAAAACAAAGAAGTTTTGGCTCATCACTAGATTAGTGAGTCTAATGTATTCATCAATTTTCTTAGCATCGATGTTTAGGGAAATCAACCAATCTTTTAATGAGTTAACAGCTATATCTACTGGCACATTTGGAAATAAATTTGTAACGTCAAAAGATACCATTAATTCTCCCTCAGTAAACACATAGTCTTTAATTTTGTTTACAAAGTCCAAGTTGTTCTTAAGAGAATGGGGGCTTTGAAATTGTAACTCAGAGAATTGATTTACGAGCCATTTTGACAAGAGATAAGTAGGGCAGTTTATACCGGAAACTATTGGTCTCATGGGGCAACCATCTTTATGAATTTTTGGTAGGCAGTATAATCTAGGTAAAACTGGGTTGGATACTGAAATATTGAATTTAGTCTTCTTATCAATGAGGACAGGACAATCATTAATCACATTCTTAAATTGAGTGATCAATCTGTTGAGAGGGTTCTTTTTAACATTAATGTATGGGCCGGATGATAACAAGGAACTTACTTTAATGTAATAATCCTCTTTGTTCATAATAACGCAAAGGTTGCCTTTGTCGGCTTTCATATAAAAACAATTTTTGGATTTTAGAGACTGTACAACTTTGTTATAATTGGATATCCTAGACTGTGATGGAGTCTTAGAATGCCTGAGGTTAGATACAATTTGCTTTTCACATGCTTTCCTCAGAAAATCTTTAGTGGCATTGTGATAAGGTCTGAGAGATCCTTCTATATGGGCAACTAAATCCTCGATAGGGATTGATTTAGGTTGAATACTAAAATTTAATCCATAATTGAGCAATCTTAGTCCTCATTAGAGAGATTGCAGACATTACTAAAATCACTGTCAATAGTAACGGAAGGATTGGACTCACCGATCAATTTGGATAATTTGCGGTTGACGCAGCGGGCTTTGTCCTCGCGCTTCTTCAGAATCACGACGTAGATTCTTCTGTCAGCTTCTAGATAGAAGATTCTGTCAGCTTCGTTCGTGATCTAAATAGTTTATTTCCCTCCATTAAATTCACGTACGAAACAGAAAATAACCACCAACTCCCTTTTCTAGATCTTCTGCTGACTAGAAACGGTAAAAAAGTTGAATTTGACATTTACCGCAAGCCCACACATACCAATAATTACATTCTCTCTAATTCATTTGTTCACAACAGCAGTAAGCTCGCTTCTTTTCATGCACTCGTCAATCGCTTGGTTAACATCCCACTTGGCAAGAAAAATTACTCTAAAGAGCTGAGTAACATTAAGAGCATTGCAAAATCAAACGGCTTTAAAGAATCTGTAGTCGACAATATTGTTAAAAAACATAATTTTAAGAGACTCTTACAGAATTCCACTACACTAAAAAAAGTTGAACCGTTGCGCTATATTAAGCTTCCCTACCACCCGGAAATCACAAAAGGTCTAGAAAAGATTTTTAAGACGGTTAACACCAAGATTTCGTTTAGTAATAATAACAAGCTAAAACACCTATTGGGGAACACCAAAGATAAAATAGACACAGTCAATAAATCCGGTATATACAAAATATCTTGCTCATCATGTGATTTGGCATACGTAGGACAAACACGTAGAAGCATTAAAACCAGATTTAAAGAACATATGGCACACTTCAAATACAATCGACCAGAAAAATCCAGTATCGCACAACACTTACTCGAAACAGAACACGAGACATCGGAACACAACCTACAACTCATTAAACAAACAGATAATCATTTACTTGACGCTTATGAAAGTTTATACATACACAAACTCAGAAGAAACCTAGTAAATAGCGACAATTGTAACTCAGAGAATTGATTTACGAGCCATTTTGACAAGAGATAAGTAGGGCAGTTTATACCGGAAACTATTGGTCTCATGGGGCAACCATCTTTATGAATTTTTGGTAGGCAGTATAATCTAGGTAAAACTGGGTTGGATACTGAAATATTGAATTTAGTCTTCTTATCAATGAGGACAGGACAATCATTAATCACATTCTTAAATTGAGTGATCAATCTGTTGAGAGGGTTCTTTTTAACATTAATGTATGGGCCGGATGATAACAAGGAACTTACTTTAATGTAATAATCCTCTTTGATTTAAACCGATTTCTTACTCTTCATTATTTTTTATTATAGACTTGGATGCTTCTCCTTCTCTATGTTTCACGTAATTTCTAGTTACCCTCATACATCAACTGTCAGCTTAGTTTCAAATTTCAAATTTGGTCGTTATCCCCTTGCTTCACTTCAACGGACGGTTTGTTTTGATTTTTAGTTTTCGTTTGTCCTCACCCCTTTCCCCTACTTCAACCGTCAGTTTGACTCCCCCCCCCCCCCTAGTTACAACGGCCACTTACGTTCACTCGCCACTCTCTTCCCTCCCCCCCACCTTTCCGTCCTCTTCACCACCCTCCCCCCTTTCTCCACTTTCCACCAATGCCTTTTGCCCTCTTCAACACCCATTGGCCATTGGTTTTCTCCCCCCCCCCTCCTTCTGTCCCTTCAGTATTTAATCCTGGCTGTCCTCCCCTTTCGTTCACTTACAACCTCGTGTTGCAAGTGCTTTTCCCTTCAGCTCGCTGAAGAGGGCCACCTTGTGGCCGAAATACGCGTATCCGACGCTCACCCTCGTTTGTTTCTGTGTGTTTTTCTTTTGACCACGCTCTTTTTGAGCGATTTCTCCCAGAAGTTGGGCCCGTCTGTGTGTTGTGAGTGAGTGATTTGAGTGCGTGTGTGTGTGATTGTGGTAATAACCAGGCATCCTTAGTAGGGTCCCATTAGCCCTATGAAGGATATCAGGTTATAACCCAGGCATCCTTATCAGGGTCCCATTAGCCCTCGAAAAGGATCCCAAACTGGGTTGAGTGTGTGTGTGTCTGTGTTGGTCACTGGCGAGGAAGTAACATTCCCGTAAACCATCACAGGAGGGTATTCTGGTGGAGAGGCTGTGGTTGGTCCCTGCTGTGGAATCCCCTTTCCCGCAAACCAACACAGTAAGTGAATTTTGTGGTACATGTTTGACGAGTGGTGCCATTTTTACGGCTATCGGAGAATTTTATTTTTATCTATCTAGAGAGGCCGTAGAGCTCAATTTCCTTTGGTCTACGTTCTTATTTATGCATAATGTAAATATTGATGTTCTTATTTATGCATGATATTTTGAATCTGTAGTAGTAGTCTGCATCCCTTGCATGATGGAGCGATTGACGATAGAATGTTTCTTGGGTATTAGATTTTTAATTGGCGCTTTGCATGTGTGGTACGCTGGTTTCAATATAGTTACGGTGTTCTACCGTATGATTCATGCATGCCAGGTGTGGAAGCACCCCCTGCCAAATACCCTTTGGGTGGCTTTCAGGGTATGACGTAGATGTAGATGTGTGCCCTCCGTTCCACGGTCAAACACTGGGATATATTTAACGAGCTAAGTCAGCAGAATTGTAGCTGAAATATCGTAATAGAAATGGTGCATTATTTCCGCATCACATTGAATTCTTGTCTCCGTCTTATTTGATGCAACCTATTTCCCGGCCTGTTCACGTATTTAATATTCTCTTTCCACTTTCTTCACGTTTCCTTGCTTTCAAAAGAGAACGCATGAGTCGCATGGGACGAACTGTGGTCTCGCTGTTTCAAGAAGGGTTTGGGACCACGAGAGGAACCGCAACAAAGAAGCGAGGCCAAAAGCGACCCCTTGTGCGGGCCAGAGGGACTAAGAGAGACGATGAATAATTCCGGGAAGGAGAGGAACGGGTGGCGCATCCTTATTTACGTACGAGATACCCCTGAGCACGTCATCATTTGTATTCTCGAGGTTCGAGGAGACTTGGAGCCGATGGATGTTGGCTGACGTGAGACAAGAGCTCTCATTGCGAATCGGATGTTTAAGATGAGACGAACCTTAAAATCTAAAGTCATTACTTGAAAGAATCTTTCTACTGTTCAAAGAAGTTTATCTATTTTATTATTTGTGGACGATACGAGGAAGTGCTTGGTATGGTGATGGTTGAAGAAATGAAGCATTTGGATGAGATTGGGAGGAGGCAGGGTAGTTGGCTTGAAGGAGTAATTAGGTGCGAAAGGTCTCTAATGACCGTGGTAGAGTAAGGGACAATTCTAATGGTTGGAGGTGTAACTTCATGGAACATAGAATAGAGTGGATTTATTCAATGTTCTGGGTATTTACCCCTAAAAGCAACAAAAAATCAATGCACAGGACATTTTGAATTGATATAAAATAAATACAAAATGAATACCGAATTAAAAAATTTGCATAGAAACAGACACAATAATTACATGCTCACAAAATAACTGTTGCATTAAAGTAAAAAATAATAATTTTATTACTGCTGTAACAGGTAACCATGATATTTATAATAGATTAACTCCACAGTCCAGTCTAGTTCCAGGCAACAAAAGTGTAATGTACATGACATTTTGAAATTATACCGAATAAAAACAGAAATGAAAAGGTACCCATTGAAAATATTATATTTAAAAACCAGAAATATTAACATTTAGGTAAAAAAAATAATTTTATCACTGCTGTAAAAGGTAATTATAACATTGAAACTAGAAAGGTTCCACAGTCGTACAGGTTTTTATTTTGTTAGGAATTGCATTCCATAGAGCGGTAGAACTGACAACGAACGATTTATGGAACCTCGTGGTTCTAAATGATGGTAAATATAGATTTGATGAATCACTCCGTGCTATCATAGTTCTGGTTATAACATGGTCACAGACATGATGAAAGAATATCTTTGTATATTTCACACTTAAAATATTTATTGCTGACCAATGCTTCGACTGCACAGCAATAATTATCATGGTAATGATTGCCTCGGATGGGGACTTTGCTGTGGAGGATTGGGATGGAGATAGTTGGAGCGAGGTAGTTGTGATTATTCACTTGCTGTGAGGTTGACGAGGGGCGACGAGGGGAGGGGAGAGAACAAATGATTACCTTCATAATGACTGCTGTGCAGTCGAAACATGGGTCGGCAATAAGTATTTTATGTGTGGAATACACAAAAATATTTTTAGAGAGAAGGATGTTGGGCGAGCGGAGGAGCGGTAAGAGATACAAAATATTTTAAGGGCTAAACTGAGAAGGAAAGAACGTATGTTGAGAAGAAAATAGAAATATCGGTAGACCGGCGCCTGCAAATGTTAAAACCGAGAGGGTCATTTCCTATTTAATTCCATTTAAACTTACATTCAACGGTAGATTACCTATTAATAATCATATAACCCATCATTACCGTATGTATTACAATTTATTTTTTATGTACATTCAAAGCTAATTCATTTTCTGGTGATGTTTTTCATATCTCACAAACTCCTACTACGCTACTACGCTACCTCAGATCATTTTTGGATTTGAATTTGAAACATTTGAATGGAATCCGGAAGATAGACTGCAGAACAGACAGGTTTAACAAGGTTTTCGCGATCAATAAGAGACCATAATGGAGACTTTGAATAACATCATTTGACAGGGCGTGTAGCTGATTAGTGAATTTACTCCCTAATGCCTTTCTCAAAAATATACCACGTAGAACTAGCGTCACGTTCTGCATGATTCCTGCATGACTCTTGTGTCTTCTTTACGCAGTTGCAATATACGGACAAAAATTACTTCTTAAGCATCTCTATAGTATAGTGTGCTAGCGGAAGGTACCCGTTTGAAATTCAACGGGTGTGAAAAACGAACTTATATAACCAATGATAGCAATAGAAGTATATCGATAAATATATCGCGCACAATGTACTTCTAATGGATTCTATGTATTTGTCTATATCAACTGATGCATTCTGGGCCTGTATTCATCATATATCCATATAAAGTTCGGCTTCAACAATGCTATTGGTCGTCAAGGGGACAGCGTACCAAAAACGCTGAATTGTAAGCAATTTTATGATTGTTTTTATAAAATTTAAATTAAATCAATTAGAAAACAAAAACCAATCGCAAGAATAAAAGTGCTTATTTATTTTTATTCCCCACTGTCTTTGTCACAACTTTGTACAATCATTGTTTCGAATTTTAATATGCAAAATAAAACAGGTCTGCATGCCAGAAAAACGAACTTTACATGCATTTCTTATGGAAACGCTTTTACTCGTCTGGAGTCGAACCGGAGACCATTAAACAAAAAGTAGCCAGAAACCTTTCTAGTGACATAAGGAATCATGTTACAAAGTTTTACGTCATTCCGTGCAGTGGTTTGTTAGTTATGAGTGACCGCACAATCACACTTTCTCTTTTATGTATAAGAGAAAGATTGCATGCTGAAGTAAGTCGCTCGTAGATTATACCATGCATGTTGGTGATAACTCACCCCCTCTTACACACCTTGGATTTTGCTTGCAGGGTTATAATGTAAATGTACCACAGTCTGGTATAATGTACAGTCGCGGAAACAATGGCAGTAAACTTGGAGCTGGTAGCCCAGAGACGCCGCACCGTGCAGTGGCAAGTAAGTTATAACGTATTTCAAATATTTCCTGTAAAAATTCTACCACTAAACTTCTCTTTTAGAGAATCTTGAGAGACATAATTTTATCTCCGTTTTGCAAGAGATGAGAGTTTTTTGAGGTAGATATTGCAGGGCGATGTAAAATCATATCCTGTACTCAGTACGTCTGAAAAAAAATACTAATATCTTGGAGAAATAAAATCATTTTCGGCAGAATAATTTTAAAAAAAATAGGTACCCTAATATTGCTGTTTTGAAGCAGAGTAGTTTTCGCTCGACTAAAATGACTGATCTCTGAGGGATATCTCTTTAAATCCACTGTATTTTCTGAGCATTGCCCCTTGAGCTTGTTTCACTTGCAGGTGGATGGGGGCGCCACCAGCGTGAGCTGCAACCTATCTCAGGGTAATTAACAATCAGTGTAGCGACTGCACATTTAACTTTTAAGGACTAGAGTACATTTAAATGTACGCTGGGATGTGGGGTCCTACGGCCGTGCGTACACAATAATGTACGCTAGATCCGACCGCTTCCGCTTCGGCCTTTTTCTCGCTTGTGACCTTGTACATAGAATGCTCCTTACCATCTGGTCTCTTTGTAATGTGATATATGACAGTCCCTCCTTGGTAACCCAATCTTTTGGGTGGAGATAAGGTTGCCAAGACGTATTTTCTAAGTAAGAGATTTTATTATTTTTTCTTGAAGTGTTCCTCTAATCCTCTTGACGAATCTGTGCAGCAAACTACTTATGTTCTTCCCTTCGTTTGTGTATTTATATTGTTTTCTATGATTGACAAAGATCCATATATATTCACTCTTGAGGTGGGTCAGTAAACAAAAACTTATAAATTACTACCTTGTATACGTGTTGTGGAATCTGTAATGATTCGTATTAGACTGGAACGGTTTTCCAAAAGAAATATATTCCAAAATAGTATTGTACGAATTATTATTGCAAGGAAAACACCGCAATAGTATTTCCATACAAAAAGCTATTAGTAAACCAAATAATATTTTGAAAAGCCTATTGCAGTATTTTATACGTCGATAAAACTATAGTAAATTTTCCCTGAATGAAGCACGGCTCACTGAACCGCGAAGTAAAATTGCGAGAAACGCGCGCTGATGTATAAATCTTTTTTTACAGGGAACAAGTCCACAATATCTTGCTCAAAGCTTATATTATTATATTTTTTCATATTATTTCGGCAAAATTACGTGAACACAAGCTACTTATGTGCCTTACACTAACAAGAAAGAAAATATGCTGAAAAGTGTGGTAAAGCGGGCTAAAAAGTAAAATAATACAACGACGAAGATTTGAGTAATGCTATATGAATATATTTTAGATATGATACTTGAAACATGAAGTTTTCAGCCGGGAAACTAATACAAAGTGAAATCGTACCGTCATTTTCCCTATCCGACCTGCCTGCTAGACAAATCGCAATAAAAAGGAAAAAAAGGAGCTGCTGGACCAGTTCATTACAGGAGATACCCAAAAACCAATCGGAGGGAAATTCTTGGAAGGCCGTGAGGGAAAGTGAGGGTAATGTGCACTTTGTGCTCGTAAATATCCTCGCCACCCACGCTGCTCATCATTTCGGTAGAAAATTGCAAGCAGAAACTCATCGGTCGTCACTGTGGGCAGTCGTATTCAAAGAGTTACTGTTCTGACAATCTTGAGAGAGGTATTTACAATTCCTTTGAAGTGCTTACCTTTTCGATCACCTTTTTGCAGCTAAGTTATCTTTTGTTTACCAAATTTGCTATCACTATATACAAATATGCCGATCGGAGATAAATCATCATTTCACTTTTTTAGATGGCTTCAAAAATAAAGTGGCATGCGGATGGCATTGAGGAATAATTATGCGCTGATAGTCATTTGGATGCACATGAAGCCAGTGATGAAAGTTGAAGAGAGGAGGAAGCGGAGCGTTCGGAAGAAGATATCGAAGAATAGGTTCCACATCGACCATTTGGGTTTCAGGGCAGTTTCACAGACGTGCAGCACGTCTGGGTGTTTTTACTGCTGGTCCTAGCGGAATAAGAGAGAGTGAAGCACCTGGCATGAGAAAAGATTCATCTCCTATGGAATTTTTCATACTCTTCTTTGTCGATGAGATCCAAACCCTGGTGGAGGAGAGAAACAACTATTACAACCAATATCTTCTCACCAATTTCGTAGGGTCTTCGTGTCAGCCTAACGTTACTCTGCCGGAAATGCATTTGTTTTTAGTGGTTTTTTATGGGATAAGTCAACAAAAGCGATCGAATGACGAATAATTATTCCTTCAGCCGTCGCACCTGGAAATGGTCAAAACAACTTTCTTTCATCTGCCAGATCTAACAATCCTAAAGCCAAGGATCCTCAAGACGTCCTGCGGTGGTAAAATTTCTCTTAGAGGATCAACTGGTACTTATGAGACACATGAGGGAGGAAGGCTCCAATGCTTCACCGGCCCACACTTCCCAAAGAGATAAACCTCATTCACTTAGTGCTAGCCTAGGGAGGCTGGAAGCTAAGGAGACCTAACATTGGCCGGCCAAAGGAAACTCTTCGCGATGTTGCGTGAGTTCTTCTAGAGGGAAGCACTCGCGCGCAAAATTTAGACGCAGAAAGAGTTACGTTGGGCTCTGTGTCGTATCGTGTTTTAAAGGTTACTGCACAAAAATATCCTAATTATAATTATAATTATATTACAAGTTATATCCATAAACGATATTAATAAAATAATGCATTAATTATTTACAACTTTCTTGTCAATGAAAATATGTTGTTATTTTTCTTGATAACTGGCGATTTTTGTGAATTCTTATGCTCTTCTTCATGAATTACTGAGAAAATGGCCGACAAGTAAATAAAGCAGAATGTTTTGTTAATAAAATACTTTTTATTTCATTAAATTCCGTCGGGTCAATCTTATGGCCATTCAAGTATACTATTGCAAAAATTCATTACTTATACTGAAAATTAAATCCGGCCGGGAGCGCCCGCAGTGGGGATTTAAATCCAAACGATAAAAGGTTAATATAATGTGGATGTAACATCACAAAGAGGAGCGATCGGGCGTCAATCAGCGAGAGGGATACTCATTATTACCAGCAGTCGTCAATACAAAGATGGCTTTCCGCCAGTTTTCCCATCCGCTTTGCTTTCCGCTGACCGTTTCATTCCTAAAGAAAATATTCAGTTTGAAGCCTTTCACAATTTGCTTGGCCTTTTCGGCTTTTTTGCCTTACTTTGAAACCTTCTCATGCAATCCTCCTTCTACCATAGTATATCAGAAGATGCTGTGCTACTGAGGGTGAACCAAGGACGTTCGATATCGATTGCATTCTTCCTTCGATACATATCTTCGCAACGTAAACAATTCGGCGATTAATGAGACAATTTTGGTGTATCCTCCATCAGCATAAAAGAGGTAGTTCGACGTTTTTTATTGATTCGGCAGTAGATTAACATTCGAAATGACGACTTCGGCCGTATAATTTAAGATTTTCTTGGGAGTACCATGACAGTAAATGCAAGGTAAGCACATTTATGGGTGCCATACGCGGTGAAAACGGTTGCAAAGACCAGCTTATCGATAAATATACTAATATATCGAATCTAACGACCCTGAGGGGGACCAATCTTCTTCAACTGAGAAAATCATACTCAATTTAGGCTGTAGAAAAGGTTTCGACGAAAAGGTTTTTCAAAAATATTCCAATTCTCATTTAAAGATTTAACTTATCAATAATTCTCAGATGATTAAATCCCTTTTTGCCTGATACGCGCCATCATTAAGACGACGGTTTTTTTCGCGAATGATATTCCAATTGTTGTTATCTTTTCGCCGAATAGCAGGCGAGACAATCATGTTTGCATCGACGATTATTTTCTTCTCTAAGTACAATTACCTGAGTAAGCTGTAAGCCAATAGATAGTGTGAAAGGATAACTACATATTCGATATTCGCCACTCAAAACGGCTAAAATGTGTACGGGGTTCAAAGAAAAATATTTATAGTCACTAGAATCCGAACCCGGGCCCGCTGGATGGGAAGCAACAAACATAATCATCTCCTCTTCTAACGATGTCCATCGTTTCCTCAATAATGATAGATTACTCCCGTACCAACTCATAAGCATATCATGAGAGAAAGAACGCTATCAATTCGTCCGACTACAGCTAAAAGCAAAAAAAACTCACAGAAGAGACAAATAAAGTAAAAATATTGAGTAAATATTTTTTTTACGCAGATCGCGAACTGATCAAAAATAGGATGTGAAACTTTGGAGTTGCTTCATTACCCTTCTTTGATATGTTATATTTTCACCTTTTTGCTGGTTTAATAACCCTTTGGTTTATAAAATGTTTCGATCTAGCTTTTGGAAACCGGCAGACAATGAAGCTTTACTGTTATAAACCTCGAGAAAGAATACAAAGGATAACGATTATGCATGGCTTTAAAAGGAACATTTGGGATACATGTAAGGAGCACTCATACAAAAAGACCGGATTTTATATGAAATAGCACCATTAAATATCCCTAATGAATCAATTTTACAGAAGTTGTTTTCAGGGGATGTTTACTTCAACACCCTTCATCTACATCTGCATACTACCCCGCGAGCCGCCACATGGCGTGTGGCAGAGGGTGTTAGGTCACCATCCGTTTAAAGTTCTGTGTTTTTGGGAGATAAAATGGTGACATGTACCATTGGAATGTATTGAGTAGAGCACAATTTTTATTGTGGTCCTTTATTGCGCGCGGAAAGAACGAGTTTTTGTACCTATATGTTCGGCAGTGTATCTCTCTTATTTTATCTCATCTGTCAGACCTTGAGATGTAGTGAGGAGTAGTCGTGATAATATTCTCTGTGCCGCTCTGAAAAAACATCAGTTCTGAATTTCTCAAGCAACCTAAGCCTAGCATGTAGCAGTGTACCCTAAATGTAAGTATTGTTTCAATAATAACAATTGTTGTGACCGGACAATATAAACATTTTTCATGAAAAATAAAATACGTCCATGTCGTAACCTGGCGTTTTCCTCGAAATAGTTGTTTAAATGGGAATTTTATGAAAAATGGAAAAATGCCTTTCTTCCACCTGGCCTCTAATCCAATTTTTTCTCCAATTTTGGTTGGTATCCAATTGTTAAAATTATATGCTGTTTATTGGATGGCAATAATAAGGCAAGAACAAATATATCATGCACAAAAACTATTATCCTAAGTTAAATACCAAGCCCTTTGCAACTAATTCTATTCAATACTTGAATACATAATTAATACAGAGCCGATGAAATCGGATAAAAGAAAAAACGAGAGTAATGTTGCAGAGCTAATTGGATATTTGGTCATTCTATACGATGTACAATCCTTAACAGTAAAAATAATTGCCAATTGCCCCACTAGTAAAGAGCAGAGTTTAATTTTATAAAAAAATTGACGCCGCGTTTGAGTGAGCACATATGGTTTTGTTAGAAATTGAGAGAGCAAACATGATTGCCTACATGACATGTATTAAATACATCAACACCACTTATTTTACCATTCCACGGATATTTTAAGTCTTGATATACACATATAACGGATAGACTGTCGTACTTTAGCACTGAATAATTAAATCCTGTTTGCATAATATTCCCTTAGGTACGTATCTACGTAACGCACCTAATGTGGCTCATATCTTGAATGAACCCACCGCCTCTCTGGAGCATTTTATGCCGGCAATAACAAATGGATATTCCCTGATAGGTAGTTTCATCGCAAACACTCTCCAAGCTCAGCGAAAGCTAAAATAAAAGTAAAAAATTCCTAAATTGATTATATGTATGTAAGAACAGAAGAACACTCGAGGCCACGTTAAAATCTGCGCCCACCGCTTCTGAAAAGAAATGTTCGGATGACAGAGATATGGATTAACCCAATTATCAACCGATTTATTTGGAGCCGTAAAAAAAGACATTTTTTGATGGGAAAGGTATTAGGAAAAAAATTAAAATGACCCAAGGCAGGCATTGATTCCATTAATTTTTTTAAGACTAAGAGCCGATTCGTTATCCCTTTACATCTTCTTTAGACCTTCCGAAAATGATTTATTGAAAACTCGAGAAAAGGTTGCGCGAATCTTGAAAGATCTGGTGAAACACCAAAGCTTTCTCCGTAATTAACAGCTTGTTTCTATAGTTCATATTGATGAAAGGTGCATTTTTTGCAGAGTGTAAAGAACGGAACTCAAGTCCCACGGAAATAATTAGCTGATTTAAGGTAGTCGGAGCGAGATAGTTCCCTACTCACAATAGAGACCATATTCGAATTATACGTTTTAATTTCACCAGCTGTAGGACACATCAATAAATATTGCATTATTAATAGTGCAATAATATAGCTTTATATGACAGAAATTGTAGGTAATTAAATGAAAATATCTAAGTAAGTCTTTAACTTGGCTCAATTTTTCGCGCGGTGCATTTGAACCTCCATCGAAACGGAAGATTTTTTGTGATACTCAAGAACCTGTGGCGCTGACAATAAAATTTACTGTCAAAAATAGTTGAGAAAGCATACAACCTACACGCTGTTTGTTTCTTTTACGACATCTACGTACCAGAAATGCCTCATTTTATAAATAATGTCTCTCTGAAGTGCATACACGTACCATTTTTTGGCAAATAACTCCACAAGTAATGTGGTAAGGGGTTGAATTTTTGGTGTCGTTATAGGAGTGAGATGTTTTTCCTTAAAATGAGACCAAATTCATTAATTTATACGTAAAATGATATTTCGCTCAAACTACCTTAAGTAGAGTAACCCCAACACTATACGAAGAGAATACTACAGGATATTTTTGCAGCAATTTGTAACTTCCGGAGGGCGGGTAAGTTGATTTCTCGAATTTATATCCTGTGGATGGGGGGACTCACCTGCATACTTACGTAGGTATGACAAAGGAAACATTTGATCCAGTACACTATGTAGGTTCTATGAAAACCCAAAATTACAGGGATCTAAATCGATTAAAAGGATATTAAACCATCTCGGCGAGTCGTGAGACAATTATCGATAAATTGTGTAAAATTCACAGTGGGAAAATCAATCGCCTGGACTGTGACTCCCATAAGGAGGCTCTAACTTTAATAATACCTTTGATACAAAGGGTTGCTTATTGAAAACCTAAATTAAGGTACAAAATTTCCACAAACATATTCTTGATGACCATTTGGTCCAGCCATATGTGCTGACTGCAGTGCCATTTGGGTATGACTACCACATTTTGACTTTCATAACGCTATTTATTCACTGATAATAAAAAATATAGGAAGTATGATCCTTATTCTTTATTTTAATTCGATCTACCAGGATAATACTGCTAAAGAAATCAATAAAATGTTAAATTTTCTATCCTCATCGTTTAAGAAACAAATTAAAAACAAATATCAAGAAAACAAAACTGATAGTAGTGAGTAAAAGTAACAGAAAAACCCAAAATTATAATAGAAGATGAGAAAATTGAACAAGTGAAACAATTTTGCTATTTAGGTAGTATGTTTACTGAGCATAGCAGATTTTGCGCAGAGATAAAGATAAGGGCAGCAAAAACAAAACAAGCCTTTTAAAATAAGAGATTACTTCTAACAGACAAGCATATGAATATCAAAACTCGTAAAATGTGTGCAAAAACATTCCTTTGGAGTACATTGCCCTATGGAAGCCAGAGTTGGACCCTCCGGAAACGGGAAAAAGAGCGATTAGAAGTAGCAGAGATGTGGATTTGGAGACGTGTGCTTAACATAAGCTGGACGAAAAGGAAAAGTATTGAATAGGTTTTAATGGAAATAAGAGGAAAGAGAACCCTACTCAACACCATGGTAAAAAGAAATATAAAATTTTTAGGACACCTCCTGATACACGATAGATCTTTTATCGGTTTGATGGAGGGGAAGGTGCTCGGTAAGAAAGGTAGAGGAAGACCAAGGTTACAGTACCTGAACAGGGCGCAAGAACTGATGGGGACGTAAAATATCGACAGTTTAAGAGATTAGCAGAAAACAGGACCATTTGGTTGCAGCAGCAAGACGGAGCCATTAGTTAAAGGAGAAAGGCATTCCGCTTCTTATAAACAGTTTCATTTAATAGCTCAATTACGCGTTTTTGTCCGAATTGATAATTTTTGCTGTAATCTGAGCGATCTCAATAAGAGCCAAGTTCAAAATCTCAATTTTTAAGGTTGAATTACAGCAAATCAACAGCCTTGAAGCCCTATTTTATTTTCATATCAGTTTGTACTACGCACTCAAAAATGGTAAATTCAAGTTTCCAGCAAATCTGGAATAAATGTCCCTCTGAGGCTGGATGCGTCTTAAAGCCCTCGTGAGATACTCGGAGAAAGAAGGCGCTTGGGTAGATGAATATAGAAGAGCACTCACTGCGAAATAGAAGGATCTGGGTTCGATACCCAGTCCAGGCGAATGATATTTGCACTGTGAATTTCACACAATTGTGCGATCACTAGCGGGTGACTCCGTTAAAGTAACTGCGCGGCTAGTTCCGTAGTTCTTTTAAAACATTTATCGTTGTTTCAATGCAGCCAATAATGCTTATAGTTTATATTTTATGCAATACAATAGCAACATGCCACCCAAATATTCGTAGTAATTCATCATCCATTACAGCAGATGCAAATGTGCTTTGTAAAACTTTCCATAGCTCCATGAGTAAGAAGGGGCGACAATATTTCCAACCACCCTCAGAAGGAACCCTAATTCCTCACGGAACTACCCAAATAAAAGATAGTATAGATAGTATAGGCAGAGAGCATGCCTTCCATTATATCTAGTGCGCTCAACACTCCGCGACATAACGACACATTCGCCTTCCCATCGTAATACACAATGAACTCTAGGTGGCGCACTGCAAAAAAGATCGCGGGCTTAGCTGATGATATGACATGATATGAATTTACTACAATGCTTTGGGCACAATCCCCTAAAAGCAATAAAGTGGTATAAAATGTCGTACCCAAAATTATTGCAATATGGGAAGGAGCAACACTGGAGCCACTGAGGTAGATGGAGATGGCATTACGTCATCTAACTATAGTCTGACAACCGGAATAACTACTATATTTTTATCCCTTCTCTTGCCCTATTTACTTTGAATTAGCACAATAGGATTGTCGAATTAGTTAATTTAGAGCAAGAATATTCAATATCTGTTCGAAATTAAAGGCAGCTGACATTATAAATATATATTAGTTAGATATCTCTATGGATTTTGCTCGATTTCATAATAGTTTTCACCGGGATATCGGATTATTGTTAAGTAAAATAAATAAAAGAGATATGTTAGGATTATCCATATTGAAGAAGCAAATGCATGCTGATTTAAAGTGAGTTAACATTGAAAATAATCGTTGAATTGCACAATAAGCTCGTCAGCCAGTAAGCACTAAAGTTAATTCGGGGTTGACGGGGTTGATGGTGGATAGGCCAGGCCTGCGTTACAGTTTCTCAATTTTGCCACAATAGCAAGTGTCGTCTCCATATACCTCAATCGTTACAGCATATTTACGACTATTAGTACAAAATGTAAATGGAACCCATTAGCAAAATTGCTCGTGGAACAGAAAACCGTACTATTCACTCTTAAAATGACGTACGTTGTAACAATTTCTCATTTCATCACGAGGCTTTTCATTTCAAACAGCCGTGAACTTGACGACGAAGGATTTATGACATTATATTTGTAATACAGTAAACAGAACGTTGATAATGGCATCCGTGATTATTTTCAATGCTTTTGATTTTCAATAGAGACTACAAGCATGGACGCAGTGAGTTTTTTATTTCTCTCTCATGACAAGCTTACGTTTTTAAATATTTACTTTGAAAAAATCCTATCAATTTTTTCTCAAAAAAATTGGCCTAGGTTGTGCTTTGCCAATCAGAATGCTATCTACCGGCAGGAAGCAAAATTTGAGAATATTTTGCCGGTGCAGATCCTTCCATTCAACATCGTTTGCGTACGCTTAAAGTAGAATGAGTGAAATATAATTCTGCAAATAAACCAGTCAATTTGATCTCATTTTAAAGAAAAGGTCTCACTCTTCCTAAGAAAATAAATATACCAGCCTCTTATCGACCAACTTTCCGAGATTTTTGACGAAAAATACCCTCCCTTTTACATTGAAAATGGAACGTGTGCACACAACCCAGAAAGAGCTCATTTAAAAAAATGAGGAATTTCTAACGCATATATCTCGTCAAAAAATTAAGTGTGTAGTATATGTGTTTTATCAACTATTTTTAAAATTAGTCAAGCTGTCGCCGCGGTTTTTTTCCGAATTACAAAACCTGCGCGATTCGTGAAAAACTGCTACGGCCGTACAGAAAGCGTTACACAGATTTTGAAAGATTTAGGGTGGGAGCCGCTAGAGACTCGGAGGCTACGCGCTAGGCTTAGATTGCTAGAGCAATTGAGAATGAATATCTTTCAGAGCGACACGGAGAACATCATATTAGAACCACATTATATTTCCAGGTCCGACAGAATCGATAAATTAAGGGAGATATTTTGCCGAACGGATAGGTATGGGAATTCGTTTTTCCCCCGAACAATTAAGGACTTTAATAAATGCTAGGCGGAACTTTGATTTTTTTTTGTTGACGGCTGGTGTCCTAACACCCCCCGCCACACGCCTTTTGAGGCGGCTTGCGGGGTAGTATGTAGATGTAGATGTAGATGAACCTTACGTTGCAAAGGAGTTTTAAACAGATCGCGCGAAAATATGAGTCAAATTCAAGACATTGATATATTTATTTAATTACTTCAAAATTCAGTAAAATATGTGTTTTGTTGCATCAATAATCATGCAATATTTTATTCATGCTTCCCACAGCTGCTGAAAATAAAACGCAACCTCCAAATATGGTCTCCATTATGACCAGGGAAGTATCTCGCTCAAACTGCTTTAACCCTTCATCCGGCGAGTGTATTATGTAACACGATTGGGCGCGCGGACCACACCGGTGACTCCAATTCATTTTTCTTTATTGCCTAAATATTTTATTTTTACTGACAATAAATTTAGAGTAATACCAATTGTTTAGTTAGGTGCTTGTCACTATGGGGAATACTTATACTTATTTGTGGAAGAAAACCCAAAGTAACTGAAAATCGTGTCATAATTTCTGAGTATCGAACATCCATTTTGACAAAGCAGGGCTCTTGCCGAGGTACCCAAAAAAGTAACAAATACATCTCGAACAGTTTTTCCTTGCCAAAGTTGACAAATATCTGACAAATATTTGCAGCACAACTATTAATATTGCCGACAGGAAAAGGTTATGCAGGCGTGTGGGCCCCTAGGGACTCGGAGACTACACGCTAGGCTTAGGCTGCTTGAGATATTCAGAACTGGTTGTTCCAGAGCGACACAGAGAATATTATCATGAAGCCTCACTACATTTCTAGGTGAATAAAATGAAAATGAAATGAAAAGCCCAATATATATATATATATCGATATATATTTGTGCGGATGCGCGGATAGACACGGGTTTGGTGACGATGTTTGAGACGAATTTTGTGGGCGAAGGAATGAGAGAGATAGAGGGCGTGGGTGGAGAGATTTGTAGAGAAGGGATAATATGGGTGGGCGGGAGGCGAGAATGCGGAGGGCAGAAATGGGGAAGGGGTAGCTCCCAGGCGAGCACTTTATCACGGATAGGGGGGTCGCTGTGAGGGGTTGTCTCGAGGAAAAGTACGTCAAGCTAGGGAATCGGAGTGTTAGGCGACATGAAGAAATGAGATGGAGGCTAGAGATATTTCTACTTTGGAGTGAATGAAGGACGATAATTTAAATACATCTGAATATCTGATGAGGATTGAATTGGATATTAGGGGGAGGCGACCTTCTAAGGCTAAGGTCATTTGCGCCATAGGGGACAGGTAAGGGAGGAAGGGTGGAGAGAAACCCGGCATCGGCATTAGCCTGCTCTTAACGATGGGCGCCAAGGGGACCACGGTTTAACGTCTCATCCGACAGACGGAGTACTGTGCTTGAAGTACCCTCCACAAGACACTCAAGTAGGGATCGACATCCTCCTCTGCAGGGATTTGAACCCTAGCCATCTGCATGGTTGGCCAGTACTCTAGCAACCACACCAACCCGATCCCCAATATCTGATGAGGCCTGAAACTCAGTTTTATCTTACCCGTTCAGGTCATCCGACTCCGTAACGGCACAGAAAAATAGAAGAGGTACACTGCTGTGCTCAAAAAACTTCACGAGTACGCACCTTCACTGAATGAATTAAAGCAACTGCATTTGTACTATAAATTAAAGATAAGATTACATTAAGTCATTCATAGCGTTGGCACCAAGGAATACATAAGATATTTAAGTATTTATTTGTCCATATTGAATGGTTCCCTTGACCAATTGGTATACCTATATGAGGCATTAGGATTAAAAATACTGTAGTACCGTTATCATATATAAATTAAAATGCAAAATGGATATTTTGTCCAAAAAAGTAATGCACTATACATCAAATTCGCGGATAATTTATGTGTGTTAGTTTTTTTACCATGTTATGAGGATCCTTCTCTTATCAATAATGTAGTTGATTCAGTTATTTTCCTGTCAAGCTAATCGTTTTTACAAAAAATTTTGAAAACTGTACATCTACTCATCATTTAATCCTTTCTTTTTATCTTGACCTGTACTACTGTTAATGTGTTCATTTTTCTTACATCCTGTATTAGCAATTACACCGATATTGTACTTTTTTTTTAATATTTAGAAGGTCAGTCGCTTTGGAAACACCGGTTCCTGCTCGATGACCAAAACTGTGCATCTTTCGGCTCGAATTTAAATGTAGGGATGGTTGTCCGATTAGATTGGTCCCTTTCACCAAGTGGCGAAAACTAAGTCCAGAGTGACATTAGCCGTCGAAGAACGGCTCACAGAAGCACTAAGGCTACTCAAAAATAATATCTAAGGTAACGTGCGTCGAAAGAACTTAGGCCAGGAAATAAATAAAGCATTATGTTGGGATAAGAGTAAAGGAAAGAGAAATCGCGATAGTGAATTGAAATGTGGGTGAAAATCATTTCAAATAAGTAATTAGTTTGGATTAACAATTCCATTTGTGTTACAGATCAACTAACTCATGACGACATAAAAATTAGAAAACTTGTTCCATACCACTCTAGAAAGCTGCTTTAATGGAGTAGCTTTAATACATGTGCTTTAATGGAGGAGAAAAATGAATTTTTCCCACATCAAACACTATGATTAAATCAGAAATATTAAACTTTCAAAAACATCTCAGTTAAAGTTCCTTCCCTCTTCCAATCTTTATACTTAATAAAGGCTGGCGTAGTCGCACTACTCCGCAGATATTCACAGTGTAGTTTTATTCCCATCTTTTGGCTGAAGTGAAAAGAAGAGATACAAAGGGAGAGGAGGAAAAGTGGGTGAAAGATGGGGAGAATCGTGGAGGAGTAATGAGATTGAGGGCGTAATCTCCAAGGAGCGTATCCACTTTCCGGCCAGTGCGTTATTTATCCGTTTACATTGCCTCTTTCCTTCTTTCCCAGCGGTAGTCCCGCAGGGGGTGTGCTTAGGCCCGGGAGAATTCTCTCTCGGGGAAATCTAACCTTTCCGTGCCTCCGCAATACTGATCCCCAATCGCGAACATTTCGGGATGTGGAGACGGCGCGGAGAGGCAGAAATCACGTCCGTTACCACCGGCGACACACCGCGACGAAATGGAGGGGAATGGATGAAGTATTACTAGAGGCTTAGCGGGCCCACCTAAGTTCTATTATGGAAAGATAAA
This sequence comes from Ceriagrion tenellum, assembly GCA_963169105.1. Lineage (NCBI taxonomy): Eukaryota > Metazoa > Arthropoda > Insecta > Odonata > Coenagrionidae > Ceriagrion > Ceriagrion tenellum. Next base: position 144,185,673 of record OY720640.1, on the reverse strand, counting down.
ATAGCCTGGTTTTCCATGACCAGGTATATATATTTTTGCCATTCACTTGCAGTCCATGTGACACATGTTTACTCGGCCACTCTACTCGTATATCGATGAGAAAGTTAATACTTAAGGTCAAATGGAATATTTTTGATAGAATGTTCCTTAAAAATACCATTTATTAAGTTTGATTGTCGTATGATCAAAATGATCAAAGAGATCACACGCGATATGTTCGACAAATGTACGCACGGCGTGATTTGGAATCTAAAGTGATATAATGCAAATTAAAAGACAAAATTACGGCGGAAAGAAACTTAAGAGCATTTTCCCAATGTAAGACCGAGAATAAAAATGAAGTAGACAGATTTGGAATATTACGCTACCCAAATTTCAACTGGACATGGGAACTCAGCCAACAAAAGGCAACAGTTTGGACAGCGCGATAAAATTAACTTCCAGCCCTGTACTAAAGCAGTAGAAGACTTGCGACACATGATTTAGGAGTGCTCCGCTTTCAAGAAAATGAGAAGTTAACTGTAACAGAAGATAAAGGAACATTACCTGGACTGGGGCATGAAAAAATGCTATAAACGAGCGTACACGGAAAATGATAAAAACACGACACTGGATAGACAGAAAGTAAAGATCCAGATGGAATTGGAAAGAGGTAACCATCGCCTTATAACTCTAGACACAAGTAGTGTATGGAGACGAGGACTGCTAGCCAGTGAAAACTAATGACTCAAAGTGCGTAGCCACAGTTACACTCATAACTTATATGCAAAAACTGCTAAAAAGATGTTAATGCGAACCTCGAGACATACAAGAACTGAAAACCGGTTGGAAAACAGCTGCTCCTTTTCCAAGTAGAAGAATATGAACGCAAAATGACCTTTGACTCCCAACTACGTAAGTTCAAAGTGCTTCAAGTTTTACGATATGTAGCCAGATACGCTAAGCTCTACAACACCAGGCCGCTACGGGCACAATCACTCCAGTAAATAAGGAGAGCCTTTCGAACTATCAGCAGGAGAGTGAAAATGTTGAAACGTATCAAAAATACAAGCCAAGCAGCATAAATCAGGGCCGGCATCCGGAAACGAGGCCTAGCGGCCAATGATTGGAGGCTAGCTGCCAAAAGTTATGCCAGCTCGACATAATTCGAAGCCGAAGCAAATTCACCGTCGCGGCAGCTCCGGATTCCTGAAATCAGTGCCAGTTGGCACGGCGACGAAGGGACGACGAGACGGGTGTTACGGTCCACCAGATTGGTCCACAATGTCATGCAAATGCATCCTCGTAAAATATGTCACACAATTCATTCAGCTCATAGCACTGAAGAAAAACAGTACGGTTGCGAATCGGGTGAAGCAGGTTTGAACTTCCTCCACACATGCTTATATTCTTGCTTTTGTTTCTGTTCTGCTATGCTGAAATCGAAAAACGCTCCTACCATTGATATTTGCGCACATGAAACGTGAAATGAGGTAATAAGTACTCAATCCGGTTTGAATCACGATATATTTGTTTAAATGTTGAAGTTACACATAATATAAGCAGCTCTTATGGGGGATTCGTTCATGAATGTGTCAGATCTCAATACTGGTATTACTCTGGCCAATTAAAAATTCATCAGTTCATTTGGTTTTTGACCAAATCTCCATAATAACTATTCATGCATATAAAGCGGTCAAAAACGACAGACAATGAAGCAATATGTAGTGTGATCAAGTCATTCAGTTGGACTGAGGGTTTAGTCATATCTCCAGGTATTGAGCCTGTTGCTTTGACCAATTAAGCTACTAAGGTGTACTCATCCATTAAGAAACATATGAGGGAAAGAGATGAAGGGATGTATTGAATAACACAAAATGTCAGTCCTAATGAATGGAAAGTTTTCATTGTCTGTTTTCAAATAAAATATCAATACAAAGCAAACGTTGGGAATGCCTCGACAGCAATCTTCATACGGCAACACTGAGATAGCCGTATGTTTGGTTTTCAGGTATGGGAAATCTATATTCTCAGGAGCCATGTTTCTTGTCCTCAAAGTAGGGATAAAAAAGATAAATCTAATCCCTATATAAAATTTAAGAGAAATCAAAATATATTTAGAACTATGAGGTAAGGTGAATGACTTCAGGTGGCAATGTCAGCTAAAGTTATTCCACTGAAGTTATAATGGCAGATGATTGTCATTGTTATTCCATGTACGCATTTTAAAAAGTCACATCGATTAACATCCCTTGGAAATATTTTGCCAATAGGTTATGCCTAAAATTATATATGCGAGAGTAATGGCGCAAATATACCGGGTAACTCAGATATGAAAATATAATCACTTTTAAAAAGAACACTCGGTGTGTATATTTACCGTTGAAATGCCCATGATGAAACATTGGCGCCAGAACAAAACATTTCCTGCCCACTATCCCTGGCAAAGAACGCAACCAAAGAAGTTTTCCACAGGAAGGGAAAATGTTCAAAAAATGCTTTCAAGATAATAACGCATGGCCCCATTTTCTGTAACTATACTTCTACTGACCCTCTACAATAGACAAAAAAATATATATTGCATTGAACAGGGTAATGGATTCTCCAGAATAGATATTTTTTATGTTCCCGAGTCACTCTTTAAGTGATCTTTTCTTGTTGCTATTGATTTCCAATCCTTCGAAGATGCGAGGACTCATCGGCTGTCTCGTAAATGTAACGATTGCCGGGTTCCATCCTCGCCATTTTGACCGGTGGAGTGTCTGCGGTGCATTGAAAGATGACAGAAGAAGAATAAAGAAAGATAATCTTTCCATTTTTCCCCGGATCCATCGGATTCAGGAAAATAAATAACAAATAAGCAAAAAAAGTCGAAAAAAAAACACAAAAGTAATCGTCGGTTTGGTTGTTAAGGAAGTTGTTCCGTAGTTTTTGTATATAAGAGAAGAATCCGGCTTTCCATGAATGTCAACTGAATAAATAAAATGCTTTCACTCATAAAATGTTAGAGCCATTGAATTTTACGGCTAACAATTATAAAAGAGCGGTTAAGTTCTTTCTAGTACGGGTTGAACTACTCTGAAGCAGCACTCCTGGAGATAATAAACAAAAAGCTGAACAAAGGCAAGATGAGCAAGTAAATAGATGAGGGATTTCAACAGATTCAGGCGAGATATCGTGGAAGTTCGTCATATTAAAACAGAAACAACGATTGCACTACTCCACAAGGCATTTTAATGCGTACGACGCGTTTCTGCGACGAATGTGAGTTGAAACGCGAGTCGTACGAATTAAAATATCTTGGTGTAATAGTGCAATTGTTATTTCTGTTTTAACAGATGAGGAATGATATGATTGATGCAATAATTCAACGACTACATTAGATAATGACATACCATACTTCTCTACAAACAGTTGACCTCAAAATAATGTCACCCAATTACATCAACCTCGTGTACTGATAAATTTTTGATTTTCCAAGGTAATACAGTCATGAAATCTAACACATTCTTAAATAAGTTGCCCATTATTGGCTTCAAGCTCGAAACGTATAAAGATGCGATGCAAAATGGTGTAGTTTACGCAGTAGGCAGAGGAAAGAGATAAGAAAAATATAGAGAAGAGTGCCAAGAGCGTAACTTTTTTCACTCAACGACACAACCATCCAATGGCTCCGATAAAGCGACCGTCGTTATCCCTGGAGACGAGAATGGAAGGGATTTGGGAATTGCGGTGGTCACACCATCTCCAGCCTCGACGGAGAAACATTCATCACCTCTCCAGTCCCCCTCTCTCTCTAGGGCATCGCATTTGCAGTGTTCAGTATAGATTTTCTCTCCTTCGCCGGATGGTGGAGATGAAGCGACGGAGGAAAGATTACGCGCGGGGCAGATCGGCGAGTCGGCCACACTTCTCCGACCGTTTTCGCCGGGCGCGGGTCGGGGCTGCTCTTTGCTGTAACACTTCGGACTAGAATCGTTAAAATTATTTGGACCTCAACGTACTGGATTTGACAGATGTTTAGCTATCAGAGAGGAGCCACGGAGTTCCACTTTTACGGAGTCACCCACAATGCGCAATAGTGCGAAATTCCACAGAGAAAAAATCATCGGGTTCGAATTCCGGTCAAGACGGATGATTTTTTTCTCTGTGAAATTTCGTGCTGGATTTGGATTATGCAGACAAAAGACACTGAAAATTCACTGTATATGTAAATCGACACAGATCTCGATATTATTAAGGTAAAAATGGAATTATCATACTAAAAGAGACCTTCAGCATTCTTGAAATATTTTTGATAACAACATTTGAATAAAGCACTAAAAATATATTACGTAAGTAATTATACTTTCATTTCATCAGAAATTTTGGTCACACCCAAATACACATACACCGAATATTTTGAGTTCTTCATGATTTTAATTTCTAACAAACTAATCCCATGGCGTCAAAAAATAACAACTTGGTATTCCACCCATTTTTATTATCACACACCTACCTTTAATTCGACAATACTATGTCATTTTTATTAGGTTTCCCTTGTGAAAGCAGCTCCTGACGAGCCAGTTGCTCAGGAGGACTTTTTGTAGTTAAAAGGTTTACATGTACTGAAATTAATTTGTAAACATTTCAATTTCACCTATTTTTGATAAAGACTCTTGAATTTCTTGCACTATTTTAACGAGACCTGAATTTGAATCATTTTCATAACTAAATAATAATGTATTTCTGAAATGTTTGTATCCAATAAATGTGTGTTCATAAAATAAAATGCGAATAATTAAGTTCTGTTTTTTTAGATCGTGATGGCTCTAACCAATTTCCATAATGTCATAATTCCACAATTCGTCAAACATTAACCACACAAACTAGTTAATTAGCGACTCCCGTTGAAATTATTAAAGGAATTGCGACTCTTCTCATAAATAAATAAATTCCGTCTGGTATCTACAAGTATTACATTACCCTCAGGTGGCTTCTTGAGGACATGTCAAAAATCAAAGAAGGAGAGACATATTTCATGACGTTCACCCAAGGATTAACCATACAACACAGAAAAAATATGAAAATGGGCGAGGAATTTTGGATCGAACTACTGCAGGATAAAAGAAAGAAGACAAAAGAAGTTGGCGAAGACATCAAGGGAGAACGCCAAATAAAAGGTTAGGAATTTTTAGCGATGAATAGAGACACGGTGGGAGTGGAGGAATAGAAAGAGGTTCCGTAACGGGCCCAAGAGCATAATCATTGAAGAGAGAAAGAACAGGATGACTTTCAATTTTGTTGGCTCATTCAACTGTTCAAAATCCAGAAAGTTACGACTGAGTTAACGCGGTAAGCCAGGGTGCACGAGAATACTTGCCTTTATGGTTTAAATGTACTCTTTTACGCGTCGTATATATATTATTAATTCATTCATTCTTAACATGACAATTATACATAAATTTATTCTTAACTTGGGTTGTCTACTGTACAATGATTCTTTTTGTCTAATGGGCCCAAAAAATAAGGTATACCACACAAACCCAAACGAGTTGAGCCATTTAGTCACGCAGAGATTATTTTACCAGTAATCTCTTTGTTACTCTTTTTCTTATTCACGTTAAAACGATGTTCTTTTCCAATAGAACGTCCAATGCGTCATTTTTGGCACATTTAAGTTTTCTTAAATGTGGTGAGAGGTTGCTTTAATTCTTAGAACCTTTCGCTTTCGTGACTTTTCGTTATATATGTTGATGTTTGCGCTAATATTATTTCATATATATTTCTGCCATTTTTGGCACATCGGGCGTTAGAGGGGGGGAGCCTAATTCCGAGCGTTCTAGTTTTCAATATAATCATGTAAATTTTCATGACCCTATAGAAAAAATTGCAAACTGGTCGATGTGAACAGATGATAGTTGGATAATAAATCGTGCGTGAGCGTGTTAATGCGCCGCATGTAAAACGCAAAACCCACGAAATGAAGGAACTGGAGATCCTATTCTTTTTGACGGAATGTTTGGCTGCATTCACCGCGACTTGTGGATTAAGTGCTTCCTTAAAGGCGCGCCAGAAATGATCTCACCGCTTCTGCGGCCGCGGATTCCAAAAATAAACCTATAAAGCCTGCCGCGTGTGGAGAACTCGTGCGCGAGCAGTAAAGCGGTAAATGCTTCCAGTCGATTGATTTGAGAGAGAGAGAGAGAGAAAGAGAGAGAGAGGGAGCGACGAAAGTGAAAATTTGACGCATCAATCTCTCATGGAGTGACCGGGCAGTAAAAAAAAAACATTCCAAGGTTAGTGCATCGGACTCCGGAGAGGAGGCGCTGTTTGGATAACGGAGGAAAAGCGAAACTGGATCCATTTCCCTTTAACACTAGAACGCCCAGGCGGATCAATTGGACCCAAACGTGATTTTAAATTTATATTTCAATTTTAATTTGTATGAGAGCAGGATTTTCTCCCGTGACTTTTAATTATTTTATCACACGTTTTCGCCCAAAATGTTTCACCTTCCTGGGATTATTCATTAATTAGATTTTTTAGAATTTACCCTAAACGCACATGCGGGTCAGTTTGACCCAGAGATGCACTTGCATGTTGTATCATTACAAAAAACAGTAAAATATAGATATTATTATAAAAAAGTTTATTTTTATGCAAAAAGCATCATATTCATAAATTTGTTTCATTACGACGATAATAAAAAACTATTTAAGTTGCTTTTTATTTTGCTCTAAATGTCAACTTTGGCCGACAAAAAATTAATTGAGCTTGTTGATTACGATCGAAATTTGAAAAATTAAAGACAAATTCACAATAATGTAAAAGTTCTTTGCAGTTTATTGAGGTATATCATTTTAAGCTTGAAAAATAAAATAAAATTGAAAACAACGATAAATTGAAACAAATGCCGAAAACCCTTGCGGATTCCCATCCCACCCATAAATCATCGATATTGACAATATTATGAATGTTATATGGTGAAAAAATCGATGTGTGTAACAAAAAGTGGTGATTTGTGGAAAAACCGGAAAAATGTAAACTTACAAGTGAGGAATTAATACATTAAATATTGTGGGTCAAAATGATCCGCTTTGGGCGTCGAATGATGTCGAATGGGCGTCCTAGTGTTAAAAGAGCCGGCGAAAATGTCTTCCCCGACCACGATAGGGAGGAATATGTAGATATTAGGACGAGTTTTTCGACGTACCACCATAATGGACGTGTTTCGCGGCACGAGCCATTATGGAAGATTCTCTCGCAATCTTAAGGGGACTGCTGTATACCACGCATTCGCTTCCGCAGATATATTTATTATATTGTGCGACTCCGATTTGCTATTTAAATGAAATCTGTTTGTGCAGGCCTCTAGAATGAGGATACATATTCCAAATTAGTGTCGCAATGTTTCTCTTCTTGCTTTCTACATACCTATTTATTGATATTATTTTACTTATTTATCGAGGAATAAACGCAAATATGTAGAAGATTAGATGATAAGCAAGATTTGGTTTGATATTATTTTACTTATTTATCGAGGAATAAACGCAAATATGTAGAAGATTAGATGATAAGCAAGATTTGGTTTGATATTATTTTACTTATTTATCGAGGAATAAACGCAAATATGTAGAAGATTAGATGATGACCATGACGTGTGCGATGTACATTCTTAATTCCATTGCATTTCTGCATGTACATGTACATACTACCCAGCGAGTCACCGCATGAGCGTCTGGCGGGGGTTGTTATGACACCAGCCGTGCAAAGATATAAGGGATAAGGTTTTGAGAAGTGAAATGGTGACGTGTATTTTGGGAGTGTATTTAGTAGAGCTCATTCTCTATCGTGGTCGCTTATTGTGTGCGGAAAGAACGAGTTTTTGTGCCTATCTGCTCGGCAATGTGTTTCTCTTATTTTATCAATTCTGTCAGACTTAGAAATGTAGTGAGGTGTCATGATAATATTCTCAGTGACGCTCTGAAACACGCCAGTTCTAAATTTGATAATCATGCTAAGCTTAGCGTGTAGCCTCTGGGTCTCTAGGGGCTCCCATTAAAATTCTTCTAAAAGTTGTGAAACACTATATGTTCTCTCGTAGCAGTTTTTCACGAAGCGCGTTGCTTTTCTTTGTATTTTATCAATATTTCGGTTAAATGTTTATGGCTAGGGTTACAAATTCTCGTGGCGTATTCCTGAAGTGGATATTAACTGGGCACTTATTGTAAATTTTATTATTACGAGGCACTGATTGTAAATGGCAGTCATTAATCTCTATGGAATATCATATAAATGTTGAAAATTGGGTAAAACATGTCACATTTAACATTCACATAAACCCATGAAACGCATTTTCAACAGCGTCATGAGTGGTTCTGATGTCCGGGCAGGGTAATAGCGGGGAAGGGGAAGGTCTTTTCTAGGCTGCGACAGAAGCGAGAACTTAAGGGCGTTATCGGCCGAGACATCCCTTGTCGTCATTTGTAAAATTATTCACTTACACGAACGATAATCGCTAGCATATACCTCAAACACTGCTCTGACGATTTATTGAGCTGGAATTCAAATGCCATGAAAACTGTTCTGACCATTTTATCATAAAACAGATGAACTGGGTTACAGAGATGTGAAATTCTATAGACTCTGCCTGATTCTTGTGATTTACTCGCCAATGAACTAAATTTCAGAAAATATTTCCGGGACAGATCTCTCAAAGAATGGGAGGTAAAGGAGATTTGAAGCCATAGTAGACGTCCATGACGGGAGTTGAAAGTCCACGGCCACAAACCGACGTTTCTTCGAATCCATCTTTCGTGGTTTATCATCATCTATAGACACTTTCTTTTCTAGGGATTCGTCATTAGTTTTGGTCGTTACTGACGAAGGCTGTACAATATTGAGAAGTACTTAAAATAGTATTTGATTTTAACCAACTTAAGTCAAAATTAGCTAATATGCTGACATAGTCGTGATATAATCGGGCTTAAGCATATAATAATTCGTGGTGAGAGGATTGGGGGCTTGAATTATATCTTAATAAATATGCCACAGTACACTTCTTATACAAATCATTAAACCACTGTCATATCTACATTGCGGGAGGAGAAATCATAAAGCCGTCATATACAGTCAAATTTATGGGATTAATCTGAACTTCAGACTTATTGTGAAGAACATACATCCAAAAAAACATAAACGGCACGGCATTAAAGCACTTTGGATTAATAAAGCTTTTAGAAGGAGGACCATTGGATGAAAAAGTGAAAGAGAGATGCCAATTCACTCTGGTTAGGCTACACCTTGAATACGCTACGAGCATTTGGGACCCTGCACGGACAAAATTTTATCCAAAAAATAAACAGAATACAAAGGAAAGCTGCGCCCTTATCGTTACAAGCAATTATATAGTGTTTCATAGTTTTAAGAGGGATTACATTGGATCCCGTGAGAGACTTCCTGGCTGAACACATATCTTAAGTTGCTTAGGAAATTTAGAAAGGGCAAGTTTCTGCGTGACAAGAAAATGTTATTCTGCCGACACAGTACATCTCTAAGTCGGACAAAAGCGATAAAATAAGATAAATACATTGCCGAACCAATTTAAAACAAAACATTAGTTCTCACGCACAAGCGGCGATTATAAAAATGGACCTCCGATCAAATCACTCAACGCTTCCAGAATACACTTTCACCTCCGATATACCTTCTCCTTTACACCTGAACAAGGCCTGTATCGAACACCCCCAGCCAAACGCCATGGAACAGCTTATAGGATAGCATGTTGATGCAAATGAAGACGATGAGACTTGAACAAAAACTTGGACGAGGAGAGGGTGGAATATTGAGGTGGAAGTCCAGATTGTAAGAATGGTGATTTTCAGCGAGGGCAAAAAATTGGATTGGATTGGATATTTGGGGGGACGACCGACAGCTATAAGGTCATTTGCGCCATAGGGGATAGGTAATGGAGGAATGGTGGATAGAAACCCGGCGTCGGCATTCGCCTCCTATTAACGAAAGGCGCAAAGGGGACTACAGCTTAATGTCTCATCCGACAGACGGAGTACTGCACTTGAAGTGCCCTCAACAAGACACTCAAATGGGGATCGGGTTCCTCTGAAAAACATCTTCCTCTGCAGGGATTTGAACCCTTGGCCGTCCGTACGGTTGGCCAGTACTCCAGCAATCGCACCAACGAGGGCGAAAAATATAATTGCTAATTTGGCAATGGCTTTTTTAATCCAAAATTAAAACCCATCAAAGACTGATTTCCAGATACTACTGTGTAGTCTCACATCTAAGAAATTGTTCGATATTTCGGAAGCAGTTATTTATTTGGTAGTTCAAATTAAAAATAGTTTTCATATTTCGCTGGAGTTATGACGCAATTACCAGTCAAAAGTAAGAAAAGACGGTTCTCCATTTGTGAAAGAAATTTATAACTTAATAGTTTTGATTTTAATAAACTGATTACCGAACAATTCACCATTTACACCGGCTCTTATGATATCAAGCAACAAGAAAGGCATTTAAAAATATGTTTGACTATGACAATTCGACATCTTTGACAACATAACAATACTTACAAATGGTCTACCTTGGTCATGCATACCTGAGTTCCGAGTTTTTAAGTCTGAATTGAGGCCATGTATTGGGTCAAAAAACAGAATGCGTAATAAATATTTACTTCAACAGCAGGCAGCAAAAAAAATATTTACTTCAACAGCAGGCAGATTCTATGAGTTGCGATGATCTCACGGTTAATTTTTAATGACCAGAGGCAAGAATGGGAACTATTATGCAAAAGTAAGCGCTGTGTCACAAGCTTAGTCATGTTTATCAATAGACTGCGTCAAACACTCGGGTGGAATGTAAAAGATCGGATATGGAAATAAAATTACCCCATTTAACCCAAACAAAAAAAGTGAATGAAAAGAGACATTTTCCTTCAAGAGCGTTGCGTCATAAGCATTTCGTTTCATGAACGACTCAGCGAAACACTTCGCTCTGCGAACGCCATAGAGGCTAGCAAAACAAGCGTTCAAGGCCGTATTGCAACGCGAGTTGATCACCTGACTTATGAGTCTCCGAAAAAACCAACAATAAGATTGCGATACTCATAAATGAATACATTTTTTTCTCTTCCGTTTGTAAGTATAACGCCAATAGGAAACTTCGACCCAAATGGATCAAGGACCACAATGAAAAAAATATCTCTCGAGATGGAATCTATACAGACGCGAAGACTAATCCCATATTTCTTTCTGTTTTCACAACCCATGATTTTAAGGGTTCAAGGTGTTCTGAGCGAGCCAGTTACATAGTGATATAAGAGATCATATTCGAATTATTCGTTCAAATTTCAGAAACTGTAGGAAGCTAGAATGAAATAATGCATTAATAATGGTGCAATAATATACTTTAATGCGACTATTTGAAATTCTAAGCAATTACTTAAGAATATCTATGTGAGTCAATAACTTGACTCATTTTCTTCACGTGTTACTTTTAAACTCCTTCACACGGACGGTTATTTCAGATCCTGAAAAAATACTACAGTGACAATATGATATCACTTCAAAGATAGTTGAAAAAAGCATACAAACTACAAACTTTTCATTTATTTGCGATCTAGGTGTTTAAAATTCTTCATTCTACATACGGTCTCTCTGAGGGGGAATATTTGTACCAATTCCGGGTAAAGAACTGGTATTTGTATCACAATTCTCGGAAATTAATTCGGTAAGGGGCTAATATTTTGGTATTTTGCAAAGGGTGAGACACTTGTCTGAAAAATGAGATGAAACTCTTTTATTTCTAAGTGAAGAGATATTTTACTAGAACTACCTTAAGCTCAAATATTCGTAATAATTCAGTTCTTTTTGAGCAGCGAGTATCCACTACGTAAAGCACAAGATTTTGGCAAAAGGTGTCAAGTCTAGAATATTGAATGACAAGTCAACCCCTTAAGATGTAATGAATCCATTATTTTCAACGAGTTCAAATAATTTTTCGCCTCCAAAAGCAAATACATTACACCTTATACAACTTGTTTCATTACACTGAGAATAATTGCGCCGAATAGGAATTTAATGTTCATACATAAGTTTCACGATATTATTTTTTTCATTTAGGGCTTTGTTATCCTGTCCTACTTCAGGTGTTTGGAGCGCTAATCGTGAAACATTGGGTGCACATTTTAAGAAATGTAAAATTATGTCGAAAAAAATTTTTGGACCACACACCAGTTAAATACGTCAATTCATGCGATAATATAAATTAAAAAAGATTATATTTTTACAATTTTTGTCTTAATTTAAGCATTGCTTTGACTTGGACTTACGGTACGGAATTCGAAATTTTAGCAAAAATCAAATGTAAATACGAGTTTTTTACCCAGAATTGGACGATATTTTTGAGAAACCATAACAATAACGAGAAACGTTCATTTTCGCGTTAAGAAGCAAATCTGTACATATATCATCAAACTACTTCAAAATATATGTAAATTGCTATAATTCTACGTGTTTAAATAGCATTACATTGCCAAAAAAACAAATTGCAGCAGTGTAATTTATAACGTTTTTATCTGCACATATTACCTACTAATAAGTACTCATTTCTAATGCTTCACGACAATGTCTACGTACCTGAAAAGTAATGAGTTAATTTTCCCGCATGAAAAGTGTCCTTCAAACTTTGACACTATCGATATGTCTATTTCTTCACTATGTTCAATCCTAAAATGATTTCCCAATCGCATTGGTAACAGGGATTTGTCCGTGGGAGTCCTAGAAAGGAACACTGTGGAGGACACTTCAGGCTAAGTGCCCCGTTCGTCGCATTGGACGTCGAGGACTCTTTGGTGCCCAGTGTCAAGTGCAGGCGAACGCCTACGCAAAGTTTCCCTAAACCCAACCTCCATTCCTCCTGTCAACAACTAGGGCATGTATGCGTTAATGGTACCTCTCCACTGATCAGGCTCTCAGCCACCTTTCTCCAGCGGTGACTTCCTCATCGCAGCCGCAGTTTCATCCACACATTAAGAGTATTCATCCTAAATCCAGTGATTGATAAATCAAGAAGCAGATTAAATTCCATGATTAAAATGCCTGAATAGCTGATGGTGCTGTGAGAAGCAAAATATAGGTCGTAATAAATATTGTAATCGTGGAAATCACTCAATTTTTTGATATATCAGCGATGTTACGGTTCCACAAAATATTGCCTGAGTCTTCAGAATTTGTACATTAAACCGAGTTCTTCTAGAGATTTCCTTTCCTTCACGTAGACCTAGTGTGACTGCACTTTTCTGACTGCCAAGCCCCATTAAAAATCAGTCAACCTTTTGCTTATTGCTTTATCTTCACATTGTCTTGTGTGAATCTTTTGTGGACGAGCGGACGAAGTCACAAAGTAAACTAAGGACTAAGTAAATGATGCAAGGACTCAACAGCGCTGTTCAATGTATATTTAAAGGATCTAGATGATTCTTCTTCGTGACCTCTATCTTAAATATGAAGATATTTTTCTGGAGATTGTAGGTCATAATTCATGTATAAACTTTTACTCTTTTGCCAACGTTTCTCTTCATCTACACTAAAATCATCAACCATACAGCAGAAGACCCAAATATCAAGAAAGAAAACCAGAATATTCCAGAATTTCAGAATACTCCACTATGGAAGACTTCAACAGGAGATCTACAACATACACAAAAGCCCTGATGAAGCATAAATAAAGATGCGAAACGTTGGCAAAAGAGTAAAAGAGTTTATATATGAATTATGACCAACAATCTCCAGAAAATAGCTTCATATTTAAAAGATGTAATGAGAAGTTGTATTGAAGAGAATTTAGGTCATGGGAGAAGAAAAAAACATGCTCTTCTTCGCAGACGTTATCTCAATCATATCAGAAAACCGAGATTATCTTCAAAGGCCACTAAACACAAAGGACCTAATTCCCCCCAAGAACACTACATGAAAATATATAAGGCGAAGATGAAAAGAGAAAAAGAAAAGCTGAATGCAGAACTCACACTGAGAGGAGAGAAATTTGAGCAAGTGAATTCATTCACTTATCTAGGAAGTACCAACACGTGGGAAGGAATAGATAAAACGGACATCAAGCGAAGGGTAGCCCAAGTTAAGAAGGCGTTCATGGTGGCAACCGCTGTTTAAATAAGATAGGACTATGAAAGAGGAAACAACTTAAACAAATATTGGCGTTCTACTGGCAATGCTGGCAATCTACGAATCGGAAGCTTGAGCCATTAGAAAAAAACAGACCAGAGAAGGCTAACAGCTTTCAAAATGAGGTGCAGAAAGAAGAAGCCGAAGATAAAAATGGACAGACAAAATAATGAAAAACTGTGTAGAGAACATCAAAGTAATCACATAGACATCCAAACAGAAGAGTAGAGCCAGATAGATTGGATACACTGAAGAAAAATGGCTTTGTGATAATTATAAATTTGTGTAAAAAAATAAAATAAATATTCCCTCAACTTTTTCTTTGTTTAGAAAAAATAGAGGGAAAAGTCCTCAGAGAAAGACCCAAGAATGGGTAAAAGAGCAAAATAGAGACGAAAGTAATAACGAAGTAAGAAAAAAGAGCAAGTAAGAGAGTAAGAGCCTCAGACAGGGAAGGATCGAGGGCTGCAGTCGACCAATCTTGGGTTTGGACGAGCAAAAATGAAAATCTGATGGCATAAGAAACCTTTAAGGAGAAAATCTGAGGATATATTTCAGTCGAAGCAATTAAATAAGCATAGGGTCATTTGCATTTTCCAATAAGCATGCATTTTATTAGCGCATTCAATTCAATTTAATTATATTTGAGTAAGAAAAGCATGTAAATTAAGGTACCTTTAAAGAACGTACATATCACGAATACTTAGAAAAGCGAAATGATTTTATGCTCAAAATATACTATTGGTTATTAACCGGTTTAGCTTGGGAATAATTTGACAAATCAATTATATACATAATATTTTCTAGATTAATAACAGAAAAAATACGCTTTTCACGGTGAGACGGACTAAAATATGGCTAAAATGTCAAAATTTTTATATCCATCGACCTTTTTTCATGTGATGGCACTACGACATTTCAGTTGGAACTCTGGAATTTCGTGTTGTTTCGCTCTCATTGAAACTAGAGATGGGTCGGTCGCGAACGAACGAATCAATTCGAACGACTCTTTGAAGTGAGTTGACGAACGGAGTCGTTCGCGGCAATGAACCGTCGTTCCTTACGTAATGAAAATAGGCGCAACACCCGGCAAAGATGGGAACTAACTGACAGGCGAGGCCACGAGTCCCCCCACCCTTGGAAGTTTGGGAATGGAAATGGGCGCACCACTCGGCAAAGCAGAGAATCAAGTGAACGACAGGAAGAAACGAGTCCCCCCACTCTTGAAATTTGAAATCTGAGGGAGCGGGACCTGTGTTCTCGTAGAGCCCGCGGAGAGGGAAGACTCATGAGTCCTCGAGGAGTCAGATTAGGATTCGGATTCAGATTCAGTTAAGGACTCGGATTCAGATTAGGATTCGGATTCAGATTCAGTTAAGGACTCGGATTCAGATTAGGATTCGGATTCAGATTCAGTTGAGGACTCGGATTCAGATTAGGATTCAGATTCAGTTGAGGACTCGGATTCAGTTTAGGATTCGGATTCAGATTCAGATGAGGACTCGGATTCAGTGATTCCTTGAGGAGTCGCTGGCCTGAGAATCAAATTATACTCAAGGAATTAGTGATCGCGGTGGAATAATGAATTCTTCACTATTAAAATCTTGTCCGTTTGCGTTTGTTCGCAAACTTCTAAAAAATTTCCTCGATCTTTGAATAAATAAATTCATTATTCCTTTATCTGCAAACCTACTGAGGCAAATATTTAATCAAAATTATAAATTTTACCAGAAATATTTTTTTTAACATTTTTGAGTTTGTTCCATTAATGACAGAGCAGAAACTTTTTTCAAAAGAATAGCATTGAAAAAATGTTCCAAAAGATTTTCGCTGCGTTTTAGGCGTATGCTTCCGCAACTTTCAGGAACAGTAGCCTACGAATATTTCGATGTACTTCATCCACCCAAACTTGCATTAGCAGATTTTAGCTCCTCCATTTTTTATATACTTCGATGCATTTCTTACACACTCAAAAAGATGGTGTATGATTAAAAGACTCGATTTATCGGTTATTTTCGGCGGTGTATACCATTTTTTATAGCGAGTGATATGACTAACTTTTTTGTAGGTTTTTCACCATTTTTAGAAGTCGTACATGTTTCAGCAACAAATGTACTTTTTCTCGTCAGCAGTAGTTTTTAAGGCATGCTTACAGAAGCACTGCATAGTGAAACCTGCCTCCGAGGCCACCTCACTAGGGCGGTCTCATCTGTGTGCGATAAAAATTTTCGGAAAATGAATTTATGATATTATCAATTAAAATTTTACCTCCAATCAGCGGACACTTTCTCTCTTGCGGGAGTTATTTCAAAGGCCTGCTGTTGGCCGCTAAATACAGGTTTCACTATATGTTTAAATTAAAGTTAAAATTTATTTCACTGAACCACTATAATGAAAAAAATTGAACGAGAACGAGATCCAAGAATCGATTCTTTAGATTGAACGACCGATTCAAGACTCGGTCATTGTATTGAACGATGTTGCCCATCTTTAATTGAAACTATTACTGGATTCGTAATTGAGATGAATATATTTACAAAACTCAGACAATTACTGGAGTAAGTAAGGTATAATATTTGTCCCTTATGAACCCATTATTGTGGTTATTTTATCATTTTTTACTTTGCTAGCTATATGTAAACAACGATTGACTTGTTTTCCAACTGAACGCGCACGATGATGCAGGGAACATAAAAATGAAAGATAAATTGAAAAAAATGCGTTTATTTACATTTAAATCTACATCTATTTAATGCACTGTGGATATTTTACCTTTTCATTCATTACGTATTGGCTCGCAAGTCACTGGAAGTTAATGTCAAACGCTTTAGGTACAATTGATTGAGACATTTTTAACGCTTTAATTCATTGTGTTTGGCTTGTTTCATTCAAAAGTAACTCCATCTGTTTGCAATATTCCCAAATAACAGTGGACACACTGTAAGCTCATACTTGTGCTGCCATCCATCGGAATGCAATGAAAATTTATAAAATATAGTGAAAATTTTGCAAATTTTTCGTTTTAAAAAACAACCACATTGAATGGTAGTTAGTAGTTAGCCAAGAAAAAGGTTTTTAGAGAACTAGAACTCCCCTAACATATTCCGATAAGATGAAGCGATTTTAAAGCGTTTCGCTCATCTGAAGGCCTCACTGGCGAAACATGAGGGACCTCATCGATTTCTTTTCACAAGCAAAACAAAAAAATAAACCCTGAGATTGTCAAACAAACGAATCGTAGCTCAACATCTCGGTTTGCTTTGATGCGGCCTGAGGGGAAGGTCGTCCGCCAGGGATTGATGTTGGGACCGTTGGATTTTCTGCCGGATGGGGAGAGCCCAATCATTGCCTGGCAAATCATCGAGCACCGAGCGGTGAGGCAGTGATTGAAAGCCCTTTTCCCGTTAACAGAGCGATAATTGAGAGCAGCCCCAGAGGCTCCTCTATCGGTATATCCTGCTCAACGCTGCACAGTGGGCAGGAATCGGAAAAGGTTGGCCAATTACCAAAATGTGCTTTTTTTAACTGGAAGATGAAACTTTGCATGATCAATGAAAAATTCGGATCATGAAATTAGAGATGTACACCTAGCTTCCGGTGACCTGTACTGGATTCCACCACGCATTAAAAAATTGATTTTTTTCATTGTCTCAGATTTCCGCTGGTAATAATTTTTGGATCACTTTTCAGAGGCTTTTGAGGGCTTCATGTGTAAATATCTCAGAGTTAATTGTTGTCTAAAATAGCTCTTTCCCAAATATTTTGCGACTAATTGATTGAAAGCGGTCTCTCCCTCTATTTTCGAGCAGTAGTAAAAATTGCGACAACAACGTTGTAAAAAATAAAAAGAGACAGAAAAATATTACATCGTTCAGTATAATATTTTTTTCACAAAATAATATTAACGGTTTCTAAACGAGCTCTACTTCGGTTGTCTAAAATTGTCTTTTTCCCAAAGTTTTTGCAAAAAACTCATTGAAAGCTGTCTTCCTCTATTTTAGACTAGTAGTAAAAATTTCGATAAGAAGGATGTGAAAAATAATAAGAGACAGAAAAATATCACATCATTAAATTTCGTTAAAAAAAATGTCATATGTTAAATATTTAAGCCCGTGTATATTGTCAATGCGTTCTCTCCGAAAAAATGACGCACGTCACCGGACACACGAAGCAATGGACAATGACCACGAGAAGTTTCAGTCTCTAGTTTTTTAACTTTAGTCAGCAATTTTTTTATTCTCAGCCGACTGTGCGCCGTTCCAGTTCCGGAGCAAACACATGCATACACATGCAGGAGAGTAGACATTCGCAAGTATATATTCATATGATGCGCATGGGAGTAAGTATTAACTTTTCCCATTTGACCGTCCACAGTCCGCCCATATCAGTCAATCCCTCTCTATCATCTTTCTCCAATACCTGACTGGCTTTTGAATAAATTTCCTTCATGAAAAAGTTCGTAGTTTAATTTATTTTGGAACTCCTCTCCCATTAATCTACAGCTATCATGCTATATTTCCTCTAAGAGAAGAGAAGCTAGATCCATTATTAAATTACTCAACCTGATCAAGTAAACTCCCTTTTACCTTTTCGATTATTCTGACTTCTTGTCCTAGGAGACATCTTCACTAGTATTCTGATAATAACAACGGATTATAGAGCTTAGCTAAGAAGGAAATAACTGTCTTCCTAAGCAATGGAGGTTTCCGCGCCGATTTCCATGGCAATAAATACCACCTTGTAGCATCAGCTGGGACAAGAAAAAGCAAGGGAGTTGCGAGTAGGAAAGGCAGCGGTGAAGTTGGCATGCGGCATCGCTTAAGCTTTCCAAAAAGAAAAAATCAGCCCTCTCCCGTTACAATTTCTATATTCACGGAACCACCGAGGTGCAAAGTTGTGGACGTGGCCTAGGGGTCACCAGAACCCTGCACACCAGGAGCTTAAAAGGTGAAGAACAAATGTGCAGGCTTGGTAGAGGAGGCCCCCTTTGCGAGATTTAGGACGGCCCCACGGCAAAGATACAATCTCTGGCGGAGAACGGTAGTTTGGAGTAAATGGGAAAAAATTCGATTGTGAGCTTGTTGCCATAATGGCCTGGTTGAAAAGGATACAACAAGGGGAAATCTTTGTATCAACAGTTGACTATCATCAACGATATGCACGTTTTCATCATTTACGTGAACAAGTATTAAATTGATTAGTCAGACGATTTGATTAAAGAGATTGCAACACGTGTCCAACCAAATAGTCCAACCAAAGGTATTCTACCAGAAGAGGAGTGTAACTGGTAATAGCATAATCCAGGAAGTGAAAGAAAGGGTTTGACTGTAGCATTTGATTGGAGATTCATTTTTTTCAGTGTTGATTAATGGATGGATTAACACACAATTTAGTATAGCAGCAATAAAATAGGTATGCTGAAGTTACGGGAATACGTCATCCTGTACATCTTATTCCGATATTCCGGGGATAATGCACTGCTCGGCAAATTGGTGCGGTTATTTGTTCAGTCGTTCTGATTCGTGATTGGGATTCAAAAACAGAAGTCTTACCTATGAAACATTAACTCATTTGCAAGCTTAAAAAGTTATTATAAAACAATTTCGTGCTTCGTACAAAACACTGAAAGTCACCATTCATTTTAAGGTAAAAATTCGTTAATATCTTTAAAATTAAAAGGTCTTGAAAAGTGTGCCGCAAGGCAAATAGGATGTCATGATCCAATTCGTCAAAAGAATGAAGGCAAAGTTATCTCATGATATCTCGATTCAGCGATCAGATAAAGAGTAAGCCTAGAAGCAAATCCGCGGGAAGGAAGAATTCCACGTCAAGAAAGCTTTAACAATGCTGAGTAAATTAGTCTCCGGAATAATGCGAGGCATCAGAATCAAATAAACCTTTTTTTAGGTATGTGATTTCCCTACTGGGTACTACCGCCCCCTTTGGGATGGTGCTAAAATCTAAGGGGATGGCAGGAGGGCGCTAGAGGCAAGGAACTGACCACAACGTGACCATACTCACACGTCCGTGGCTATTCTACATTATTCTCCAGGGACACGGTCGGTGAGGACCCTTCTCCTCTCGTAGAGACCAGGACTTCGAACCATGCAACTATAGTCTCCATGCAAAAGTTCCAATTAATTTTATCTTAATGTCCTTACATGCAGCCTCCTGGTCAATCCGATCTCTTCCTTAATTCTATGAAAGACAAATTAATCACAGCGGTAGGATATATCTCGAGCTCGTCTATGATAGAGCTGTTTAGCTGTCTAGATGGCGAAAGCACGACTTATGAAAAAGCAAGAAAAATTATTTTAGCGGAATAGTCCAACCAAAGGTATTCTACCAGAAGAGGAGTGTAACTGGTAATAGCATAATCCAGGAAGTGAAAGAAAGGGTTTGACTGTAGCATTTGATTGGAGATTCATTTTTTTCAGTGTTGATTAATGGATGGTAGCAAATGCAGACAAAATATATTGGTAGTGACGGGATTTAGTGCTTCTAGAGAAAGCTAAAGAAAAAATAAACCAAGGGGAGAAGCAACATCAAAGAAGTGGGTTTTTTCTATCTTCGAGGGGATAGAGTGTTTTTAATGAACTTCGGTTAAATGAAGATGCAATATTATATACTTAACCCATTTTAGACATAAAACAGAGAACAATGGAAAGGATATGGCATAAATGAGAATGAAAACCGACTAACATGAAATACGAAATATATATAGAGAAAATGATGAAGGGTGCTTAAATGAATGATTACGCAGGCATAAAATGGTTAATTTAAGGTTGATTTAATGATTTTTGTCTATAATATACTTTCCAGGTGCTTTGCATAGTTGTACTTATTAGTAATATGCATCGGTAGAGCGAAACAATTCATGTGATCAATTTGATTTCGTGGCAAATAAAGACTATTTTAACTAGTGATCAGAGCAATATTTCGCAAAGATTTCGAAGTAGTTCAATTAAGTGCATTGGGAACGGATTTTTCTCCAAAACGCAGAATATGGATAAAATGGTGGTAATTAAATATAAAGGCAACATACCGGAATAAAACAAAAGAGTATTTACATGCGATTAAAAAAAATAAATTCCGAATTCCGTGCCGTACACCCAATTCATATAAATGCTTTAGTTTAGTTGAAAATTTAAGGACAAATTTTTAATTATAAATATTACTGAATGCAAAGTGATTTAAAATTGAATAAACAGATATGCGCTGATGAGTGAAATGTCGTCTAAGAATCCTTTCGACACAGGTGCTTTAAAAGCTACACTTAATGACTCACGATTACCGCTTAAGGTAGTCCGAGCGAAATATCATTTTACTTGGAAATCAATGAATTTGGTCTCAGTCTAAAGAAAATTGTACCACCCATTCATCAATACCAAAAATTCAACCCCTTAACACATTACTTTCCGAGATATTTGCCAAAATATACCAGCAGTTTTACATTGGAAATGGTACGTGTATGCACTTCAGAGAGACATTATTTACTAAATGAGGTATATCTAGCACTTAGATGTTGTAAAAAACTAACAGCGTTCAGTTGGTATGTTTTCTCAACAAAATTTTAAAATAAATGATATTGTTACCGTAGTAGGTTCTTGGGTATCACAAAAACCTTCCGTTTAGGAGTTTCAAACGCACCGCGCGAAAAAAATGAGTCAAGTTAAAGACTCATTTAGTTATTTTCATTTAATTACATACAACATCTGTCACATAAAACTATATTATTGCACCATTAATAATGCAATATTTAATTGATATGTCCTACAACTGGTGAAATTAAAACGCAAAATTTGAACATGGTATCTATTACGAGTATGACTGGGGAACTATCTCGCTCGGACTACCTTGAGAGTTGAGTGGAGAGGATAACTGCAGCGAATCAATCTTCGGATTGATGACCGCATAAGATGGACAAGACCAAGCACCGAGAAGAAAAGCATTTTGGGCTGCATTGGACGTTGGAAAGCTACTCCAACAAGAGAACTCAATCGATCGTGGCCACATACTACAAATGGTCTCGTCACGATCAGCGGTGGGAAATCACTTCACCGTCGAAGCCCTCGGGACGTTCTCCGAAGCGATCAAATGAATGCTCGCGGCACAAGGGAGGAGTATTTACAGAGCACTGCGAGATTTCCAATGTTATATTTTATTCACCTCCGCGTTGTACTTTTTGTTATTTCGCTCGCTAAGTTTAGCATGCGATAAAAAAACTATTTTTAACTATCCTGATTTCAAAGGTATTTGAATTGCTATTGATGAAGTTTGGCTCAATAGAATTCGTAATTTCGACCCCCTTTCCATTACCGAGTATCTTACAGATCTGCGACATAATTACCTCAGGTGATTTTTTTTACAACTCATGTTAAGACAGTTAATAAACACAGATAAAGTATTTCCGGGGATAGTGCTACAGAGCAAGAAATAAAAAGGCATACAGCCCCTTCTTTTTTTCACATAAGTCAACAGTAGAATGCTCTTCACAGTTTTTTCAACTTAGCGAATTAAAATACTATTTTTGAACTGCTCTATTCGTATTGTATTCAGAGAGTAATTTTACTGTAAGATTAATAAATATTTGGAATTATATACTTATATAATCGGCCTAATATTCAACCTCGTATGCCATATTTCAAACAACCTCGTATGTCATGATTTAAACTAAATTGTAACTTCGATAAATGATGTAGTCACTATATACTAGGCAAAATAAACATGTATAAGATGACTCGGTTAATATGAGAGAAGATACCCGATTTATGAACTTATGCAAATAAAGTCAACGATTTAACATCAAGCATCAAACATAAAAATATATAAAGCTTTAGAACAATATGCTCATCGAATACGATACGAATGGTGAGCAAAGATGTAATAACAAAGCATATCTCATCCTCAACACTAATTTTCATCTCCATGTTAAAGACTGATGGGAACTGGAATTCCTCTGAAAGACATTTCAAAACCTTAGCTGGGAAATATATAGGTAGAGATGTGGAGTTCATTCCGTCCAATCTTTTCCTCTCTCGTCTTCAGTCCGTGAAATCTTTTCCCCCTCGTTGATCCTGCATACAAACTGATAGACCAAATCTGGTCTGTGAACTGAGTAAGTCAAAAAAATACTAAAGTATAAAATTTTAATTATTAAGACTGATAAAGCCTTATTTCCCTTATAACATAGGTTATCTACTGAAAATGAAAATTAAGGTACAAAATAAGCGGATCATTCCACGAATATTTTTTCAATTACCACATTTTTTCAGCCATAGGAGAGGAATGCAGTGCCATTCAGCTCAATAGAATTCGCAACTGTGACCCCTATCCATTGCCGAGTACATATGGAACTACCGCATTTTGATTGTAATTAAGTCGGTATTTCGCTAATGATATTTATAAATAAGGAGTGGATTCCTATGTTTCAGTTTTATTCAATTTACCAGGACCTTACGCTTCTTCCGCTTTTATAAGCAGTTTAAATTGAAGGTTTAAGTAAGCTTTCTCGTTCAAATTGACGTTTTTCTGCTGTAAATCGAGCAATCTCCTTTAGAGCTCATGCTAACACCTCCACGTTCAAGGGTGAATTAGAGTAAAATGTTGTGACCCTGACGTCAGATCCACGTCAAATGACAATTCGTACGATGGCTCTCTTTTGAAGTTCAACACTGTGAATGAATAATGGATGAATACGGCAGTATTATCATCAAATGACAATGACTTTTGCGTACCACAGTCCAATGTAATACAGTGGCGACACTCATTGTTAATTTCTCTATGATAATTTGCTGCTGGAAATAGCAGCACCTCTATTGGCCAGAAAAAAAAACTAATCCGTCCATTGGGGTTTGCTAAGAAATTGTATTGTAATAAATAAGATATCTATCAGAGGTCCTTTATTTCATTTGAAGAAAAAACGAAACAATCAAATTTTAAAAAACAAAAACTACACCAAACAGCAGTATCAGCCCAGCTCAAAAATTCCTTAGATGCTGTTCTGTAGAACGTAAGAAATTCTACAGAAATTGGCTCTTTTTCTTCAGAAATAGTTCCTTTTCTAAGGATTAGTAAGGAACATGAGAGCCTGCAGAGCAAAATAACTCCTTAAAAGCCGTTCTGTAGAATTGCAGCAACTCTACGGAAATATGTCAGGTTTCCGTTGACCCAGTTCCATTTCTAAGGTCCTCTATGGAAAAGGAACTGGGAGGTCTTGTTCCGTTTGCTGTTCCGTTCTTAGTTCTGCAGAACGTCGTAGGGAATTCCTAAGAACGTTCTAAGAAATTCTGCAGAACGTCGTGGGGAATTCCGTAAAATGGCGTTTCAATACTTTAAGGAATATCTTACAAAACCTTTTGAGAAATTCTGTAGAAGTATTTATAAGGAAACTATATGGAATTTTTTCAGCAGGGAGGGTACCTGTTTTTATAGTTATTCCGCTGTAAATGATTTTATTTCTCCAAGAAATTATTTCCTCCAGCCGTACTCAGTAAAGGAAATTATTTTAAATAACACTCTATTTTCTCCTCCAGCAACTCAAATATTTGGAAAATGGAGGCAAACCGATATATCTCAATACTCTTGGAATGACTGCTTAGCAGTTGTTCATTTTAGTAACTATTAGAAATAAGCATTTACTTGCTCACTACCGCACGGCGAAACTGAGCTTAGAGCTGCAAGTTTACTGTTGCTCCTGTCGCAACAGTATATTACTAAAGTGATGGATATACATTTCTTTGCTTGCGCGCTTGACCTTTTCATCGAATTCGTCCCGCCAAAAATCACCTCGCCATTCTTCACATCAGAGCCAAATGCGCCCGCACATATGCACGCCACTCATTCGTCTGATTGCGCAGCGGCGGTCGACGGGACGCCCGGGGCCAGGAAAGAAACGGCGGCGCAGCCACGAAGTTATACGCGAGAGAGGTAATACATTGCGAAACGAGGTTGTTTAAGCGCGCGAGTGCGCCGAGACTTTAAAACGGCGAAACTCGAGGCCAAGGACACAGGGTCACGGATGCACGGCGAACGGCATTCTTTCACCTCACAACATGTATCGCAGTGTTTGCGATGGATGGTCTAATATATTATGCATACACAGCGATGGCTAATATATAATACTGCCGTATTCATCCATTATTCATTCACAGTGTTGAACTCCAAAAGAGAGCCATCGTACGAACCAACTAACGTACGGTTGCAGTGTGAACGAGGGTCAGCGTTACGCCCGCCGGCGAAAAGAGCAAGCAAACAAAATGAGGAATACTATATGTATATCTGTGGCGTTTTGAGGATTTATGACACAGTTATATGACACAGTTATATGACACAGTTATATGACACAGTTATATGCTTATTCATTCAAGTAAAATCATCTACTACAGTAGAATGTTTGCCTTATTTTTCATTATCGTTATTCATCATTTCCGTTTTACGCTCTCGACACCAGCTCTATTAGTGTAAAGTGACAGCGTTATAGGTAATATGGATTGCCATTATACGGACGTGCATTCACATTACGTGCATAATGAATTCAGGTTACCGTCGTACTGATCATTGAACGTACGACAGTCATTCGAACGACGAATAACACGGGCTATAATTAAGTGAACAAAGAATCAACGATTACCATATTGTTCTCTTAATCATCTATAAATATACTAAACGAGAAATATTTGCTCTCACAGCTAGTGTATTCAGCAGTTCTTGCTGTTTACTGGTTTCCTCAGTTACCGGTTTTTATTGAGCGTCATCGATTTAAAGTGGTACCTCCACAAAACGACGAAAATTTTATTCGATTCCAAACACGGTTACTTAAGAAAATAAACAATTTGTCTGTATTAAAAAAATTCAATCGTATGTTCACAAGGTAATATTTTTCTGATTAAAATTTCAATCACATAGTGATTAATGCAGGAATGGTCGAAGCGATGGTGCACAGAGTAGCCTTGCATCAAATATGGATGCCATCAATGCTGAAAGTTGTTTTTAAGGAGTGAAACATCCCAAGGAATCGAATATGAGTGATATCACCACTTACTCATCAAACTTCTATAGTTTTAAGTAAATAGCATCTACGATTATTTTCAAAATCTGTGTAAATGGCACTGCAGTCAGCTCTAGCGACCAGAAAAATGTGTCCATTGATAAATGTTCGTAATTTGTCGATGATTTTTTTAACCTAAATTTAGTCAATTAAAAGCTCAGGAATGTTATCCGTGAACGTAGCATTATTTAAGCAGAATCTAAAAACTGCTTGGACCTTGGACCTACTGCGGACTGATCTACTTTTAAAAATAGCATTAGATGAAGGACTTAGCTTAGAAGAAATCGTCAAAATTATATGCGTCATAAAAAGAAGTGCTTTCCATTTTCCATTCAATTTAAAACCGCACTCAACAGATACTTAAAATCTCTCCAGTAAGCATCTCCTTGTATGCTTCCCCTGAGCATGCTTAGGCATGGCGTCGAGGAAGCAGCCAAGTCCGGTAGGTTAGTTTGCTGAAAGCATCAGGCTATGGGCTCCGGATGAGTCTAGCTGCTTACGTTTACCGGGCTTGAAATTCGGATACGCTTCAGTGGTCTACGAAAAAGTCCACTCGACGTCGCCGCTGAAGTACACGTTGTCTTCTTCAAGGAACGCCTCTTTCAGCTCACGGTTCATGCCTTGGAATTGGAAATTTTTGGGAAATGAAAAATAGCGGAAAACAAAATGCATGAATTTATTAAACGACGCAAGTGTAACCCGCCGCAGCAATCGTTCATAATATGATGAAACGGCTAGATTGAATAAATTCACGTTGCTGTGATAACTAAACTTATAGGGAAATTCACTCTTTTAAGCAGGTGCGTTAGGATATTGAGACTAGTTAAATCTCTCAGTTCGAAACTTTTTTAAGAAATTAATTTCGCGTTTTTGACCTCTTGACCGGCCCTCTAAATGGAGCTGTGCCCGCAAATTCCTGCTAAATGAACATTCTTTGTGTTACAGCAGAAAACCTGCCACCTCACTTCCGGAGTTTTTTGAAAGACTGGGACGAGTATAAATTAGGGGTTATCCTTTTTAAAGGAAACGTGTCCGTTACATGATCTAAGTTGTCGATATGGAAGAATAATCAAAAGTTCAGTTTTGCTTAAAGTATAGTCATAGTTTTCACTAATTATTTCAACAGCAATGTGAATTATCTCAAGTAGCGGGCATTAAATTTTCATTTTTGACTTTCATCTATTACAAGATGTCCATGGTATTTCATGAAGTGGATTAGATGGGGCTATGATGACCTATGACGCTCCCATAAATTCATTTAGCATATACCAGTGTTGTCTATATGACAAATTAGCCATTTATGGTCGCGCTTATAATAAAATACATAACTATGTTTCATATATTGAAACATAATTTGGTGCATCAAAATCCCTGTCTGACCCTAAAAAGGCAGTATAATTCCATTTGAATTGGGTGCTAAATATCTCCCTAAAATTCAAAGTACCCGAATCTTACTTTACTTAAATATGCCTAGTTCCATTTGAGCATATCGCAGTCTCTCGCAAAAATTTTAAGGAGGAAATTAAATTGCGTCATGATGTACGATAGTTAACTCTTCATAATGTAGGAGGCAACTTCATCTTATTCCACACTTTCTTTCTCCAACTGACCCAGATTTCGGCGTATTATGCCATTTTCAAGGAAAATACCAATGCCATGCCATGAAAAAGGCATAATATGGCGCTACCCGTGACGGTTGGAGAAATAAATAGCGAAATCAGATTATGTTACCTCATTAATAATGAACAATATTACCGATATCCACCAAGTAGCTCAGAGGTAAGTGCCTTATCATGAAATGGAAGTCTGTATTTGATGATGATGATCAATAATGGTTCACGTAACGTAGCCATGGCGCGAAGTTAGTCCACACGTTCTGTGAATAATTTAGTGACTAAAATATTAAATAGTCATTGCTTTTTGTCCTGAAAATGACGCTATAGACGTCGAAACTGGTAGACAGAATTAAAACATCGAGGAATAGTACACCGGTTTTATTATTAGTTATTCCTTCTCGTCGTTCCACAAAGTAACGCCTCAATAAATTGATTTGGTAGTCATTATTGTCCACAAAAAACTACTCATGTAAACAATTTTGTTTGGCCGATCAAATATAGTAACGACTTCAATATTTTCCTGACCTTTTGCATCACATAGTTTCACCTATTCTCTTATTCAATGCATCAGTAAAACAGTCGCCAAGTCGATATCACGCGAAAGATTGACTTCAGTGGGTTTTGTTGAACTGTGCCCTCCGCATACAAGCATTACTACAAACATTCACACAAGCGAACATGCCTCTCGCACACTCGCACAATTCAGTCCGAGTGAGTCTATTCTTCGCAGTCTTCCAACAGCCACCTTCGTGAAAGGTACATTGCAAACGAATGCTCCCGCGGAAGGCGCGGACTGTACAACAGAGAGACGTCAGGAGGATCTAAAGAGAGATAGACATGGGATGAGAATACTACCTCAGCTTACTGAGTTATCCCACCTGCCAACACTTCCCTCTCTCCTCATCCAACTTCCCAATCATTCTGCATCCAGAACCGACGGGCGCAGCACCTTTCAACTTTTTGGCCTGCGTCCCAAAAGCCTCTCCGCACGACCCGAGCACCGAAATAAATGCCAACAATACATACACCCTCCCTCTACACAACACCAAGTGTATCCTCATGTCAAAAATCCACGTTTTTCCGCAGCACTGCACCGCATTTATGCCAGTAATCATTGAGGCTGATGGAGATGGCCTTATGTCATCAAACTACAGCCTGACAAATTAACAACCGTATTGTTTAACTCCTCTCTTTTGTTACTTTTCTTTGTTTACACGATGGAATGGACAAATAAGTGGATGCAAAGCAGGAACATATACAATCTCCTTGAAATTTCTTCTTCATCCACATATATTATGTAGAGTTAAATTATGGGGTTATTCTAGTGGTTTTAAAGATATTTTTATTCTTCAAAAATGGCTGTTGGGTTATGTTTGGTGTTCGCGCCACTAATTTGTTGTGTTTTTGGCCACCAGAGTGCAAGTCGTGGCTTTCCTTTCACGCGACATTAAGTTTCTTTTGTTTTGTGCCATTTCTCTTTTGGTTTGTGAGCGATATGTCAGTCGCTCTAGAGATATGGGGGAGAGAGCGTCTCTCCAAGTACTACCAGTCATAAAAGACAACGTGGTTAAGTCATGAATTGCAAAAGGCCATTTTAATTACTTTAATACAGTCCACTATTTTGTGTTCCGGTTTTCATTTCTTTCCCTCGTGTTTCTCCCAATTGCGGGCGGAAAGAGAGAACAGGTTAATTTCAAACGCTAAGTATAAAGATCACTGTATGCCACTTTTTGCAGGTACTGTCATTATGATAATATATGGTGAATATATTTTGCAAGCATTAATTGATGTTAAAAAAATATTAGTATGCTACCTCTTCGGGCTGATGTGCATGAGTATGCTGCGAGGAATAGAAACAAAATTGATACTAACTTTTGTAGACAAACTAAAACACTCAAGTCTTGAAAACGCATGGGACCCAGGCTATTTCATCAGCTACCTGAAAATATTAAAGGAATGGATTTGCTGAAATTTGAAAAAGTAATTAGTAAATGGTACCTTTTTTAGGCGTTCTATTCAGTTGATGAATTTTTTGATATTGATGATGAAATATATTCTGTATAATGTATAAATGTATTGATGTTATTTTCAATGCCTTACCTTGACGATGTCTATAGTGGTGTTCAGCATTTAATGACAAATAAATTATTCGTGTTATAGTGAAGAGTGTTACCCTTGAATTATACATATGCTA
Organism: Ceriagrion tenellum; assembly: GCA_963169105.1. NCBI lineage: Eukaryota > Metazoa > Arthropoda > Insecta > Odonata > Coenagrionidae > Ceriagrion > Ceriagrion tenellum. The sequence goes on along the minus strand of OY720640.1, from coordinate 144,155,655 downwards.
CATGGTGCTATGGCTTTTACTCGATTTTACAATTGTTTTCAGCGGGTATACGGATTACTACTTATTTGAGTAAAAGAACTAAGCTAAAGGAGCATTTGCCCAACTGAGAAACGTTTGGCAGTCCAGGGAGTTGATGACAAGAACTAAATTACGACTGTTCAACTCATATGTAAAATCAGTGTTCCTTTGTACATGTGAAACCTGGAAAGTTATAAAGACCATAACACAAAAAATGCAAGTCTTTGTAAACAGATGCCTACGTAGAACTCTAAACATGAGATGGCCTGGCACAATCTCAAACGAAGAGCTGTGGAGGCAGACACACGACAAATGCCATTAGAAACTGAAATAAAATCCACGAAAAGGAGATGGATTGGCCATGTACTTCGTCTGTCTGAAGACCATATATTGAAGTATGCCTGGAGTGGATCCCTGAGGGCCAGAGAAGAAGAGGAAGACATGTTGGAATGGAGTGATAGAGGAAGCAAAGCAGGAGAGGAAGTCCTGGGGGGAGGTGAATGTGCTTGCCAGAAACAGAGACCGGTGGAGAGTTTTTGTTGAGGCCCTATGCTCCACAAGGAGATACAGGACATGATGATGATGAAATGAACTATGGACTTAAAGAGATTAAAATTTAAAGAAGTAAGTGCATGCTGATTTATAGTAAGCTATCGATGGAAAAATAAGTAAAATTTCAATATGAGTGCAACAGACAGAAAGCGCAGAAGAAAAATCGGGTATAACAAAGATGGCAGATAGGTGCACACCCACGTTTAAAATCATTACATTGGCCACAATAGCAAACGCCCTCTCCATTTACCTCAATGCCAGTAATAATTGGACTGAAAAATAGTATCAACAATGCCGAGTGTAGATCGTCTTACAGGTAATTTTTTTTTAGAATGCACTCGTCGTTCCCCAGACGTATATCCACTCGACATTTGGTCACTGGAACACATGGAGGAATTAGTTCACGCCACTCCAATCAACGAAAAGCAGACACTACGGGATAACATCTTCATCTACAAACTACCCAGCCAGCCGCCGCATGGGATTGTGGTAAGGAATGTTAGGTCACCAGCCGTGTAAAGGTATTAAATATAAGGTTATGGAAGGTAACATAGTAAAAACTATTGCAGGAGTGATTTAAGCAAAGGACAGTTTTTACAATGGTCATTTATTGTGCGTGGAAAAAACTAATTTTGGTTCCCATCTTTTATATAAAGTACCTCTCTTTCTTTATCGCTTCAGCCGAAAGTGGAAATGTAGTGTAGCGTCAAATTGATATTCTGTGTGTCTCTTTAAAACACACCTGTTCTGAAATTCACTCGCAAACTAAGTCATGCGTGTGGCTTCATATATCTAGCGGCTTCCAACAGCGGTGAACCGCTCATAGCAGTTTTTAACAAATCGAGCACCTTTCTTTTGTATTTTATTTAAGTTTTTGGTTAAACCTTTCTGTCCAGGATCCAAACTTTTCGCGGCGTATTCCGGGTATCGTCTAACCAGAGCAACGTAGCTCCGCTCTTATACTTTTTTCATCCGAGGACCTTGTTATTATACACTTGAAAAATCCGAGTTTCTATAATTCTGTGACCTACTTGCTTTATAACTGTGTTCCCCTCAATGTTCCAAGAACCTTCACTTTATCCGAAACCTTTATGTGAGTAGATATGGCATTTGTGTGATGCCTTTCGCGAGAAGTGTACTATTGCACATTTACTACGATTAAGTGTTGCTGTTAAGAAGGTAGTAAATTTAAATGCGGCAATGGAACTGCTGCAGATGGGAGTGGGACTTTCTCTCGTCGTAAGGCAGAGGGATGCATTGGCATAGATGGACGTCACCATACCCCAAGTGTCCAGATCTCCAAAAGTATGTTTTAGCGGACCCACGATTATTGGATTTGTTTTTCGTGTTTCGATAAATACTACCATCTCTCAAAATATTCGGCCCTTAAATTTTAATGCCCGGCATAGTTCCAATGAGGGAAAAGAAACTGTCAAATACTAGTACTGCTAAGCTTAATATGTTGATCAGACAATCGTAAATGATGCAGATTTTTGGCTTTGTCTTTAAAAACATAAACTTTAAGGATTCGATTAGAATCGATAATTTTTATTCTGTATTCTTGCTGCCGCGAATATGGAGGAAATTTGCATTCTGCCGGCTAGTGAAAAGTTAACCGTTTTCAGGGATAACGTCCTCAATAACTGGACTTCTGGGTACGAGCTAACGAGCTAAAAAAATGCTTTAAAATTATAAATGACATTGAAAGTAATATTCTGGCCAACATATTAATTCAAAACATTAGCGTCAACATACTCATTGATATAGAACTGCAAAAGACATTACGCATTTGCGTTAACAGTTCAAGCCGAAACGCTATAATTCGATAATTCGACGAACCACCATTTTGCAATTGGAGGAAGTCAATCATTCGTGTGGCAATGAAAAATAAAACAAAATTCTTTAGTTCATGCATAATTTGGCTTTCTTATGTCTAAGAAATATTTTTCGGAAAACAATACAAATTAGGTCGCGTCAAACGCAGGAAATCCGCGGTATTTCAATGTCAAGGGATATAAATTCCCCTCTTTTTTAATCGCATTCGAGTCCTATTTTGCAAGCATGACTGACACATATTCATGATTCCACACATCACTTATCAAAGGTGACATATAATTCGGATAATCATCGGCCTTTGTTGCATACCTATTGTCTCCATTGAAAACCAATTGGAAACTGAATAATGTTCCTAAACTATTGTCATGAACACAAGGATATATTACATTGACCGATATAAATTGAAATATAATTGATAAGTTATTAAAGGTATTTCAACTAATCACATAAAATAGCAGTACCAATTACCACTTTAGAACCCTTATGAACATCATGAATTATCAGTTGTGAAATGTATAAAGCCTTTCAACAGAACCGAACCCGTTACATTCGTTAACGCGGATCTCTATGGTAGAAAGAGTTGAGAGGATTGATAGTTGGCTCATTATAGACCACAATTCTCCCTTATAATAAAATAATTTTCATGCTAGTGGCCAGTAGGTACCCCTTGGATTCGTAAACACGGATTTCTATGGCAGTAAGAAGTTCTTAGTTATAAGTCACTCATTGTTCGTGGAAAAATTGACATTCTAAATTATCGATTCTGCACTCAATTTCATTAATCTTACGCCTGTGATCGTTTCACCCATACCAGTTTTTCTCTTGCAAAATATATTCATACTACCGCTAAACCGCCAGGTATCCTCCAAATTTGTAAAAGATAGTATGATTTGTCAACATATATTTGATCTAACTGGTGGAGTGTAGCAAAATATGAGCGAAATAATTTTGAAGTAAATTGGCACAGAAAGTATGATTGCGATCACAATTAGAAGTATGCTTGGCTAGTTTTTAATCACAAGAGACTTGAAATTTAGGACACTAGAAAACTCCATTAAACTCTGCCGTGATCATTTATCGCATTAAACGGGCAATAGACGTCTCAGGAGAATGGTCTCAACAATTGACGGTCAGACGGCGATATTCCATCGCTTGACGTCAAATATTGGACCCTATTCAAGCCCGAGCACCAATTACGCACGCTTATTCACAGCGACCCACACCAAATGTCTCCCCATACATCTACATAACACCCCGCGAGCCGCCGCAAGGGCCTGTGGCAGGGGGTGTTAGGTCACCAGCCGCGTAAAAGTGTAAGTTTTTCGGAGATGAATTGGTGCCATGAAATACAGGAGCGTATTTAGTGGAGCTCAGTATTTGTTGTGGTCGCTTATTGTGCGCGTAAAGAACGAGTTTTTGTACCTATCTATTTGGCTGCGTATATCTCTTACTTTGTCGCATCTGTCAGACCTAGAGATGTAGTGAGGAGTCATGATAATATTCTCTTTGTCGCTCTGAAAAATATCAGCTCTGAATTTATCAAGCATCATAAGCCTAGCGTATAGCCTCCGAGTCTCTAGGGGCTCCGACCTTAATCCCTCTTAAAGTTTTGAGACACTATATGCACGCTCGTACCAGTTTTTAACGATGCGCGCTGATTTCCTTTGTATTTTATTATTTTTTTTGCTTAAATCTCTATGACCAGGGTCCCTAATACTCGCGGCGTATTCGAGGAGTGACCTAACCAGGGCGAAGTAGCATCTCTCTTTTACTTTTACATCCAAGGACCTTCCTATTATATGTTTTACAAAACCTAGTTTCCTTAACGCTGCACCTTATATGTTTCGTATACCGCATTATCCCTTCCTTGCAGTTCTCCTCATCCTCCCCCTCTTCTTTCTGCTACAATCAATGACAGTCTTGCACACTGAGGTAGATGGGGGAAGGCATTGCGTCATCATACTGTAGCACAACAGCAAAGATAACATCCATATCGATTATCCATCTGCTGTGCTCACATCAGGAAATAGAGTATGAAAACATTCGTGCAGAGCGTAACAACTTTGGATCGGAAGCATGGACAATTGGAATAGCTAACCAAAACATACTGCCTCCGAAACATGGTGCTGGAGGAGGATGCTGAAGATAAAATTGACGGACAATATAAGAAATGATGAAGTGCATAGAAGAGTTGAAGAGAAAAGGATCCTATGGAACACCATACACACATGAAAGAAGAGCAAGATGGATTGGATACTCCCTGACACAATTGGTTTCTGGTGAACATAATTGACGTCAAAATAAATAGAAGGATTCCCAGAGAAAGATCCACGAATAAGTTCATGTAACATTTAAGAGGAAAGTTCATAGAAACTGATACCTCGGAGCAAATGAGCTGGGGGAATCGGGTTGGTGTGGTGGCTAGAGTACTCGCCTACCACACGGGCGGCCAGGTTATAGCCAGGTTATGTATCGTTATGTCTTGTGGAGGGCACTTCAAGTAGAGTACTCCGTTTGTCGGATGAGACGTTAAACCATGATCACCTAGGTGCCTTTCGTTAAGAGCAGACTAATGCCGACGCCGGGTTTCTATCCACCCTTCCTCCCTTACCTATCCCTTACAGCGCAAATGACCTTAGGCGTCGGTCGCCTCCCCAAATATCCAATTCAATCCTCAATGAACTCGCATTGGATAGGGGAGGGTGGAAGGTTGCAGTCAACTATTCTTAGATTGAACCACCAATGAATGCATTGGTTATCGCTAATCTGTACTTTAATTTGTATAGGACGACGATTGGACGAATTTCCGGATGTGAAGTAAAAAAGGGGAGGGGATCGTTCGCTCGCTTGTTTAGGGGGGACGCAGTCACCTAAAACTTGACAAGGCGAGGGTATGGGGTGCAATTTGGGGCAGCGATTGGCTGTGCGACAAGTGCAAGCACCGGAATTTTCCACCCCCGTTGCAGGACGTCGTCACACATCTACATCTACATCTACTATCAGGAAAATGAAGAAATGGTGTAGAAAAATCCTGCGTTGGCAATAGCATGCTCTAGACGGAAAGTTTATTTTCCTGGTACATTAGGGTGCATGCTAGTGATAATTCACCCCCCGCCCAACGCCATGGAGGTGGCTAGTAAGGTAATCTACATCTAAATCTACGTCATACCCTGCAAGCCATCCAAAGGGTGTGTGGCAGGGCGTGCTTTCACACCAGGCATGCATCAATAATACGGCAGAACACCGAAACTACATTGGAACCAGCGTACCACACATGCAACGAGCCCAATAAAATCTCCTAACCAAGAAACATTCTATCGTCAATCGTTCCAACACGCAAGGGGTACAAGGACTAGTACTACAGATTCAAAATCTCATGCATAAATAAGGGCATCAATATTTACATCATGCATAAATAAGAACGTAAAATATATAAAGAAAGAGATCTACAATCTAGCTTATGTCACTATTTGCACTATTCAAGACGATGATCATTGCTGTTATGGTCCCGAATGGTACGCGGAAAAAATGACATTTTATACCTATCGGTTCTACTACTTAGCTCTCTAATTTTATTGGCACGATCTAATCTGCCGTTGTATGAGGGGGTTAATACTATGTTTTTCACGTCGTCAGAGAAATGTTTTACCTGAAATTTAGTAAGGAGGTTAAGCCTTTTATTTAATCTACGCTCTGATAGTGATTCCCATCCCAATTCTTCTAACAATCCAGACACACTAACAAACTTATCGTAGCATCGTTTCACAAACCTAGCTCCTCTTCGCTGCACGCGATCTAATTCCGATATTAACCCCGCTTCATATGGATCCCATATACTGGCAGTATATTCCAGATAAGACCTAACGATTGAAAAATAACGTTCTTTCACTTTCTCATCACATTTTCCGAGTATTCTCTTGATAAAGCCTACCTTCCTGTATGTTTGACCAAATATTTCCCGAATATGTTTTCCCCAAGACATGTCGTGAGTAATTGTGATCCCTAAGTACTTAACAGACTCGGCGTGAATAATTTCCGTATTATTAACTCTGTAAGCCCTACCTGGCCTATTTTTCTCATTCCAAAGGTGACTGCTACGCACTTTTTTATGTTTAGTTCCATCTGCCACTTTTCGCACCAAGCATGAATAGCAAGTAGGTCAATTGTTAACGAGTCGCTATCTTCGGAATTGGTAAAATCCCTATACACAACCGCGTCGTCAGCGAAGAGTATAAGCATACTTTCAACGACGTTGCTAATATCATTTATGTATAAGAGAAATAAAAGTGGACCAATGACTCTTCCCTGAGGAACACCGGATGTTACGCTGTGTCTGACATAATACGATCTATGACAACCTTTTGTTCCAGCCCATGTAAGAACTGATTAATCCAACTAATCACGTTTTTATCTATTCCATATGCTTCTAGTTTTGAGAGTAACTTAACGTGATATACCTTATCGAAAGCTTTCTTAAAATCTAGGAATATCGCGTCACCTTTAACATTATTTTCACCCGAGAGTAAGATGTCATGAACGAAGAGAGCCCATTGGGTTTTGCAAGACCTACCCCTTTGAAATCCGTGTTGGTTATTTATTAATAATTCCTCCCTATCTAAATGACTCATAATGGAGCTTACGATTATGTGTTAAAATACCTTACACGAAATGGATGTGAGAGAAATAGGCCTATAGTTACTAGGGTCTTCCCTGTCGCCGCTTTTTAATATAGGTGAGACAATTGCTACATCTACATCTATGTAATACCCTGCGATCCACCACGAGGGTGTGTGGCAGGGGGTGAAGATCACCAAACATGCACTATTGACATGCAAGTACGATATTTAAGGGAGATATGCTAGATAATAGGGTCACATGGAGCTAGATGGTTAGTATCTACATAATAAGGAAGGGATTATTGGTTATTATTACATGCATCATGCACTACAGACTACTCTAACTATATTTCACCTACATATCCCTTTGCTACGCTGCCTATTGTTCTCTCTGATAGTACGAGGGAAAAATGACATTTTAAATCTATCGGTTAGACAATCTATCTCTCTAATCTTGTTAATATGATCAAACCTAGCATAATACGCAGGGAATCTCAATATATATCTAACGTCATCTGTGAACAACTCTGTTTCGAATTTCTTAAAAGGTTTAACCTAAATTTTAACCTACGTTCTGATAGTAATTCCCATTCTAGTTCTTCTATTAAGCTCGTAACACTTATACAATTATCATAACGGCCTTTAACAAACCTAGCAGATCTCCTTTGCACGCGCTCTAATTCTTTTATCATACCTTCCTCGTACGGATCCCATATACTAGCGGCATATTCTAAATGAGGCCTGACAAGTGTAAAATAGCTTCTTTCTCGTACTCTCATATCGCATTTGCCTAGAAACCTTTTTACGAATCCTAATCTACGGTTTGCTACACTAGTTATTTCCCTGATGTGTTTCCCCCATGACATGTCTTCAGTGATGGTGACGGCTAAGTTTTTATTTGAATCAACGTTACATATTTTGTTTTCTTTGATGCAATAATTATTCCGGGGAAAGCCATTCTTTTTTCAAAAATTCATAATCGCGCATTTCTTCAAATTTAATTCTAGTTGCCATCTATCACACCAATCATCAATCGCATCTAAATCCTTAGCTAAAAACTGTCTGTCCTCTTCGATTCTAATTTCCTTATCCACTACTGCATCATCGGCAAAAAGACGGAGCTTGCTATTTTTTACAACTGTATTCAAGTCGTTTACGTACAGAAGAAATAAAATTGGGCCTATCACGCTTCCCTGGGGAACACCCGATGTAACTTTTACTTCGCCGGAGCTGACACCATCTAATACCACCCTTTGAACGCGTTCATGTAAGAAGTCCCCTATCCAGCCTACTATATTACTGTCTATTCCGTATGATCCTAACTTCGCGAGTAACTTTTAGTTGGGAACCGTTGACTTTTTAGTTCCCTGTACTTCCCTAACATATGACCAAAATGCTTTCGGATTTCCCTCTAGTTGTTCTCCAAGTACTTTACTCTTGAATTCACTAAACGCTTTTCTAAGGGCTGTATTTGCGGATGATTTACAAATTTTATAATGTTCGATAGTATTTTTAGGTCGCTATCACCTACATTTTTCTTTATTTTTCTTAGTTTCGTTTGGCTAACTCGTTGGCGTTTTAAACATTTTCTAACCTCCGCGTTGTACCACCTTGGTTCCCTATTCTCACTCTTATACTTATGAGGTATATATCTGTTGACAAGTGACCGCGTAATTTGGAGGAACACTTTCCATGTATTGTCTGTATCACTAAATTTGCTGATGTTCACGAAATTTTCAAAAGATGTCTTTAAGTCACGTCTAAATCCGTTAAAATCTGCTTTACTAAAAAGGTAAATCTTTCTTTATAATTAAATTTTTTTTCAGTATTTAGGGATAATTTAACGTGCACTACCTTGTGGTCGCTTATTCCATCGACATTTTCAACTTTAATGACTTTTTCAGGGATGTTTGTGGCAAGTAAATCGAGAACATTCTCCCCTCTAGTAGGCAAATTTACTATTTGATGTAGTGCGTATGATGTGAACAGGTTAAGCAATGACTCGCAGATTTCTTTGTCCCTACTCCCAGACTTATGACTGCATGTTTTCCAATCTATCGATGGTGTATTGAAATCTCCACCTACAATTATCTGCTGTTCGTTAATATGGGAATGTATGGACCTGATCTGTTTCTCGAGTTCTAATACTGAGTGTACATCGGAATGGGGTGGTCTATAATCGGCACAAACATATATTACTTTCGAATTAGCACATTGAATGGAACACCATACACCCTCTATTATACTATCGGGAATCACTTCTATTTCGCTGACTATTGTGTTCTTTACTGCGATAAATACTCCCCCTCCCGATCGACCCTCTCGATCTCTCCTGTATACCCTAAAATTTACTGGAAAAATTTCATCATCAGCAACATCGCTTGTTAACCAACTTTCCGTTCCTATAATTATGTCATAATTAGTACTCTTGATAAGGTGATGGAATTCAGGTATCTTGCTTCTTAAACTACGACAGTTAACTACCACTACTGAAAATTCCTCTATTTTAATATGTCCGCTTATTGTATATGTGGGGTTTCTGTGCGATGCATGCGATGCCCAGATGCGATGCCCAAATGCGATGGCCAGAACCAGGAGATTTCTGGTCAGGAGAGTACCGGATCATTTATACGGGTACAAATCAGGGTACTCCTGGAGGTGTCGGAATAATTTTAAACAAGAAACTTGGAAATCTTGTAAAAGGGTATGTGCAATATAATTCTAGCATCGTACTAGTCAAACTTGAAACCAAACCAAAGGATACTGTAATAGTACAAGTCTACATGCCAACATCCGCAGAAGAAGATGAAGCGATAGAAATTATATATGAAGATATAAATAATGTAATGAAGTATGTAAAAGGTGAGGAGAACTTAATAATAATAGGAGACAAGGAATGCAAGCGTAGGGGAAGAACAGGTCGATGGAATTGTAGGAAAGTTTGGAGTAGGATGTAAGAATTAAAGAGGCCGCAGGCTAATTGAATTTTGTGCAAAACACAATTTAGTCGTGGCAAATACATTATTCAGCCATCATAAAAGAAGAAGATACACTTGGAGAGCTCCAGGAGACATCAGGAGACAACAGATTGACTACATTCTAGTTAAGTCACGATTTAGGAATCAAATCATGGACTGCCGAAGCTACCCATCAGCAGATATTGACATTGATCACAATTTAGTCATGATGAAGTGTCTACTTAGGTTCAAACGATTAAAGAAAAAATAATAAGACATGGAAGAGAGACAATCTAAAAACTGACGAAACAATGATAGCTTATGCACGGAGAACCGATGACATAGCATCAAATATTATTCATGGAGGCGCATGTGAAGAATGGATTCAGATTAAAAATGGCATACATAAAGCAGCTGAAGAATCTGTCGGTAAAGTTATACCTGCAAACAGAAAAGAATGGATAACGCCTGAAATAGTTTTTCTCATCGAGGAGAGAAGAATTTACAAGAATGCCGCTGACGAGCAGAGTAGAACCAAATACAGAAAACTCAGGAATCAAATCAACAGAGAATCTAGGAAGGCCAAAGAAAATTACCTCAATGACATATGTAAAGAAGTAGAAGGAAATATGAACAAGGGGGAAACCGACATAGCCTATAAAACAGCAAAACAGATTTTCAACAAACAAAACAAAAAATCTTTCGATACGATAGAGAACAGAGAAGGCAAAATGCTTTTTGGAGACGATGCACTAAAGAGATGGAAAGAATATATTGAAGAGCTTTACCAAGGAGGACCACTATTAGATAATGTCATGAAATCAAGTGAAGAAATAGAAGAGGAAGAACTAGGAGAAGATATTTTACAGGAAGAATTTGAGAAAGCATTGCAAGATTTGCCAGATAGGAAAGCAGTAGGCTGTGATGACATTCCCTCTGAGCTGATTAAAAAAGCTGGTGACAAAGTGAAAGCTTCTTTACTACAACTTATAAGAAAAATATACAAGACGGGTGAAGTTCCTGAAAATTTTCAAAAATGTGTTATGATTCCTATACCAAAGAAATCATCTGCTACGAAATGTGAGCAATATCGCACACTCAGTCTATTATCACACGCCTCAAAAATACTTATAAGGATAATCCTTAAACGAGTTGAAAGTAGGTTGGAAAACACTTTAAGTGAGGACCAATTTGGATTTAGAAGAGGAGTGGGGACTAGAGAGGCAATACTCTCTTTAAGGCTTCTCATTTAAAAACAAATATTAAAAAATAAACAAACTTATGTTGCATTCGTTGATCTTGAGAAAGCATTTGATAATGTTGTATGGCCTAAAATGTTTAAGATTTTGGAAAAAGTTGGACTTAAATACAACGATAGAAGAATAATATTTAAAACATATCAAAATGAAACAGCCTTAATTAGAAATAAGAATAAAGAAGATACAGCTATAATAAGGAAAGGAGTTAGACAAGGCTGTCCTCTATCACCAATAATTTTCAATGCATACATCCAAGAAGCAATCGATAAAGTAAGGGAAAATGTTGATGTAGGAATCAAAGTTAATGGGAAGAAAATAGATATGTTACGATATGCTGATGATATTGCCATAGTTACAGAAAAGAAAGAAGATTTAAAAATTATACTTAACGAGATGGAAAGAATTCTTAGAGACCAATATGGAATGAGGATAAACAAGCAAAAGACTAAAGTGATGGTATGCGGTGCTCAAGACTGCTGTGAACCTGTAAGGATAAGAATAAATGATGAAGAACTAGGACAAGTTACAGAATACAGCTACTTGGGAAGCAAGATAACAGAAGATGGAAGGAGTAAACGAGAAATTGTGAATATAATACAACTAGCAAAAATAGCTTTCAATGATAAAAAGACTCTACTGACTTGTAAAAATGTTAGTTTGGAAGTAAGAAAGAGGGTTATGAAAGCTTATGTTTTGAGTGTGGCCCTTTACGGGTGTGAAAGCTGGACTATAGGGAAACATGAAAAGAGCAGATTAGAGGCCCTAGAAATGTGGTGCTATCGAATGATGCAGAAAATCAGCTGGCGAGACAGAATCACCAATGAGGAAGTGCTGAGAAGAGTACAAGGAAATAGAAGTCTCTGGAGACAGATACAGACAAGGAGACTTAAACTGATAGGTCACATTCTACGATGCAATGATTTTATAAAATTAATAGCTGAAGGTTGTATTGAGGGGACAAATCGTAGAGGACGTCCTAGATTAAGCTATATGAAGCAGATCATCAATGACTCTGGATGCGTCTCATATGGTGAAATGAAGAGGAAAGCTGAGCAAAGAGCGGAATGGCGTGCTATTGCCAACCAACCCATGGGTTGATAACCGAAGAAGAAGAAGAAGAAGGGGTTTCTGTTTTCTAAATTATTGGGAAAGCTACAGTTTGGAAATTCATGGGTGTTGTTTTTATTTATATGATTTTCCTTTTTATGTGCTCTCTTCCGTCCCGCTAAACCTCTACTGTGTTGTCTGGTCAACTCGTTATTCTTTGCTATCCTGGTGAGTGGAAAGTTATTCAATGGCCCACTATTTGACCAACTATCTTTGCTAAATATTTCTAATTTATTGCTACTCTCCAGTCCTTAGGCACTTCGTTATCTACTAATGATTTGGTAAATATTAATTCTAAGTAAGGCGCTATGTCTGATGCCAATGTTTTATATACGCGAGCAGGTATTTGATCTGGACCGGGGGATTTGTTGGGGTTGATATTTGTTAGCTGATGTTCTATGCCTCGACAATTTTAATAATTTCAGGCATAAATGTTTGGAAGGAACTGGCTGCGGATCAAAAATATGTGGGGTGCAAGTATTGAAAATGCTTTGGAAGAATAAGTTTAACGAATTGGCTTTTTGTAGACAGTCGGTTAGCTTTTCCCTTTGATGTTCTTAAGCGTGTGTACTGTTGATTTATTTCCTTCAGTGTCCCTAACATACGACCAAAACGCCTTGGGATTATCGTTCAAGTGTTCTCCCAGTAATTTACTTTTGAAATCGCCCTTCGGCACGCTTTTTTTTGCTAAGAGTTTAGATGTTTTGTAATTTTCGGTGACTGTGTATAGTTTTTCGGAGGATTTTTTTATTTTTGCCCTTTTTAACCTAGCATGACATGTCCTCTGGTGCTTTAATGTTTTCCTAACCTCCGCGTTTTACCACCTAGGCTCTGCATTGGCTCTTTTCCATTTACTTGGTATGTTTTTGTAACTACTAATCGAGTAACATCGAGGAAAGTATTACACAAAACCTCAGTATTACTTTTGATACTTATTTTTTTTTAATTAGTAAATGAATTTTGCAACTCTCGTTTCGTACCACCATAGTCAGCCTTATCCAACAAGTAGAGTTTTCTTTATGGATTATGTTTCTTGATCATGCTCACAGAAAAATTTGCTTTAACTATTTTGTGGTCGCTTATTCCCTTATCAGTACCTATGTTTACAACCACGTGTGGAATATTTGTCGCTAAAAGATCAAGTGTATTTTTCCCTCTAGTAGGAGCAGTGACTAATAGATGCAGTGAGTGAGATATGAATGTATACAGAAGTGACTCACAAAGGTCTTCGTATTTCCCTCCAGAGATAAAACTTTACGTGTCCCAGTCTATGGACGGAAGATTGAAATCCCCACCGATTACAATATGACAGTCTTTTTTTGATTCGTTAATTCATTGAGTTGACTTTCGAGTCCTAATATTGAGCTTACATGGGCATCTGGTGATCTATAATACGCGCACACATAGATTGTTTTTGCTTTAGGATTTTGAAAGGAGCACCATACGCTTTCTACCTGATCGTCGGAAAATGACTCCCTCCTACAAATATAGCAATCCTTCACTGCAATAAAAACTCCTCCCCCGGTTCTTTCGACTCTATCTTTTCTATAAACTGTGAAATTCTTCGGGAAGACTTCATTATCTGCGATTTCGTTACACAACCAACTTTCCGTCCCTATAATTATGTCTGCGTTAGTAGTTTCAATTAGATGGTAGAAGTCAGCTACTTTATTTCTTTAGCTACGGCAGTTTACTACCACGACAGAAAAGAATTTATCAATGAGCGTATTCCCGGAAAGTGTATTCTCATTACAACTAGCTTTCTTAGGTATATTCCAAGTTAAATTACTGCTTTCCAAACATTGCATTTAACAAATGATGTGGTACGGAGTCTCTCGCACGGATGCATATACACCAGGGTTGAAATTCGCTACGAAAAAATCATTTGACTTGATAGGGATTCTAACCCGGATCTCCCAATTGCCGGTCAGGTGTGTTAGCCAGTTACACCACCAAGCCATCTTCCTTCAAGGCGAATTTCGAGGGGGGTTTATGCGAACTAGATGTTACTAAACCCCCCTCGAAATTCGCCTTGAAGAAAGATGGCTTGGTGGTCTAACTGGCTAACACACCTGACCGGAAATTGGGAGATCCGGGTTCGAATTCCGGTCAAGTCAAATGATTTTTTATAGCAAATTTAAACCCTGGTGTAAATTACTGCTATTTTTTTAAACAGGGTCTCTTCCTGTTCTCGTTAGACTCAATAATTTCTTGGATATTTTCTCTATTAAATTTTGTTCGCGATGGTACCCAATTCGACCCACTAGCTGACCTATTCTCTGCCCTACACACTATCATATAAAAGGTCTACAGTGATCAAATATGCAACTCGCTACACAGCTAGCTGCCTCGGCCGTGTAATGGACACCACAACGGTTTAGAGGGTTCCTACATAATCGGACTGCCGGCCGAAGGTCGACGAAGGAGGCTCCAATGTCCGTGTAGAAGCGATGCAGCCTCTGGTTTATGCCTTCCACTCGGCTCCAAACCAGGGGTGCACGATCGATCCTCGGGACAAGAGTACAGTGGCGGAAGAAATTAACGCAAAATTTTTCGCGCGCCAGAATGCGGCATTCTTGAGAACTTCTAGGAGCAGCACACACTTCAAAAGACTGGCAACACTGAGGAAGACATCGTCTACAGCAAATATTTGAAATCCGCAATGGAGCTCACATTTTCCGGAGCCTAGAACTTACTCATGAATCGCCTCTTTTTCGAGCTTTCTTCTTATATTATTCGCGCATTCAGTCGCGGTGTATCGATGGGTTATTTCAGCATGTTTCTTACATCGAATAATATAATTTTTACAGAAAGACAGATTATAAAAAATATTCACTATCCCGAAAGACTGATTATAAAAAATATTCACTATCCCATCCAACTCGGAATAAATGCTGAAATATTCATCTGCTACCACCAAAGGATATTAATTTTGGTCGACTTTCCAAGGATCTTTTTGAATGACCCGTCCCGCATAGAAATAATATAAATCGAGCTTTAATTCCTGCACAGAAATAATATAAATCAAGCTTTATTCGCAAAAAGTGTGGATACAAAAACGATTTAATTAAAATAAGTATAGTCTGCGTGATGTAATTTTTCACGATTTTCATTTTGTAGATTGAGGAAGTTCCGATCTCAAAACGGATATTAATTAAATAATCGTTCATGACCCAATATAATTTCGTCCTTAGTTTGTCAGAATGGGATTAAATTATTAAAACACGCGTAAATATATAATTTCGTGAATTAAAAATAAATTCTCTCGCATCGATACCTACAGAATAATCTAGGCATATTTTCCCGACGTGTCTTACACCTTATCACAGGAAGCTTGGTGACGAGCTGTTCACTGTGAAGTTTTATCAAGTAAATGCAGAAGATACGAATAGACATTTTAAAAAATTTGACCCAAATTAGGTAGTGTTATGGGTAAACAACTCTTTTACGTCTGACTGCATAATATGTTCTTATATGTATCGGCCTTAAATTCGCCGCACATGTAACAATAACAAAAAAGCCTTTCAAAAGACTGCAGTTTCGAGTAAAATGTCATGGATGAAATAAACTAATAGGTAACGGTTAATGTTGCAGCTGTTTTTGCCAGCATAAGAGTAGTCCATGTTGGATTTTCAATGAATGCTAATGAGTTTTTTTGTGAATCTTTTCATATTGACACTATGAATGAATGTAATATGTAGTCGCAATGACTGGCTGATAATATAAAACTTAAATAAATACAAAAGAAATAAAATTCCCACATAAAAATTATTTTACTAGACCATAAATTGGATTCAAAACTCCAAAATGTCTCGATCAGGGGTGGGATCACGGATCTTTCCTTCTCGTGGTCGTTATCGTCATCTATAAGGCAAGCCACATTGGTAGGGCTATGCTCAAAGTCCTGGGAGCGCATTACACTGCTACGAAGCACCTGACCTTTCGCATGATGTGAAGCACCTGATGACGATCACGTTTTCGAAACCATGAGCGCAATTGAACAATAGCAATATGAAGAACCATGATCGCGATTCAGGTTTGTTACCCAGTTAACACTACCGAGCTTTCTTATTTCAAGGCGAATTTCAGATGTAGTTGCGTATCCTTTCGCTATTTGCGTCCGTAGACGTTACTGTGAACTGAGTTACTTTTACAGTGCGTGGTGATATTGTCTGAGTATGTTTAATGGAATTATAAGGAAAGGAAAAAGCACACTACTCTCACTGGCATACAAACAGAAAGCAGTAGTTCTCGGATTTCACCTCATCAGCCTAGACCATTCCAATTATGCGCCATTAGTTCCCATGTTCCATGGGTTTTGAGGCAAGCTGACTTCAGTCTGAGTTAAAGCAATGAGTAAACTTGTGAGACTTTAGATGACCCCAAAAGGTATCTCCATGTGAATACAAAGTTCCGCCAATACTAATCCATTCCAACTCGGAATGTATAAAGGATGCATGATATTGATTTGGGACGCAGTATGTCTTTCAAAAGAGCTGATTTTCCCCTCACGTTGCGGTCGATACATTTTCTGCCAAAGAACATGTTTCGGACGCCAGTAGTTCAACCCACTTGAAAGAAATGGTATTTGACTTCTTTCGCCCCATTAAAAGCATTCGACGGGTGCTTCCAAATTTTTCGAAGCGCGACGAGGCTTTTCTTTCTCGTTCACCAAGTATTTGAAACCTGAGCGTAATTCTCAGCAACAAACCACCCCAGTGACTACCACCCGGAACTTCGCTAAGGTTTACTAAAGACTTCTTCATTGAGGCGAGCGTCGATAGACGGACAAGCAAAGGAAACAGCGCAAGCAGAGATATTTTTCACTTTTTAGCGGCCTCGCCGTAAATTCTTGTAGGAAAAAAATCTTATTAGCCTTAAAGTATGTCGCATTTTTCTCCCAGGAGGAGAATTTAGATAGCAGGTTTATTAAATGAAAATATATTTGTCAAAAAATTACTCGAATAGGTGTTGCGCTTTCAACTTTCATCCATTGAACTTTTATTTGGTGTTTAAATGTAAACAAACCCTATTTCTCACTACCATTAAACGAAATTCATCAAATTTTCCGCTATAATGAGAACTATGTTTATTTAAATATTTATCAATATTCATTTATCGTCCGCAACTAAGAATATTTGCGAGTTCACAAATGACTAAATTCCAGGAGATGGTCCAAAACAAACCATGTAATACGGATGGAGCGGACTGCACGGAGTAAAGACCTCAACACTATAAGAACTATTTGGGCGTTTATTACGAGGAAAATGCGAGAAAAAAACGTTTTTCGACTCCCTGAAATGAAACGACCCCAAATTTAGATGCAATGTGGAACATGGTGGAGGAAGAATGGGAAATGAACCAAGTAAGATGATAGCAAAATATGGACAACTCCATGTCTCAGAGATTAGGTCAATAAATGAAGGGTGGTGGATTAATTATTAGGCTAATAAACATCCTAATCCTTTTTGTAAATACCAGCTTAATTATCGGTGATCAATTACTGTGGTAATGTGCAAAAATTACTCAGGTTGAGAGAATTAGGCATACATTTTAACCTTTTCCACTCGTTATAAATACAGATTTATAGTGTCCCTTTCCAAAATCCATGAAAATTCATTACCATTAAGAGATGAAATTTCTTACCCTGTAAAAAATCTGTCGATATCGTCACGTAGGACACACACAGCATTAACCTCCGTAGAAGCAACAATATCACGATATGTTTGAAAAGGAATGGATTCTTCAGGGACGTAGCAATCGTGTAGTCTTTGATGGTGGACATTCCTAATTTATACTCCATTGATTATTCAGGGGATTTATGAGGATTGTACAAATGAACATACGGAAGATATGTAATTACTGCTTAGTCGCTACATGGTAAAGATGATTTTTTAATATTTTATCACTTTAACAGGGAAAGATACGGGATGCCTTGTTGTCGGAGCATTACTTACGCGTGAGTGTAAGAATGCTCTTCATAAAATTTGACTGCGTAATTTTAGCGAAAATATTCTCACTGCGACTATGTCAAAAGCTATCTAAATGATTAATTAATTTACCTTATCCTCTAAGTATTACCCTCCATCCTCTAAGTTGAATTGTTGAACTACACGGCTAATATATGGCTAAATACAAAGCTAGAAAATAATGCTGGGAAAACTTCAAAAACCGTTTTAAAGATATTTTCAAGAAAATTCCACACTAAGTTGGTCTCTTATTAAGAAAAGTTAACGATATTAACAAATTCGATAGATTGAACCAAACTTTAATTTCTAAAAAAAATAATTTTCCACTTTACTAAATCATTTCAATGTAATTAAAAGAGGTCGTAGCCTCAGGTAAGTTCACTAAATCGAGTAATTGACACTATCAGAGATCCGGTCTATCCCCTCCTTCATAAATAGCTTTTCATTGATTGGTAAATTGGCAAGTGAGTGGATATGAACGTCAGACGACAGGCAGGACGTAGAAATCAAGTGGGGCCGAGTCCCCGAGAATGGGAAGTTAACATTTCATTTGACGATCATGGAGACCGCTCTGATTCTCTTACAAGGCCTGAATATGTGTAACTAATAACTCTTTCATCATAATTCTTCTTAAGTTTCAACAGAGAAAAATGCTTTTGAAAAGTCCAAAATTCTAAAAAGAATATGGTAAGTATCTCTATACAATTGACTACGACTTCGGAACCTCGACTGGCTGCGGGGCGGAGCAAACTCATCACGTTTATAACTCCAGGACAATCTCGCGAACGTGAACCTTATTTGTTTTCCTATTAATGCGACGCGTAAAATCGATATACATTCATACAGAGTTTGAATATTCCCGGTTTCCATTGGCTGTATCAGTGTTGTCAAGTTGTTGAAGGAAAAGCGATTTCAATTAGTTCCCGTGTACGCCGCATTCAGACGTCAATGAGTTTTGCGTTAACTTTTTCCGCCACTGTACAAATTGCAAGCGTCATGTCAACCCCCTCGTCGCGACTTACCCGCTTCACTTCGGAGTCCAGTTCCCTGAAGGAACGCAGGATCTCCTCGGATCCACGGTCCATGGCGTCGTTGACGCCGACATGGGCCACAATATGCAGACTTGAGCACTTCGTGCCCCGGACCGCCGCACCAACCGCCTGCGTCACCTGCGGAACACCGCCACTTGGAATGCACCATGACGTTACAAGGTGGCTTATACCCTCACGGCCTGCCCTTTCCCGCAAAGGGACCATCACACGGCGGACGTTACTACTACCGATCACTACAATTCTCCCCTTCCCACTCTGACGACTCTTCCTAGGTGCCGGTCTCGGAGGGGGAGTAGGCACGTCAGGCACCTCGGAATATCCATCCGAAAGCAACTGGAACCTGTTCGAAACCGGAATGGGAGATGCCGAAGCATCTCCTGAACCACGCTTTAGAGTGACCTTACCTCCACTCCTCCGAGACACGACCCTCCATACCTCCGCTTTACGGAGTTGTACTGCCCCCTCATCGGAAGAAGGACCTTCAGGCAAACTCTCGATCGTCCAGCCGCTGTTAGCATTCGAGCGAACTCGTGCAGCCCGTAGGGCACGGCGAACTTTCGAGGAGCGACCCAAATTTCCATCCATCCTAGGGACGCATACCACTCTTTCGACCTTAGACTGGAGTTCCCGCAGGATTCTCTCCAACTCGACGATGCGGGCTCGGAGAGCCGCACACTCGCCGGCGTTTTTGATCATCCCAACAGGTGACCTATTCGAAGACATCCTAGCACTACTCGCAATGAACTCCCAAGGAAAAAAGCTTAACTACAAAAAGATGGCTATACTCAAAAGAACTGAGCGATCCTAAACTCGGTAACAATGAGCAAAGTAACAATAATACTTCTACGAAATAACTTTAACACAGACCTCACACCTGGAAAAGAGCTAACTAAAATACGAGATAAATAAGAACACAAACACTCTAGCACAACGAAATTTAAAAAATATAACCAAAACAAATGTCTACTTATCACTACACAGTACAACGAACTACGGCAACGGGAAAGCAGGTGCACAGCGCAGGTAGGGGTCTGCCTCGCTGAGGGGATTAACCGGTTCCAGGGAGAGGTCAGGCCGGCACGTCCGCTCGCTCCGAGAGTCAGCAGAAGAATGAGGACACAGGACAACTTTGGGTGACTCAACAGTAAGCACCTGCCCTAAGCACCCTTTCAGTCACTTTCAGCAGTATTTGCAAAGTGTTTGCTTCGTGGATTACTGTTTTCCGGCATCTTCTTTGGCAATTGACGAGTTTGTGCTGGGAATTCTGTGAATATTAACATTTGTGCATACGCTAGCATAGGTCAGTGTTGTTCCAAAATGAACAAGGACAAAAAGTTGCGGTCATTTAGGGCAGCTGAAAAACTTAAAATTATCAAAGACGCTGAGGAAGTAGGAAACCGGGCTGCCGGACGAAAGCATGATGTGTCGCCAGACTCATGCATTAGAAGATGGAGGAAGGAAAAGGTTGCAATATTCCATACCAATAGGGACAGAAGGTCTTTTCGGGGAAAATCTGCAAGCTATCCCCGCCTTGAACAAAGGTTGTCGGAATACATTAGGGGTAGACGACAATCTGGTTACGCAGTGCCGACGAAAATGAGTGTATTGAAGGCGCTAGAAATTGCAAGAGAGATGAACATAAGCCATAGCGAGTTTAAGGCAAGTGTGGGATGGGTACGTCGGTTTTATCGAAGGAATAGTTTTTCCATAGAAGAAAGACAACTATTGCTCCACGCCTTCCCGAAATGTACGAAGAAAAATTGCTCAACTTTCAGCGTGATGTTATTGGCCTCAGACAAGAAAATTCGTACTTAATACGCCAAATTGGGAACGCAGATCAAACACCAGTTTATTATGATATGCCAATTGACTGCACAGTTGACGAGAAGGGAGCAAACTCCGTGACGATGACAACTGGAGGAGGAGGAGAAAAACAGCGGTGCACTGTCATGCTTGCGGTTTTGGCAGACGAGAAGAAACTTCCACCATATGCAATTATCAAAAGAAAAAAATCTTCCTAAAGAAAAACTACCAGCAGGCATCATTGTTCGGGCGCATGAGAAGGGGTGGATGGATAACAGTTTAGTGTTGGACTGGATAAAGTGTGTGAGGGAACGTCGCCCAGGAGCTCTGCTAAACCTACCAAATATGCTTGTTCTGGACAGTTTTCGCGGTCATCTGACAGAAGACGTGAAAAAATACTTAAAGAGTCTTAAAACGGACCAAGTCATTATTCCAGGGGGAATGACGTCAATGCTGCAGCCTGTAGATGTCTGCATAAATTACCCCTTTAAGACTAACATGAAGAGGCAATACACGGAGTGGATTGCGGGCACAGTGCATGAAACCACGGCGACAGGAAGGGCGAAAAAACCAGGGCTGACCCAGATATGCCAGTGGATTATAAATTCATGGAAACTGATTCCAGAAGACTTGGTTGTAAAAAGTTTTAAAAAGTGCTGCATTACCAATAGTGTGGATGGGAGCGAAGACCATTTGACATGGGATACCAGTGACGGAGAAAGCTTAAGTTCCGCCGGAGAGAGCGATAACACCAGTGACGAAGAATAAAGGTCTGTAAAAAAGATAAATGTTCATTGATAAGTGCTATAATGCATTTCTCTATTTATTTGCCTTCTAAACCACGCATAATTTCTTCTGCCACAGGGTAAATTCGCAGTGGATATGACAGGACATGTGCGCGCATGCCGCCGTTCTGCGAAGCGTCGCGCGACACCCATCTCACAAGTCAGCTGTTTTTTATGTAAGTCACGCAATTGTTTCATTTTGTCATTAATTGAAGATTTTTGTTGGACCATATTGAAAAAATAAAGGCTTTAAATTCCATAGACAGTTATGATTTCTTTCCAAGTTTCATTTTTTCAGCTTTTCATCTACATCTACATCTACGTAATACCCTGCGAGCCACCACGAGGGTGTGTGGCAGGGGGTGAAGATCACCAAAAATGCAGACTTAATGTCATATCTACGCCTTATTGTTCGTTTTTTACGCGACTGACGCTTGGGTATTTTGCATTTAACGTGTTTGCATTCCCAACCATCATCGCTTACAGCAAAATATAATTTGTAAAAGTTAAATACAGTTTAAAAGACCCATACTCACAGCGACTACGACTTGTGCATTAGGAAAATGGTGGGGGAAAACGGCATTAAAAATCAGAGCTCGGTTCGACTGTCCGGAAGGCTTTGATAATGGCCGAAAGTTCGAAGTTAGGTCCGCAAAACCTCGCGATAGGAGAAAAAAAGGCCCCAAATTTTTTTCTTCAACTTCGACGCTTAAAAAGAGGGGTGCGCCTCTTGCGGTACATCCTCCTCTGCAGGGATTTGAACCCTGGCCATCCGTATGGTTAGCCAGTACTCTAGCCACTATACCAATCTGATCCCCTGGTTTATAATTAATTTAAATATATTTATTAGGATAATTCATATGAATTAAGTGAACGCAGCTGATTTCTTGTAAACTATTTAAGGAAAATAAAATTGCAAAATTAGTGCGTCAGCTCGTGAGCGCTAAAGGAAAATCGGGGTTGACAAAGATGGCGAAGAGGCCACGCCCATGTAACTGCATCTAGCATTGGCCACCATGGCTAATGCCCTCTCCATCTACTTCAATGCCCTTGCCAGCAAAGCCTAAACGGAACATTTGGGGATTGGGGTTGTTTTAGTGGCTAGAGTACTGGCAAACAATACGGACGGCCTGGGTTCAATTCCCAGTAGAGGAGGATGTTTTCCAGAAACAACACGATCGCTACTTGAGTCTGTCTTGTGGAGGGAGTACAAGTGTCTGTCGGGTGAGACGTAAACCTTGGTCCTCTTGGCGCCTTTTGTTAAGAGTAGGCTAATGCCAAAACCGGGTTTCCACCCTTCCTCCCTCGCCTGTCCTCTATGGAGCGAATGGTCTTAGCTGTTGGTCGCCTGTCCCCAGTCCCTCCCTCTCTCGCCCGCCTGAAGCACTTGCGACAAATGGCGCGGTCTTTTCACTAGCAGAGCTGTGCATGAGCCGTCCCTTTCAACACCCAGCACCGTGGTGTGGTATTTAGAAGCATTCGTGCTATATTTTCCCGCGAACCATTAGAGACCACTACAACTGCCAAAGAGACCGTTAACTCTCTATGGACGAAGTTATGACACTTCAGCATGAAAAAAATACTGCTAATATATAGTTTTTAAAAAGTGTTATTTAAAAATATTATTAAAAAATGCAAATTTATTTGATAATAACATTCATTTTGGAATGTAACGTATATTTTTTGCGTGTATTTTATTTAAAATAATACTTTACATAATATTATTCACACAAGGCATACTTCAACATTACCTCCATAATGCACCTTTTTAAAAATTGTAATGGGTATCATATCCATCACTCTTGGGTCGGCTACCCTTGTAGTATTTACAATTCCATGGCAACGAGGAGTTTGTTTATAAAGGGGGAGAACGCGTGGGGAAAGTGTCGAGCCAGGAGGTGTGAAGTGAGTGGTAGTGAAATCGTAAGGAAGGAATAAGAAGTGCGCGAGGGACGGTGTTGAGTGAGTGAGTTGGATGTGAGACGGTGTTAAAGGAAGTAAGTTTTACTAAATATTTAAAATAAGGGGAGAAAAACGAGCGTAGCATTAAATAGTTATAAAACAAGGGTTACAAACTTTTCCAATTATTTCCTTCATATGACAGCTGAAACTATCTATTTCAGAGCTCCATTTCAGGCACGCCATCGTCAGTGAATCGCGTCACACATTCATCTCTTCAAATTGTTTGATGAACCGCCGAAAGAGACGCAAATTTCCACACACTTAGTACAAAGCGTTACAATTCTGTCCAGCGCAGTAACTAAACGGAAAAGTCTTTTAGAAAGCAGAAACGTGAATGATTTTGAAATGTAACAAAATGTACGCACTCATCCACCGAGGGCTAACTTCTTTTGCGATTGGGTAACATAGCCAGTATGCTGAATTGCTTCCTTAAGCTTCAATCCTCATCTGCTACCTTGAACTACGAGGATTGCCAAAGATTAAATGCTCCTTATTTAAATAAAAACTTCCTAATAACAGAAATAAGTGAGTTAGAATGTTCATCGAAAGAGGCATCTCTTTTGGTTGCAAAAGCCTTATTAGGCTTTCACGACGCTGCCGCATCTTACATCCAGGTGCTCTGACTAATTTTATGGACAGTACAGAGGACAGATTGCAAGATTAAGCTCGCAAATACCAGTCTGGCATAAACTAAAGGCATAAAAGAATGTTAATTGCTTCCAAATTTCTCCTTTTTTCTAATTCATTTTGAAATAACTCTATGCAATTTTCCACACTATTGCTTCGGCAGACGAAGAGGAGATTAGCGCAGAAAAATTTTGTTCCATAACTAGATCGAGAACGGGTAAAGAGAGGGCATGCATCCTCGAGGCAGACAATGGAACTTTAAGGATATGATCCGTGATAATAGAGCCAAAAGATAATTCATCATTCTTTCATACGTGTTAATGTCATTTTTGTAGTGTTTCATTGTGTGTAGTTTTTTAGTTAAAATATATGGGGCATTACTGTTTTGGGCAACACTCGTAATACCACATTGTATTGCTTCTAGTATAAGTATCGTTGTCCTTTTATCTAGTAGCAAAATAAGTTTATCAAAATAATAGTTCTAGGCCTTTGGAGGCATGGCAATAGCGTATGTATTTTGAAAAAAAATGTCACCTCATGGTAGCGTTCTTTTCTATTGCACCAATAGTGATAACTTCATCAACTTTACTGTAGTACGTTATCGATGGGTAGACGAGAAGTATTGAGATGACGGATGTACCCACGCTTTGACCAGAATTGGTCCGAATTGACCCTCCATGGGTCCGGTGGTCCCCGATTCGATGACGAACTCCGGCAGACCGCACGACGCCTACCCAGAACGGGAGTCGGGGGATACCTAATCCCAATTTTTGGGTAACGAGCTCCTCCGGTTCTCATAAGATGTGCGGTAAGTTTTCGCAAAAGCGAGACTGACGGGGACTCGACTTACGTTGTTGGGGGAACTCAACAGATACGAGCACTGCGGGGAGGCGGAGGGCCATTGAAGTCCTTTTGACGCCAATCCGCCTCATGGTGTCGGCCTCGCTGGGGTTGTGGTTCGCTAACCTTCCCTTCCCTTTTCCTTACCCTTTTCCCACTACTCCCCATGCTTGGCGATAAGCGAAAGCTTCCGGCCGAAAGGGGTGGTTTTTAGCCCACGGGGAGACCCGAAACACCTGTCGGACATTATCGAACATGATTGTGGTAAACTGTACATATGTTGGTGATAATTTACCACATGCCACACACCCTCCCGGTGGTTTAGAGGGTATTTGATATATTAGAAGTAAATAACATAAATTATACACACATGACGACCGTAAGGTTCCTGTCTTTTAGTGCCGATGCTTTGCACTGCGATTATAATTTAGGGTCTGGAATGTTGGCTCCTAAGTGGAGTACCCAGGTTTGGAATCCAACGCGGGCGGAAATATGAGAAATTAAACAATAAATAAGGACCAAATAGGGGCATAAAATAGCTTACCACAGGCAGTGTAAGATTAGAGTAAATCTCTGTCGAATTTTGCTATGAGATGGATACTGGCTTTATTAGAAAATGTTTGGATTGATTCTGAGTGACGCAGCCACAATAGAAACTAAATGGGGAAAGGTTTGACTTGTGAATTAAAGGTCAGAGCAATTTGAGAACACGGAGTAGAAAAATTGCCTCCGAAGAAATCATTGTTGTGATTCAGTTAATATTTGCTTCTTTCCTGGATCGTAAATAATTGAAAAGTAATCATTCCAGGAAAGAATGCAATTGAAGACCATGGGAGATGACGAAGACTGAATCTGGCAATTCTAATGGAAATCTTGCAACTGCTGCTGAAAGGGTCTAACATACAATGGACTTCCGTGAAACATAATTCTTGAATATTTTTTTCTTTTGCGACAAAATAATCGAGGATGGAAGAATCTGTTACACTACGTGGTCCTGATTTTGACTTCAACAAGAAAAGAAGTATGTGTGGCACGTCTGGTGAGGTTTTACCCCATGCCACTCGCCCTAGTCGTGGCTTTCACGGTATTTCGTAGATGTAGACATAGATAAAGGAGATGAATGGACTACTCTGTGTCGATCACATCCTGATGAAAATGATTTTACCATAATATGTTACTTGTAAAAACTCAGCGGGAAAAAGATAAAAATAGCATCCTATTACATGAATTTAAAAATAATCCTATCGATTACAATACAATACAGTGTAGGAGACATTAAGCGAACGAAGAGGTGGAGGTGAAAAATATCCCAAGTAAAAAAATTCCCGCTAAATTGTTTACACGTATCACTTTACATAATATAAGCTTGGAATTTCATATCAGAACAAAGCCGGAATTAAAAATCTCTATGCATCGCCAGTTTGCTGATACAGTAAAAAACTTGACATCGTTTGGTGCCTTAAAGAACTTCTGATGAGAATGAAGCGTATGAGAAAATTATTTGCATGAATAATAATTTCATCCTTTCACCCATCAGATGGAGAAACATTTTAGCATATGTATTTTATGTAGTTTTTCAAAGCAAATTAGTAATCTCTGCAAACATATTCAATAGAATTAAGGTTAAAAAATACTGGAATTATATTGTTAATAAGAATTTTAAATTATTTTGTGTTAAAGTTGTTGCGACTTCAACTATTCACTGGACTGTTTAGGGTCACGATTAACAGCACTGATAAATTTAGTCTCTCTAGCTTACCTCGAAATCCCTTAAACAGGCGAAAATTACTGAAAGACAGACTATTAGGGATTGTTAACAGACAATCCGGCAATAATGAATTCATTCCACGAGTAAGAATTCGCCATTCTTTAGAGGCCACTTAACTTTAATAGTAAAAAGCACTTGATTTGAAGTTAAAATCTTCTGACCTCGAAAGCATAGATTTCTCACACTTTCAAAGCTTGTCATTCTCACTTTCGATGAATTATTCAAATTTGGAGGCGGAGAAATATTCAAGTCGAAAAGGATGGAAAAGCTTTCACTTATCACAGACGTGGTTGCTTCGGCAGCTCTGAGCCAAAGATTATTCCCGAACGTCACATCTAACGCCACTTTTACTTTAAGAGCGCGGAGATAAAACCCCGTCCTATGGGAACATAAATTTTCCGCGCTGCAGCCGCACGTCAAATACATGGAGCGATATTTACCGCCACAATTATACGATATCCAAGGGCCGTTCAACCAGTCGTTGCCCGTGAGGAGACATGAAAGGTGCACTTCTCGCAAAGCCTTCGATTGACCAATATGGGCGTTAATGTTCCCACTCGGATTGACAAGTCACTACATACTTCAATATGTATGCATACGACAATGAATCACTTACGACATATAGTAGTACATGAGAGCATCTTGCATAACACGATACTTTATTTCAAAAGGTAGGAACTGTATTTTATGCCTCGATTTGTGCTCTATAAGGTAGTTTGAGCGAAATATCATTTTACCTAGACATCAATGAATTTTGAATTTGATCTCATTTTAAAGAAAAATATCTCACCCTTCTAAAGATACCAAAAATTTAACCCCTTAACACATTACTTTCGGAGATAATTTCCAAAAAATACAAACGGCCCTTTAATATGGGAAATGGCACGTGAATGCACTCCAGAGAGACCTTATTAATCACATGAGGAATTTATGACACTTAGATCTCGTCGAAGAATCAACAGTGTTTAGTTTGTGTGATTTCTAAAATTTTTGAAAATTTTATTTTTGAAAATTAATCACATCGTCACCGCAGTAAACTCTTCGGTTACACAATAAACATTTCGTTTTGATGGAAATTCAAACGTACCGCGTGAAAAAAAATGATTCAAGTTAAAGACTTCTTTAGATATTTTCATTTGATTACTTACAATTTCTATCATATTAAACTACATAATTGCACCATTAATAATGCAATATTTCATTTGTGTGTCTCAAACCCGGTGCAATTAAATCGCATAATAATTCGAATATGGTCTCTATTGTGACTAGGAAACTATCTCGCTCGGACTACCTTAACCGCCGGTATTCACCAATGAAGTACCTCATCATTACTTTTAAAGAAAAAATTCTCAAAAAACATGGAATACTAACGTATCAAACGCATAACTACCAAACTTATTCTTCATTTCTTTAGAGAGAGCTTTATGCCATATTCAATGTCAATTAACGTGGAAGATTCAAATATTGTCTTTATTTTTGAAGATTTAGCAAGAATATTAGGTGTTGGAGGACTTCAATGTTTGGCATCAATATATCGTTTCGAGATTCTGTTCCGCTCTGAGCAAACGATTAGCATCGCCAGATAAGGTAAACACGAGGAATTGGATTTTATGGTGCTTATTGACTAAAACAGTACCTAATTATTATTTGAAAGACACGAGGAATAGAATAGTCCACGGGCATCAACAAAGGAGCGTAAAGAGTCCATCACAGAATCACTCGGATTCCACCACATTTATATGGTTATCATGTAAATTTTTGTCTCATAACTTGAGTGTACATCTACATCTACATCTACGTAATACCCTGCGAGCCACCACGAGGGTGTGTGGCAGGGGGTGAAGATCACCAAACATGCACTATTGACATGCAACTAGGATATTTAATGAAGGTATGCTAGATAATAGGGTCACATGGTTAGTATCTACATAATAAGAAAGGGATAATTGGTTGTTATTACATGCATCATGAACTACAGACTACTCTAACTACATTTCACATACCTATCCCTTTGCTACGCTGCCTATTGTTCTCTCTTATGGTACGCGGGAAAAATATTTTAAATCTATCGGTACGAAAATCTATCTCTCTAATCTTGTTAATCTGATCAAACTTAGCATAATACGCAGGGGTTCTCAATATATATCTAACGTCATCTGTGAACAAATCGCTTTCGAATTTACTCTAAAGGTTTAACCTAAATTTTAACCTGCGTTCTGATAGTAATTCCCATCCTAGTTCTTCTATTAAATTTGTAACACTTATACAATTATCATAACGGCCTTTAACAAACCTAACAGATCTCCTTTGCACGCGCTCTAATTCTTTTATCATACCTTCCTCGTACGGATTCCATATACTAGCAGCATATTCTAAATGAGGCCTGACAAGTGTAAAATAGCTTTTTTCTAGTACTCTCTCATCGCATTTGCCTAGAACCCTTTTTGCAAATCCTTACCTACTGTTTGCTACACTAGTTATTACTGTAATTGATAATGAATGAATTATAACTGTCTATGGTCAATATTAACACTGTGCAGACTATAATATAACAGTCAATATTAACTCTTAAACGTCTGAACTTTGCTATCCCCCAGAACGCCATTTTTCCTTTGATATCACATACAATTACCAGCCATTGAAGACACACAAGCTGAATGAAATATCCAGAGAGCGTTGCATTGACTATTTCCTTGAATGCTAACCATTTCCTTTTAGCCATCTTCGGAATATTAAATTTAATTACTCCAATGGCGGGCATTTGGTTGCTTAAACTCTGAGAAAAGTACCAATATGTGATTGAGAAGCTGACTGTCCGCCTCACAATAATCAGTTTCCCACCCCTCCTTAATTCATTCTCCCTCTTCCAGTTATTCACCTCATGACAGTGAGCCACGACGTAATCAATCTAGGCGGATGGTCGTAGGTGGGAGGGGGAGATAAGAGTGAGAATGGGGCAGTTCTGTGACCTCAGAATGATAAACATACATGGAAAATACACCTCCTTGACAATTTGTTGCAATTTATAGCACTCGGAAGTTGAAATCGCCTCCATACATGATATCTGTACAAAAGAGTCAAATTTATCCTCTTGAAAGTTTTAGGCCACTCTGTGATTAATGTGAACATTTTTTTAATTAGTGGTCTCAACTTTTTACGCCGAGTAAAATACCGAACATGAGGCAAAGTCATGAAAGGAAACGGCGTAAATAATGGAACTTCTAAAAATAACTGCTATTTTTCCGGGATGAGGAGTCTTGATGATGCCTCTGCGGGCGCTCCAGTGTTATTTATAAAATAATATCAAAATGCCTTCGGATGTTGAGACTTTCACCCAGCAATTAAAGGCACGGAGTACTAGGAGATAGGCAGCACGTCTCGATGCTCTTAAGGGCTTGCTAATCAGTTGCGTGTTTTTGCGAATAATCCTTGCCTTTTCGAGCAGAGCTGGTGAAGAGTAAACACAAAATCTGATTCGTGCGGAAATGAGTGAAGTGGGAAGGTGTAATAGGCTTTTCTCAAAGATACTAACAGACGCGCAAATCATCTCAAAGGGATAGGAGTTTGCAACATTTCAAGCAAGCTGCTAATAGACCTCCGGTGGTTCGACTCTTCACGCCATCCTGCTAAGTTGATAGCTCTATCAGTCAACCTGCGATTTAACGGCCTTCCTTGAACGACGTGACGGCCCTTTCCGCTCACAATAGCTTACGCTCGACTTCGCACCTGCTTCACTTGAAGAGTTTCAAGAGCTTGATGAGCAATGGTGAAAGCAATGTTGCTCTCTCTCGAGAGAATACCTTTTTTTCTTAGTCTCAAGGACTAAGCAATTCGCTCTCGTGTTCGACTGCCATTCAATTTCGAACTCATGATCGAGTACGCAGCGATATCGTCGCTCAAAAACCATTCTCCAAAGGGCACTGTTTTTGCTTGGACTCTACATCTACATCCACATCTACATAATACCCTGCGATCCGCCGCATGGGCGTGTCGCAGGGGGTGTTAGGTCACCAGCCGTGTAAAGGTGTAAGTTTTTTGGAGATGAAATATTGACATGTATTATAGGAGTGTATTCAGTGAAGCTCAATTTTTATTGTGGTTTCTTATAGTTCATTGAAAGAAAGAGTTTTTGTACCAATATGTTCGGCAGTGCATCTCTCTTATTGTGTCACATCTGTCAGACATAGAGATGTAGTGAGGAGTCATGATAATATTCTTCGTGTCGCTCTGAAAAATATCAGTTCTGAACTTACCAAGCAACCTAAGCCTAGCGTGCAGCCTTCGAGTCTCTAGGGGCTCCCACCTTACTCCCTCTAAAAGTTGTCAGACACTATATTACGCTCGTAGCGGTTTTTAACGAAGCGCGCCAATTTTCTTTGTATTTTATTATTTTTGTTGGTAAAATCTATTTGACCCGAGTCCCAAATGCTCGTGGCGTATTCAAGGTTTTGTCTAACCAGAGCGAAGTAGCATCTCTCTTTGACTTTTTCATCCAAGGATTTTCATGTTATACATTTGACAAAACCTAGGTTCTTTAATGCTGCGCCACATAGGAATGTTTTGTATGAGAAATCCCCATGATATATATCTACTCTAGGACTTAAGGGCTAGTGTTAAGCTCATTAAAAGTCTTTTTGGAAAAATTGGATGCTGTGAATATTTTTCCAAAATGACTCACAAATGGAGGGTGAAAGAGAGACTTAACACAACATAAATGCCTTTTGTCTTAAAAAGTGGCCAGAAAATGAAATAGGAAGACTAGTTTTAGAGAAATTATTCAGTCAACTAATTCATTCCACACTCAGGCAAAGAATAATTCAAATACGAATTCAGGGCCAACTGCAGTTCAGTGGCATCCTACCGAATATGACTCACCGCTGCACAGTGGTCTGAGAACCCACTTTAGCGGTCAAAAATCGATTTTCTCAAAATGTTGAATTTACATCGTACATGTTCTTATGGTAAAGAGGAATGATCAATTCATTTTAAACCAAATGAAATTGCATCCCTTGATGACCCATGTCCGACTAGTACAGACTGAGGGATCAGCGCCACCGCTTAAAAATCATTTTCTCGCGCACGAAATGGAAGCAAAATATAACTCGACTTAGGTGTTTTTTCATCGTAAAATTAGATGATTCACTCATTTTAAAATCTATACTACAATTTTACCCTGCCAAATCGCCTCTTCTTGTCGTATTTAAGTAACTACGGCAAGATATTCTCAAATGGTGCTACGTCACGCACTTTACCGGCATCAATTAAGACTTTTAAAAAAAATATGACATTATCTTGTGATGAGACAATATACCTGGGCTAGTGAAGTCCTTTGTCTAAAGGAAGAAACAAGAGTTATGTGCTTTTAAGTGCCATTTTTTAAGCTATTGGCACTTTTATCCCAAAGCACGGGCAGCAGTGCTGCCGCTAGGTGCTCATTCTCGCGCTCCATCTGAGGAGTACGGGCTGAGAAATAGCGGTCTGTTAATATTCTCAAAGAAATTAAGTGGCTTAGAAAGAAATCAATTCATTATTTTACACCTAAATGCAATAATACATATCATTTGGCATATTAAATAGTATAGCCATTTGTGTGAAAGACTTGGTGTAGATGAAAATCGACACGCTCCCTCCCATTCGCAATATTAAGAAATACGACTCATATGGGTTTATGAAAATAAATACGTCTATGGTACTTTCTTGGCAACATAATGCTACTGAGTTTAATAGGATATTAGACGTTTCTTTTGCTGAAGTGAATCTCACTTGGGGTAATTTAAAAGTTTGTTACTCCAACATATCAAGTCGAGGACCTGTTCATTGCAACTTCCTCAACTGAACAGCCATATGTAGCTTAAGACATACAGATTTGTCATAAATTTATTTACTTCCACTCTTAATTTTTCTTTATCCTTGCCAAAAGTTATGAACAAACCAATCTTTATGGAAAGGAGAACGTGTGTTTATGGTTTTCTGCAGGCTCTGTATGCTTTTACTATCATAGTAGCCTGTGGCGAATATTAACCGCATAAAAGATAAGTCTTCAGTCTATCACTGCATAAGTAAAAGCTTAATTTACGCCAGGTCCTCTCCGTCGCTTGAATTAAAATCCGTCATTGGTTCCACACATGGAGGAAACAGAAGTTCCAATACTTGAGGGATAAGTTTTTTTTTCTTCTTAGGCAGTTTGCGTAGGTGAAATAAAAGTGGATCTAAAGACTGACGGAGGATGTGAAGTAGTAGGTCTTCGTTTGTTAGCTCCCGGTTCATTTTCCTGGTGTGAAGCTCTTTATACCTTTTGCAGTCCTTATTCCTAGATTCTTGCCTTTCCTCTGAAAAGCTGCCGATTGGAAGGGGCATGGCATTTATTATGTCAGCTCCATGTATGAGGATTCCGGCGCGCCGGTGACAGTTTGTGGTTCCATTTAGTATACCTAGAGTTCCCTACTAAACATGCATGCTGAAGTTGACATTCAATTTTGCTAGCCAGTCTTTTTAATGCTCAACAGATAAAAATACATACTAGCATTAGAAGTAAGTTGTCTGTAAGTCATTGGATAAAGAGTAGTCAGAGTGCAGGGCCCGGGAATAGCTTTGTCGATGACAGCAAATTGAAATTTTTCCCAAAACACAATGAGAAGTCTGAAGCAATAGTTGCAGCGGTGGTTAATGCCAAAGTTTTAAAATAGCCATCTAATTCACTATATGCAGTGCAGAATAATAATTGTTACAGAGAGTTGGCTGACAGACGATATTTCAGATAGCGAAGTCTTTTGAAAATCGTTCACTATTTATAGAAAATATTGACACATTCGACCTGGAGACGAAATATTTGTTACTGTAAAGAGTGCATTCGTCAGCCTAATGAGAATCGTTCCAGAGACCAGCCTACAATCTGTTTGATGCTTAATTAGATTCCCAAAATCACAAAATGATTTGTATGTTCCTACTACAGGCCACTCAACACTAATGTCACTTCAATTTTACAACTACGAGCACAGATAAATAGCATCACATCCAGAAATCCCGAAAGAAATTCGACAATAGATGGAGATTTCAATATCCACTCTGTAGATTAGAGAACCTAGAGTTTCATAACCTGGAAGAGAGACAAAGACTTCTGCAAGTCCCTACTTTACACGTTTTCATTAAACGTACTACATCAGATGGCTACGGAACCTCTCAGGGGGGCAATATTCTTGAATTATTGGTAATAAATATACCACATAAAGTGATTATGGCTGATAATCGTGAGGGAGTAAGTGACCACAGGATAAAAAAAGCTAAATTTTTCTTGAATATTGATAACAATTTAAAAAAATAGCAAAAACTTTCATTTTTAAAAAGCTGATTTCGATGGGTTCAAGTGTCATCTAAAAAATTATTTTCCCGACTAGGATCAAGCATAAAGTTCAACGCAAAGGATGCTCAGAAAGATTTTCTTTCTATCATGCGTTCAACAATCAGAAAACGTATCTACCCCAATTAAAGTAATAAAGGAGAGTAGCTGATCAAGATGGCTCAATACAGAAGCCAGAAAATTGGTCAGGCGACAGAGAGCATGCCACGCAAAGATTGCTCTGTGCAGTTTTGTCCGCTACTGATTGCGAGTTAATTATTGAAAAACATAAATTTTCTGAAGCCGCTACAAAGGAATAGTTTCGGAATGAATTTATAAATTTCAAAAGGAAAACACACGAAGAACAGTTAAAGTATAACCCAAAATAATTTTGGTCGTATGTAAGGAAAGTCCAAGGGAAAAAAATAGAGTTAATCCTCTAAGAAAAGAAAATGTTGAAGTATTAACGTACAGTTTGGGCGAAGATAATTTCTTGGTAAGGGTTGTATCATAAAGTAGAGTACTCTGTGGTTGTATTAGATGGCACCATGCCTAATAAGATTAAATTCACTTCTGGTGTGCCACAGAGGAGGTCCACTTCTCTTCCTCTTGTGTATTATGGGTATTGATGAAGTAGTAGACGGTAGGCATCGACTATTTGCTGAAGATGCAGTAGTACGCAAAGATATCCGTTGCATAAATGATGATAAAGCGCTAAAGAAGGACCTCAAGTCTATTCAAGCTTCGTAAAATGCGTGGAAGCTAACACGGAATTGAAAAAAAATGTGTTGAACTGAATCTCTGGAAAAGAAAAATCTCTTCCTTGTACAGCTACTGCAACAGAAAAGCCAATTAGAGACTGCATTATGTGCAAAAAACATCAGCTTTAAATTAACAATCTCACAAGAAGCAAACATTTTCGGGAAAAAACTGGTCAAGTTAATCGTAAATTGGGATTTTTTGGAAGAGTACTCGGAAAATGTGACAATAGACGCACACAAAACAGCTATATTTCCATTGCTCGACCCCACACGTCACTTCGACCGCTGGCAGTATCGGGTATCCTCATGAGAGAGGAGTCATCGATCGCAAGAGAGACGACATTTTTAAACTATTTGTTTTGCAGTCAATGTCCATAAATTAAATCTCATGATCTAATCTTCCGACGTATGTTGTTTTATAAAATATAAATTACATCGTTCGAAGATACATTGGTTTTAAATTAATATAAAAGATTAAGCCTAATATTTAATTGGCGGTTAATCTGAAAGTGTTTCCCATCCCAGTTATTACAAGAGGTCAGTAACACTAACGAGACTACTATAACGGCCTTACACGCATCTTACAGATCTTTTTCTTCACCCATTCTAACTCTGTAGTTAAGTCTATCTCATGAGTATCCCGAATACTGGTAGCGTATTCCAAGTGGAGTCTAATAAGGAAAAAGTTGCTGATTCCTCTCACTTTATCGTCACCCTTTCCAAGTACTCTATAAACATACCTCTATTTAAGATTGGCTTGACCAACTATTTTCTGAATATGTTTTCTCTACGAGAGATTTTTAGTTAATTTAACCCATTAGAAATTCCCAATTATTTCCAAAATCCTCTTCCACCATATCTTAATTGCTTTAATGGCGTAAAAGCCCTCATTTCTCGTTTTTCTCCCCCAAATAACCAACCGTCCAATACACTTCGCTTCTTCATCTCCCC
The DNA here is from genome assembly GCA_963169105.1 of Ceriagrion tenellum. Taxonomy (NCBI): domain Eukaryota; kingdom Metazoa; phylum Arthropoda; class Insecta; order Odonata; family Coenagrionidae; genus Ceriagrion; species Ceriagrion tenellum. Next base: position 144,119,456 of record OY720640.1, on the reverse strand, counting down.
GCAGCGCAACAGCTACTTAAGACCTAGCGAAACATTTGTGAACTCTGACGCATCTAAATAACTTGCTTACTATGCACGATATTCATACCCTCCTTTCCTTTTACTTAACTTTTGCGCCTCAAGTAGAGTTGCGACTTAGATAAAATTGCTAGGTAAGGGGCGGGAGAAGAGGAGAGAGAGAGGACTTACTTAGTCAAGGGCTTTTGGGAGCCTCAGGGTACGGGGCCTTCAAATCCTTTAGAATGGGAAAATGCGACTTTAAGACCCTACGGGGGCGAGGATCCCTTAACCCACTTGCTCTCAACATCCTCAAAGCTCTCAGGAGACGAGAACCGGAGCTGCGATCATGACTCTCGATCCAGACCGCGAGGAAGATCATCGGCTAATGCTTTAAAGGCAAAGATCAGGCAGAGGGGGACTCAGCCCTAAGATATTTGAAACTGAACGGATTAAATGATCCACCCGTGCTGAAAATGATGGGAAGGGACTTTTACTCAGCTATTTATAACACGGTTATTTCAAATGCATATCGTATTTAATGTCAATTGTGTATAGTACGTAGATGATACAATAAACGTGAAAAACTTTCAGAAATAAATTAAGAAGCTAAGTAATCATATATTAGGAAAACATGATTTGATAAAAATACCCAAGTAACAGAAAATTTGAAACTGAAAAGTGATAAATGAAAATTATACGAACTTTTAGCCAAGAGCATTCACGATCCGCTATCATTCAGACATGCCATTTAGTTCGTTTTCGGCACAAACTAGCTACTTACTGGCTCCCGTTGAAAATAGTCCACACATCTGACGCGGGAATATAAATTCTTTGAGGTGCTCTAACATATGGTGCAATTTCATTATCATATCTACTGTAGTTTTTTTTCCTAGACCTTTGAAATGTGGGAGGTTTGAAAGGGACACCCTGTACATTGACAGAAAAAATGCAAAAAACAATTTGTGATTGACAATGTGATAAGTATATTACTCTGTTCACCAAAAGTGTTATAACTCGACAGTGTACGCGAAACGAAGATCTCTAGTGAATTGCTTGTATTTTGTTCTAATAATTGTTCTGATTGTAATTATAACATTAAAAATTGTTTAAATTTCTGTTTTGTTGCACGTATGCATACTGTAATGTTTTCCTTGCTGTGATATTCATTTGTCACTAGTAATTCACACAATTTTAAATTTTATAAAGACTTTTGTAAAATACAATTGAATCTCTTTTTACAGTTAACTAAGTATTGCTATTTATGATGATAACTAGAACCAAAGAAAACACAAATAATAACAATTATACTAAAAAATCAGTAAACGATAAAAGATAGGAAGTACAAAGAGCAAAAAAACCACAGTGGGTCAATTGACCCACCGCGGGGCTTCTAGTAACACCGACAATCCCGGGGCTTCTAGTGTTAATTTCTTTCCAACATAATAGACCTTCATTCAGCAAGTTTATTTCAATTACAGTTGGAAAGTCTGAGAACAATCGGCATATCATTCAAAATATAAGCACCATTACTGAATGTTTTCTCAGCGCTTCAGAGCCATCGTACCGCGGCACATCGTATTGCATTAATAACGGACTAAATATTAAAACTTTTAAAATTCCAAGGACCACAATATATAAATGTACGGGCCAAAGTAATTGCCCGGTTATGGCAAGGGGGCAAAGTAATGCTCGGCTGATGTTAGAAAACTAAAAGATAAGACTAAAGTGAGGAACTCTTTGACGGAGTTATCGCCTGACTGGACACAATAAAATGATGGCCTACGTAGGGTTTAAACTGATACAAGACCTACTATTCTTATTTTGGTACTATTGTAACTGGCCGTTTGTTTTTCTGCACTATATTTTAAATTAAATGAGCATTAAATGCTTAAAGATGACTCCTATAAGAAGTAATTATATTTTTATTCATGAAGGAACTCAGGCACTTTTTTCCTTTCATGTTTTGTGAGCTCTATGCACTCATACGTCATTACAAAACTTTCCGCCTTACAGTAATATCGTATTGCTACCGTAAGTATCGTTAATCATACACTTTTTACGCATTATTCATTCCACGCAAATGTTATAGACATATTTTTTTATACTCCATCAAACATTCAGGCAAAGGAAGAATGGCGCTCTAAGCTCTTTTTCAATCGGGGAGGTTCTACTCGATATATCCGTAGGTATATCGATATGAGTCTTCACATTCATTTCCACCTCACGAGTGCCAGTAATGTGCTTGCCGAGCATTTACTGCCACAGCCTACTCATGGAAATCAGCGAAAAGACGGGGCAAGTCGTCACTTTGAACACAATAGCACATCTAAATCTCCATATGTGTTAAACAATTAATTCCACGATTATGGATAGTGACACAAAACAAGGACATTAATGGCGGGATTTTTACGTCTCAAAAGACCTGTATTGAAGGAAGATTGGCAAGAATATAATTGGCAATGAACGACTTTCATTTCCCATCTGTTAATTTTTTTATCGGCAAAGTGTTAGCTAATTATGTATATAGATCCAGGTGAATGTGGACGGGAGGCTATAATGGTGATCTCATCAACGCTATTGCATTTCCAATCAATCTAGGTAGTGATGGAAATCCCGTGAAACCAGCAGGGAAACCTGCCTCTGCGGCCACCTTCATTCAACGGTCACCTATATTAGCGGGTGATTTTTTCGGGAACGGAATGAATATTTGTATGAAAATAACCAATATAGTGTTTCACAAATTTTAGATGGATTCAGGTGGGAACCCCTAGAGACTCGGAGGCTATTCGGAAGCGGTAAAATAAGAGAAATACATTACCAAACAGATAGGTACACAAACTCGTTCTTTCCGCGCACAGTAAGTGACCACAATAAAAATTGAGCTACATTGAACACACTCCCATAACACGTGACACCATTTCACCTCCCAAAACCTTATCCCTTACATTTTTACTCGGCTGGTATCCTAGAACCCCCCGCCACACGCTCACGCGGCGGCTAGCCGGGTAGTCTGTAGATGTAGAAGTAGATGAATTTCCCATACATATAAACAATGTAAATTTTCCTTCCCTTCAGCAATCATGTCCTTATGCGACCATTGTCTCATCCATCCATCATGGGTCCTTCAGTAGCCCCTAGATTGGACTGGATTTTTGGGGAGGAGACCGACAGCTACGGTCATTTGCGCCATAGGGCATTAGGTAAGGGAGGAAGGGTGGATAGAAACCTGGCATCGGCATTAGCCTGCTCTTAACGAAAGGCTCCAAGGGGACCACGGTTTATCGTCTCATCCGACAGACGGAGTACTGTTCCTCCTCAAAACACTCAAGTAAACTTAATGGTTGAAGGAGTAACTTTGTGGAATGTTACCGCAGACATGACGAAAAAGAAATATCTCTTAGTATATTCTACACTTAAAACTTTTATCCCCGACCTAGGTTTAGATTGCCTTGCCTTGCAACCAAAACCTAGGTGGAAAAGTCGGAAAGACCTTTGAAAATGTTTGAAAGGCAATCAAAACCTAGGTCGGGAATAAAAATTTTAAATGTGGAAATCACTCAAGTAGGGATCGAGTTTCCTCTGAAAAACATGCTCCTCCGCTGGGATTTGAGCCCTGGCCGCCCGTTTGGTTAGCCATTACTCAAGCCACTACACCAATCCGCTCCCCCACGGTAGCCGCTTCATACAGGTTTTACTGTGAACGTTTTATCGCGAGAATAGTGGCGAACCTGTCGAATTTCAAGGACATCCTCCACTGGTACACAAGCACATATGCAACTAATTTCAATCACGTGCAAGCATCGGATCTTCGCCCAAGAGTGCAGTACGCCGCGGTCCAAATACAAGGGGGAGTGGAGGGTGGAGGGAATTGCTGCCGGAAGGGGGCGTTGGCTGCGATTTCCCCCGGGCATTGCGGCGAGGGAGACGGCGAAACCAGGCCAGTAGGTCGCCCGCGTGCAGTCGAAGGAAAGGGGAATACGTACACTATGCTCAGCACTCGCAAGTACGAATGTAAGCTCCGCACCCATTCCACTTTCATTCAGACGGTCAGTCTGCCGACTGTGGCAATGTGACTTACATTCAGTGGCGCTCCTGGTCGTCGAGATTCAAGAAAAAAGTTCCTTCTTCTAGCCTCGAGTGTCGCGTAGCAATGATTCTCTTTCCAACATACAATGGCTCTACGGACTTTCCGCAGATTCGCTTTCATCTCAGCGAGAGGAAGGAGACCTCGAGGGGTTCCTCGTTCCGGATGAACCAGATCTGAGCCGACCTCGAAAATATCGAATGTATGACGTCACACCTACGGCACGTCCCAAATTTTTATACAATAATGTTGATAGCAACTATTTGATGCTGTGATGTCTTTATGGATTTTGTATAAAATCAACTGAATCCCACGTACGGTTTTACACAAATCTCGATACTTATAAAACTCCAGTACCTCCAGAAAGACCGATATATTATGACGCCAAATTTTCAAAAAATTCGAATTGGTGTCTGAACAGTAGGGTGAAACAATACATTCAAAACCAGTCAGTTATGCCATACCCAACCCCTCTATTCTATCGACCAGCTCGGTGTATGACGACTGTGGCCCAGCAGTGCCTGGTGCTGGGGAATTGAATTGACTCATTTACCTAGACCCTGAGGGATCCACTGTAATGCACGACCTCTCTAGTCGCGCGTCATTTCTGAATACTTTTCCAGATTCACTTTCATCACTAGGATGAGAATACGATAACATGGGTTGCTATGAACCACCGCAATTTACAGTTTACTATCGGAATAATATTTACAATCGATCGATTGGATTGTTTAAACCATTCCATTACGTATTCTACCAATTAATTCACTTTGTTTTCGTCTAAATCAAAATAAATGCCACCCAATACAATTAATAACTCCCAGCTATGCCTTTAGCTATTTTATATTTCTCAAAGCCGTGACAACACAGTTTAGGCTTCGTAAAAAAGTACAATTGAGTCAGATTCATAGACTGAGAAGAGAACTTAAAGAATAAAATATAATAAATTAACGTATTATTGTTCCATATGTTTCCTTATAGGAGCAAAACAGATAGTATATACAAGGTTCTTTATTTAATGAAAAAAACGAACAAAAATACCTGGCAAACAAATCTATGTAAAAACAAATAGTTTGGCAGCAAGACATATGCAAACACGAAAAATATGATACCAAACAAATAAAGACTTGTATGGAGAGTTCTGCTCTATGGTGGTGAGACCTTGACGATTGGAAAGAGAGAGAGAAGGAAAGAATGGAGGCATTTGAAGTGTGGTGCTATAGGAAAATGCTGAAAATACCCTGGGTGGCAAGAGTCACGAACGAGGATGTGTTTAAGAGGATAGGGAAAAGACGGTGTCCACTCGAAATTCTAAATAAGAAAAGGAACGCCTGGATTGGCCATATTCTCCGACACGAAAGCATGTTTAAATTCAAATTTTTTCAGCGACGCTTACCGCTGGAGGTATTGCCTAATAAACGATTGGATAGCGTTGCTAATGACAGCGCCACAATTGAGGGTTGAATTGGAACGAACCACAAAGGGCCTTTGAAATTACACCTCTGGTACCTGTCACTCTAGCGGAATTCCAAGTGAGCTGACACACAAGGAGCTTTCAACGATCAATGGATCTGATCGCTGGACCTTGTTATCCTCCCATACATTATTGAAGCATTTTTCCCGATGCTGAGGACTGGTATTCAAGTGTGATACGCCATTACCAGGAGTTGTTTACCTGAAAAGAGACATAGGAAACAAAATTAGCAAATTCTCCCATGAACGATTTAGAAAATCTCTAACACGAAACACATTACACTGAAGTTATAAGAATGACATAGTAAAGCTCTACCCCATTTACTAATACACACGCTATTTTTCAGACACATTTCGAAAAGTCATTCCACAAAAAAAGACAAAGTGGAACAATATTCTGGTAAATATTTCGGTTATAGATAACATTTGGCCCGGTTCCTGTCAATTTGGAGAGAAAGCCGGATTTCGTTCAATTAAAGTCACTTTGGAATTCCAATTATAAGAGAATAGCCGGGTGGATCAATTAGATAAAAACATCTGACGAGATAATCGAGAGCTCTGAGCTCAAGTACCAGTCCCAAAGAATGATATTTTTCAAATCTGTGTTTCGGAAACTAGAAATGGACAAACTAGTTACAAAAAGTCAAAGTTAGGGGCATGAAATGGGGTAAATTGAACAAATATGAGGTACTTCACTAAATACAACAATAAATCCGGATACTTTTAAGTTAGGAATATGAGTAATGCGTACTAGTTGGAACCTGTTATTGATCTTACTTCATAAAGAAGAGATAATATTCATAATTATAATATCATTTCACCTAACGCCGCATAAGAAACGTAAACCGGTTTTCCAGGATTATTGCCACATTTGAGAGAAAATAAAAATTTTCTATATAGGTAAAATATTATGACCCAAGGTCATCAACGGCTTGCAGTAGGGAGAAACAAATAAATAAAGAAATCCTAGAATTTGAATATAAATGCGCCTCAACTTTAATCCTAAACTTCGTTTACAAATGCCCTTATTTGACCCGGCCAACTTATTCACCTCCTTTGAGGCTTTTTATTGAACCCGTTACACAATCAAAAATAAGCTTAGCCATCCTTACATAAATTCTTGAGGAAGTTGCAAAGTTTTGTGGTCAAGTCACAAAGGAACAATTCAACAAAGTAGAGCCATTGTCTTATATGAACCTCTTTTAAGATGGCCTAGTCACTTGTCTCTCGATCTACATTGCAAAGCTTTGCCATCCATTTAACTCAAGTGTGTGATTTTTACGGGAGTCCTTGAAAGTGTGGTCTATGAATCAGAACCTTTTATCTCTATTAATGATCTAGGTGGTATTCTGGTTTCTAATCCTAGCCATCCATTTGGTCGTCAGCATTTACCTCCACCACTTAGATTCGAGCCCTATTGAATTGAATATCTGTAACATAAGAGCGCTTATGCTTCCTGGCACAATTCCATGTCTCTGGAACATTATGCGTGCTTTCAAGAAGAACACACTCTCAGGAACCTCTTCCTTAACGATAATGCTATTATATTTGAAGGAAACATTTTTACTTTCATAAATAATACGCTCTTGCCTTCTTGAAGGCAAAAGCGTATTATTTCCAATTGAGCATAATCTCAAACGAAAGTATGATCATTTGGATGACACAACAACCAAAATATTATTCATGGATATACATCAAACTAAATATCTAGATATGTCTTGTTACTACCAAAATGTATCTGGGTAATTCATGCTCTTGACATCTAACATCACAGGAATAATATTTATGGATGGCCAGCCCGCAAAATTTCGAACGTGGTCTCCTCCGGGCATAGCAAGAGCATAGAACGGGATTGTATTTCGAAAAGGGAATCGGTCCATGGATAGGAGGGAAGGAGGGAGATGGAAAAGAGCCCATCTGGGTCAAGAGGCGACGACTCTTGGACGCCGACCAAGAAGATGAGCGAAGAGGAGGGAGACAGCCTTTTGAGAACCGTCGCCACGGAGCAGTGATTTCATGCGAGAGAGATCCAAGACGAAGGAGAGTTGGGTATTATAAAACGAAAAGGCGGTTATTATGCGCTCTCGTTTTTAGGAGAAGAGCCCCATATATTTTATTTCGCCCAGTAGCGAGGCTAGCATTTTATGAGAAGCGTGCAAAAACAACAGTTCATAATGGAGCGCAGAAACAAATCATAGGCACACAAAATATGAAATGGATTCCCACTATGCTGTTGACCCCTTAGGGAACTAACAGGGAGCACCTAAATCAGGGGGGGGTAACCGTTTTTTTTCAGGGCCCTGCCGCCAGAATACTTTGTAGGCTTTGCATCGTACTTCTACACCTCACTACACTCTACAGGTTCAGAATTCACTTTGTGAAAGTAAATAGTATCCATACTTTTCGAAAGAACTTCGATTGATGTGAAGAACTGGTAAATAATTTTGAATCTGCCGTAGAAGGCGAAGAATGTTTTCCATCTTGGAAACGCTGATAGTCACATGTAATGACTGCCTTATTCATCACGAGGAGCTTGTTTTGTAGAAAATGGATCAATCTACTGAAAACCAACAATGAAACAATTTTTGTACTTTTCCACAGAATTTTGTTTTGGATGGTACGACGCGTTTCACAAACTTGCTGCATCAACAGGTACTGAGATACTGTACCAGATGATGCCAAAAGTCGGTGAAACTCGTCATACCATCCAAAATAAGATTCTGAGGAAAAGTAAAAAAATTGTAGTCTCCAAGTATGGAACTACCCCTCACACCTACTTCTTCTCTTATTTAGTGGTCAATCCCAAAGGAGTTGTATGCAATAGCCATCAACCTCTCCATATCCTCTGACATCCTATTCATTTCTTTAAACCGTCCATATCCCATATTCTTCTTCATCTATCCTTCCAACACCCCAGTCCAGATCTTCCTCTTTGCCTTAGTATCCTTCCTTCCCTTCTAAAACCACACTTACCAATGACTAATACTGCAGTATATGACTGATCCATTCGTACCGTCTTCTTTTTCATATCCTTCAAAGGATCCGATCTTTCTTCACTTTTCTCAGTACCTTTTGATTCGTCACTTGCCCTGTCCAGCTTATCTTGCACATTCTTCAACACACAGCAACTGTAATCGTTGAAATACTCTTAAGTAAATTTGCTGGAGTTTCTCGGGTACTGAATTTTGATTTTTATATATTCTTAAGGCCGCTTTACACGGTACATTTTATTCTACAAACGAATGTATCATCGAATGTATGTATAAGAAGCTGAATGGAAATAGAGCAGGTTCATTTTCCCGTTAAGTCATTCAGACAATCATACAATTCGCCGCTTTACACGGTACAGTTTTCCTCATGCAAGGGTTCATACATTCGTTTGTAGAATAAATTGTACCGTGTAAAACGGCCTTTACGCACTAGATTTTGAGAAAGATTGCTATACGTAAAATGTTAATTTTGGAAGCAAAATTAAGTGGATAATTTTTAAAATTACACCATAGGCCACCAAGATGAACCCATAGGTACTTTTTCACAACCATTCAAAATATTATATGCATCATCTCTACAGCCCGGCGTGGGCCTTGGCTTCCTCTACAATGTGCCTCCATTCATTTCTTCTTTCTGCTTTCTCCCTCCATCTCGTGACTCCCATTGCCTTCAAGTCTTCTTCTACATCCTGTATCCATCTCTTCCGTGGTCTACCTTTCTTCCTGACCCCTTCAATTTTGCTATTTAGAATTAATTTTGGCATTCTTTCGATTCCCATTCTTTCTACATGACCCAACCATGTCAGCCGTAATGTCTAGGAGAATCTATGTCTTTTTCTTCTAGAATATCATTTATCTCCATGTTAATTCTAATCCTCCATCTCTCTTCTTCTTTAATTGGGCCATAGATCCTCCTTATTATCTTTCTTTCAAATTTCCTACAGATTTCTTCATCGTGTTTTGATACAGTCCACGTCTCAGCTACATAAGTTACTACTGGTTTCATCAGGGTTTTATTAGTCTTCAGTTTTGTGTTCCTAGACAGCAAAGTTGATATTAGGAGAGGTACATTTGCAAAATAGGCTTTGTTGCCTTCCATCACTCTGTGGTTGATTTCATCAGACACTTTATTTTTATTATTTAATATGACTCCCAGGTAAGTAAATTCCTTGACCCCCTTAAACTCATAACTTCCAATTCTTATGTTTTGCAGGTCTCGGGTGGCCTGTGAAGATGACATTTTCATATATTTGGTCTTCTCTTCATTGATTCTGAGTCCTATTCTTTTACCAGTGTCTTCTAAAGTACTCAACATTTCCTCAAGATCAGTCAGATCACGTGTTATCAGTGCTATTTCGTCTGCATATGCAAATCCTTGTCTGGATTTATGCACAATAGTTCCTCTTAATTTCAATTCTTTCATAGCTTCATGTAAAGCTAAGTTGAATATGGCAGCTGAGGGTGCATCCCCTTGTCTCACACCTTAGGTCATCTTGAATGCTCTACTTACTCTACCCCCAATATAAGCTTTACATTGTGATTCTTTGAATGTCAATGAAACCAATCTGATCAATTTCTCTGGGAACCTCTCATAGCATTTAGCATTTCTATCCTATTCACACTGTCAAAAGCTTAATGAATAGAATATGTAGATCGACATTATATTCGTAGCACTTCTCCATTGTTTGCCTTACTGTGAATATCTGGTCAATGGTACTTCTCCCCGACCTAAAACCACACTAATATCCTACCAGAATATTTTCGGCATAGGTGCTCATTCGTTTTTGGAGAATACTAGTGAAAATTTTGTATGCTACATTCAGCAACGTGATGCCTCTGTAGTTTTTACAATCATATTTGTCACCTTTTTTAAATATTGGGCAAATCAAACCAGTCTTCCAATCTTCTGGTAATTCTTCCGACTTCCATATAGTGAAAACTAGCTGATGTGATGCTCCAATTAAATCCCGACCTCCAAATTCCATCAACTCTGCTGTCACTCCATCTTCCCCTGGTGCTTTGCCATTCCTTTGTTTTCCAACACATTCATATAACTTCACTCTTCCTTCTTCAAGGCTTTTCCTCGTCTATTCTGCAAGTTTGTATTTGCTCTTCTATTCCTGGCGTTGCTTTCTTGTTGAAAAATTCATCAAAATATTCAGCCCATCTTTCCAATATCTCAATCTCCTCTCCAATGACTTGGCCATTTTTATTTCTACAGGATTTAGGTCTATACCCTTGATTAATACATTTTACTGCTTGGTAGAACTTTTTTGCTTTCACTTGCATCATTGAGTTCCTCTATATGTTCTATATGTGTTTATAAATATTCCTTTTTCTTATTCCTTCTTATTTCTCTCTCTATTTAATCTGGTATCCCTTTGAAACATATTACATCTATTCCAATTCTTTTCCTCTATTGCATCTTTACAATAGTCATCAAACCACTCTGCATTTCTTTTCACTTTAGTTTTAAGCATTATGTCCTTTGCAGTTGAAAAAATGGTTTTTTTTTAATTCTTATCCATTGCTTTTCCACAGAATTGTCCTCTGTCTGTTCTTCAGCACTCTCTCTCTCAACTTCCTACTTATTTCATCTTTGTACCTAGTAGCTTGCACAGGGTTTCTTAAAATTTCACTATTCCATTTACACCTTCTTGGCTTATTCGTTTTCTCCAAGAGGGCTAGTCGTTCTCTAAAATTTACTTTCACTAAGTAGTGATCTGAGTCGCAAATTGGCCCTCGTGCAGCTCTTACATCTAACACAGAAGACGAGTGTCTCCTAGATACCAGCACATGAGATATTTGATTCACCATTCCTGTTCTTGGATTTTTCCATGTACCTTTATGTATGTTTCTGTGTTCAAAACAAGTGCTTTTAATTATCATGTTGAATGACAGGGCAAACTGTCCGAGTAGCCTTCCATTGTCACATCATGTAGGGAGTATCCTCCAGCCACAGAATGTAGGAAGTCTTCCTTAACAATTTTTGCATTAAAGTCTCCAAGAACCACAAGCGTATGATATTTTGCTGTTTTTTGGCATTCTCTTTCCAATTTAACATAAAATATTTGCTTTTCATCTTCTGGACTGTCCTCAATCGGGGAAAGAGCTGATATAACGTCAACATTAAGGAATTTTCCTTTTATCGTCATTTTACTCAGTCTGTCCCCTAATGGCTCAAACTTTATCAGACTCTTCCTCGCCATCGCATTAATCATGAAGCCAGTTCCATACAATCCGGTTCTATGACTGTATAACACGGTAAAATCATTTTTATCAATTCTCCCATTTCCTTCCCATCTCACTTCCTGAAGGGCTATAACATCAAATTTATATTTAGACATATCATCTGCAATTTTCATCATTTTCCCAGATTTCAACATTGCTCTGACATTTCATGTAGCTAATTTCCATATATTCGTAGTCCTTGTCTGCTTGCCAGGTCGATATCTTTGAGATCCATTCTTATCCATCCGAGGCACATTTGAAGGTTTCTTAGCGAGATTACTTTTATTGCTAGTCCCACGCCTAACCCCCAACCTGGAGTACCAGGATTTGTACTCAAGGTTTACTCCCCTAGAGAGCTTTGCTTATATTATACGCATGAAAAACCTAAATTTAACTCATCTCATCCCATGGACCCCACCGCATTGCGAGCCCTGCGGACCCATCTGTCATGCCCCTGAACTGAAGTCTTCACAGCTCTTTAGAGGCCCTTTATAAAAAATAGGTTCAGTGAAGTTGGACTCGTTTGAGGGGGCACTTCAAAGAAGGCGAAGAAGGTTTTCCACCTCAGAAACGCTGATAGTCGCATGTAGAGACTGCCTTACTGCCTTACTTACATCATGTGGAGCTTTTTTTGTAGAAAATAGACCAATCTACTGAAAATCTACTTAAGTGCAAATGTTACCATTTTACGCTGCCGCAGGAGTTTTATCTCAGCCCAGTCCTAACTTTATTTTTTTGTGGATTTTCACTCTCTGGTAAAGGAAAAAACATTACTACTGATGTCGTTCGTCTCTATCAAACTTGGATGGCATTAAGTGGTTAGGATGGTATAATACAGTAAAGGATCTCGCGGCAAAAAGCGAAACTAATTGAAAGAATAAGAAAATGAACAATTTACATGCTAATGGAATTGGCAGTGAAAGGGAGGTCTTAGAGACTCTTCTATCCTCTCATCTAGAAAATCTAGAAACAGCAAGTTAAGAGGAGCAAGAGTCCAGGAGTTTTTGAGCAGAAAAATATTCATGAGATAACGGCCACGAGACAAATCAGAGATCTGGAGCAAAATGCTAATTAAAAGCTAAAGGACTTTGCTTGGGCAAAGAATGTTCCGTAGCTGATGAAAGGTCTTCACAATGAACTGAACTTCGCCTAAACTTGATCTCAGCCCCTTGCGTATTTTGTGAAGGCTTGAAGCTACAAGGACGAGGAAGTCATGAATATTTTATCTTTTTCAAAGTTGACGAAAGAGATATTTTCAGCTAAGAGTTCACAAACTATGCTATCTTTTGAATGAATTTTACCCCCATCAACTAGGATGCTACTAGAGCGAATAATAATCCTTAAATAGGTTCAAAAGTAGCCCTATAACACCATCTTTTCATTCTTGGTTCCTCATTTACAAATTTTTGAGATTCACCGCAACTTTCTACGCATGTATTTTTAGCTATCTTTAAGCCAAACTTGTGTACTTAAGAATATAGATGTCACGCCTGATTTCATCCGTAGGCTTTCAAGAGATTATGAAAACAGGGTAAATTCACATTTCTTCAAGTATCGTTTATAACAATTTCGATTTGCCACAGCTCTCCAATTCAATCTCCTTCCAACTGCCGTCTTTACTTTTTTCCGATATTTCCATCCCTCTTTAATACAAAAGCTTATACTGGTCTCCTTTTTAGGAAATACTCTAACGTCATACCATCTTTTATATTAGTTTAAAAGTGTGTCATCAGGAATTTTGCAAAACGGTGAGTTACTTTAAATTGGTACATAAAGGATATTGTACTGTCTAATTTAGTTTTAACTCATGCAACACGTATTTCAACTGACTAGCTGTCATCATCAGATACAACACTTCTTCCACATTTCCAGACTCATAGATATAGATATATTCCCAACTCAAGGTAGTGGGGAGTCAGAAGGAAGGGTAGGAGGGGAAGAAGGCTAAATTCATGTTTAGGAAAGGATCCTTTGTTCGTACAAACAGAATGTGTCATCATACCAGACCTACGTCAAAATAAGAAAGGATAAACGAATAGGGAGGTAGAAAAAATTGAGGAGGAGGTAAGGTGAAGTAATGATGCTGACTAAAATAGGAGAGTGACAAAAAAACTCATTCTTATTTAAGAATTTGACTTCCTTTCTTTTTCTTTTAGCTATTTCCCGCTGTTACGAAATATCTAAACGGTGTTCTTTATCGAGAAAACGAAGAATTTCAACATACATTGTGGAGTGGTGAGATTATTCCATTACGAGTTTGGCAAAATAAGATTTGGGATCAGCATTCATCAAACATCTTTTTTGTTCGGACACACGAGCAGCAAAATTCCTCCCAGTTTGTCCCACATACACACCACCACAGTGAGTCACACTTAAGAGCCCAAGTGTGACTCTGTAGAGAGTCTCAGGTTTTATTGGGATGAATTGAGTTAAAAATGAGGTGGTAGTGAAAAATGTGGATCCCAACTTTTACTTTAATTTTGAATTTTGTCTCTTCAGGCATTCTTGCATAACGGTGAGTTACTTTTAAATGGTGTGTTACTTTTAAATGATACACAAAGGATAGTTTTAGGGTATGTGGCTGGAGGAAGTTATAAGAGGCGATGTGCAGCTCATAATAGCAGATTAATAATAAGGGAGGTAGCAAGAGGTTGAGATGGGGGAAGGCAATCTCGGTTGGCTTCCTTTTCAAGCGAATCACGTTTCTAGTCGAGTCATTTCTTGAGATTAGGTGTTCCTCCACCTCCCCAGTAAAAGCCGCCTAGGTTCAGACGAAGATGCAAAATGAACCCATTACTTGAACAGCTCGTTAGACAAGCCAATTACTTCTATGATGCATGGCGCTTGCCTTGAGGGCTGATCTACGAACGCAACACTCCGTAAATTACCTAACATTGAATGGTGATTGTTTTAAGTGAATTTGGAAAAATGATAGGTAGTTCTTCTTGAAAAAGAAGGAATATTTCAGAACGTGAACGAATTAATTGCTTAAAGCAGTCAAATATACTGCCGAAAGTAATCTAAACCAATCAGAAAAACTAAGAAAGAACTTAATTTTCGCCACAAAAATGAAAAAAATATAATGTAGACGGTATAAAGCACAAGGCTAAATCACACACAAACTTCACGACGTATTCACTGTAAAACCATTTTCTGAACACTGATATTACGATTTAAATTGCTAATGGGAGGTTAAACTATACCAATAATATATTTATAAAATTTGATGCCGTTTTCTGGAATTCGCGACTAAATTAACACTTCTTATAAACTAATATATGAACCCAAATGCCCTTATTGCTCTTCTACTAATTCAATTAACTTAAATGTCCATTTAATTTTGAATTTATGAATGAGAAAGTGCTTGATTTGGTAGTCGAGGAAAGGAAAATTATCATAAAAATCCGGAAAAGACAGGTAAAGTGGCTGGAGGATGTTATAAGGAGCGACATATTGCTCAAGAGTGTGATAGAGGGAAGGATGTTGGGTAAGCGGGGCAGGGGAAGGAAGAGAATAGGTTCTATGGACGGGATGAAGAAGGGTAGGTCGTATGCTGCTGCGCAAAAGGAAATACCCAAGGTAGATAGAACCCTGAAAAAGTAGAAAACCGGGAGGAGATTCTCTTGCTTTCAACGAAACCTACCTTGTACAGGAAGAAGGCCGCACGCTTCGCTTATCACTCAATCAAACAATCAGACAATGTTGCATAGGTGATGAAAGAACTAAAATGAAGGCTGGTTGAGACTCGAAATATATAATCTAGGCCAAAATTACGTGAAAAATCCGGATCACGTGAATACCAAGTTGAACTGGACAATATTATTTTAACTCGGTAATTTATAGAGATGGGATGAATTATGAAATAAAGAATATACTCTGCCAAATTGTTACTTAGGTGAGACAACTCCATATTTCCCGTTAATCATGAACCACTATAAAATACCGAGTGAGACATTATTTTAAGAACGTCAACTCAGCCATGCTCTCACTCTCACTTCGTATTCCTTTTTCCTATTCTCTCACTTTTTTAAGTCTGGTTCCTTGCCACCCCTGCCACACGCCACTGTGACGCCATGAAAAGTACATGCAATATGTAGCAGTAGAAAAATTGTATAGACATAAATGTATCGTCACAGGGTAAGCCCGCTGAAGTTATTGTAATGCATTATTTGAAATATGCAGACAATGTGTGGTACCATCCTGTCGATCATAAAACTACTAAGTAAACTATTTAGAGGAAATTTTTTTCACAGAACGACTATACGAGACTCAATAAAACGGTAAAGAAGTAAGTGGCACAACTGACTTAATGAAATCAATTTTCGCACAACTAAGACGCGTTTACTCTATTACCGCTTCGACTACGATTCATTCAACCATTACGGTAAGCCATATTTGGATACCACGCTAGAACTAACAGTGTTCAGAATTATAAGAAAGGAGGGGTCACCCATTACTCGACGAAGTTCATATTCTTTTTGAGGTATTAAATCTGAGAAATACTTCCACCAAGCATTTATGTCGCCCATAAATAAAATATCGCACCACAATGTCAACTTATGAGTTCCGTAAAATAGCGTGGGTGGAATTGGAAGGTTTGGCAGGTTGGGTTGGATGAGAATGGCCACTCGTCACGATGACTTTTACGCGACAACAAACTCCAGTTT
Organism: Ceriagrion tenellum; assembly: GCA_963169105.1. NCBI lineage: Eukaryota > Metazoa > Arthropoda > Insecta > Odonata > Coenagrionidae > Ceriagrion > Ceriagrion tenellum. The sequence goes on along the minus strand of OY720640.1, from coordinate 144,103,011 downwards.
TCTATTCCAAGAGAGAGAAATGCATGGAAAACCCCTCCGAATTGGTCCCAATTGGGCATGGGTAGCAGGATCAAGAAAACTTGCGAAGAACTTAACATACAGTGCAGTGCTTCCGGGCGAAGGTACTGGGACAATGAGGAGAGGGGATAAGAAGGGGTCATTCTAAAGAAAACTAAAAAAATCACAGACAAGTTTTTGCAAAAATGCTAGCAATATATAAATAACAAGCAGATATGGTAATTGAATATGGTAATTGATTAGGTAATTATCATTAACTAACATGTGAACCCAAATGCCCTTATTGCTCTTTTAATAATACAATTAATGGTGTCCATTGAATTGTGTGTAAAAGTGTCCACTGAATTTTGATGTTAGGAACGAGAAATTGCTTGATTTGGTAAGCGGGGGAAAGAAACTTCTCATTGACATCCGATAAAGATAGGGTAGGTGGCTGGAGGAAGTAGTACTTCACAAAAATCACGATAAATTAATAAATTTTAAAAGGGATTGTTTAAATTGAAATCATGCAGTCCACAGACCATGACTAGTCAAGTCCGTGGGCTGTCATACCAGTTGTTCCTCCTCCATTACAAGACTCTATAACTAATCTAAATCATTATCCCTTGAATATGTCACACATTTTAGCCTAATATTAAAGTTATTGTTATTACTACCAGTAGTTTTTTTTCTAAAAATGTACATCATAAAGCTATGATTGAGGATATTTTCATCATGTTCAAGGGCAAGGGAAAAATTTTTAATTTTTAAATGGCTAAAATACTGTTTCACGATCTCTGCAAGAATATTTTTTATATTTAATGTAATTTAAAAGTATTTTTACTTGTTGTAGAAAACAAGTTTCATTATTAAAAATTGAGGGTACTCAAAGCGGACGTCGCATTGAAAATGACTTGATTAGCTTTAAAGCGCTTGAGACGTGGAATTGGAGGAGAATGGACCAATTGGATGGACGGTAACGAAGAAGAGTAAGGATGGGCCTGATATGGACGAGAGGCTGGAAAGTGCTGGAGGGTTTTAAGGAAAAGGAGGAGATTATAGAGTGGTCAAAGATGTACTGATAGGTGAGGGAATGATGAATGCCAATTGAAAAATGGAAGGAAGTAGAGTCATCGAGGAACGGGGAGAAAGAGAATAGGCTTCATTTATGGGGTAAAGCAAGGCTTTTTCCGGCAGAAAAAAATAACCTATGTCTTCTGGTATATTTTGCGCAACCCTCACGATCTACTTTTATAATTTTACCGCAAGATAGAAAAATGAAACATTCATTCGGTATTCGTGACTGTCCTAAGTTGAAATAGAGTATGCAAGGTTACCAGCCTTCGCAGTACCCGCACCACTTGCAGCTTTCCCTGCTAACGGTTACGGCGCTCTACCGGTCAGTTTTGGCACATTTTCGCCAGCAGGCCACAAGAGAAACCAAAGCATATTAATATCCTAGGCTCACTTTCACTATCCTACTCAAGCTAGGATCCCTTTTGAAAGGACTACCTTGAGAGCCAGCATGCCGTTGCCCGCGACCCACCACTAGGAGGTATAGATATGCTGTGTACTGACACACCGGTAGCATATGGAGCATATCAAGGAATGAGTGCCTGCCTAAGGAAGCAAAAATTACCGTGTACAAAAGTGTCCTTCTTCCCACTTTGCTACTTGGTAGTGAAACATGGGTATGTCAGGATAGGCATATAAGTGGACTAAACGCCGTGGGTATGAGTTATCTGAGGAGTGTTTGCGGCAAAAGTAGGATAGATAGGGTCATGAATGAATGGGTAATAAATAAATGAGGGTTAGATACTCCAGTAATAGATATATATGAAAGGAGTGTGCTTCGTTGGTTTGGCCATGTGGAGATAATGGATGAGAGTCGAATAACGAAGCATATAATATATAAGAGTGAAATGATTGGTGCGAGAGGTAGAGGTAAGCCCAGAGAGCTTTGGTTGAAGGTGATTGAGGAAATTCTTAGGAGGAGGAATATTAGGAGTCTTAAAAACAAGAGGGCGTGTATGAAGCAGTGTATGGGGGTAAATGAAGCAAAAGAGGTTTGCAAGGATAGGTCAGTATGGATGAAATTATTGAAGCAGAGTTCAGTGTACAAATATGTATTTATGTGTGACGTTTTGTGACTGTGCCAACCCCGGAAGGGAACTGCGTGATTGGTATGTATGTATTCGGCATTTGAATGAATGAGATATATGTATATCATTTTCCCTCAACATGATGCTCATTCAGTGGATTAGGTTTTCTACACTACGAAAGCGTATCAGGCGTAATTTGGGGGAAATGTTGAATCTGCATGATTCAAGGAGACACTATGAAGTTTTCGGAGCACTTTATTCGCACAAAACATGGCTTCAAAACAAAAAGGTCGTTTCAAGGTCGAAAAAAATTTGGCAAGTGAAAATGTCGCTATGTGTTGTCACCATGGTGAGAGAGATTCAAATTAAAATGCGTGAGTGGATATTTACTTAAGAGCTTCTCTTACTCGACTCAACCCTAGTTTTTTTAAGCTGGAACCATTTACACTAAAGCAAGCACTAAGGTAGACGCCTTCAATACCTCCCCCGGAGCTGCCATAACATGATTCGGTTTGTTCCCATTTTCCAGGATAGAAAGAAATTGGCCCCTACTCCGGAGGAAGATAAAATCAAAGACCACCTACTTTCAAGCCCCCCTTCGTTTGTAAGTGCGCTTCTGGTTTTAATGCCGCTGTAAAAATCCCAGTTCCAACGCAGGGTTGATTCAATTCCCGCACTTCATTACGCCGTCGAGCATCTTTCGTCCTTTGAGATCGAAGAGCTTTTTGGCTGACAGCGCGTTCTTTTCTGCTGTATCCAAGGCCAAAGCGTTTTTAAAGAAAGGCGAGGAGTGAGGAGTAGGGAGGGAAAGGGAGGGAGAATGCTATTTACGTCTCCCCGTGTGAGAATCTCAGCAGTGTCGCTCCAAATGTTGGAAGAGTTAGTCGCTACAAATGTTCACAGTGCTTTCCCGTGGTAAGCGAAAATCCAATTCCCCTTCACGGTTCACCTGACACCAGCTCTTTTGAAGTCTTTCAGACGTCATTCGACTTTAATTCTTTATAATCAGCTCAAATGCTAATAACTTTAAGCTAGATCACTTATCTATAGAAAAGTGACTTACAATTAGTTAGAATTCGAACTTAGATTTGAGGAAGGGAGCGGTCATATGTTTCCAACTAACGACGAGACTCCTTGAAAATAGTAATTTTTTTGATGAAAAACTTGGTCAATAGTAAATTTTCCATATAAATTATAAACCTGACCAAATAACATTGTTCATCTAACCTTTAAACTATTCTAAATTACACAAAGGAAATGGTTCTAGGCTTGACTTTGTGGAAGTAATTCATAGTAGATTAAATAAAACTAACTTTGTATACCCCACTAGAGGTTTATTAACACGACCCGGGTTCAACTTCAGACCTGAAGTGTCGTGTCGTCTTCAGACCTGAAGATGACACGAAGTGTCTATACCCAGATCCTGTTAATAAACCCCTAGTGGAGTATGCAAAGTAAGTTTTATTTAATCTACTATTCTAAATTAAATCCAAACGCTATGTGACTAAGTAATCTATCCGATCTTACTATACGAAAAACCAGTTTTTTACAGACTCTGTAAGAAAAACTTTCGTTTTTCCGTTTAGTACATTTACATTTATACTCATGACAACATAACACACGGAATTACAGATAAAAAACTGCTTTAAACTGGTATGATAAGTATTTCATCAGAGTTGCGATAAAAATTTCCGACATGAATAAATTTCACGGTAAATATGAAACCAATTCCAGCCATTATCTCGAGGGTGAACCTTATTTCAATCCTTAAAATCAGCCAAATACATTAATCAAATTATTAAAATATTCTATACGAATATTTCCAAGTTTTTAGCGCTCATGTTTAATTTCTCTGCTCAAAAACACAAGTATACTCCTCACTTAAGACGGAAACACTTCAAGCGAAATATACCCATCCTAATGGCATCCAAACCACGAGTGTTTCCTTTTGTCGAAGGCTAATGAAGAAATACTGATAACAATTGTTTGTTTTCGTCAGTTTATTCTGAATAGTGTCGGAATAATTTCAACATATTGGAACCACCCCAAGGTAACATAATAACCCATAAACTGTGCACTTGGTTTCTCTTCTCGATTCTCATGAAATACCACTTAAACAATGAAAAATGTTTTCATAAATTTATCGGACAACATTTATTATGAACAACCTTGCCTTTTTCATTTCAGCTAAAAATTCGCTCTTCATGCTGTTCTTACTGGTGTCGTACAGGAGTTGAATTTAACCAATTTATCCGGCGTCGAAGGAAATAATTTCATCCGCACATAGTCCATTATCACACCGAAAGGGGAAAAGAAGTAACGAGAGGTTAGCGAGATGTTATTGGAGGCGGCGCTCAAAGAAACAACACCACGCTCGATGGACACACTTCCCAATAATTCCTCTCCTTCTTTCACCAGCAACCAATGGAATGAATGGATGGAGACATCTTCGCAAGTGTTTGGATAAACGGAGAAAAGGGATTTTTTAGTCCTTTGGAGACGTGCTCTTTTCGTTTGATGAGGGCAAGGCAATTTTGGGGTGGGAGGGATGGAATTGGAACAGGGGGTAGGGGAAAGAAAGGGAGTCGTGAGGGATTTCGGAAAGATGTGGGCGACGGCTTGAGTTGCCAGGACGGTTGCCGAGGCGACCCGCATTCTTCCAGTTAAACATCCGTCGACCCCCCCCCTGGCCTCTTCGTCATATCCGAGTATCTCTTCCCTCCCTCCTTCTCCTCCCTCCCTCTCACTCGCCTGTCGAGATTTCCGCTCAACGTTGACGACACTTTAAGGAGGGGGAGAGAGAGGGGGACGGACTTTTGAAACTTCTTGGCTCCTCTCCTGTAAGCCGAAACGGACGACCCTGAAAATTTTCTATTTCCGGGGCCCTCAAGGAGATGCTCGCGTACCACAATCTTGACGTGGCCTGAGGAAGGGCCTGAGCGTCCCAATGACCCCATGGAGTAGGACTGGCATTAGCTTCGATAAAATCACCCGAAGGGTCACACTTCAAAGTTCCGGGGCCGTGGAAACCTGGAGCTGGAGTAGGATGCTGAAGATTAAATAACAGAAAGAATATGTATGACGGTATTATAAAGGGAAAAGTCTGCATTGTAAGACCAAGCAATAAATTCATGGACCAAATAAAGAGGAAAGAACATAGGAAGAGCTAGCAGGAAGCAACACGTGAAAGTGGACAATGATGGCCAAATCTGCTGAACAACTGGAGAGCCTAGAAAGAAGAATTCTGAGGAGAATCTATGGGGCAGTAAAGAGTGAAGGGATATGGAGAATTTGTTGGAACCGTGAAATATATGAACTGTACAAATGACCTAAAATTTCCTCACACATTAAGCTAATGGGCAGGGCATATCCAGCGGATACCAGAGACAAGGGTGGCAAAATAAGTCTTCTTTGAAAGTATGGGAGGAAAGAGACCAGTGGGCAAACCAAGGGAAAGGTGGAAAGATAATATAAGCATGGATGCAAGATTCCTACTGAGGATCAGGAACTGGATATAATAGTCAAGAGACCAAGATGGATGGAGACGGAAAATTGACGAGACCAAGGCTCAACTAGCGTTAGATAAGGAAGAGTGGATGGCTATGGTCAACCAATCTTAGGATTGCACGAAAAGTGCTGAAGATGAGGGCTACACATGATCGAAATATAGACGGGTTGAAGCCGGAAGAAAAGCAGGCAGGCAGATTCGTAAACTGAGAGTTCTAGGGCGCACCTATAGGTTTTCATCACTTTGCGTTAGACAAAAAACATCAAAGTTGAGAGAAAATTAACGCATTATACTATGTTAAAAGATTACTCTTGCAAAGTAGAGCTGTTGTGTTCTACCGAACGGTCAACTTAAAATAACAGTGTTAATTTCGATCAGTAGAATAATATATTGGCTAAGGCAATCAGAAAATAATTCTCCACAGTAAGAAAAGCGAGACTATACACTGCCATTGGTGGACAGCAGAGGGTCTGATCATTATTAATGAAACAAGGCCAGGAGGTATTTTTGAGAGAGCTGGGTATAGGATAAGATGCTATCATGTTTTCGACCAAATAAATTTTATATTTTGCTGATGTTTTCAGCTGAGAATTTAGACGTATGTTAAGCCTGTCACCAACGTGGCATCGTTTAAATTTATTAGGTCTTGATCATAAATCTTCTTCAGGGCTAAAACACGAAATGGAACGCTACAAATGCCACTAATTTAGACATAAAATAAGTGATAAAGTTTACTCAAAGTAATATACATTTACAACTAGAATTACCTTCGTTAAGTCATAGAGCGAACAGAAATACCAGCGATTTTCTTGAAAAGGCCAAATGTCCTTTGGTTTACACCCAAATATATATGTGAAATCAAATACTAATGGCACGTTTCACCGGATTGTTTTTAATCAAATGGCTCTCTCAAATGTCATCGTTGTAGAGAGCTGGTAAGCCCCATTGTACTTTTCCTCGATGGGAGATATATAAATGAATGAAACTGCTGGCAGGTACGCCAAGTTCTCGGCAAGAAATTTATTCGTTTAGGGATTATGATGTGAGTTGCTCAGGCCAGGAAACCTTTAGAGGTAAAATGCTGAATTCAATTTATCAGATCTATTCTGAGTTTAAATTCAAAGGAATTAAAGTACAACGCAGCCCACTTAAATCAAAGGACTGCTACAAATAAGTAATAATTTTTTTACCTAGATTCAAAGCAAACCAATCCCGGAACTCACCATTGTACAACCTTGCATGTATCGTTAAACGTTTTGACAAAGGAACATAAGCAATAGCAAAATCATAAATACTGGGCTGGGATGGCTAAAAATGTGAAGGTTAGCCGGAAGGTTAAATCGGACAGAAATTTTGGATCTCTGATGTTTCATTCTATGTTGGAGGACATTATTCAATGCCAACATTACACATAAAATCACACCCAAACACAAACCATCACACCCAAAATGAATAAAAAATGAGATGTATTCAGTGCTAAAAAATTGCATAGAGAATTATTCTCCGCAAAGCATCAATGATGAAAACTCTCGGTAGAAACCGTGCGCGGTACTTATCCGTCAAAGGCATCTCATTTTTCGCGCTATTATTCATCTATTTGCGCAAAACTATTTCCTTGCTTTAAAAAACATGGAATCGGCTTCAAACACTAGAAACTTTCACTCTAAAAGACGGTTTAATCTACATCAGCATATGTAAAATCTATAGAAAACATTATTCGTCGCAAAACCTCATCAAACTGTTGACAGACGCCAGTCCAAGACTTGATTCATTTTTTCGGTGTACAAAATAACCTGCGCGCCACATAAAGCGTGTTTGGCAGGGGGTAAGTTATCACCATCGTGATCTTTAATCTACAAGTAACTTTCACTAACATGCATTACACTATAGGTAAGCTACTACTGTTAAAAAACTGATTATATCTATGGGTATTGCAACTACGTGAACGAGAAACAAAAGACACGAGGGGAGAAAATCAAACAATCACCTAAACAACCTGTCAACTTATCTACAATAACATATTACCCTGCACGCCACCTCATATTTGATGAAGGATGTTTGGCAGGGGAGAACTAATATACTTCCATGTCTCAATAGCAGCCTCTACGTTCTCGCATGTATTGTGGAAAAATAGCACATTGCGATTAGAGTGAGTGAAGGTAGTGCGAGCGAGATATAGTTCCCTAATCATAAATAGAGACCATTTTCCCATACGTTTTAATTTCACCAGCTGTAAGAAACACGAATTAAATATTGCATTATTAATAATGCAAAAAAATAGTTTTACATGACGGAAAATGTATGTAATCAAATGAAAATATCCAAATAAGTCCTTAACTTGACTCATTTTTTTCACACGGTACGTTTAAAACTCCATCAAAACGGAAGGTTTATTGTGATCCCGAAGAATTTACTTCGGTGAGAAAATGATTAACTTTCAAAAATAGTTGAAAAAAAACAAAAACTTCCCGCTGTTGATTTTTTGACGAGGTTTAGTTCTAGAAAATACCTCATTTGTTAAAAAAGCTCTCTCTGGAGTGCATAGACATACCATTTCCCTTGTAAAAGGACTGGTATTATTTGTCAAAAATCTCAGAAAGTAACGTAGTAATTGGTTGGGGTAAATAAAAAGGGTTGAATTTTATGTGGCAATCAAAGGATGATATATTTTTCTTTAAAATGAGACCAAATTCATTGATTTATAGGAAAAAAATGATATTTCGCTCAAACTACCTTATGTGGCTCATGATTACAGGTTGTTCAGTTAGCGCTCGAGTGAAGTGAGTGCAATAACACGTGTAATTAGACCCACTTTAAACACGCGAGTATCGGGCACTACTTTATCGCCCGTGTGACTTAAATTTGCCATTCGTGGTAAAACAGTGTAATGAGTTAGTATAATAAATCAAAATTTTCAATCAGCCCTGCATAGATATCGTTGTTTACTTTTCATTTAAACCTTCATTTGAGCGCGCTCTCTTTGGTGGCGCCGGTGGGCGCGCGGCGGAAGTTTACCGCCTTTTGTTTAAACGTCTTTTTTGCTCAGTTCTTCATCGTAAATCATTATTGTTAGGATCAACTTGATGAATAAGCTTAGTACACATGCGAAAATGGTAGCACTAGAGAACGTTTGACGATGACTGAGACGAAAGACAGGCCGAGTCAAGCTAGGACTAGGGTATCTGGTGTCATAATGTGTAACTGGAGAATATGTGTCCCTCTCAACCTCTTGCATACCATCATGCAAAAGTTGTGCGCGCTTTTATGAATAAGGCGGTAACTAACGCCCACGCGCCCGGATTAAGGCTAAGGTTTTTTGAGATCTTTACGAGTATAATTTTTTACATGTTAAAATTATAACTTTGAATTTGTTTTGTGCTAGAAGATTATCTCCCTTTCGCTGGAGAATTTTCACCATACATTGTAAGATAATTTTCTAACAAGTTTCGGAATTGTACTGAATGAACAAGCCAAAGTCACAAATGTTGTTTATTATGTGGTAGAAGATAGGGTTAACCCAGAGTCATCACTGCTTCTAAATTCAATAAAATTCATTGAGTCCAATCACATGAACCGAATGCAAATGTTCCCATTGCTAGGAGTTTCATCGTGAAATCTTCATTTAAATTCTACAAGCTATTCTTCTGAGCCAAGATTACCAGTTTTTATCATTCAGACATTGGTTTTGTTCATATGAGATTTAAAGATGTAAATTCAAATAAGTTGCACGGGTTCAATCATTATAATGCTCCAATGGATGGTGGCTCACTAAAGTGAATACAAAACTTATCTCATGTTACTAATAAAGCTGTAGATAAGGATTGAGTCAAGGATAAGAGGATAACAGATTCGGTTACAGTTACTAGCTAAAATTCAAGTTCTTTAAGCTTTGATTTATATGCAGATGTAATAATGAAACATGCACTGCGCACTTGACTGTACTTTTAATAAATAATTTTCATGAAAATCAATAATTTTCAATTACTCGTGCGTGACTTGAGTGAGACTTGTGATAATGAATTTTTCATCAGCTTAGAGTAATAATGGGTTTCTTAGGCCACGGAAAAGCGTGGCTTAAGTGAAAATTTAAGTCACGCAGTGCGATAAACTTTATTTTAAACCAATCTGTTCTGCAATCTGTTTTCTTAATTTTATTCACTACTAATGCCATTTTTCCCGCAAATTATAAGAAACCATACAGACTAATGCACATAGTGGTATCAATGGGTAAATTTTACAGTTTTTTCATGCATCAGTCGACGAGGCATCCCACGGTGTCCTTTTTAGATTCTTTGCAGTCTTGGATGCTCAGAAATTGCTCTTTAGTCCGATCCTGGAGTTAATCAGTTCTAGTGTGGTTTTACTGATTTCCGAAATTTTTTCTCCTTCTCTTCCCATTTTATTTCAATGACTTCGTCCGACAAACTGGAACCGTGAAATTGCTCACGAATTCAATTAGCGAAAAAAGCAGAGCAGGGAACCACTTCATCAAAATCCAAAATTGAATTATTCTTCTGCGCAGTCCACTAAAATGTTTTCGCTTTGGAGCTACAAAATAAAAACTAAATACCTGTGCGGCAAGCTAAAATGGATCCAGTCTCACGTCTGGTAGCTCAAATAATTATTGAAGTATGAAATAAGGAATCATTTCAGTATGTTTTCCAAGGTGCAATTCGCGAAATAAAGGCTTTCAGAGTAATGATAGCATAATAATTTCACAGTGCTTTGCATATTTTCCCATATAGAGTTAAAATATGTTTCCTAATAAAAGATGCATGCTACTATTTTTCAAAATATTCACTGCAATCATTTTCTGAAATATGAAATCACAACACATATTATAAGGAAACAAACACCGCTGAACCCGTAGCCTATCATACACTAAGGGCTAGGCTTAAAAACCGAGTTGAGACGCGGGAAGCGAATAATGGCAAATTTAAGAGGCCAAGACGTTTTGTGATGATCTCATCACTGTTACTGAGCTAGTGCTAAACTGAGATTGGAACCTCTTTAAAGCGTCGATTAAATTTTAAGCGTAATTTATATGCAAGCTTCAAATCAATTTAATTGCTGACGACATAAATGTGATCTTATGGACTCCGTCACACTACGTTAGATTTGAGTAAGAGAGAATGAGTCTGAGTAAGACAGGTTTGGAATGTCATTTTTAATGTTAATTATAAGAGACCAAAATGGCTGCCAATGAGATTTTTCACAAGTTTTATGGTGCGAAATTCCACTGAGAAAAATTCATCTGCCTTGACCGGGATTCGAACCCGGATCCCTCGATTTCCGGCCGAGCGCTTGTAGCCAGTTAAACTACCGACGCGTCCTCTTCCCTTGTGGATTTTAGCGACCTTTACGGGACCGACTGCCGGATGAGCACTCGGCCAGAAATCGAGGGATCCGGGTTCGAATCCCGGTCAAGGCGGATGACTTTTTCTCGGTGGAATTTCGCACAATTGTGCATTGCGTGTGACTCTGTAAAAGTGAATCTCCGTGGCTAGTCCCGGATAGCTTAAAATCTGTCAAGTTTTTTTTTGACAGGTGGTGTAGATAGTTAGCCAACTTCTCCCAAATACTCGTTTCTTTGTGTGCTACCCTACCCCAACCGTGCATTGGGGTAAAGCTCTTGGGACTCGAGCATTTTTGTACTCGTAAAAACATCAATATAGACTGTCTTACATTGGTGGCGTGCTCATATTATAGCGCATATTTTTTTATTTCGCCTCTTGACAAGTTTGATTGGCTTTTGCTGATGCACCAATAGTCGTAACTTTTATGGGGTATACTGCAATGCATGTTGGCGAAAGGCCCGCAGAGTAATATGAAGACGAAGATGACAAATTTAAAATTGGGCTGACATCTATCACGAGTTGAATGACGTATTACAATGGTTAAAAGCTACCTTAGAACATAAATTAAGAAGTAATTCTTCTTTACTTTTGGCAGCGTTGTTAGAGAAAAAAAGTCAGCATGTAATTGGGTGGAAAGAAAAACAGAAAATTCTCAATCTCAAGAAAAAGTAATCCCAAGCACTTAGATGCAACTTGAAAAATCTTCTAGTTAGAGAGTAGACTCAAACAATGCAAGCGGAAAGACACGGAGAAAGCTTACTACGACCTTTGGTATTGAGCGCGAATAAATGATATGCGAGGATATATTGATAGCGCCATGGCTCAAGAAATGGGAAGCAATTTTCCGCTTGAAATTATCCACCGAACATGACTATTATGAGAAATCCATCCATAAGATGAAATCAATTATGAAAATGACTTAGTAACTTTTCACAGGTATTTTTACAAGTGCAAATGAAAATCCCTGTGAAAAGTTACTAAGCCATTTTCATTATTGATTTCATAATGGATTTTCACAAAGTTAAGCCCGAAACCATCGAATTTATGCAATACCTAACATATTATAAATACTAGGTTTTTAGAACAATTTCTGCTGTTCGTAAAACATACACGAAGGAACCGCTAATATTCTTTCAGTAACGTATTATCGGAGAAATTACAGATGATTGCTAGTGGAAAGCTTGTAAATATAGAGGTCAAAAAAAGACCCTTGTCCCCCGTGAGGATCTTTGTGAGAACTGCAGCTGATCCCTATTAAATGCCGACCCCTTCCCAGCAGGCCCTCTCCCTTGCATCACGCTAAACATGGGAGAGTGCCGATACGTTAAGCGATACCTTCATCCATGTTTTCGATATTTCAAGTGCATAGTTGATTCATTCAATATGAAAATTACTCTTTCTATCGACTTCGATTCCCTCCAAATTTTTCAGAAGAATACAATAAGAAGAATGAAGATTTTTATTTAACCGTCGAGATGTTAATTTGTACAAGTACTGGAACTTCAGCTTTATTCACAAGAAAGGGGAGGAAATGTTGTAACTTGTCCAAACAGAATCAAAAAACCCTTTGGTTGGTAATCGAAAATATATTAAAAATTTAAGCCAAATAAATATAAAATCCATCGTTTTGGAATAAAAAATAGCGCATATGTTTTTATTTCGCCTCTTGACAAGTTTTTATAGGTTTTTGCTGATGCACCACTAGTCGTAACATTTGTAGGGTATGGTTCGGAATTCCCTGTTCCACTAGATTCCTACGTAGGTTTCTATTTTTTCCTAGGAACGATTGGTTTGAAAGAAACAACAAGACATCCAAGATTTATACATCGGTAGAAATGATTAGAGCAAGTGGGGAATTTTATGGATATTGTACACGACTCAGTAAATCTGGGCGATCTATGAAATGAAATCCTGTAAGAGGTTGGGTCACTGACGCACGGGTTGACTTGAACTTTTAGTAAGAAACATATAAACCATATGGGGATGGAATCATGATATGTATGTACCAACACAGGAGGTTACTATAAACTTGAGAAAGAATGGCAAGATTATTTATAACGTTAAGTTTAAAATATTGTCAAAATCTCTCGATTAATTAAACCTTGGCTGGTAACTGGAGTGCACGAATAAGGTAAGACGAACACAATTTATTGACTAACAAGTAATTATCATAGGAGTGGATGGATTTTTGGGTATTTTTGTACGACTGGAAAGACACTCCTAAAAATGTCGCTGAAGGGAGGGTTTCAGCGTTTGGGTCAAGAAAATCCTAGAAGAGGGACAGGTATTCCGATGCAATATTTTTGCCACTTCAGGGATACAAACCCAAGTCCCGTACAGGCTCCCATGATTCTAACGCACGCAAATCGAAGTCGGTGCTGCTATCACAAATCCAATCCCATAATTTTCATTTATAAAATTCGTTGAAATGCATTTCGTAAGAATCTCACTTTGTGGCAGTAATAAGTAAAAATTCTTTTACGATTTATTTATTGAAATATTCCTCCCGCATAGCTCGCATTGGGAAATACTTCACGAAGCACGAAGCTCAAACGCTGCCAGGAGAATTGTATTCCAGGGCAATTGTAGTGTCTCTGGTTGAGAGCCAAGAGGTTAGGGTGAGGGTCTGCTTCAATGAAAGACCTGATTCCCCTCCCGCTGACCTCACGTTAGACCACGTAACGTTCTCCATGCACGCCGAGACGCGAGTCACGTGTCTGACCTCAGCGGGGACCCTGAATACACGACACACCGGGGACTCACGAACTTACTACGGACCCACGAACCGTCTGGTTTGCTCTCGGCCTATTTCTTCAGTTCCCAACATGCACCCTACAACCGTCTGTTAACCGATAGCTTCTCCTCAGCCTTCTTCTCTTCCCAGGGGAATAGGAGTCGCGTTTCTTAACATAGCCCAACGTCTGCGGACACGGAATGGGACCGATGCAGCGAGATGGCTATCGCTTCACAGCCCTCGCTCATTTTCCCACCGTGCCTCCGACTCAGCTGTATTCAGGTCATTACTATATTCTGCTGATCGCCGCTCGAGTCCGAGGCTTGGGTTTACATTATACTGTTGCCAAATCCAGCAAACATCTAGTAGTTTCACTAAGGAAATGGTTCCAGGCTTGACTTGGTGGAAGTAATTCATATTCACTTAAATAAAACTTTGTATACTCCACTTCCATATCTTCAGGTGACACGAAGTGTCGAAACCCGGGTCATGTCATTTAACCTATAGTGGAGTATACAAAGTTTTGTTTAAGTTACTATCTAGCAGTTTGCCTATAACAATAGTGCATTTCTACTTCTACATTCATACTTATACATACACCTTTGAAAACGATTGCAAGGCAATAGAAACCTAGGTCGGTAATAAAATTTTAAGGGTGGAATTTACTAAGAGATTTTTCTTCTTGAAATGTCTGCGGTAACCTTCCACAAAGTTACGCCTTCAACCATTAATTTTATTCTGCATAATACCCTACAAACCCCCTCAAGGGTGTTTGGCATGGGATAACATATCATCAAGATGCACTTAAGTGAACGTGAGTGAAGCAAATGAAGCAAGTGAAGTAAGTGAAGGAAGAGTACTTAATTAACTTTCACCAGCATGCACTACACTATGGGTTTGCTACAAATGCTACAGAAACTACAAAATTAATCTAAAACGTATATATGTATACATGATACAAGAGTCATGCAGAGAACATGCAAAGCATGGCGTTTGCACTACTTGGCATATTAAAAATATGCATTAGGGAGCACATCAATTAATCAGCTACACTAACTGTCGACAAACCACCTTCAAAGTCTAATTGGCTGCCATTATGGTCTCTTATAGATGGAGGAAAGAACAACATTTTCAACCTCTCTGTTCAACAATTTATTTACCTTATTTTATTCTCATGATCTTATCTATCGTTATATGCTGGAGTTCGTAGGACATTTTTTACTTCTACAAAAAGTAAATTGGTTTTAAATTTGCATAAGAGATTGAGCCTAATTTTTTAATCGACGGTCTGAAAGCGATTTCCATCCACTTTGTTTCAAAAGGTCAGTATCACTAAGAAGACTATCCTAACGGACTTTCACGTATCTTGCTGATATTTTCAGCACGCGTTCCAACTCTGTTTTTAAGCCTACCTCATGAAGGTCCCAAAAAATTTGCAGCGTATTTCAAGTGGGTCTAACCAGGGAGAAGTAGCTGATATCTCTGACTTCATCGTCGTAATTACGAAGTACTCTTTTAACAAATCCCAATTTACGAACATTGTGTAACGATTGCGGTGTATTTGCGAACAGAGCACGTGGGCGGCCAAAGGAGCGCTACTCGCAACTGTACCACATGAGTTGTATATAATATCTCCATGAAAGATGGAAAACTCCATTCTACTATGGGAAAACTCCATTAATATAGGGAAGAGATAGGCTGGGGTCAAAATGATCCCTCTAGTACTGAAAGGTAGAGGTAAATTAACATTGAAAACTATTTTTGCGCTCAAGTTCTTGTATTCACACTATGCTCTCTGGAAAAAATAATTATTAAAGTCAAGAAATATGCAAGAGATGGGATTATTCAATCAAAAGCCTTGGATTGTCTGAAATGAAAATGAGGCAAAATGCCCACTGCGGCACGTCTTGTGTTAAGCTGCAGATTCCATAACCTCCCTGATGGTTGACTAGGGAAGGGTTAGGTTATAGAAGGTGCGGCGTCGCCTATTCTAAATTTCTGTAAATTGGCTGTAAATTTCCCTACGGCGCGTAGGAAAACGTACAGCCAATTACGTAAGATGACATTCGCTTCATGGCGGCCGTTCGTCGAAACCAGAATATCCTTCGTGGAAGGTTACTTGGGTTTTCCTCCGGGTCGGATTCTCCATTTCTGCCGAAATTTCGACGAACGAGTTGTCCATCGTCCTCAGGGCATCGTCCTTTCATTTATGCTTTCCAACCACTTTATTTCCCTTATTTCATCTCTTACGATCAATTCTTTCTTCTTCCATTCTCGTACTGTCGTTTTTTGCTAATTGGATATTTTATGCATGATTTCATTAGGTTGCACTATGATTCCGAAACGCCAAAGTCATATATAAGTTTGAAATGAGTCATTTAACCCCCCATGATATTCATCTCCTCTTAGTTCGTTATTATTCCTGCTCAATTCTACACTCACAGACTTCGGGTAACTCATCCATCAACTTACCCTGAGCCCTGAGTGATGCCCTGAGGACGATGGACAACTCGTTCATCGAAACGTTGGCAGAAATGGAGAGCCTGATTCGGTGGAAAACCGGAGTAACCTTCCACGACACCAAATCTGGGAAAGCCTCCAATTCAGAATATCCTTTAACTATTTAAAAACCTCACATTTGCGCTTAAATAATAATCGACATCCTCACTAGGGTGGTTCGAAAAAAGGCTTTTCTCGCAAATCGTTTCCCGAGGGGTGCCAAACCTAATCATTTTCTATGACTTGCAAGTACGCGCAATATTTTTTCACAGAGTTGAGGCTTTCCACTCTAACCTGACAAAAAAATTAGTTTTTACGCACATTTTCAGGAATTCTCGACTTTTCAAGGGTTTTTCTTCCGTATTGCTTGAAATATTCAACACACCCCCTTCTACACTCCTCAGACCTTTTCTTAATTTCTACTCTAAGGCAAAGGCAAAGCAATTAGATTTCATGAATCTGGTTTATTGAGCCAGTATTTAAAGAACGCAGTAGCTCTAATATGGCATACCACCTGGCTAAACTGGTAGAAATTTTATCACATAAATCAAAATACACGCCAGACGATATGAAAATATGGATTCAACATCTCATTTTCGTAAACACCTTCATTAGAAAGATCAAGATAGCAGTTTTGCCCCATAAATCTTACAAATCCTCCATAAAGTTTTAAAAATGGATTCGCTACAGCAAATGGAAATTATTATAACAACCTTCCTGTAACGATGTATTATTTCCGCACCCATAATCATTCCTTTCTGATAAAATTTCCTTATTAAATAGTATCCTTTCATACTACACCAGCCCTTGATTTAAGTCCTCCTGCGCTTCCTATCTCTCACCAAAAGGTAGTATTTTCTCCACCCCTTACTATTGCAGGAATAAACAAAAATTTAAAAAAATAAAACATTCTGAGCCAGACGATGCCGTAAAACGGTGAAAAGCTCCCTACGAATAAAATTTCGCTAAATATAACAAAGTATTTTACTTTTTTATTGATACGTGCATGACGATTTCGAGTTATGAAAATTGTGCGCTGTAAAAATCTCGCAGGAAGCAATACGCTTGGGAGCTCCACCACGCCTCTGCGATTACGCCAGGAAATGAACGAGGCGTAAAAATATCTATCTACGAGGAAAAATACGAGGAATAGGAGGAAATTTGATATACGCATGGAGTCACCACGGCTTGCTCATTCAAGATTTTCCAGTGTTACCGAAGGCAATTATAAAAAGGCCTTGCCCGATGTATATTGGCCGGCGATAATACTAGCTCCGATGTGCAATGGTATCGATTTATCGGCTATTTATTATAATATCTATTAGCTGATACTATCCTAAAACAAACCAGGTCACATCCATGAACTGAGAAAGTGAAATTTAACATACCAGCTTATTTTTAAAGAGAAACATTACGGTGAATATTGGTTGAAATTATTATATTATGTAAATAATTATATTATTATTAATATAACTCCAGCAATAACATTCATTTATTAAAAAAATTCAATTTTCTTAGGTTAATTGTCATAAAGCTCTTCATTTTTTTGTAAGAAAAACCATCTACTTCTGTCAAAAAGAAATAAAAGACTTCGATTTTTCAATTTTATAAAAAAACTTGACTTAGTTTATAGCATTTACCGATAGTAGATAGATAGATTCCTTTTTCGCATCAGAAAAAGCTATAAGTAATGTAGATTACCACCAATCTTATTGAATTTGCTGAAATATTTCCACGCATTCAATGAAATTAAATGGCTGGATTTGATTTTTAATTGTGAAAGCGATTTTTGAAAAACCAACGGCTTCATTTGTTCACTGGTTAACAAGGCCAAAAAAATTGAATTGGAGCTGTGCATGATCTCCTGCTATAATCTTATTATATACTCATTATGAGAGATGAGCTAACAAGACAAATAAGTCCATAAATTTAATCCTTGAACTGAAGCATTACGAGTATTAGTAAAACAAAACTTACGCGGACAAGGAATGCGAAAACCTTAAAACTATTACGCATAACAAGAATCCGTAAATGTAACCCATATCTCAAATATTGGTCCAATGTAAGTATTCGTCATCATTTGTCGTTCAATACTAAGATTATTTGACTGTAGCCCTCCATTTAGTCCTCCATTCTAATGCTAGTTTCCTTATTATCAGGAATTATTGACTATTAAACATAAATGTGAAACATAAATTACCATGGGCATGCCTGATGTATTAATTCCAAATTACGAAAGTTGAAACTTTTTAACTTTTCGGGTTAACGGGAATTGCGCAAATAAACTAGTTACTCAGTATTCTCAATTCCATGTGTAAAATTTAGACTATGTATTTTTACAAGCTATCGCGTAAAATAACGTCAAAACCTAAATGGCGTGCATAAGAAAGCGTCAATTTTCGTTTTAACTTTGCTCTTAATTATTCAGTGAGCCAGGATGCTTTTACAGCCTCATCGAACTGTAAGGCGTTTAAGTACGCAATTTGATATTAGTTTAACACAATGCGACGCAGCTTAAAAGTTTCTATAATGAATATCAAATATTCTATTTCAAAATGTTTAAAACAAATATCTTAAACACACAAATATTTTTATGTTTGTGAAAAAGAGAAGAAGCATGGAAAATTTTTCAATCAATGTTAAGCCTTGTTTTTTCATGCCCATAATGTCGAAATATTGAAGGCCAAAGTGTCGGTATCGCTTGGAATAAAAAAATAGAAAAAGGCTGGAGCGATTAAATGAAATCGTATCAGGCTGGAGTTGGAGGAAGTTGTCGATAATCATGAAGAAAAAATAACACTTCTGTTCTTTCAAAGATTTATAAAATTGGACAGCTCGTTTCACCACACTGGGGCATATTGATGTGGATGAAAGAATATACCACAGTCTGATGAAAAGTATATTGCCCTTTAATAAATATCTGTGGAAGATTACTGCGTATTTTACACATAAAAAACAGGTATCATCTTAAAAATACTTTATAAAACACGAAACAATTAAGTAGAGAGTGCGAAGCGGGAATGAGAAAACATTGGAACCTCCTCACGCTAGTAGACACGTGGGAATTGAGCGATGAGCGAGAGAAGGCATCTCCTCGTGGAATGCCAGTTTCCGATGCATAACAACTGATTCTCCTCTACAAGCTCATTGAGGATCCTGAAATGCCTCCGAAGCCAATGCGGAAAAATAAAGGGCTAAGAAAAAAGTTACGCTGCTCACGAGGGCGCAAAGAACACCTCCAGGGTGTGAGTTAAGCGTCGACCTAGATTACCCCGTAGGAGTGAATATTTCCCTCGATCCCAGGCAGAAAAAAAGACGACAAAGACGCGTTTCCACACCTCTCGGTACGAGAGTAGTGAGAGCAGCCCCGCCGAATTCATCCCCGTCGCCCGACTATACATCAGTCGGATGAACACGCAAGGAGCTCTCTCCGTTCTTCGCCTTCAATTTGACTTCGACTCGGTAGTCGGATGGTTGCCCCTCGGAGGTTCCTCGTCCAAGCCACGAGATAACTTGCTGCGGGAATCTGAGAGGGGATGATAAATCTGACAACCAAAGAACTGGGAGGCTTTTTTGTACAGTATTTCTCTAACAAAGTCTTCTTGAAAAAGGTACCGATTATTTATTACTCGTAAGAACTATAATTGTACGATACTCTCAGCCAATTTCTGTGTCACGAGCACAGCCTTTGGCATTTGAATACAGCACTACAACCATGAATATACGTATGGATCGTTGACTCGTCACCAAAAACTGTTGCCTAAAATTCCGTAAACAAACAACTTGGTGAATTGTGGCGTCGCCTAGTGATGAAAGACGGCAGTTCAAATGTAAATACAGTAAACAGATTGTAAATAAACACGTCTTACCTGTTTTATTTACCAGTTATCATAATGCAGTGAATAAAAATGTAGTACCATACGCGGGATGTAATTACACACTTTTTGAATATCGTTCGGTCCCCTGTTTTGGGTCCTCGGAGACGCATATCCTATTTTACAGCCTGGTACGAAGCAAGTTTTGTTTAAACAAAGCATTCAAAATTGTTAAATTAAGCCGGACGGGTCTAATTCATTCAAATTAGAATCATGGTCTAACAACCATGGGCGTCTGCTCACGATGAAGGTTGCATATGCCTCTTCCATACTTCCAGCCGTAGATATTGACTCTCTAGCATTTACAAAGTAACTGTTAGGTCTCAAAAATAGTCAGCTATTATTAAAAGCATCAAGTAGTTCATATCTCCTCGATTGTTATTGAATATCCGCCCGTCTCAGGCTAACAAAAAAATAACAACGGCCATTTACGAGTCGACTGAGAAGACTTTTTTTCTAAATAGCGTCAAGAACTGGGTGAACTAAATGTCGAAAATTAGGCAACAGGTTGTCTAGGCAACGATTCCAAACATTTCAACCCATCGTGTATATTCATGACTATAACCAACAAGGGAACTCACTGAGAAATACACAGTTGAAGAAGCGGAAAACATTTTCGAGAAGCTCTATTCGGGAAGTCTTTGAAATTCGGGAAGCTCTATTCAAGAAGATCTATTCAAGAAGATCTATTCAAGAAGATCTATTCGAGAAACTCCGTAGGTGCCGATGTTGCGGTGGCCGACTCGTCCATCGTCTTCGGGGCAGAAATAAAGTACATGGGTGAAATTGGGGCAGAAAATAAAGTACATACTTTATTGCCTTATGTACAAACGTCATTCTACCATGAATACGATGGACTACTCGGCCATCGAAACGTCGGCAGCTATGAAGTCACTACTGGACTACCCGAAAAGAGCTTCTCAATATCCCAATCGCCGGAAAAGCCTCAGATCTTACTTGAAAACATTTTTGCTGGCACATTAAAAAATATAAATACGATACACGAGAATTCGCTTTGTACGGCTCCCAAAATAATGGAAGGTGCATGCAAAACGCTTACGTGTGACGGAACTTGAACATAAGTTGCTTATAAAACTGAAATGATCAATTCATCTGAGTGAAGCATCCCTTATGTCGAACAAGTTATATTTCAATCCTGGCACCTGTTCTGAAACTAAACATTGATCAATTTACAACACTCCAACCACCCTTGCCAGAAAGAAGATTCCCTTTATAAAACTGTCACAAGCGCATGGTCCTGTAATAAAACTTTTTTTTCCTCGAATGGAGGCTTTCCATCAAATTTCAATTTTCCCATATTTTTTCCCTGAACATATCCATTAAAAATTGATTCCTTCCTACTACTTTCAGAGGTCGGGCCATTCTTTTGAGCACATCATCTAAAAGTCACAATGCCGCAGCTCGGAAAAATCCATCAAAGACATTCATTATTCCAATTGAAAGAGTGCATTACTCTTCAGTTTTAAATAACATATAATTTTATCTATCAAGCAATATTTTTACATACCACAATTTTCCGGATCCGAGCATCGGTAAACACATTCAGATACTCAAATATGCATCGTAAAAATCACAAACAAACTAATTGACAAGGGTAAAAAATTGTATGGAAAGGTATTTAAAAAAGTATCACAACAAAGGCATAAAAGATTTTGGGGGAACGAAAAACAGAACCATGGAAATCTTGGGTGACCGAATAAATATTAGAGATCGTTTAAGAATGAAATTAAACGAGGAAAATTTATTTCGTAAAATATAAAAAGTTGAAATGCTTAAGGTATTTTGAGCGAAATATCATTGTATGTATAGAAATCAATGAATTTGGTCTCATTTTAATGAAAAATATATCACCCTTCCATTGATAAAAAAATTTTACCCCTTACCACGCTTTTTTCCGTGATATTTGCCAATAAAGTACAAACCATTTTACTTGGGAAACGGTACGTGTTTGCACTCCAGAGAGACCTAATTTAACAAATGAGGCATTTCCTACTCTTAGATCTCGTCAGAAATCCGCAGTTCATCGTTTGTGTGATTTCTCAACTTTTTTTGAAAATGAATGATATTGTCACCGCAGTATATTCTTCGGTGTCACAATAAACCTTCCGTTTCGAAGATTATTTTTAAACGTACCACGTGAAAAAAATGAGTTAAGTTAAAGACTGATTAAGATATTTTTATTTGATGACTTACAATTTCTGTCATGTAAAACTATTTTATTTCACCATTAATAATGAAATATTTTATTCGTGTATCTCAAAGTTGGTGAAATTAAGACATATAGTATATCGAATAAGGTCTCTATTATGATTAGGGAACTATCTCGCTCGTACCACCTTAAGCACTAAGAAATGGCTGGAAGAAAAAGAAAAAAGAGAGAATGTGAAAATTATACCAATCTATCAGAAAGGCCTAAAAAATACAGACATTTGTCAACATCAACTTCGAGACGTCACTCACCCCCAACAAAATCAATTATTTTAATGCTTCAATCGAGATTTTAAAGGCGTTATTATTTTGTTATTACGTTGGCTGTCATTACTGAGTTTTTCATGAATGAATCCTTATTACGCTGAAAAAGGGCATCTGAATGTGTCTCTCTCCCAGACTTTGTCATCGCATTGGATGTAAGAAGTCCCCAACATCACGCACTGAATAAACAGCTGTATACAGGGTCCAGGAGTACCGAGTATACTCTGCAGATGACCCATCCAATGAAATCGTTCAATAGCGACTGTTTTGCGGAATAAATCACGAAGTAAATATATTTTTTCCTCAATGGTGGTTGGAGGTACGTGATTATACTTGGCTTCCCAGGGACAGAACAATTAAACGGAAAAATTACGCAATAGCTCGAGGAGCAGATCTGAGTCTACCAGGGTCAGCACAATGAAACACTAACGTAAATTCGATCAATCGATTCGAAAAAAACATGCAATATTAATTTGAGACTAAAAATTATATTGTCTAAGAATAGGTTTCATGCAACTTTTTCCTAAAATAACCATCCTCATGTATTTTTCATTAAATACGATCTTTTAATGAATTTTCCGGTACCCCTAAAACTCCAGGTCCGTACTCTTAAGAGTAAAGCAGAGTGTACACGCACGGCATAGTTTAAGCATTACTATTTAAGCATATAAAGCATTTAAGCATTTTGCATATAAAATATTATGAAAAAAAATTGGATTAAAATCTTGGGGGACTCGGAAATTTCAAATTATTTTCCAAGAACAAAAAATTTTAAATCCACCGAAAAAGAAAACACAATTTCCCAATTTTTGCATTCACCCGCACGAGCAGGTTGGGGAGAAAAAAACAAAAAAGAAAATTGATTATGAAGATTAGATGATTCGTGCATTAAAATGCCTATGCAGTGTGCATATTTAGTCAGTCTGAGACGAAAGGTGATGGGAATAATGCGAATGAAATTACAATAAAAAAACGCGGATGATGCGAACAATGACAGAACAACGTAGAAGTGTCGACAGTTGTTGTTTCTTAACCCTCTACGGACGGAATTGTGAAACATCAGCGCATAAAAAAATTACTCATACTATATTAGTTTTTAAAAGGTGATATTTAATAATTTTTAAAAGTTACAATTTATAATGACGTTTATTTTGAAATGTACGTATTGGAACTGTATGTATACCTTTAATTTAAAAAAATACTTTACACAACAATATTTACACAACAATGTTTACACAAGGTATCTACATAATATCCTGCGAGCCGCCACATGGGCGTGTGGCAGGGTGTGTTAGGTCACCAGCCGTGTAAAGATGTAAGTTTATTGGAGTGTATTTAGTGGAGCTCAATTTTTATTATGGTCTCTTATTGTACGCGGAAAGAACGAGTTTTTGTACCTATCAGTTCGGTAATGTATCTCTCATATTTTATCGCATCTGTCAGACATAGAGATAGAGTGAGGAGTCATGATAATATTCTCTGGTTCGCTTTGAAAAATATAAGTTCTTAATGTCTCAAGCAACCTAAGCCTAGCGTGTAGCCTCCGAGTCTCTAGGGGCTCCCACCTTGATCCCTCTAGAAGTTGTGAGACACTATATATACGCTCGTAGCAGTTTTAACGAAGCGCGCTGCTTCCCTTTGCATTTTATTTGTTATTTGGTTAAATCTTTCTTGACCAGGGACGAAAACGCTCACGGGGTACTCGAGGTGTGGCCGAATCAGAGCGAAGTAGCATCTCTCTTTTACTTTTTCATTTTAGGACCTTCCTTTTATACGTTTAACAAAACCTAGTTCCTTTAATACTGTGTCACATAGGGTTTTTAAGTATAATCACCACTATATATCAGAAGTTAAAGAATTTCGAAGATATTTGACTGTATCTGAAGATTTTATGTTTACTCCACCCGCAGAGTAGGTATGGCATTTGTGTGATGACTTTCGCAGGATGTGAACTGAGGTGCATTTTCAGATATTTAATTCTAACCCCCACTCCTGGCCCCACAAATGAACGTTGTTGAGGTCCAAAGACAGAGCTTCAAAGTCCGCGTCTTCGCTTATTTCTCGATAGATAACTTTATCGTCTGCATAATCTTAATTTAGTGCTAACTCGAGAACTTAGGTCAATTATAAAAATAATGAATAGAAGAGGGCCGATCACACTTCCTTGAGGAACACTGGATGAGACTTCGACCATATCAGAGCTTAAAACATCAATAACTACTTTTTGTTTTCGATTGCTGAGAAATCCCCTCATCAAATTCACTATTTTTCTATTAACTCCGCATGATTGCAATTAATACATGAGTTTTTTGTGAGGAGTCTTGTCAAAAGCCTTCTTGAAATCAAGGAATATCGCGTCTTCAACACTTCCTTCAAAACAAATTTTTTTTAAACTTCCGCAATTTTTTCTTCATATGACTGCTGAAAATATTTATTTCAGCGCTCCATCAGTCACGCCATCATCCGTAAATAACGTCACAATTTCATCTATTCAAATTGTTTGACAAGCCGCCGAAAGAAATGCAACTTTCCATACACTTTATCTGTAGCTTTAAATTCTGTCTATTGCAGCAAATAAATGAATAAGCCTCTTAGGAAACAGATATTTTAATGGTATTGAAACGCAGCAAATTTTACTCGTTCGTTCATAATGGGTTAAATTTAATTTTGCTGGTAAACATTTCATGCTCTCCATGGGAATGATATTCCTGGCTCAAAATTAGGGACACTAATATTGCAATTTAAAACCAAGAGCACAAAACCAAAAAATAATCTGGCGGCTATGAGTTGAATTAGAACGTGATCAGTGACCCCTGTACTTTATATAATTTAGCAACTTTATGTGCACTCTGGTCTTTTACGACTTCCCGCGCGACCGCATCAAACCGAAGGGAAATCCTTTTGTCACTACATCGAGAGGACCGATTAAATGCGAAGTTCCTGCAATATCTCCTCAAAGGAACTTCAAACAAAGTAGATCGCATTTCCGTGTGGCCCATTTCGATGAAAACAGGAGAAAAAGGTACGAGAGGAAGAGAGATAAAAAAACAAAAGTCGGCCTAAGGGCGTATGTATATCGGTGTGTTACGCCCACTCCATCCGAGCTAAAAATTCACGAAACCCGTCTCCATATTTAAAGTCTCATCTGAGAGACCGGAAAGTTGGACATTTGCCAAGAGGGATACCGACCGCTATATGGCGCGCCACAAAAGAAATTCTCGATTTTCCTCACACTCTTCCCTTTCTTCAAAAAACCCCATTTCTTCCCGAAGGAAACTTTCTTAGAAAAGGCCTCTGCGGACTCTTACTTTTTCTTTCTCATTCTCCAGTGGGACACAGCCTCGCCAATGGGACGTAAAGACATAAGAAGGACTCGCATCCGGTCGAGTTTCACATTAAAGGGACCAACACAACTGTGGCCTCTGGTATGTTATTCTCCGCAAGCGCATGATTAAAAGGACGAAGCCATTAGAGACGAATGAAAGAAATGGTAGTTTAGAGGGTAGGAATACAAAGAATCCCTAGTCGTGAGTATCTTTGTGCCTAGCTCGTAGAAAATTAATAGACTATCTTAAAGCCCTGAATTATAGAAAAGTCGTTCTCGGAGGAATTTTTGCGGAGCGGATCGGAATGAATATTTTTCCGTACTGCAATGAGATTAAAGAGGAAAACATATAGATTTCTCTTAATTATACGCCTTAGATTATACTGAAAGGCGACTGCAAAGGGAGTTGGGCCAGCATGATAATGATAATAATAGGGAAGTGTGTTTCAACGCCTTACTTTATCTTTATCATTCAGTGTGGGTCGTTAATGTTGCAGCGCAAAAAAGTATGAATCTTTAATTCTACGCTTGTGCAACCGTAGCGATTAGTTGGAATAATTTTGCCGCAGCCGTTTCAAATTTATCAACATTGAAAAAAATAAGATCACGATAGGAGCATCCATTTATTGCTGGATGACGACACATTGCTCAAAGTAAGAGCTCAAATCGATACATCGCCAATACGTGGAAGTATTTTATATTCGAATCCATGCTAAAAATAAATTTGGTACCTTTCCGCAATTATTGATTGTAATCGTGTGACCCGTTTTGCGGGTTGCTGCATCTTAAAGTACAATTGTTTATCTTTTATTTATTGATTGTTACAATAGTAACCAAAAGCTGAGAAGGAGGGGCGTGGAGAACAAGCCCTCTTCCCTTCTAAAAGCCTTCTTTCCCTCCTAAAAATTAGTTTATTCTCCAAACCTCCCCCTTTCTTGGCGTAAGGTTGCTATCGTAACAATCAGCTAAACTAAAAGATAAACTATTGTACCTGAAGAGGCAGCAAGCTGCAAAGCACGTTGTACAATTATAATGCATAACTGTGTTAAAAGATAATACTCATTTTCAATATGGATTCGAATACATATATATAAATATTTTCATTTGGTTGTAGGGAGAGGTAGGCAGAGAAAGTTGTGGTTGAATGTGGTTGAGGAAATTCTTAAGAGGAGGAATATAAGGAGTCTTATAAACAGGAGGGCGTGTATGAAGCAGTGTATAGGGGGTAAATGAGGCAAAAGAGGTTTCCAAGGATAGGTTAGTATGGAGGAAATTATTGAAGCAGCGTTAAGTGTAGAAATATGTATTTATGAGTGAAACTTAGTGACTCTGCCTACCCCGGAAGGGAACGGCGTGATACTATCCATGTATGTGTAAACAGTCGCGGTGGAATATTCTTAATTAACATCGGCCGCTCAATGCCAAAAATCAGCATGAAGTAAGAATTTTCAGTCCACAGACGTAACCCCTACTTTTTTTGGCCCTAAATTTAGTGAATTACAGTTATATTAAAGAGCATCATTTTACTATTAGCGTCACAATATTTAGTCTTATGCTTCTCACCGCTGCTGAAATTAAAATGTAAAAGTCGCACATGGTTTCAAATATGACGGGGGAAATGTCTCCCTGAAACTACCTTGAGTGGAGATCATGTATTCATTCGCTATTCGCAATGAAAAAACCCTCAACCATTATGACTATGGAACTGAGCCTTGGGATTTTACCAATTTTTAAATTGCTGGGAGTCGCTACCCATTCTCGTGCACGTGGCTTCAAAATCATAGGGGTGGTGGGCCTTCCAAATTCACCATCCCCTCTCACTCCCACACCCTCCCCCACGCTCAACACGACCCCTTAATCCATCCCGACCACTCCCACCCTCTCTCCCATTCGCTAACTCACCCCCTCTGCACTCGTGCACCCCGCGTTCGACGGCAGAGGCGGTGCGCGGGGCATAAAATCAATGGCCGGGCGTTGCAATCTCGAGATCCAGCCGCACCCCCGCATCGCGCGCCCCGCGGCCGCGCCCCCCACTTCCTCCTCCTCGCCCGCACCCCAGAGGGTGACGTGGTGTGCGCTGGGTGCAGTCATTAACGACGCCTCGGGGGTGCGGTGAAAGGGGGTTTGGAAGTCGAAGAGGGCGAATGTGAGGAGTCGCCGGGAGCGGGAGAACCGCTATCTCGCCGCTTTCCACAGCGATAGACCGACGTTTGCTATCTGCATCCACACACATACACCCCGGCCCGGCGAGTTGACTGTGGGTAGTCTGAGCGAGTTGGTTCCCTAGTCATAATAGAGACCATATTCGATAAATACGTTTTAATTTCACCAGCTGTAGGACACATGAATTAAGTATTGCATTATTAATGGTGCAATAATATGGTTTTATATGACAGAAATAGTAAGTAATTAAAAGAAAATATTTCAATAAGTCTTTAACTTGACTCATTTTTATCGCACGGTGCGTTTGAAACTCCTCCAAAACGGAAGGTTTTTTTGTGATACCTATTGCGGGGACAATATGATTAATTTTCAAAAACAGTTGAGAAAACATACACACTAGACGCTGTTAGTTTTTTTTATGACATCTAAGTGTTATGAATTCCTCATTTTGTAATAATGTCTCTCTGGAGTGCATACACGTAGCGTTTCCCATGTAAAAGGGCTGGTATTTTTGGGCAAATATCTTCGAAAGTAATGCGATGACGGGTTAAATTTTTGGTTTCATTGGGAAGGTGAGATTTTTTTCCTTTAAAATGAGACCAAATTCATTGATTTCTAAGAAAAATGATATATCGCTCAAGACCATATATCGCTACCTTAAAGACACAGGGCATGGGTTAGGAATGGGTTGTCAGAGATGACTAGGCACCCACGGAGAAATAATTCAAATGACTGAGCTGAGCTGAAGAGACTCAATTTTTACAACTATCATGTCTGATAAGGAAACAAAACTACAAAAATAATGAGCCAGCGGAGTGATTGGGCATCAATGAATGAGTAGCGAAAGCAAACCCAAAAAAAGTAAACATTAGAACATGGGAAGAGAAGAAATAATTCGAGAAAAAAGAAAAAACAATTCGAGGGATGGAAAAGGAAAATGAAGTAAACAGAGGCGGTTAAGGATACAAATGCATGGGAATAATTATCTAAAAAAATCACACGAGGAATACAGCATGGAAAAAAACGAGCCAGCAGTGTTTTCAATCAGATAAACAGCGTATTGATACAAAAAATAGAAATTGTCATAAAAAACTCAAATAGGAATATGCAAAAATAAATTTTTCTACCATCCCCAATCAGTGGCTACAAAAGTTTGCATATTACGTACTACCAGAGCAGATGATAGATAACTGCCGTGGAAAGGAAAATCTTGAGGAAACTATTAAATAAAACCGATAGAGGCATGGAAAATACTCCGTGATAAGAGAAATATTCCAGGGAGAGTTCTTAATGAAACGGATAAAAGAAAGCAGCTGAGATGGTTCAGACTCCTCAGTACAACTGAACAAAACACATATACGTCTACTTATTACTCTGCAAGTCACCACAAGGGTGTTTGGCGGGGGGTGACATATCACCAATATGAACTACAGTGAAGAAATGTACTTACACCAACAAGTACCACACTATCAGTGCGCTACAAATGCCACAGAAAGTACAAAAGAAATCCATAATGTAACTATGAAAACGTGACACAAAATTCATCCAAGAAACATGCAAAATATGGTTTTAGCACTAATTGGCAGATTTAGAGACATGCATTAGGGGAATATTAATTAATCAGAAAACTGCAAGTCAAATAACCTACTTCCAGTCTTAACGCAGCCATTGTGATCTCTTATCAACCGCGGGAAAAACGAAATTTTAAACCTATCCGTTCTATAATAAATTTCTCTTATTTTATTTCTATGGTCTGATTTACCGTAGTAGGTTGAAGTTCGTAAGATATCAATAAATTTGACTGAAAATTAATCGGTTTTGAATTTTCATAAAAGATTGAGTCCAATGTGCATGATGCAATCGACGGTCTCAAAGCGATTCCCATCCAAGTTTTTGCAAGAGGAAATAGTAGTAAGAAAGTTCTGGAGGTTAAACCATATGAATGAAGACGCGTACAAGATCAAGAGGGAACTGAATGCTTTTAAGAGAGCAATAGGAAAAGAAAGGCGGGAATTCGGAGAGTGAAATGAAACTATTTGCGAAGGGCAGAATGAGAAGGAAGGAGTTTGCAGAGGCCCGTGCGCCAAAGACAATAGGGAAAAGAAAATGAAGAGACTCAGACTTAGTGGTACTCTATCGAGTCTGGTGATTTGAGTCGTGGTTGTTTTGAGAGAGATAGACGGTGATTATTGCACCAGAGGACGATGGCAGACAAGGACATCGAAACGTTGGAAGCTTACAAACATCATTCGCTTGGAAATCCAAGAGCTCCATATCCTAGAATACGTCCAGGAAGCCCTCTCATCTTGCAGTTTTGAATCTGCTATCCTCGAAAGACAAACTGCTGGTGCCTAAAGTTAATGAATATTTGTAATATTCTCATTTAAATTCAGTAATTTGTCAAATTGCAGAACCAAACCCAAAGTAGTAGAGACAAGTCAAGTCATTAAAACGTCTTTTGATTATGACTAAGTATTGGTCTTCTGCTGTATTTATAAAAGAGAGCTAATTCAATATGATGCATAAATGAAAAACTGCGATTTTCCACAGTATTAATTTTACTACCACCCAGGTTTCGATGCTCTTCGATGCAGGTGACCCTGATGATGTAAAAACATCAAAACCTGGGTCGTAGTAAAATTTATATTGTGGAAAATTGCAAAGTTTTTCATTTATGCATCATTCATAAGTTCTACAGGATTTCGCAAAAACCTTCGCTTTTATACTACTCATTATGTTACGTTTTCTTTAAATTCTCATGTTGAGTTCTGTAAATAGCTAATAATTAATATATCTACTCGGTTTTTTCTTGACGTGTCTGTGTAGATATTCTCGGTCGTAAACAAGCAATAATTGCGTTCGTATATCCGCACGTGATTTTCACTGATCACCTTATAAAGGCTAAATATAACGCGGTAATATTTTTCATTTTCACGTTCGACCGATACATATTTTGACAACACTTTTCGCGTTGTTTGACAATGAAATGGCTGTTGCCCTCAATAAATGGAAAATTATGGGAAACTCCACTCCACAATTCAATAATGCGGATAAGTTCCACTGAATTGGACAGGAAATGATAATGCACATCACACATTTATAAACCACACTTGATGATCAAAAAACAAAGCGTTAAAATGTTTGGTGTATGGATAACAATGTAAATGGAGGAAAATGCATGAAAAATAAGCTTTAAAATCTTATTGCTATCACAGCTTCCAAGTAAACGGCCTTTGGGAGCAAGATTTTTTTCTAGCCTTAAAAGAGACTAAATTAAAAATTTATTTTTTTTATTTCAGCAGCAGACAGAAGCACGAAGCAAATATTTTTATCTTGGTGCAGATATGTTTTTTTAACTGGCCTAATGATATATGGCTTAATGTAGCGTGGTAAAATTTTTCACTTTTATTCCCGGCCGATACGTAGTTTGAGATAGCGTTTCGCGTTGTTTTAATGATGAAATGGCTGTTGCCCTCTATAAATTCTTCAGTAATTAAATAAATATATGCATACAAGACTATAGTTTGACTCATCTTCTCGCAACGTACGCGAATGAGACATCACATCGGACTCTTGGGCTCTATTGGATTTCTTGCCACTATAAAATTTTCCACGGTGTGTAATTGTTTTATTATTTTAATATCTGATAAATCATACAAATTACCCACAGTTAAACTTTTGATGAGATGAAGTTGTTAAAAATCCCTCATTATCTTAATAAAGTCTCTCTGGCGTGCCTATTCGTACCATTTTCCATGTAAGTTGGCCGGTGTAGCTAGGAATTATATCAAAATGTTTAGAGTTAAATGGCAGATGTTTGGTGTCTGTGGAAAGGTGAAATACGTTTCTTTAAAATTAGGTCCATTTCATTGAGGTTATATTTGATTCAAATTACCTGAAGGAACTCCAGCCTGATCGTGACACGTTCACAACATCATATGATTGTCGAGACCAGAGCCATGTTACAAATCCAGTTAATATTCTGTGGTTTGAATAGAGGGTGGACACTGCCATGGCACTAAATACGCGTACATAATACAGGAATGATTCGATGCAGAAGCACACGTTTCCAAAACCAAGAAAATTGACTCGCTTGGGAATACATCGATATAGTCCAACTGATAGGAGCACTATGCATAATAATCAGCAAGCGAGGAAAAAAAACATTATTTACAATTTTAATGCATTTATCAATATTAAATAAGTTCTGAAAGGTGATTGAAATATTAAGGAATACAAAATATTGAAAATTTTACTTGATTTTTAAAACTATTGGCTAGTCACATCACTTAGTAAAATGTTGCAAAAATTAAGGTTATTTGAACATATTTCTATATTACGGTATCAATTTCAATAAAGTCAATACGATGATGTAAGACACCATCCTGCGTAAGTTATTCATCGCGAAGGATTGCAGCGTGCCATTGCGGCTTAAAGTTTGATCGGTGGAGTTCATGTGCACCTCTCGCAGTTCCAAATTATTTTTCGAACTGATCGATCAGCCGACTGACCAGCTTGGCTTATAACATTGAAGTTCTAAGCGATGAAAGCGAAATTCAAACGGAAAAATCCTCCCACATGAATTGACAGAGAACGGTCCAAACCGATGGGAGATAACTCCAAAGTACCCGTGTGACGCCAAAAGCCACAGATAATTTACAAATGGTAACGAAGATTATCACGAGAGGAGATAATTAAAACCACAGGTATCGATTATGCTCTCAATAGATTAAGGAATACCCGGTGTTTTTTAACCAATGCTACACTTACAACAAAATTTCAAAGTTTCATAAACTGAAATAATTCGACATTTTGTTGTGCCATACGACCCATACGACTTCTTTTTGATTCATTTTCAGCGAAAATGTGTTTTGCGCACATGTCAGTTGTTTACTATTGTTTACCTAACTTAAATGTGTAAAACAGCAGTAGATAGATAAAAATATTTGCTTCATATAATAACTATGATTTCAATTAATTTAAACTATCATTTAAAATACAGCATACGAGATACTTGAGAGAGTGGAAGGCAGTTATTTAAAAGTGTTTCATTGGAAGATAGCGTCTCTATTATGATTAGGGAACTATCTTGCTCGGACTACCTTAACTACCTATCTGCATTCACGCAATCTCATTTATAA
This sequence comes from Ceriagrion tenellum, assembly GCA_963169105.1. NCBI lineage: Eukaryota > Metazoa > Arthropoda > Insecta > Odonata > Coenagrionidae > Ceriagrion > Ceriagrion tenellum. The sequence goes on along the minus strand of OY720640.1, from coordinate 144,069,817 downwards.
GCCAATCATAACTTCTACCCGACTGCATGACATTGACAACACCTCCCTTGCTCACCCAACATCTCCCCTCACTCACTTGGCATTCAGCGCAAGAATGAAGAAATAAAGAGGACCTCCTAAATACATGATATTTGAAGTAATAGCCTTGTCATGAAAACTGTGTACCTACGCGTGAATCCAGATTTAAAAATGAACAATTGATTTAATGAACATTTCTTTCATAATGCGCATATTTTGAACGCACTGTATCAGATTTAGCAGAGCCCAAAAATCCGACGGGTTACATTCGATTAAACAAATTAAAAATGTTAGATACCAGGGTTGAAATTTGCGGCGAAAAAATCATTTGACTTGACCGGGAGTCAAGTCAAATGAGTTTTTCACGGCGAATTTCAACCCTGGTGTATATGCACCCGTGCGAGTGACTTTGTACCACATCATTTGTCAAATGCAATGAATGGAAATTTAAAAATTTTAGCATTTATCTATGCTCAAATTTATCAAAAAACTTTGGTTTTGAAACAATGTCTCGAGCGTGCTGATTTCATGAACAGCATTTTGCATGTTTGGTACATATCTCTGCTCTAAGTATCTTTTATCAAACAGAATTATTTAATATTTGATTGTATAATACATTTGCATGAAACTTATTTCATTGACACTGCCTCACGTTCAAATAATAAGCTCAAGAAAGATTTCTTTTCAGTGAATGAACAAGATTTCCTAACTTGCGTATTTGAAATTTTCCGTCAAATTGAAAACATCCAGAAAAATTCGTCTCCGGGACAGCTGTCTCTTTCCTGCCGCGTACCACAGTATATTTTTAAGCTAAAGAAATTCATGGCAACGCTACAGGTTAGGTCAATTTTCTAGAACCGAAGGTTTGGCGATATTTTGTGAGAAGTCTAGACGTATCTGTCGGAAAAATGAAAAACCCCACATGCTTCGTGAATACAGTGAAATGAATAATTCTTCAATAGGAAATTCCAAGTAGCGATCCATGGAACACATATAAGTATTTTTTTACACGTTGCAGTTGTCGATTGAAAATTGAACTCATTATCCTGGGGATTCCAGGTCGGAAAGGAACAAAAAATAGATACAAACTCAGAAAGGGCGTCTTGAGCACGGTTATCATTTGACTCAGATACACTCGGGCGAATGAAGCAGAAGGCGTTTCACTTTAAAAAAGACGAAACGATTGATTGCCAAGAAACACGAAAAAAAGAGGAAAAAATTAAGAAGAGAGCATCTGTCTGCCTTCTTTCAAATTTGTTCCTTTTTTCTTTCATATAAAAATAATACTCGAAAAGATTTGAGAAGGGAGAATCTGAGGAGCGAGGAAAATATAAAAAAAGCAAGAAAATAAAAGGAACGAGAGGTAACTTTTTCGCGCGCCACCTTCTGCCGAGTTCTCGAGGCGTGAGGAAATGTTAGAGAGTGGAAAATCTTGGGAAAGACTGTCAGAGGAAAATGTGGGGGTGCTTTGATTGCCTTGAGAATTAAAGAAATTCCCCAGAGGGAGAACAAATCCTTGTTGGAATGCGTCTATGCGACAGAGACCACCACAGACTCTTCTTCTAATTCCACGATAACCTGAGTACTCTCTTTTCCCTACATGTCCGCAAGTGAGGCGAGTTAGAGAGAGGAGGAGGTGGTTGCACTCAAATTCAAATTAAACGGATTTCCAAAGGACTTGTAAGGAATACAAAAATATCAAGAGCACGGAAGTGATGAGAAAATGGGGAATATGGAAAAATTAGAGGAGTATTCATAAAAAGGCACAAGAAAGGTGGAATGCTACACGTAGACAGTCATCATCAGCACTCAACAACATAAAGATCAGTTTGACGAATCTACCCATTCCACTCTTTTATCAGCTGATCGTCAGACATAACTCTTCACTTTGACATAATTTAATCGTTTGATGTTTTCATCACTTGGCTGTACAATGTAATTCCTTCAATTTCCGTCTTCCCACATTTTTATTTCAAAAAATGCTTTCGAGTCGTCCCCAAAACGTGCCCAATTACACCGTCTCATCTTAGACTTATTTTTCACTCTTCATCTCCCTTCAACTCCTAGCAGGACTTCAAAGTTAGTGATTCTTTCCGTTCATTAAAACTTCAATTATCCATAATAAAATCATATTTCTTACACTCAGCAGATGTGATTTTCAAGGTATCAATGCCTTGTTAGAGCATGGTTCAAAAAACGGCTATAATATAAGCTCACTCACTCCATGGCCAGTGTGCAGACAATTATCGAAGCAAAATGTCTCCCAGGCTAGGCCACGTCGCTCATTTCAGTTATCTATCGTCCATCACAGCTGTCTCTACTATCCAAACAGAAATATTCTTCCACTCACCAAAGATTTTCCCGAGCAAATTTGACAGTGATTCTTTCGCTACAAATTTCACACACAAGTCATAATCTTTGTATGCTTTGCTTTCATGAAAAACCGTTATTTAACAAACATTTCTTACAATCAAAGCACTGTTGGAGGCTAATAAAAAATTCTTACTATTTTTAACGCCATTGCAAAGCCTTGCATTTGAGATTTTCACTTATAATGACATTAACTCTTTCTAACACATCATAAACATAGAGTGTGCTATTTCAAGTTCCATTTTGGCATTAAAGAAGTAACTGGACTTCAAAAAGAACGCCAGGAGATAGCATGCCATGGAAGAGAGATGGACAAAGGGACGAGCAGAGAAAGACGATAGAAGGAAGAAATGAAAACGAAAAGAGTTGTCGAATGCCGACTGATAGAGCGCTGAATCAAAGAGAAGCACTGCATCCTGTCGGCGGTCGCGGATCATGCCTCGTCACGAGCGGAAAGTATAATTCACATCGTCAAGGTCAGTAAATTAGCTAGGAAAAACAGCTGTTGAGGCCAAAGAACTCACAAAATAGCCCAATAACTTCCACCGACAAGACGCGTCCATCTTAGCCAACTGTTGGAAACGCCTCTTCTCTGAAAGAACTGTGGAGGGGACAGCACGCGAAAACGACAATGGTAGACCCGAGAGACAAAAACCCTCACTGAATTCTCTATATGAATGTGCGCATTTGCCATCATAATTAATGCCTAACCGTTTTGTATTGCTTCCTTCTTCTATTGCCTCTTTCTCCAATGCGTCTTTTCGAAATATTTCAGTGCCAGCATCATAGGATGGGAAAAGTTTTCAGACCGCAGATTAAAAACAGGACTTAAACTTTTATGTACAGTTAAACCCGATTTGTTCTTTCAAAGAAGTAATAGATATCTTACGAACTCCAACATGCTACAGTAAATAGGACCGTGAGAATAAAATTAGGGAAATAGACTGAAGAACAAAAAGGATTAAAGTGTCTTTTTTCTCGCAATAGATAAGACACCACAATGTCTGCCCATAAGACTTTGAAGTAGGTTAGTCAACAGTTAGTGCTGCTGATTAGTTGATTTCCTCCCTAATGCTCGTATTAAATTGCGCGACTACACTAATTTTATATTCTCTTGCACTATCAAAACTTCTTTTAATCGATGATTCAAATACATACTCTACGGTGCTTTTTCACAGAAGTTCAGATTTACTCTACAGCTATTTTCAATGGTTTGCTAGCTAACGTTGTGGAATTTAGAATTCATATTGAGAAGAAATAAATACACTTTGTATAATCCACACAAAACTTTAATGGTATGAGCCCGACCGGTTTCAACAATTCCGTGTCATTCTCGAGGGACTGTACCTAGAACCTATCAATGTTCGCCCCTCTCCAATAGAGTCCATTGAGAGTGACATGGATGTGTTGAAACCGGTCGAGTTTTGTGTGGATTATACAAAGTGTATTTATTTCAACTCAATATTACTCCACAGCAGCAGAAGAACGGGGTGGAGTGGACAAAGTGGATAAACCACTGCTGCATCGAAATGATAAGGATCAAAGAAACGAATTTATGAATCCTCCAGCTTCTAGTACCTGCCCTTCTTAAAAATTTCCCAATTTCCTTTTCCACCAACAACCCCACGCAGATAACCACTGTTTGACCCCCAGAAGAAAACCCTCAACGTTCCTCCTCTCAAACCACAAATTATTACATGGAAGCTGAAGTGGATAATTTAAAAAAAAAATCCTCATCCAATCCTTTTCTTTTACCCCGCGTCACACACATCTATAATTCATTCTAACCCTCTCTCTTTCTCGTCTCACTGTCCCAAGGCAAATCCCTCCCTCCCTCCCTCCCTCCCGCCTACCACCTATTAATATTTGCTCCTGAGAAGTCTGTATTATGTACCTGAATATGTAAACTATTTACGAAACCGATCGTATAACAAAATGCCTGCGAAAAAATTTACGAAGTTTTTGTTAATTCCTAAGCATTATGGAGAAATTTTACAAAGTTAAGGCGAAAAGGTTAAGGCTACAGTGATGGTGGTAAGCAGACACGGGACAAGAGTAGAGCTGGTTCTAGGAGTAGAAGCACTAGAGACGTTGGACGAGTTTGTTTATTTGGGAAGCAAAATAACATCAGATGGGCGGAGCAAGAAGGAAATAGTAAGCCGCATTAACCAGGCCAAGTTAGCCTTCAACAAGAAAACAAACTCTTCACCGCCAGCAACAAAAAATTTAAGGACTAGGAAATTGCTATTTAGGACTTTCGTATGGAGAGTTCTGATCTATGGTAGTGAGACCTGGACGATTGGAAAGAGAGAAGGAAAGAATGGAGGCATTTGAAGTGTGGTGAAGTGAAGTGAAGAAGCTATAAGAAAATGCTGAAAATACCCTGTGTGGCAAGAGTCACGAACGAGGATGTGTTTAAGAGGATAGGGGAAAGACGGTGTCCACTCAAAATTCTAAATAAGACAAGGAACGCCTGGATTAGCCATACTCTCCGACACGAAATTTTGGTTAAGACCATACTAGAAGCTACATTAGAGGGAAAAATCCAGAGGGATTGACCTAGACTGGACTACATGGGACAGTTTATGAAGGAACCAGGTTGCCAATTGTACAGATAAGTGAAAAGATTGGCCCAAATCGGATAAAGTGGGAGACTGTTGTAGACCAATCCTAGGATTGTAAACAGATAAGAGAGAAGGCAAAAAACTGTTGAAAGGCATACCAATGCTAAAATAAGAGCAGTATGTAGAAATCTTGTGGAAGAGACTTTAAAGAAAGAGGGATTAAATCAGACTTTTGGTAGATTCATGATTAAGAAAAGAGAGACTGGAAGCACTTAGAAATTGAAACGATATGCACGAGCGAAGAGTAGCATGATTTCCGGTTCAATTCAGGGTGAGGAGAATTTTACAAAATGTCTTCCTTATTTCAATAGCATATTCAAAGACATCAATCCGAGAAAAATTGATTCGCATAATTTGGTCATAGCATAAGCAATACTGATACTTACATCTAGAATACATAAAATGCACATATTATTGGCCAAAAAAGCTCCACTCAATACATTTCAATAATACACGTCATAATTTCAACGGAAACTGATGAAACGTTGAATTAATTAGTTTTCCACAAAATATTTATTTCGTTCTTACGACCCGGGATTCATCGCTACCCGACATCATCTGGGACAGACATAGTAAAACATATTGCTTAAATAGTGATTTGAATGGGCTATTTAAACAATTTGTTCAGTACTCCTGTAGCTGATGATGTCGCGTAGCGAAGGCTCGAGGTACCGATCCCTCCCCCCACCCACCCTATTCCTATAACCCCATCCGACTATTAAAGCAATGTGTTTTTGACTATCTCTGTACCTGAAAAAAAAGGAAAACTAAGTAATTCATCTTTTCATTATGAAGGCATTCCACCGAGTTACAGCCAATACCATTAATACCATTTCATCTTCCAAAACCTAATCCCTTACGTATGCATTGTTGTCCTGACACCCCTGGCACCATCATCCGCTGTTGTCCTAACTCCTCCTGCCCCACGCCCAATGCGACGGCTCTCAGGGTAATATGTAGATGTATGTAGATTTATAATATAAAGGGGTGAATCGAATTACCCCTGAAAGAAAATTTGCCTTGTGATAACATTAAAACATTTCCCAAAGCAGGGATTTTAAAGGGAAATAGGTTTAAGCGTGCCCTAGATGTGGAAACAGAAAGCGGTGAAGCGGAATGGACGCAGAGAAGAAAACGAAATTTAAAGAGTGGTACAGGTAGGCAACGCTAATGTTCTATTATACTCTAGGTAAAATTCACTCAGTGGGTTGGTATTCACTTTCAAATCCATCAATTTGCCTTGACAAAATAATGAAATCGATCTTCCGGACTAAACATTTGTGCCTGAACGACGCTAGTCCTCATCATTTACACTTGTACCATATTAGAAGCATATAGGAAAACAATGCACTTATTGCCTACGTTTACCTCAATTTATCGCTGACATCGTGAATCATATGTCTGGGAATGTGAAATCTGCTCCATTCTCTGTGAAATGGCTGCTATTAGTAATTTACTTCTTTATAATATTTTATTGTTGTGTGGTTATTTTTGATAGATGGAACGCTGAATACCTTAAAGAAACCTCTTCACACGTTTTAATATAACTGATACATTTATTTGGAGTTACTGTACGCAGTCAGCTATAGTTTGATGCAGTGAGTCTACTGTGTGGAAAATGCAGTTGACTGAAATAAGTATATGTGAAGGTTTGTGGCATGTGCCATGCCAAGGCATGTGGTAACTGTGCACGGAAAAAACAAAATCAATTCACAGCGAATGACTCAGAATTTTTTTACAATATCAATAGGCGTTAAGAGGAGATAGGTAGCTATTTATCAAAGAGTGTAACACAATATAATTCAGAATCCTTGGTATCAAACGAACGGATAGGGCTACAAATGAAGTACACTTCAAACATAAATGTATGCCATTTCATGACGCTGATATTTACCCAATATCGACAGCGGATCCGAAAAAACTGGATAACGCGGCGGAGTTCCAAAATATGAGTATCAGGAGTAGAACGTACTCTTTAACGACCACTCTCAGCATGGCACTGACTTCCAAGTAGTCTATTAACAAGATTGAATATGAGCTGAAAACATTCGTAACGCTTTGATATTTGTTTTTTCACTGTCACACTTTTCACGGTACAAACTGTGTGGTATAATTCATCGCCACAATTTATTATATGGAAGAAGTGGGTTCTTCGATGATGCTGAGGTATCGTCGTTCGTATTGCTGCAGCAGTACGAAAAATGAAGAAGAAAGATGAGAAAAATCGATTTATTAGAATTATGCATATATATTAGAGTCAAAACAAATACATTAGGGATAGTTCATAAAATTTATATCAAAAAGGACTGCAGATAATGGCATTTAAAAAGAATTTGACGCGTATAAATGCAAGAGAAAATGAAAGGACAGGTAAAACAAAGACCTCATCAGTCAAATCATCAATAAATATTTCTATACATTCTCAATGATTTAGATTTACAGTTTTAACATATGACAGATTCTCTCATTTATTTTCCCTTTAATGAAGCATATTTAAGTTAATGATTCGCTGAACTGAAACATTTATAAGAGGCGTCCTATGTTATGATACTGACATTAAGATGGTATCATCTGCAGGATGACAAAGATCGGAGCCAAGGCAAATGAGGAATTAATTAATAATGCTGAGGTTAAAAACGAACGGGTTGAGTCACCAGAAGAATGGGTAGGCACAGCCAACACATTTAAATAAAAGATATTATCGCAAAGGAAAGACTTCATAAAAATGTCTCAAGTGACAAGTACGTAAACGATAAGACTGAGGAGAATGTACTAAAGGGAATAAGGAATGACAGAGCAAGATTCAAGGGGTTGAACGAGATAGAACGAATGTGTATCCAGCTTCTTAGCGTCTCACGAAGTCAACCACTTCAAGAAAATTGCTAGAGTCATCAATGAATTTATTTCACTCGCAATGCAGCCATTACCTGTTAGATCATGTGTGTTTGGTATGATCATTTGTGATGCTGACCTGGGAAATATTGTGCTATCACTAAGGCAAAGATACAAAGCTGTAAAAATGGATATTGCGAAAGAGAGAAAAAAATTCAGATCGGCAGCATTACCATTAAAGAAGTCCTGACAAGCGCTTTGCTTCCATATAGAAATTTAAGAGATTGGTTGACGCAAAAAAACTTATAAAATAAAGTTGGATGAAAGAATTCCTAAAGAGAGATTAAAATAAAGGAGGAACAAAGGAACAATTTAATTTGTGATTAATCTAACGGATGATGTCCTTGACGAATCTTCGTAATCGGTCCTTTCTAAAGGGCTTAACTTCGCTCCTGCCCCAAGATCTATTCCATACACAGATTTCATGGGAGGTATAGAGCAAGCCGTTCGGAAACTTCCGTCTGACACCGCGGAGGAGATACGAGGAGAAATTTCGATGGTTCTTAAAAAAGCTGATATCCCAAAACCAAATTTTAGCAGAGATGAGAGATTGGCCTTAGCCAAACTACGGAAAAATGCTGACTACGTCATCCTTCCAGCAGATAAGGGAAACGCGACAGTGGTTATGAAGGTCAACGATTACGAAGAAAAGCTTCGACATGTCCTTCAGGATGCGGCATATCGTCCTTTAAACCGTGACCCCAATGACTCCATAGTAAGAAAGACTATTGGACTCATTAAGAATGCAGACTTCCCGGTAGAAACCAGAAGGAACCTTGTGCCACAAGCTCCGGTACCACCAAGGCTAGACGGGCTGCCGAAAGTACATAAGTAGGAAATACCCTTAAGGCCCATTGTGAGTGCCATTGGCTCTCCCACTTATTACCTGGCCAAATATCTCACCGGATTATTAAATCCCTACGTGGGAACATGTGAGCGTCACATAAAAAATTCGGCACAGTTTGTGATGAACCTACAAGATTTCCACCTGGCTCAAACGGACATCATGGTCAGCTTTCATTTCGTGTCCCTATTCACTCGCGTTCCATTGAAGGAAACGCTTGAACTCCTTGAAGCTCGTTTTGACAACAAGACAGTGAGCCTATTTCATCATGTACTAACGTCAACATATTTCCTTTACAATCGGAAATTTTACGAGCAAGTGGATGGAGTACCAATGGGATCACCACTCTCTCCTGCCATCGCAAATTTCTACATGGAAGCCTTCGAGGAAAAAGCCGTTGCATCAGCCACGCTTAAACCGAAGCGCTATTTCCGCTACGTAGATGATACCTTTATTGTTTGGTCACATGGACCCAAGGCTCTACAGAACTTCCTTAAACACATGAATGGACAACATCCAAACATTCAATTCACGTTGGAGACAGAGAAAAACAAGTTTACCCTTCCTTGATATTTTAATTCAACGAAAGGAGGACGGTACTTTAGGTCACCGAGTTTATCGGAAGCCAACGCACACCGACCTGTACCTTAATGGCCTAAGTCACCACCATCCATCTCAAAAAAGAGCTGTTATCTCTACCCTCCTGCACCGTGCAAACATTATAGCAGACAAGGAAGGCCTCCCACAAGAAATAGAACACCTACGGGAAACATTCCGCAGAAATGGGAATACGGAGAGAGAGATTTCGCTGGCCCTGAATAGAGCTAGTGCCGAACGCAAGGAGAGCCGCGTTAAAAGTTTTCTCGATCCTGATGTGTCTCCAAGGGAGAAGAAACCCGTTGCAAGAGCTTGTCTGCCTTATGTTTCAACCGTCGCCGGGAAAATCTCTAGGATTCTGGCCAAACGGAATATAGAAACAATCCACAAACCACAAAAAAACTGCGTGGGGATTTAGTGCATGTGAAGGACGAATTGGGACTCGGAACACCTGGAGTTTACCGTATCCCATGTCAATGCGGGAAAGAATATATTGGAGAGACCGGACGCACGATAGAGACCCGAATAAAAGAGCACAGGAGGTGCATTAGGCTTTTCCACCCGGAGAAACCCCGCCCTGGCTGAGCATAGCTTATCAGAAGATCATATCATCTCCTTTGATGAAGCTCAAGTGGTCTCTAAGACCCATATGTATTGGGATCGTCTCCTTAAAGAAGCCATTGAGATCAGGCTGGAGAAGAACAACTTAAATCGCGACTCTGGGTACATACTAACAACATACTAACTAAGCAGGGAATGGAGACCGTTATTTCAAAAAATAACGGAAAGAAGGAGACAACAAGGCCCCCCAGATTAAGCGGCTATATAAACGCAGGAAGGAAGGCCTGCATCTCTTTACTGCTCTGAGGACGATGGAAGTGTTATCCATCGAAACGTCAGCCACAAAAATTCTTACTCGGCTAGAAGCCCGAGAATTATTTATTCATACAATTCGCCGAGAAAGGACAAGATCGTACATCTTGGAATTACCTTAACTTCTGATAAATCGTGGGGAATACACATACAAAGCATTACATACAGGCGGTGCAACATTAAAGAAACTAGGTTTTGTTAAGCGTATAATAGGAAGGTTCTCGGTAAAAAAGTAAAAGAGAAATGCTACTTCGCTCTGGTTAGGCCACACCTCGAATACCCCGCGAGCATTTTGGACCATAGTCATAAATATTTCACTAAAATATTAATAAAATGCAAAGAAATGCTTCACGTTTCGTTAAAAACTGGTACGAGCGTATATATAGTGTTTCACAACTTTTACAGGGATTATGGTGGGGGCCCATAGAGACTCGGAGGCTGCACGCTAGGCTTAGGTTGCTTGAGAAATTCAAAACTGGTGATTTCCAGAGCGACACAGAGAATTATATCATGACTACTCCTCACTACATCTCTAGGCCTGACAGAAGCGACAAAATAAGAGAGATACACTGCCGAACAGATAGGTACAAAAACTCGTCCTTTTTGTACACAATTAGCGACCAAAATAAAAAAATTCCACTAAATACACTCCCATAATACAAGTCAGCATTTCACCTCCAAAAAAATTAAAAAACAAAACGTATTAAAACGGTAGGTGACCTAACACACCCTGCCACACGCCAATGTGGCGGCTCGCAGGTTAGTACTTAGATGTAAGTAAGAAATTGTGACGCCCAGCCCAATAGACAGGTGATCAGATTCCTCCTAAAACAACCAACCTATTACGATAGTCGATACAAACCCAACTATATGACTCAATGTTGCACCGAAATTATTAATGACTAGCTTAAGGAAATATCTTCAGAAAAAAGTTAAGTCATATTTCTTAGCCCTCTAAGAAAATCGTTATTTACGTAAATAGATCTAGACAATATTCTTTAATGTTTAAGTACCTACCACCATAGCATGTCACTGATATCACTGTTATAATTATTCATTATTTCCTAAATCGTTGCTTGCTTTGTATTCTTCTGTTGTAAAATGCGTAATGTCTATGTATTTAAACATATTTTATATTGAGCGTACTACTGAGTCAATTTTAATGCCTATAAATACACTTACACGCTATTAAATAAATTGCTGCTGAGCACAGCGTAATCAATGTATACTAACCCCAGCACAAGTCTCTTCAGGAGTGCTTAATTTCACTAATACCATTGTTTATGGAATACATTGTATAATTCGGTGTGGGGAAATAAAATATTAGTATATGAGACAAACATAGCGAAACGTGTTTATTACGGCTTTTTTGCCGACATAACAAATACATACGGGGGAAAAAGCCATCGTATAGTTTGCAGTATTCGACATTTCAGAAAGAAGAGATGAAAACGAGCCGATAGCGGGATGAACGATAAAGGCATCCAAGAAGAGAGGAAGAAGCGATCTGTAGTGGATGGAATGAGGTTTGAAGATTAGGGGAAATCCTGAGGCCTACATTAGCGGGGAGGGATTGTTGGGGGTGGACTGGGGTTAGAGGGGAGGGGTAAGGCGGAGAAGTAGTAGACCTGAGGGCGTCAACCTCTTCATGTCTAGCAATATCGCCGGACGGGAGGAATCCGCTGACGGAGCGAGGGAAACTGATACGGAGACATCTTCACGGCGTGAAATCCGCAGATAATCTCCCACGCTCTCTTCCTCGCTCCATCTCCATGTCCGCAGTCACCCCATCGTGGAAGACTCCAGAGGGGGAAAGAATGGAAACCCATCGTCGATCGTCAGGGGGGAACGGAAACAATGTCGTCAGCATCTGCGCACAGCACACGGCCAAATGTTAGTGCATTGATTTTCCTCAGGTAGTTTTGGCCAGAATTTTCTCAAGTTATTATGGAGACTATAGTCGTATTTTATTTTTTAAGCTCAGCAACTGTGAAAGGAATATCTTAGACATTTTTATATTAAAAGTGCAACGTTATAGTTTTTAATTTTATATGACTGAAATCCTCAATAGATGACTGAACCTATATCTTCAATGACTTACGTGACTCACATTTTCATGCTGAGTGGTAAACATTCATACATGACAGTACATTCATAGAGTTTTTTTGCGACTGTATAAATAAGGCTCCGTTAAATAACTGATTCGTTTAAAAAAAGATTCGAAAAACAAAGATAGTACATTGTTATTTA